>JASWHV010000009.1:25379470-26699470 GCA_030760725.1 Neostapfia colusana
GATGTCTTAGAAGGGAAAATACTAGGCGTACATGGCTAAGATGGTCAGACCAGCTTTTGCTATATATTAAAATGTCATCAAAAAATACCAAAACAAACCTTCTTAGATAGGGTTACAATATTGAATTCACTAAGGCTTGAAAGGTTGCCGGTGCATCTATTAGACCAAAAGGCATCACTAGAAATTCAAAAAGGCCCTCATGTGTTCGGAATGCCGTTTTATCAATATCTTCTTCACTCATTGTGACTTGATGATATCCTGATCTTAGATCTAACTTAGTGAAGAAACAACTTCCCCTAAGTTCATCTAATAATTCTTCCACTACTGGTATTGGAAACTTGTCTTTGACCGTTTTATCATTTAGTGCTCTGTAATCTACACAGAGACGCCATGATCCATCCTGTTTACGAACCAACAAAACAGGAGAGGAGTATGCTGAAGAGCTGCGCCGAATGAATCCCATAATTCCGCGCATTGTTTTTCGAGCTCATTCTTTTGTATTGTTGGGTATCTGTATGGCTGCTGTACCTGGTTTTAGATAGATATGATGATCACAACTGCGCTTAGGAGGTAATCCACTAGGTTTATTAAATAATTCCTTGAATTCATCCAATAGAGTATCCATTAGCATTTGAGATGAACATGTATATACAGCTTTACCATGATCCCCAGGTTCTTTCAGTCCTTCCCAAGTTACTTGGTGATCATAATGCTAAAAAGTCATTATCATAGTATCAAAGTCCCATAGGATTGGACCTAATGTTTTTAGCCACTGGACCCCAGTACTAGGTCATGATCTCCCAACAAAATGGCAAATAGATCAGTCCAGAATTCTGTGCTGTCTATTTTTATTCTTACTTGTCGACAAACTCTAGAACTGTCCACTTGATCACCATTAGCCACAGACACTGTCAATCCTTGGCGATTAATGGGCTTCAACCATGCCGAGCGAGCAGCCTCTTCTGAAATAAAGTTGTGCGTTGATCCAGAATCCACAAGGGCAGTAAAACACTTTCCCCCAATAAGCACTGGAATCCTCATCACCAGTAACAGCTAACTGAAATAATCTCGGACAGGACTTTTTATGTTCAAAGGAAAATTTTTCATCACAATTGAAGCAAAGGCCTTTGCTCCTATGATCAGCCAATTCTTCTTTGCTTAATATTTTTAATGCACGATTGAGTGCTCCCACCCACTGACCCTCAGTCTTTTCTCTGAAACTTTGTGACTGACGACCCTGCCTAGGTCTGTTGTCCAAAATAAAAGTACTCCTCTTTTCATAAGCTCTTGCCATGCTCATGGCTTCTTCCAATGTTTTTGGGTGGAGAAGCTCCACATCAGTTCTTAGTGGCTGTTTTAATCCTGTTGTGAATAAGTTCATGGCATAGGTATCTGACATAGAATCACAACGGCATAAAAGTAATAAAAACTGTTCCTGGTATTCTGCTACTTTTCCTAGTTGACTCAGTTTGGCTAGTTCTCCCACAAAATTTGATCTCACAGGGGGACCAAAGCGTTGATTAACCAAATAGATGAATTCTGTCCAAGGAGGTTCTCCATGATCTCTAGCCAAATGATAATACCATAAGTCAGCTAATCCTTCAAGATGTAAGGAAACATATCATACTTTATCTGCTTCATGAATCTCTTGGCCCCTAAAGAATTGCTGGCACTTATTAAGCAAGGCAATGGATCTGCCACCCTATCATACACTGGAAATTTAATTCTATGAAGATGTTGTGAAAAGCGTCTGCCTGCTCTATTTTCATCATGGTTCAGTCCACAGTTGTCCCCGTAGGTTTCCTCCATATCTTCTTGGCCGGTTTCGATCTCTAGGTCACCCCTCAAACCCCTATGCCCATTGATCAATCTCCGAGGAAATCCTAGGGATTTGTTGGCCTCTGAAGAGTTGTCTGCTTGTTTTCTCGTGGTCTGCTTGGTTTGATTCTCCACTGCTGAACTCCCTGCATTTTCTAGTCTTGATATTGCAATATTGTGTGTCGTCAGCTGCTGCTTGATGTCTAGGAATTCAGAGCGGAAGGCTAGCAGGGCTGCCATCTACGTGGCCTGGAGCTTAACCTGTCCAGTGATTTCACTGATAGTCGTTGAGAGCTTGGCAATCTGATCGCTGAGTAATTCTATTGCTGATCTTGTCTCGCCCATTGGCTCTTTGCAGGAATCTGATACCAAATTGTCACCTCTAATTCTTCTACTAGCTCTTGGGCGCAGGTTATATGGATGGAGAACAGAAGGGTAGGATCGACTCGCCTAATCGGGAGCTTGGAAGACGGCGCCGTGATGCGCCGACTAGCAAGGCTCGAGATAAGGATTCTGAAAACTCTCCCTTTATTTCTCAAATTGTTCGCTATATATTACAATCGGCTCTTAGGCCTTTGGAGTTAGTCTCCGACTCTGATTGGACATATAACTCCTAAACGTATTTGAGATGATTCCTACTCTGACTCTATCTGTAATAAACTCAAAAACCGACTATGAAACCGATTCTAATTTCTTCTCCTAACTAGACTCGGACTCCTTGTTATATCTCTAAACAGACTCAAAAATATCTTTTAAACTGCATTTTTATTCCCCTTACGCCTACTATATTGAATTCGCCACATGACATGGTCATAGTTCAAGAGTTGATGGGTACAACAACCAGAACAAAAACTACACCATGAATAAAACTTTACTGCGGTTGAAACTATAAGTCAAACAAATTAGGTTACATACACATACCTCTTCAACTTTGACCTTTCCAACTGCAACCTTCTCCTTTGTCTCTGAAATGCCCTTCCTCAAGAGCACACTAGTGGTAGCAGCAGCAGTGATGAAACGCTCCTGCACAGTCTCGCCTGGTTGGCGCCGCTGCCTAGCCTCCTGGAAGACAGCCCACCGGCTCTTCACCACTGACCCAACCTTCCCAGCAGCGTCAGCTAAATTATCACCTGCTAACTGTCCTGCCTGCTTCAACTTGAAGCCTGCATTGTTCGGTTGAAGATGCTGGTAAAATGGCATAACCACCAATTCAAACAGATACCAGCAGTGTTTGCAACAAGCCAACAATGCTATACTAGTTCCACAATGGATTCCAAGGTATATTAGACTTTCTGTTCTTATTAGGCTATCCGCACTCATTTACTCCAAAACGATATTCACAAATCTTTCCAGCACATTCCAAAAAAAATTCTCTTTTCCAGCACGTGCTTCTCCACTCATAATACTCACCAAATGTACTCTATATCAACTACCATTCATTCTTTACTATATCTTTACATTCTTTTTTTCCTGTAAACACTTATGGTAATTACAGATAATTATAATAAATACCTGTGTGAGGTATTTAAAATATGAAATATATTTTTTTATATGTAGTCTGTTGCTGGACCCATTAAAAAATATATTTCTGCATATCCTAGTCCTGTGTGTTGCTTGGACGCTATTCTTGATGAAGTATTATATGCGACGACATCAGATGGCTCACGAGGGAAGAAAACATGTGTTACTTCGACTGAAAGCAAAGGCACACATCAGATTGCTTAACAGGGAAGGAAAAGGTAAAGGCAAAGCAGACAAGGTGTCGCTTACCAGAGAAGCCAAATGCAAAGGGTTCCTTCGGATGGAAGCAAAGGCAAGGGGCATTATAAATATTCATCACCAGTCACACTACCATTTCACAACACATAACACTAACCAACCCTCCAAACAAAACCATTGCTTGCACTCGCCGTTGTGACAGTGAGTTGGGACTTGTTGTTTGGCTCCTCATCTGCTCGCTGGAAGAGGTTGCGGCAAAGGACGCCGACGAGCACATCACGAGCATGGATGACAACGACGCTACAGCTCAATGGTGTGCAACAAACAACAAAGCAGAGAGCTCTCGACGTAGGCGTAATCCTGATGCGCCTCCAAAAGTTATGTGCAAGAGGGATCATGCTTCACGGACACAAGGATTCGTGCGGACTACTTTGGTCCAAAATTGGAGTACACGAACATAATGTTTTGTCGAAGGTCAAAATGCACGTGCATTTTGTTTTATTCTATAAATTGTCTTACCTAATATCGGAATATGAAATATAGGTTTTGCATGCAATGTCACCTTTTTTTAGTATATTGTCCATGATGTTGAAGTTGTCGATCCTTACTTTCAACAAAGGATTGATGCTACCACAAACATGGACACTACGCTAAAAAAGATGACGTTGTATGCGAAACCTATAGTTCATAATTCAATATTAGATATGACAACTTATAGAACAAATCGAAATGCAACATTTTCTTACTAACCTTCGACGAAATATTTTGCCCATGTACACCGGGTTTGGCCCAAAGTAGTCTATACGAATCCTCGCGTGTTCTGAAGCATGATCCCTATTGCACACAACTTTTAGACGCGTTAGGATTACGCCTACGCCAGGAGCCCTCTACTTCGTTGTTTGTCACGTACCATTGAGTTACAGCATCATCGTCGTTATCCATGTTCCTATTGTGCTCGTCGGCATCCTACTGCTCTTGTTGCGACCTCTCACAGCAGGTAGACGAGGAGCCGAACAACAAGTCTCAACTAATTGTCACATCGACGAGTACAAGCGATTGTTTTATTTGATTAGTGTTTTAGTATGGTAGTGTGGCTGGTGATGAATATGTATAATGCCCTTTGCCTTTGCATTGCATTTGGCTTCTCTGGTAAGCGATGTCTTTCCTGCTTTGCCTTTGCCCTTTCCTGATAAGCAATCCGATGTGTGCCTTTACTTTTAGACGAAGAAACCCAAACTTCCTTTCATCATAAACTATCTGATGTCGTCGCATATAATATTTCGTCAAGAATAGCGTACAAGCAACACATGGTATGATGTATGCGGAAATATAATTTTTTAATAGGTCCAGCAACAGGCTACATATAGAAAAATATTTTTCACATTTTAAATACCTCACACAAGTATTATAAAATTCCATATGTGTTTACAAGTGAAAATAAAAAGAATGTAAAGATATAGTAAAGAAGGATGATAGTTGATATATAGTACGTTTAGTGACTATGATGAGTATGTGCTGAAAAACAGTGAATCTTTTGTAGTATGCTGGAAAGAAAATATTCTTTTATAGTATATGGGTGTGGATAGCCTTAGTGCACTGACGACCTGGTGCCGAACTGCCAGCTTTGAGCAGAGTGCAGTATAAGCAACCACAACATCATCATAATGTTCACCAGGAAAAAAAAAGTGTCACAACATCATCATAAGAGCCATGCAAAGCAAATTAATGGAACGATTACACTGAAGTAGGTATATCCGTACGGACATCATTACAGGATGTTCTGCACCAAAACAAAAAGACATTACTGACAGGACAAACTTACTGGAGGTAGAGAAGAAATCAGTGGCCTTCCGGCGCCACTGTGGCGACTCTGCTAGCGGCATCACCACCACCACCACCTGCACAAGCGAAGCAACATCCACTGAGCCGTTGAGCTACTTCTGGGACTACAAGATTTGCAAATTACTCTAAACCCGCACAACGAACTCGAGGAACGGGACACCAAATCCGAACCGCTCTTGTGCTGCCGCAGTAAATCAACTCTCGAGTAACCAACAGATGGAAACGCCGCACCGCACGGATCGGCAGGTACTGCACCCAAATCCGACGAACCCGAAACCAACAAAGCAACCCGAGGTATTAGATCAACAACCCCATCTAACAACAAACCGCGCAGAGCGCAGTAGTAACTGAAAGACCTAGCGGAGAGGAATCAGCACACCCCGCGCCGACCGAACCTTTTCCCCCAAACCAAACAGCGAAGATCCAGTCCGAATCAACCGTGTGCAGAACAAATTTGAAATGAAAAAAAGATAACAACCACGCGAGGTACGAGCCGCCGAGATCGAACCACCCCCCCCCCCCCCCGATTCGAGCACCAGCGGGAATGGAGCGCTCGAGGTTAATGGCGGAGGGGACGGGAGAGGCGGGACTGGGTTCCCGACTCCCGGTGGTGAGTGGTGACGTCTCCCGGCGTCGATCCTTCTCGCCTGTCCGGGTTCTAGAAGCGTCCGCGGCGGCGAGGCCGGTGGGACGGGACGGGAGTCCTGACGTGCCGCGATTGACTTGACCGCCCGTAGCCCCTTTCTTGTTGGACTCACCGGCAATGGATTGGGCGTGTTAGACTGTTCACGGAAACGCCGCCATCATTCATTCGGTCATGTGGCTATTTTTTTCGAGGCTGCGGTGTTTCCGTGGGTGTGGTTTTCTGCCTGGTCATCCTATTGGCAGTTTAATAATTAGTTTGATCTGCGGATAGGTATCTCTCTGGTTGTTAAATAATTCTGATATATATTTTCAAATCAATCATAGCAGCACATAGAGACATTGAAGAACTTTAATTATTGAGTTACTAAAAAGTTATGAAATAACACCTCACGTTTTACATAAAAAAGATGAATGTGAGGTTATTACATTTTGCGAGGTTGCATATCTGAGTTAGTCAGCCTCTATACTTAGATCCGGCATGCTATAGGCATAAATAGCTGAAATAGTCCCGTCTCGCTCAACCATGTGAATCAAGTTAGTCCATGATTCTCTATTTAGGTGGAAGTTTCATAAAATAGATATACTATGACCTACTTAAAAGCGCATGAATAGAAAAATATATGAATAGACAGAATATAGGAATATAATAGGGTTGCATATATGTAAAACCAGATAATTAAAAAAACACATGAAACTTTTCAAAGTTGATGTTCGGATGAACAAAAGGAGTTTTAGAGAGGAAGGTTTGGATTAGTAGTGCATTCCACATAATTAATCTCTACTTAGAAAAAACGTCAAGTTGATTTACGTGAATGAGCTTCCAACCACAAGTCTCTCTTTTATACTCAGCCACGACAGAATCGTCCTCCTATCCTTGCACTGGAGCTGGACCACCTCTTTGTCGTCGAGCAAGGAGCAGCTACGTTGCTTAGTCCAAAGGCAGAAGGAACCGTTAGGATTAGCTGTAATCTTCAGCCGAGACCTTGATCCTACGCGAATAGAAGAGAAAGATGAGATTCTTTTTTCCTGTACTCTTCCTTTGAAATGGAACCTGTCGAAGTGTTTGTTACGACACTTCCGCGATCTGCTCGGAAGCAGCTCGCGGAGGTTCTTTTTACGGTGGGGGCTAGAGGAACTCGAAGGATTTGTCACAATGGAGAGAGAGACACGAGGATTTACGTGGTTCAGGTCACTGAAGCGTAAAACCCTACGTCCACGGGAGTGCTTGGTGTATTGCTTGCTCGCGTATGAGAATGAGTAGGCTGGGTCGCGAACTCTTTGCTCGGAGGCTGCCCCGGTCCTTTTATAGTTCAAGGCCGGGGCAGTTCCAACGCAGCCCGGGGCACGACAGGTGGCCCCGCGGCTATCTGTGCCTATACATGATCTAGGCATTTACAGCTACTCGTGTAGTCGTTGTTGGTAGAGTTACGGTGCACCGCCTGTTCCGTCGGGCGCTTCTATCCACGTAGCAGGTGATGATGAAGTCCACGTCTTGTCACCGCGTTTCCTCACTTTGTTTAGGCGGCTCTGTACCGTTGGGTGGCACTGTTGCGCCGTCACGTGGCGTGTAGACTAGGGACGGAGGCGTGCGTCGTGTGCCATGTTGTTGTGGAAGGCGCGAACCTTGAATGCTTGACTTGACAACACACCTTCCTGTTTACTCCTTGTACATCTGCCCGTTACCTGCCGGTGTGCCGTTCAGGCTGACGGCCCCCGAGACACACGTCTCCACCGGAGCCGTCTTATGGAGTAGTGGGCGGTCTGGGGTTATTGGGCACGCGGCAGCTTCGGAGCCCTCCCAAGCCGGAGGTCGGATCTGAGTTGCATGTCACGTGGCACATCCGGACCTTTCACTAGAGGGAAGGAGCGCCCGGAGTCGCTGCTCACGTGGCAGCACCGGAGGCCTCCATGCTGGAGGTCAGATCCGGAGCTGCAGGACGTGTGGCACCTCGGGAGCCCTCTCTGCCTGGGAGGCGTAACTCGGTGGTTCCGGGCACGTGGTGGCGCCTGTAACACCCTCAAATTCATTATCATGCATTGCATACATTTTTCATGTAGAGAAGCATTTGAAAAGAAGTAGAAATGGAGAAAGAACCATAGAAATGGAGAAAGAACCATAGAATGGAGAAAGAACCATATAAATGGAGAAGAGAATATAGAAATGGAGAAAGGTACATAGAAATGGAGAGGGGAATATAGAAAGGGAGAAAGGGACATAAAAATGGAGAGGAATGGAAATAAGATAGTTGAAATGAGCCATTCCCAAATTTTCTCAAATATTCCCCAAATTCCCCAAGGGGGAATTTCCCCCACATTTAGGGGGGATTTTTTCCCCAATGTAGCCGTAACCCTAGAGGGGGGGAAACCCCTAGGACTCTTTGGTTGAGTTCCAATTGGACTAGCACTCTTTGATTGAGTTTCAATTGGACTAGGACTCTTCTTTTCTCCCCCTTATAAATACAACTCCCAGCCCCCCTCTACACCTTGGCCGCAGCCCCTCCCCCCCCTCAAAGTCGCTGAGTTGGCCCTGCCCCCCAACTCGCCGAGTTGGCCACCCCCTGCCAAAGTTTGGTCGCCGGTAAGCCCTGCCGGTGAGCCCCGTCGACGAGCCCCGCTGACGAGCCCCACCGTCGAGCCCTGTCGTCGATCCCCGCCGTCGAGCCCCACCGTCGAGCCCCGTCATCGAGCCCCGCCGTCGAGACCCGCCGACGAGCCCCATCACGCCTCGCCGTCGCCGGACAAGAAGCCCGACGATCTGCCCTACCATAATTTTCCATAAAAAATTCCCCGCTGCCGCCGTTGCTAGGAGAAAGGCCCTGCCACAAAAGGAGGAAGTCAGGTAGGTCTTCATTACCCATCTTACGACGTCGCCGCTGTTTCTACGCATCCGTTTTTTTTCGCACCCTTCGAGCAGAAACTTTTGCGTGTGGACGGATCATGTTTTGATCGATTTTTGACAGTGGAATTGATCTAGATCCTGTGTCAAGATCATTACCACGTCCACACTTGATCCCTACACCCTTGTTCATCATAAAACCCCATGAAAGCCCATTAAAATATGCAAGAACACGTACAAAGTGGTTTTATAAAACTGTACCATAGGATTTGCATTCATATACCCCATTGCATCTTGGATAAAGTTTGTGCATGATGATTGATTGCTGTAAATTTTGTATTTGCGCGGTCGTAAGTAGAAGGACAAGCTCAAGAGGTCGTCTGCGAGGAACAGCACCAAGACTTCGAGACGCTTGAGCAAAACGAACCACGGGAGCAAGGCAAGTGCCCCTTGACCATATTGATCCCATATTTTGAAACTGTTTTGTTTGCAAAAACTCGTATGCTTGAGTCAATTTGATGGGACACCCTTTTACAGTAGTTTACTAGTTTTGTTAACCATCCTTGTCACCGGGAAAGTTGAAGAGTCGGGTATGGTCGTTTTTCCTTTTTGCTTCGCTTAACTTACGGGATACGGGAAGGTGAAATAAAACATGGTTAGCTACTGCACTCATATGAATAAAGATGATGAAAACTTGATGATGTTGATGAGCATGGAATCGGGGAGATCTAGGCAAGCTTGGTTCATGGATGTTGCTTATTGAGATGGTGGTTTACTTGTCGTAGATCTAAGTACTGGTTCATGCGAGCACATGCCAGGAAAACAGTGCCACCACAAGGCCATATATGGGTGCAGCTTAACTGACTAATTAGGTGTGTTGCTAGCTTGTTATGGACCGTTGGATGGCGCGGGGAATGGGAGTCGAGAGGGACTGCCCTGGGAACTGCATGGCACAAGAGGGGGCCCGTGGGTGGGAGAATGGAGATTCGAGCCTGCCGGTGAAACCTCAGTGGGTCCGTACATCCTAGTAGCCCCTTTGTAAAGGTTATTTTGTGATCTCTTGGCCATATACCGACGGTTGTGTACTGGTATAATGGAAGTTCTTTCTAGTCGCCTACGGGTGACGAAATCACGAACTTGTGGGTAAAGTGGTGCCACCTCTGCAGAGTGTAAAACTATCATGATAGTCGTGCTTCCGGTCACAAGCACCTGGCCAACTTCCATGATTAGAGGCAAAACTTGGGATGGATATTTGGGTATGGTCATTGGGATTGGTTTTGGGACTGTTTTGAGTCATGACAATGAATTTGGTTTCGGTTATATGAAAATGAGATGGATATGAGTATTTATGAGTATGAGATGAACTTGAGAAAGATTATTGGCTGGTTGAAGCATGATAAATGGTGAATTATGATGAAAGAATGTTGCTGAATTACTTGGTTATGTTGGGATTAAACTCACTTAGAAATAGTTGATGTTTTTACCTTGTTTGTGAAATAAAATTTGCTTGCTGCAATGAGCTTTTTTATTCCCTACCTTGTTGTTAGCTACATGTCATACTTTTCCCGCACTTTCTGAGTACGACGTGTACTCACCCTTGCATTCCCACATATACATCAGCTACAGGAGAAGAGTACTTCGAGGAACATGTGGAGTACTATGCGCGCGCACTACCATCAACATGTCTGCAGAGTTGAAGTTGGAGCCTGTTGTCTTAGTCATTTTCCACTAGCGTTTAGAGTCTTCCGCTGCAAGAATAAGTTAGATATTCATGAGTGAGACATTGAGTCATTGTAATAAAGTACTTAAATACTATTTATTCGTGGTTATATTCTCAATTCAGTTTGTGGATCACATGTGTATGTGTGATGAACATCCTGGGCACACATATGCATTCACTTGGTTCTATTTTCGAAACTGGGTGTCACAAATTGGTACCAGAGCCACGTTCACCGTAGGACACAAGCTTAGGTAGAATGGACACTCTAAAACACATAGGAACACCCCTCTAAACTGCTATTTTCGAAAATTGCTTGCTCGTGCACCTTACTTATCAATTCGGCCACCGCAAAGTGTTATTTTTAGCCCCTCTTTTTCTCTTCTATTGGACAGCAACACTTTTGCTTTCTTGCTTCATAGCTTATGAAGTTTTGGAGTATTTCTTCTTATCTAAAGATTCTCATGTCCTATTTATAGATGCTGGTGACTAGGAGCACAACACGCATAAGGACTCGTCTAACCCATTGAGGTGTCCGATGGACCATATTGGGAGTGCACTTAACCACATTGAGGTGTCCGATGGACCATATTGGGAGGAGGTGAAGATAGAACCTTATGATGAAGATGAAGTCAATAGCTCTATGCATGAGGAAGAGGACCCGGAAGAGGTGGAACCATTCGAAGACGACATGGAGGATGATCCTCAAGAACGGTATTGGTACGCATCTCAGGAGGAGTTTCATGCGGGCTTACACCCCATGGAGCCTCATGAAGCTATGTCGGCAGGAGATGAATCCGAGAAGGAGCCACCCCTTGCTGAGGCCAATAATGAAGGTGATGAATGGGCCAACCATTCAGTTCAAGAATTCCGGTCCGACGGAATGGAAGGAGGACACATATCCAAGGAGCTCAAAGAATTTCTAGATTGCTGCAGCTTATACCCGGAATATCTTCTCAAGAATGTCCCTCTTCTCGGACATGAAGAGTGGAATGCTGAAGTAACCATCCTATCTAACGGTAGGGTTGTCACCCAGCACTTCGCACCCACATGGAGAGCCACGAGGGCAGAAGCTATCGATGATGCTGCATGGGATGCACTCACCGGATTGTGCTACGCCTTCCGTGAGCAGCTTGAGAACACTACTTTTGAGCTACACCGGTATCAGAAGAGTGGTACAATAGCGATCATTGGAACCCATGGAGTAGCTCTTTCCAACCCACAAGCTGCTGACAAGTCTCAAAGGTTGCTCGTGGAGTTAGGAAACCGCTATGCAAACGCACAAGAAGAGATTCGTTCCCTCCGCAAGAAGCTGTACTTGTTGGAAAAATAGCAGGAGACTCGTACCAACGCGGGAGCAAATGGAGCACCAGCGTCATCTATCCCTACATGGACTGTCGACTCACCATGCGTGCACCCATGTATAGACCACCCCCTTCACACGGCGAGAACAGCATCGGTTCACACGATTAAGTTTAGGCTTCCCATTAAATAAGCTGTAATAGGAATGCTTAGATCGTAGTAGCTTGAATAAGAGTGGTGTGCTGAACTTTTGTGATGATTGCTTGTGTTTGTGTGCTTGGTATGAGTTGTGGAACGCTTCGGCGAATGTCCACATTCACACATAGTAGAGAGATGTGATATGCTTCAGCACTTGTTCACATCCTCATATAGGTTGATATTAATAAAAGAAGTTGCTTAGTTCATACACCTTGATGCATATAGTTGGAAAATCGCTTCTTTCAATTCTAAATTCTACCTCCTACAAATATAGTATGTCCGAAAGTAAGCCTTAAAATAAGGGGGGTAGGCTTTCTTGCCAACCTTATCATCTTAGATTCCCAAGGGATTGACATAATACTTGGAATGGATTGGTTAAGCAAGCACAACAGAGTGATTTAATGTGCTGAGAGGATCGTGCAGTTGACAAGTGAGCATGATACTCGTATCGAGTTTGAGGCAGTGTAAGTGCATCTAGGCATCCCCGTGGGTTTTGGATGATTGATGATGACAAATTAAGAGACTAATGAGCTGAGATGATCATAAGCACAGGACATTTCCAAGGCGGGCACCTAAACTCTCAAAAAAAGGAAAAAGATGAAGAACGACGTCGAAGACTCGAAGAGTAGAAATTGGGGTTCCACTTGAGTCTTTAGTAGGCTAGCCGTGTAAAAGAAAGAGTGTGTGTGTCAAGTGCATTGAGATCATAGAAGAGAGCTCAAAGCGTTAGAAGTGTCAAATCCTTAGTGGAGAGAGGTAGAGAGGTAAAGTTGGGCAGGTCGGACTTGTCCGGGGGAAGAGACCGGACTAGTCCGGAAGTCCTACGGCTTAGTCCGTTTTAGGGCGGACTAAGAGTTCCTGGCTGAGATCAGACCTGTCCGTTTTGGACGGACTAGTCCGTTTCTCTCTAAGTGAGAGTGTTTTGGGGGCTAAGTCCTGGTAGACCGGACTTATCCGCCTGAGTGGCCGGACTAGTCCGGGCTAGCCAGACTTGTCCATTTTCACACGGACTAAGAGTTCCTGTGTGAGTTCGGGCTAGTCCGTTCTAAGACAGACTAGTCCGTATGGGTGTGAGATGAGAGTTCCCACGGCTAAGTCTTGGTGGACCAGACTTGTCCGCCTTAGTGGCCGGACTAGTCCGGGTCCTCCAGACTTGTCCGTTCTCACTCGGACAAATAGTTCCTGTGTGAGATCGGACTAGTCCGGTGTGAGGCGGACTAGTCCGGACTTTCGGTAGGTGGCAACGGTTGGCTTCGGGACTTCTATAAAAGGAGATGCCCCGACGTCATTTAAAAAGACCTAGAACCCTAGCGCCGCCACAGCGATCCAAGAGCCCCTCCTAATCCTTCTCTCTTGCCTACTCACCCTCTAGAGCCAATTCTTAAGTGAATTTGGGTGTGTGAGAAGGGGAGAAGGAAGAACTTCGCGTTTAGGCTCTTGGTGTGATCTCGTGCACTTGGTGTGATCTGTGGCTTGTGAGATCTGTGAAGTTTGTGGAAGTGATCAAGTGGGAGTCTCGGATTGTGAGCAGCCCCAAAACTTTGTAAGTTCACCCTTGAGATAGAGAAGAACCGGGTTGGCCTTAGTGGCGACTTGGTGAGGAAAGGGTTATTAGACCTAGTCCTTTGTGGACTCCTCAACGGGGACGTAGATTCCTGAGTGGAATCGAACCTCGGGAAAAATTCTCAGTGTCTCTCTTGCATGTACATTTCTTTGAAGATCAAGATTGCTTAGGGTTTGTTTTAATTATTTCGCTATACATTGTCACACTCTTGCAATTCATTTCAATATTCTGTCAGACTTGTCGTATAGAAGTGCTAGTTGTCTCATCCACATTTTGTTAAACTAAAATTTGGAGAAAAACCCTTAAAAATCAAGTTTTAGATCTTTCTGGCAGTTTGACCAGACTAGTCCGCCTCCAAGGTAGACTAGTCCAGCCTTTTAGGACTTTCCAGCAGGTTGATCGGACTAGTCCGTCCCTGAGCCAGACTAGTCCGGCTCCTGAGTTCTAATCTCATTTAATTAAGTCATCTCAGGTATTTTAGCCTATTCACCCCCCTCTAGGCAATTTCAATTGGTATTAGAGCAGGTCTCTCCATCAAGAGTCTAACCACTCGGAGAGAATATGGCGAGAGTGGAGGAATGCGAGATTCTGTCGACGTCACAAGGTGACAACACATATGACAAGAAAAAGGACACAGATGTGCTGCAAGACCACTCGAGAGACGATGAAGAAGTTCGCCAGCTCAAGGCACGACTTCGTGAGAAGCTAGGTCACTCAAGTAAAGAGAAGAAGAAGCCGCAGGATCAAGAAAGGAGTGGTCAACCGGACTACTCCCAATATCCTTTCAACTATGAACGATTAACTACAATCACTACTTATCTATTCCTCTAGGCAAACCTCCTCAATTCGATGGAAATGATTACTCAATGTGGAAGCATAATATGAAGATGCATCTAATATCCTTAAACCCTAGCTTGTGGCAAATTGTCTTAACAGATGTCCATCTTTCAAGAAATGAAGAAGACATTACCCCGGAGCAAGCCATTCTACTTCATCGCAACGCTCAAGCAGTTGGGGTGATCACCTCATCCTTGACTCGAGAAGAGTTCAACCGAGTCGATGGATTAGAGGTGGCCAACGACATATGGGACACACTCAAGACAGCGCGTGAAGGAAACCGAGTCATTAGGGAAGCCAAGATCGAGATGATTGAAGGAGAGCTTAGGAGGTTCACCATCATAGATGGTGAGTCCCCTCAAGACATGTACAACCATCTCAAGATCCTCGTCAACAAGATCCGATCTTATGGATGCATTCTGTGGACGGATCATGAGGTGGTGAAGAGGATGCTTTGGGCATTCATGCCTCGAAACATTGCTCTTTGCTCCTTGATCCGTGAGAGCCCGAGATATGCTCAAATGACCCCGGAGGAAGTGCTTGGAATAATCATCAACAACGAGATGATGGAGAAGGAAGCCATGTTCTACAGCAACCTCCAAAGGCTCGCCTCCTCAAAGAAGAAAGATGTTGCTTTCAAAGCAACATCCTCATCGCAAGACTTCGAAGCAAGTGATGACGAGAGTCTCGACACCGATGAAGAAGAGGCGCTCTTCATCAACAAATTCAAGAGGATGATGAGAAGAAGGAAGGGGAGCAACCATTATGAGAACAAGAACAAGGAAAGGTCCAAGCCCTAGACGAAAAGAGCATGCTACAACTGTGGTGAATATGGACACTTCATTATGGATTGTCCATATGAAGAGAGTAAGAAGAATAAAGATGGCAAGTCTCAAGAGAAGAAATTCTTCAAGAAGAAGAAGCCATCAGGACATGCTCACCTTGGGAAGGAATGGGACTCAAACGAAGAATCATCCTCCGAAAATGAAGAGAAAGTGGCAACACTTGCCATTGGAAGGAGCAAGCTCTTCTAAACAATTGAAGACTTCAAGTCTACATGTCTCATGGCTAAGGAGGGAAGAAGAAAGGTTAAATCTAAACCATCCTCCTCTACCTCTTCACTTGATAGCTTTGATAGTAGTAGTGATAATGAATCCATGCTTAAGGATCTAAGTAGGAGCACCTTGAAAAAGATGAGATTGCTGTCGGAAGAAATCTTTGAGAAGGATGAACTCATCAACCGTCAAGAAGACATGCTCATCCTTGAATAGGAGAGATGTCATGAGCTATAAGAGCTCCTTGAGGTTGAAAGGGAAAGAAGCAAGTCACTTGAGCATGAGCTCGCTTTGAGCAAGGAAACTTGCTCAAATCTTGAAGACACAACTGTTGTGCTCAAGTATGAAATTGTTAACTTGACAAAAGTCAACAAGATCCTTGAAACACAAGTTGAGTCTCTCAAGATCAATGCACCTTCTTCCTCTATGATTTCACCCTCCTCAAAGAAAATCTCCCGAAGCAACTCAAACTTGCAAGTGCTCAAACTTAATCCTAAAACTCAACTATGAACTTAAGTTGGCACAAAACAAGCAATCACCGAAAGGTGGTATCCTTGACAAGGAAAAAGTGGCATATGCACGAAGTGCATATACCAATGTAAGACCTCCACATGTCAAAGATGGTCTTGGCTATTCTCGGGAGTGGAGGCAACATGATAAAACTTCCAAGAAGAGAAAATACTTGATTGTTTTTGTCAAGGAAGGTTCATCCAACAAAGAAAATGTAAAGAACGTTGCAAACTCATCTAACATGCCTAAAAATAAACCTCATCCTTTGTTTCATGATTTTGATGCCTCATATGTTTTATTGAGAAACAAATTTGGAAAGATCTATGCTAGGTATGTTGGGCCACTCTGCAAGAATCCAAAACCTTGTGTGTGGGTTCCCAAGTGCCTCTTGACTAACATGAAAGGACCCAACCCCGCTTGGAAACCAAAAGGTAAGGCATAACTCTATTTTGTAGGCATACTCCTCCGGTGGATCAAAATGGATGCTTGACAGTGGATGCACAAACCATATGACCGGAGAGAGAAGGATGTTTGTTGAATATGAGGAAAACGAAGATCCAAGTCAAGGAATATATTTTGGGGACAATAGCCAAGGGAAAATCATTGGCACCGGTAAAATTGCTATATCTCCCTATCATACTCTCTCAAATGTTTTGCATGTTGACTCCCTTGATTATAACCTTCTATCCATATCCCAACTATGTGATAAAGGTTATAATTGTATTTTCATTAACGAGGGTGTGACTGTCTTGGGAAGAAGCAATGACGCAATCTCCTTTAAGGGCGTGCTCAAGGGAAAGCTTTACCTTGTGGATTTTACCACAGATAAAGCTCAACTTGACACGTGCTTAATGGCAAAGACTAACATGGGATGGCTTTGGCATAGAAGGCTAGCCCATGTTGGGATGAGGAACTTGCAAAAACTTCTCAAGGGAGAACACATTCGAGGCTTGAATAATGTTGTTTTTGATAAGGACAAGCCATGTAGTGCTTGTCAAGCCAGAAATCAAGTTGGAGCTCAACATCCATCCAAAAATGTCATGACGACCACAAGACCCTTGGAGCTACTTCACATGGACCTTTTCGGCCCAATCGCCTACATAAGCATCGGCGGTAACAAATATGGTCTTGTTGTTGTAGATGATTATTCTCGTTTCACTTGGGTGTTCTTTTTGCATGATAAAGGAGAAACTTAAGGTGTGCTCAAGACATTCTTGAGAAGAGCTCAAAACGAGTTCTCCTTAAGAATTAAGAACATAATGAGCGATAACGGGACCGAGTTTATGTCACACCCGGTTTTTCCGAAGAACAACCAAGTGAATATCACATGTATGCCAGGATCATTTTCTCATACATGTGATGACAAATAGTGAAGCATCATTTATTACAAGCCAGGTGTCGAATATAAATAAGTCTTACATAGCAAATGTCTCGATGGACAATAATAAGTTCATCACAAGTAAATAAACTAGCAGCGGAAAATTATTCTTGTGGGCTCCGTTACAGGCGTTGCCCGGGGGTCTCCATGAACCTAGAAACCTTCTTCGGGTCCAAAGTCTTGGTCATTATACACCACCTCATTATCTTGACCTGAGCAGCAATATAAACCACAAAATATGCAAGGTTGAGTACCAATGGTACTCAGCAAGTGTGGGAAAATTATATCATGCATGGCTTAGAATAAGGAGAGGTTGAACTCATGGTTAAAGCACTACGCAATTAATACCTACCACCTTAGCTTATTAAGCACCTACATTACTACACAGGTGAAATGGTCCCAAGCTCCCATACCATCATCATAATCAAATAACCATATCCTCATTTCCAATGTTAAGCTCCCCGCTTAACATCCACAACTTCCAAAACCATCACTCCTCTAATCATGAATAAGTCCAAGCCGCTCTTGACCGTGAGCACGACTGTCATGACAGTTTTGACTCTACAGAGTTTGCACCACTGTACCCACATGTAGTGATTTCATCCCCCGTTGCCGGGTGGACTAAAAGAACCTCCATTATGCCAGTGGCTACGAACCACATTCACACTTCCCAGTTGTGTAGCCAGGAGATCACTACGAAGCCTTTACAAAGGGATTCTCGACGAGCGTGGGCCCACTGAGGTTTCACCCCTAACAGCATACAAGAGGCTCCAACCCCGCTGCAGTGGCCCCCTCTTGAGCCTTGCGGTTCATATGGTAGTCCAGCTGACACCTATTCCCCGCACCATCCAACACACCCATACTACGTCGGGGATACACCTAATTAATTGGCCAAGCTGCCCCATCTCAGCATGTGGTTGGCACGGTAAAGCCAGGTTACATGCTCCATGAACCGGTCCTTAGGATCCAGGCAAGTACTAAACACAAACCCAAGTCTCGTGCACCCAGCACACAACCAAAATATCCAACTTGCCTTGATCCCTACCTCTACATAACTCACAATATCTCATTCATGAGTATGGTAAAATAAACTGATGATCTCATATCCCAAATATCCCATTCTAAGCATGGCTAAGCATATACATAATAATAAATGACATGATAAAATAAATCCCAACCCAAGCTACAAGGAAACAAGGTAATGCAATTCTAGGGAAACTTCCTAGCATGGGTTTCATATTTTATTTGACAATGCAAATAATTCTATCTAAACATCCTAGTATAGGATCAAAGTGGTCAAGGACACTTGCCTCCTTCCTGCTGCTCTTGAAATGGGTAGTCCTGATCTTGGAAAGGAATAACTTGCTCTTGAGCAGGTTCTACATCATACCATCACACATAGCAAAAGAAAAACAACAATCCATAAGACATGGTTCACACTTCTACTTCATACAAACCACACATTCACATTTATGAAAGTCATTCACCATTATGTGTGTTGATTTGTGGAGTGCATGCATTTTTAATCATATGTATATGGCTCCTACTTTTGTGTTCACATTTATACTTACATACTATATATATGAGTTTCCAATTTAAATAAATTTCTTATATTCAATTACTACACCTTTTAATTACCAAATAAGCATGAAAGGTATTTTCCTTCTCCATATGTGTCTTCATAATTTCTACCAACCCTAAACTGAACTCTTTGGATTTTAGAACTCCATTTATCATTTACTAGTTGCTATACTTTCATATTTATTTCCTATGCCTAAGTGTGAACCTTATTATAAAAATAACAAGATACATCATCTAAACAGAATAGGTTCTGATCTAAAATATTTGCTAATATATTTTTGACCTTTTCCTCTGATGTAAACTATTTCACAATTATTTTCCCTATTTTCTAGAACTATTCTTTACTTAAAAATATGTCCCTAAATGTGAATAATAAATTAAACAGATTCAATTCAGCCCAAAATATGTTTTTATCTCACTCCAAAGTTTCCTAAATACTGAGAAAGTCTTTAATTAAATTTTGACAATATGTTTGTCCCACTTTTTAATTTTTAAACACTAGCCACATATTCAATTTCCTAAATTATATACTAAACAGGGCTAAAAAGGTAAACTCACCCCACTACAGGGTCTATAATTTTATTTTCAGAATTTCCAGGGGTCTAGCTACACTTATCAGAGGAGTTTTTCTTAATTTTTATTAAGTCCAGGGGCTAAAACTGATTTTTAAATGAATTTACACGATTTTCTGAAGTTCCAAGGGCTAGATCAAAAGTTTCTGGGGCTAGCTCTTATTTCCCGAGAACCCCAGGGGGTAGCACGTAAGATTTCCAGTCTTTATAACGCGGGGCTGACGTGGACCGTCTGATTTTAAACCGACGGCTGAGATTATAACGTCGAACCGGTACGCGGGGATTTAAACCCTACCGTGTGATTTAAAATAAACGGCGCACGAGCGGCCACGTCGCTCTGATCGAGCGCGGGCGGCGCTGCCGGCGGCGCACGGCGGCGGGAAGCGGCGATCTCGCCGGAGACTTTCGGATCTTCGAGAATTCTTCCTAGAACTGTGATTTTATGGTATAGATCGGTGGAGGGGAGGTCGGGGATCTCACCTCGGGGGTTTTCTTGAGCTCGGAGGTCCTGGAAGGCGGTCGGCGACGAGGTCCGAGGTGAATTCACGGCGAGGCTCGTCGGCGCTGTGTTTGAACCGCAAACCACCGAGTTTTCTGCACCTGCGAGGTTCCCCGGAGGCGGTGGATCAAGACCAGCGAGTTAGATCAGAATTCCCGAGCTTAGATCAGCCAGAATTCGCCGGAGAAGTCTCGGTTCTCACCGGAGGAGAAATCGGCGATCGCGTGGGAAAAACAGAACGAGGCCGGGGTTTTTATAGACAGGGGAGGGCAGCGGGGTGGTTTAGATCATGTCCGCGTCGCCTACGAACAGAATTCAGCGGGGATACGCCGAAATCCCGATCGGTTTTGATTCGGGTGCGAGGGAGTCCGGCGCTATCGCGAGGTAGATGAAGATCGGGTGGGTCCCGCCTGTTAGTGTGAGGCAGCAGCGCGCGCGGCTGCAGGCTGGCGCGGGCGCTGGCTGGGCCGGCTGGTGGGTTTCGGCCCACTGGCCGGTTTCTTTCTGTTTTCTCTTTTTCTTTTTCTATTTCTTTTCTGATTTGAGTTTAATTTGAATTCCAGTTTGAATTTGAATTTTTGCAAAACATGCAACACGTCCAATTCGTGCACATCCGATAGACGAGCCGGTAACTCTAGTTGATATGCCACTTCGCCTTTCCTCTCCAAAACTTGAAAGGGTCCGATGTATCGAGGTGACAACTTCCCTTTCACCTTGAACCGACGAAGTCCTCGGATAGGGGACACATTGAGATAAACATAGTCCCACGTTGAAAACGAGCTCTCTTCTTCATACATTAGCATAACTCTTTTGGCGTGTCTGTGCTATCCTTAAATTGTTGCGAATTTCCCTCACCTTCGCCTCGGCTTCTTGTAGTACTTCTGGACCAAACACTTTACTTTCCCCCGTTTGTTTCCAAAATAGGGGAGTTCTGCACTTTCTCCCGTACAAGGCTTCAAACGGTGACATCTTCATACTAGCTTGATAGCTGTTGTTATAGGAAAACTCCGCATACGGTAAGTTCTTGTCCCAACTCCTATTGTTTTTGAGTGCACATGCCCTTAGCATATCTTCAAGGATCTGATTGGTTCTTTCCGTCTGCCCGTCAGTTTGGGGATGATAGGCAGAACTAAAGTTCAGATGGGTCCCCATGGTCTCATGCAACTTCTGCCAAAACCTCGAAGTGAACTGTGTCCCTCGATCCGACACAATCTTCTTTGGCACTCCATGGTAACACACGATCCTTGACATGTACAATTCTGCCAATTTAGATCCGCTGTAGCTTTCCTTCACGGGGATGAAGTGAGCTACCTTGGTTAGCCTATCAATGATGACCCATATCGAATCGTATCCTGATTGGGTCCTAGGCAATCCCACGATGAAATCCATGCTGATTTCTTCCCATTTCCATTCAGGCACTTTGAGTGGTTGCAATAATCCCGCGGGTCGTTGATGTTCTGCTTTCACTAACTGACATGTGTCACATAGGGCAACATGTTCCGCGACATCTCGCTTCATGCCATACCACCAATACCTGCCCTTGAGGTCCTGGTACATCTCCGTACTCCCAGGATGAATGGAATAGTCAGAATCGTGAGCCTCCTTCAAAATCAATTCACGGATCTCCTTTGTCTGAGGTTGAGATCTGGCTGTGTGAAAATGTACTTCAAACTCTTATGATCTATATATATCTCTGTCCTCTTCCCCATCAAATAGTGCCGCCAAATTTTCAACGCGTGTACCACTGCGGCTAGTTCTAGGTCATGTGTAGGATAGTTTTTCTCGTGCTTCCGGAGCTGTCGGGATGCATAAGCCACGACGTGCCCTTCTTGCATGAGAACACATCCCAACCCGTTTCCAGAGGCATCGCAGTACACTGTAAAGTTCTTCTGCATATCTGGCATAACTAGCACTGGGGTCGTTGTCAATCTTTTCTTTAACTCCTAAAAACTCGTCTCGTACTGTGGCGTCCATGTGAAAGTGATTCCCTTCTCCAACAGTTTGGTAAGGGGTCTCGAGATCTTAGAGAATCGCTCGATAAACCGTCGATAGTATCCAGCCAATCCCAAAAAGCTTCAAACTTCCCCGACATTTTCAGGGGTCTTCCACTTCTGTATATCCTCGATTTTGGTAGGATCCACGGAGATTCCTCCCTCCGAGATTATATGTCCTAATAAGGGAACTCTCTTCAGCCAAAACTCACACTTGCTCAACTTGGCATATAGTTGGTGTTCTCTCAGCCTTTGCAACACCAACCTTAGATGTTTCTCATGTTCTTCTTCATCTTTGGAGAAGACGAGAATGTCATCTATGAAAACCACCACAAATTTGTCCAGATATTCCATGAATACCTTGTTCATGAGATACATGAAGTATGCCGGGGCATTAGTTAGCCCGAAAGGCATGACGGTGTATTCATACAGTCTGTACCGAGATACGAAAGCTATCTTGGGAATATCAGATTGCCTTATCTTGAGTTGGTGGTATCCCGACCTGAGATCAATTTTCGAGAACACACAAGCTCCCCTCAACTGATCAAACAAGTCTTCAATGTGGGGTAATGGGTACTTGTTCTTGATGGTTACTTCATTCAAGGCACGGTAATCCACGCATGACCTTTGGGTTCCGTCCTTCTTGGGCACAAATATCACCGGAGCTCCCCATGGTGAGGAACTAGGGCGAATATACCCCTTCTCCGTCAATTCTCTCAAATGATCCTTGAGTTCTTCTAGCTGCTTGGAGTCCATCCGATAAGGTCTCTTGTATATCGGGGCTGTTCCAGGTACTAGCTCAATTGCGAATTCCACTTCACGATCGGGAGGCATACCTGGTAACTCCTCCGGAAAAACATCTGGATATTCCCTGATGGTCCTGATTTCCTCAACTTTCACCTCAACTTGATTTAATTTAATGTCCCTCCTAGGCTCGTGTATTGTTATGAACTTTACTCTTGTGCCACTAGGGTGAGTTAGTTCCACCGTTCTGGTCGAACAATGGATGATTCCTTTATGTTTTGTCAACCAATCCATACCCAAGATAATATCTATCCCTTGTGAATCTATCACTATGAGGTTAGCAGTAAATACCACCCCATTAATGTCTAGGTTCACTTTGGGACACACTTGTCTTGTCCTTATTTCTCCACCTGGAGAGTTTACAGCTAGCATATGATTCATTTGTGTGGTTGCTAGGTCATGCTTCTTAACAAACCCTTGAGCAATGAACGAGTGGGTAGCACCAGAATCAAACAGCAGAGTTGCAAGGTGTAAATTGGCAGGAAACTTACCAACTACCACGTCGGGTGCCTCTTGTGCTTCCTCCATAGTGACGTGATTCACCCGTCCTCTCATTACATTCTGCGGTTGTGGCTGCGCAGGCTTCTTCTTTGGGCATTTATGGGCGTAGTGCCCCACTTCACCACAGCTAAAACATTGCACCCCAACCTTAGGTGCTTGGCCTTTGTTGTCTTGGGGTTGGTTCGGAGGTCCTTGCACTGCTGGTCGAGGTGGGTATGCGGGGCAAGGCTGCTGTACAAACTGACGTTGTGGCTGTGCTGGTGCTGTCGGAGGCCTGTAGTTTGGGTTGTACCCCCTTGGTGCTGAGTAGGGCACCGCAGCACGGTTCGTTTGCCCGGCAGTTTGCTGCATCAGACGTGGGCGGGTGTTGCTCCCTGAGGCTTGATGTGACCACCCGACCTTCCTCTTGTTCTCATTTTCCAAGGCCTTCAGCTTCCTTTCTACCACAAACGCTCTGTCCACCATCTTTTGAAAGCTTTCATACTCATTTGAGGACATTGCACACTGCATCTCTGCGGTAAGTCCTTCCACAAAACAATCTTGTTTCTGCTCATCAGTCTCTATGTCCCGTGGGGCATAACGGGATAGTTGAGTAAATTTAGTGAGGTATTCCCTCACCGTCATGTTCCCTTGCTGCAGTCCCAAAAACTCTTTCCTCTTGTTTTTGAGTTCACCTCTTGGGATGTAATGGTTGCGGAAACTACGCTTGAACTCTTCCCAAGTGATGTTCTCAGGGTCATGATGGGCAGCCACGTAGGCAGTCCACCAATCAGCAGCAGGTCCATGCAATTGATGAGAGGCAAACAGCACCCTCTCATACCCTTGCACTGGATGATCCTCATCTTGCTTTCAATGGTCTTTAGCCAATCATCTGCCTCCAGAGGTTCAGCAGCACTTGCAAACTTTAGAGGTTGAGTTCCTAGAAACTCACTCAACCTTGGTTGGCATGGTGCAGCTGGTGGAGGTGGTACTTGATGCAAGTTGGCCACCACTTGAGTCAAGTTCTGGATGAGCTGATTTTGATTCTCCAGCATTTGGTGGAGAGGATCAACTTCTTCACGGCGACCACCGCTGTCCTGGCCTCCAGAAAGATGAGGGTTGCATGCCTCATCGTTGTTGTTGGCGGGGTTGGCAGCACGTCCTTTTCCTCTTCTGGCCATCTGGCAGAATCAACCAATGTTAATTTGAAAGCATTTATTATCATCTTACTACTTTCATTTGTTTGTACTTTGAAGTGTTGAGGCTTTGTTATACTTTTACGAGGGTTCATATCTCACACCAAATAAATGCACTATTATTTCATGTGGGTTCACACACCAAAGCAAAACAATCTGAAGACGAGGCTGTGGACAATTGCTCATGGCTTCCACAACTCACGTCACACACCAAGCATTAACACACCATTAACTTAACGTAACGACTCGACTATTCGACATCTTGCTAACTACGGGAAGGACTCTACACTACTCGTTTTCTTGAGCTGGCTCCTTGGGATCTTCCTCATCATTTCGGCTGCCTTTTGACTCTGCTTTGGGTGGGGAGGCTGCTGGTGGAGAAGTGCGACGACGCCTGATCGCTCGGCGATCCGGGGAGTCAGGAGTCCATGTATCATTCACGGTGACACACATTTCATTCCCATCTCCTCTTTCTCTCGCCTTTAAGCAGGCTCACAGCAACGCCTCCGTTTCCTTCAGGGTGTCCCAGACGTCCTGAAGCTCTTGTTGACACTCCTGCAGTCGAGTGCTGAGCGTAGCAGCATCCTCCAAGCACAAGTCCATGTGCTCCTGGGAAGTCCCTTGCTGCACTGGCGGGTACTTGTACTCCGTGGTACCACTCTCACGTTGGAGGACATACATGTACTCAGTTTTGTCCAAGTGGCGACGATAGATGTGACTCTGGCAGGTGATGGCCTCCCAGGTGACATCTTTCTCCGCATCGACCTGTGTTGCTCGACAAGCTGGGGAGTGGTGGATCTTAAGCAGCTGATTTTCGTGTATAATCCCCATCTCCGAACTCCATTATTCCCTCTTCTCACGGATGGTCCTGGTAGAGTTATAGTGGATGATTAGCTTGCCCGTATTGCCGGCGGCTTCGAGCATACGCCGAAGTCGGCGCAATAAGCCTCCTACTGCCAATCCGTAGGAAAGGTACGTCACCGGACGGCTCTCCTCTCTCTCGGCAAGGGCAACTACGGGAACTCTCCCTCCTGTGGGCTTGCGAGCGGTGCGAATCATGCGAACCATCTAAAACAAAAAGGAATTTAAACTTAGATTAGATAAACTCTTAAACCAAAAATCCTATTTTGAATGAAAGTTGGGGTAAGATGAAGAAAGTGACTCATTTAAATAACACTTTTCTATCCACACCTTTGAAAAATAGTTTTTAAGAAAATAGGGCCCTTAAATACGTCCATTTCTACCTAGGTCCACGTTCCTACGGGCAACCTTGGCTCTGATACCACTTCTGTCACACCCGGTTTTTCCGAAGAACAACCAAGTGAATATCACATGTATGCCAGGATCATTTTCTCATACATGTGATGACAAATAGTGAAGCATCATTTATTACAAGCCAGGTGTCGAATATAAATAAGTCTTACATAGCAAATGTCTCGATGGACAATAATAAGTTCATCACAAGTAAATAAACTAGCAGCGGAAAATTATTCTTGTGGGCTCCGTTACAGGCGTTGCCCGGGGGTCTCCATGAACCTAGAAACCTTCTTTGGGTCCAAAGTCTTGGTCATTATACACCACCTCATTATCTTGACCTGAGCAGCAATATAGACCACAAAACATGCAAGGTTGAGTACCAATGGTACTCAACAAGTGTGGGAAAATTATATCATGCATGGCTTAGAACAAGGAGAGGTTGAACTCATGGTTAAAGCACTACGCAATTAATACCTACCACCTTAGCTTATTAAGCACCTACATTACTACACAGGCGAAATGGTCCCAAGCTCCCATACCATCATCATAATCAAATAACCATATCTTCATTTCCAATGTTATGCTCCCCGCTTAACATCCACAACTTCCAAAACCATCACTCCTCTAATCATGAATAAGTCCAAGCCGCTCTTGACCGTGAGCACGGCTGTCATGACAGTTTTGACTCTGCAGAGTTTGCACCACTGTACCCACATGTAGTGATTTCATCCCCCGTTGCCGGGTGGACTAAAAGAACCTCCATTATGCCAGTGGCTACGAACCACATTCACACTTCCCAGGTGTGTAGCCAGGAGATCACTACGAAGCCTTTACAAAGGGATTCCAGACGAGCGTGGTCCCACTGAGGTTTCACCCCTAACAGCATACAAGAGGCTCCAACCCCGCTGCAGTGGCCCCCTCTTGAGCCTTGCGGTTCATATGGTAGTCCAGCTGACACCTATTCTCCGCACCATCCAACACACCCATACTACGCCGGGGATACACCTAATTAATTGGCCAAGCTGCCCCATCTCAGCATGTGGTTGGCACGGTAAAGCCAGGTTACATGCTCCATGAACCGGTCCTTAGGATCCAGGCAAGTACTAAACACAAACCCAAGTCTCGTGCACCCAGCACACAATCAAAACATCCAACTTGCCTTGATCCCTACCTCTACATAACTCACAATATCTCATTCAAGAGTATGGTAAAATAAACTGATGATCTCATATCCCAAATATCCCATTCTAAGCATGGCTAAGCATATGCATAATAATAAATGACATGATAAAATAAATCCCAACCCAAGCTACAAGGAAACAAGGTAATGCAATTCTAGGGAAACTTCCTAGCATGGGTTTCATATTTTATTTGACAATGCAAATAATTCTATCTACACATCCTAGTATAGGATCAAAGTGGTCAAGGACACTTGCCTCCTTCCTGCTGCTCTTGAAATGGGTAGTCCTGATCTTGGAAAGGAATAACTTGCTCTTGAGCAGGTTCTACATCATACCATCACACATAGCAAAAGAAAAAAAAACAATCCATAAGATATGGTTCACACTTCTACTTCATACAATCCACACATTCACATTTATGAAAGTCATTCACCATTATGTGTGTTGATTTGTGGAGTGCATGCATTTTTAATCATATGTATATGACTCCTACTTTTGTGTTCACATTAATACTTACATACTATATATATGAGTTTCCAATTTAAATAAATTTCTTATATTCAATTACTACACCTTTTAACTACCAAATAAGCATGAAAGGTATTTTCCTTCTCCATATGTGTCTTCATAATTTCTACCAACCCTAAACTGAACTCTTTGGATTTTAGAACTCCATTTATCATTTACTAGTTGCTATACTTTCATATTTATTTCCTATGCCTAAGTGTGAACCTTATTATAAAAATAACAAGATACATCATCTAAACAGAATAGATTCTGATCTAAAATATTTGCTAATATATTTTTGACCTTTTCCTCTGATGTAAACTATTTCACAATTATTTTCCCTATTTTCTAGAACTATTCTTTATTTAAAAATGTGTCCCTAAATGTGAATAATAAATTAAACAGATTCAATTCAGCCCAAAATATGTTTTTATCTCACTCCAAAGTTTCCTAAATACTGAGAAAGTCTTTAATTAAATTTTGACAATATGTTTGTCCCACTTTTTAATTTTTAAACACTAGCCACATATTCAATTTCCTAAATTAAATACTAAACAGGGCTAAAAAGGTAAACTCACCCCACTACAGGGTCTATAATTTTATTTTCAGAATTTCCAGGGGTCTAGCTACACTTATCAGAGGAGTTTTTCTTAATTTTTATTAAGTCCAGAGGCTAAAACTGATTTTTAAATGAATTTACATGATTTTCTGAAGTTCCAGGGGCTAGATCAGAAGTTTCTGGGGCTAGCTCTTATTTCCCGAGAACCCCAGGGGGTAGCACGTAAGATTTCCAGTCTTTATAACGCGGGGCTGACGTGGACCGTCCGATTTTAAACCGACGACTGAGATTATAACGTCGAACCGGTATGCGGGGATTTAAACCCTACCGTGCGATTTAAAATAAACGGCGCACGAGCGGCCACGTCGCTCTGATCGAGCGCGGGCGACGCTGCCGGCGGCGCACGGCGGCGGGAAGCGGCGATCTCGCCAGAGACTTTCGGATCTTCGAGAATTCTTCCTAGAACTGTGATTTTATGGTATAGATCGGTGGAGGGGAGGTCGGGGATCTCACCTCGGGGGTTTTCTTGAGCTCGGAGGTCCTGGAAGGCGGTCGACGATGAGGTCCGAGGTGAATTCACGGCGAGGCTCGTCGGCGCTGTGTTTGAACCGCAAACCACCGAGTTTTCTACACCTGCGAGGTTCCCCGGAGGCGGTGGATCAAGACCAGCGAGTTAGATCAGAATTCCCTAGCTTAGATCAGCCAGAATTCGCCGGAGAAGTCTCAGTTCTCACCGGAGGAGAAATCGGCGATCGCGTGGGAAAAACAGAACGAGGCCGGGGGTTTTTATAGACAGGGGAGGGCGGCGGGGTGGTTTAGATCATGTCCGCGTCGCCTACGAACAGAATTCAGCAGGGATACGCCGAAATCCCGATCGGTTTTGATTCGGGTGCGAGGGAGTCCGACGCTGTCGCGAGGTAGACGAAGATCGGGTGGGTCTCGCCTGTCAGTGTGAGGCAGCAGCGCGCGTGACTGCGGGCTGGCGCGGGCGCTGGCTGGGCCGGCTGGTGGGTTTCGGCCCACTGGCCGGTTTTTTTCTGTTTTCTCTTTTTCTTTTTCTATTTCTTTTCTGATTTGAGTTTAATTTGAATTCCAGTTTGAATTTGAATTTTTGCAAAACATGCAACACGTCCAAAAATTTTTAAATCCCCCTCTTAACATGGTTTAGGGTTTTGAATCAAAATTTTGGGGTGTTACAGTTTAAGAACACTCAAGTGGAAGAATACTTGGATGAAGAAGGCATCAAGCATGAGTTTTCACCCCCTTACTCCCCTCAACAAAATGGGGTTGCTAAGAGAAAGAATAGAACTCTCATTGAAATGGCAAGAACCATGCTCGATGAGTACAAGACGTCGGACCGGTTTTGGGCGGAAGCGGTTAACACCGCTTGCCATGCCATAAACCGGTTGTATCTTCATCGACTTTTGAAGAAGACGTCTTACGAACTTCTAACCGGTAACAAACCAAACATCTCGTATTTTCGTGTCTTTGGGAGCAAGTGTTATATTCTCAACAAGAAGCCTAGGACTTCGAAGTTTGCTTCAAAGTCCAATGAAGGTTTCTTGCTTGGTTATGACTCAAACACCAACGCCTATCGTGTTTTCAATAAAACTTCTGGAATTGTTGAAATAGCGAGAGATGTAGTGTTTGATGAGACTAATGGCTCCCAAGTGGAGCAAGTTAATCAAAGTGTGCTAGATAAAGAAGAGGCTCCACAAGAAGCACTTAAAAGGATGGCACTTGGAGAAATTTTCCTCAAGAACATCCTCAAGACTCAAATGATCATCCAACAAACAAAAATATGTCTCCCTCCCATGATCAAGCTCAAGATGAGCAAGGCCAACCTCAACAAGATCAAAACAATCAAAGTCAAGATACAGGATTGGATCAAGGGGGAGATGAACAAAAGAGTGATAATGAAGATGAAGATCAAAGAGTTCAACCACCTCATCCAAGAGTGCACCAAAGTGTTCAACGAGATCATTCTGTCGGCAACATACTAGGAGATATCTCCAAAGGGGTGACCACTCGCTCTCAAATGGCTAATTTTTGTAAACATTACTCTTTTGTTTCCTCTTTGGAGCCCCGCAAGGTAGAAGAAGCACTACAAGATCCAGATTGGGTGGTGGCCATGCAAGAGGAACTCAATAATTTTGAAAGAAATCAAGTGTGGGAACTTGTAAAGCGATCCAACGCAAATGTTGTGGGAACCAAGTGGGTATTCCGCAACAAGCAAGAATAGTATGGGGTTGTAACAAGTAACAAGGCTAGACTTGTTGCAAAGGGATATGCACAAGTAGAAGGTTTGGATTATGATGAAACTTTTGCTCCCGTAGCTAGGCTTGAATCAATTCATATCTTGCTTGCTTTTGCAGCTCACCATGATTTCAAGCTATACCAAATGGATGTGAAAAGCGCTTTCCTCAACGGTCCAATCAAGGAGGAAGTGTACGTGGAGCAACCACCCGGATTTGAGGACGATAAGTATCCTAAACATGTATTTAAACTTCGGAAAGCCCTCTATGGCCTCAAACAAGCTCCTAGAGTTTGGTATGAGTGTCTTAGAGATTTTCTTATTAAAAATGGTTTTAGGATAGGAAAAGCATACTATACACTCTTCACTAAGCATTTTAACGATGGTTTTTTTGTGTGCCAAATATATGTCGATGACATTATATTTGGTTCTACTAACAAATCTTTTTGTGATGAGTTTTCAAAGATAATGACTGAAAGGTTCGAGATGTCAATGATGGACAAAGCCAAACCCATCAAGACTCCCATGGGAACCAACATACATCTTGACCTTAATGAAGATGGTCCAAGTGTGGACCAAAAGGTATTTCGTTCCATGATAGGCTCTTTACTTTACCTTTGTGCATCTAGGCCCGACATAATGCTTAGTGTGTGTATGTGTGCACGGTTCCAAGCAGCTCCTAAGGAGTGCCACTTGACGACCGTTAAGCGAATTCTTAGATATTTGGTTCACACTCCTAACCTAGGACTTTGGTATCCCAAGGGATCCAAGTTCAATATCATTGGATACTACGATGCCGATTATGCCGGTTGTAAGGTAGATAGGAAGAGCACGTTAGGGACTTGTCAATTTCTTGGTTGATCCTTGGTTTCGTGGTATTCAAAGAAACAAAACTCCATTGCCCTATCTACAACCGAAGCGAAGTGCGTCGCTGTAACACCCCAAAACCTGTTAAGAGGGGAATTTAAAAAATTTTGGACGTATTGCATGTGGTGCAGAAATTCAAATTCAAATTGGAATTCAAATTCAACTCAAAACAGAAAAGAAAAAGAAAAAAGAAAAAGAAAAAACAAAACCCCCCAGCCAGTGGGCCGAAACCCACCAGCCGGCCCACCCACCCCCGCGCCAGCGCGCAGCCGTGCGCCCCCTCTCCCTCTCACTGACACGCGGGGACCGCGTGTCATCCTCGACCTCCCGCTCGCGCCAACTACCCGGACTCCTCTGCTCGCGCCCGATCGCAACTAACCCGGAAAACCGCGTTCCCCAGCCGAGATTCTGGTATCCGGACGACTCCAGCTCGATCACAACTGACCGCCACCCTCCCTCGTCTATATAAGCGCCGACATCCCCCATTTTTTTCATCCCGATCGCCTGTTTTTCCTCCCGGTGAGAACCAGAGCTTCTCCGGCCGTTTTCTCTCAATCTTTGCTCGGGTTCTCTGATCTAACGCGTCGATCGTGTTCCACCGCCTCCAGGGAATCACGCAGGTGTAGAAAACTCGGTGGTTTGCGCTCCAGACACAGCGCCGACGAGCATCACCGCGTTTTCACCTCGGACCTCGCCGCCGACCGCGTTCCAGGGCCTCCGAGCTCAAGAAAAACCCCGAGGAGAGATCCCCGACCTCCCCTCTACCAATCTATGCCATGAAATCCCAGTTTTAGGAAGAATAGACGAAGATCCGAAGTTTTCCGGCGAGATCGCTGCCTCCCGCCGCCGCGCGCCGCCGGGCAGCCGCCCGCGCTCGGTCAGAGCGACGTGGCCGCTTATGCGTCGTCTATTTTAAATCGCACGGTGGAATTAAAACCCGCGCTTACCGGTTCGACGATCTAATCTGAGCCGTCTGTTTTAAATCGGACGGTCCACGTCAGCCCCGCATTATAAAGGTCGGGATTCTTACGCGCTACCCCCTGGGGATCTCGGAAAATACGAGCTAGCCCCGGAAACTTCTGATCTAGCCCCTGGAACTTCGGAAATTCATGTAAATTCAATTAAAAATCAGTTTTAGCCTCTGGACTTAATAAGAATTAGCAAAACCCTTCTGTTATGCATAGTTAGGCCCCTTCTTAAAATAATAAATTAGACCCTGTAGTAGGGTGAACTTACCTTTTTGACCCTATATGGTATTAAGTTTAGAAATTTGAATGTGTGACTAGGATTTAAATTTAAAAGGAAAGACAAACACATGTGCTAATTCAAGTTTAAACTCTACTAACACTTGGAAAACTTTGGAATGAACTAAAAATAAATTTTAGGCTGAAAAGAAATCTGTTTGGGTGTTGTTCATATTTATTAGTTCTAGGAACACATTTTTAGGTTAATAAATAATTCTGAAAATTGGTAAAATAAATTTAAATTAGTTCACATCAGATGAGAAGTTCCAAAATACATTATTGATCAGAACCTATTCTGTTTAGATGATATGCCCTACTATTTAATATTAAGGTTTACTTTTAGTCATAGAAAATAAATCTGGAAAATATAGGAAAATAGGTGTACATGACTAGATAATGATAAATGAAGTCTCCAAATCCAAAGACTTCAGTTTAGGATTGGTAGAAGATCTGAAAATCCATTTGGAGTAGGAAATTACCTTCCAGGTAAACTTGGTAGCTAAAGAGTGTATTAAAGAATTTGTTGGAAATTCATATATAGTGTGCAAACAGAAATCTGAATACAAAAGTTAGAAATAATATACATATGTTTAAAAGTGCATGTAGGCCAAAAATCAACACACATAGAGTAACCACAACCCTTAGAAATGTGAATGACTTTCATAGGTGTGAATGTGTGGTTTGTATGAAGTGAAAGTGTGAACTCCGTCTTATGGATTGTTGTTTCCTTTTGCTATGTGTGTTGGCATGAGTAGAACCTGCCCCAGAGCAAGTTCTTCCCTTCCAAGATCAGGACTATCCATTCCCCGAGCAGCAGGAAGAGGCAAGTGTCCTTGACCACTTTGATCCTATGCTAGGATGTGTAGATATAATTATTTGCATTGTCAATTGAAATATGAAACCCATGCTAGGAAGTTTCCCTAGAATTTCATTACCTTGTTTCCTTGTAGCTTGGATTGGGATTTATTTTATCATGTCATTCATTCATATTACTTATGCTTAGCCATGCTTTGAATGGGGTAAGTGGGATATGATATCATCAACTTGCTTACCTTATTCTTGAATGAGATATTATGAGTTATGTAGAGGTAGGGATCAAGGCAAGTTGGATGTTTTGGTTGGTGCTGGGTGCACGAGACTCGGGTTTGTGTTTAGTACTTGCCTGGATCCTAAGGACCGGTTCATGGAGCATGTAACCTGGCTTTACCGTGTCAACCACATGCTGAGATGGGGCAGCTTGGCCAATTAATTAGGTGTATCCCCGGCGTAGTATGGGTGTGTTGGATGGTGCGGGGAATAGGTGTCAGCTGGACTACCATATGAACCGCAAGGCTCAAGAGGGGGCCACTGCAGCGGGGTTGGAGCCTCTTGTATGCTGTTAGGGGTGAAACCTCAGTGGGCCCACGCTCGTCGAGAATCCCTTTGTAAAGGCTTCGTAGAGATCTCCTGGCTACACACCTGGGAAGTGTGAATGTGGTTCATGGCCACTGGCATAATGGAGGTTCTTTTAGTCCACCCGGCAACGGGGGATGAAATCACTACATGTGGGTACAGTTGTGCAAACTCTGCAGAGTCAAAACTGTCATGACAACCATGCTCACGGTCAAGAGCGGCTTGGACTTATTCATGATTAGAGGATGATGACCTTGGAGGTTGTGGATGTTAAGCGAGAAGCTTAACATTGGAAATGATATTACGGTTATTTGATTATGATGATGGGATGGGAGATTGGGACCATTTCACCTATGTAGTAATGTAGGTGCTTAATAAGCTAAGGTGATAGGTGTTAATTGCGTAGTGCTTTAACCATGAGTTCAACCTCTCCTTGTTCTAGCCATGCATGACATAACTTTCCCACACTTGCTGAGTACCAATGGTACTCAACCTTGCATATTTGTTGGTTTAAATTGCTGCTCAGGTCAAGGGGATAATGTGGTGTTCAATGACCAAGACTTCGGACCCGAAGAAGGATTCTAGGTTCATGGAGCCCCCGGGCAGCGCCTGTGACGGAGCCCACAATAATAATATTCCGCTGCTATTTTATTTACTTGTTATGAACTTATTATCGTCCATCGAGACATATGCTATGTAAGACTTATTTATATTCGACATCTGGCTTGTAATAAATGATGCTTCACTATTTGTCATCACATGTATGAGAAAATGATCCTGGCATACATGTGGTATTCACTCGGTTGTTTTTCGGAGAAACCGGGTGTGACGGTCGCAGCCGGGAGTTGTTGTGCACAACTCCTATGGATGCGACAAACTCTTAGGGACTATGGTTACACTTTGAGCCATATTCCATTCCTATGTGACAATGAGAGTGCCATCAAGATTGGTCACAATCCCGTGGAGCATTCTAGAACCAAACATATTGATATACGTCACCATTTCCTGAGAGATCACTCTATCAAGGGAGATATCGTTATCTCTCATGTTAGGAGTGAAAAGCAATTGGCGGACATCTTTACAAAACCCCTTGATGAGAAACAGTTTTGTGACCTAAGGAGTGAACTGAATATCCTAGATTCTCGAAATGTTGCTTGAAGTGTGCACATCTATTATTTGCTTGTTTATAAACTTCAAAAACCGCATGTTTTTAACATACTACCCTAATCTCTCTTACTCTATGAAAACTATGTTCAAAAGGACCCTTTGTCAAATATGGTCATTGTTTGTTTGATGTATGCTTATTGACCATGTTAGCCAAAGATATTTGCAAAAACTTGTCCAAAAGGATCATATTCTTGAACTAAAACTCAAATTATATGAATTTCAGCTTGTAGCTGGACTAGCCTGCCTATGAGGCTGGACAAGTCCACCCGCATAGAAGTCTGGCTCTGGTCCGTCAAACGGACTTGTCCGGACACCGAACCAGGAGTAGTCCGGCCCCGTGGGACACATGTCGCCACCGGAGCTCACCCCTGTGGAAGAGATGAGGTCCGGCCCCGCAGGACACGTGTTGCCACCGGAGCTCACCCTTGTGAAAGGGATGAGGTCCGACCCCGTGGGATACGTGTCGCCACCGAAGCTCACCCTTGTGGAAGGGATGAGGTCTGGCCCCGCGGGACACGTGTCGCCACCGGAGCTCACCCCTGTGGAAGGGATGAGGTCTGGCCCCGCAGGACACGTGTCGCCACCGGAGCTCACCCCTGTGGAAGGGATGAGGTCCGGCCCTGCGGGACACGTGTCGCCACCGGAGCTCACCCCTGTGGAAGGGATGATGTCCGGCACCGCAGGACACGTGTCGCCACAAGAGCTGACCCCTGTGGAAGGGATGAGGTCCGGCCCCGCGGGACACGTGTCGCCACCGGAGCTGACCCCTGTGGAAGGGATGAGGTTCGGTCCCGTGGGACACGTGTCACCACCGGAGCTCGCCTCTGAGGAGAGGAAAGGCCCTGGCCCGCTGGACACGTGTTGCCACGGGAGCTCGCCTCCGAGGAGAGGAAAGGCCCAAGCCCGCTGGACACGTGTCGCCACGGGAGCTCGCCTCCGAGGGGAGGAGAGGCCCCGGTCCGCTGGACACGTGTCGCCACGGGAGCTCGACTCTGAGGAGAGGGGAGGTCCGGCCCCGCCGGTCACGTGGCGTCCTCGGAGCTCGACTCTGAGGAGAGGGGAGGTCCGGCCCCGCCGGACACGTGGCACCCTCGGAGCTCGCCTCTGAGGAGAGGGGAGGTCCGGCCCCGCAGGACACGTGGCACCCTTGGAGCTCGCCTCTGTGGAGAGGGGAGGCCCGGCCCCGCTGGACACGTGGTGCCTTCAGAGCTCACCCTAGCAGTGGCCACGTGGCAGGGTCGGACTTCGCAGCGGACAAGTCCAAACCGGACTAGTCCGCCTAGGTAGGGCGGACAAGTCCGGCCCTAGAGAAGTCTGGCTCTCGTCCGCCAACCGTACTTGTCTGGACATTTAACCCGGACTAGTCCGGCCCCTGGGGAGTTAACATCCCAGGGGCAGCTAAACTTCTCTCTTCACAAACTAGTCCGCTCACATCCTCTCTCAAGCCGGAAGCGCCCACAAATTGGTGATTTTCGCTTTCCTCCACCCAAAATATTGTCCAATCCACGGATTGGAGACCTAAGGAGTGCGGAAACCCTTCCCCGGGCTTAATTATTCAAGTTTCAACTCCAAAATTTATCACATTTGAAAATTTCAAGAGGTATTCTTGACCTAACAAAAAATCCTTCCTTTTCTTCACTCTTAGGTCTTTTGATAAAAACCTCTTCACAAATGTTGTTCCTAGTGTCGATGCGATCATAGCCTAGGAGTATTGCAACTTAATTCGAAGTTTTTGCGAAAAATTGTTAGGGTTAGGATTCTTTCTGTATAACCTGGACTAGTCCGGTTTTGGGCAGACAAATCCGTTCTCGAGCAGTCTAGTCTGGTCCTTTAATGGACAAGTCCGGTTTACACAGAACAAACTCCAACTTTAGCCATTTTTCATGAATTCTCTTGCAATATTCCACTTCCTTGACCTCTAATATCCTGTCTCTCAGGAAATATGTCGAACACCGTCCAAAGCTCTCCCCTTCCAAGTCCCACGGCCGAGGAGGCTCGACAAGCCCTTCATCGGCACATTGCCGAAGAAAGGGCAGCAAAGGAGGCCCAAGCGGCTAAAGAAGTCGTCCATCGAGAGGCAAGAACAAAGAAGAAGCATGATCTCAACGAGGAGGCACAAATTGCCCAAGCCGTTGAAGAATCCTTGAAGGATCAACTGAGAAAGAAAAGGGTCGAACGTGAAGCCCAGAGCTCCCAAGCTGCTAGTGCCTCAATGACCAAGAGAAAGAAGCTGGTCACCTTGGGGGATAAAGAGAAGGAAAAGGAATCCGAGGGTAGGGTTCCTCGTGATCCAAAGAAGGGTAAGGCTCCACTTCCTGAGCAACTCAAGAACAAAAAGGCAACTGCCAAAGCACCGACAAACAGAGCAGGAGGGATAAAAATCAGAGAGAAAGGGCAACCGAAGCCTATCGACCCCTTAAAGATGGCTGCCCCTGCTAGAGACCCAAACCGGCAGCCCAACAATCCGACATTTGTATTCAAAGGAAAGGGGGCTAAAAAGGCGAGAAGGCTGAGGATGGATAAAGTCTATGACTATGAGAAGCACACGACCGACCCTAGGTTTTGGTGTGACTTTCACTGCGATTACTATCGCTTGGTGTACCTAAAAATGAAGACCCCAATCACTAAAGCTCAATGGGTAGATTGGGACTACATGGCCAAAAGGGAGCACAAAGCTTTTGATGCAGTGATTGAAGCCACAGAGCACCATGGAATCAAGGAAATCATGAGATTCAAGTATGACTGGAACATTGAGATAATTGTGCAGTTCTACACCACTATGTACTTCTCCACCTACGATGATCGGAAAACCACCTGGATGACTCATGGAGAGCAGTACTCAATCACCTATGAGAGGTTTGCATAGATACTTGGCCTCGAGGAGCACTTGGATCATGAGATTATCATTTCCAATCTCAAGGCAGTGGACAGGGATCAACTTGACTATATGTATCCTAGTCATGTTCCCTATGAGGCCGGGCTTGCTAGGAACATCAAGCCGTTCTATAGCATCCTCAACCGGATTCTGAGGAGGACCATTTCCCCCAAGGATGGAGATGCAGGGGTAATTCAAGGAAACTTAAGGCATCTCCTCCTCTTGATAGATGGTGAAGAGAAGTTCAACCTTGTTGAGCATATTTATGATGACATCTTCAACATCTCTCACACTCCCAACCGCTCATGTGGTTATGCACCGTACATCATGTGCCCAATTGAGAAGGTGTCGGGGATAATATTTGTCAAGGATGTCACTCATCGACCTCTCCGTCCTCAGCTACCCCCATTCTGCCAGAACCCTCAAGGAGAAAAAATGCTCAACCTCCGTCCAGCTCAGCGGCCCCTTCTAGCTCAGCGGCTCCCCCATCATCTCCTCCTCCGTAGTCCATGGGCGGATTCTTCAAGTGCTTCAACGCACTTTTCGCCTCCTGTCGGCGTGTGGAGGTCCGGACTCGACGCATAGAGAGGCGTCAGGAGAAGTACCTCAAAGTTGTGTGTGACAAGCTTGAGGTACCCATGTCTCGCCCTGAGGAGTGTGATGGGGAACTCACTCCATATCAAGAGTTCACTGCCGATGAGATCGCCCAGTTCAGGGAAGATGGAAGCTCTTCCAAGGCCGTGCCTCCATCCACCACCGCCGACAAAGAAGAAGAGGATACGGAGGCTACGGAGAGCGATGAAAATGGCGATGAAGAAGAAGACGAATAAGATGACGAGTAGACTTAGGCGTATCTTCCTCCCTCCTTTCCTTTTTGGTGCCTTGATGCCAAAGGGGGAGAAATGTGTTGCGTACGTACACTTGTTATAAAAATAAAATTTTTACCTCTTATGTTGAAACTTAATGTGTTGTCATCAATCACCAAAAAGGGGGAGATTGTAAGTGCATCTAGGCATCCCCGTGGGTTTTGGATGATTGATGATGACAAATTAAGAGACTAATGAGCTGAGATGATCATAAGCACAAGACATTTCTAAGGTGGGCACCTAAACTCTCAAAAAAAAGGAAAAAGATGAAGAACGGCGTCGAAGACTCGAAGAGTAGAAATTCGGGTTTCACTTGAGTCTTTTGTAGGCTAGCCGTGTAAAAGAAAGAGTATGTGTGTCAAGTGCATTGAGATCATAGAAGAGAGCTCAAAGCGTTAGAAGTGTCAAATCCTTAGTGGAGAGAGGTAGAGAGGTAAAGTTGGGCAGGCCGGACTTGTCCGGGGGAAGAGGCTGGACTAGTCCGGAAGTCCTACGGCTTAGTCCGTTTTAGGACGGACTAAGAGTTCCTGACTGAGATCGGACCTGTCCGTTTTGTACGGACTAGTCCGTTTCTCTCTAGGTGGAGTGTTTTTGGGGCTAAGTCCTGGTAGATCGGACTTATCCGCCTGAGTGGCCGGACTAGCCCGGGCTAGCCAGACTTGTCCGTTTTCACACGGACTAAGAGTTCCTGTGTGAGTTCGGGCTAGTCCGTTCTAAGACGGACTAGTCCGTATGGGTGTGAGATGAGAGCTCCCACGGCTAAGTCTTGGTGGACCGAACTTGTCTGCCTTAGTGACCGGACTAGTCCGGGTCCTACAGACTTGTCCGTTCTCACCTAGACAAATAGTTCCTGTGTGAGATCGAACTAGTTCGGTGTGAGGTGGACTAGTCCGAACTTTCGGTAGGTGGCAACGGTTGGCTTCGGGACTTCTATAAAAGGAGATGCCCTGACGTCATTTAAAAAGACCTGGAACCCTAGCGCCGCCACAGAGATCCAAGAGCCCCCCTAATCCTTCTCTCTTGCCTACTCACCCTCTAGAGCAAATTCTTAAGTGAATTTGGGTGTGTGAGAAGAGGAGAAGGAAGAACTTCACGTTTAGGCTCTTGGAGTGATATCGTGCACTTGGTGTGATCTGTGGCTTGTGAGATCTGTGAAGTTTGTGGAAGTGATCAAGTGATAGCCTCAGATTTTGAGCAGCACCAAAACTTTGTAAGTTCACCCTTGAAATAGTGAAGAACCGGGTTGGCCTTAGTGGCGACTTGGTGAGGAAAGGGTTGTTAGACCAGGTCCTTTGTGGACTCCTCAACGGGGACGTAGATTCCCGAGTGGAATCGAACCTCGGGAAAAAATCCTCAGTGTCTCTCTTGCATGTACATTTCTTTGAAGATCAAGATTGCTTAGGTTTTGTTTCAATTATTTCGCTATACATCGTCACACTCTTGCAATTCATTTCAATATTCTTTCACACTTGTCATATAGAAGTGCTAGTTGTCTCATCCACATTTTGTTAAACTAAAATTTGGAGAAAAACCCTTAAAAATCAAGTTTTAGATCTTTCCGGCAGTTTGACCAGACTAGTCCGCCTCCAAGGCAGACTAGTCCGGCCTTTTAGGCCTTTCCAGCAGGTTGATCGGACTAGTCCACCCCTGAGCCAGACTAGTCTCGTTCCTGAGTTCTAATCTCGTTTAATTAAGTCATTTCAGGTATTTTAGCCTATTCACCCCCCTCTAGGCAATTTCAGGCAGCCCAACCGGCGACCGAGAAGGCAGTGTTGAACCACATCAAGAAGCGACATTGGAAAGCATTCCGGTGGTTCAAGAATATTCAGATGTGTTCCTGGAAGAACTTCCAGGTATGCCACCTGACAAGAACATTGAATTTTCCATTGATTTAGTGCCCATATAGGATGCCTGCTAATGAACTAGTCGAGCTCAAGAAGCAAATTCAGGAGCAGCTAGAAAAGGGTTTTATACGCCCAAGCTCGTCACCGTGGGGAGCCCCCGTGCTCTTCATAGACAAGAAAGATGGAACCCAAAGGATGTGTATGGACTATAGGTCTTTCAACGAGGTGACGATCAAGAATAAATACCTGCTGCCCCGTATAGAGGACCTATTCGATCAAATGAAAGGTGCCGGAATTTTCTCCAAAATTGATCTTCGGTCGGGATACTTCCAGCTAAAGATTAAGCCCTCCGACATACCCAAGACTGCATTTTGAACACGGTATGGTTCATATGAGTACACCGTTATGTCTTTTGGGTTAACGAATGCACCCGCATACTTTATGTACCTCATGAATAAGGTCTTCATGGAGTACTTGGACAAGTTCGTCGTGGTTTTCATCGACGATATCATGGTGTATTCAAAGAGCGAGGAAGAACACGAAGAACACTTGAGGTTAACATTGCAAAAACTGCGAGAGCATCAATTGTATGCGAAATTCAGCAAGTGTCAGTTTTGGCTAAAGGAGATATCGTTCCTAGGCCACATCATCTCCAAGGGAGGAGTATCGGTTGATCCCGAAAAGTGGGAGATGTTCTGAAGTGGAACCAACCGCAGAATGTGAGAGATATTCGGAGTTTTCTTGGGATGGTTGGATACTACCGCCGATTCATCAAGGATTTCTCCAAAATAGCAAAGCCTATTACTAAATTACTCATCAAAGGGAAAGCATTTCAGTGGACACAAGCATGTCAAAACAGCTTTGAGGAGCTAAAGAAGAGATTAAAAACAACACCGGTTTTGGTAATGCTGGACATGAGCAAGAGTTTTGATGTATATTGTGACGTATCTAGACAAGGGCTTGGATGTGTGCTTATGCAAGTAGGACAGGTAGTTGCCTATGCATCGAGGCAATTGAAGAAATATGAGCTGAATTACCCCACACACGAATTGGAACTTGTAGTCGTGGTACATGCCTTGAAGATTTGGAGGCATTATATCCTTGGCCGTCGATGTGAGATCTATACGGATCACAAAAGCCTCAAGTATATATTCACGCAAACGGATCTGAATTTGAGGCAACGTCGATGGTTGGAACTCATCAAGGATTTTGATGTTGGAATCAACTATCACCCTGAAAAGGCCAATGTTAAGAGCTTGCGCCTTGAAACATGGGCGTAGTTGGGATAGGAGCTTGCCGTATGCTGAATTCTTATACAACAACAGCTACCAAGCCAGCTTGAAGATGTCACCTTTCGAAGCATTGTATGGTAGAACTGTGTAGAACGCCGCTGTTCTGGAATTAGACGGAGAAAGCCAAGTATTCGGAGCCGAAGTGCTGCAAGACGCCGAAAAGCAAGTCCAAACGATACGTGAAAACTTGAAGGCCGCTCAGTCACGACAAAAATATTATGGGGACAATAGGCGAAGAAGATTGACCTTCGAAGTGGGAGACTTCGTGTATCTTAAAGTATCGTCTATCCAAGGCCAACGACTGTTCAACGTCAAAGGTAAATTAGCACCTCGCTACATCGGGCCATTCAAGATTTTGGGCAAGCGAGGATAAGTAGCCTATCAACTAGAGCTGCCAACGCACCTCTCCGACGTGCACGACATGTTTCACGTATCCCAACTCAAGAAATGTCCAAGAGTACCGAAAGAACAAGTACCGATGGGTGATCTAGAGCTTCAAGAGAACCTGACCTACGCGGAACACCCCATCAAAATCTTGGACGTGAAGGAAAGGGTCACAAGAAATAAAGTGATCCGTTGGTGCAAGGTATAATGAAGCCATTACACAAAAGTCGAAACTACATGGGAGCGTGAGAAAGATCTCAAGGCCGAATTCCCCCATCTTTTCTCCACTCTATCGAATCTCGAGGGCGAGATTCATTTTAAGGGGGATAGGTTTGTAACACGCTCAAATTCATTACCATGCATTGCAAACATTTTTCATGTAGAGAAGCATTTGAAAAGATGTAGAAATGAAGAAAGAACCCTAGAAATGGAGAAAGAACCCTAGAAATGGAGAAAGAACCATAGAAATGGAGAAAGAACCACAAAAATGGAGAAAGGGACATAGAAATGGAGAGGGAATATAGAAATGAAGAAAGGGACATAGAAATGGAGAGGAATGGAAATAAGATAGCTGAAATGAGCCATTCCCATGTTTCCTAAAATTTTCCCCAAATTCCCCAAGGGGGAACTTCCCCCACATTTGGGGATGATTTTTCCCCAATGTAGCCGCAGCCCTAGAGGGGAGAAAACCGCTAGGACTCTTTGGTTGAGTCCCAATTGGAATAGGACTCTTTGGTTGAGTTCCAATTGGACTAGGACTCTTTGGTTGAGTTCAAATTGGACTAGGACTCTTCTTTTCTCCCCCTTATAAATACAAGCCCAAGCCCGCCTCTTCACCTTGGCCGCAGCCCCTCCCCACTTCAAAGTCGCCGAGTCGGCCCTGCCCCCCAACTCGCCGAGTTGGCCACCTCCCTGCCAGAGTTTGGTCGCCGGTGAGCCCCGCCGACGAGCCACGCCGTCGAGCCCCGTCGTCGAGCCTCGCAGTCGAGCCCCTCCGTCGAGCCACGTCATCGAGCCCCGCCATCACGACCCGCCGACGAGCTCCGTCACGCCTCGCCGTCGCCGGAGAAGATGCCCGACGATCTGCCCTATCATAATTTTCCATAGAAAAATTCCGCGGAGCTGCCGTTGCTAGGAGAAAGGCCCTGCCACAAGTAGGAAGTGACGTAGGTCTTCATTACCCATCTTACGACGTCGCCACTGTTTCTACGCATCCGTTTTCTTAGCCCCCTTCGAGCAGAAACTTTTGCGTGTGGACAGATCATGTTTTGACCGATTTTTAACAATGGAATTGATCTAGATATTGTGTCAAGATCATCACCATGTCCACACTTGATCCCTACACCTTGTTCATCATAAAACCCCATGAAATTCCATTAAAACATGCAAGAACACATACAAACTGGTTTTATAAAACTGCACCATAGGATTTGCATTCATCTACCCCATTGCATCTTGAGTAAAGTTTATGCATGATGATTGATTGCTGTAAATTTTGTATTTGCATGGTCGTAAGTAGAAGTACAAGCTCAAGAGGCCGCCTATGAGGAACTACAGCACCAAGACTTCGAGACGCTTGAGCAAAACGAACCACGGAAACAAGGCAAGTGCCCCTTGACCATATTGATCCCATGTTTTGAAAATGTTTTGTTTGCAAAAACTCGTATGCTTGAGTCAATTTGATGGGACACCCTTTTATAGGAGTTTACTAGTTTTGTTAACCATCCTTGTCGACGGGAAAGTTGAAAAGTCAGGTATGATCTTTTTCCTTTTGCTTCGCTTAACTCATGGGATACGGGAAGATGAAATAAAACATGGTTAGCTACTGCACTCATATGAATAAAGATGATGAAAACTTGATGATGTTGATGAGCATGGAATCGGGGAGATCTAGGCAAGCTTGGTTCATGGATGTTGCTGATGGAGATTGTGGTTTACTTGCCGTAGATCTAAGGACCGGTTCATGCGAGCACATGCCAGGAAAACAGTGCCATAACAAAGCAAAATATGAGTGCGGATTAGCTTACTAATTAGGTGTGTTGCTAGATTGTTATGGACCGTTGGATGGCGCGGGGAATGGGAGTCGAGAGAGACTGCCCTGGTAACTGCATGGCACAAGAGGGGGCCCGTGGGTGGGAGAATGGAGATTCGAGCCTGTCTGTGAAACCTCAGTGGGTCCGTACATCCTAGTAGCCCCTTTGTAAAGGCTATTTTGTGATCTCTTGGCCATACACCGACGGTTGTGTACTACTATAATGGAGGTTCTTTCTAGTCCCCGATGGGTGACAAAATCACGAACTTGTGGGTAAAGTGGTGCCACCTCTGCAGAGTGTAAAACTATCATGATAGTCGTGCTTCCGGTCACAAGCATCTGACCAACTTCCATGATTAGAGGCAAAACTTGGGATGGATATTTGGGTATGGTCATAGGAATTAGTTTTGGGACTCTTTTGAGTCATGACAATGAATTTGATTTCGCTTATATGAAAATGAGATGGATATGAGTATGTATGAGTATGAGATGAACTTGAGAAAGATTATTGGCTGGTTGAAGCATGAGAAATGGTGAATTATGATGAAAGAATATTGCTGAATTACTTGGTTATGTTGGGATTAGACTCACTTAGAAATAGTTATCGTTTTTACCTTGTTTGTGAAATAAAATTTGCTTGTTGCAATGAGCATTTTTATTCTCTACCTTGTTGTTAGCTACATGTCATAATTTTTCCACACCTGCTGAGTACGACGTGTACTCACCCTTGCATTCCCATATATACATCAGCTACAGGAGAAGAGTACTTCGAGGAACATGTGGAGTACTAGGCGTGCGCACTACCGTCAACATGCATGTGGAGTTGAAGTTACATCTTGTTGTCTTAGTCATTTTCCGCTGTTGTTTAGAGTCTTCCGCTGCAAGAATAAGTTAGATATTCATGAGTGAGACATTGAGTCATTGTAATATAGTACTTAAACACTATTTATTTGTGGTTATATTCTGAATTCAGTTTGTGGATTACATGGTATTTGTGATGAATATCCTAGGCACACATATGCATTCACTTGGTTCTATTTTCGAAACCGGGTGTCACAGCGCCGGAGCCCTCCTTGGTGGAGGATGGGGTCCGGCACTGCTGGACGCGTGTCGGCCCCCAAGCCACCTTCGGCCGGTAGTCAGGCTCAGGGGCCTGATGACACGTTGCAATCCTGGGACAGCCCGTGTGGCATAGAGCGCATGGCTTACGCTGGGGCCCGGGTGCTTTTTACCCACTACGCGGGGGTAGCCGGTCTGCAGGGTACCAACAGTGGCCCCCGGGCCCATTTCGGGGGAGGCAATGAGCCTGCAGGTGAGGCCCTATCTCTTCCTGTGTCATGGGGTTTAGTCTTGCAATTCCTGGCGATTGAAACGGTGGGAGTTTTTTGCGTAGTGAGCGGACGACCGTCCTTGGGAGATAAAGAGGTTGTACGTCCTCGGCGTAATGGGCGCTCTCGGTGAAAGTGGCAGCGCATTGTCGCGTTCACTCTGACTTGACTGGTCACGACATGGCAGTCGAGGGGTTGCCTCGGGGCTATTACTGCAACCGCCCGTGACTATAGGAGCACCGTGGCACTTCCCTTGGGAACCGTCGAATGTCCCCGTGTTCGTACTCGCCGGACCCGTCGATGCCTGACTGGTGGTCCTGGGCCCTACCCGTCATTGGAAAGAGTTAAAGCGGCGTGCTCGAGCGGTCGCCTTGGGTTATCTACTGTGGCAACCGATGAGTCGGTCGCGCCGCTCTCCTCGGGTACCGTCGGACGTTCCGGGGGGGGGGGGGTATCCTCTCGACCCCTGGTGACTGATGGGTGGTCCCGGATCCAGCCCGTCACTGGAGGAGGAGAATAGCCCGCGGCGTGCAGCGGTGGCAACCCAATCGCCGCGCCTGTTGTGCTGCCTGAGGTCATTGACGGGTATAAAAGTAGGTCTTGTGGTGTAGGATGGTACTCCTCCCCACCATGTGGCCTTCGTTCTCCTCTTGTACGCTGGAAGTCTCTGCTTATAGACGCTCTCGCCCACCAGATGCCTTCCCGCGGGTAGTCGTCTTCGTCTACTTCTGCGAGATGTTCGTATACGTGCGGCCTTTAGTGAGGTTCTCTGGTACATCTATTTCCCTGACGGGCCCGGATAGAAGCATAGGGCATCCTAATTGCACGACGATGGTCGGGGAGGCCGTCGGGGATAGGGTCTTCGGCCCGCGGTGAGCCCCAACATCAGTGCCGAGTGGAGCACGTCCTCTAGGCGCTTTGTCGCAAGAGGGTTGTCCGCCGGTACCGGAGGAAGGCTAAGTCGAGAGTGATCAAGCTTTCCTCCTGGTACTGTTGTGGACAACAAAATCTGTCATAGACAACGATTTGGCCCACCCTGTACTAGATGTTACTACTACGCGGTCCAGCATGCACTGTCTGATACAACACAAGGATGTCACCGTTCTGTCAGTCTAGCGTGCATTGCTGCCGACCTCGGTCTAGTAAATGGTGGCCGTCTCACTGCTCAGAGATTGGCTCAGGGGACAACCAAGCAGTCCGTGGAGCAGAAGACTACTCAACTTGAGTTCCTTAGTTGTTTTATATCCCCTCTTCTACGTCGGGACCCCACCGCTAATGAAAATGTTTCTGCTCTAAGTTCTTCATAGTATTGTCTTCTATTTCTGTATTGATGAATGAAAAGAGGGATTCTATTGATCTCCCTTCTACCAACCACTTGGCATCGGATCCGATAGGCAGAGCCATCTTCAATTTTTGTGAGGCCCCCTGACCCTTGATGCCGCCGAGGTCGGATAGTCCCTTAACTTGCCAAAGCAGTTGTCGTTCCTTTGTTGCTTGCCATAGATATGCGCCTGATTCTTTTTACAGATTGCTGGGGTCGAAATGTCTTGCTTATCTTGACCAATCGTGATGACCCCCTGGCAATGGGTGCCAATGTAGGACACAAACTCCGGGGCCCTCGGGAGGCGTCAACTTTTGGGAGTCCTAAAGTGGCTTACTTGGGAAAGTTGGAGTTACAACCCTATGGACCGAAGCCTCGCAACTCGCACAGACACTAAGGGCAAGGGATTCTCCGTGCCGTGTAGTTGCATTTTTTCTGCTCTATGGCCCCATTATGGGTTACGGTCATCTGCTAAACTACGAGGTCTGGGCAATTCAGTGTATTGACATTCGGATCCCGGATACCATCCTTCCCGGGGCAGTGTGTTGTCTGGGCCCCCCGGACTCTGGGTGTTGCGCCTACAGGAGCAGGGCGCAACTGCTTAGGATGTAGGATGAGTCTAAGCAGGCTAGACCCCAGATCTCCTGCCGACCAGACACCATGAAGAGGGGAGGCGTCCTTTCGGCACTACCGAACGTTGGCTGGAAGGTAGCCAGGGGTCTGGAGGTAATACAGGTGCCTCAGGCGTTTCCGCCTTGTAGCAGGAATTTATCCAGGAGCGAGGCAGATAAACAACATATATGCACGTCGTGGGGCGTACAAAAATACACGCAAGCTTGGAGGGGGAGCTGTATTGGTATGGGGGGTAAAGGTCCAGAATGACTTAGCTGGTGCGAGCCGTACTTTGCTAATTTCCAAGCTTGCTCCTCCTGCCACTTAACGCGTAGGTACCCAGGGCGCCCGAGCAGCGTGGGTACCTTCCCTTTTGAGCTCCTGACAACGTGGGTGAAAGCATCTAGGCCCCCGTGAGGTATGGTTTCGGTGATTAATGACAACCGTTCGTTATTACTAATGAGTCTGTGGATGCGAGGTCTCACGTATATCACATCAAACGTTAATAAACTATCTATTCACACCATCTACTGCTCATTGGATACAAATGGAGACCCCTCAACGATCTATTCTAAGGGGTTATTCGATACTCATGAAGACTAAATAAGGAACTCATACAACGACTCTATTCTATCAAAATTGGCAACACAAGAAACTTACACTTCATCATAATGTCATTTCAAACAAGTGTCAAAGAGGTCACTCAAGAAGATTCCAAAAAGATCAACTCAAAACAACTCGAAACAAACAAGTTGCACACACCGGATCATCCGATGTCTTGCAAAATGACTACATCGGTCGAGTTTGAGTTGGCAGAAGAAGAAGACCTCAGAGCCCAGTACACACCGGATCATCCGATGTGAAGGAAGTGGCACATCGGTTGATTTCACCCGAAGGATGATATCTGAGTTATTCTGAAGAAGTACACACCGGATCATCCGATGATGAAGTAAGTGTACATCGGTCAAATTCAACAGAGACAATATTTCTGACCCAATTCTGAAGATCAACTCACCGGATCATCCGATGATAAATTGAAGTAACATCGGTCGATTAAAAGATCCAACGGTTATATCCAACGGTCACATCTGACACGTGACATCAGCTAATTTGGAATTCGACCGATGCTCATATAAAGGGGTGCATCGGAGGATCCGATGTTCACTGAAAAAGTCTGCCCACTTTTCCAACGGCTATCTCGTGTGGGCTGGCTATAAATACCCCTCCAACCGGCCATTTCGATAAGTCTTGATCTCCAGAGCCTCACTACACATTCTCAAGCATTCAAGACCAAGAGCTACCACTTCCACACTTCAAAACCTCTTGTACTCCAACTATAGGTTATATCTAGCTAGAGAGAAGCTTGTGTGCGTCCATTCTTGGTGATTGGAATCTCTAGGCTAGTGAGAGAGAGTGTCTTGGTGACTTCTCTCACCTTGTAAACGTTGGAGGAAGAAGAGATCGCTCCGGAGCTTACCAAGGTGTGTGTGGAAGCCCGGAGGATCACCATTGTACAAGGCTTGAGCTCCACCTTGCCGGAGAAGGCGAACGGAGAAAGATAGTGGATTCCCTTGTCTTGGTGACTTGGGAGTGGCTATACCCTTTGGTGGGTGCCACAACATGGACGTAGGTAGAATTTTGTGATCTTACCGAACCACGGGAAAAATCGCCGTGTCTCCGAGTCTCCGCGGGAGTTTGCATTTCTCTCCTCACCCCCTTACTATTACGCATTTACCATTCCGCACTTAACACTCTTGCTTGCGTAGTTAGTTCGCATAGGGAATTAGGCTTCAACCATTAAGTTTTAAATTGCTCTAAAATTTGAGAAAGCCCAATTCACCCCCCTCTTGGGCGTTTCGATCCTTACAATTGGTATCAGAGCAAGGTTGCTCATTGGATCATTCTAGCTTCACCGCTAGAGAGCGAAAATGGCCAAGAATGGGGGTTCGGTTCCTACCTTCGAGGGCAAAAATTTTGCTTATTGGAAAGCACGCATGCGCGCTTACCTTGAGGCAATTGCTCCCGAAGTGTGGGAAGCGACCCATGCGGGGTTTGGAAATCTTGACTATGTTGGTGACCAACTAAAATGGGATGCTAAGGCTAGAAATGCCATATATGAATGCATTAGTCAAGATGTCTTTGCTAGGATTGCTAGTAAGGAAAAAGCGTGTGAAATTTGGGCATGTCTAATTGAAATACATGAGGGCTCATCTCGTGTTAAAGAACTCAAATATCACATGCTTAAATCAAAATATGATGAATTTAAGATGTTTCCTCATGAGAATGTTAACCAAATGTTTTCTCGTTTAAATGTGCTCATTGAGGAAATTAACGCACTTGACATTGCTTCTCTTGGCAAGGGACTTATCAATCGCAAGATCCTCATGCTTCTACCCAAGCCCAAGTACAACATTATCAATTCAATGCTCCAAAAAGAGTCACTAGACAACATGGAAGTTTCGGAGCTCATTGGAGAAATCCATGCTCATGAGAGGAGTCATCATCAAAAACCATTGCTCTCAAGGCTTCAACCAAGAAGACAACTTCCAAGAAGAAGAAAGTGGTTGAGCCTAGCTCAAGTGAAGAAGAGCAAGAAACAAGCGAAGATGATGATGATGAACTTGCTTTGATGATGAGGAAATTCTCACGCCTCAACTCCAAGATTGCAAAGAAGGGATACTCTTTTGATCCTAAAAAGAAAGCCTTCTTGCCAAGAAAAGATGAAAACAAGACGTGCTACAATTGTGGTGATCTAGGCCACATATCATATGATTGTCCAAGACCGGACAAAAGGAAGGAAAATGGGAAGCATCACAAGCTAGAAGAAAGTGATAATGAAGAGGAGGTCAAGCCCAAGCGCTATTTTGGAAAGAAGAAATTTGACAAAGGCAAGAAAACCAAGCTCTTTCCAAAGAAGAGAAGAGGGCCTCAAAAGGTCTTTATGTGTGAAGCCAATGAGTGGATCACGGATGAAGAGTCAAGCGACGAAGATAGTGAAGATGAAGAAAACTTGGCGGGCCTCGCCATCGTCAACAAGGATGACTCACCTCTTCGTCCACCTCCTATGTGCCTAATGGCGAAAGGTAACTCAAAGGTATGTGAAGATTCTAGCGATGATGATGATGAGCTTTCACCCGATGAATTAGCATCTATGATTAATGAATATCATGCCATTATAAAAAGTGGAAAGGCCAAGGTTAAGGCTCTTGAGCTAGCTCGTGCTAAGCTTGAAAGTGCTAACCTCGATTTGCATGACATGTATGTAACCATACTTAAAGAGCATGACACGCTTAAATCAAATGTCAAGCAAATCGAGGAGGAGAATGCTCAAATCAAGCTTAAGTATCATGAGCTAGACTTAGCTAACTTAGCACTCTTGGCAAAGCACAATGAGTTGGTTCAAGAACATGAAGTGCTCAACCTTGCTTATGAAGCTATTGAACTTAAATTAAAAAACACAAAGAAAGAAACCCTTGATGGCAAAATATCATCTAATTCACATGCCACTAATATTTTGGATAAGTCTTTGCCCTTGAAAGCAAGCCCTAGGGAGAAGGAGCTAATGGACGAAATTGAAAGTCTTCGCAATAGTGTGGCAAGACTCTAAGGGGGAGGACAAGCACAAAGAAATCCTCTACCAACAAGCTAAAGGCTTCCACAAGAGGGGACTTGGATCCTTCCCGGTGCCCAACAAAGGAAAGGTGCCCTCACCGGAGCTTAGGACAAGCTTTATCAAGGAAGTTGGTTCCTATTGCCAACATTGTGAGGTCACCGGACATCACACGAGGGAGTGTCCTCTTCCCAACCGTCCTTCTCCCAAATTGCCTCCTAACTACAAATCTACCTTCAATGATTATCACTATCTATTGAGCAAAGTAGGTGGAAAGGTGAAGGCAAGGTTCGTCGGCAAAGACATCAAGGGCATGAAGGGGAAGCTCCCCAAGCAACTTTGGGTCCCAAAATCACTTGTATCACACATACAAGGACCTAAGTTGGCTTGGGTTCCTAAACTCAAAAACTAACTTCATGTGTGTAGGTGAACTACAAAGCCGGAGGAAAGCATTGGGTACTCGATAGTGGGTGCACTCAACATATGACCGGCAATGATGGTATGTTCACCTCAATAGAAAACCCCGGCAATCATGAACAAGTCACCTTTGGTGATAACTCAAAGGGGAAGGTAATTGGTTTGGGTAAAATTGCTATTTCTCATGATTTGTCTATCTCTAATGTGCTTTACGTTAAGTCTCTTAGTTTCAATTTACTTTCTATTGCACAATTATGTGATCTTGGACTAACGTGCACATTTGACAAGAATGGTGTTGTGGTGACTAGTGAATCAAGCAAAGAACTAATATTCAAAGGTTTTCGGCATGGACATCTTTACTTGGTGGACTTCTCCAACAAGGATGCTAGCTTGACCACTTGTCTTTTCACCAAGACAAGTTTGGGATGGCTATGGCATCGGCGCATTGCTCACATTGGGATGGGCAAGCTCAAGAAGTCGTTCAAGCTTGGGATGGTGACCGGCGTGAAGGATGTCACATTTGAGAAGAACAAGCTTTGTAGCGCGTGTCAAGCCGGGAAGCAAGTTGCCTCACACCATCCGATGAAGACAATGGTGTCAACCTCCAAGCCACTTGAACTACTTCACATGGACCTCTTCGGACCGTCCACATACCAAAGTCTTGGCGGTAACCTCTATTGTCTTGTTATTGTTGATGACTACTCTCGCTATGCTTGGACATTATTTTTAGGTGACAAGGGTGAAACTCCGGAAATCTTCAAGACCTTCGCTAAACGAGCTCAAAGGGAATTTCAACTTCCCATCATCAAGGTCCGGAGTGACAACGGCACCGAGTTCAAGAACTACAACATTGGGGAGTGGTGTGATCGTGAAGGCGTGAAGCACGAGTTTTCGGCTACATACACCCCTCAACAAAATGGTGTCGTTGAAAGGAAGAACAAGACTCTCATCACCCTTGCGAGAGCAATGCTTGATGACTATGGCACGTCGGAGAAGTTTTGGGCCGAAGCAATCAACATGGCGTGCCATGCAGCAAATAGGGTCTATCTTCATCGACTACTTCAAAAGACCCCATATGAGCTCCTCATTGGGAGAAAGCCCAACATCTCCTACTTCCGAGTCTTCGGGTGCAAGTGCTACATCTACCGCAAGAAAAGACTCGGTAAGTTTGAAAGAAGGTGTGATGTTGGTATCTTCCTTGGTTATTTGTCAAACTCAAAAGCATATCGAGTATTCAACCAAACCTCCGGGTTAGTTGAAGAAAGTTGTGATGTTGAGTTTGATGAGACTAATGGCTCCCAAGAGGAGAGTTTTGGTCATGATGATATAGATGATGAGCCTCTACGAGAAGCTATGAAGAACATGACCATAGGAGACATCAAGCCCGAAGTTGAGGAGAGCCATGATCAAGGGGGAGCCTCAAGTTCCAACATCAACACCTCGATGGCTCCTCAAATTGATGAAGAAGAAGAGAAAGATGATCCATTGCCAATGCAAGATTCACATGTCACGCAACACCAAGAAGAAGAAGAAGTCCAAGGTCAAGTCCAACCACAAGACGAGCAAGATGCCTCACCACCACCAAGTGCCTCACAACCTCTTATGAGGCATGGGCGCATCTCCAAGGCACATCCGATGGATCAAATCATCGGAAGTCCGTCACGGGGAGTAAGTACTCGTTCTCGCCATGTTGCTTCATTTTGTGAGCACTACTCTTTTGTTTCGTGTGTAGAACCCACAAATATTGAGGAAGCACTCCAAGATCCCAATTGGGTGATGGCTATGCAAGAAGAACTCAATAACTTCACCCGCAATGAAGTTTGGGTATTGGAGGAGCGACCTAAGGACAAGAACATCATCGGAACGAAGTGGGTGTACCGCAACAAGCAAGACGAGAATGGCGTGGTAGTCCGCAACAAGGCAAGGCTTGTGGCCAAGGGTTTTTCACAAGTTGAAGGACTAGATTTTGGAGAGACATTCGCCCCGGTCGCACGGTTAGAAGCTATTCGCATACTTCTTGCTTTTGCTTCGCATCACAATATTATGCTTTATCAAATGGATGTTAAAAGTGCCTTCCTCAATGGTTATATTAATGAACTTGTTTTTGTTGAGCAACCTCCCGGGTTTGGAGATCCGAGGAATCCTAACCATGTGTATAGGTTACACAAGGCGCTCTACGGGCTCAAGCAAGCACCTAGGGCATGGTATGAACGTCTAAGGGATTTCCTAGTCATGCAAGGATTCAAGATCGGGAGGGTGGATACCACACTTTTCACCAAGGACATCAACGGGGATTTATTTCTTTGTCAAATTTACGTTGATGACATTATTTTTGGCTCAACTAACAAATCTCTTAGCCTTGAGTTTGGCACCATGATGTCTAGGGAGTTCGAGATGTCAATGATTAGAGAACTCAATTTCTTCCTAGGATTTCAAATCAAGCAACTTCAAGAGGGGACTTTCATCTACCAAGAAAAGTACACCAAGGACCTCTTGAAGAAGTTTGAAATGGAAGACTGTAGCTCAAGAAGTACTCCAATGGCGACAAATTGTCATCTCGACGCGGACATGGACGGTAAACCTATTGATCAATCTCATTACCGTTCCATGATTGGTTCATTGTTATATCTTACCGCATCTAGGCCCGATATCATGTTTAGTGTATGCTTGTGTGCTCGCTTTCAAGCGGCACCTAAATAATCGCATCGTAAGGCGGTCTTTAGGATACTTAGATATCTCAAGCATACCCCAAGTGTAGGTTTGTGGTACCCCAAGAACGCTAGTTTCCATCTCTTGGGTTACTCGGATTCGGACTTTGCCGGATGCCGTGTGGATCGCAAGAGCACCTCCGGTGGGTGCCACTTACTTGGGCGTTCCCTAGTATCGTGGTCGAGCAAAAAGCAAAACTCCGTGGCTTTGTCCACCGCGGAGGCAGAATATATAGCGGCCGGTGCATGTTGTGCCCAAATTCTATATATGAAGCAAACCCTTTTGGACTTTGGAATTAAATTTGGTTGTGTGTCTCTCCTTTGTGACAATGAAAGTGCGGTTAAGATAGCTAGAAACCCCGTTCAACACTCCCGCACTAAGCACATTGATATTCGCCATCACTTCTTGTGGGACCATGAGGCTAAAGGAGACATCTCTTTGCAAGGTGTTAGGTCCGAAAAACAATTGGCGGATATCTTCACTAAACCACTTGATGAGAAAACTTTTTCTAAACTTAGAAGTGAATTAAATGTGCTAGATGCATCTAACGTCATGTAAGTTGCCATGTTCATGTAAGGTTGCATATCAAATAGGTCTTGTCTAACTCCCAAAGGATAGGGGCGAGCTAGAAAAAGTTTTCCCTGAGGAAGCCTTTGGAAGGTTTAAACTTGGCAAGATAAAGTTACATTATGCTTTGCATAATTCCTGCCATATAGACTTGCACTCATTTAATATCTTGCATTATTTTGATTGGCATTGCATACGGTAGATTGTCACGAAGGGGAGACCACATCATGAGAAGGAGACTTGTTCAAAATGCAATATCTCAACTCATATGATGTGGATAGAGCAAAATTCTAAAGGTACATGCTTTAAAGAGATAGAAGTTTTATATACTCTAGCTCACAAAGCATGGGCCTTACATTTTCGTGGTTTCCCTCCTAACCTTGTGTATTCTCTTTGCTTAAGGGCTTAGCCAATATGTGGCACTATATTTGAAGCCTTCTATTAGAGGTTAGGAGTTGCCCAAAAAGTCCTAGGACCCATCCTTATCTTTGTGTGTTTAAGTCCAAGGACACATATGGGCAGTCTTAGGTTTTCTGTAGTCATCGGATTATCCGATGCTAGGGTCAGCAGATCATCGGATCAATAGGTGCTTCAGTTCAGTGCTCAGATCAAGTCAGATGTCACAAATCAACCGATGAGTTCATTTCAGAAGGCATCGGAGCATCCGATGTTCAGTTTTCCTGGTGCCCTACAGAAATCGACCGATGATCGCCGTCTCAACGTCGGATCATCCGGTGTTCAAAGAGAGTTTTTGGAACAACTCTCTGTTGAACTCGACCGATGCATCCTCCGATGATCATCGGTCCATCCGGTGTTTTATGCGCGGCTAGGGTTTGCCCGTACAGTTTAAATAGGGGGTCGGCCGCCGTTCGATTTTCTTTCCTTCTTTCCCCGACCTCCGCCGCCGCCCGACGTCCTCGCCACCGTCCTCACGCGCCCCAGCCGCCGCCGCCGCCTCCAGGCGCCGCCGCCGCCACCACCTCTCCCCGCGCGCGCCGCATCCCAGCCGCCGCGCCACCTCTCCCACGCACGCCACCTCCAGTCGCCGCCACCGCCTCCCAGGCACCGCCGCCACCGCCTCTCCCGCGAGCGCCGCCACCGTTCCACCGCGCCGCCACAGTTCCCTCCTCCACCGCGTCTCCCTCGCCGAGCTTCGCCGTTCGTCGCTGAGATGGGTCGCGATCGCAGAGGAAAGGGGAAGGCTATTGAGGAGCCCGCCGTGAAGAAGCGCAAGATGTACAAGGACGCGCGTCGTGCGGAGTTGGCCGCTCGCGCCGCCGAGGAGCGTGAGCGCGGCCATCGCGGTTCCTTACGGATCCGCGAGTCCCGGCAGAGGCAGGAGCAGCCTCCGATCCAGCCGGTGCCTCCCGAGGGCTCCGACGAGGAGGAGACCGAGGTGCCGCCTCTCATCCGCCGGCGCACCCCGAGGACTCGTGGGGGTGGACAGACTCCTACGGTGAGTCGGCGCCCCTCTGCAGCTGACCGCGCCGAGGACAGAGAGGCCGAAAGGGCCATCCACCTGATGGACACAACAATCCGAGTTGCTGAAGATGTCAGACTCACCGACTACAGGAAAATGAAGGCAAGGCAACTAAAGAAGCTCAGATGGTCAGCGCTGATTGAGGAGTGGTTCCCGCGGCCTAGGGACGCTCGAGTTGACTCCCGTTTCTGTACCCTGACACAGGCGTCCCTGTACGAGACTTACAGGCGTCGGGGTCACAAGCTATTCCAGCATAACAGCATTGACTGGGATCAGCTTGCAGTGGCAGCAGGACACGGGATCAGGCCCCTTTTTGAGAGATACAGAGGACTGGTGGACTTGCTCTCGCACCCGAGGAGTGCTTACGTCGAGGAGTGGGTCAGGGTGTTCTACGCGACACTCTACGTCTCTGAGGGCCGTCGCTCGATTCACTTCATGTTCATGGGGCGGATCCACGACGTATCTCGAGACCTGTTGGGCAGACTGCTTGGTGTGGAGCTCTCCACTACGTGCCTGCACCAGATAGTCTACGGAGACGCAGACCCGCCGAGGAGGCCACTGACTGGAGGAGTGGCACCGCCCTTCGAGGAGATCAGAGGTCTGTTCACTCAGCCGTTCACTCCTGACCAACCGAGGGTGCCAGCGCTTCTCACCCCAGCAGCTCGGACAGTTCACCACGTCCTCAGACGTACTCTACTACCGCGGTCTGGCTACTTGGAGGGCTTCACGAGTCTTCAGCAGACCATCCTGTTCTACGTGATGAACGGGATGGAGTTCGACATCGTAGATATTCTGATCTGCGAGATGGAGGACGTGATCACCGACGGAGTTGGGATGCTTCGACAGCTGGTCTTCGGTCACTGGATCTGTCACCTTCTTCACCAGCTGGTTCCAGAGGACACTCCAGGAGTCTCTCAGCTGACGGAGATGCACGTGACCCGGTTCAGCCACTACCGAGTCCCCACTCCGGGAGACCGCCGCCTTGGCCGTCCCGTCGAGCGTGAGGTTCGAGCCAGACTGTCAGAGGAGGACTCGGAAGAGCTGACTCAGGAGGACGCAGAGCTGGCACAGGCAGAGGCTCAGGGAGGAGACCTACAACACGTATGGTCGGACAGCGACACCAGCGACAGTGTCGAGGAGTACTTCCCTCCTGCTCCTCCCTCACCGAGGCAGCACGACGCAGAGGCAGGAGGCTCAGCAGCTCCACCACCTACACCTCCTCCAGTGTCAGAGGCTCAGGTGACTCAGCCGTCAGAACTCACTGCCATACTTCAGCGGATGACTCAGCAGCAGGAGCAGCAGGCAGCTCGACAGGAGCAGCTTCAGAGGCAGCAGCAGGAGATGCAGCTGGAGATCGCCCGTCAGAGGCGAGAGGACACCGATAGGTTCACCAACCTTGTCGACTAGATGACACGACGCACTCTGGACCAGCAGCAGCAGACTCAGCAGATGTTGTTGGGCATCCTGGGGTTGGTCACCAACCTCTACCAGCAGACGGGAGTCGCCCTTCCACCTCAGCACTTGGGACTCAGTCAGGCTCCAAGTGCACCCCCACTGGCACCAGGTCCAGTACTGCCGCCGACGTCGCTCCAGTCCTCACCTCTTCCGGCAGTACCCTCTCCACCGGCGCCAGCAGTCTCAGCGGATCCCCCAGCAGCTCCAGCTCCAGCTCCCACAGCAGCTCCAGCTCCAGCTCCAGCTCCCCCCGCTCCAGCTCCAGCACCAGCGACCTCCACCTCCAGCAGCTCCGGCGAAAGCACCGTCGACGCCGACCGCTTCACCATCGCCAGGAGCGCGCCTGAGTCGTAGGCACTCGACTTCCCTTTTTGGTGTCTTGATGCCAAAGGGGGAGAAGAGTTAGAGTCAGGGGGAGGGTTAGCTCAGTTCTAGGGGGAGTGTCTATGGAGTGTCTATCCTTTTGCCACTTTATTTGAGATTGACCGTTATTATTATTTACTATTATTGTACTCCGGGTACTTTGTGCTCTTACGCTTTATCGTTTATTATTTGAGCCCTCGAGCCACTTGTGTTGCAATTTGTACCTGTTATATTTCCTTTTTGAGCATTGCGTTTTAATTCCATTTAATTCTATGCTCTACTCGTTGTGTTGTCATCAATCACCAAAAAGGGGGAGATTGAAAGCATCTAGGCCCCCGTGAGGTATGGTTTCGGTGATTAATGACAACCGTTCGTTATTACTAATGAGTCTGTGGATGCGAGGTCTCACGTATATCACATCAAACGTTAATAAACTATCTATTCACACCATCTACTGCTCATTGGATACAAATGGAGACCCCTCAACGATCTATTCTAAGGGGTTATTCGATACTCATGAAGACTAAATAAGGAACTCATACAACGACTCTATTCTATCAAAATTGGCAACACAAGAAACTTACACTTCATCATAATGTCATTTCAAACAAGTGTCAAAGAGGTCACTCAAGAAGATTCCAAAAAGATCAACTCAAAACAACTCGAAACAAACAAGTTGCACACACCGGATCATCCGATGTCTTGCAAAATGACTACATCGGTCGAGTTTGAGTTGGCAGAAGAAGAAGACCTCAGAGCCCAGTACACACCGGATCATCCGATGTGAAGGAAGTGGCACATCGGTTGATTTCACCCGAAGGATGATATCTGAGTTATTCTGAAGAAGTACACACCGGATCATCCGATGATGAAGTAAGTGTACATCGGTCAAATTCAACAGAGACAATATTTCTGACCCAATTCTGAAGATCAACTCACCGGATCATCCGATGATAAATTGAAGTAACATCGGTCGATTAAAAGATCCAACGGTTATATCCAACGGTCACATCTGACACGTGACATCAGCTAATTTGGAATTCGACCGATGCTCATATAAAGGGGTGCATCGGAGGATCCGATGTTCACTGAAAAAGTCTGCCCACTTTTCCAACGGCTATCTCGTGTGGGCTGGCTATAAATACCCCTCCAACCGACCATTTCGATAAGTCTTGATCTCCAGAGCCTCACTACACATTCTCAAGCATTCAAGACCAAGAGCTACCACTTCCACACTTCAAAACCTCTTGTACTCCAACTATAGGTTATATCTAGCTAGAGAGAAGCTTGTGTGCGTCCATTCTTGGTGATTGGAATCTCTAGGCTAGTGAGAGAGAGTGTCTTGGTGACTTCTCTCACCTTGTAAACGTTGGAGGAAGAAGAGATCGCTCCGGAGCTTACCAAGGTGTGTGTGGAAGCCCGGAGGATCACCATTGTACAAGGCTTGAGCTCCACCTTGCCGGAGAAGGCGAACGGAGAAAGATAGTGGATTCCCTTGTCTTGGTGACTTGGGAGTGGCTATACCCTTTGGTGGGTGCCACAACGTGGACGTAGGTAGATTTTTGTGATCTTACCGAACCACGGGAAAAATCGCCGTGTCTCCGAGTCTCCGCGGGAGTTTGCATTTCTCTCCTCACCCCCTTACTATTACGCATTTACCATTCCGCACTTAACACTCTTGCTTGCGTAGTTAGTTCGCATAGGGAATTGGGCTTCAACCATTAAGTTTTAAATTGCTCTAAAATTTGAAAAAGCCCAATTCACCCCCCCTCTTGGGCGTTTCGATCCTTACAGTGGGGATCCTAGGGGAGTTCGGCCCTTGTATTCAACTTGTCGTAGCCAGCGCTCTGACCTTTCTGCCCGTTGCTGGAGCGGTCCGATGCTTTGCCTACGTGATTTACCGAGATGGCCTCCTGGTAGGTGTGGTCACCTGGTGGAGGGGGCACACCTACCAAGTAAACTGGATGAAGCATGGTGTTAGCATCGAGCCTTCCAGGGGGTCCGGGTCACCATGGACCTATTGTGATGGTCCAGGCTTGGGCGACATGGTCGCCTAGGACACGATTAATGCTTTGTCTAGGGGCATGTGCCACCTGGCTCCCCGATACTGCTAGGCTACAGCGCCGGGGTGCCAGCCGTCATGCCTCTAACGGTCATGAGGGTAGGGAGGTTTACAGCTTCTGCACCGGTGTGTGGATCTGCTTGGCACGGAAGTGATATGCCTCACATCTCTTGACCAGCTAGACGGCATCTAGGGGGGCTATTGGCCAGTAAAAACCGTGTCGCAAGGCTTCACCAGCCAGCGTGTGGAACACAGCGGTTTCCACACTCGCCCTCATGGATCTCTGCGAATATGTCGCAAGCCTCCTCCCGGGTAATGCACCGTAATAGATCACTGTCAGCGCCACACTGGTAGAGATGTCCATCTGCCAGTATGTATCTTCTAGCCGTACGAACGATCGGTTCAGCGGATACACGTTCATCAAGAAGGATATTGTCCTTCAAGTAGGACCGGACCTCCGTAATCCATGCATCGGGCCTACTTGAGCTTTTCGGATCTTGGGCGTCGGGGCACACAGAGCCCTCGGTGACGCACACGATCCTTGGTGGGCGCCATGGTTGCAGGGCCGCCGGGACTGCCAGCTTCGAGGTGCTGGGCTCGCCCCCTTTGCCTGGTTCAGCAGGCCAGGCTGTATGGCGCAGTAGCTTCCTTTCAAAGGTGCCTTCAGGGACCGGAGTCCATGCAGAGGCTTTTATTGAAAGGTTGTCTACTACCGCGTTGTTGGCGCAGGGGATATGGCGCCACTCCAAAGCATTGTCCCTTTTCTAAAGTAGGCAGCTGGCTGTGGACCGGTATGAGTATACTCCCGCTCGCCGTGTTTGATGGTGAGTTGGGAGTCTACTTCTAGGTAGCTTCTGCCGTATTTCTAGAGAAAGGGCAATACTTAAGCCAAATACGAGGGCTTCATACTTTGCCATGCTATTAGTAGTCTTGGAGTCAAGATGCACTATGTACTTGAAGTGCTCTCCTAGCTGCGAGGTGAGCAGGACCCCCGCTTTGGCACCTCGCTTGCACGAGGGCCGTCGCAGCAGAGTGTCTAGCGGGGTCCGGTGAAAACAAGGCTCTAGCTTCGAGTCACCATTGCCTCGACCCCGTAGATGGTTTGGAGACGGAACAAACTCCACCTCAAATATGTGGGTCTAGCGTACGGGACTAACGTGTAGGACGACTCTGCACATGCCATTGATAACCGCTATGCATGAGCCAATAGGCTGTAATGGGGCACACAGGTCAGGACTCATTTTTTCTTATTCCCGACTTCCTACGGACAATAGGGGGCTACACGCCATGCAAGAAGGCAGCGATTCGTCCCGGATACCGAGAGTGCCTGGACCCTTCCGGGACTTTTGTTGTTCTAAGCGTTGTCCCTAGTCCCTATGTTACCCTTACAAAAAAGAGAAAAAGAAAAAAACAGTCTACCATTACTTGGACGCAGTCTTACAGAGGTGTCCTATGGCCCGTGACAGGGTAGAGGTTCCTACACTTTACAGCAAAACGGACGCACCTGAGAGACATGCTCGGGCCGGCCGGAGTATAGGCTTGTCACTCCTCCTTGAGAAAAACCTGCCGAGGCACCAGACGACCCTTCCTTTGGCCGCCCGCTCTCCTCGACGGAAGAGGGACTGCCTGGTCAGGCGTGGAGTGTCTTGCGACGCTCGCTGTGGTCAGAGCCGGAGTCCTCGTCCTGATCATAGAGGACCTTTAACGCCCGCTTGGCGTCTTGGAACTCCATCTCCTAGTCGTTGCCGTCCTCCGGACCAGCCTTCTGTTTGCCCTCCCGCTGACGAGAGGGCGCACCGTCCTGACGCTGTTGTTGGAGCTCTCGAAAGCGCTCTGCCAGCCTCTAGATCTCGCGTCATTCGCTGGCGCTGTGCCGGTTTGTGTCGTGGACCGCTGCCAGACGGCTGGCGTGGGCGCTTGTCGGTGCGTGCCCCCCCTCCGCCCCTGCAGCTGCTACTGTTGCTACAGTGTGAGCCCTATCCAGCGGCTTGTCCTTGCCACCGGTATTCTTCTTCTTGCCGCCAGAACTCTCTGTGGCGTACTCACCCTCCTTACTGGGAGGCGTGTGCCAGTTACGGGCCTCGGCGGTCCTGGCGCACTTGTCCGCCAAGCTGAAAAGCTCAAAGACATCCTGCACGTCATGTGTGGCCAACTTCTCGAGCATCTTCTTGTCACGGATGCCTTGTCGAAAGGCGAGGACGACGAACGTGTTGGAGATGCGGGGGATGGTGTTCTTGACCTGGGAGAAGCACTGGATGAATGAGCGCAACGACTTCCTCGATTGCTGTTGTATGGTGTGGAGGTCGGCCTCCGAGCCCGGCGGGACGTATGAACTCCCAAAGTTGGTCATGAACTGACGGTACAACTTTTCCTAGGAGGTGACAGCCCCGTGGGGCAAGTTCATGAGCCATGACCGGGTTGACCCAGTCGAAGCTACTGGGAAGTAGTTGGCCATGATGGCCTCATCCCCTCCTACAGCCAGAATGGCGGTGGAATAGATCTGCAAGAACTCGAGGGGGTTGACCGTCCCATCGAACTTCTCCGGCAAGTGTGGCCGGAACTTGCGTGGCCACACTGCCATACGAAGGTGCGGAGCCAGAGCCATGCAGCCCCCACTGAGCCTAGGGAAGCGGGGTCCATGCCCGCATAAACGGGGCGCACGGTACCTGGGGTACCATACTCCTCCGCGAGGTTGCGAAGCCACTCGCGCTGTCGCTCGATGGTGCCGCGACCATCTTTCTTCTGATGGCGTTGACGGTCCAGCTCGCCCCTGAGGTCAGCGGTGGGGAGCCTGGACGTTGCCCTCGAGTGAGTTGTCGCCGTCTTATAATCCCTTGTTAGGTTACGGGGGGGGGGGGGGGGGGGGGCAGTTGTTCCGTTCGTGGCTGTCGCCTCTGGTGACACGGCGAGTTGAGCGCGGCTACGACCAGGTGGTCGACATCGTTGCGCCATTGCTCAGTAGCGGACGGGGAAGCACCCGCATTCGGGGTGTTGTGCAGGAGCGCGCGGGCTGCTAATAGCGCACTTTTCGTACTAGCTTCGGTCGGCACTTGCGATGTTGTCGCCGTCGCCGCCAAGGGCTGCCAGGTGGCAACGGGTACCGTCGCCGTAGGAGCCGGTGACGGTACAGAAGGTCCCGCCCTGAGACCAGAGGACGCCTCCTGCTCACTCTACCGTTGGCGGCGCGAGGGGCGGGAAGAGCCTCCAAAAGACTGGATGTTCACCATGGTAGGCTTCAGACAACTTCCAAGAACCAAAAGCACCCCCTACCTGGCGCGCCAAATGTCGAAGTGTTTGTTACAACACTTCCCCCGGTCTGCTCGGAAGCAGCCCGCGGAGGTTCTTTTTTCGGTGGGGGCTAGAGGAACTCAAAGGATTTGTCACAATGGGGAGAGAGAGAGACACAAGGATTTACGTGGTTCGGGCCGCCGGAGCGTAAAACCCTACGTCCACGGGAGTGCTTGGTGTATTGCTTGCTCGCGTATGAGAATGGGTAGGCTAGGTCGCGAACCCTTTGCTCGGAGGCCGCCCCGGTCCTTTTATAGTTCAAGGCCGCGACAGTTACAACGCAGCCTGGGGCCCGATAGGTGGCCCCGCGGCTATCTGTGCCTATACATGATCTAGGCATTTACAGCTACTCGTGTAGTCGCTGTTGGTAGAGTTACGGTGCACCGCCTATTCTGCCGGGCGCTTCTGTCCGGGCAGCAGGTGATGATGAAGTCCCCGTCTTATCGCCGCGTTTCCTCTTTGTTTAGACGGCTCTGTACCGTTGGGTGGCACTGTTGCGCTGTCACGTCTCGCCGCCCTGTCTTTCACCGTAATGGCACATAGACTGGGGACGGAGGCGCGCGTTGTGCGCCATGCTTCTGGGGAAGGCGCGAACCTTGAATGCTTGACCTGACAACACGCCTTCCTCTTTACTCCTTGTCCATCTGCCCATTACCTGCCGGTGTGACGTTCGGGCGGACGGCCCCCGAGACACGCGTCTCCACCGGAGTCGTCCTGTGGAGTAGTGGGCGGTCTGTAGTTATTGGCACGCGGCAGCTCCGGAGCCCTCCCAAGCCGGAGGTCGAATCTAGAGCTGCAGGTCACGTGGCACATCCAAAACTTTCCCCAGGGGGAAGGAGCGCCCGAAGTCACTGCTCACGTGGCAGCACCGGAGGCCTCTATGCTAGAGGTCAGATCCGGAGCTGCAGGACGCGTGGTACCTCAGGAGCCCTCTCTAGCTGGGAGGCATAACTCGGTGGTTTCGGTCACGTGATAGCGCCGGAGCCCTCCTTGGTGGAGGATGGGGTCCGGCACTGCTGAACGCGTGTCGGACCCCGAGCCACCTTCGGCCAGTAGTCAGGCTCAGGGGCCTGATGACATTGCAATCCTGGGAAAGCCCATGCGGCATAAGCGCATGGCTTACGCTGAGGCCCGCCTAAGCCGGGAAGGCGGAGCCCATGTGCTTTTTACCCACTACGCGGGGTACCCGGTCCGCAGGATACCGACAGAACCGAAAGGAAACTTTCTTTAAGTTATTCCCTTGCTTCATTCCTATGAACAAAGGCATCAACAGTGACAAATCGTGTGGGATTCTGGTTCCCGCTTCTTCCTACGTTTTTCGTGCAAACCAAAGAGGCTCTAAGCTCCTGATTCTCACACTTGTTTCTCCTTTCGATTCAATTCGCTTTTCTAAGTACTTCTCATTTGACCGTAATGGTTTTCAACCGCAGGACACCATATTAGAGATCTAACAAGTTCCTAAGGCCCTATTTGGTACATCTTCTGAACCAACTTTTTTATAAAAATAAGTTGAGATGTGCCAAACAGCCAGCTTATCCTGTAGTTTATTAGTTCAGCTGCTTCTATGAATAAACTAAAAGCAGTATATAAATTTAAACTGCTATTCATAAGCTTTGACAGACAAACTGTTTTTTACAAGTTTTATCTGTGCTAAAGAGGACCTAAGTCCTCTGTTAGGTGGTCATACTAGTTCATGATCTATGTGTATATGGAAGTGTGCCATGAAGCATATTGGATTAATTTGGCCAGTCAAAATTACACTTTTATGTATCCATCTAATTGCAAAAAAGAACTTTTTTAGTTAAGGAAAAGAAAATCAAAGCCTCATCTGTAAGTTATGATATATAGGGAGACAACCAGCTGCCAGCCGCAAGCAACGTGGGTGGGCCCCACAATGGTTTCAACTAAAGTTTTGGAACAAAACTTCCTTGAAAAAAGTTTGGATTAAAGTGCACCGAAAAATTAACTTAAATTTTAAAGCAAAAGTTTGATAAAAAAGACCCACGAACACTTTCAAGATCCTAACTAACCCTTAACATTTTTAAGTCAAAAAATAATATGAATTCAATTCAGTAATTTTTTTGGCCCATGACTAATCTAGTATAATTTTCAGCCCATCAACAGACCTAGCAACAATCACCTTACCCGCAACACTAAGTTTCGCCCACAATTAAATGTAAATAAAGATGCTTGGTATATCACCTGCACAGCATCAAACTTCTAAAGTCTAAGCCATGCAGCTCATCAACTAAGCACAGGCTGAATCCAAATATAGTTTACTGCATTTGCTCGGAGTATACTTCTAACGAGGTTCAAGGGGCTCAGCATAAGTGGGAAAACTTGTCAATTTAAAGAAAACACCAAATACTATCAAGGTCTGCATAAGACGGAATTCACAGTAGCAGCACATCAAGTATGAGCTGCTCAACGGTAGCGGCGGAGGGAGAGGGTCTGGTTGTGCTTCCAGGTGGCTCTCCTTGAGGGCCTGTTCTTCTGGTGTGTATGTCCCTTGCCACGCAGACCACGGAACTTCTTGCCAGCAGAAGTGAGACCGCGGAGTTCACGGTGCTTGTGCACAGGGTTGCAGAGCCAGTTGATCCTTGGGTCATTGCGGATCGCATTGTGAGCCACATCCACAAGGATGACCTCAAAGTACTTGTATGTGCTATCCTGTTGTTAGGTGACAAGGGCAGGTAGAAGAATTAGCGCAAAGCAGAGAACCTCGTTACTGGATAAATCTTGAAAGATCAAAAGCATACCTCATTCACCCAGTAAGAGTTGAGAACCCTGAGTCCTCCAAGCTTACGTCCAGCTCTCTCTTCAGCAACAGATCTCTTGTTCCTCTGGAATTTGAGCTGGGTGATACCCTGGTGCTTGGGCTTACCATAGACAACTCCCTTAGGTACAGGCCTCTTTCTGCCACCACGCCTAACACGGACACGGTAAACAACGTACCCCTTGAAAAAACCATAAAGTAAAACATCTTTGACCATATGAACCGAGCTTCATAGGTAAAAAGTATAATATTTCAAACCCCACATTGCTCACTGGGCCACATCTAAAACCTATTTTATTTATCAAATGGAATAAATTGGCTCAGACTTCAAAGCATAAAGCATGTTTAGTGCTAAGTGTTCACTTCTACTCAGATAGTTAACTCTCAAACACAAACAAACCAGGCAGCTGCATAACAATTTGCTGATAAGCATTACTATCAGTGGCTGACTGCATGCTGGAAGCCTAAATATAACTACTTTCTCCGTAGTGCAACAATACTTTACTTGAAATCAAGTCTACCATGCTACGACCAATAACTTAATTCATCTGAAGTTGACACTACAAATGGGCCAAACGAGAATTACTTCAATGGGACATAGGAGCTACCACAAAGGGCAGTACCTAAGGTTAGGTATACGACCAAGTAGAGTTCTCAAACACGTAAATACACCATCATTTCCGCCAAACGATGCAACGACATATATCATCGTAAATACAAGACGACTCGCCAATAGCAAGGCTGAAACAATGGTAGCACCAAGCAAATTCTTCTAAATGACCTTGTATCACTGCGCAAATTACAATTCTACCTGCTTGGCCTTGTAGTCGAGGCGGCGGGCCTTGTCGGGGCGGGTGGGCCTGGTGAGGCGGACGATGGACGGCTGCTGGCGGTATTCCCAGCACCGGACGCGCTGCACGAACCGCATCACGTCCGACTGCTTCTTCCTCCATAGCTCCGACACGTACGTGTACGCTCCTGTGGCACAGCCGAAGAACGAGACACGCCGTCAGAACAGGCGCAGGCGAACAGATGAGATTGAGAGATCACCGAGGATGAGGAGGACGAGCTTACCCATGGCGGATGAGGCTGCGGGGGCGAGGAGAGTGGTGGAATGCGCAGAGGAGCAGGGCTTGTGTGGAGGCACAGGGGAGTAGGGACAATTATATACCATGGCGATGAGCGGCTCAAGACCGTCGGATGGGGCTAGGGTTTTGGAATGAGTCAGCGATGGATGAGCCGAAGGAATTGGGCCTTTCAGTCACATCATAGATGCATATGGGTCCCGCTTCTCTGTAAATTTGAAAATAGATGCCGTTTTGATAAATTTTAATCCCCTGGAGCGACAAATCATCGCTCTAGATGCTTTCATGCAACTTTTATAAACATAATCTTACAGTTGTGCCCTGATGATGAGTTGATGATCAGTGATGAGTTACTCGGTGGGGGACGCTTTTGATGAACTGAACTAAAAAATTATCTGAAATTCAGGGGGGAACAAAAATAGAGGAAAAGATGAGTTGGAAATTTCAGTTACTAGTTCTGTTTATCCATAACTCTTATCTCTAGATATTAAAAATATTTATTACACATATTAGAAAAAGACAAACATTTTACTTTGGTGTGCAACATATAGTTGCAACATATTATATATGATAGGATTACATTTAGGTTCCCCCACAAGATTACAATCTAATTGAAAAATTGACAATACATAGTACGTGTTCATCACACTAAGGAATGTCGAATTGGGCTGAGTAGAAGTCGTCGTGGTCCGAATCAAATGCATGCTCCAGATTGTGTGGAGATCAGTCAATGGGGACCTTGTCATTGTCCGAGACCTTTTCATTGTCCAAAACCTTCTCATCGTCCGAGAACCTAGGAGTTGGTGATCCTTTTACGATAGCTTCGCACTTGATGATGAGATGATCAAGCTCTTCAACGAGTTTGTTTATGGAATTGCGTGTCCTTCATTTTCTTGAAAATACAATTAAGATGATTTCCTAGGATATACAGAATAAGACTCATAATGGTGTACGTGGTTGCGTTCACGTCGTCGATTATACTCAATAATGCACCGCACAGTTGTTTTGCTTTATACGTCGTGTTCACTGAACAAATGAAGAACCACGAAAAAGATTATGAAACAATGTAAATAAACTAAAGAACTACAAATCGACTGTATCAGAAGGCCTCACTTCCCCTCCTCTATTTTTTTTGAATTTTAGATGATTTTTATGGTATACCAAAGACATGGGATGCTTATGTAGAGGTGATTGGTACTGTTCATCAAAAGTCACCCTTCCATCAAGTGTTCATCATAAGTCGTCCGATGAGCGGCGACTCATCACCAGTGGCCTCATTGCAAGATATGTGTTATGTAAAAATTGCAAGAGAGGCGAGCGATGAGTCACCCTCCACAGGGTGACTCATCTCTCAAGGTGATGAGTCCCTCTGCCATCGGGAAACAAGTGTCTAGTTTCGAAATTTTTTAAAACAATCACTATTTTTTAAAATTATTGAAGTAAAATATACCATTTTTAAAAAAAGTATCGAAATTCCCCCATGGTTCTATAGAGCTAAAACGAGTTCGTGAATGTGCCTAGAGGGGGGTGAATAGAATTTTTGAACTTCTGAAACGCTTAATACAAAGGTGTTAAATTCTAGAGTCCGGACTAGTCTGATGTCACTGCAAACTAGTCTGTGATTCAAGAACACAGTGATAAAGGTTAAACCTTTTTGTGTTTTTCTTCGAATTTATAGCAGCAGAAAGTGTGCAACTACTTCAGTAATTTCAACTAGTGTTTATGAGAACTTAATATCACGTGGATCACAAGAATAACTAAAATTACAAAGTTAAAAAACCCTAACTAGTGATGATATTGAAAATTATAAATTGAAAGCACACGAGGCAAGTGATTTTTACTGAGGTTCAATCCCAAATAAGGGATCTACGTCCTCGTTGAGGAGCTCACACAGATCCGCGTCTAAACCAACCCTTTCCTCGTCAAGTCACCACCAAGGCCGACTTGATCTCCACTATCAACCGGGGTAATTACCAAGTTTATGGGGCTTCCTCACAAATTGAGGGCTCCCACAAGTTTACATACGAATGAAGATCAACACACTCGTAAATTATACAATAATCAATAGGAGTGTGTGAGAGAAATCAAACCAAGAGCTCAATAAAGATGAAATCTTCCCTCTCCCTTTTCCAATCTCTTAAATCCCAAGAACTCGATCCTTAGGGCTTTCGAATGTGTGGAGAGTAGTGTTTTCGTACTCTTGGATGCTGTGGCGGCACTAGGGTTCGTGTCACTCTAAAATGAGTTGGTGGTCCCTTTTTATAGAGGTACCGATATGTTTCCGTTGAGATCTAAGCAGTCCACACTAGTCCGTGGTCAACACCGGACTAGTCTGGTGTTCTTTTTCAAATTGTATCTCGCCGCCAGTTGGGTTTAAATGAGTTAAACCCTAATCATATGGATTAGTCCGTATGACAACGGACAAGTCCGATGTCACACAAAGAGTGTTTGTCTGTTTGAATACAAACTAGTCTGTGGTGCATGGACTAGTCCGGTGTGACATCGGACTAGTCACACAGAGAAGGGTATGTTGATGGAAATCGGACAAGTATGACCATATAGGACTAGTCCGTTATGACATGGACTAGTCTGATGTCACACAGAGAGGTTTTCTCTGTGGCATATCGAACATGTCCGCGAGCACTGGACTAGTCCGATCTTGGCCGGACTAGTGTGTTGTTTTGGACTGTGTTTTTTTTTCCACTCATCCTTCCCGCACTAACTTGAGATTACAATTGTACTCTTAGAGGTGTCTCTCACATACACTCTATACCTAAAGTATGAGACTAGGTTCTCCTTTACTTGGGTCTTTTCATTCATAATTCTTCCTTTTCTCATCAAAGCTACATTTTTCCCTTTTTGTATTATTCCCTTTTTTCTTCATGTAACCTGCTCTCACTTAGCAAGTTTGATTAGATCTTCACTTGTTTGTCATCGATCATTCAAAATCCACACGGGGATGCCTAGATGCACTTACAATCTCCCCCCTTTTTGGTGATTGATGACAACCAAGCAAAGTTTAAACATTTGAGAGTAAATGAATTCAGTTTTCATAAAGTATACACATATGAGTAGTAATATGCATGAACTAATGATGGATTCTCATATGTGTATTCTTTATGGTGGGATGCCTAGTGATGTGAGTGTAAGCATAAAAAGTGTTTCAAGAGTAATAATCATGAGAGCATCACATTATGAAAAGGACATGAATAACCAAGTGTGCAACAAGAGATAATACAGTGCATAAGCATTACATAGTCTTACATAGGACATCATTACATAGTCTTGATTATAAATGCATTACAATTTTGAAAATAGTCTATGACCAGTAAAATACTAAGATAACGACTCTGAGCTCCCCCTAGATCTCTCCCCCTTTGGCATCAAGACACCAAAAAGGAAAAAAATAGGGGAGGACTACTCATCATCTTCATCATCTTGCTCACTAGCTACACTTTGAGTCTTCTCGCTATCTTGCTCTCCATCATCATCATGATCATTATCCTCATCTCTAGTTTGGCGAGAACTCGTGAGTGAGTAGAGGAGTTGTTCCCAAAGTAAGCAAACTCCTCGTTGATCAATTTTGGAATCTCCGTGCAAGTCCTCATTGGAGTCGTCGAAGATCTCTGGAAACCCGATAGGGGATATCTCTAATTTTCGGCATATGGTTGTGACATTCTCCTTCATGAAGCGGGCATAACGCTTCCTAGCAAGACTCTCCTCATGCTGCTTCATTTCTACTTTGCAGCAGGAGGAAAAAATGGATTGGAGCATCTTCATTATCCCTCCAGTGGAGCCTCTAGAAGAGGATGGAGCCTCTGTGTCTCTATGGGCTTGAGATGACCGCTGTCTCATAGTGGAGGAAGGTGGAGGTGGAGCTGTAGGCACCTGAGGTCAAAGCCTTAGATGCTTGACATCTTTGACGAACTCCAAACCTGTGACATGCTCAATCATGCACACGATGTACGGGGCATATCCACATGAGCGGTTTGGAGTATGAGCGATGTTGTAGATATCATTGTAGATATAGTCAAAGATGTTGAATTCCTCCGTCCCGCTGATAATCTGCATCAGGTTGCGGAGATGTCCCTGAATGCTTCCCGCATCACCATCCTTGGGGGCAATGGTCTTCCATGAATGTGGCCTAGAGGGGGGGGTGAATAGGCCTTTAAAAGATTCCTGCACACTTAATAGAATTATCAGAAACTTGATTGACCGGTCTAGTCCGATTGTGTGGGCGGACTAGTCCGGTGTGCTGAATTGTGTAGATTGTATAAGTGTTGTGCAAAAGAATTCACTTGTTTAGCAGCGGAAATAAGAACAACAATTATTCTATTTTGATTTTACAATGTGAGGTGTGATTATGCCCGTGAATGAGACTTAGCAACTCAAATTATGAAGTTTAGCAACTAGATGTTATAATCAACAAAAACAAGGAGGCATGCGAGACACAAATTTTACCGAGGTTCGATCTCACCAAGAGATCTACGTCCTCGTTGAGGAGGCTTACATAGAGCCGGGTCTCTAACCCTTTCCCTCTTCAAGTCACCACACAAGGCCGATTGACTCCACTAGCACGGGTAATCACCGAGTTTGTGGGGCAACCTCACACGTTGAGGGCTCCCACAAGAATTACAATGAGAAAGCGATCAAATACACTCAAAAAGATTACAATGCAGAATATGAGTATAGAGAGATCAAACCCCAAGAGCTCACAACGAAGGAACGACGATCTCCCAGTCCCAAATCCAAGTATTTGATTGATTTTCACCTTTTTGCACCTTAGATGTGTAGGGAGATGTGTTTTTGGGCTCTTGGGACTTGTGGCGGCGCTAGGGTTTGAGTTTTTAGCAGTATGAGTCGTGTCTCTACTATGGGAGGCCGTGGATCACCCATTTATATAGTTTCTAAAAAGTTATCATTGTAAAACCTAATACCGAACTAGTCTGGTATATGATCGGACTTGTCCGGTCTACTTCCAGTGGGTTAACCGGACTAGTCCGGTCCAAAAACGGACTTGTCCGGTGCTATGTGAAGTGGAGTTCCAGAAAGTTTAGCGGACTAGTCCTGTCGCATGGATGGACTAGTCCGCAGTCCTCTAAAGAGGACAACAGAAACATGAGCGGACTAGTTCGGTCCAAAACCGGACTTGTCCGGTTGCCTTCCAGTAAGCTGACCGGACTAGTCCGGTCCATGAACGGACTAGTCCGGTGTTCAGTGGATTTTAGTTGATTATTAGCCCTTACCCTTACGTAAAGTCATGAGCTCTTGGGATGTGTCTCTCACACACACCCTATACATTTACATCTACTTTTCTCTTCTAAATTCCACTAAAGTCTTCCTTTTAGGGCAGCACTTTATTTTTCACCTTTTTGTGTGCACGAGCTAGTTCACTTTGGTTGTCCTGCAATCATTTCGTTAGGATCTCATATGCTTGTCATCAATTAGCCAAAACCCACAAGGGATATCCTAGATGCACTTACAATCTCCCCCTTTTTGGTGATTGATGACAACTATTTGAGATATCACAATTGAGAATAAAAAGTTGATTTCCATAAGGTGTGCACATATGAGAATAATAAAGAATTCACAAAAGCTTCTCACATATGCACACACCTTATGGTGGGGTGCCTAACAGGTGTGTGATAAATAAAATGTGATAAATTAAAGACAAACAATAGTGAACATATAAGTATGCATTAGAGCATAGTGCATCACACATAAGAAAAGAAATAGTGCATTACAAGATTTTAAAATAGGTACATGTCCTTGATCACAAAAGAGCTTAATAACTAATACTAGATAGTTCGAGTCCAAATCTAATCTCAATCTCTCCCCCTTTGGCATCAAGGCACCAAAAAGGGAAAAATTGAGGGGAATCACTCATCGATGCCTCCTCCTTCACTCTCAGTCTGATCTTCATCTTCACCAACTTCGGGATCCACGGGAGCAGGATCTTCCTCTGAGTCCTCGGAGGCGGGCGGTGATCCAACGGGTTCAATCTCAAGCTTTGCACAGATAGACTTGATATTGGCATTGACATACTGTTGATGTTTCTTCCTTGCAAGCTTTTCCTTGCGCTGCCTGTCTTCGATCTTGCGGCAGCAGGCAAAGATGGAGTAGAGCATCTTGAGGATGCCACTGGATGATTCTTGGGCAGGTGGAGACCCAGGAGGAGCAGCTGCAGATCTAGTGACATCATGAGCTTGCTTTGATCTCCTCTCCACTGATGGAGAGGACGGGGCAGTTGGAGCTGGGGGGAGAGTGTACTCGGTGGGTTTTTGTGGCTTCAACCCCGCATGCTTGACATCCTTGACGAACTCGAGTCCCGTCACTTTCTCAATCATGTACATGATATACGGTGCATATCCACAGGACCTATTGGGAGTGATTGAGATGTTCACAATGTCGTTGTAGATATACTCAAAAACATTGAATGGTCTCCTTCCACTAATGACCTTCATGAGAGTCCTCAAGGTCCCTTGTATAGTTCCCGCATCTCCATCCTTCGGAGCTATAGTATTTCTCAAGACTCTATTGAGGACCACAAAGAAGGGCTTCAGATATTTGATGGTGGGGGGAACATATGGCATCCTTGTGTCATAGAGAAACTCAAGCTCTTCCTTCTCCAGGGGTTTCAGATTATGGATGATCAGTTCATGATCCAAAGTGTGTTGGAGGTGAAGAATCCTAGCAAATTCATCATAAGTGACACTGTACCTTGAACCATGAGTCATCCAAGTAAGACTATCTCCATCACCACGAGCAAAGTAGAGAGTGGAGTAAAACTGGGTAATAACTTCATTGTTCTAGTAATACTCAAAGGATAGCAGGTCCATCACACCGTGCCTCTCTAAGGCCTCCACCATCTCACAAAAGGTAGGATACCTCTTCGACTTCAGGTATTCAATATTTAGCCATTGACTCTCTACTACAGGATTCTTCATCTTCATGTACACATGCTCGTAGTAGTCTGCATGGAAGTTGCTCCAGAACCTTGGATCAGAACATTGTTTAGGTCGGTCATACACTTCAATCTTCCTGAAGTTATCAGCTAGCTCATTCCCTTTTCCAGTGAAATCCTCACTTGAAGGCTGCCTGTTGCGGTGAACGGGATTTTTCATTTTCAGAGGCCCAATGGGGCCACTAGCAAGTCCCTTCCCTTTATTGAGAACTCTTTTTGGCCCTGACGAGCCCTCAACAGCATCTTTCCTTTGAGGCCTTTTGACAATGACTTTCCTCTTCTTAGGTAGATTGTCGTCGGAGGGTGGAGAGTGAGCATTGACATCATGTCTCTTCTTCATCACTCCCTCCTTAGCTCTCCTCACTCTTTCACGTTGAACTTCTTCGTCAAGGTGAAAAGAGCCGTCATCTGAGCCCGAAGACATGATGCCTGATAAGGAGTTTAAGGATTAGATGCAAATGGACGCATTATCGACTTCAAATGGGAATGTAGGGGTTCAACTGCCAGAGACCGGACTTGTCCGGTTTCAGAGTGCGGACTAGTCCGGTGGACCGGACTTGTCCGCATCTGAGCGCCGGACTAGTCCGGCCTAGCATAAGAACCCTAAATTGAATGTTTCATTTGAAACAAATATCCTATCTAAGGACACAAGGGCAGGAAAGTGGTAGGAATACATCTATTTATGCAATGTACATCCTTTTGAAATCAAAGGAAACTAGCTAGAGCTAGAAAAATTGAGATTTTGGTTTTAGGGGGGGATTTACCAAGATTTGAAGATTCGCGTTGAAGGAGCAAGAGTCTATCCGGATGAGTCCGGAAAGTAGGATCCCCTCATCGAGAAGAGGCTTTTTCACGGAGAAAACTCCGAGTTTGAGGGCTCAACTCGAAAATCACTTTGGGAGCTAGGGTTTAGGAGAGAGGGTGAGACAAAGTGCTTATGAGTGGAGAGGGAGGCGTTTGGTCCAGCCAACTGCTTCTATATGCGACTGACCGGACTAGTCCGGTCATGGTAGCGGACTAGTCCGGTACCCCTGAGTTAACCTAATTGTCGTCTGTCTGGACTAGTCTGGTTGAAAATCGGACTAGTCCGTTTCCAACAGACCTGATACATATATAGATGATTAATAGTGATCCAAGGACAATAATTTTGCAAATAGTCTTGGTGATTACGACCAGTAGGCAATCAGGAATCAAACAATGATCATAATCCACAAGATTTCTTCATTAAGATAGTTTTCTGAGTGGAAAAGGAGAAGAGGAGCATTTTTAACAATACAAAGGAACATTTTGAGTTGCAACCAGGTATGCAATGTTTCAAGTCACATTTCGAGAGTCAAGAATGTTTAGCTCATTTCTTAGTTCACAAAACCTTTTCTCATCTAATGGTTTGGTAAAAATATCCGCAGGTTGTTTTTCAGTCCTAACATGTGAAATAGCAATGTCACCTTTTAATGAATGATCTCTAAGAAAGTGATGACGGATATCTATGTGCTTAGTTCTTGAGTGCTCTACAGGGTCGTGTGCAATTTTTATAGCACTTTCATTATCGCATAGAAGCGGGATATGACTTAGATTGTAGCCGTAGTCCCTAAGAGTCTGTCGCATCCAAAGTAGTTGCGCACAACAACTACCGGCTGCAACATACTCCGCTCCCGTTGTGGAAAGAGCAATGGAGTTCTGTTTTTTAGATGACCAAGAAACTAGGGACCTACCAAGAAATTGACAAGTCCCTGACGTGCTCTTTCTATCGACTTTGCATCCTGCATAGTCGGCATCGGAATACCCTATCAAGTTAAACTTGGGTCCTTTGGGATACCAAAGGCCCAAGTTGGGTGTGTGCACAAGGTACCTTAGGATTCTTTTTACAGCAATTAAGTGACACTCTTTAGGTGCGGCTTGAAACCTTGCACACATGCATACGCTAAGCATAATATCTGGCCTAGATGCACATAAATAAAGTAAGGAGCCAATCATGGACCGATATACCTTTTGGTCCACATTTGGACCGTCTTCATTGAGGTCGAGATGTCCGTTGATGGCCATGGGTGTCTTGATGGGCTTGGCTTTGTCCATATTGAATTTCTTGAGAATGTCTTGTGTATATTTAGTTTGGCTTATAAATGTGCCTTCTCTCAGTTGCTTCACTTGAAATCCCAAGAAGAACTTCAATTCACCCATCATTGACATCTCGAACCTGTTTGTCATTATTTTGCTAAATTCTTCACAGAAGGACTTGTTAGTGGATCCAAAGATAATGTCATCAACATAAATTTGACATATGAATAAATGATCATCAAAATGTTTAGTAAAGAGTGTATAGTCAGCTTTACCAATTTTGAATCCATTTTGAGTCAGAAAATCTCTAAGGCACTCATACCAGGCTCGAGGAGCCTGTTTGAGGCCATAGAGAGCCTTACGCAGTTTATAGACATGGTTGGTGTATTCCTGATCTTCGAACCCCGGTGGCTGCTCCACATAGACTTCCTCCTTTATCGGACCATTGAGGAAGGCACTCTTGACGTCCATTTGATACAACTTAAAATTATGGTGAGTAGCATATGCCAATAAAATGCGAATGGACTCAAGTCTAGCTACAGGAGCGAAAGTTTCATCGAAGTCCAAGCCTTCCACCTGAGAATAACCTTTGGCCACCAACCTCGCTTTATTTCTTGTCACTACTCCATGTTCATCTTGCTTGTTCCGAAAGACCCATTTGGTTCAAACTATGTTCGCCCTTGGTCTTTCCACCAGCTCCCATACTTCATTTCTTTTGAAGTTGTTCAGCTCCTCTTGCATTGCAATCACCCAGTCTGGATCCCTTAAGGCTTCTTCTACCTTGTATGGCTCCAGAAAAGACACAAAAGAATAGTGTTCACAAAAATTTGCAATTTGAGATCTAGTAGTTACTCCCTTAGCAATGTCTCCAATGATATTGTTGACAGGATGGTCTCTTTGCACACACTGATGTACTCTTGGGTGTGGAATTTGTATAGTTGCTTGTTCTTCATTGTCTTCATGTGTCATGTATCCCCCTAGATCATTGCTTCCATGATCATCTTGATCTTCTTGACCTTCTTCAACCTGATCTTGTGTAGGAGCTCCCCCTTGATCATTGCTTCCTTGTTGAAATTCGTCTTGTGTTTCCTCTCATGGTAGGATATCACCAAGTGCCATTTTCTTCAGCGCTTCACATGGAGCTTCTTCCTTATCTAGCATAAACTTATCGACTTGCTCCACTTGTGAGCCGTTAGTTTCACCGAACACTACGTCACGTGCTACTTCAACAAGGCTGGACACCTTGTTGAAGACACGATAGGCGTAGGCATTCGATTCATATCCAAGCAAGAATCCTTCATCGGACTTCGAAGTGAACTTCGAGGCCCTTGGTTTCTTGTTCAGGATAAAACATTTGCAACCAAAAACTTTGAAATAAGAAACATTAGGCTTTTTACCCGTGAGAAGCTCATATGGAGTTTTCTTCAGTAGTCGATGAAGGTACAACCGATTTGTGGCATGACAAGCAGTGTTCACCGCTTCTGCCCAAAATCGGTCTGACGTCTTGTATTCATCCAACATTGTTCTCGCCATTTCGATCAATGTTCTGTTCTTCCTTTTCGGCCACCCCGTTCTGCTGAGGAGAGTAGGGTGCCGAGAATTCATGCTTTATACCTTCTTCATTGAGATATTCTTCAACTTGAGTGTTCTTGAATTCTGTCCCATTGTCACTTCTGATATTCTTTACGGCTGATGAGAATTCATTCTGAGCTCTTTTCAAGAACTTCTTGAGGATTCCTTGAGTTTCTGATTTATCATACAAGAAAAATACCTAGGTAAATCTTGAAAAATCATCAACAATTACTAAACCGTATTTGTTACCGTCGGTGCTGATGTACGCAATTGGACCAAAGAGATCCATGTGGAGAAGTTCCAGCGGTCTAGCGGTGGTCATCACATTCTTGGCGGGGTGTGGTGCTCCAACCTGTTTTCCTGCTTGACAAGCGTTGCACGGCCTGTCTTTTTCAGAAACCACATCCTTAAGACCACGGATATGACCACCTTTTAGAAGTTTCTGCAGATTTCTCATTCCAACATGGGATAGCCGTCTATGCCACAGCCGTCCCATGTTGGTCTTAGCAACCAAGCAAGTGTTGAGTTCGGCTTTATCTTTGTTGAAGTCAACAAGATAAAGCTTTCCCTTCAACAATCTCTTGAATGCAATCGAGCCATCGCTTCTTCTAAAGATGGTCACACCCTCATTAGTGAATAAACAGTTGTAACCTTTGTCGCATAGTTGAGATATTGATAAAAGATTATAATCTAGAGAGTCTACGTGTAAAACATTAGATAAGGTGTGTTGAGAGGATATTTCAATGTTATCACTACCAAGGACCTTTCCTTGGCTGTTGTCTCCAAAGTATATACCTTCACTTGGATCCTTGTTGCACTCGTACTCCACAAACATACCTCTCTCTCCGGTCATATGATTTGTACATCCGCTATCTAGCACCCACTTAGATCCGCCGGAGGAGTAAGCCTTTTTCTTGCCTTCCTTAGCCATAAGACAAGTGTGGTTGTTCATGTCCCGTCCTCCCATGTTCGGAAAGAGTGTGGCTCTCATTGTTGGTTTCTTGACTGCGATAGTGGCCATCTCTTCTTCTTCATCGGAGGAGGACTCGTCGTTTGAGTTCCACTCCTTCCCAATGTGAGCTTGATGGACTTGTCTTCTTTTTCTGAAATTTTTCTTTTCTTGAGATCTTGTTTCCTTCTTCTTTTTGTTTTCTTCATAAGTACAGTCCACCATGAAGTGACCATACTCTCCGCAGTTGTAGCAAGTGCGTCGAGCCTTGGATTTTCCTTTATCCTTGCTTTTGCCTTCATGTGAATTGTTGTTGTGTCTTCTCTTCATCATGCGTTTGAACTTTTTGATGAAAAGTACCATTTCTTCGTCATCAAGATCGGTGCTCTCATCGCTTGTATCTCCATCGTCTTGGTCTTCACGAGTTTCTTTGAGTTTGGGTCTGCACGTTGCTTTGAGAGCAACTTCTTTCTTTTTGGATGAGGTGAGTTCGGCTAAGTCTTTGACGTATTGGGCTTCTTTCTCCATCATTTCATGATTTATGATCTTCCCTAGTAATTCATCGGGAGTCATTTTGTGAAAACCGGGGCTCTCTCTGATCATTGAGCAAAGTGTGACGTTTCTTGGCATGAAGGCTCTTATCATCCTTTTGACCACCTCGTGATCAGTCCATTTCTTACTTCCATAGGCACGGATTTTGTTAATGAGTGCCTTCATCCGATTGTACATGTCTTGAGGTGATTCGCCTTCTTCAACAGCAAATCTCCCCAACTCTCCTTCAAGCATCTCAATTTTGGCTTCACGTACAGACCTATTTCCTTCATGAGCTGTTTTGAGTGTATCCCAGATTTCTTTTGCACTCTCTAGTCCATCGATCTTGGTAAATTCTTCCCTGCTCAGTGACGATGTGATTACTGCAACGGCATGTGCATTTCTGTGAATCTCTTGTTCTTGTTCCGGAGTGAGTTCTTCATCCGTGTCTGGGATATCTACTCCTGTGCAGACAATATGCCAAAGGCTGGGATTCAGAGATATCAGATGCATCTTCATGTTGTACTTCCACATGGTATAGTCACTTCCGTCAAACTGTGGAGGCCTTCCCATAGGAATCGAAAGATAGTGATTGTTTGAATTGAGACGGTTGTAGTTGTAAGGATACCGGGAGTAGTCGTGATGACCACTCCCCATCGTTTTTTCTTCCTATTTTCCCTTTTGTGCCATTAATTTCTTTCTCAGTAATGCCTTTAGCTGTCTCACTTCATCATCGTCATGTGGACTTTCTTTCAGCACATCGAAGGCTTTGGCTTCTTGCTCCTCATCGTTGTTGTTCGTTTTCGGGATATCGTTGTTCTTCTCAGAGGCCATTGATCTCCCCGAGATGTGAGTCTCGTTGATGGAGAACTTGGCTCTGATACCAATTGAATGTGGCCTAGAGGGGGGGTGAATAGGCCTTTAAAAGATTCCTGCACACTTAATAGAATTATCAGAAACTTGATTGACCGGACTAGTCCGGTTGTGTGGGCGGACTAGTCTGGTGTGCTAAATTGTGTAGATTGTATAAGTGTTGTGCAGAAGAATTCACTTGTTTAGCAGCGGAAATAAGAACAACAATTATTCTATTTTGATTTTACAATGTGAGGTGTGATTATGCCCGTGAATGAGACTTAGCAACTCAAATTATGAAGTCTAGCAACTAGATGTTATAATCAACAAAAACAAGGAGGCATGCGAGACACAAATTTTACCGAGGTTCAATCTCACCAAGAGATCTACGTCCTCGTTGAGGAGGCTCACACAGTTGACTCAAGCATACGAGTTTTTGCAAACAAAACAGTTTCAAAACATGGGATCAATATGGTCAAGGGGCACTTGCCTTGCTCCCGTGGCTCTTGTTGTCCGAGCGTCTTGAAGTCTTTGGGTTGTAGTTCTTCGTAGATGGCCATCTGAGCTTGTCCTTCTACTCACGACCATGCACATACAAAATTTACAGCAATCAAACATCATGCACAAACTTTACTCAAGATGCAATGGTGTAGATGAATGCAAATCCTATGGTGCTGTTTTATTAAACCAGTTTGTACGTGTTCTTGCATGTTTTAATGGCTTTCATGGGGTTTTATGATGAACAAGGGTGTAGGGATCAAGTGTGGACATGGTGATGATCTTGACTCAAGATCTAGATCAATTCCACCATCAAAAACCGATCAAAATACGATCTGTCCACACGAAAAAGTTTTGGTTCAAAGGGAGTGAAGAAAACGGATGCGTAGAAACATAGAAGACGTCGTAAGAAGGGTAACGAAGACCTACCTTACTTCCCTTTGGTGACAGGGTCTTCCTCCTAGCAATGGCAGCAGCGGGGGCTCACCGGCGACTGAACTTTGGCGAGGGGGAGGGGTTTAACTCGTCGAGCTGGGGGCTAGGGCCTCCAAGTCGTCGACTTGGGAGGAAGAAAAAGGAAAAGGGGTTACGGCCAAAAGGGGTTTTGGGGTTCTATTTATAAGGGGAAGAAGAGTCCTACTCCAATTGGAGCTCAAATAAGAGTCCAACGCAACTTTGGATTTCAATAAACTTATCTTTTCAGTTTGGTGCGGCAGCAATGTGGGAAAAATTTGGGGAAATTGTGTCAGTACCCTCATTACCGGGTACCCCCATGCACAGTAGAAAATCCGCCTAAGGACCTCGCCCCCTACGCAGGGGTGAGCTCCGAAAGCGCCACGTGTCCAGCGGGGCCGGCCACTCTCCTCCTAAGAGGCGAGCTCCGGGCCTGCCACGCGGCCAGCGGAGCGGGGCCTCGCCTCTCCTCAGAGGTGAGCTCCGAGGACGCCACGCGTCCAGTGGGGTCGAGCTTCCCTTCTCCTCAGAGGCGAGCCCCGAGGGCGCCACGTGTCCAGCGGGTGCTAGACCTCACTCCCTCCGCACCCCCTCCGTGGAGGTGAGCTCCGAGAGCGACACGTGTCCAGCGGTGCCGGACCTCACCCCCTCCACGGAGGTGAGCTCCGAGGGTGACACGTGTCCAGCGGTGCCGGACCTCACCCCCTCCGCAGAGGTGAGCTCCACGGGCGCCACGTGTCCCACGGTGCCGGACCTCATCCTCCTCTACAGGGGTGAGCTCCGCGGGCGCCACGTGTCCCGCGGTGCCGGACCTCACCCCCGTCCGCAGGGGTGAGCTCCGCGGGCGCCACGTGTCCCGCGGTGCCGGACCTTACCCCCTCTGTGGAGGTGAGCTCCACGGGCGCCATGTGTCCCGCGGTGCCGGACCTCACCCCCTCCGCGGAGGTGAGCTCCACGGGCGCCACATGTCCCGCGGCCCGGGGATGTGTCGACAACGCACTTAGACAAATTGGAATTGGCTCATTTCAGCTATCTTTTTCCCATTCCCCATTATTTTTATGATTCTTTCTCCATTTCTACTTCTTTTTTAATGTTTCTCTATATGAAAAATGTATGCATGCACAGAAATGAAGTTGAGGGTGTTACAAACCTACCCCCCTTAAACTGAATCTCGCGCTCGAGATTCGATAGAGTAGAGAATAGATGAGGGAATTCTGCCTTGTGATCTCCCTCACGCTCCCATGTAGTTTTGGCTTCCGTGTGATGGCTCCACTGTACCTTGCACCAACGGATCACTTTGTTCCTCGTGATCCTTTCCTTCACATCCAAAATTTGGACGGGGTGCTCCACATAGGTCAGATCCTCTTGAAGCTCGAGCTCATCCATCGGTACTTGTTCTTCCGGTACTCTTAAGCACTTCTTGAGTTGGGATATGTGAAACACGTCGTGTACGTCAGAGAGGTGCGTTGGTAGCTCTAGTTGATAGGCTACTTCTCGCTTGCCCAAAATCTTAAATGGCCCGATGTAGCGAGGTGCTAATTTGCCCTTGACGTTGAACCGTCGTTGGCCTCGGATAGGCAATACCTTATGGTATACGAAGTCTCCTACTTCGAAGGTCAATCTTCTTCGCCTATTGTCCGCATAACCTTTTTGTCGTGACTGAGCCGCCTTAAACTTTTCTCCTATCGTTTGGACTTGCTTTTCAGCGTCTTGCAGCACTTTGGGTCCAAACACTTGGCTCTCTCCGGTCTCATTCCAGAACAGCGGCGTTCTACACCGTCTACCATACAATGCTTCGAAAGGTGACATCTTCAAGCTGGCTTGGTAGCTGTTGTTGCAGGAGAATTCAGCATACGGCAAGCTCCTATCCCAACTACGCCCATGTTTCAAGGCGCAAGCTCTCAACATGTCGTCCAAAATTTGATTTGTCCTCTCAGTTTGCCCGTCAGTTTGCGGGTGATAAGCGGAGCTGAAATTCAGCCGTGTACCCATGGTTTCATGCAGCTTCTTCTAGAACCTAGAGGTAAATTGAGAACCCCGATCTGATCTGAAACTACCCTCTTCAAAACTCCATGGCGACACACGATTTGCTCCATATACAGCTCGGCTAGGTCCGTGACGTGGTACGTGGTTCTAACCGGAAGGAAATGGGCTGTTTTCGTCAATCGGTCCACAATAACCCAAATGGAGTCGTAACCCGACCGAGTACGTGGCAATCCGGCAATGAAATCCATGCTGATGTCTTCCCACTTCCACTCGGGTACTTTCAATGGTTGCAACAGTCCAGCGGGTCTTTGATGTTCGGCCTTCACCCGTTGGCTCGTGTCGCATAAGGCAACATATTCAGCTATGTCCCTTTTCATACCATCCCACCAATAGCAAGTTTTCAGGTCCTTGTACATCTTTGTATAGACGGGATGTATGGAATAAGGTGAGTCATGTGCCTCCTTTAATATCGTGTCGCAGATGTGCTTCACGTTAGGCACACAAACCCTTTTCCCTAACCAAAGCGTGCCTTTCTCGTCTTCCTTGAAATCCTTTTCTATGCCTTGTCGGATTCTTTCCTTGATTTCCTCATCTATTGCTTGGCCATCTCGTATCTCTTGTTCCAGCAAAGAGTTGAGTTCTATCACTTCCATCTCGTTCAAGAACCCGAGATGTAACCGTTCGAACTCCTTGCGCAGCTCAGGAGGTAGCTCCCGAACCGTGAGTTGGTGACATCCTCCCTTTCGGCTCAACGCATCAGCTACTACATTGGCCTTTCTGGGGTGACAATTGATTCCAACATCATAATCCTTGATGAGTTCCAACCATCGACGTTGCCTCAAATTTAGATCCATTTGCGTGAATATATACTTGAGGCTTTTGTGATCCGTATAGATCTCACATCGATGGCCAAGGATATAATGCCTCCAAATCTTTAGGGCATGTACCACGGCTGCAAGTTCTAAGTCATGTGTGGGGTAATTCAGCTCGTGTTTCTTTAGTTGCCTCGACGCATAGGCTACCACTTGTCCTTCTTGCATGAGCACACATCCAAGCCCTTGTCTTGATGCGTCACAATATATATCGAAGCTCTTGCTCACATCCGGCAACACCAAAACCAGCGCTGTGGTTAGTCTTTTCTTGAGCTCCTCAAAGCTTTCTTGGCACACTGGTGTCCACTGAAATGCTTTTCCCTTCATTAGCAAATTAGTCGTAGGCTTTGCTATTTTGGAGAAATCCTTGATGAACCATCGGTAGTATCCAGCCATCCCATGAAAACTCCGAATATCTCTCACATTCTGCGGTTGGTTCCACTTCAGAACATCTCCCACATTTTCGGGATCAACCGATACTCCTCTCTCGGAGATGATGTGGCCTAGGAACGATATCTCCTTTATCCAAAATTGACACTTGCTGAACTTGGCATACAATTGATGCTCTCGCAGTTTCTGCAATGTCAATCTCAAATGTTCTTCATATTCTTCCTCGCTTTTTGAATACACCATGATATCATCGATGAAAACCACGACGAACTTATCCAAGTACTCTATGAAGACATTATTCATGAGGTACATAAATATGCGGGTGCATTCGTTAACCCAAAAGACATAATGGTATATTCATACGAACCATACTGTGTTAGAAATGCAGTCTTGGGTATATCGGAGGGCTTAATCTTCAGCTGGAAGTATCCCGACCGAAGATCAATCTTGGAGAAAATTCGAGCACCTTTCATTTGGTCGAATAGGTCCTCTATACGGGGCAGCGGGTATTTATTCTTAATAGTCACCTCATTGAGAGACCTATAATCCATACACATCCTTTGGGTCCCATCCTTCTTGTCTACGAAGAGCACGGGGGCTCCCCACGGTGACGAGCTTGGGCGTATAAAACCGTTTTCTAGCTGCTCCTGAATTTGCTTCTTAAGTTCCACTAGTTCATTGACGGGCATCCTATATGGCCTCTTCGCTATAGGTGCAGTTTTAGGTACTAAATCAATGGCAAATTCAATGTCCTGGTCAGGTGGCATACCAGGAAGTTCTTCACACATATGAAAATTCTTGAACCACCGGAATGCTTTCCAATGTTGCTTCTTCGATGTGGTTCAGCGCTGCCTTTTCGGTTACCGGTTGGGCTGACTCGAACTCAATACGAGTACCGTGCTCATTTGTCAACTGCACGCTCCTCTCAGCACATTGAATTACTCCGTTGTGCTTGCTTAACCAATCCATCTCAAGTATTATATCAATCCCTTGGGAATCTAAGACAATAAGGTTGGCAAGAAAGTCTACCCCTCTTATTTTAAGGTTTACTTTCGGACATACTATATTAGTCCTCATCTCTCCACCGGGAGAATTAACCAACATAGTGTGTTTCATGTGTGATATAGGCAGATTATACTTGGCAACATACTTGGATGATATGAATGAATGCAATGCTCCGGAATCAAATAAAACATTGGCTGGGTTGGAGTTGGCAAGGAACATACCAATCACGACGTCCTCAGCTTGTTGTGCTTCCTCAGCGGAGACATGATTCACGTTGCCACGAGCGTAGTTCTTCTGCCCACGGTTACCTTGATTAGCTCCTCCGTTCGGCCGTGGGTTCTGCTTGGGCGTGTTGCTTGGCTGTCCAAGGCCTTTCTTTGGCCATTGACTTGCAAAGTGTCCCGCCTCTCCGCATGAAAATCATGCTTTGTTGCCCAAAACAGCAGGAATGTTGGGGCGAGGCTGGTTTTGAGCATAGGCGCCTAGGTTGGGACGGGGTGCAGTAGGCAAAGGCATACGAGATGCTTGCATAACAGGACGTTGCTGCGGTGGTTGATTAGGGCGAGATGGGTTTGCAGGACGGAAAGTAGAAGCGGACGAGCCATACTGTGGTACAGCTGGGGGCATGAAACGGGGACGTACATTGCTCCCTTGTGGCTGGTATGGCATCTTCCTCTTGCCCTCTTGCTCGATCTCACGGATCTTGCTCTCAACCACTATAGCTTTGTCAATGAGCTTCTGGAAGTTTGCATAATCATTGTTGAGCAGTTGTACTTGGATCTAATTGTTCAATCCTCTCATGAACAAGTATTGCTTCCTTTGATCCGAGTTGACGTCTTCGGGAGCATACTTTGACAGCTGCATGAATTTGTTGAGGTACTCATTCACGCTCTTCTTTCCTTGGCGGAGACCTTCGAACTCTTGCCTTTTAAGCATCATGACTCCAGCAGGGACGTAGTGAGAGCGGAAACTCTCCTTGAATTCAGCCCAAGTGATCGTCTCCTTGTTGTCATGAGCATTGCAGAGAGCATCCCACTAGTCAGCGGCTGCTCCCATGAGTTGGTGCGATGCGAAGAGAACTTTCTCCCGATCATCGCACTGAACAATAGCAAGCTTCTTTTCCATGGATGTCAACCAATCATCAGCCTCCATTGGATCATTAGCTTGTGCAAAAGTAGGCGGTCGAGTCCTCATGAACTCTCCCAATCTGTTGTGAGCCGGCGGCGGTGGTGGTGGTGGGGGGGGTGCAGGAACGGGGTTAGGAATATAGTTGTTGTTGGCTTGCAGCTGTCCCAAAGTTTGTATCATGGTTTGCATGAGCTGGTTTTGCATAGCCATCAACCATTCGAGGTTGTTTGCATCAGCCCCAGGGTTGGCATTTTCAGGAACTTCAACGTTGCCATCCTCTTGGGGTTCATGGTTGCCACGAACGTTCCTCCTTTGACGGCTGGCGTTTTCCCTCACCATCTGTGAGAGAGAGTTGGGTAGAATAGAAAAGAGAAGTTTAGATTGATCCCCCCAACTATATGCATCAAGGGTAGGAACTAAATATCTTCCTTTATTAATTTCAGCCTATATGAGGATGTGAACACATGCCGAAGCACCTCACATCTCTCTACTATGTGTGGATGTGGACTTTCGCAGAAGCGTCCCACAACTCACACTAGCACACAAACACAAGCAATCATCACAAAATTTCAACACACCACTCCTATTCACGCTACTACGATTTAAACGTTCCTATTACAGCTTATTCAATGGGAATCCTAAACTTAAGCATGTGAACTGGTGCTGTTCCCGCCGTGTGGCGGGGGTGGTCCATCGGACACCTCAATGGGGTTAAGTGCACTCCCACATGGTGGTGAACGAGTACTTATACGTGTCGTGCTCTAGATCACCGCCATCTATAAATAGGGCATGAGAAACTTTACAGAACGAAGAAAATACTTCAAAACTTCAGAAGCTATGAAGCAATAAAGCAAAAGTGTGGTTGTCCAAAAGAAGAGAGAAGAGGGGCTGAAAATAGCACTTTGCGGTGGCTGAATTGACAAGAAAAATGCAGCAGCAAGCAATTTTTTTTGAAAATAGCAGTTTAGAGGGGTGTTCCTATGTGTTTTAGAGTGTGCATTCTACCTAGGCTTGCGTCCTACGGTCAACATGGCTCTGATACCAATCTGTGACACCCGGTTCTGGAAACAGAACCAAGTTAATGCATATGTGTGCCCAGGATGTTCATCACACATACACATGTAATCCACAAACTGAATTCAGAATATAACCACGAATAAATAGTGTTTAAGTACTTTATTACATCGACTAATTGTCTCACTCATGATTGTCTATCTTATTCTTGCAGCGGAAGTCTCTAAACGACAGCGGAAATAACTAAGTAGCAGTGGCTCCATCTTCAACTCCACAGGCAAGTTGACGGTAGTTCGCACGCCTAGTACTCCACATGGTCCTCGAAGTACTCTTCTCCTGTTGCTGATGTTTATGTAATAATACAAGGTTGAGTACATGACGTACTCAGCAAGTGCGGAAAAAATATGACATGTAGCTTACAACAAGGTAGGAATAAAAAGGGCTCATTGCAGCAAGCAAATTTTATTTCACAACATGATAAAAACAGCAACTATTTCTAAGTGACATTTATCCCAACATGACCAAGTAATTCAGCATCATTTTCTCCATCATAATTCACCCTTTTCTCAAGTCTCAACCAGCCATTAACCTTTCTCAAGTTCATCTCATACTCATAAACATCCATAACCATCTCATATTCATATAACCGAAGCCAAACTCATTTTCATGACTCGAAGCAGTCCCAAAACCAATCCCAATGACCATACCATAACCATACCGAACATCCATCCCAAGATTTCCCTTCTAATCATGTGAGTTGGCCAGGTGCTTGTGACCATAAGCACGGCTATCATGATAGTTTTACGCTCTGCAGAGGTGGCACCACTTTACTCACAAGTTTGTGATTTCGTCACCCGTCGGTGACTGCAGAACCTCCATTATACCAGTACACAACCGTCGGTATATGGCCAAGAGATCACAAAATAGCCTTTACAAAGGGGCTACTAGATGTATGTACTCACTAATGTTTCACCGGCAGGCTCGAATCACCATTCTCCCACCTACGGGCCCCCTCTTGTGCCATGCAGTTCCCAGGGCAGTCCTCTCTCGACTCCCATTCCCCGTGCCATCCACGGTCCATCACAAACTAGCAACACACCTAATTAGCCAGCTAAGCCGCATCCATATTTGGCCTTGTGGTGGCACTGTTTTCCTGGCATGTGCTGGCATGAACCGGTCCTTAGATCTATGGCAAGTAAACCATCATCTCATTCAGCAACATCCACGAACCAAGCTTCCCTAGATCTCCGCCGATTCCATGCTCATTAACATCATCAAGTTATCATTATCATTATTCATATGAGTGCAGTAGCTAACCATGTTTTGATTCCGCTTCCCGTATACCGTGGATTAAGCGAAGCAAAAAGGAAAAACGACCATACCCGACTCATCAACTTTCCTGGCGACCAGGATGGTTAACAAAACTAGTTAACTCCTATAAAAGGGTGTCCCATCAAGTTGACTCAAGCATACGAGTTTTTGCAAATAAAACAGTTTCAAAACATGGGATCAATATGGTCAAGGGGCACTTGCCGTGCTCCCGTGGCTCTTGTTGTCCGAGCGTCTTGAAGTCTTGGGGCTGTAGTTCTTCGTAGATGGCTTCCTGAGCTTGTCCTTCTACTCACGACCGCGCACATACAAAATTTACAGCAATCAAACATCATGCACAAACTTTACTCAAGATGCAATGGTGTAGATGAATGCAAATCCTATGGTGCTGTTTTATTAAACCAGTTTGTACATGTTCTTGCATGTTTTAATGGCTTTCATGGGGTTTTATGATGAACAAGGGTGTAGGGATCAAGTGTGGACGTGGTGATGATCTTGACTCAAGATTTAGATCAATTCCACTGTCAAAAACCGATCAAAACACGATCTGTCCACACAAAAAAAGTTTCTGTTTGAAGAGAGTGAAGAAAACGGATGCGTAGAAACATCGACGACACCGTAAGATGGGTAACGAAGACCTACCTCACTTCCCTTTGGTGGCATGGTATTCCTCCTTGCAATGGCAGCAGCGGGGGCTCACCGGCGACTAACCTCCGGCGAGGGGGAGGGGTTTAACTCGTCAAGTTGGGGGCTAGGGCCTCCAAGTCGTCGACTTGGGAGGAAGAAAAAGGAAAAGGGGTTACGGCCAAAAGGGGTTTTGGGGTTCTATTTATAAGGGGAAGAAAAATCCTACTCAAATTGGAGCTCAAATAAGAGTCCAACTCAACTTTGGATTTCAACAAACTTATCTTTTCAGTTTGGTGCGGCAGCAATGTGGGGAAATTTGGGGAAATTGTGTCGGTATCCTCATTACCGGGTACCCCCATGCACAGTAGAAAAATCCGCCTAAGGACCTCGCCCCCTCCGCAGGGGTGAGCTCCGAAAGCGCCACGTGTCCAGCGGGGCCAGCCACCCTCCTCCTAAGAGGCGAGCTCCGGGCCTGCCACGCAGCCAGCGAAGCCGGGCCTCTCCTCTCCTCAGAGGTGAGCTCCGAGGATGCCACGCGTCCAGCGTGGTCAGGCCTCCCTTCTCCTCAGAGGCGAGCCCCAAGGGCGCCACGTGTCCAGCGGGTGCTGGACCTCACCCCCTCTGTGAAGGTGAGCTCCGAGAGCGACACGTGTCCAGCGGTGCCGGACCTCACCCCCTCCGCGGAGGTGAGCTCCGAGAGCGACACCCCAGCGGTGCCGGACCTCACCCCCTCCGCGGAGGTGAGCTCCGAGGGCGATCCGTCTCTAGCGGTGCCGGACCTCACCCCCTCTATAACACCCTCAATTTCATAATCATGCATGCATTCATATTTCATGTAGAGAAACATTTCAAAACAAGTAAAAACAGAGAAGGAATCAGAAAAATAGCTAAAAAGATCCAGTTCCAGTTCGTCGAGGAGCGTTGTAGACACTTCCCGCGGCCTGCTAGCCACGTGGCATGTTTGGAGCTCATCTCTGCATAGTGGGGAGAGGTCCGGCAATGCCAGACATGTGGCAGGCTCGGAGCTAGCCTCTGTGGAAGGGGCGAGGCCCGACCCGCTGGACGCGTGTCGTCTCCGAGGCTTGCCTCCACGGAGAAGAGAAGTCCAGCCCCGCAGGACACGTGTCACCACCGGAGCTAGTCGCTGCGGGGAAGTAAGGCCCAACCCGCTGGACACATGTCGCTCTCGGAACTTACTTCCGAGAGGTCTGACACCGCGGGACACATGTCGTTCTCAGAGCTAACCTCTGAGAGACCCGATCCTACTGGACACGTGTCACCTTCGGAGCTCGCCTCCGGCACGTCCGACACTACCGGACACGTGTCACCTCCAGAGCTCACCTCCAGGAGGTCCGACACTGTTGGACACGTGTCCACCTCGGAGCTCACCTCCAGGAGGTCTGACGCTGATGGACATGTGTCGACCTCGGAGCTCGTCTCTGAGAAGAAAGGAAAATTCGACGCTGCTTGACACGTGGCACTCTCGGAGCTCACCTCCGAAGAGAGGGGAGGTCCGACACTGACACGTGGCGTACGCGGAACTCGCCTCTGTAGAGAGGGGAGGTCCTGACCCACCAGACACGTGGCGCACGCGGAACTCGCCTCTGGAGAGAGGGAGGTCCCGCCCGCCAGACGCGTAGCGCACGCGGAGCTTGCCTCTGAGGAAGAGGGAGGTCCCGCCCGCCTGACACGCGGCACAACCGGAGCCCGCCTCTGCGGAAAAGGGAGGCCCGACCTCTGCTGGACACGTGGAGCCTCCGGAGCTCATCACCGCGGAGGTGACGAGATCTTAAGCGGTTTTTCTTCTGTACGCGTGGGCATACCCGATACAGGAGGAAACCGACATGCTTTCCACGATGTTACCGCACTAAATGGATTGGAGATAAGTTGTTAAGATTAAAAAACGATTTGAATGGTACTCTTATTTAAAATCCAATCAGATTAGGACTCTTCTTTTTTCTGGTTATAAATAGAACCCGAAACACCCCTTAGCCGTACCATCTATTCCCAAGTAGACGACTTAGAGGCCCTAGCCCCCAACTCGTCGAGTTAATTCCCTTCGCCGGAGTTCAGTCGCCGGAGACCGCCGACGAGCTCGCCGTCGCCGGAAGAGAGCCCTGACGATCTGTCTTGCTAGGAGGAAGACCCCGAGACCAAGGAAAAGTGAGAAGGACAAGTTCAGGGAGCTATCTACGACAAGCTACAACAACAAGACTTCGAGATCCGTGAGCAACAAAAGCCACAGGAACAAGGCAAGTGCCCCTTGACCATATTGATCCCATGTTTTGGAAACTGTTTTGATTGCGAAAAACGTGTGTGTGCTTGAGTCAACTTGATGGGAAACCCTTTCATAGGAGTTTACTAGTTTTGTTAACCACCCTTGTCGCCGGGGAAGATTGATGAGACGAGTATGGTCATTTTTGCTTTTTGCTTCGCTAATCTACGGGATATGGGAAGCGATAGATTGTGTCTAGCTACTGCACTAATATGAACAATGATAATGAGAACTTGATAATGAACATGAATCGGAGGGAGATCTAGGCAAGCTTGGTTCGTGGAACTGGTAGAATGATATGGTGGTTACTTGCCTTAGATCTAAGGACCGGTTCATGCGAGCACATGTCAGGAATACAGTGCCACCACAAGGCCAAGTATGGGTGCGGCTTAGCTGACTAATTAGGTAAGTTGCTAGATTGTTATGGACCGTGGAAGGCACAGGGAATGGGAGTCAAGTGAGGACTGCCCTGGGAACTGCATGGCACAAGAGGGAGCCCGTAGGTGGGAGAATGGTGATTTGAGCCTGCTGGTGAAACCTTAGTGAGTCCATACATCTAGTAGCCCCTTTAAAAAGGCTATTTTGTGATCTCTTGGCCATACACCGACGGTTGTGTACTGGTATAATGGAGGTTCTGCAGTCGCCGACGGGTGACGAAATCACAAACTTGTGGGTAAAGTGGTGCAAACTCTGCAGAGTATAAAACTATCATGATAGCCGTGCTTCCGGTCACAAGCGCCTGGCCAACTTCCATGATTAGATGGGATGATCCGGGATGGTTATTGGGATGGACGGTTCGGTTTGGTTATTGGGATGTTATTGGTTTGGTTATGGTTTGGCTGTTGAGGTTTGTTTTCGAGACTGTTGAGTTTTGGTGATGAGATTGGATTCATTACTGTTGAGTCATGATAATGAGCTTTAGTCTCGTTTATGAGATGGACATTGAATATGAGATGAGATGGTAATGAATACGAGATGGTATTCATGAGCATAAGAAAAAGTTGAGAAAGATGAATGTCTGATGAGACATGAAAAGAGGTGGAACATGATGGAGGTATGTTGATGTTTTAATAGAATAAATGTTGGGATTACATTCACTTAAAGCTAGTTGCTGTTTTATCATGTTTTGTGAAATAAACTTCGCTTTCTGCAATGAGCCTTTTTATACCTACCTTGTTGTAAGCTACATATCATATTCTCCCGCACTTGCTGAGTACGTCATGTACTCAAACTTGCATTATTACTTCATCAACAGCAGGAGAAGAGTACTTCGAAGACCATGTGGAATACTAGGCGTGCGAACTACCGTCAACTTGCCTGTGGCGTAGGAGATGGAGCCGCCGCTGCTGCTTAGTTGCTTCTGCAATAGTTAGAAGACTTCCGCTGCTAGAATAAGACTTCCGCTGTTAGAATGAGTTAGAGACTCATGGGACATTGTAATAAAACCCTATTATTCATGGTTATATTCTGAATTCAGTTTGTGGATTACATGTATATGTGTGATGAACATCCTGGGCACACATATGCATCAGCTCGGCTCTGAGATTTCCCGGAACAGGGGCGTCACACCCTCCGCGGAGGTGAACTCCGAGGGCACCACGTGTCCCACGGTGCCGGACCTCATCCCCCTCCGCAGGGTGAGCTCCGCGGGCGCCACGTGTCCCGCGGTGCCGGACCTCATCCCCCTCCGCAGGGGTGAGCTCCGCGGGCGCCACATGTCCTGCGGTGTCGGACCTCACCCCCTCCGCGGAGGTGAGCTCCGTAGGCGCCACGTGTCCCGCGGTGCCGGACCTCAGCCCCCTCCACAGGGGTGAGCTCCGTGGGCGCCATGTGTCCCGCGGTGCTGGACCTCACCCCCTCCGCGGAGGTGAGCTCCGCGGACGCCACGTGTCCCGCAATGCCGGTGAATGTAGCCTAGAGGGGGGGGGGTGAATAGGCTTTTCGACGCTTTGTTAATCCCTGAAACACTTAGTAGGTTTATCAAATACAGTGAAATCGGACTAGTCCGGTAGAGTGCGAACTAGTCCGTTTTCTACTCAGAGAAAAATTGGACTAGTCTGGTACTGTGCGGACTAGTCCGGTATTCGTGGACTAGAGGGATCAAAGTTGATCAATATTTTCACATCTAGTACTCTATGCAGCGGAAATTAATTTGGTACTTAGATGTATTGCAAAAGTGAAACAATGAATGACAGAGATCAACTTTGGTTTCAATGCTTCAATGTAAATTTCACAAGATTAATTAAACACTAGAATATGATGAACAATAAATGAACAAGAGTAGAAGACAAGTGTTTATCCCGAGGTTCGATTCCACAAAGGAAATCTATGTCCCAGTTGAGGAGTCCACTAAGGACCAGGTCTTCACCAACCCTACCCTCGTCGAATCACCACGGAGGCCGATTCTCTTCCACTAATCACAAAGGGCAAATAAATCGTTCAAGGGGCCTTCTCACAAGTTGAGGGCTCCCCAAGAGTTACAATGAATGAACACAACCAAACACACTCAAAATATGAACAATTAACGGACAAGAGTGTGCGACAGATCAAACCCAAGAGCTCAAGATGTGTAGAACAAGTCTCTCCTTTGATCAATTGCTAATCCCCAAAGATTTGATCCTTTTTGGGTTAGAAAGTGTGGAGAGATGTGAATTTTGGGCTCTTGGGAGGCGTGACGGCGTAGGGGGTCGAAGAGTTATGTTGGTATGGCCGTACACCTCTTTTTATAATAGGGTTTCCAATGGTTACGTTAGGGTTTGCGATGTACGGACTAGTCCGTGGTTGACTCCGGACTAGTCATGTGTGCGGTGTGTGGAAAACCCTAAGTGTTGTGAGATACCGGACTAGTCCGTAGGTGTGCGGACTAGTCCGTTGTCTATCTACAGACAAAATCAGACTAGTCCGGTCCATATCGGACTAGTCCGTTTCCTAGTCAGAAAGAAAATTGGACTAGTTCGGTTGATATCGGACTAGTCCGCACATGCTGATTTTGTGCAGTTAGTGTGATTTCTTTCACTTGAGCTCTTGGGGTGTGTTTCTCCAACACATTCTACTCTATGTAATCTAATCTTTTCAGCTCCTGAGCTCTTATCAATTTGGATCCCCCTGCTCCTTTCTTTTTGCGTTTTATTCCTAATTTCTTTAAGAACCTGCGCTTATCTCAACAATTTTGTTAGGGTCTCATTTGTTTTTCATAAATCAACCAAAACCCACAAGGGATGCCTAGATGCACTTTCAATCTCCCCCTTTTTGGTGATTGATGACAACCAGTTGAGATCACACAAATATGACAATAAAAATTCAGATTTTCATAAAGTGTGCACATATGAGCTTTGGACAAAATAGGCAAAGTAGACATAAGACATATGTGCACTCTTTATGGTGGGGTGCAGAACTATGTGTGTGAGCAATATTTTTTATGTGAATATCATAATGAGCATAATCATAACATCATCAAGAGTCTCAATCCTACATAGCAGTTTTAAACATACATCATTAATCAAAAGCGTAACATAGTTATCATTTCATATCACATGTCCAAAAGCATAATCATAACATAATAGCATAAGTCTTACAAAAGCATAATGACAGCACATGTCTTACAAAAACTCATTTCTCAAACTAGAACATGAAAGGAAACACCTACGACCTAAGACTCCCCTCAATCTCTCCCCCTTTGGCATCAGGGCACCAAAAAGAAGGAGAGGAGGGATCTACTTGTCGTCGCCGGCTTATTCCTCGCTGTCGGTCCTTTCTTCGTCTTCATCATCAGGCTGAGGAAGAGGAGGATAGGAACCACTCGTTGTGCCAGAGTAGGCACACTCTGATGGAGAGAGAGGAGGAAGCTCTGTGAAATCAGATGCAGAGTCCTCTGAGATGACTGGAGATCCATTTGGCTCAATCTCCAGTTTCTGGCATATTGCTTTGACATTGGACTTCATGTATCTCATTTCTTCTTTTATTGCCCTGTTCATCTTATGAAGCTTCACCTTAGTTTTGCGGTAAGAACTAAAAATAGCAGCCAAATACTTCATAATTCCACTAGAGGACCCTTTGTGTTGAGAGGCCCTAGTCTTGGATGAAGGCCTTGCATCTTCTAGAGCTCTTTCTAGATGTTCTTCAGGTGATCCAGGTGAGGGAGCAGCTGGGAGAGAGGTCTGAGGAGGCTTCTAAGGCCTTAGAGCAGTGTGCTCCACATCCTTCACAAACTCAATTCCTGTGACTTTTTCAATCATGAACATCAAGTAAGGTGCATAGCCACAGGAACGGTTTGGTGTGCAGGATATGTTCACTATGTCATTCCAATTATAATTGAAGATATTAAATCTTCTCCTCCTGCTGATTACTTTCATCAAGGTTCTCAAGTAACCTTGGACACTCCCTGCATCTCCATCCTTTGGAGCAATAGTCTTCCGGAGCACTCTGTTGAGAACAATGAAGAAGGGCTTCATGTTCTTGGTTGAGGGAGGATTGAATGGGAGTCGAGTATCATAGAGGAATCCCATCTTGTCCTTCTCCACAACTCCAAGATTGTGAATCACAATCTCATCATTGCCGGTGTCCTCAAGATGCAGCAGTTTGGCAAACTTAGTATAAGAAATTGTGTACTTGGATCCATGTGTCATCCAAGTCACTTTGTCTTCTCCATCGTGGGCAAAGTGGCAAGTTGCATAGAATTGGGCAATGATCTCATCATTCCAGTTGTATCTGAAGGAGAGCAAGTCCTTGAGACCGTGTCTCTCTGCAGCCTCTATAACCTCCTCAAAGGCTTCACAACTCTTCCTTTCAAAATATGTCCAGTCGATCCATTGGCTGCGGACCACTAGAGTCTTCATTTGGAGGTACACCGAACTGTAGTAGTCCGAGTGAAAGTTGCTCCAAAATCTCTTGTTAGCTGCCCTTTTGGCAGTGCTATAGGCATCAACCTTCCTTAGGTTCCATGCCACATCACTCCCCTTGCCATTGAACTTCTGCTCCGAGGGATCCCTATTTCCCTGCCTTGGAGCTGTCATCTTGAGGGGACCAATCGGGCCGGAAGCAAGCCCCTTACTTTTGCCCTTGGTTTGGCGTTGAGCCGTCGAGCTAGAACCAGCCACGTTTGCTTTTGAATCTGGTCTCTTGATTGTAACCTTTAGACGCACCCTAGGTGGGGTGAGCGAAGGCTCGGCAACACACTCTTGTCTCTTGTTGGAGCGAGACTCCGGAATATGAGACATCACATCTTGATCCATCTCAGCTTCAACGTCGGAGAGATTCTCACTCGATCCCGACATGATTTATGACAAGGGAGATATAGAGGGTATGAATAATCAAGGATTACAAGGGATTGCATTGAATTACATAAGCTAAGATTCTGATCACGGCATACCGGACTAGTCCGGTGTTCAGGGTCGGACTAGTCCGGAGTACCGGACTTGTCCGCCCTAAGAACGGACTAGTCCGTTATGAGGCTGCTCAAGCCCTAACTTGTCAAAATTTGAGGTTATTCAATGCAAATATGATCTAGGGTACATGGAATACATCAATAGAGCATGCATTGACTAGAGGAGTTAAGCTAATTGAGCAAAAACAAGGAAAATCGAAGTTTCTAGGGTTTGGAGTGAAGTTTACCAAATCCTTTGATTCGAGGCGTTGAAGGAGTTCTCGATCCGGACTAGTCTGGGGTCTTTGATCCCTTTGCAGTGGAGATCGATTCCCACGGAAATTTGGGTGGTTTTGATGGAGAAATCGCAAATCCGTTTTGGGAGCTCTTGAGTGAGGAGAGAGAGCGTGGAAGGGGTTGTGAGGATGAAGAAGATTAGGTTTGACTAAGCCCTAGGGTTATGGAGTTGAAATATCAGCCTAGTCCGGAGCATATCGGACTAGTCCGTTTTCTGGTCAGAGAGAAAATCGGACTAGTCCGTGGTTGTCCGGACTAGTCTGGACTGACGGGTCAAGCGTGGACTAGTCTGCAAGTGCGGACTAGTCCGTGGTCACCCCGGACTAGTCCGTGGTCCCTTGTATAGAAAAGTACAAAACACTTATATATATGTATTTAATGGTTCCTAATAAGGAATAGGGGACAAAGACACACATATATTCTTGATGAATATGATCAGTAATTATACAACAATCAAGCTATGACCATAATTCATCAAGATCAAGTAACTAACATAGTTTTTAGGAGAAAAATAGAAAGAGATGATTTTTCAACACAATTAACATGATTTTGAGGATGGCATACAGGTATGCAAGTTTTCAAGCCACGTTTCGAGCATAAAGGATATTTAGTTCATTTCGGAGCTCACAAAAGCATTTTTCATCAAGTGGTTTGGTAAAGATATCGGCTAGTTGTTTTTCAGTGTTGACATGGGAAATGGCTATGTCTCCTTTCATTGAGTGATCTCTCAAAAAATGATGTCGGATATCTATGTGTTTGGTTCTAGAGTGCTCAACAGGGTTATGGACAATTTTAATTGCACTCTCGTTGTCATAAAGGAGTGGAATACGACTCATTGTAACTGTAATCCCTTAGAGTTTGTCTCATCCAAAGGAGTTGTGCACAACAACTCCCGGCTCCAACATACTCCGCTTCGGCCGTGGATAAGGCAATTGAATTTTGTTTCTTGTAGGACCAAGAAACTAAGGATCTACCTAGGAATTGGCAAGTACCGGAAGTACTTTTTCTATCTACCTTGCATCCGGCATAATCTGCATCGGAGTATCCAATGAGATTAAATTTTGAACCTTTGGGATACCAAAGGCCTAGGTTGGGTGTATGAACTAAATATATCAAGAACCATTTAACGGTTGTCAAATGACATTCCTTAGGATTGGCTTGAAACTTTGCACACAAACATACATTCAACATGATATCAGGCCTAGATGCACATAAACAGAGTAAGGAGCCAATCATGTAATGATATACCTTTTGATCCACATTTGGTCCGTCTTCATTGAGATCCAAGTGTCCATTTGTCGCCATGGGAGTCTTTATGGGCTTTGCTTTGTCCATTCCAAACTTCTTGAGAATGTCTTGAGTGTATTTTTTTTGGCTTATGAACGTCCCATCCTTTTGTTGCTTCACTTGGAATCCCAAGAAGTACATCAACTCTCCCATCATGGACATCTCGAATCTATTTGTCATAATCTTGCTAAATTCTTGACAAAAGGATTTGTCAGTTGAACCAAATATAATATCGTCAACATAGATTTGGCAAATGAAGATATCATCATCAAAGTGTTTAGTGAACAAGGTGTAATCAGCTTTTCCAATCTTGAAGTCATTTTCAATCAAAAAATCTCTAAGGCACTCATACCAAGCTCTAGGAGCTTGTTTGAGGCCATAGAGAGCCTTATGCAGTTTGAACACATAGTTGGGGTGCCCTTGATCTTCAAAATTGGGTGGTTGCTCCACGTACACCTCCTCCTTGATCGGTCCGTTGAGAAAGGCGCTTTTTACGTCCATTTGATAAAGCTTGAAATCATGGTGAGTAGCATATGCGAGTAATATGCGAATCGATTCAAGCCTAGCTAAGGGATCAAAAGTCTCGTCAAAATCCAAACCTTCGGCTTGTGAGTACCCTTTTGCCACAAGTCGTACCTTGTTTCTTGTTACCACTCCATGTTCGTCTTGCTTGTTGCGGAAGACCCATTTAGTGCCGATGACGTTGGACTTGGGTCTTTCAACAAGCTCCCACACTCCGTTCCTTTTGAAGTTGTTCAATTCTTCTTGCATCGCCATTACCCAATCCAGATCTTTTAATGCATCCTCAACCCTGTATGGTTCCAAAGAAGATACAAAAGAATAGTGTTCACAAAAATTAGCTATGCGAGATCGAGTTATTACTCCCTTTCGGATGTCACCAATTATGTTGTCAATGGGGTGATCTCTTTGGATGCTTTGGTGTACTCTTGGATGTGGCACTTGTGGTCTTGAATCTTCATTATCATCTTCTTCCCCCCTGGATAGTTGCCCTAACTGATGTTTTGGTCTTCTTGATTTTCATGAGGTTGATCTTGTATGGAAGCTCCCCCTTGATCATTTTCCTCCACCTGTGGTTCATTTTCTTCATTCACATTTGAAGGTGGCACTTGTGGTCGAACATCACCCAATGCCATTCTTCTCAATGCCTGACAAGGAACTTCTTCTTGATCTAGCACACACTGATCAACTTGCTCTTCTTGAGAGCCATTAGTTTCATCAAACACCACGTCACATGCTACCGTGAGTAGTTTATATGAAGTTTTCTTGAGTAATCGATGAAGATATAGTCGGTTTATGGCGTGACAGGCGGTGTTAACCGCTTCAGCCCAAAACCTGTCCGAAGTCTTGTATTCATCGAGTATTGTCCTCGTCATCTCAATGAGAGTTCTGTTCTTCCTTTCGGCTACTCCGTTTTGTTGAGGAGTATATGGTGCTGAAAATTCGTGCTTTATCCCTTCTTCGTCTAGATACTCCTCAACTTGGGTGTTCTTGAATTATATCCCATTGTCACTTCGTATGTTCTTGATCTTCAATGAGAATTCATTTTGGGCACACTTGATGAACTTCTTGAGGGTTCCTTGAGTTTCTGTCTTATCATGCAAAAAGAAAACCCACGTGAAGCGTGAAAAATCATCAACAATGACTATACCGTATTTATTACCGCCGATGCTTATGTAAGCAATTGGACCAAATAGGTCCATGTGGAGGAGCTCAAGCGGTCTTATTGTAGTCATGACATTCTTCACGGGATGGGGTGCTCCTACTTGCTTCCCTGCTTGGCATGCTCTACACGGCCTGTCTTTCTCAAAAACAACATCCTTTAAACCTCGGATGTGATCGCCTTTGAGGAGTTTTTGAAGATTCCTCATGCCAACATGTGCTAGCCGTCTATGCCACAGCCAACCCATGTTGGTCTTTGCAATCAAGCATGTGTCAAGTTCGGCTTTATCTTTGTTGAAGTCAACCAGATAAAGTTTTCCCTTCAACACACCCTTGAATGCAATTGAGTTATCACTCCTTCTAAAGACAGTCACACACTCATTAGTGAATAAGCAATTATAACCCTTGTCACATAATTGAGATATGGACAAAAGGTTATAATCCAAGGAGTCAACGGGTAAAACATGAGAGAGAGAGAGAGTATGTTGTGATGAAATTGCAATTTTACCGGTACCAAGTACTCTTCCTTGACAATTATCACCAAAGTAAATGCCTTCGCGTGGATCTTTATTTTCTTCATATTCCACGAACATTCTTCTTTCTCCGGTCATGTGATTTGTGCATCCACTATCTAGCACCCATTTTGCTCTACCGGATGAATAAGCCTGCAAAAACAATTTATGCCTTGGTCTTAGGTACCCAAGCTTGCTTGGGTCCTTTGAGGTTAGTCACAAGTGATTTGGGCACCCACACATGAGACTTGGTGTTCCCATGGCGTGGCCCAACATATTTAGCATAAACTCTTCCAAGATTACTTTTCATAAGTACATATGAAGCATCAAAAGTTCTAAATAGAAGTTGTTGTTCATATATGTTCACAGTGTTAAATTTATTAACATTATTAAGTTTTCTAACTTGAGAAGAGTTTCCCTTGACAAAGGCAATGCAACCCTTGTTATTCTTGTGGCTTCTAGCGTTTTTCTTTTCACCATTAGAATATCCAATAACATATTTGACATTAGGAGGTCTTGTGATCGAGTATGCACTGCGTGCATACTTGATCTTCTCTTTGTCAAATATGCCACTTTGAGAAGATTGCTTGTCCTTTGTCAAGTTTGGCTTTTTCTTCAAGTTAGTGTCACTTTTGGCACAAGCACAAGTAATACTAGTTTCAGATTTTATATGTTGAGAAGGTGAGCTTGAAGTGGATGAAGAACCATTTTGCTTGAGTGACTCAACTTGTACCTCAAGGATCTCGTTAACTTTGGTTAAGTTAGCAAGTTCATCCTTGATGATGGTGTTTGAGTCTTTTAACTTCAAGCAAGCTTCCTTGCTTGAAGCTAACTCAATTCTAGTGATTTATTTTGTTCCTTTTCAAGTTCAAAAAGCTTTTCAATCTCAAGATATTCCTCCTTTTGGGAGATGATCATATATTCCTGACGATTGACTAACTTCTCCATATCGACAAGCTTATCAAATAGAAATTTCATCTTAGCAGCTGTCTTTTTGTCTAACCCCTAAGCATATATTCATTTTCATCACTGCTATCATCCTCACTAGAATTATCACTGTCACTAGTAAAAGAATGCGAGAAGGAAGAGTTAGTTGTTACCTTTCTTTTACCTTCCTTTGCCATTAGACGAGTGTTGTCGGTGTCCTTCCATGCGCCCATGGTTGGGAAGAGAGTGGATTTCTTGGTAGTCTTCTTTATGGCTATGGTGGCCATCTCCTCTTCTTCTTCGGATGAGGATTCATCATTGGAGTCCCACTCCTTCCCTAGATGCGCTTGGCCATATTGCTTCTTCTTCTTGAACATTTTCTTTGGTTGAGGCTTGTTGTCTTTAGTCTTCTTCTTGTTTTCCTCATATGGACAATCTACTATGAAGTGATCATATTCTCCGCAGTTGTAGAACACCCATCTCATATTGGGTCTTTGTTTGTCTCTTTGTCTTCCTTCTTTTGAGCTGCTACCCTTTCTTCTTCTCATCATTTTCTTGAACTTCTTCATGAACGAGATCATGTCTTCTTCATCGATATCACTACTTTCATCATCATTGTCGTCTTCTCCATGAGTTTCTTGAGCTTCTTTTGATACGGGTTTATAGGTTGACTTCAAAGCAACTCATTTCTTCTTTGCCGAGGTGGGATCGGCAATTTCCTTGACATGCTTGGCTTGTTTCTCCATCATTTCAATGTTGATGATCTTGCCAAGAAGTTCGTCTGGGGTCATTTTCCGGTACCCGGAGCTTTCTCTAATCATAGAGCAGAGAGTCACGTTGTGAGGCATGAATGCTCTGAGAATCAACTTCACGACCTCATGATCATTCCATTTTTTTGCTGCCATAAGCTTGGACTTTGTTGATAAGATTCTTCAGTCGATTGTACATATCTTGTGGTGATTCATCTTCTTCTATCGCGAATCTTCCCAATTCACCTTCAATCAGTTCTATCTTGGCTTCGCATACATGGCGGTCACCTTCATGTGCTGTTTGTAGTGTGTCCCATATCTCCTTGGCAATTTCAAGTTTGTCCACCTTGGTAAACTCGTCTCGACTCAGTGATGACGTGATCACAGCTGCAACTTGAGCATTCCGATGAACGGCTTGTTCTTAGCTTGGGGTCAACTCTTCATCATCATCTGGGATATCTATCCCTGTACACACTATATGCCACAAACTTGGGTTAAGAGATATAAGGTGCATTTTCATGTTTGGTCTCCACATTGAATAGTCATTGCCATCAAAGTAAGGTGCTTTCCCTAGAGGAATTGATAAGTAATGGCTATTGTTGGAATTTAAATGCTCATAGTCAAAAGGATATCGGGAGTAGTCGGTGTGACTACCCCCTTTCTTCTTCTTTTCATCATTGGTGTTCTTGTTCTCTTTTGGAGAGATTGTCTTCTTCCGTAGAAGAGCCTTGAGTTGGAGCACCTCCTCATCATCGTCCTCACTATCTTGAATGGCGTCGAGTAGCTTCTTTAGCTTTTGAGTCCTTTCGTCATCACCCTTTTGATCGTCGATCTTCTTGTGTACATCTTTGATGTCCGACATCGTCTCTTCGAGCGGTGAGTCTCTTTTGAAGAGTTTGGCTCTGATACCAATTGAATGTAGCCTAGAGGGGGGTGAATAGGCTTTTCGACGCTTTGTTAATCCCTGAAACACTTAGTAGGTTTACCAAATACAGGGAAATCAGACTAGTCCGATAGAGTGCGGACTAGTCCGTTTTCTACTCAGAGAAAAATCGGACTACTCCGGTACCGTGCGGACTAGTCCGGTATTCGTGGACTAGAGAGATCAAAGTTGATCAATATTTTAATTTCTAGTACTCTATGCAGCGGAAATTAATTTGATACTTAGATGTATTGTAAAAGTGAAACAATGAATGACAGAGATCAACTTTGGTTTCAATGCTTCAATGTAAATTTTACAAGATTAATTAAACACTAAATATGATAAACAATAAATGAACAAGAGTAGAAGACAAGTGTTTATCCCGAGGTCCGATTCCACGAAGCAAATCTACGTCCCCGTTGAGGAGTCCACTAAGGACCGGGTCTTCACCAACCCTACCCTCGTCGAATCGCCACGGAGGCCGATTCTCTTCCGCTAATAACAAAGGCCAAATAAATCGTTCAAGGGGCCCTCTCACAAGTTGAGGGCTCCCCAAGAGTTACAATGAATGAACACAACCAAACACACTCAAAAGATAAACAATTAACGAACAAGAGTGTGCGAGAGATCAAACCCAAGAGCTCAAGATGTGTAGAACAAGTCTCTCCTTTGATCAATTGCTAATCCCCAAAAATTTGATCCTTTTTGGGTTAGAATGTGTGGAGAGATGTGAATTTTTGGCTCTTGGGAGGTGTGACGGCGCAGGGGGTCGAAGAGTTATGTTGGTATGGACGTACACCTCTTTTTATAATAGGGTTTCCAATGGTTACGTTAGGGTTTGCGATGTCCGGACTAGTCCGTGGTTGACTCCGGACTAGTCCGGAGTGCGGTGTGTGGAAAACCGTAAGTGTTGTGAGATACTGGACTAGTTCGTAGGAGTGTGGACTAGTCCCTTTTCTATCCAAAGACAAAATCGGACTAGTCTGATCCATATCGGACTAGTCCGTTTCCTAGTTAGAAAGAAAATCAGACTAGTCCGGTTGATATCGGACTAGTCCGCACATGCTGATTTTGTGCAGTTAGTGTGATTTCTTTCACTTGAGCTCTTGGGGTGTGTTTCTCCAACACACTCTACTCTATGTAATCTAATCTTTTCAGCTCCTGAGCTCTTATCAATTTGGATCCTCCTTCTCCTTTCTTTTTGCGTTTTATTCCTAATTTCTTTAAGAACCTGCGCTCATCTCAACAATTTTGTTAGGGTCTCATTTGTTTGTCATAAATCAACCAAAACCCACAAGGGATGCCTAGATACACTTTCAGCCGGACCTCACCCCCTCCGTGGAGGTGAGCTCCGCAGGCGCCACATGTCCCGCGGCCCGGGGATGTGTTGACAGCGCACTTAGACAAATTGGAATTGGCCCATTTCAGCTATTTTTTCCCATTCCCCATTATTTTAATGATTCTTTCTCTATTTCTACTTCTTTTTTAATGTTTCTCTATATGAATAATGTATGCATGCACGGAAATGAATTTGAGGGTGTTACATTGTGAGAACTAGCATGTGGAATAGAACTGAATAATTACTTCTGTCGGTACCCTGCAGACCAGGTACCCCCACGTAGTGGATAAAAAAAACAACCTGGACCCGGCCTTTCAAGCTTAGGCGTGCCCCAGCGTAAGTCACGTGCCCTGGACCCCAGGCAATCCCGGGGTTGCCACGTGTCGTCAGGCCCTGAGCCTGACTACCGGCCGAGGGTGGCTCAGGAACCTCCACGTGTCTAGTGGTTCCGAGCCCGATCTTCCGCTAGGGAGGGCTCCGGTGCTGCCACGTGCCCGGAACCTCTGAGCCACACCCTCTGCCTGAGAGAGCTCTGAAGGTGCCACGTGTCCTGCGGCTCCAGGTCTGGCCTCCAGCATGGGAGGGCTCCGGTGCTGCCGCGTGGGCAACGACTCCAGGTGTACCTCCCCCAAGGAAGGCCCCGGATGTGCCACGTGTCCCATGACCCCGGGCCCGACCTCCAACATCGGAGGGCTCCGGTGCTGCCACGTGCCTAACAGCTCCAGACCACCCGCTACTCTGCAAGGCAGCTTCGGTAGAGACGCGTGTCGCGGTGGCGAGCCGCCTAGACGTCACACCGACAAGCAACGAGCAGATGGCCAAGGAGTAAAGAGAAAGGTACGCTGTCAGGCCAAGCATTCATGGCTCGCGCCTTCCCCAGAAGCATGGCGCACGGCGCACGCCTCCGTTCCCCGTATGCGCACCATTATGGTGAAAGACAGGGCAGCAAGGTGTGATGGCACAATAGTGCAGCCCAATGGCGCAGAGCCGCCTAGTGGAGCGAGGAGACGCGGCGACAAGACGGGGACTTCATCATCACCGACCACCCGGTCGGAGGCGCCCTGCGTGTCAGGTGGCGTGCCTTAACTCCAGCGACAGTGACAATACATATAACTGTAAATGCCTATAGCTCATGTATAGGATGCAGATAGCCGTGGGGCCACCTGTCGGGACCCGGGCCACATTGTAACTGCCCCGGCCTTGGGCTATAAAAGGACTGGTGCAGCCTTAGAGCAAAGGGTTCGCAACCCAGCCAACTCACTCTCTCACACACGGGTTCTGAACCTGGACTGACTCACACACTCATACGCGCAAGTAATACAGCAACACACCCGTGGACGTAGGGTATTACGCTCTGGCGGCCCGAACCACGTAAATCCTCGTGTACTTCCTCGCCATTGTGCTCCGACCTTCATGATCCACTAGCCCCTGCGAAAAAGAACCTCCGCGGGCTGCTTCCAGGCAGACCGGGGGAAGTGTTGCACGAAAACACTTCAACATTTGGCGCGCCAGGTAGGGGGCTTTTGGTTCTTGAAGCTGTTCGTGAAGCCCACAATGGTGAACATCCAATCTGTTGGAGGTTCTTCCTGCTCCTCGTGCCGCCAGCGGCAGAGGGAGCAGGAAGCGTCCTCTGGTCCCCGAGCGGGACCGTCTACGCCGGTGCCAGTCCCTATGGCAACGGTACTAGTTCCCTCCTGGCAGCCTTCGGTTGAGACGGCGTCGCAAGCGCCAATGAGGCCAGCCCGGAGAGCGCGCTGCTAGCAGCCCGCACACTCCTTCACACCCCCCCGTGCGTGGGGGCTTCCCCATTCGCTACTGAACAGTGGCACAATGAAGTCGACCACCTGCTCGTCGCCGCGCTCAACTCACTAGTGGCTGCATGGGGCCAGGGGCCGCGCACCGCCACGCGCCCGCGACAGCAACCCGACAGCAACGGGAGCGGTCGGCGGTGCTCAGTCCACAACTCCAAACGGCACAGTGCCTGTGAGTGCCGAGAGATACAGAAGCTAGTGGGGTGCTTCCGAGAATTTCGACAGTAGCGTCAGGATGGTGCGCTCTTTCGCAGCCGGAGGGCAAGCAAAGAGCTGACCCAGAGGTCAGAAATGGTCAGGAGACTGAGTATCAAGACGCTGAGCGGGAGCCGAAGGTCATCTATGACCAGGGAGAGGGCTCTGATCCTGGCCACATCCCGGATGGGTGTCGAAAGACGCTTCATGTGATGTATGGGGGGTCATGGGACATCACGCCCCGACGAGATGTCAAGATCCTCCGGCGAGAGGTCATGGCAGTATCCCCTACCGCCATGCCGACTCCCTACCACAAGTGGATGGAGACAGAGATCAGCTTCACCGCCTCCGACTGCCCGAAGAACCTGGCGGGAGCCGGGCAGCTACCGCTCATCATCTCCCCGACCATAGCTAACGTGAAGCTCTACCACGTGCTGGTCGATGGAGGAGCGGGCCTCAACCTCATAAGTCTTGCAGCCTTCCAAAAGCTACAGATCCTGAAGGGAAAGCTGGCCCCATCGCGCCCATTCTTTGGAGTGGGCCCGGGGTCCATTCTCTGACGCGGTAGCATCTTCCTCCCGGTGACATTTGGGACGCCTGAGAACTACCGCACCGAGAGCGTCGTCTTCGACGTGGCGGAGGTCAACCTCCCCTTCAATGCCATCCTCGACAGGCCGGCGTTGTACCAGTTCATGGCCGTAGCTCATTACGGCTACCTAGCACTGAAGATGCCAACCCCTAGCATCCTCAGAGTCCGACAAGATCGGACCGCCGGAGTCACAACGCTGGAGAAGCTCTGGGCTCTAGCAGCTTCAAAGGTGGAGGCCTCTTGGAGTGTTGGGACAAGCAAGGAGCCATCCAACACACGACAGTGTGGCTCATCCTCTGTGCCCCGCATACAGCCTTCAGGTGCAGAGGAGGTCCCGGTCAAGGTTATCTAGATAGGTGAGGATGCTGCCCAGACCACCCGCATTGCAGGAAACTTGGGTAGTAAATAGGAACTCGTGCTCATCACCTTCCTCTGGGCTAACGTCGATGTGTTTGCTTGGCAACCATCACAAATGCGCGGGATCCCCAGGGAGATGATCGAGCACCATCTGAAGATCCACCCCGACACTAAGCCGGTGATGCAGAAGCCTCGGAAGCAGTCTGTCGAGCGGCAGAACTTCATTCGTGAAAAAATCAAGAAGCTGCTCGACGCTGGCTTCATCCGAGAAGTCCACCACCCAAGATGGCTGGCCAACCCCGTCGTGGTACCCAAGGTTGGCGGGAAGCTACGGATGTGCATCTACTACACCAGTTTAAACAAGGCATGCCCTAAAGACCCCTTTCCCTCCCACGAATAGATCAAATTGTAGATTTTACTTCTGGTTGTGATATGTTGTGCTTCTTGGATGCTTATTCCGGTTTTCATCAAATACCGATGTCTAAGGAAGATGAAGAGCACACTGCTTTTATAACAATAGACGACCTTTGTTGTTATGTCTCTATGCCTTATGATCTTAAAAACGCCTTGCCCACCTTTGTGCATGCCATGTATAAGACATTCGGGGATCTAATAAGGGATTTAGTGGAAGTGTACGTTGATGACATCGTGGTGAAAGTCAAGTTGCATACATCTCTGTTGGACAACTTAGCCTTAGTCTTTGACAAGCTACGCACAACTCGGACCAATTTAAACCCGGATAAGTGCGTATTAGGAGTTCCTGCCGGGAAGCTTCTCGGTTTTCTTGTCTTGCACCGAGAAATCGAATTTAACCCGGACAATATCAAGGCTATAGAGATGATGCAACCTCCCACCCGAGTCAAGGACATCCAGAAGCTTACGGGATGCCTGGCCGCACTCAGTCGGTTCATCTCCCGACTAGCAGAGTGTGCTCTCCTGTTCTTTAAGCTTCTGCGGAAGTCTGGACCCTTTGTCTGGACTGAAGAAGCTGACAAGGCGTTCCAAGATCTGAAGCAGTACCTCACCTCGCTACCGATCATGGTCGCTGTAGAGCCAGGTGAGCACCTGCTGCTCTATACTTCCGCAAAGGAAGAAGTTGTTAGCATGGTCTTGATCGCAGAACAGCCAGAACCTGAGCGACTCCAAGCACCAAGCAAAGAGCCTACTGCTGGTCGCAAATCTCAGAACCTGGGCCCCGCAGGGGAGTTTGGCGTAACTCTGGCCCAGGATGTTCTCGAGTCCTAGCTCTCGGAGGCCGGACACCAAGACCAAGAAGTTGTAGACCTCCTGCAAATGGAGGAAGATGTTCCGGACCCCTCCGGGAGGGTACGGACCACTCAACGACCGGTCTACAACATCAGTGAGGTCCTCCACGATGCCAATACACGGTATTCGGAGGTCCACAAGTTGCTCTACGCAGTGTTGATCCCGTCAAGGAAGTTCCGCCACTACTTCCAGGCTCAGAAGGTCTCGGTGGTAACGACCTACCCACTGAAGACGGTGCTCCATAGCCCCAACGCAACGGGGAACATAGCAAAGTGGGTAGCTGAGCTCGCTGAGTCCGACCTCGACTTCTTACCGCGCCATGCCGTCAAGAGCCAGGCTGGCAGACTTCGTGGCGGAATGGACTCCGCCTCCAAGCCATTCAGGGGGTCAAGATGACGGTGACCCGGAGCCCAGGCCTCCGACGCTCACCGGGCCCCACTGGACACTTTACTTCGATGGCTCCTCGTGTAAGCAAGGAGCCGGAGCGGGGGTCCTTCTCATCTCACCAGCGGGAGAGCAGTTCAAGTACATGGTGCACCTCGATTTCAAGGCTACAAACAACATGGCAGAGTATGAAACTCTCATATTTGGGATGAGTGCTGCCTTGTCCCTAGGCGTGTAGCAGATGCTAGTAAAAGGAGACTCTGAGCTTGTCATCAAGCAAGTCAGGCATGAGTGCTCCTGTAATGATCCTCAACTAGCTGCCTACCTTCTCCATGTGCAGAAGATGGAGAAGGAGTTCCATGCCTTGGAGTTCTGCCATATCCCCCGCGCCAATGATGCGGTGGCAGAGACCTTTCAACGAAAGCCTCTACATGGGCCCTAGTCCCCAAAGGCATGTTTGAAAGGAAGCTACTGCATCCAACAGCCTGGCGCACCGAACCAGGCGAAGAGGGCGAGTCCAGCACCTCAAAGTTGGCAGTCTCGGCGGCCTTGCAACCATGGCGCCCGCCAAGGATCGTATGCATCACCCAGGACTCCGTGCAACCCGATGCTCAAGTAGGACCTGATGCATGGATCAAGGAGATTCGGGCCCACTTGAAAGAAAATATCCTTCCTGATGAACATGTATCCGCTGAACGGATCGTTCGTATGGTTAAAAGATACACACTGGTGTATGAGTATCTCTACCAGCGTGGCGCCAACAACGTTCTATTGCGGTGCATAACCCGGGAGGAGGGCTGCGAGCTGCTCATAGAGATCCATGGAGGCGAGTGCGGCAACCACGCTTCATCCCACAGGCTGGTCGATAAAGCCTTCAAGCATGGCTTCTACTGGCTTACAGCTCTCCTGGATACCGTCGAGCTGGTCAAGAGATGCAAGACATGTAAGTTCCATGCCAAGCAGATCCACACACCGGCACAGACGCTGCATATGATCCCACCCTCATGGCCATTCGCAATATGGGGGCTGGACATCCTGGGGCCATCCCCTAGGGCCGTCAGAGGGTACAGGTACCCCTACGTCGAAGTAGACAAGTTCACCAAGTGGCCGGAAGCAACCCCTGTTATCACCATCAACAAGCAATCCACAGTAAAATTCATCAAGTCAATCATCTGCAGGATCGAGGTTCTGAATAGGATTATCACTGACAATGGGACCCAGTTCACCAGTGCAGCATTCCAAGAATACTGTGAGGACCTTGGTATTCAGGTATGCTATGCTTCCGTTGCTCACTAGAGAGCAACGGCCAGGTCGAGAGAGCCAATGCTGAGATACTTAGGGGCCTCAGGATGCGGACTTATGGTGGCCTGGAGAAGCATGGCGCCAACTGGATTGACGAACTTCCGTCCGCACTGTGGGCCATCCGGACATCACCCAACCAAGCCACGGGGGAGACTCCCTTCTTCTTGGTCTACGGAGCTGAGGCCATCCTCCCACCAGAGATTACCTTGGGCTCCCCCCATGACAAGGCATATGACGAAGCCACGCAGGACCAGACCTGACATGAAGATCTCAAGCTCGTCGACGAGCACAGATGGTAGGCTACAATCCAGAACGCGCGATACCGCTAGGAGCTCCGACGCTATCACCAGCGGTCCGTGCGGAGCAGAGAGCTGCAGGTTGGCGACCTCGTGCTCCGGCGAATACTTACCCGGGAGGGGTCCAACAAGCTTTCCCCCCGTTGGGAAGGTCCCTTCCGGGTGACGCGAGTATGCCAACCAGGATGCGTCCGCCTGGTGACGGAGGATGGCGACCCAATTCCAAATCCTTGGAACATCGAGCACCTCCATAAGTTTTACCCATAGCTTAGGGTAATGCGGTTTTCCCCTGTAAAAGGGCCATAGTACCTAGGACCAGTGCTCTGTTCAACCAAACTCCGGGGGACCCGGCTACCCTTGCCATTCTAGAGTAAGTCGTTGAGACTCCTGTATAGCCTAACTCCTCCTATGTACCATCATTATAAAGGAAACTGTAGCCCTCCTTTCGAGCTTGTGTATATTTTTCCGTACCCCTCGAAGTGTACATAGTTGTGTTTCTCTGTCTCGCTCTTGGCCAAAGTTGTCCTACAAGGCGGAAACGTCGGAAGCACCTGTGATTGTCTCCGGACCCCCTTGGTTACCTTCCTGGTCGGGTCTGGTGGTGCCAACATGACGTCTCTCCCCTCCGGAGTGCCTGGCCAGTGGGGGGTCCAGGGTGTGTAGCCTGCTTAGCTTATCGTGCACCCTAAGCATGCACACTATGCCCCTTCAGCGCAGCACCCAAGTGCTGGGGGTCTGGACGACATAGCACCTCAGGAAGGATAATAACCAGGGTCCAGGCACTTCTGCACTGAATTGACCAAGTTGCATAGCTCAGCGGAGGACCATAAGCCATAATGGGGCCATCAAGCAGAGAAAATACAACTGCACGACACTAGACTCAGATCCGTGAGGTTGGAACCTCAGCATCCCGAGGGGGCCACTCACGGACCCCAAGGCTGGAGTCTCCCAAAGGGTCCAAAGATGGTGTCTTGTGCCTTTTGGCAGGTGTCCCTGATGTGTACAGGGGTCCCGATCTTCCGAAAGGTTCTGATAACTCTCGATTTGGTGGAGACTTGACACAAATCGATCCGGCTTCCGAACAACACGTTCTGAACCTTGCAATCGCAGCACCATGTCTCCTCAGGTTATCAACCGATATTGCATGGTTGACCTTGCCAAGAAGGCTAATCCTTGCCTGCGAATCGAAGAACACAAGCAAGAACAAGAAAGAATGCAACCAAATTGCTGAAACATATGAAGCACTCAAGTTGGGGTCTCACAAACCGTTGAACGGCGAAACTGTTCTTGACAGAATAATCTAAGCAAAACCCAGCTGTTTGTGACGGCGGCTAGGGGGTATAAAGGAGGTGGAGGATGACCAGGGGGGTGCTGGGGTCGTGACCTAACCCTAAGACACGTACATAATGGACTTGGACTCGATACAAGGCCCAATGGCCCAACTAGGTGATGCAACACCCTAACAGACTCTAAACTTTATATTGTTTCGAAGTTCCTATCTACTCCGAGGGAATTTTGACGTGGGGCAAGTTCCATTGGAAAGTTTATCCTCTCATCTTTCCGTGCATATGTAGAACATCAAAAACGGAGTCCGTATGCCTCCTGTGCATCCATTTTAAGGTGGACTGCTCCTGGGCCCGAGTTGGACTCGAGTTTGAGTTGGGCTCGGTCTCTAACTTCTTGTTGGTGTATTTTCTGGTCCTCCACGCCTCCAAACCCCTATCCATGTATCTCCATGTCCTCTCCATGGTTCCTAATCATAATTAATCCATTAGGTAGCAACATACTCTCAAAACTCACATATAAAGAATTGTTCAGGAACGAGCTCACCTCTAAATCCAATTGTTGTGCTCGAGCTCTAATAATTGGACGTTGCATGTCTACCATGTGAGTGTTGTGTATATCTGCAGGAGTAATGTCCACATCATCCTCCCCCTCTTGCATTGGAGTGGTCCTTGACTCAAGCTCATCTTCTTCTCCCAAATATGGCCTCAAATCTGAAATGTTAAAGGTGGGACTAACCCCAAACTCGGGAGGCAACTCAATTTTATATGCATTATCATTAATCTTCTCAAGTATTTTAAAAGGACCATCAGCTCTAGGCATCGATTTAGACTTTCTCAGTTCTGGAAATCTATCCTTTCTCAAGTGTAACCAAACTAAATCACCCGGTTCAAGTCTAACTTCCTGCCTACCTTTACTACCAACAATTCTATATTTTTCATTCATCTTTTCAATATTGTGTTTAGTGGTCTCACGAATTTTCAAAATAAAATCAGCACGTTCCTTTGCATCATTATGAGTTCTCTCACTAGTAGGTAAAGGCAAGATATCAATAGGAGCACGAGGATTGAATCCATACACTACCCGAAAAGGACTTACCTTGGTGGTAGAATGTGTTGCCTGATTATATGCAAACTCCACATGTGACAAACATTCTTCCCACATCTTTAAATTTTTCTTCAAAACAGCTCTCAACATGGTGCCCAAAGTGCGGTTCACTACTTCTGTTTACCCATCAGTTTGTGGGTGACATGTTGTAGAGAACAACAGTTTTGTACCCAACTTGTTCCATAGGGTACGCCAAAAGTGACTCAAAAATTTAGCATCACGATCTGAAACAATAGTAGAAGGCATACCATGCAAGCGAACAATCTCTTTGAAAAAAAGGTCGGCAATATGTACAACATCATCACTTTTCTGACACGGTATAAAATGTGCCATCTTAGAAAAACGATCCACCACAACAAAAACGCTGTCCCTCCCCCTCTTAGTCCTAGGCAATCCCAAAACAAAGTCCATAGAGATATCCGTCCAAGAAATGGAAGGAGTGGGAAGAGGCATGTATAAACCATGTGGATTCAAACGGAACTTAGCTTTCTGACATGTGGTGCAGCGAGCCACAAACCGCTCTACATCTCTCCTCATCTTTGGCCAAAATAAATGTGTGGCCAGAACATCCTCCGTCTTCTTTGCGCCAAAATGGCCCATCAAACCTCCACCATGTGCCTCCTGTAATAACAAAAGACGGATGGAACCAACTGGAATGCATAGGCGGTTAGCTCTAAACAAGAATCCATCATCCAGTACAAATTTATTCCAGGTATGACCTTTTCTACAATGCAGCAACACATCTTTAAAATCAACATCAAGAGCACATTGTTCTTTAATTGATTCAAGTCCAAAATTCGACAATCAAGTTGGGACAGCATATTATATCGTCTAGACAATGCATCAGCGATCAAATTATCCTTCCCTTTCTTATGTTTAATGACATAAGGAAAAGACTCAATAAATTCAATCCATTTTGCATGTCTACGATTCAGATTATTTTGAGAACGAATATGCTTTAGCGATTCATGATCAGAACGAATAACAAATTCTTTAGCCCATAAATAATGACGCCATGTCTCTAAGCATCGTACGAGAGCATAAAATTCTTTATCATATGTGGAGTAATTCAGGACAGGACCATTAAGTTTTTCACTAAAGTATGCAACCGGTTTACCACCTTGCAGTAAGACACCACCAATGCCAACTCCACTAGCATCACATTCAAGTTCAAAAGTCTTACTAAAATCAGAAAGTTGCAGCAATGGTGCGTGTGTAAGCTTGTCCTTCAAGGTGTTAAAGGACTCCTCTTGTGCTTTCCCCCAATGGAACACCACACCTTTCTTAGTCAACTCATGCAATGGGGCAGCAATAGTGCTAAAATCCTTGACGAAACGTCGGTAGAAACCTGCAAGACCAAGAAAACTCCTTACCTGTCTGATGGCTTGAGGTATTGGCCAGCTCTTGATCGCTTGAATTTTCATCTCATCCACCTCAATTCCCTGTGGAGTCACAACATAGCCAAGAAAGGAAACTCGATTCATACAAAAGATGCACTTCTCAAGGTTACCAAATAAACGTGCATCTCTCAAAGCATTAAAAACAGCACGTAAATGATCCATATGTTCATCCAATGACTTGCTATAAATCAAGATATCATCAAAGTAAACCACCACAAATTTTCCAATAAAAGCTCTCAAAACCTCATTCATCAAACGCATGAATGTACTTGGTGCATTAGTTAAACCAAAAGACATTACTAACCACTCATACAACCCAAATTTGGTTTTGAAAGCTGTTTTCCATTCATCTCTCAATTTCATTCTTATTTGGTGGTAACCACTACGCAAGTCAATCTTAGTGAAAATTATAGAACCACACAACTCATCAAGCATGTCGTCTAGCCTAGGAATAGGATGACGATACCTTATAGTAATATTGTTAATGGCTCTACAATCAACACACATACGCAAAGTACCATCTTTCTTAGGAACCAAAAGTACAGGAACAACACAAGGACTAAGGCTTTCACGTACATACCCACGGTCCAAAAAGTCTTGGACTTGCCGCTGAATTTCCTTAGTCTCCTCGGGGTTGGTCCTATATGCAGCACAGTTTGGCAAAACACCTGGAATCAAATCAATTTGATGTTCAATCCCTCTCAAAGGTGGAAGTCCCGGAGGTATCTCAGCTGGAAAAAATATCCTCACACTCTTGTAACAAGTTAGTAACTGCTGGAGGCAAAGACCTAGCAATATCATCAATGGAGAACAAAACTTGTTTGACACCAATGCACAACAAATATCATGATCAGAAATTTTAGCAAGGTCTGATTTTGTAGCAAGCATTACACGACCCTTCAATTTAATTTCCTCAGTCTTAGAACTAGGTGTAGATCTCTCATTACTTGGTGGTAACACAAAATTAATGACTTGTTGATTTTCTGATTTAGAACTACTAGAAATTCCAGCTCTCTCCCTATCAGCTTGTACAATTCCAGCAGGAGTCAAAGGTATCAAAGTAATTTTCTTTCCTTTATGCATAAAAGTATATTTATTACTTCTACCATGGTGCAAAGCATCCTTATCATGTTCCCAAGGTCGACCCAATAAAAGTGAACACGCTTGCATGGGTACCACATCACAATCAATGGAATCAACATATGTACCAATGGAAAACGGAATTCTGCAAGTTTGTGTTACCTTAGCTCTTCCAGAATCATTCAACCATTGAATATAGTACGGATGTGGGTGTGGTCGTGTATTCAAGCTAAGCTTCTTGACCAATTTAGAACTCACCAAGTTGTTGCAGCTTCCTCCATCAATGATGACACGTGCTCGCCGGTTCTTGATGACAAAGAAAATTTGAAACAAATTATGGCGTTGTAATCTATCAAGTTGTTGTACCTGTGTGTTCAGCACCCGCTGCACAATGATGTTCATGTAGGCTGATGTGTCTTCACTCCCAAAAACATGTCCCTCATCATTGTCCGTGGCAGCTTCATCATCATTGTTGTCTTCGACATCGGAGGTGCTGATGTATCCTCCCTATTCTGTAGCCACGTATGCCCGCTGACTAGGACAATCTTTTTGCACATGACCAAGACCATGGCAGCGGTGGCACTGAATGCCGGAAGTGCGTCCTGTTGAAGCAACGGATGAAGCACTTTTGGCGGGTACCTGCATGGAATTTTTACCCGAATCCGCAGGTCGTGCAGGTGGTGGTTTCGGTGCTGCTGAAACGTTGTTGCTGCCAGAAGGAAGTTTGGCTGCTGGTTTTGGTGAAAGGGCATCAAAACGGAATGACTTGGACGCCCCCGAAGATGTTGTCGTGCGTGGAGTGTAGGAGGCACCGCTGCTGCTCTTGTTCTTTTGTTGACGACCCTGCCGACTCCTTTTCTGCAAGCATAGCAAGCTGGAACAACTGGTTGACAGTATTAAATTCCTTATAATCAACAATATCCTGTATCTCACGTCTCAACCCCCATAGAAACGACAAATTTTATCTTCAGTGTCCTCTACTACCCCACATCGTATCATACCCTTTTGAAGCTCCGCATAATAATCTTGGACAGAATTATTTCCCTGCTCTAAGCGCTGCAATTTCTTTCGTAAATCACGTTGGTAGGATGGAGGAACAAAACGATTACGCATAGCTTCTTTTAAACGTTCCCATGTATCAGGTTGTAAGCGTGTGGTACCTAGTTCATTCCACCATATTATAGCAAAATCCTTAAACTCACTAGTGGCTTGTCGAACTCTATGTTGTTCAGGAACAAGGTGGGAATTAAATTTCTGCTCAACCGTCATTTCCCAATCAAGATATGCCTCAGCATCATAAGCACCAGAAAATGAAGGTATGGAAAATTTAACTTTAGCAAAAGGGTCATCAAGAGGGCGGTTATTGTTACCACACATGTTGTTTCCTACCATACCATGAGTGTTTTGACGAAGGCGTTGACGTAGATGTACATTCTGTGCAGCACGTGTATCCACCTCTCCATTGACATCACACAACACGTCTTCTTCTTCTTCAAAGTTGTTGTGGTGGGTAGCATCATGGCTGAATGGTAGGTGGGTCTCCATATCATCAATCCTTCCAACTAGCGAGCTTAAGCGTTTGTCCAACCTCTCAAGGGTGTGGGGTATTCTCTGTTCAGCAAGATAATCTTTTACCCCTTGTGCGATTGCTTCCTTGACAAACTTCATCATTTGTTCTATGTAACCCTTCATCTCACTTTTCAAAACATACTCCGTAGGATCAACATGATCTGACATTGTTAGCAAGAATAATATGGAAAACAATAAGATTATCCCTATTAACAACTACGCAATGGTGGTGGAACTCACAAAGCAATGGGTCGAGTCTTACCAAGCTCTTACAAGTTTCTTACCACAACAAGGCAAAGGATACCTGGACGACGTGATTCAGCGATTGTAAGGGTCAAAAACTTGTGCTGTTCGAAAGGATGATGTGGAGTTTGGATGGCCAAATATATGTGAGTAGCACACAATTCAATAACAGATAGTAATGCTGAATAGATGTCCAAACACTTGTCCTAGTTGCTGGCCTACTCGTGTCTTATCCCGAATGTTATGAACAAGACAGCAAGAAGTATGAATGATAAGGACAATAATTGAGCAGGAACAATTGCACCACAACGCAAAATAACACACCCAAGTTTTGATATTTGTGCTCCTCTTCACAAATTTTCTTTTCTATATTTTTTCTTTGATTTTTTATATCTGCCGTGAAATCAGGAGCACTAATATACACGTCGCACAAATTTTCAGCTCACTTGAAAAAAGAAGATGTGGACAACAGAAATTCAATATGTTTCTTTATGATTATTGTTGAGCCTTTAGATGTCAAATAATCAATCTTCCAAAGTGAATCTGGGCAATGTAATTTAACCCAATGCCAAGGTTATGGCTGTTTTAAGACAGCACCACAAGATTATGTTTTTGGTGGAGCTGAATTGGAAACGGTGGTGAGAAAAAAATGGATATGATGGTGACAACGTGTGGGATGGTGTGCGTATATCAAGGAGGATAAACTAACGTAATATGTGATGAAAACTGAAGAACAAGGATAACCCTAGCACAATGAATAGTTATGGTGATCGATTTGATAACGACTGTGGCAGCTAGGGTTTCGATGGAATGCAGCGGATGGAATAACAAAGTAGGAACAAAACACGATTAAACAGCAACAAAACATGAACTAGGACACAAATTCAACACTACGGACTCCAAAACAGAATTGTGCAAAAGGCTAAACCTGGTCTGGGATGGGGAAACCTATGACTATAATTTTTTTGGCTTTTTCGTGGACGATAGGACGAGTTCAAGATAAACAAAACTAGGAAAGGCGAAACTGATGGTGACCTAAAGCTCTGGTACCACTTGATGTGTACAGGGGTCCCGATCTTCCGAAAGGTTCTGATAACTCTCGATTTGGTGGAGACTTGACACAAATCAATCCGGCTTCCGAACTACATGTTCTGAACCCTGCAATCGCAGCACCACGTCTCCTCAGGTTATCAACCGATATTGCACGGTTGACCTCGCCAAGAAAGCTAATCCTTGCCTGCGAATCGAAGAACACAAGCAAGAACAAGAAAGAATGCAACCAAATTGCTGAAAGATATGAAGCACTCAAGTTGGGGTCTCACAAACCGATGAACGGCGAAACTGTTCTTGATAGAATAATCTAAGCAAAACCCAGCTGTTTATGACGGCGGCTAGGGGGTATAAAGGAGGTGGAGGACGACCAGGGGGGTTCTGGGGTCGTGACCTAACCCTAAGACACGTACATATTGGACTTGGACTCGATACAAGGCTCAATGGCCCAACTAGGTGATGCAACACCCTGACAGACTCTAAACTTTATATTGTTTCGAAGTTTCCCGTCGACTTCGAGGTAATTTTGACGTGGGGACAGTTCCATTGGAAAGTTTATCCTCTCAGCTTTCCTTGCATATGTAGAACGTCAAAAACGGAGTCCGTATTCCTCCTGTGCATCCATTTTAAGGTGGACTGCTCCTGGGCCCGAGTTGGACTCGAGTTTGAGTTGGGCTCGGTCTCTAACTTCTTGTTGGCGTATTTTCTGGTCATCCACGTCTCCAAACCCCTCTCCATGTATCTCCATGTCCTCTCCATGGTTCCTAATCATAATTAATCCATTAGGTAGCAACATACTCTCAAAATTCACATATAAAGAATTGTTCAGGAACGAGCTCACCTCTAAATTCAATTGTCGTGCTCGAGCTCTAGTAATTGGACCTTGCATGTCTACCATGTGAGTGTTGTGTATATCTGCAGGAGTGATGTCCACATCAGTCCCCAAACACTTGGGCACACCTGCTAGGGGGCCATCACGACTGGTCAAGTTAAGCAAGATGCCCGGACCCCTGCGACACGCAAGAAGGAAGAGGGTACACATATACAGCAAGCAACAAGGAAACATCAACCACTTTGGCAAATCAGAAAGCCTCGATTCTTGCGGCATCAAGGACCAGGAAGCCTCGCGGAAGCCAAAAGTGGTTCTGCCTTCCAGACCCTGCCCCGAGTGGCTGAAGGATGAGAGGCCAACAAAATGTCTTCCGTTCATCAGCACAGGAATGCAAAACAAGACACAAAAGATAAAAGAAAAGATACAAAAGCTGGGGCCCGCCTAGGACTCGCCCGCGATACGCCTAAACCTCCCGACGACGAGAGCTCCTAGGTCTTCGACCGCAGGCTGGGCTGCCGCTTCCCTCGCAGTGACGGGGCCTTGAATGACTGGCTCCAGGGAAACACTGGGGTCCCAGCTTTGGAAGGAGGTCAACACATGTGTCGCCACCTCCTTAGCCAGGTCCTTTCCCCCCATCTCCAGCAGGTCGACGACAACGTCTTCCAACGTTGCCATCTTGGAGCCTGCAGAGTAAGCGCACGGAGCACATGGCTCATCTCCTGCGAAGGCTCGCTGACGCGCACCGGGCTGAAGCTGAAGGGCACCAGTGCTGACTCGGCACGGCCCAGGAAGTCCCAGACTTGCTTGACCTTCACCGTGCACAAGACCCAAAGCTCCTGACGCTCGCGCCATGCCGCTGCCAGGGCTGCTGCGTCGCACTCAGAGAATCTTCTCTCCTTGGCAGCCAACGTCGCCGCCCGAGCATCAAGCTCGCGGGCACGGCGCTGCAGTCCCTCCTCGCGGAACGAGGCATCGAACACTGCAGCCAGGAGGTCCTGGCGCTCCTTCATCTGCCTCTCCCGCTCCTTATTCAGAGAGGCCTGCTGGGATTCCAAGTCGTCGGCCCGAGACATCAGCTCTGCCTGCTCCCGCTGCAAGCGCGATGAAGCCTCCTCCTCCTTCGCCGCTAGATTGCGCTCATGCTCACCTACGGCGACCTCACGACGAGCCAGCGCTAGTCATTGCTCCTCCAAGGAGGCGAGGCGACCGTTGGCTGCCTGGTGGGCCTCCTTGTCTTCTGCCCAGAGCTTCTTGGACTGCTCGTCCAGCCGATCGACCAGATCCCGCTGCCGGTTGGTCAGTTTTTGCTCCTCCCATAAACAAGCCTCCTTCTTCTCCAACCTCCTCTGTGTCTCCCGAGTCCGGAGCTTGAGAAGCCTTTCCCAGCCAATGAGGCGCTCCTCCTCCTGCTGGATGGCTCCTTGCTCCTGGTCCAGCGACAGCTGAACCCAACGGAGACTTGCCTGAGCCAAAGCCACGACCTCAGACAAAGGGGCCCACTCGACGCATGCCGGAGCCTCCTAGGCATCGTCCTCCGGGATGTCGACGGCCGCCGAAGTAGGCACCAGGACGAAGGGCCCTAGGGAAGTTTTGGCTTGTTCCTAGAAAGGAGGCAAGTGAGCTCCTGGCTGGGGAGCGCTATCCTCCGGGGTAGGAGCTGCGGCATCCGACGTGCCCTCGTCGGCGGCATGAGCAGGCTCGTTGCCGTGAGCTGGTGGAGCCTCATCAGCCACGGCTGGCCAGGAATTAGGCACCGGAGCCCGGACAGGCGGAGGATCCTTGCCGAGGCCCCCTGCGCCAGGGGCTGCTGGAGAGACATCTGCAGAAGAGGTAGGCGGCACGGGCATCGCTGGCGCCGGGAGGGCCCGCACCCTGGTCTGGAGCAATCCCAGAAGCTGCCGGTAGATTGCTGGATTCCACAGGCACCGGAGCGCTCCCAGGAGCACCTGTGGACGGAGCCCTGCGTAGAGAACAGAGGTCAGCAGACAACCTCAGAGCATAGAAAAAGATGGCAAGCAGCAAAGGTTGGCCTCGCATGATCTACCTAGGGCCGCCAAAGTCCCATGAAGCGGCTCGGAGACGCTTGCTCCGGCCTCTAGAGCCACCAGAACCACCGGCTGCATCCGGCCTCTTCTCCGGCGGCGGAGGTGCTGGAGCTGCAGGAGTTCCCTCAGTGGGCGTGGATGCAGGACCGACCACGCTGCTTCCCACCGCGCCCCCTGTCCAACCTCGGGCGCGCTTGGGGCCGCCGCGGGCGTCACAGGGCTAGATGCAGAGACAAAGCTCCTGTCTACGCGAGTTAGCCTCCGCTTCTTCCTGGGATAGCTAGGCTGCGGGGCCGCCGGCGCCTTCCCCTTTCCCTTGTCCAAGCTTGGGGTGGAGGAAGTCGGAGCTGCGGAGCCCGGCGTGGCAATACTTGAAGCAGCCGAGGCCGGATCGGAGGGAGCAGCCCTCGCGTCGCTCGCTCCAGTCACCCCCGGGATCGTTATTCCTTGGGAAGCGTCGCAAACCTGACAAAGAGCGATGTCGATGTCATCCAGTGTCGACATCGTCCTCAGGAGCTGCAATTTCAGCTCCTGGTCCATGAAGATGGGCAAGCACAACACTGGAGGGATGATAAGATCGTCGGGGACTGGGCTAGTTCCAACATCGGCGCATAGCGTCCCCAACAAAGCGTCCAGGAGCTCCATCCTCAGATTGGTCCCGGAACCACGCTCGAGGCGGGTGTAGTCGTTCTCGCCGGTGTACATCTAGGCTGCGCGACAACAACACTGGAGGGGAGCGATGCCCGGCCCAGGAAGTCGGCCAACACCATCAGCAAGGACAACCCCCTGGTCTGCCAGGAACTTAATTCTCACCAGCACGGGGGAGTAGGCGCTCTCAAGGTGTGGCGTCTTCTCACAGTCGGTTCACGTGGTCGAAGGAGGAGAAGTCGGCAGATCCAGCCGGTCGTAGACGCCAGTCTTCACAATGACCCAATCATCCCTCCAGTTCTCCCACTTACTGGAGGAGAAGGGTGAGATGTATGTCGCCACAGACCTGGTGCGGTGCTGAAAGTAGTAGGCACCCAGGAAGCTCGGGCTCCTCCCTGACGACCGTAGAACGAAGAACGCCCGGAAAAGCCGCACCGATGGCCGCACCTCCACGAACATCTTGCAGAAGTGGATGAAGATCGACACCAACACAAAAGAGTACGGCGTCAAGTGCTGAAGCTGAAGCCCGTAGGACTCCAGTAGGGTCAGGAAGAAGGAAGAAGCGGGGAAGGCGAGCCCCACCAGTATGTACCGGAGGAAGACGACCACTTCTCCGAGCTCAAGGCCTACGGGCGGGAGGGATCCGCAGCAAACCCTCCCATCGTACTGAGGCGCTTGCCAGCCAATCAGGCGGCTCACGCGCCTCACGTCGCAAGCGCTTTGGAGACGAGACTCTCAGAGGTTCGATGCCATTGGAGCAGGACGAGAAAGCAAGAAGACGAAGCACAAGGGAACAAATGAAGGAGAAAACTCCTGCCGGCAGCAGAGGGTCTCTTTATTTGCCCCAGACCCTTAGAGAACCGCCAATCACGACGTGCCCGATATAACCGCGCCCGCATCGTCTGAACCGCAAAGAGCGGAAGTGCCGGTCCCGCTCCGCAGATAGTATGGGCGAAGGTCACCGCGGTTATGATGGGAAAAAGTGGTTTCCCGATAAAGCCTGACAAGAGGAAGAGCAGGGGTCGTACAGGGAACCATAGCAAGTAATGCGGCGGTTGCACGCAACGTGCGCCTCCCATGACCCTCCGGTGATGAAGAGGCTCCTGTCCGTGACGGCAGAGAAGTCTCTTCGACCGAGGGTAAGCAACCTCTTCGTCTCCCAGGTACGCCCGCTTGCCCACTACGCGAAAATCTTGCTACCACTTCGATTCCCAAAATCGCAATTTCAAAACCACCATGCAGGCAAGATAGGGGCCCCACTTGCGGGCTCAATACCTCCCTCGAGATGGGCCCGAGGGCCACTGTCGGTACCTTGCAGACCGGGTACCCCCGCGTAGTGGATAAAAAAATAACCTGGACCCCGCCTTTCCAGCTTAGGCGGGCCCTAGCGTATGTCACGTGCCATGGGCCCATGGGCAGTCCCGGGGTTGCCACGTGTCGTCAGGCCCTGAGTCTGACTACCGGACGAGGGTAGCTCAGGAACCGCCACGTGTCTAGTGGTGCTGAGCCCGATCTTCCGCCAGGGAGGGCTCCGGTGCTGCCACATGCTCGGAACCTTTGAGCCACACCCTCCACGTGAGAGAGCTCCGGAGGTGCCACGTGTCCTGAGGCTCCGGGTCTGGCCTCCAGCATGGGAGGGCTCCGGTGTTGCCGTGTGGGCAATGACTCCAGGTGTACCTTTCTCCCAAGGAAGGCCCCGGATGTGCCACGTGTCCCGCGGCCCCGGGCCTGACCTCCAACATGGGAGGGCTCCGGTGCTGCCTTGTGCCCAACAGCTCCAGACCACCCGCTACTCCGCAAGGCAGCTCCGGTAGAGATGTGTGTCCCGAGGGCCAGCCACCCAGACGTCACACCGACAATCAATAGTGTCACACCATTACGGTGAAAGACAGGGTGGCGAGGTGTGACGGCACAACAGTGCCGCCCAACGGCGTAGAGACGCCTAGTGGAGCGAGGAGACGCGTCGACAAGACGGGGACTTCATCATCACCGGCCACCCAGTCAGAGGCGCCCTGCGTGTCAGGTGGCGTGCCTTAACTCCACTGGCAGTGATAATGCATATAGCTGTAAATGCCTATAGCTCATGTATAGGAAGCAGATAGCCGCGGGGCCACCTGTCGGGACCCGGACTACCTTGTAACTGCCCTGGCCTTGGGCTATAAAAGGACCGGGGCAGCCTCCGGGCAAAGGGTTCGCAACACAGCCAACTCGCTCTCTCAAACGCGGGTTCTGAACCCTGACTGAGTCACACACTCATACGTGCAAGCAATACAGCAACACACTCGTGGACGTAGGGTATTACGCTCCGGCGTCCCGAACCACGTAAATCCTTGTGTACTTTCTTGCCATTGTGCTCCGACCTTTGAGATCCACTAGCCCCTCCGAAAAAAGAACCTCCGCGGGCTGCTTCTGGGCAGACCGGGGGAAGTGTCACAGGAAAACACTTCAACAATTTCATTGTTCCAATCATACTTGAAGGGCAGGAGATCCTTTAAACCATGGAGCTCCACAACAGGTAGGCCTTTATCAAAAGCCTCAATATGTTTCTCTCCCATGTAATTCCAATCAATCCATTGATTCTTTGCTACGGGATTCTTCATTTTGAGATACATGGTTCTGTAATAATAACAATGGAAGTCACTCCTGACACGTGGATCTGCTGTTATTTTCTCATAATCATACAAGTTCTCCATCCGGCATTTTCTTGCTTTGTCACTTCCTTTCCCTTTGAATGGGTTGATGGAGAGATGTCGATGGCGGTCCAGGAGTGGTGGAGCCATTTCCAATGGACCAATCGGTCCAAAGGTTCCAGCAGGCCCTTTCCCTTTCCCTTTGCTTCTCTTGCTAGTGACAGCCTTCTCTTTGCCCTTGGTGCTAGGGCCAGCTTTCTCTTTGTCTTTGTTGCCTTCAGGTTGTTTAGTAAGTACTTTGTGTCTTGAGGCAGCAGGAGCTTCATTTGCATCACGATCATTTCTTTTCTTTGATCTCATTTGCTAGACTCTTTCTGCCTCTCGATATGTGGCTTGACGTGCCGCTTCAAGTTCTGGCTCCATAAAGGCACTGTCCTCAGCGTTTGACATGATTTCTAACAAGATAGGAGTATATGAGAACAAGGAAAAAGGGACCGGAAAGAAAGATTGACAAAATCGACATTGTAGGTTTATTGCTGTTAACAACCGGACTTGTCTCCGATGTTCATCAACAAGAACCCTAGCTAATCAAAAATCGTAAAATACTTGGGGATAGGGTTCATTGTGCAGAGGAATGACAATGTAGAGCATACTAAGTGGTATTGGAACCCTAGAGCACGATGGGTTTGGCATAAACCCTAGAAAAATAGAGGATTAGGATTAGGGCAAGGGTTTACCAAGAGGGGATCGAATCACGGAGTAGAATGGATCCTAGGTGCGGAGAAGTCCGGGGTGAACTTCCCTTCGTGCTTCAAAGCTCCCCCCTTCGAAAAATTGAGGTTTTGGTGGAGGGGACAAAGAAATCGCCTTGAGAGCTTGTGTGAGGAGAGAGAATGTTATGGGGAAAGTGAGAGGATGAAGAGGGTCTCAGACTGAGTTAAACGGTTAAATCCACAAATATCGGACTAGTCCGATGCTGCGGACTACGGCCGGACTAAACCGTGGCACGGACTAGTCCGGTCTCCGTGGTATGATAAGAAATATTTTCTAGAATCCTTGTATATAGGGGATTTTGACCATGTTGATCATTTGGACATATATAAATTTTTGGAAAGTATTCTTGTTGAGTGTGATCAGTAAGCAATCAATAATCAAACTATGACCATAGTTCACCAAGAGTTAAGATTCGAAATAGTTCTAGAGTTAAAAAGAGGTAGGAGATATTTTTTCATAATCATGTTGATATTTTGAAGTTCTAGATTACTACCAATCAGATATGCAACGTTTCAAGCCACATTTCGAGAATCAAGGATATTCAATTCATTCCTAAGCTCACAAAACCTTTTCTCATCTAATGGCTTGGTGAAAATATCGGCCAGTTGTTTTTCGGTTCTAACATGTGAAATTACAATGTCTCCTTTGATAGAGTGGTCTCTCAAGAAATGGTGTTGGATGTCGATATGTTTGGTTCTAGAATGCTCAATGGGGTTATGAGCTATTTTTAATGCACTCTCGTTGTCAGATAGGAGCAGAATATGGTTCAAATTGTAACTATAATCCCTTAGACTTTGTCACATCCAAAAGAGCTGTGCACAACAACTTCCAGCTGCAACATACTCCGCTTCGGCTGTGGATAAGACAATGGAGTTTTGCTTCTTGGACGACCATGATAATAGGAACCTACCCAAGAATTGGCAAGTCTCGGATGTACTTTTTCTATCCACTTTGCATCTGGCATAATCTACATCGGAGTATCCGATGAGATTGAATTTCGACCCCTTTGAATACCAAAGACCTAGGTTGGGTGCATGAACTAAATATCTCAAGATTCACTTTACGGCTATCAAGTGACACTCCTTTGGAGCGTCTTGAAACCTTGCACACATACATACACTCAACATGATGTCGAGTCTAGTTGCACAAAGATATAATAAAGAACCAATCATAGAACGATATACCTTTTGGTCAACATTTGGACCATCTACTTTGAGATCAAGATGTCCATTGGTCGCCATTGGAGTTTTGATGGGCTTGACTTTATCCATATTGAACTTTTTAAGGATATCTTGTGTATACTTTGTTTGGCAAATGAAAGTGCCCTCTCTAAGTTGCTTCACTTGAAAGCCTAGAAAGAACTTCAATTCTCCTATCATGAACATCTCAAACCTGTCCGTCATGATCTTACTAAACTCATTATAAAATAACTTATTAGTAGAACCAAATATTATGTCGTCGACATATATTTGACAAATGAATAAATCATTATAAAAATGTTTTGTGAATAAAGTTTAATCAGCTTTCCCTAGTTTAAAACCATCATCAATTAAAAAATCTCTAAGACACTCATACCAAGCTCTAGGAGCTTGTTTGAGGCCATAGAGAGCCTTACGCAGTTTGTACACATGGTTGGGGAGTTCTTGATTTTTGAACCCGGGTGGCTGCTCCACATACACCTGCTCCTTGATTGGACCATTGAGGAATGCAATTTTGACGTCCATTTGGTACAACTTGAAATTATGGTGAGGAGCATAGGCCAACAATATTCGAATAGATTCAAGCCAAGCTACGGGAGCAAAAGTCTCGTTGAAATCCAAACCTTCGACCTGTGAGTACCCTTTGGTTACAAGTCACGCTTTATTTCTTGTCACCATGCCGTGTTCATCTTGTTTTTTACGGAACACCCATTTTGTACTCACAACATTGGCTTTTGGTCGTTCCACAAGTTCCCACACTTCATTCCTCTTGAAATATTTAGCTCTTGCATTGCCATCACCCAATCCAAATTTTGTAGTTCTCATTATGTTCTTGGCGGGGTGAGGTGCTCCAACTTTTTTTCCGGCTTGGCACACGCTGCATGGGCTGTCTTTCTCAAACACAACATTCTTCAAACCTCGCATGTGATCCCCTTTTAGAAGTTTCTGTAAATTTCTCATACCAACATGAGCTAGCCGTCTATGCCACAGCCAACCCATGTTAGCCTTTGCAATCAAGCATGTGTCAAGTGGAGTATCCATGGTGAAGTCCACAAGATAGAGATTTTCCTTTAACATACCCATGAATGCAACTAAGTCATCACTTCTTCTAAAAACGGTCACACCCTAGTTAGTGAATAAACAATTATAACCTTTGTCGCATAGTTGAGATATGGATAAGAGATTATAATCTAATGAATCAACATGTAAAACTTGAGAAAGAGTGTGTTGAGGTGATATAGCTATTTTACCGGTTCCGAGTACCTTTCCTTGACTATTATCACCAGAATAAATACCTTCACTTGGATCCTCATTTTCTTCATATTCTACAAACATTTTGTTTTCTTCGGTCATGTGGTTGGTGCATCCGGTATCGAGCACCCATTTAGATCCACCAGAAGAGTATGCCTACAAAACAGGGTTATGCTTTGGTTTTAAGTACCCAAGCTTGCATGGGTCCTTTGAGGTTAGTAACAAGACATTTGGGGCACCCACACATAAGATTTTGGACTCTTGTGGAGTGGCCTAACATACTTAGCATAAACATGATTAAATTTATTTTCATAAGAACATATGAGGCATCAAAAGTATGGAACATGATATGATGTTCAATTTTAGCTTTTTCAAGTGGGGAAGAAATATGTTTGTTGTTCTCAACTTGATTTGAGCTGCACTTGACAAAGTAAATCCATTTCTTGTTATTCTTTGGGTTTCTAGCAATTTTCTTTTCACCTTTAGAATATCCAAGACCATCCTTGACATTGGGAGATCTAGTAACCGAATATGCTACGTGCATATTTGATTTTCTCCTTATAAAAAATGCCACTGCTAGAGTGCATGAACTGCGACACTCCTCCCGGTCTGCTATGGAAGCAGTCCGCGAGGTTCTTTGATCGGAGGGGCCTTGACGCCCTACGTGACCTGGGCTCAAGGGAGCAGATGAACACCAAGATTTACGTGGTTCGGGCCGCCGGAGCGTGATACCCTACGTCCACGGTAGTGCTTGTTGAACTGCTTGCTTACGTTTGATTGTGAGGGCGGAATTGGGCACTGTCCAACCCTTTGTCGGGTGTTCACCTCGGTCCTTTTATAGTCCAAGGCCGGGGTGGTTACAATGTGGTTTGGGGCCCGACAGGTGGCCCCGAAGCTAGGTGAACCCTATACACGATCTAGGGCTTCATCCTCTGAGTAGAATAGTCGGCGGGAGAGTTAAGTGCCGCTGCCTGGCTCGCTGAGCGCCCCTATCCGTGTGTCAGGTGATGATGAAGATGTCGTCTTGTCGTCGCGTCTTCTCGCCATGCTTGTGTGGCTTCATGCCGTTGGGCGGCACTATACCGCTGTCATGCCTCACCGTTCTGTCTTGTCACCATAATAGCGATCAGGCACAAAAATAAGGTGTGCATGATGTGCCATGCTTCTAAGGAAGGCGCGAGTCTTAAATGCGAAGCCTGGCAGCACACTTCTTCCTTAACTTCATCGACCCACGGCCCACGATGGATCGTGGGCACGTGGCGGCTTTGGAGCTCCTAGCGACGGTCTTGGAGTCCGGGGATACTTGGCAGCTCCTGATCTAACCTCGGCGGAGAGGTACGGGTCGGAGCCCAAGTCACATGTCAGCCCTGGAGTCGTCCTCAGCAGGGACGTGGCTCTGAGCCAAGAGACACGTGGCAGCTCCGGACCTCACCTCAGCAGGGAGGCTCGGACCGGAGCCCAGGGCACGTGTCAGCTCCGGAACCTTCCTCAGCAGGGAGGTGGCTCTTAGCCAAGAGACACAGCAGCTCCGGACCTCACCTCATTGGGGAGGCTCAGACCGGAGCCCAGGGCACGTGTCAGCTCCGGAGCCTTCCTCAGCAGGGAGGTGGCTCTGAGACAAGAGACACGTGGCAGCTCCGGACCTCACCTCGGCTGGGAGGCTTCGACCGGAGCCCAGGTCACGTGTCAGCTCCAGAGCCTTGCTCAGCAGGGAGGTGGCTCTGAGCCGAGAGACACGTGGCAGCTTCGGACCTCGCCTCAGCGGGGAGGTACAGGTCGGAGCCCAGGGCATGTATCAGCTCCAGAGCCGTCCTCAGCAGGGAGGTGGCTCTGAGCTGGAGACACGTGGCAGCTCTGGACCTTACCTCAGCGGGGAGGCTCGGATTGGAGCCCAGGGCACATGTCGGCTTTGGAACTCAAGCGCACGTGGCAGCCCCAGGGCTGACCTCAGGGCCGAGGGCACATGGCTATCCCAAGGCCCGCCTCAGCAGCGAGACGGGGCCCAATCCATATTTTAACCTCTACGCGGGGGGGGGGGGGGGGGTACCTAGTCTGCAGGGTACCGATAGTGGCCCCGGGCCCATCTCGGGGGAGGCATTGAGCCCGTAGGTGGGCCTCCATCTCTCCCGTGTGGTGGTTTCAAACCTGCACTTTGGAAACCGAAGTGGTGGCGAGATTTTTGCGTAGTGGACAAACGGTTGTACCTGGGAAATGAAAAGCATGCACGTCCTTGGCGTAGTGGACGTACATGCTAGTCGAAGTGGCAGCACGTCGTCGGCGTAGTGGACACGTGCTTGCTCCTGACTGGTGGGTCGTGGTGGCGTGCTCGAGGGGTTGCCTCGGGGCATTTATTGTGGCAGCCCTTGGGTCGAACGCTGCAGTTCCACCGCGTTGCTTTTCTCGGGAACCGCCGGACATCCCCGAGAAGTTACCTGTCTGGCCCCTAGTGTCTGACGGGTGGACCTGGGTCCTACCCATCGTTGGGAGAGATGAGTGCTGAGGCATCATGCTCGAGGGGTTGTGCCAGGCACTTACTGCAGCAACCAACGGGTTGGTTGCTACATCTCCACTGCACCGCTCTCCTTGGGAACAGTTGGACGTTCCCAAAAGGTTACCCACCTGGATCCTCACGTCTGACGGGTGGACCTGGGTCCTACCCTTCGCTAGGGGAGGTGAATAGCCCGCGGTGTGCAGCGGTGGAAACCCAATCATTGCACCTGTTGCACCGCCAGTGGCCGCGGATGTGTATAAAACGGAGGCCTTCTGGTGTTGGGTGGCATGCTCCTTCATCATGCTGCCTTTGTCCTCCTCTTACGCGCTGGAAGCCTCCGCTTCCCAGCGCTCTTCTCCACCTTATGCACTTACACTAGTGGCTGTCTTCATCCACTTTGCGAGATGTTCGTGTGTGTACGGTCTTCAGTGCGGCTCCTCGAGGCGTCCTTCTCCTTGATGGTCCCGGATAGAAGCACAAGCCATTCGAATAGCATGCCGATGGTAAGGGAAGCCATCGGGGATAGGATACCCAATTCGTAGGGTGTCTCTACGCCACTACGGGGGGGGGGGGGGGGGCATCTGGCACCTGATGGAGGATGGCTCGATCTCCCTGTTCTTCACCTTCTTCCAGTGCTGGCAGCTCACCCTTCTCCAGCTAGGCGCCCAGAGGACATGCCCCGCACGACACTGGGCGTTGTTGTGGACAACCAAGTCTGCCACCAATGGCGTCTGGCCCACGTGACACTGGATGCCACCGTTGCCTCGGTGCAGCAAATCGGTGATGCCTCACGAGAACTGAGGCATCAGACTGATATGTTTGTTGGATGTCCATGGGCTAATAGCAGGTGACCGTCTCTCTATGTAGAGGTTGGCTTGGGGGACAACCAAGTGTTCCATAGAGCGGAAGATTGCCCGACTTGTAGCTGCTAGGTCCCTCAGTTGCCTTGTATCCCCTTTTGTATGGTAGAACTCTGTTATTAATGAAGACTCTTTGTTCCAAATCTTGTGTGCTGAGTTGTTGATGTAGACTTCGGGCCCTTGGTAGCGCAAAGGTCCGTAATGTCTTGGGCGAAGTAGGTAGCTCTTTGCCGATGTCCTGAGCTTGTTCCTCTGGGTCCTTAGCAGCGTAACGCCCCATGGCATTCCGGGAGTGTGGCTACCGCTCCTCCCGGTTCTTGGCGGTGCAAGGTCCCGTGGGAAGTTCGGCCCTTATCTTCAGCTTGTCCCAGGGAGACACATGGCAGCTCCTGACCTCACCTCAGTGGGGAGGCTCAGATAGGAGCCCCGGGCACGTGTGAGCTACGGAGCTATCCCCAGTAGGGAGGAGGCTCTGAGCCAGGAGACACGTGGCAGCTCCAGACCTCACCTCAGCGGAGAGGCCTGGACCGGAGCCCAGGGCACATGTGAGCTCCAGAGCTATCCTCAGCAGGGAGGAGGCTCTAAGCCAGGAGACACGTGGCAGCTCTGGAGCTCACCTCAGCGGGGAGGCTTGGACTGGAGCCCAGGGCACATGTGAGCTCCGGAGCTTTCCTCAGCAGGGAGGAGGCTCTGAGCTAGGAGACGCATGGCAGCTTCGGGTTCCACCTCAGCAGGGAGGCTTCGGACCAGAGCCCAGGGCACGCGTCAGCTCCGGAACTCAAGCGCACGTGGAAGCCCCAGGGCAGACCTCAGGGCCAAGGACACGTGGTATGCCCGTTTACAGTTTATATGCATGAGTAAGCACAAACTGTAAAGGGAGAATGCACAGAGTAAGACAAAACTTTCTTACTTCAAGCTCCCCTCATAGGAGGAAACAGGACCTACAAGAAGGCAGCGACCCGCTCCGGATGATGAGAGTAGCAGGACTCCTCTGGGGCTTAGCTGTTCTAAGCACTGTTCCTAGACACTATGACACCTTTTCAAAAAAATAAAGTCCTACCGCTGTGCTAAGGATAGAACTTACGGAGGTATGTTCCATGGATTGGGTAGAGTTACTCCATCCTCTGTGGCTAGGCGGATGCACCCGGTGAGGCATACTTGTGTCACTCGGAAGGGACCCTCAAAGCTGGGGGAGAGTTTGTCACCCCCCCTTCTAGAGAAAGTATTCACTGGAGCACTAGGTCACCCACCTCGAGCTGTCTACTCCGCATGAACAGCTGCTGATATTGCCGGAGTGCTTGATGGTATCGCTCGTTTCGGACAGCTAATTGACACCTTCGCTCAATGACAAGGTTGATATCTTCACGTCGGAGCTGATCCTGCGTGACTTCGTCGTACGCTCGGACACGGGATGAACCCATGTGATTTCCGGGGGGAGGACGGCCTCAGCCCCATACACCAGGAAGAAGGGCGTTTCCACTATCGAGCGACTGAGGGACGTCCGGCTAGCCCACAGTGCACACGGAAGCTCTTTAACCCAATTGGCATCGTGCTTCTTCAAGATGTTGTAGGTGCACGTTTTGAGTCCCCTGAGTATATCGGTGTTTTCTCTTTTGACTTGACCGTTACTCTTTGGGTGAGCAACAGAAGCATAGCAAACTTGGATGTCGAGGTCTTCGCAACAGTAATGGAACACTGCACTGGTGAACTGAGTCCCGTTGTCGGTGATGATTCTCTTTGGGACTCCAAACCAGCATATGATCGACTTGATGAACTTCACTGCTAACTGCTTGTTGATAGTTACTACAGGGGTAGATTTTGGCCACTTGGTGAACTTGTCTACGGTGACATAGAGGTACCGGTACCCTCCGATGAATCTGGGGAATGGTCACAGGATGTCCAGCCCCCACACAGCGAAGGGTCATGAGGGTGGGATTATCTGCAGTGTCCGTGCTGGTGTGTGGATCTGCTTAGCATGGAACTGGCACGCCTTGCATAACTTAACCAGGTTGACGGTATCTGGAGAGCTGTCGGCCAGTAAAAGCCATGCCAGAAGGCTTTACCGACCAGCGTGCGGGAAGATGCATGGTTCCCACACTCGCCTTCATGGATCTCTGTGAGCAGGTCACAGCCCTCCTCCTGGGTGATGCACCGTAATAGGACGCCATTAGCGCCACGCCGGCAGAGATCTCTTCTACCAGTGTGTATCTCTTTGCCAAAGGAGTGATCCGTTCAGCGGATACACGTTCATCGGGAAGGAAATTGTCTTTCAAGTAGTCCCGGATCTCTGTGATCCATGCGTCGGAACCTACTTTAGCACTTGGATCTTGAGGTCCGGGTTGCACGGAGTCCTCGGTGACGCTTACGATCCTTGGCGTGCGCCATGGTAGCAGGGCCGCCGGGATCACCAGCTTTGAGGTGCTGATCTCCCCCTTCATCTGGTTCGATCGGCTAGGCGGTAGGTCGCAACAACTTCCTTTCAAAGACCCCCTCAGGCACCGGATCCCAAGTGGAAGCCTTCGTTGAAAGGTCGTCAGCTATTGTGTTGTTGACGCGAGGAACATGGCATAAATCCAAGGATAAGAAGTCCTTCTCCAACTTCTGTACTTGGAGGAGATTGGCTGCAAGCTGTGGGTCATTGCAGCAGCATTCTCCCTTGACTTTCTTGATGATCAGCTAAGAATCACCCTTGACCAACAACTGCTGGACGCCGAGGGATAGCGCGGTTTTCAACCCGAAGATGAGAGCTTCATATTCTGCCATGTTGTTGGTCCCCTTAAAGTCAAGTTGCACCATGTACTTGAACTGCTCTCCGGTTGGTGTAAGGAGCAGACCCCAGCTCCGGCACCTTGCTTGCGCGAGGAGCCATCGAAGAAGAGAATCCAGTAGGGCCTAGTGAAGACCGGAGCTCTGGGCTCTGGTTAACCGATGTCCTGGCCCCTGACTGGCATGGTGGTGGAGTCCACTCTGCCACAAAATCAGCTAACGCGTGAATTTTCACCGCATGGCGTGGTAAGAAGTCCAGCTCGAACTACGCCAACTCTGCAGCCCATTTAGCTATGTTTCCGGTGGCGTTGGGGCTGTGGAGGACAGTTCTCAGCGGGTATGAGGTGACCACCAAGATCTTGTGAGCTTGGAAGTAGTGGCGCAGCTTCCTTGATGCAACGAGGACTGCATAGAGGAGCTTGTGCACCTCCAGATATTTTGTCTTGGCATCATGGAGGACCTCGCTGATGAAATAGACCGGACAGTAGATGGTTCATACCCTCCCGGAGGGGTCCGAAGCGTCTTCTTGTAGGGGTCCGGGACTCGGGGGCCCCCGGGCCCCGGGTCCAGGACTGCACTCTGGGAGCTCGGACCCAGATGCACATCGGTTATCAGGTCTAGATGGCTGAGACCCGACTAGTTCTTCTTGGGGAGGTCCTGCACTCGAGCCCCTAGGCCCCCGGGTCCGGGACCGCATTCTGGGAGCTCGGACCCAGATATGCATTGATCATCAGGCCCGCCTAATTGGGACCTGATAATCTCCCCATCCCAAGGGTCTCTTGCGAAGTCTGAGCCCTGGGGCTTTAAACCAATGGTAGCAGGAGTCTTATCTGAAACTTGAGGGCGATGGAATTATGGTCGCTCTGTGACCAGAACCATGCTCACAACCTCAGTTGTGGCAGCGATGTAGAGGAGTAGAGGCTCGCCTTGTTCCGGGGCCACCATGATTGGCAGAGTTGTGATGAACTTTTTCAGCTCGTGGAACACCTCATCGCCTCCTCGGTCCATACGAATGGACCGGATTACGCAGATGCTTGAAGAATGGAAGATTCCGCTCAGCCAGTCTAGAGATAAACCGACTGAGCGCAGCCAAGCATCCGGTAAGCTTCTGCACGTCCTTGATGCGGGTAGGGGGCCGCATAAGTTCTATCGCCTTAATCTTCTCTAGGTAGGGGGCCGCATCAGTTCTATCCCTCGATGTGAGACCAAGAAACCAAGCAGCTCCCCGATAGAGACCCCGAAGACACATTTGTCTGGGTTTAACTTCGTGCGTGTTGAACGCAGTCTATCGAGGACCAGGGCTATATTGTCGAGCAGAGATGCTGGGGACTTAACCTTTACTACGATGTCATCGACATAAACCTCTACTAGTTCCTGAATGAGGTTCCCAAATGTCTTTTGCATTGTTCGCACAAAAGTGGCAAGGGCATTCTTAAGACCATAAGGCATGGACACATAGCAGTATATACCATATACTATGACGAAGGCGGTATGCTCTTCATCTTCCCTAGACATAGGTATCTGGTGGAAATCTGAATATGCATCTAGGAAACACAGTAGATCACAACCGTATGTAGAATCGACTATTTGGTCTACACGGGGGAGAGGGAATGGATCCTTTGGACATGCCTTATTGAGGGTGGTGTAGTCGATGCACATGTGTAGCTTCTCGGCAGCCTTGGGGACGACAACAGGATTGGCCAACCATCATGGATGGTGGACTTCTCGGATGAAGCCAGCGTCGAGCAGTTTCTTGATTTCTTCATGGATGAAGTCTTGCCACTCGATGGATTGCTTCCGAGGCTTTTGTTGGACCGGCCTGGCGTCGGGGCGGATCTTCAGTTGGTGCTCAATCACCTCCCTGAGGATCCCGGGCATTTCCGATGATTGCCATGCAAACACGTCGACATTGGCCCGGAGGAAGGTGACGAGCACGTCTTCCTATTTGCCACTCAGGCCCCCAGCAATTCAGGTGGTCTGGGCGACATCAGGACCGACTTGGACGACCTTGACTGGTACGTCCTCGCTGTCCGAGGGCTGCACTCGGGGTGCAGATGTCACCCCTCGCTGACGCATGCTTGGAGGCGGCCGACTAGCTTCAACGTGGCCGGAAGCTGCCTCCTGTGTCGCCTCCAACGCTTGGATCTTTTCCAGCGCTGAGACAGCCACGGTGCGGTCACCGCGGATCTTGAGGACGCCATTTGGGGTTGGCATCTTCAGGACAAGTAGCCATAGTGGGCTACCGCCATGAACCGGTACAGAGGATGGTCTGCCGATTATGGAATTGAAGGGGAGGCTGACCTCCGCAACGTCGAAGATGACGCTTTCCGTACGGTAGTTCTCAGGCGTCCCAAATGTCACCGGGAGGGAGATGCTACTGCATGGGAAGATTGGGTCCCGGCCTACCCCCGAGAATGGTCTCGAGGGGGTAAGCTTGGACATAGGGATTTACAGCTTCTTGAAGGTTGCGAGGCTGATAACACTGAGAGACGCCCCGCTATCAATCAGCACGTGATAGAGCTTCATGTTGGAGATGGTCAGGGCGACGAGGAGTGGCAGCTGCCTGGCGCCTGCCATGTTCTTGGTGCAATCGGAGGCGTCGAAGCTGATCGGCGTCTCCATCCACTTGCGATGCGGCGCCAGCCCAGGGGCTGGGGCAGCCGTGTCCACTGCTCGATGGAGGGTCTTGACAGCTCACCTAGACGAGACGTCGCAAGAACCCCCATACATCATGTAGAGTTTGTCGGCCATTTGGCTGCCGGCTTGGCATGACCTGCCGGCTCTGGAGCGGGAGGTTGCCTCGTCTTTTCCTGTCTGGAGAAGAAGGTGAGTTGGGTGAGGAGGCTCGCCATGAGAGGTGATGTTCACCATGGTCGCGTGGAGAGAGCGGAAAGCCCCCCCTACCTGGCGCGACAAATGTCAGAGTGCGTGAACTACGACACTCCTCTCGGGCTGCTACGAAAGCAGCCCGTAAGGTTCTTTGATCGGAGGGGGCTTGGCGCCCTACGCGACCTAGGCTCGAGGGAGCGGATGAACACCGAGATTTATGTGGTTCGGGCCGCCGGAGCTTAATACCCTACGTCCACGGGAGTGCTTTGTGCTTGTGAGGGTGAAATTGGGCACTGTCCAACCCTTTGTCGGGTGGTCACCCCGGTCCTTTTATAGTCCAAGGCCGGGGTGGTTACAATGTGGCTTGGGGCCCGACAGGTGGCCCCGAAGCTAGGTGAACCCTATACATGATCTAGGGCTTTGTCCTCTGAGTAGAGTAGTCGGCGGGGGAGTTAAATCAACCGCCTGGCATGCTGAGCGCCCCTGTCTGTGTGTCAGGTGATGATGAATACGTCATCTTGTCGCCGCGTCTTCTCGCCCTTCTTGTGCGGCTTCGCGCCGTTGGGCAGCACTGTACCAGTGTCACGCCTCACCATCGTGTCTTGTCACCTTAATGGCGATCAGGCAGAGGAAAGAGGCGTGTGTGGTGCACCATGCTTCTAGGGAAGGCACGAGCCGTAAATCCGAAGCCTGACAGCGCACTTCTTCCTAGACTTCGTCGACCCACGGCCCACGATGAATCGTGGGCATGTGGCGGCTTCAGAGCTCTTATTGACGGGCTTGGGGTCAGGGGACACGTGGTAGCTCCGGACCTTACCTCGGTGGAGAGGTACGGGTTGGAGCCCAGGGCACATATCAGCCCCGGAGCCGTCCTCATCAGGGAGGTGGCTCTGAGCTAAGAGACACGTGGCAACTCTGAACCTCACCTCAGCGGGGAGGCTCGGATCGGAGCCCAGGGAACGTGTCAGCTTCGGAACCTTCCTCAGCAGGGAGGTAGCTCTGAGACAAGAGACACGTGGCAGCTCCGGACCTCACCTCGGCGGGGAGGCTCGGACCGGAGCCCAGTGCACGTGTCAGCTCCAGAGCATTCCTCAGCAGGGAGGTGGCTCTGAGCCGAGAGATACGGGTCGGAGGCTAGGGCACGTGTCAACTCTAGAGCCGTCCTCAGCAGGGAGGTGGCTCTGAGCTGGGAGACACATGGCAGCTCCGGACCTTACCTCAGCGGGGAGGCTTGGACCGGAGCCTAGGTCACGTGTCGGCTCTAGAACTCAAGCGCACGTGGCAGCCCCAGGGCTGACCTCAGGGCCGAGGGCACGTGTCTATGTCATGGCTCGCCTCAGTAGGGAGACGGGTCCCAGGCCGTATTTTACCCTCTACGCTGGGGTACCGGTCTGCAGGGTACCGATAGCCACCTTTGGATGAATGTTTGTCTTGTGTCATTTTAAGCTCATTTTTCAAGTCAACAACCAAGTTAGCACAATTACGTGTCTTGAGTGGAATAGACTTGATATTTGAGGAGAGTGAACTCTTGGAGGAAGAGGGAGCACTTTGCTTGAGTGATTCAACTTGTACTTGAAGAGTCTTGTTAACTTTAGTCGAGTTAACAAGTTCATCCTTAAGTACAAGTTCAAATCATTAAGTTTTGAGCAAGTTTCCTTGCTCAGCTCTAGCTCACGCTCAAGTGTTTTACTCTTCTCCTTTTCGAGTTCAAGAGTTTTTTCAAACTCATAAAACCACTCCTTTTGAAGGATCAGCATATCTTCTTATCGGTTGATAAGTTCTTTCTTCTCAAATATCTCTTCTGACAACAATTTCATTTTAGCAAGTGCCCTTTTACTTAGATCGTTAAGTATGTGTCCATTTTCATTGCTACTATCAAAATTATCATCATTAATAGAATATAAATAGGAAGATTAATATTTAACCTTTTACTTGCCTTCCTTAGCCATAAGACATGTGTGGTTCGAGTTCTTCCATCCTCCCAAGCTTGGAAAGAAAGTGGTCTTCATAGAAGGTTTCTTGATGGCAATGGTTGCTACCCCATCTTCATCTTCGGAGGAGGACTCGTCATTTGAGTCCCACTCCTTTCTAATGTGTGCTTGGCCCGCTTGCTTCTTCTTCTTGAACATTTTCTTGTCTTTTGGCTTGCATTCCTTCTTCTTCTCCTTGTTCTATTCATATTGGCAATCAACCATAAAATTTCCATATTCGCCATAATTGCATCAAGTTCGCCGAGCTTTGGACTTGCCTTTGTCTTTGTTCTTGCCTTCATTCGAGTTGTCACCTCTTCTTCTCCTCATAATGCGCTTGAACTTCTTGATGAGACGAACCATTTCTTCGTCATCCATATCGGTGCTTATATCATCGTTGTCTTCATTATCTTGCACCTCGTAGATTTCTTTTCCTTCTAGTTTGCAAGTCGCTTTGAGTGCGACTTCCTTCTTCTTGGAAGAGGTGAGCTCAGCAAGACTCTTCACATATTGAGCTTCCTTCTCCATCATCTCGTGATTAATAATTCTGCCTAGAAGCTCTTCCGGTGTCATCTGTGAAACCCTGGACATTCTCGGATCATTGAGCAAAAAGTGATGTTGCGGGGCATGAATGCCCTTTTCATTCTCTTGACCACTTCATGGTCAGTCCATTTCTCGCTTCCATATGCCCTGCTTTTGTGGATGAGGACTTTCATAAGATTTTACATCTCTTGAGGGCTTTCACCGTCCTCAATAGCAAACCTCCCTAGCTCTCTCTCAATCATTTCAATCTTGGCTTCTCGTACTAGGCGATTTCCTTCATGTGTTGTCTTTAGGGTGTCCCATATGTATTTGGCTACTTCTAGTCCATCAATGTTGTTGAACTCTTCCCGACTCAAGGATGAGGTGATCACTGTGGCAGCTTGTGAGTTGCGGTGGATTGCTTGTGCTTGCTCCGGAGTGAGTTCCTCGTCAGTGCCCGGAATATCTATACCTGTGCACACAATACGCCAAATACTTGGGTTTAAGGAAATGAGATGTATTTTCATATTATGCTTCCACATAGTATAATCATTTTTATCAAAATGTGGAGGTCTCCTCATAGGAATAGAAAGATAGTGGTTATCTAAATTAAGACGTTCATAATTAAAAGGATATCAGGAGTAGTATTGATGACCACTCCCTTTTGGCTTGTCTTCTCCCTTCTTCTTGTCCTTTTGATTTAGGATCTTCTTCTTGAGTAGTGCCTTCAGTTGGCGAACCTCCTCCTCATCGTCTTCGAATTCTCTCAACACATCAAGCACCTTGTTCGGGTCTGGAGCTCCGTTGTCGGTGGGCTTCATCGGAACTTGAGTTTCCTTCTCATCGTCCATCGTCTATCTGAGCGGTTAGTCTCTTAATGGAGAGTTTGGCTCTGATACCAATTGAATGTGCCTAGAGGGGGGTGAATAGGCTTTTTGAACTCCTAAAACACTTAATAAAAGGTGTTAAATTCCAGAGTCCGAACTAGTCCTGTGTCACTACGTACTAGTCCGTGATTCAACAACACAATGATAAAGGTTAAACCTTTTTGAGTTTTTCTTCGAATTTATAGCAGCGGAAAGTATGCAACTACTTCAGTAATTTTAACTAGTGTCTATGAGACCTTAATACCACGTGGATCACAAGAATAACTAAAATCACAAAGTTAAACCCTAACTAGTGATGATATTGAAAAGTATGAATTAAAAGATCACGAGGCAAGTGATTTTTACTGAGGTTCAATCGCACACAAGGGATCTACGTCCTCATTGAGGAGTTCACACGAAGTCAGGTCTTAACCAACCCTTTTCTCGTCAAGTCACCACCAAGGCTGACTTGATCTCCACTATCAACCGGGGTAATCACCAAGTTTACGGGACTTCCTCACAAGTTGAGGGCTCCCACGAGTTTACAAATGAATGAAGATTAACACACTCGTAAATTATACAATAATCAACAGGAGTGTGTGAGAAAATCAAACCAAGATCTCAACGAAGATGAAATCTTCGCTCTCCCTTTTAGAATCTCCCAAATCCCAAGAACTCAATCCTTAGGGCTTTAGGATGTGTGGAGAGGAGTGTTTTATGCTCTTGGGTGCCGTGGCAGTGCTAGGGTTCATGTCACTCTAAAATGAGTCAGGGGAGTCCCTTTTTATATAGGTCCCGATATGTTTCCGTTGAGATCTGAGGAGTCCGGACTAGTATCTAGTCCGGTGTTCTTTTTCAAATTGTATCCCGCCACTAATTGGGTTTAAATGAGTTAAACCCTAATCATACAAATTAGTCCGTATGACATCAGACAAGTATGATGTCACACAGAGAGTGTTTGTTTGTTTGAATACGGACTAGTCTGTGATGCACGGACTAGTCCGGTGTCACACAGAGAAGGGTAGACTGTTAGAAATCGAATAAGTTTGACCATATCGGACTAGTCAGTTATGACGCGGGCTAGCCCGACGTCACACGGAGATGTTTTCTCCGTGGCATATCGGACATGTCCGTGACTAGTCCGTTGTTTTGGACTGTGTGTTTTTCTCACTCACCCTTCCCACACTAACTTGAGATTACCATTGAGCTCTTAGAGGTGTCTCTCACACACACTCTATACTTAAACTATGAGCCTAGGTTCTCCTTTACTTGGGTCTTTTCATTCATAATTCTTCCATTTCTTATCAAAACCACCTTTTCCCCTTTTGTATTATTCTCATTTTTCTTCATGTGACCTGCTCTCACTTAGCAAGTTTGATTTGCTCCACTTGTTTGTAATCGATCATTTAAAATCCACACGGGGATGGCGCACTTACAGTTCGGTTGATTGCTTACGTGATGCCATGCTTGTTCAGGCAAATTAGACAACTAATGTATTCTCAATTTGATATAACGCCCTGTTTGTTTCCGATTATAATCGGCTTATCAGCAAAATTAAGCAAAAATCCCACCCAAACGGAAAACTTAAATCCCGCTTATCTCCTAAGTTGATTATTAGAAAATTCCCAAAACAACAGCAATGTTGATTTTCTCCATCACGGGCTCTAAGCAGCGTTTAAGATACGAGCGATGTTTACACCCGTACCCCTCCCTGACCGCTGCGCCGCCTCCCTCGCGAGACGTTGCTTCCCAGTCCTCATCCTCACGAGCCACGCGACGCCTGGCGGCCTCCCCGTCCTCATCCTCGCGAGCGACGCGGAGCCTGGCTGGATAGACGATGCGCTGCTTCTACTCATCTTCGCCAGCCACGTGGCGTAGATGATGTGGCAGGCCCCGTACTTGGATGCGGTCAAGTACGTGCGGCGGAGCTCGAGGCCCAGGGGTCGCGGAGCAGAGGACCGACGGGGCCGACGCCGGGGTGCTCGTTCGTTGGGATGTTGCATTGCCATCTGGCTGCCGGCGGCACAGAGACGTGCGTGCTGATGTGTTCCACTAGTTGATGTTGACCATTTACAAGTGCTAATACTAGCTAATATTGACCACGGCCAATTGATCATATTTATTACTTTTTCATGTTTGTTCTTGTCATTCTTTCATCTACGTGTCTCTGAGTATTATTACTGTAATAAAATATGTGTTAATAATATTATAACTACTATCAGATAAAATAAAAAACTAATAAAAATGAGATGTTATTAGTCTCAGGGGTATATGAGTCATTTTACAGACAGTATAGAGAATCGATTGAAAATAATCAGGATTACCGAACACCTAGGATTTTCTAGACAGCGGATTCTCTAGAAAATGAATTATCAAAAAATCTTGCTTATTAGATAAGCGAGTTTTAAAAAGCAGAAACAAGCAATGCCATAATAGGGTAGCACACTCGTTGACCTCTTGTGGGGTGCATGTTACGGCCACTGGCTCCATGTATATGAGCCAAGGCTCGAAGTTTATATCTGTTCTAGTCATGGGTGATCTACCTAGCGCCAGTGTTCAATGAAATTTCCTTTCATTTAAAAAAAAAGAGTTCATATATCATCAGGGATTTTTTAAATTTCAGATCCAAACCTTTCAAACGTCAAATATGTCTAAAAACTTTGATGTAAAAAATAAAACACATGGAATATAATCTATACACAAACTGTGCAGAAATGACAGCCACAACCATGTTAGTTGACTCTAGCCAGTATCCAAGATTCATTCCAAACTTGCACGCTATGTGAATTTTGGTCAAGAATGTCAATAATTGTACAAAATTTGGCGTCAGCGACTTTTGATTTGAATGCTTAATACATTTTGAAAGGTGACAGTTAGGACAATCTCAATAGGAGTATCATGGGCTATAAATAAGGTGTCATGCCAGCATTTTTGATGATGTGGCAAAAAATTAATGAATCATATAATTCATGAAATCAGTTACAAACAAATGTGATTTTGAAGAAAATATCATATTTACTTAAGTTTTTTTAGAAAGCTCTAGCCCTCCACCTAGATTTATATTAAGAAAGTTTATGATACAAACTTGGCATTTGCTGAGAATGCCAAAACATCCACCGCCCCTCAGAAAATTACACCACAATAGAAAGCTAAGGAAAATCTACGTTGCCCCAATGGTGAAAATCCACGTTGCCCCACAATGATTAGTGATCATGCTCAAATGCTTCATCCGTACTGCCACTCAATAAGACGGTTCTTCCTTTACACCTTCTATAATCTACGGCAAAAATCTTTCTCTTGATTCAAACACTTACGTTTCTCTCTTTCCATAATTGCCAGCATATCGGATACCTTTGATCTCATTTGCCTGCCTTGCATTTGTGGTTGTCCGGTACCATTCTGATGTCTCCGCCCGTATAAGCCATGTTGTTGGGTGAAGTTTAGGTCTTCTTGTACACGTCGACACTTGCATCCAAAAAACTTTGGTGAAGGGACATTTTTTGAAAAGATGCATTGTTGTTTCTAGATTTTGGTAGCATAATGGACAAAACTATTGATTTTCACAACCCCGACTTTGGAGACTCGCCGCAGTCTACAATCTATCTCACAACAGCAACCAGACGAGTACCTTGCACCACGCTGGGTCCAGACTCCCCACAAATGCTTTGAATACCACGAGTTGCTATTGCCTTCAAACAGAAGATGATACACCAACCTCGCTGTGTATTCTCCCGACGTCAACATTTTCCAAATTATGTCATCCTCCCGGTTGTCCCTGGGATCAAAATTGATATGCTCCTGAATCTGTGACCATAGCGAGACAATGTACGGTATCAGGTCCATCTGAAGGTCATCCATGAGGTCGCCGATCCACACATTATTTTATATGGCAGCTATTGATCTTATTTTTCTCCTAACATGTTTGTCCAGTGCGCGATATTCTGCCACAGGTGAAGAACCGCTGAGCCAACTAGAGATCCAGAAGCGGATTGTTTTCCCGGTGTACACACTACACAGTGACTGTCGTAGCAGTACTAAATAGTGATTCATCGATGTCATGCACAGGGAGATTTGAGCACACCCAAACCTTAACATATGATGGTAGTGAGCTCAGGACTATTCGAACCGGCTCTCGACAGCCTACCAATGTTAGCAGTTTCCCTTTCCATCCAACCATCCTTGCTTGTACCCTGTCTTGTACATGTTGCAAGTGATTCAACCTTAACCGCCCGAGCGTAATTGGAATGCCAAGATAATTGAGCAGGAATTCAGCCGTGATTCCTTGGAACGGCCGCAAAACTGCAACCAGGTCTATAGTTGAACAACAAATTGGCTCAAGTGAGCTTTTGGTTGGATTGATTTGTAATCCTGTCACATCTCCAAACCTGGCCATAGTCTCCATGATCAACTCCACATCCTCCAAAACCGGGTTGGTAAAGAGGATGGCATCATCTACACAAAGGGAGACTCTTAATTTTGTTGATCTCTCTCTGAGTGGCGTTGGGACCCCTTGGATTGTAGCTAGCTCAAAGATCTTCTGAATTGTGTTAAATACAAGGATGAACAAGAATGGGAACAGGGGGTCCCTTGCCTTAGTTCGCGGTTGTGTTGAATTGTTGGCCCAGGGAGCCCGTTCAACCTGACTGGGGATGAGGAGGTGGATAGGAGCCGTTCAACCCAATTCCTCCACCTCACGAGAAAGCCTCTCTTTTCCATCATCTCAAACAGGTACTCTCATGATACCAAATTAAAATCTTTGGAGATGTCAAGCTTCATGAGTAATATTGTTTTATGCTTTCTATGATATTCACTGGTTAGATTTCGTACAAAGAGGAACTTGTCTTGTATGTTTCTCCTTTTGATGAATGCACTCCGTACTGAGGATACCAAGGAGTCGATGTGCTGAGCCAGTCGCCTTGCATGTACTTTAGAGATCGACTTTGCAAAAGTATGTATGAAGCTGATCTGACGGAACTCAGACGAAAGCTCAGATATATTGCTTCAGAATTAGAGTTATTTGGGCCCCATTCAGCAGAGGCAACGCCGCAGGCCGTTGATCAAAAAAACATTGAAAGGCTACCATTACCTCTCCCTTGACAATAGGCCAACATCTCCTATTAAATTCTCCAGTGAAGCCATCCTGGCCCGACGCCATCTCCATCGATAAATCTTGTATTGCCTGCCATACTTCATCCTCAGTCAACCTTGAATCTAGTTGATGATCATCAGCAAGACGCGACAGGCCCAGTGAGTCCAAGTCCAAGGTTGTAGTTCTAAATATGTTTGTGCCAAGCAGCCGTTTATAGGGTTGGTGGAACTCCTGCTCTTTACTTTCATGCGTCCAAATGTAATGGCCAGAGGTGGTCTTGAGTCTTGGTATGTATAACTTTCTTGCTTGTGCATTGACGCTTAAATGGAAGAACCTTGTACATGCATCACCCTTTTTCAAACACGTTATTCTTGAGGCTTGCTGTTGTCTTGATCTTTCAAGTGCTGCTAGGCCAAGCACTCACGCTTTAAGGTCCCGTCGATATCTCGGGTATGGGTTGTCTGTGGAGTCGGAGGAAATCGAGGCTGGAATACCACTGATTACAAACTCCGGAGACTCCGAAAAGACCATTGAGTTGTCATAGTAATAGTCTAGGTGGATGAGCAACTCGATCACCTCCCCTTACGGCAGGCTTTGCGAATAGTAGTCGCTGATGAACAGGATGGCAACTGTCCTGGTCAAGCGGCATGCAAGGTGTCCGCTGCCAAAGCAAGAGTAGCACTGGGGCGGGTCGCGGCAAGACCGGATAGTGTGGTCAGTGTTACATAGAAGAAATTGCATTTGATATATGTTCATGATAAAAGAAGAACGGCTAAGCAAACTTACATGTGGTGCATCTCCCAGGACAGCAGCAGACCTCTGAAGGTCCTTGTGACTGTAATTCTTATTCTTTGTTTGCTTCAGAATCTGCCACCCGAACAATGTCAAAGCAGGTAGTCATGGAGGTCTGATAACACCGAGTAAACTCGTTCCATTCTCCTATGCAGACTCTCTATTTTCCTCTTAAAGTGTTCCTTGCTGCAGTGTCAGTGCCATCTCTCATAAATAGTTTAACAGGGTGACTCAGAAATAGAGTTTGTAATCAATTTTATCCAACAAAGACAACGTGTATCACACAGATGATTAGCCAGCAATCCATAAGTAGGAATATCAGATATAAGCAGTGTCTGGACAGGAATGGAAATGCTACGTTTCTTATTCTCAAGAGGGTTTTCTAAATAGTAGTTGCTGCGCCCTCCAGTTTCTGAATATCTTCATACTTGTGGTGACCCATAGTCGCTGGCGCCAACTCCAGGACAGGGGAGACCGCGGTGGCCGTCGGCAAGAGCGCGCGCGACGTTGGTGAGGATAAGGAGGAGTAGAGCACGAGCCCAGCGCTTGTTTCTGTATTTCTTTTCTGTTGTAAAGTGTTCCAGAGTTTGTTTGATCACCTTCTTATCCAGGGACGCAGCCCCGTAGACCCCTCTCACTCTCCTGACCTTATTAACACTTTAACTCTCTCTTTACATTAAGTAAGGTGTAAAGCTAATTACAGCAACTAATTACTGATGGATGTAACAATACTGTAGAGAACGATTCTTCCAACTAGACTATAATGATATTATCAGACGTTAAACTGGAGTCCCACGGAAATTCATGGACTCAATAAATGTAAGCTTGCCAAAGATCATTGAAGTATCCGTAAATTTCGAGCAAACGAGACAATCTCTGAGCAAAAATCTCATTGCCATGTTTCATCTGAAGCAGCCTCTGCAGATTCCTCAAGGCTGGCCTTGTCCCCAGCTAATTCCTCCTTCGCTTCATCCTGCAATAAGAATTATAATGCTGCAGATGCTCACAGATACGCGACTTCGAGGGTCACCTCGGCTACCTGCGCTCTCTGGTGCGCGGCGGCGAGGGTCTTGGATCCGTTCGACCCGCTCTTGCAGCAGCTCCTTCCGCCGCTCCACGTCCCGCTCGCCTTGCCACACAGCCTACCTCCTCGCCTGCAAGAAAGCCAGCAGCCACGAGCCCACGAGGCATCAGAAATATCAGAACCAAAATCTCCGCCTCGCCATTTGGGGACGATTGGCTGAGCCGAAGCAATCGCGGGAGGAAGAGAGGTGCTTCCAATGTCGCCGGGCCAGATGTCGGTGATTGTAACATCCAAAATGTTTTCAAATTCAAATTACAAGCAAATGAGCGTGATGCATGTTGAGGAAAAATTTAAATTCAAACTGAAATTTGAACTTAAAATCAGAATAGAAAAAGAAAAAGGAAAATAAAAAGAGAAAGAGCAAATGGGCCGAAACCCACCTAAACCGGCCAGCCGGCCCACGTTTCTTCCCCTCCCTCTCTCACTGCCGCGCGGGCCCCGCCTGTCATCTCTTTCCTCCGTCCTCCCCCAACCGCCTGCACTTTTCCCGCCCGAGCAACCGATCGCGCCCCCTCCCCGAATTCGCCGCACTCACGCCACGATCTGTGGCCCCTCTCGGTGCAGCATGAACCCCACTTGCCCCCGCAGCCTCCTCGCCCATTTAAACACCAAAGTCCGCCCACTTTCTCCCCTCGCCGCTCCATTTCTTTCTCCGGTGAGGACCGAACTTCCACCGTCGTTTCCTCTCGGATCCATCTCATTTTCGTTGAACTAACTGGCTTGTCACGTCCCACCGCCGCCGGGGAGCTCGCAGGTGAAGGGAAAATCCATCGGACTGCGCCCAGCTACTGCTCCGACAAGCACCGAGGAGCTCCACCGCCAAGCACCGTCGCAGAACCGTTTCTAACCCTCCGGGCCCGAGAAAACCCCTAGGTGAGCTTCTCCTACTCCCCCTCCTTCGAATTATGCAAAGAAAACGTAGATCTAGGGCTGGTAGATGAGTTTTCGCGAGAGTCCGACGAGATCGCCGGCGAACTTCACCGTGCTCCGCCGGTCCGCGCCGCTAGCGCCGGTCGGAGCTACGTGGCCCATTGTGGCACGTCCGTTTTAAATCATGCGGTCACGAATAGATCTACCCCGTACCCCTTCGTGTTATAATCTCAGTCGTCCATTTAAAATCCGACAGCCCACGTTTAAAGCGTCGATTCCCGCCGGGAAACTCACGCGCTACCCCCTGGGGTTCTGAGCAAAGAGGATCTAGCCCCGGAAAACTTCTGATCTAGCCCCTAGACCCTCGGGAATTTATGCAAATGCGTTTAAAAATTAGTTTTAGCCTCTGGACTTAATAAAAATTAAGAAATACCCTCTGTAAATGATGCATTGACCCCTGAGATTTTTGGGAAATATAATTTTGACCTTGCAATAGTATAGAATTTAAATTTCAACCCTGGAGGAATATTTAATTTAGAAATTCAAGCAAATTGAGTAGGATTTAAATTCAAACATAGGTATAAATTCAGTTCAAATTATTCTAGCTCTGTTGAAAACTTGTAGAACAATCTGAAGTTTGAATTTAGATGGAAAATAAACTTTGAAATTTCAATAAAGTTGTTGTTTTGCTATTTATTTCTGAAATATACCCTTTAGGCATAAAACAATGTTGAAAATGGGAAGAAAATGAATCTAAATAAACTAAATAGTTAGGAAAAATTATAAAGGTTCTGTTTAGGTAATTGGAGCAGTATGAATTTTTGTGTATGTGTTATTTTGCTGTTTTAGTGCTGAAAATTTACTTTTAAGCATAGAAATAAATATGAAAATATAGAAAATAGGTAGACATAATTGGTAAATGTCAAGTGAGGTCCCAAAATCCAAAACTTCAAGTTTAAAATTTTGTAGGAGATCTGAAAACCTATTTGGAGTTGGAAATTACATTTCATGAAAATTTTGTGGCTAAGGAGTGTATTATCAAATATAGAAAATTAGTTAAAATTGAAAATTCATATTTAGTGTGCACTTAGAAATCTGAATATCAAAGATTAGAAGTAATATATATGTCTAAAAGTGCATGCATGCATAGAATCAACATATCTAGGGTAAACACAAAACTTAAACATGTGCATGACTTTCATGTGTATGTATGTGTGGTTTGCATGAGCGAAAATGTGGACTATTGCTTATGGAATATTATTTTCTTTTGTTGTGTGTATGATGGCATGATTAGAACTAGCCCCAGAGCCGGTTCTCACCTTCCAAGACCAAGACTTTCCATTCTCGGAGTAGCAGGAAGAAGGCAAGTGTCCTTGACCACTTTGATCCTATACTAGGATGTGTAATTAGAACTATTTGCATTGTCAATTGAAATATGGAACCCATGCTAGGAAGTTTCCCTAGATTTTCATTATCTTGCTTCCTTGTATCCTGGGTTGGGAGTTATTTTATTATGTCATTTATTATAATACTCATGCTTAGCCATGCTTAGAATGAGATAAATGGGATATGAGATCATTACCTTGATTATTTTACCCTTGAATAGAATATTATGAACTATGTAGAGGTAGGGATATAGGCAAGTTGGATGCTTTGGTTGGTGTTGTGTGCACGAGACTCGGATTTGTGTTTAGTGCTTGCTTGGATCCTAAGGAGCGGTTCATGGAGCATGTAACCTAGCTTTACCGTGCCAACCACATGCTGAGATGGGACAGCTTGGCCAATTAATTAGGTGTATCTCCGGCGTAGTATGGGTGTTTGGATGGTGCGGGGAATAGGTGTCAGCTGAACTACCATATGAACCGCAAGGCTCAAGAGGGGGCCACTACAACGGAGGTTGGAGCCTCCTGGATGCTGTTAGGGGTGAAACCTCAGTGGGCCCACACTTGTCGGGAATCCCTTTGTAAACGCCTCGTAGTGATCTCCTCGCTACACACCTCAGAAGTGTGAACGTGGTTTGCGGCCACTGGCATAATGGAGGTTTTTCTAGTCCACCCGGCAAACGGGGATGAAATCACTACATGTGGGTACAGTGGTGCAAACTCTGCAGAGTCAAAACTGTCATGACAGCCGTGTTCACTGTCAAGAGCGGCTTGGACTTATTCATGATTAGAGGATGATGAATTGGGAAGTGGAGGTTGTTAAGTGGGGAGCTTAACAATGGAAATGAAGTTATGGTTACTTGATATTGATGATGGGTTAGTGGATTGGGACCATTTCATTTATATAGTAATGTAGGTGCTTAATAAGCTAAGATGATAGGTACTAATTGCGTAGTGCTTTAACCATGAGTTCAACCTCTCCTTGCTCTAGCCATGCATGACATAACTTTCCCATACTTGCTGAGTACCAACGGTACTCAAGTTTGCTTTTCGTTGGTTTTAAATTGCTGCTCAGGCCAAGGCAATGATGTGGTGTACAACAATCAAGACTTTGGACCCGAAGAAGGATTCTAGGTTCACGGAGTCCCCCGGGCAACGCCTGTGATGGAGCCCTCAAGACTTTACTTCCGCTGTTTGTTTCTTTACATGTTGTGAACATATCATCGTCCTTCTAGATGCTATGTAAGACTTATTTATATTCAAACACTTGGCTTGTAATATAATTGATGCTTCAGTATTTGTCACCACATGTATGAGAAAATAATCCTGGCATACATGTGGGAGTCACTCGGTGGTTCTGCGGAAAACCGGGTGTGACAGAAGTGGTATCAAAGTCAAGGTTGCCCGTAGGAACGTGGACCTAGGTAGAAATGGACGTATTTAAGGACCTTATGTTATTAAAAACTATTTTGCAAAAGGTGTGGGGTAAAAGTGTTAATTAATGTTGTTCCTTTATTGTATTTGTTCATCTTGCCTCAACTTTTATTCAAAATACAGTATTTATTTGATTATTGTCTAACTTGATTTTAAATGTTTTATGTTTTAGATGGTTTGCATGGTCCGCACCGCTCACAAGTCCACCGGAGGGGGAGTTCCTATAGCTGCACTTGCCTTGAGGGAGGAGAACCGCCCGGTGACATACCACTCCTACGGGTTGGCAGTGGGAGGCTTGCTGCGCCGTCTTCGGCGTATGCTCCACACCGCTGGCAATGTTGGCAAGCTAATCATCCACTACGGCTCCACCAAGACCATCCGTGAAAAGCGTGAAGAATGGAGCTCAGAGATGAGGAGCATCCACGACAACAAGTTGCTCAAGATCCACCGCTCTCCAGCTTGTCGGGCGACCCAGGCAGATGCTGAGAAGGATGTCACCTGGGAGGCCATCACCTGTCAGAGTTACATCAATCGTGGCCACCTGGACAGGACTGAGTACATGTATGTCCTCCAGCGCGAGAGTGGCACCGCGGAGTACAAGTACCCGCCGGTGCAGCAGGGGACTTTTCATAACCACATGGACATGTGCTTGGAGGATGCAGCTATGCTCAGCACTAGACTGCAGGAGTGCCAGCAGGAGCTATAGGATGTTCGTGACACCCTGAAGGAGACTGAAGCGATGCTTCGCGCCAGCTTGAAGGCGAGAGAGAGAGGGGGGAGATAGAAATGAACTGTGTGTCACAGAGAATGACACATGGACTCCTGACTCCCCAGACCGCCGGGCGAACAAGCGTCGCCACACTTCTCCACCAGCAGCTTCCCCACCTAGAGCGGAGTCAGAGGGCAGCCGCAATGATGATGAAGACCCTGACGAGCCAGCTCAGTGATACGAGTCGTTTAGAGTCATTTCCCTTATTTCAGCATGTTATCGAGTAGTCGAGTCAAGAACCTATCTATTTGCATGTTAATGTTTGGTGTGTGACGTGAGTTGTGAGAGCCATGGGCACTTGTCCACAACCTCGTCTTTTTGTTTGCATTTGCTTTTGTGTGTGAAACCTTATGAATCAATAGTTGCATTTGTTTTCGTATGAGACATGGTGCCTAAAAATTTATGCGAGATTTTCTAAAATTGTCTAAATTTTAATGTCTCAAAAGTTTAAGTTCATACAAGCAATGTGGGAAATTAATGCGTAATGATTAAGTTGACATTTGGTTAATCATAATAGATGGCCAGAAGAGGAAGAGGTCGTGGTGCCAACCTCAACAACAACAACAACAATGAGGCTGCCAATCATCCCCTTCTTGGATGGCAAGGCAGGGGTGGTCATCGAGGAGGAGCTGATCCTATCTATCAAATGATCAACAACAAAATCAGCTCATCTAGAATTTGACTCAAGTGGTGGACAACTTACATCAAGCTCCACCCCCACAGGCTGCACCACATCAACCAAGATTGAGTGAGTTTCTAGGAACTCAAACCCCGAAGTTTGCAAGTGTTGCTGAACCCCTGGAGGCAGATGATTGGCTCAAGACCATTGAGAACAAGATGAGGATCATACAATGCCAAGGATATGAGAGGGTGCAGTTTGCTTCTCATCAATTGCATGGACCCGCTTCTGACTGGTGAACCGCTTACGTGGCAGCCCACCACGACCCCGAGAACATAACTTGGGAGGAGTTCAAGCGCAGCTTCCGCAACCACTACATACAAAGGGGAGAACTCAAGAACAAGAGGAAGGAGTTTCTTGGACTGCAATAGGGCAACATGACTGTGAAAGAGTACCTCACCAAGTTCACCCAACTGTCCCGTTATACACCACGGAACATTGAAACTTATGAGCAGAAACAGGACTGCTTTATGGAAGGGCTCACCATGGAGATGCAATGTGCGATGTCCTCCAATGAGTATGAAAGCTTCCAAAAGATGGTGGACAGGGTGTTTATTGTGGAGAGGAAGATGAAGGCCTTGGAGAATGAACACAAGAGGAAGATGGGATGGTCACACCAAGCATCAAGTAGCAACACACGTCCACGTCTTATGCAGCAACCCGCAGGGTAGATGAGCCGTGCTGTGGTACCCTACTCAGCACCGAGAGGTTACAACCCAAACTTCAGGCCTCCATCAGCACCAGTACAGCCGCAGCGTCAGTTTATGCAGCAGCCATGCCCCACTTACCTACCTCGGCCAGCAGGACAAGGGCCACAAAACCCACCCCAGGACAACAAAGGTCAGGCACCTAAGATTGGGGTGCAATGCTTCAACTGCGGTGAAGTGGGGCACTACGCTCACAAGTGCCCAAAGAAGAAGCCAATGCAGCCACAACAGCAGAACATGATGCGGGGACGGGTGAACCACATGACCATGTAAGAAGCGTAAGAGGCACCTGATGTGGTGATTGGTAAGTTCCCTGCAAATTTACACATTGCAACCATTTTGTTCGATTCTGGTACTACCCACTCGTTTATTGCTCAAGGATTTGTTAAGAAGCATGATCTAGCAACAACACAAATGAATCATATATTAGCAATGAACTCTCCAGGGGAAGAAATAAGAACAAGACAAGTGTGCCCCAAAGTGAATCTAGACATTAATGGGGTAGTATTTACTGCAAACCTCATAGTGATAAACTCACAAGGGCTAGATATTATTTTGGGTATGGATTGGTTGACCAAGCATAAAGGCATTATCCATTGTTCAACTAGAACGGTGGAACTAACTCACACTAGTGGCACCAAAGCGAAATTTGTAGCCGTCCAAGAACCTAAGAGGGACATTAAACTCAATCAAGTGGAAGTGGAATTGGAAGAGATAAGGATCATCAAGGAATATCTGGATGTTTTTCCCGAAGAGTTGCCAGGTATGCCCCGAGATCGTGAAGTGGAGTTCGCAATTGAACTAATGCCTGGAACTGCCCCTATATACAAGAGGCCTTACAGAATGGATTTCAAACAACTAGAAGAGCTCAAAGAACATATCCAAGAATTGACAGAGAAAGGGTATATTCGTCCTAGTTCCTCGCCATGGGGAGCTCCAGTGATATTTGTGCCCAAGAAGGATGGAATCCAAAGGCTATGCGTAGACTACCGTGTGTTGAATGAGGTAACCATCAAGAACAAGTATCCGTTACCTCGCATTGAAGACTTATTTGATCAGTTGAGAGGAGATTGTCTGTTCTAAAAAATTGATCTCCGGTCGGGATATCACCAACTGAAGATAAGACCAACCGACATTCCCAAGACAACTTTCGTATCTCGGTACATGTTGTATGAATACACCGTCATGCCGTTCAGACTAACTAATGCCCCGGCGTACTTCATGTATCTCATGAACAAGGTACTCATGGAATATTTGGACAAATTTGTGGTGGTTTTCATTGATGACATTCTCATCTTCTCCAAAGATGAAGAAGAACATGAGAAGCATCTAAGACTGGTATTGCAAAAATTGAGAGAACACCAACTATATGCCAAGCTAAGCAAATGTGAGTTCTGGCTGAAGAGAGTCCCCTTCCTAGGACATATAATCTCAGAAGGAGGAATATCCATAGATCCCGCCAAGATCGCGGATGTGCAGAAGTGGAAGACCCCTGAAAACATCGGGGACATCCGGAGCTTCTTAGGCTTGGCTGGATACTACCAACGATTTATTGAAGGGTTCTCCAAGATCTCAAGACCCCTCACCAAAATGCTAGAGAAGGGAATCACATTCACGTGGACTCCAGAGTGTGAGACAAGCTTCCAAGAGCTGAAGAAAAGATTGACAACAGCCCCAGTGCTAGTTATGCCAGACATGCAAAAAAAAAATTTCAGTATATTGTGATGCTTCTGGACATGGATTGGGATGTGTTCTCATGCAAGAGGGGCATGTCGTTGCATATGCGTCCAGGCAGCTTTGAAAACACGAGAAGAACTATCCTACACATGACCTAGAGCTAGCCGCAGTGGTCCACGCATTGAAGCTTTGGAGGCATTACTTGATGGGAAAGAGGACAGAGATATATATGGACCATAAAAGCTTAAAGTACATTTTCACACAGCTAGATCTCAACCTCAGACAAAGGAGATGGTTAGAGCTAATCAACGACTGTGGACATCAACTATCATCCTAGGAAAGCGAACGTCGTGGCAGATGCTTTAAGCCGAAAGGTGCATGTCAACATGTTGAGCTTAAACAACACGCCTACGGAATTGAGGGAGGAGTTTGCAAAACTCAATCTGATCCTGATGAATAATGGTGAGGCCATCGCCATGGAAGTGGACTCCACATTGGAGCAAGGCATACGCAACGGTCAGAAGGATGAAGGAAAATACAAGAAACCAGAAGACTCCTCAAAGAGAATAAAGCTCCTGGGGTTAGAGAGGCTGAACAAGGTAAGGTGTGGCATGGGAAAAGAATATGTGTACCAGAGGTAAAGGAGATCTGTGAGCTAATTCTGAGAGAGGCTCATGATTCTTTCTATTCCATTCATCCTGGGAGTACGAAGGTGTATCATGACCTCAAAAGCAGATATTGGTGGTATGGCATGAAGTGAGATATCGCGGAACATGTTGCCTTATGTGACACATGTCAGCTAGTAAAAGCCGAACACCAATGACCCGCCGGATTGTTGCAACCGCTCAACGTACCCGAATGGAAATGGGAAGAAATAGGCATGTACTTCATAGTGGGACTGCCTAGAACCCAATCGGGATATGATTCGATATGGGTCATAATCGATAGACTGACTAAGGTAGCTCACTTCATCCCTATGAAAGAAAGCTACAGCGGATCCAAACTCGCAGAATTGTACATGTTAAGGATTGTGTGTTTTCACGGAGTGCCGAAGAAGATAGTGTCAGATCGAGGGACACAGTTCATCTCAAGGTTCTGGCAGAAGTTACATGAAACCATGGGGACTCATTTGAATTTCAGTTCTGCGTATCATCCACAGACTGACGGGCAGACCGAAAGGACCAATCAGATCCTTGAGGATATGTTGAGAGCTTGTGCACTCAAGAACAATAGGAGTTGGGACATGAACTTACCATATGCTGAATTCTCCTATAACAACAGCTACTAGGCTAGTATGAAGATGTCACCCTTTGAGGTGTTGTATGGGAGGAAGTGTAGAACTCCACTATTTTAGAATCAAACTGGGGAAAGCAAAGTGTTTGGGCCAGAGGTGCTACAAGAGGCCGAGGCGAAAGTGAGAGAAATCCGCGACAACTTGAGAATAGCTCAGACCAGACAAAAGAGTTATGTGTATATACGAAGAAGAGAGCTCACCTTCAACGTAGGGGACTATGTCTATCTCAAGGTGTCACCTATCAGAGGGCTTCGTCGATTCAAAGTGAAAGGGAAACTATCACCTCGATATATCGGACCTTTCCAGATTCTAGAGAGGAAGGGCGAAGTGGCATATCAGTTGGAACTACCGGCTCGCCTATCAGACGTGCACGATGTGTTCCATGTGTCACAACTCAAGAAATGCTTAAGAACACCCGAAGAGAGGTTACCAATGAGGTAGACGTCCGAGAAGACCTTTCGTATGCCGAAGAGCCAGTCAAGATTCTGGAGACGATGGAACGCATCACAAGAAACAAAAGAATCCGAATGTGCAAAGTGCAGTGGAAACATCACTCGGAAGAAGAGGCCACATGGGAGAGAGAAGATGAGCTCAAGGCACAGTTTACGGATCTATTCCCCTAGGGTTACCAATCTCGAGGATGAGATTTCGTTTAAGGGGGGTAGAGTTGTAACATCCCCAAAATGTTTCAAATTCAAATTACAAGCAAATGAACGTGATGCATGTTGAGGAAAAATTTAAATTCAAACTGGAATTCAAACTTAAAGTCAGAACAGAAAAAGAAAAAGGGAAATAAAAAGAGAAAGAGCAAATGGGCCGAAACCCACCTAAACCAGCCAGTCGGCCCACGTTTCTTCCCCCTCCCCCTCTCACTGCCGCGCAGGCCCCGTCTGTCATCTCTTTCCTCCGCCCTCTCCCAACCGCCTGCACTTTTCCCGCCCGAGCAACCGATCACGCCCCCTCCCCGAATTCCATGCACTCACGCCACGATCTGCGGCACCTCTCGGTGAAGCACGAACCTCACTCTCCCCCGCAGTCTCCTCGCCCATTTAAACACCAAAGTCCGCCCACTTTCTCCCCTCACCGCTCCATTTCTTTCTCCGGTGAGAACCGAACTTCCACCGCCGTTTCCTCTCAGATCCATCTCATTTTCGTTGAACTAACCAGCTTGTCACATCCCACCGCCGTCGGGGAGCTCACAGGTGAAGGGAAAATCCATCGGACTACGCCTAGCTACTGCTCCGACGAGCACCGAGGAGCTCCACCGCCCAGCACCGTCGCAATACCGTTTCTAACCCTCCGGGCCCGAGAAAACCCCTAGGTGAGCTTCTCCTACTCCCCCTCCTTCGAATTATGCAAAGAAAACGCAGATCTAGGGCTGGTAGATGAGTTTTCGCGAGAGTCCGACGAGATCGCCGGCGAACTTCGCCGTGCGCCACCGGTCCGCGCCGCTAGCGCCGGTCGGAGCTACGTGGCCCATTGTGGCACATCCGTTTTAAATCATGCGGTCACGAATAGATCTACCCCGTAACCCTTCGCGTTATAATCTCAGCCGTCCATTTAAAATCCGACGGCCCACGTTTAAAGCGCCGATTCCCGCCAAGAAACTTACGCGCTACCCCCTGGGGTTCTAAGGAAAGAGGATGTAGCCCCGAGAAACTTCTGATCTAGCCCCTGGACCCTCGGGAATTTATGCAAATGCGTTTAAAAATCAGTTTTAGCCCCTGGACTTAATAAAAATTAGGAAATACCCTCTGTAAATGATGCATTGACCCCTGAGATTTTTGGGAAATATAATTTTGACCCTGCAACAGTATAGAATTTAAATTTCAACCCTGGAGGAATATTTAATTTAGAAATTCAAGCAAATTGAGTAGGATTTAAATTCAAACATAGGTATAAATTCAGTTCAAATTATTCTAGCTCTGTTGAAAACTTGTAGAACAATCTGAAGTTTGAATTTATATGGAAAATAAACTTTGAAATTTCAATAAGGTTGTTGTTTTGCTATTTATTTCTGAAATATATCCTTTAGGCATAAAACAATGTTGAAAATGTGAAGAAAATGAATCTAAATAAACTAAATAGTTAGGAAAAATTATAAAGGTTCTGTTTAGGTAATTGGATCAGTATGAATTTTTGGGTATGTGTTATTTTGCTGTTTTAGTGCTGAAAATTTACTTTTAAGCATACAAAATAAATATGAAAATATAGAAAATAGGTAGGCATAAATGGTAAATGTCAAATGAAGTCCCAAAATCCAAAACTTCAAGTTTAAAATTTTGTAGGAGATCTGAAAACCTATTTGGAGTTGAAAATTACATTTCATGCAGATTTTATGGCTAAGGAGTGTATTATCAAATATAGAAAATTAGTTAAAATTGGAATTCATATTTAGTGTGCACTTAGAAATCTGAATATCAAAGATCAGAAGTAATATATATGTTTAAAAGTGCATGCATGCACAGAATCAACATATCTAGGGTAAACACAAAACTTAAACATGTGCATGACTTTCATGTGTATGTATGTGTGGTTTGCATGATTGAAAATGTGGACTATTTCTTATGAAATGTTATTTTCTTTTGTTATGTGTATGATAGCTTGATTAGAACCAGCCCCAGAGCCGGTTCTCACCTTCCAAGACCAAGACTTTCCATTCCCGGAGCAGCAGGAACAAGGCAAGTGTCCTTGACCACTTTGATCCTATACTAGGATGTGCAATTAGAATTATTTGCATTGTCAATTGAAATATGGAACCCATGCTAGGAAGTTTCCCTAGATTTTCATTATCTTGCTTCCTTGTAGCCTGGGTTGGGAGTTATTTTATTATGTCATTTATTATAATACTCATGCTTAGAATGGGATAAATGGGATATGAGATCATCACCTTGATTATTTTACCCTTGAATGGAATATTATGAACTATGTAGAGGTAGGGATCAAGGAAAGTTGGATGCTTTGGTTGGTGCTGTGAGCACGAGACTCGGATTTGTGTTTAGTGCTTGCCTGGATCCTAAGGACCGGTTCATGGAGCATGTAACCTAGCTTTACTGTGCCAACCACATGCTGAGATGGGGCAGCTTGGCCAATTAATTAGGTGTATCTCCGGCGTAGTATGGGTGTTTGGATGATGCGGGGAATAGGTGTCAGCTGGACTACCATATGAACCGTAAGGTTCAAGAGGGGGCCACTGCAGTGGGGGTTGGTGTGACGCCATCAATTCTGTGGAAAACCACAGAACCGAGAACTGATGCATATGTGTGCCCAGGATGTTCATCACACATACACATATGTTCCACAAACTGAATTCAGAATATATATAACCACGAATAACAGAGTCTATTACATTGTTTCATGAGTCTTAGACTCATGCTCACAGCAGAAGTCTTAATCTAACAGCGGAAGTCTTATTTCTATGCAGCGGAAGTCTTCTAACTAGTGTGGAAGCAATTCTAAGCAGTAGCGGCTCCTTCTCTACTCCATCCCCACAGGCAAGGTTGAGAACAGATTACACGCCTAATGCTCCACTTGGTCTTCATAGAAATCTTCTCCTGTTGCTGATGATGAAATAATAATACAAGTTTGAGTACAATGATGTACTCAGCAAGTGTCAGAAAATATGATATGTAGCTCATAACAAGGTAGGTATAAAAAGGCTCATTGCAGAAAGCAAAGTTATTTATCAAACCCATGATAAAATAGCAACTCATCTTTAAGTGAATATAATCCCAACATGCATTAAAATACCAACCATACCTCCATTATGTTCATTACCTTCCATGTCACAACTAGTCATCAATCAACCTCATTCTCGCTCACGAATACCTCCTCGCATTCGCTACCATCTCACAAATACCATCTCGTATTCGCTACCATTCATCTCATAAACAACTTCGTCTCCCACCGAGACTAACCTTGTTGCCATGACTCAACAGTCATGCAACCCATCTTTTCATCTGGACTGAACAGTCCCGAAAACCAAACCATCCAAAATCATAACCAATAACCGTACCCAATAACCATATCCAATATCCATCCCCACTAATCATGGAAGTTGGCCAGGCGCTCGTGACCGTAAGCTCGGCTATCATGATAGTTTTAGAACTCTGCAGAGTTTGCATCTCTTTATCCACAAGTTTGTGATTTCGTCACCCGTCGGCGACTGCAGAACCTCCATTATACCAGTACACAACCGTCGGTGTATGGCCAAGAGATCACAAAATAGCCTTTACAAAGGGGCTACTAGATGTATGGACTCACTAAGGTTTCACCGGCAGGCTAGAATCTCCAATTCTCCCACCCACGGGCCCCCTCTTGTGCCATGCAGTTCCCAGGGCAGTCCTCACTCGACTCCCATTCCCCGCGCCTTCCACAGTCCATAACAATCTAGCAACTTACCTAATTAGTCAGCTAAGCCGCACCCATACTTGGCCTTGTGGTGGCACTGTTATCCTGGCATGTGCTCGCATGAACCGGTCCTTAGATCTACGGCAAGTAAACCACCATTTCATGCTACCTCATTCAAAAACCCAGTCTTGCCTAGATCTCCCTCCGATCCATGTTCATTAACAACACCAGTTTCTTATTACCATTACAAGTGCGGTTAGCTAGACACATCTATCTCGCTTCCCAATCCCATGGACTCAGCAAAGCATAAAAGTAAAAAACCATACCCGATTCATAAACTTCCCTGGCGACAAGGGTGGTTTAATCAAAGCTAGTAAACTCCTATAAAAAGGGTTTCCCATCATGTTTGACTCAGCACACACACCTTTTCGCAAACACAAAACAGTTTTTCCCAAAACATAGGATCAATATGGTCAAGGGGCACTTGCCCTGTTCTTGCGGTTCTGGTTGCTCTTGGATCTCGAAACCTTGTTGTTGCAGCTCGTCGTAGACAGCTCCCTGAGCTTGTCCTGCTATACAGGATCACGCACATACAAGATCCACAACAATCAATATCATGCACAAACTTTAACTAGATGTGATGATGCATATACATGCTATCCTATAATGCGGTTTAGTTTTATTAGGTCGGTTTGTACGTGTTCTTGCATGGTTTTATGATAAACAGAGGTGTTCGGATCAGATGTGGACGTGGCGATTGCCTTGTCTTTAGATCAGCCTGATCAACAAGTGATGTGTCCACGAGAAAGCTTCTGTTCTAAAGGAATCGAAGAACAGATGCAAAGAAAACACAACGATGTCGTAAGGTGGTATTGGAGACCTACCTTACGTCCTTCTCGGTCTCGGGGTCCTTCTGTGACCAGATAGATCGTTGGGGCTCTCTTCCGGCGATCTTCCTCAACTGAACTCCGGCGATGGCTTACTCGGCGAGTTGGGGCTAGGGGTCTAAGTCGTCGGCTCAGGAGTTGGAAAAGAAGTTCGTGGTTTCAGCCAGAGGTTCTGGGTTTTATTTATAATCGGGAAAAGAAGAGTCCTGATCTGATTGGACTTTGAATAAGAGTTCTATTCAGATTATCATTGAATCTTGACAACTTATCTTTAGTTGATTTGGTGCTGTAACATTGTGGAATTCAGGTTGGTTTCTCCTCCGTACCGGTATTTCTACGCGTACAGAATCCAAAAACCGCTCCAGAACTCGTTACCTCCGTGGTGATGAGCTCCGGAAGCTCCACGTGTCCATCAGGGCCTGGTCTCCTCCTTTCCGCGGAGACGAGCTCCGGTTGTGCCGCGTGTCAAGCGAGCGAGACCTCCCTTCTCCTTCGGAGGTGAGCTCCGCGTGCGCCACGTATCCTGGCGGTCGGGACCTCCTCTCTATTCGGAGGTGGCTCCGCGCATGCCACGTGTCAATGCCGGACCTTTCCTCTCTCCGGAGGTAGCTCCGGGTGTGCCACGTATTCATTCCGGACCTCCCTTTTCTCGGAGGTGAGCTCCGTGAATGCCACGCGTCAAGTAGCGCCGGACTTTTCCTTTTTCCTCAGAGACGAGCTCCGAGGTAAACACGTGTCCAACAGTGACGGACCTCCCGGAGATAAGCTCTGGTGGCGACACGTGTCCAATAGATCCGGATCTCTCAGAGGTGAGCTCCGAGATCAACACATAATCCCCGCACGACTGGTCATCTGATTTCTGCGGTGACTAGCTCCGAAGGTGACATGTGTCCTGCGGAACTGCCATTGCTTCTTCCGCGGAGGCTAGCTCCAGAGGCAACACGTGTTCCACAGGGTTGGACATCTCCCCCTTTGCGGAGATGAGCCCCGAGCCTGCCACGTAGCCAGTTTAGCGGTGGACCTCTCCCCACTTCGCAGGGATGAGCTCCAAACACGCCACGTGGCCAGCGGGCCACGGAAGTTGTCTTCGGCGCTCTCTGGGAACTGGATTCGGCTCTTATTGGCTATCTTTTTGATATTTTTCTCTGTTCCTACTTCTTTTAAAATGTTTTCTCTTCATGAAACATGAATATATGCAGAAACCAAAAATGAGAGTGTCACAAATCTACCCCCCTTAAATTGAATGTCGCCCTCGAGATTCATTGGTAGAGAATAGATGAGGAAATTCTGCCTTGATGTCTTATTCACGCTCCCATGTGGCGTCAGCTTTGGTGTGATGGCTCCATTGTACCTTGCACCATCGGATCACTTTGTTCCTGGTGACCCTTTCCTTTACGTCCAAAATTCAGACAGGGTACACCGTACAAGTCAGGTCCTCTTGAAGTTCAAGTTCTTCCATTGGTACTTGCTCCTCCGGTACTCTCAAGCACTTCTTGAGCTGGGATATATGAAATACATCATGTACGTCGGAGAGATATGTTGGGAGCTCTAGTTGATAGGCTACTTCTCCTCGCTTGTCCAAAATCTTAAATGGTCCAATGTAGCGAGGTGTTAGCTTGCCCTTGACGTTGAAACGTCGTTGGACACGGATAGGCAATACCTTAAGGTATACGAAGTATCCTACTTCGAAGGTCAACTTCCTTCGCCTATTGTTCGCATAGCCTTTCTGTCGTGACTGAGCAACCTTTAAGTTTTCCCGTATCATTTGGACTTGTTTTTCAGCTTCTTGTAGCACTTCGGGTCCAAACACCTGGTTCTCTCCGGTCTCGTTCCAAAACAGCGGCGTTCTACATCGCCTACCATACAATGCTTCGAAAGGCGACATCTTCAAGCTAGCTTGATAGCTGTTGTTATAGGAGAATTCGACGTACGGTAAACTCCTATCCCAACTATGCCCATGTTTCAAGGCGCAAGCTCTCAACATGTCCTCCAAAATTTGGTTTGTCCTTTCCGTTTGCCCATCGGTTTGTGGGTGATAGGCGGAGCTAAAATCCAGTCGTGTACCCATAGCTTTCTGCAGCTTCCTCCAGAATCTAGAGGTAAACTGAGAACCTGGACCTGAGACTATCCTCCTCAGGACTCCATGACGGCACACGATCTGCTCCATGTACAACTCGGCTAATTGTGCAACGTTGTACTTGGCCCTTACAGGGAGAAAATGGGCGGTTTTTGTTAATCGGTCCACGATAACCCAGATGGAGTCATAACCCGACTGAGTACGTGGCAATCCGATGATGAAATCCATACTGATGTCCTCCCACTTCCACTCGGGTACCTTCAAGGGTTGCAACAATCCAGCGGGTCTTTGATGTTCGGCCTTCACCCGTTGGCATGTGTCGCATAGGGCAACATATTCGGCTATATCCCTTTTCATACCATCCCACCAATAACAAGTCTTCAAGTCCTTGTACATTTTGGTACTTCCGGGATGTATGGAATAGGGTGAATCATGTGCCTCCTTCAATATCATGTCACGGAGGTGCTTCACGTTAGGCACACAAATCCTTTTTCCTAGCCAAAGCGTACCCTTCTCATCTTCTTCGAAATCCTTCTCTATTGCTTGTCGGATCCTTTCCTTGATCTCCTTGATCTCCTCAGCCATTGCTTGGCCATCTCTTATCTCTTGCTCCAATGAAGAGTGGATCTCCATCATTTCGATGTTGTTCAAGAATTCGAGGTGTAACCGTTCAAACTCCTTACGTAGTTCGGGTGGTAGCTCCCGAACCGTGAGTTGGTGACATGCTCCCTTCCGGCTCAATGCATCAGCTACTACATTGGCCTTCCCAGGGTGGTAGTTGATTCCAACATCGTAATCCTTGATGAGTTCCAACCATCGACGTTGCCTCAAATTCAAGTCCATTTGTGTAAATATGTACTTGAGGCTTTTATGATCCGTATAGATCTCACATCAATGACCAATGATATAATGTCTCCAAATCTTCAATGCATGCACTACTGCTGCTAGCTCCAAGTCATGTGTAGGATAATTAAGCTCGTGCTTCTTTAATTGTCGTGAGGCATAGGCTACCACCTGTCCTTCTTGCATGAGCACACATCCGAGCCCCTGTCTGGATGCGTCACAATATATGTCAAAGCTCTTGCTTACGTCCGGTAATACCAAAACCGGCGCTGTGGTTAGCCTTTTCTTGAGTTCCTCAAAACTTTCTTGGCATGCTGGTGTCCATCGAAAGGCTTTCCCCTTCTTTAGCAACTCCGTCATAGGCTTTGCTATCTTAGAGAAGTCCTTAATGAAGCGTCGGTAGTATCCAGCCATCCCAAGAAAACTCCGAACATCCCTCACGTTTTGCGGTTGGTCCCACTTCAGAACATCCCTCACTTTTCCAGGATCAATGTAAGGGCCTCAATTTTTGACACATAATGGAAGTGTTCATCACCATACACACACACCTCGTTTGAGGAAAGATGATGAACACAAATGAAGAGCAAGTAACCACCATCAACATGCTCATTAGAGAACAAACTCACACATTGTAAAAGTGGTATTTTCCCACATGTGATATAGGTGGGCTGGACATATGAAAACTCCCACACATTGCTAAGGATGTCCATGCCAAATTTCACCCAAATTCAAAACCTTTTTGAGGTTATTTTGGGTATAGCTAGAAAGAGGGCAGTTTGAAACTATATTCAAATTCAAACTGTTTTTATCCCATGAATTCAAAAGTGGGAGGCATATTCTTACTCAGCACATTTTTGTGAGCCCACACACCAATTTTCACTCCATTTGGAGTTGATCTTGACATGAGCTAAGTGGGATAAATTCAAACTTTATTTGAATTCAAAACTGAACTTGTGCTGAAATTCATTCAAAGCAAACCCAATTTGAACTTTGATCAATTCAAATGGCTCATGGGTGAATAATTTGAATTACCAGGGGTATTATGGGGCTCACTGTTTACAACAGTGATTAGGAGTAAATTTCAGAGGTTAAAATTGGAAGTGGGACCCACATGTCAGCCACTACTCCAAATCAAACCGACTGAGATTTTCTCACTCGGTTAACCGAGCTGCCGCTGCGATCGCCACCGAGGGGAGCCGCCGCGCCAGCAGTTGCTTGCCCACGCGCGGGCGTGAGGCGGTGCAGAGTCTTCTTAAGGCGCCTTCCCCCCTCCTCGGCCGAAGCATCGCCCGTTTCTTCCCCCGCAAGAACTCAGCGCCGGCAACCACTTTCCGCAGCTCAGAATCGATCGGAGAGCGCCGATCACAGCTTCCTCCGTCCCCTCCAGAGCCACGGCAAGGTACTAGAGACCTTCCTCCGTCTTCCCCGCTGCTAGAATTCAGTTAAGACCGATTGAAATCGGCTATGCCGAAAGGTCAATTCGGTGACTTAGAACCGCCGCACCTCGGGCTCCCGTGGACAGCCCAACCAGGGCGTTGTCACGCCCGAGCCAAGGCACCCTTGGACGCGCTGGTGTCCGGTGCTGCTCACCCCCGAGCCACAGCCCGAGTCATTGCTCACCGGCGGCGAATTTCCAGTTTTCCCCTTTCTGTGTGCAGAATGACCTTCGGGTGCGATTCCGTCGAATTCGTACCCTAGAAAGGATTAGAGGGCCTCAATCTGCTCTCACACAAACTAGACACGGTAACGCACAAGTTGCCTTCACAACCCTTGGCCGGAGAACCTCTGTACCCGGCGTAATTCGAGGTTTACCGACGGCGGAACAAAAGGGAGGCATCGGGCGCACGGTGAGGACCTACTTCGGGCCTTCCCCGAGCTGCTTCAAGTTCATGTCGACCTTCCCTGAGGTCCACTGATGCTTCCCGACTGGTTCCTCGAGTAGTTGGGGTGCTAGGGAAGTCAGCCGACATGGCCGAAATCTTTCCGAGGTGGTGGCTCGTCGCCGACCATGCACCGGCCATTGTCATGAGTAGCTGACCCCAGAATCCTGTTCCCTGAGTGAAAGTAGGCAGGGGCGGCCAAAATTGTGAATTTTGGAGCTGTACAGAAGCCGGCGGCGAGCTCTCCGGCGAGGTCCCTCGGCGGTGGAGCGCGGGCGTCGCGAGGTTGAAGAAAGGGGTGGACCCCAGCTGTCAGCGACCGATATTTTGAATCGGGATCGGGCTGCGGCCGGGATCGGGTGTGCTGGCGCGCAAAATCCTTGTGGGCCGCGGTGTGCTGTCGCCTCGGCGTGCGAGGCGTGTCCCCGGGGCTCACTCACGAGTTTAAACTTTTCCCCGAATTTTCAGATTTCCTTCAAACTTCAAATCCTTATAACTTTGGCTAGAAAGCTCCAAATCGAGTGAACCAAATTTTGCTGGATTCAGCTCTCTGAGCACTTTCCAGCAAATCAAGTTTCACTTCATGAAAACCTTTGTTTCTCCAGAATTAATTCCTCAAAGTTTAAATTGTTAGGAATTTTAACTGGAGAATCATGTGGAGGAAAATCCTGAATTTTGCTGGGATGTTCACCAAATTATCCCTGAACTACCATAAAATTTCAGACCCATTTGAGCTCATTTGGTCCACCTAATGGTGTGATTAGTGAAACTGTTCCAGAGAAAATAGAAAATGTTCAGAAACATTTTCAGAATTTTCTCTGAAATTGTTTAGCTCATATCTTTAGTTAGGAACCTTCAAATTAAGTGAGACCAACTACATTAGAACCCTCTGAAAATCTTGTTTTCAGAAAGTCATAGTTTGTTTCATGAAAATCCTTAGAACGCCCTAAAAGCCTTCAATTAAGGTCAAGTACATGATTAATTGTGGAGGGCTCAAATGAGCTTTGATGCAACTAAAACTTGACCAAGTCTCTGTTTAGGTTGTAACCAAGCCACAGTAAAAATTTTACAGTCATTAGGCTTGTCTAGTAAGAGTTATAGACTTCACAAGTTTAAAAGTTAATACAACTGCATTTAAATTAATACATGTATTGCTTCTATCATGTAGTCGCTAAGGTCGAGGAGGAACCCGAAGTCCTAGACTTCGTTACTCCGGAGGAACAGCTAGCCTACGACCAAGAGCAGCAAGGCAAGCTCCGGTTTGCATTAACCTTTTTACAAATTTTTATTGTTTTGAGCATTTACTTGAGCACCATGAATACTTGCATTAGAGTCTTGTTTGGAAACCCAATTGCATAACCAAGAAAACCATGGGTTGGGTTTAGGATGGCAGACCCCGTTAGCTACTGCAATGCTAAGATAGAGTAGGATTCGGTACAAGTCGAGTAGTTGGAACTACTCGCGAGCATAGGCTAGAGGCACTCGACTCGGGTAGTGATAGCACATGAAACACATGGCAAGAAAATGAGACCAAGTGGAGGGTAAGGGCAGAAGGACTTTGGGGCCTGTGTGCTGTAGCTCCGCTTGCATCGATTGAGGACCGAGCCGTGTGCGGGCCTGTTGAACAAGCTAGAACAGTACCGAAGACCTACCGGCTATATGGGAACCGGGAAACCGATGTAACTCGGGTAGCTGGGTATTGAGGCATTGCCCATCGTTCAGAGGGTAGGTTGAGAGCTCGAGGTGTAAATCGGCTGGCGGCACTGAGATGCGCGTGTAGAGACCTCTTGCTCGGGACGATGGGACCGGTTCAATATTTGGCTGACGGGTGAAAGGTGGTTGCGTACGGCGTCCGTGATGGTTGTTGTAGGCAAAATCGAGTACGGGCGTACGTGACGGGTTGTTCGGGTAACCCTGCAGGTGTAAATCGATTATAATCGCCGTCCCTCACGGTCAGTGAGTACCACTTGTTCACTGTACCGTGACGTAGAAAGAACAGGCTAGTTACATGTTAAAATGCTGCTGATTGAAAGATGGACTTTGATTGTTAATGGTTTGTTGTAGTTTAGAGCTAACTAAAGTTCTTTTTAACTTTGGGCAAAGTACATGAGAGAAATGCGTTTCTTGTTTGATTGCGGCTCTCTCATGTGCCTTAGCGTAAGGTTCTCCACAACCTACTGCTAAAACATGAAAGTAAGGTTCCACTAATTAGGCGAGTCCTTTGCAAATGATTTTATCTCATGTACCTATCACCTCTCATGTAGAAGTTCCATGTTTAGGTGAGACAGGTCAGACTTGTTGAGCCTTCGTGCTCACTGCTTGTGTTTGAAGCTTTTGCAGGGTTCTATGAGGAAGGGACTCCCGAAGAGTTGACGGAACCTCGGGAGGGGGACCCCGTCGAGTGGGAGTCGTGCACGCCGCAGAGTTAGTGTGCGTGTGTGCTAGCAAGGACACGTTCGAGGGCTGAACGTGGACTTGATGCGTAGTCTACGCCCGCGAGTGTAGACTAAACTTATTTTGATGTAAACATATTCATAAACCTGTTTATGTAATAAAATTCCGCTTCCGCTTTGTACCTTTGATGTGTGTTATCCGGTGCTATGCAACGCAACACCCCTCAGCGTGATCCGGGCTCGACAAGACCGTGGGGTCGTGTCAATCAACCTATACCCCTTCTTCGGAGATAATGTGGCCTAGGAACGATATTTCCTTTAGCCAAAATTGACACTTGTTAAGCTTGGCATACAATTGATGCTCACACATTTTCTGCAAGGTCAATTTCAAATGTTCTTCATGCTCCTCCTCACTTTTTGAGTACACCATAATGTCGTCGATGAAAACCACGACGAACTTATCCAAGTACTCTATGAAAACCTTGTTCACGAGGTACATGAAGTATGCGGGTGCATTTGTTAACCCAAAAGACATGACGGTATATTCATACGAACCATACCGTGTTCGCAAGGCAGTCTTGGGTATATCGGAGGGCTTAATCTTCAGCTAGAAATATCCCGACCGAAGATCAATCTTAGAGAACACTCGGGATCCTTTCATTTGGTCGAATAGGTCCTCTATACGGGGCAGAGGGTATTTGTTCTTGGTTGTCACCTCGTTGAGAGACCTATAGTCCACGCACATCCTTTGGGTTCCATCCTTCTTGTCTACGAAGAGCACAGGAGCTCCCCATGGTGACGAGCTTGGACGTATAGACTCCTTCTCCAACTGCTCTTGGATTTGCTTCTTGAGTTCTACTAGTTCATTGACAGGCATCCTATAGGGTCTCTTTGCTATGGGTGCAGTTCCGGGTACCAAATCAATGGCAAACTCAATGTCCCGATCAGGGTCATACCCGGAAGCTCCTCTGGAAACAAATTCTTGAACCACTGGAATGTTGTCCAATGTTATTCCTTCAACGTGGTTCAAGATTGCCTTTTCGGTTGTTTGTTGGGCTGACTCAAACTCGACACGAATACCGTGCTCATTTTTCAACTGCGCTTCTTTCAGCACATTGGATTACCCCGTTGTGCTTGCTTAACCAATCCATCCCGAGTATTATGTCAATCCCTTGGGAATCCAAGACAATAAGGTTGGCAAGGAAGTCTACCCCCTTATTTTAAGGCTTACTTTCGGACATACTATATTAGTCCTCATTTCTCCTCCGGGAGAATTAACTAACATAGCACATTTTAAGTGGGATATGGGTAGATTATGCTTGGCAACATACTTGGATGATATGAAGGAATGTGACGCTCCAGAATTAAATAAGATGGTGGCTGGGTTGGAGTTGGCAAGGAACATACCAATTACGACGTCCTCAGCCTGTTGTGCTTCCTCGGCAGAGACATGGTTCACGTTATCGCGAGCATAGTTCTGTTGTCCCCGGTTTCCTTGATTGTCCCCTCCGTTCGGTCGCGGGTTCTGTTTGGGCACATTGCCTTGCTGTCTAGGGCCTCTCCTCGGGCACTGGTTCGTGAAGTGTCCTGTTTCCCCACATGCAAAGCATGCCCTGTTGCCTACGGCAGCAGGTACGTTGGGGCGGGGGTTTTGAACAGGAGCGCCCATGTCAGGTCGGGGCACAGGAGGCATGGGCACACGAGGTGCTGGTGCAATGGTTCGTTGCTGTGGTGGCTGACTAGGGCGATATGCAGGAGTGGTCGATCCAAACTGCGGTGCAGCTAGGGGCATGTACCGAGGTCGCACGTTGCTTCCTTGAGGCTGGTATGGCATCTTCCTCTTGCACTCTCGTTCGATCTCTTGGATCTTGCTTTCAACCACTATAGCCTTGTCAACCAGCTTCTGAAAGCTTGCATAGTCATTGTTGAGGAGCTGAACCTGGATCTCATTGTTCAACCCTCTCATGAACAGGTATTGCTTCCTCTGGTCTGAGTTGACATCTTCGGGGCATACCGGGACAGTTGTGTGAACTTGTTGAGATACTCATTCACGCTTCTCTGTCCTTGGCGGAGACCTTCAAACTCCCGTCTCTTGAGCATCATTACACCAGCAGGGATGTAATGAGAGCGGAAACTTTCCTTGAACTCAGTCCAAGTGATCGTCTCCGGGTCGACATGAGCGTTGCATAGGGCATCCCACCAGTCAGCGGCAGCTCCCATAAGTTGGTGTGACGCAAAGAGGACCTTCTCTCGGTCATTGCACTGCACTATGGCAAGCTTCTTCTCCATGGATTTCAACCAGTTGTCGGCCTCCATGGGGTCGTTAGCTTGAGCAAAGGTGGGTGGTCGAGTCCTCATGAACTCACCCAATCTGTTATGAGTCGGCGGTGGTGCCGGAACGGGGTTGTTGTTGTTGGCCTGCAACTGACCCAAAGTTTGGATCATGGTTTGCATAAGTTGGTTCTGCATGGCCATCAACCGTTCCAGGTAGTTCTCACCAGCTCCGGGGTTAACAAGAACTCCATCTTGGCCATCCTCTTGGTTGTCACGGACGTTCCTTCGGCCGGCGTTTCCTCTCACCATCTGTGAGAGAGATCGAAATAGAATAAATATTTAGAAGGTTAGGTAGATCCCCTCAACTATATGCATCAAGGTGGGTTGGACTATATATATTAGCCCATATGGGGATGTGAACAAGTGTCGAAGCATCTCACACCTCTTTCTACTTACGTGTGGATATGGACAACGTTTTGAGACGTCCCATGACTCACACAAACCACACAATTCACAACAATCATCACAAGGGCTCACACAACTCCTATTCAAGGCTTGTTCAATGGGGGTCCTATATGGCTTAGGGTGATGTCAAATGTGTGATCAAACTATGGCTTCTCCTAGGCTTGTATCCTATGTCAAGGTAGTTTCAAGGCCAATCTAAGCACCCTAGGCTTGCACCCTATGGTCAGCGTGGCTTAGCTACCAATCTGTGTCGGATACGAATCTGTGATCTATCTAAGTGTGAAACCTACCATCAACCCGTGGTTTTGGTACCAATATGTGATTGTATCTAGGTGTATAATCTACCCTCATCCGTGGCTTTTGATACCAATCCGTGTTTCCTATTTAGGCGTGTAACCCACTGTCAACAGTGGCTCTAATACCAATCTGTGACGCCCTCAATTCTGTGGAAAACCACGGAACCGAGAACTGATGCATATGTGTGCCCATGATGTTCATCACACATACACATATGTTCCACAAACTGAATTCAGAATATATATAACCACGAATAACAGAGTTTATTACAATGTTTCATGAGTCTTGGACTCATGCTCACAGCGGAAGTCTTAATCTAACAGCGGAAGTCTTCTAACTAGTGTGGAAGCAATTCTAAGCAGTAGCGGCTCCATCTCTACTCCATCCTCACAGGCAAGGTTGAGAACAGATTACACGCCTAATGCTCCACTTGGTCTTCATAGAAATCTTCTCCTGTTACTGATGATGAAGTGATAATGCAAGTTTGAGTACAATGATGTACTCAGCAAGTGCGGGAAAATATGATATGTAGCTCATAACAAGGTAGGTATAAAAAGGCTCATCGCAGAAAGCAAAGTTATTTATCAAAACCATGATAAAACAGAACCTCATCTTTAAGTGAATATAATCCCAACATGTATTAAAATACCAACCATACCTATGTTCATTACCTTCCATGTCACAACCAATCATCAATCAACCTCATTCTCGCTCACGAATACCTCCTCGTATTCGCTACCATCTCACGAATACCATCTCGTATTCGCTACCATTTCATCTCATAAACAACTTTGTCTCCCACCGAGACTAACCTTGTTGCCATGACTCAACAGTCATGCAACCCATCTTTTCATCCGGACTCAACAGTCCCGAAAACCAAACCATCCAAAACCATAACCAATAACCATACCCAATAACCATATCCAATATCTATCCCCACTAATCATGGAAGTTGGCCAGGCGCTCGTGACCGTAAGCTCGGCTATCATGATAGTTTTAGAACTCTGCAGAGTTTGCACCTCTTTACCCACAAGTTTGTGATTTTGTCACCCGTCGGCGACTGCAGAACCTCCATTATACCAGTAAACAACCGTCGGTGTATGGCCAAGAGATCACAAAATAGCCTTTACAAAGGGGCTACTAGATGTATGGACTCACTAAGGTTACACCAGCAGGCTAGAATCTCCAATTCTCCCACCCAAGGGCCCCCTCTTGTGCCATGCAGTTCCCAGGGCAGTCCTCACTCGACTCCCATTCCCCGCGCCTTCCACGGTCCATAACAATCTAGCAACTTACCTAATTAGCCAGCTAAGCCGCACCCATTCTTGGCCTTGTGGTGGCACTGTTATCCTGGCATGTGCTCGCATGAACCGGTCCTTAGATCTACGGCAAGTAAACCACCATTTCATGCTACCTCATTCACAAACCCAGTCTTGCCTAGATCTCCCTCTGATCCATGTTCATTAACAACATCAGTTTCTTATTACCATTATGAGTGCAGTTAGCTAGACACATCTATCTCGCTTCCCAATCCCATGGACTCAGCAAAGCATAAAAGTAAAAACCATACCTGATTCATAAACTTCCCTAGCGACAAGGGTGGTTTAATCAAAGCTAGTAAACTCCTATAAAAAGGGTTTCCCATCATGTTTGACTCAGCACACACACATTTCGCAAAACAAAACAGTTTTTTCTCAAAACATAGGATCAATATGGTCAAGGGGCACTTGCCTTGTTCTTGCGGCTCCGGTTGCTCTTGGATCTCAAAACCTTGTTGTTGCAGCTCGTCGTAGACAGCTCCCTGAGCTTGTCCTGCTATACAGGATCACGCACATACAGGATCCACAGCAATCAATTTCATGCATAAACTTTAACTAGATGCGATGATGCATATGCATGCTATCCTATAATGCAGTTTAGTTTTATTAGGTCGGTTTGTACATGTTCTTGTATGGTTTTATGATAAACAGAGGTGTTCGGATCAGATGTGGACGTGGCGATGACCTTGTGTTCAGATCAGCCCGATCAACAAGTGATTTGTCCACGAAAAAGCTTCTGTTCGAAAGGAATCAAAGAACAGATGCAAAGAAAACACAACGATGTCGTAAGGTGGTATTGGAGACCTACCTTACGTCCTTCTCGGTCTTGGGGTCCTTCTCTGACCAGACAGATCGTTGGGGCTCTCTTCCGGCGATCTTCCTCGTCTGAACTCCGACGATGGCTTACTCGGCGAGTTGGGGCTAGGGCTCTAAGTCGTCGGCTCAGGAGTTGGAAAAGAAGTTTGTGGTTTCGACCAGAGGTTCTGGGTTTTATTTATAATCGGGAGAAGAAGATTCCTGATCCGATTGGACTTCGAATAAGAGTTCAGATTATCATTGAATCTTGACAACTTATCTTTAGTTGATTTGGTGCGGTAACATTGTGGAATTCAGGTTGGTTTCTCCTCCATACCGGTATTTCTACTCGTACAGAATCCAAAAACCGCTCCAGAACTCATTACCTCCGCGGTGATGAGCTCTGGAAGCTCCACGTGTCCATCGGGGCCTGGTCTCCTCCTTTCCGCAGAGACGAGCTCCGGTTGTACCACGTGTCAAGCGAGCGAGACCTCCCTTCTCCTTCGGAGGTGAGCTCTGCGTGCGCCACGTATCCTGGCGGTCGGGACCTCCTCTCTATTCGGAGGTGGCTCCGCGCACGCCACGTGTCAGTGCCGAACCTTTCCTCTCTCCGGAGGTAGCTCCGGGTGTGCCACGTATCCATTCCGGACCTCCCTTTTCTCAGAGGTGAGCTCCGTGAATGCCACGCGTCAAGTAGTGCCGGACTTTTCCTTTTTCCTCAGATACGAGCTCCGAGGTAAACACGTGTCCAACAGTGACGGGCCTCCCGGAGATAAGCTCTACTGGCGACACGTGTCCAATAGATCAGGACCTCTCGGAGGTGAGCTCCGAGATCGACACGTATCCCGCGCGACTGGTCCTCTGATTTCCGCGGTGACTAGCTCCGAAGGTGACATGTGTCCTGCGGAACTGCCTTTGCTTCTTCCGCAGAGGCTAGCTCCGGAGGCAACACGTGTCCCACAGGGTCGTACATCTCCCCCTTTGCGGAGATGAGCCCCGAGCTTGCCACGTAGCCAGTTTAGCGGTGGACCTCTCCCCACTTCACAGGGATGAGCTCCAAACACGCCACGTGGCCAGCGGGCCACGGAAGTTATCTTCGGCGCTCTCTGGGAACTGGATTCGGCTCTTATTGGCTATCTTTTTGATATTTTTCTCTGTTCCTACTTCTTTTAAAATGTTTTCTGTTCATGAAACATGAATATATGCAGAAACCAAAAATGAGGGTGTCACAGTTGGAGCCTCCTGGATGCTGTTAGGGGTGAAAGCTCAGTGGGCCCACACTCGTCAGGAATCCCTTTGTAAAGACCTCGTAGTGATCTCCTGGCTACACACCTCGGAAGTGTGAACGTGGTTCGCGGTCACTAGCATAATGGAGGTTTTTCTAATCCACCTGACAACGGTGGATGAAATCACTACATGTGGGTACAGTGGTGCAAACTGTGCAGAGTCAAAACTGTCATGACAGTCATGCTCACGGTCAAGAGCGGCTTGGACTTATTCATGATTAGAGTATGATGAATTGAGAAGTGGAAGTTGTTAAGCGGGGAGCTTAACAATAGAAATGAAGTTATGGTTACTTGATATTGATGATGGGTTAGTGGATTGGGACCATTTTATTTATATAATAATGTAGGTGCTTAATAAGCTAAGATGATAGGTACTAATTGTGTAGTGCTTTAACCATGAGTTGAACCTCTCCTTGCTCTAGCCATGCATGACATAACTTTCCCACACTTGCTGAGTACCAACGGTACTCAAGCTTGCTTTTCGTTGGTTTCAAATTGCTGCTCAGGCCAAGGCAATGATGTGGTGTACAACAATCAAGACTTTGGACCCGAAGAGGGATTCTAGGTTCACGGAGTCCCCCGGGCAACGCCTGTGATGGAGCCTTCAAGACTTTACTTCCGTTGTTTGTTTCTTTACATGTTGTGAACATATCATCGTCATTCGAGACGCTATGTAAGACTTATTTATATTCGAACACTTGGTTTGTAATATAATTGATGCTTCACTATTTGTCATCACATGTATGAGAAAATGATCCTGGCATACATGTGAGAGTCACTCGGTGGTTCTGCGGAAAAACCGGGTGTGACAGTGATGTGCCCAGGAACAAGCTCGTTGGTGTGCCTAGGAACAAGCTCGGTGTCGGATTCATCGCTGCCGACGACGACAACGATGGCAGGAATGTGGCCAACACCTCCTGTGTTCACGAACGAGCTTGGCGGCGACTGCGACGGTGGATCTGCTGTCACCGGAAGAGACTCCATCGTTGATGAGAGAGAATGGAGATCAAGATTTCTTGTCGGTTGAAATACACAATTTGTCTTCATTAATCCGTGGCAAAACTGAAGACGATACTATAACTTCATGAGATGTTGTTCGCAACAATGACTTCAGTCACTGTACACAATGGGAGGCGAGCTAGGTTCTGGACGTCTAGCTTGGCTCCATGGGAGCAGCCCCGCGGTCATATTCCCCAATCTGTACAAGCACAGTAAGAGAAAAAACCGGATGGTGGCAAGCGCAATACATAACAATAGTTGGATTACTGATGTGGCGCATGATCTCACGGTGAGCCTATTGGAGGACTTTGTAAAACTGTGGGATATGGTACAAGGCTTTCAGCTCGATCCGGAGGATAACAGGGATGATGAGATTAAATGGTTAGGGGCAGCTAACGGACAGTATACAGCTCGGTCTGCGTATGGAATACAATTTGTAGGAGGCACTCGATCGTGGCTCCACAAGAAGCTTTGGAAAGTTTGGGCCCCTAGTAGATGTAAGATTTTATATGGCTATTATTACAAGATAAGCTCTGGACAACGGCAAGGTTGCAGGCCCGAGGGTGGAAAAATCAATACTTTTACTCGATGTGCCGCAGGAGCCTAGAGACGTCCACCCACCTATTCATGGAGTGCCCTGTGGCGAGGGAGGTCTGGGAGCGCATAGGAGTTAACTTTAAACAGGTGGGGCTGCGACTGGCAAATTGGAAATGTGATCTCGACATTGCTATGTGGTACGACGATCTTGTTAACGGGCAAGCACGATTACCCATTGGCTCGCTAGTCATTCTTGTTTGCTGGGTGTTGTGGAAGGAGAGAAATGCGCGCGTATTCAGATCCGAGGAAAGGACAACGGATCAGCTTCTTGGGATAATGCATGAGGAGGCCTCTCTTTGGTCGCAAGCAGGGGCAAAAAACCTGTTCAAACAAACGCCGAACCTTGCCCAATAGGTTAACTCGGAGATGGCAGCCTGCTGCTGCTGAAGTTTGATCACTTGCTGAAACCCAAGCGCTTAGCTGCGTTTCGGAAATCATGATGTAACTTGTAGTGCGTGATGTATAGATTAGCCTGGCCCTCAGCACTTCTTGTGCTTTTTCCTCTCTTTTTCTTCTTTTCTGTAACAATCTATTCCTCTTAATAAAACATGCTCAATTAGCTTTCTAAAAAAATACTATAACTTCATCGACTAAAAATCTGATGACGCCGCAACAAGCCACAGCTTATAACTCGGACGCGCAAAAAACGGTGACTGAGCTGGCCCAATCCGTTTGCCGGGCCCGATCGGATTCATTAACTTGTCAGTCAAGTACTTGGGCTGGACTGGATCGAATTCAAGTCGGACTCGCCCAAATTAGGAAACCCACCGTCTCTGCCGGCCCAGCCGCTTAAAAAGAACGCCTTCCTCCTCGCGCGAAACCAGACGACGCTCTCGCTCTCGCAGTCTCGCCTTCCCCTCTGCTCCTTCCACGCCCTTCTCCCCTGCTCCTTCCACGCACTCCACCCCGCCGCGCGCCTCCCGCTCGTGGCCATGGTGATGTCGCGCCCTTCCTCCTCCGGCATGAAGAGCATCCGCTGCGACCTCCAGCGTCGGAAGCACAAGGCCCTAGCCTCCACGCCGCCGGTGACCAAGAAGACCCCTGCGACGCTGCCGCCGCGAGGGTGGCGCAAGACCCAGGATCCACGACCCCGTCCACCGCGGCAGGAGGTTCTTTCTTCGACCATCTCCCAGTCTCGAGGCACCCACGCGTCCCCACGGAGCTGCCACGCTTCCGTGACTCCATCTTCCGCTGCCTCTGCTCCACGGGCGCCGCCGTCTCGGTCCGGATCCACGTGCACAGCCACCCAAGGCACCGCCGTTCATCTAAAGCCCGGCACGAGGGTTTCTGTTCGCACGAGGACACGGGCAATGATCAACGGGAAGACCCTCGTGCTCTGGCTCTCCGCAACGATCGTCTCGGCCACTGATGGCAGCTATGAGGTGATCTTTGAGGGCAACCTACCACGCGAAGACCCCTTTTCCACCGTTCATGTCCCGATCCACCACGTCAGACCGATCAAGCCGTCACCGCCGACTCCACCGCCGTCGTCCCAGCAGCAGGCTCCGTTCGCCTCCGCCTCGACTGCCATCCACACCGCAGGGCCCAAGAATCACGCAGCGCAACCCTCGACACGGCCGACCACGGCGGGGAAGTCACTGCCGCTCGTCCGCAAGTTCATGTTAGAGATGAAGCAAGCGTCAAGGCCGACCACGGCAGGGAAAAGCTCACGTCGTCAGTAAGATCTTGTCAGAGATGAAGCACTGAAGCGGCATGCCTAGCGATTGGGATAGTAGTGGCTCTTGTAGATTGAAGCACGGCTTCCATGTTCCTGATTAGTCTATTTTTGTTCGATTAAGTCATGAATTGTCTGTCTCAGCTCTTTAGTGGCTTTGTGTAATTGCCTAATAGGCAACATGGATGTAGTTGACTATCACTGCTGGGTGTAGCATCCCAAAGTCAGGTTTCTGATAACAACATAGCTCGGAGAATCACTGGTGGTGTTACCTTTTATGTGAATTTTCTGGGTTCATGCACAAAGTGGATGCTTGACACCTTGCTACCTGTATTCCGAAGAATACCATATCTAGAGTCGAAATATTTTTCTTTTGGACCAAATGATCATACTTCATCGTAAGCAAGTTACAGAAATGGGGAAGCATGGGCTCCCACTGAAATGTTCGTAGGGCTGCTTGAACATTGGATGGAGCTGAATGTGCTGGTGCCTCACAGGAATTCAGGTACCTTGTCAGTGAGGAGGTTGGCGTCTTGCACGTGAAGGGCTTTAGCAATCCGATCTGCTTGGAGTAGAGTGCTCATCGTAGCTGTTGAAAATATGCAGCAGAGAACTAACAATGCAAACCAAATTTGTCGGTTCAGTGATTAGAGTATCAACTAAAGTACCTCTGATAACCTCATTCTTCTGTAGGGTTACTAGTAACAGAAGAGGAAAAAGTATTGATGAGCGTGCACTTTTAGAAAAATATGCAAAATCAGCACTTTTAGAAAACAGACTTTGTGGATACACAGCAGCTTCAAAATTAGGTGGTTGTTGCAGCCACTTAATCACGTCAGATGATAATTGATCAAGAAGAAGTTGCTCGAAGTGAAGTGTCCATGTGCAGCTAGAACAATCAGATGATCCTCTTAAGGAAAGCACATGGGTGTGCCTTTAGCAAAGGAATTCAGCAAACAACTAGCAGAGCTACAACCCGTTTAAACATTCAGGTTTTAATTCGTCTTATTAGGACATTTTGGTGAAATACCAGGCATGTACATACTCCCACAATATCAAAGAGCTGAAAATTGTGCCCTGATTATAAGTGCAAGGACATCAATTCAAGAATGGCCGTTGACAGCTTTGTCATTCGACAACTATTAGAGCACAAATTTTTTTTGTTCCAAACTTGCAATTGAAAACGTGCTTCATAGCTTATCCAAGAACGGACGAACTGAAGAATCAGAACCAACTCTCTGAACTATCAGTATATTTTTCTTAATACACTTAAATCTGAATTTGTGGAACACAGATATTTTCAGTCTTAATTTCCAGCACACGACAACACGTCCCTATTACCTAACTCTGAAGCACCGGGCCGGATCGGATTCATCAACTTGTAAGTCATGCTAGTTGCTGCTGGTCGGACTTTCAGAAAAGGGAACTCACCGTATGACTGCCGCCCCGATCACTTAAACACAACGCCCTTCGCTCCTCGACCGAAAACCAAAACTCTCCTCTGCTCAACCCTTTTCTTGATTGCCACCGCTGCTGCTTGCTCAACCTCTACTTCCACTGCTCGAGGCGACGAGGCGTGCCCTAGTTTTCATTGGATTGCAGACGTCTAATCCACGCTTCGGAGATGGCCATCGCTGCAGCAGAAGACGACATGTTCTGCCCCACAAACGACCGGCTCGTCGACCGCTACCTCCGCGCCAAGCTCGACGGCAAGATCAGCGACCTCGCCGACGCCGCCTACTTCCATGACGCCGACGTCTGCTCCGCCCGGCCGCACGACCTGGTCCGCGATCACAGCATGCCCGCACGCGTGCCCTGCAGAGACGCCGGTGACGGCCAGCAATGGTACTTCTTCAGCCCCGTGCGTTTCTTGGGCAGTTCCCTGAAGAAGAGGTCGCGGACCATCGCCGACACCGGCGACAAGGAATCCTGGCACGCCGAGGGTCGCCCAAAGCCGGTGGAAGGGAGCGCTGCTGGCAGCTACGTGCAGAAATTCTCGTACCATGTGAGGATTGGGCCCAAGATCGTCAAGAAGCCGGGTTGGATCATGGCCGAGTACACTTTCAAGGACACCAGAGAAGGCCAGCCGGTTCTTTGCAAGATCTAGAAGTCACCTCGAGGCCCTGGGCGCTCCAAAGCATGTTCTTCGTCGTCGGTCAAGTCAGGCTGCAAAAGGAAGGCGGCGGACGATCTCGAGGAGGCGATGCCGAGCACTCGGTCGGGCCAGACCAAGGAAGAAGAGGATGACGTCAACCCGCTGTCAGTCGAAGACCGTGCGGTTGTGCCGGAGATCGAAGAGATGCTGCACGTGGAGGAAAGCCAGCCGCAGCTCGCACCGGTGTTCGGAGAGTTTATGACTCAGCAGAGGAGGACGGGGACGGGGTCACTCTTGACGAGCTGCTCCTCGATGACCTGTCCTGTCCGCATTCAGGTCTCTGCACCTGATCCTGACAACATTGAGGAGCTCATCTTCTGCACTAGACGATCCCTGTAACAGCGAACTCGATTGTAAAAGAGTGTTCTGAACGTATGCACGATGTATGTAGTTTTTGTAAGAATTGGCTACATTGATTTCTCTCAGTCCTTGTTGCTTACAGTTCACTATGTCCATACTCCTTATTGTAGCGGTTTACTCAATCGTTAGTTAATTCTTGGAGAATTGCTTGCCTTCGATTTGTGTTGGCTTGTTGCACTGATCAGCCTAATTTTGCGCCCGATCCTGCTCGTTGAGTTGTTCTTCCTCTGCAATGGTACATGCTAACGGATGAACAAGAGCACAGAAAAGCTTGCCTTGGCATGTTCCTGAAATCCCCCCTCGCCGCGCCCGAGGGCTCCCGCAGCACACCACCAGCCTCGGACCCGGCGGCGCCGAGCGGTTGTACTCGATCGAGAACGGGTTCGACTTTCTCCTGCTTCGGCTTCTTGCCGCCGCTATCTGCATCCCCGGCGGCCAAGATCCGGCCCCGAAGAGGGTGAGAGAGGTCGGACTCACAGATAAGGAAACTCACTGAGATTTCTGAGTACTACTTTGATCTTAACTCGGATGCTCAATTCCTTCGGTCTCATTTCAATTACATGACTTAAGCAACCATCAAACAACTCTAACCTAGATCATGATTCTAATTACAATTCAATTAGAGTTTTAGCTAATGCTTGTGTACCTTCAATCGCAGATGAATTTGCAACCATTGAAGTCGACGAAGAAGGGAAGCTTTTCTGAGATTTCCTCCTCCCTCGTTTGCTTAATTAGGTTAGTCTTCGAATTCTTTTTTTTTCATGTTCTTTCTCTAATTAATCCCCGATCAGTCAAATGCTCTCTTTCTATAGACGAGAAGGCATTCCAAGGGGTCTTCCTAACCGATTTAGTTGAGGGGGCTTTTGATCAAAGCTCCTAGAGATCGAATTGGTTAAAATCTTAATCAATTCAATCTCTACGTGGTTCTATTTCTAACATTCTCCCCCTTGACCACAGTCTAAGAACTTATTACTTATCACTTAGTTTTATACATATTTCATCATTCTTCATATGAAGAGCACAGCGCATCGAAGACGACCATTTACGTATTGCTTGACTCGACGACCACTTCACATTTTACACTTAGAAATATGATCTTATTCTTAGTTTGGCCCCTAAGTATTAGAGCATCATAGGTTCTCCCTAAATATGCTGGGTGGAATACCTTTAGTTAGCGGATCCGTGAGTATTTGCTTGGTTCTAATATTGCTCAAGACTAATAGTATGATTCTGGATTCGATCTTTCACAACATAAAACTTGATGTCCATGTGTTTGGCAGCACCACTCGACTTGTTGTTGTGATAGTAGAATACTGCTGGTTCATTATCACAGTATATCTTAAGTGGTTTTTCAATCCTGTCAACCAGTCTAAGGCCGGGTAAAAATTTCTTAAGCCACATTGTTTGCCCAGTGGCCTCATAACAAGCAACAAACTTTGTATACATTGTGGATGATGCATAACAATTTGTTTGAAGCTTTTCCATGAGATAGCTCCATTCGCGAGAGTGAATATGTATTCCAACGTGGATTTCTTAGTATCTACACAACCCACAAAATCTGAATCTGAATAACCCACTACTTCTAGTGAGTCTGATTTTCTATATGTCAACATGAGGCCTTTAGTACCTTGTATGTATCTCAGAGCTTTCTTGACTGCCTTCCAGTGATCCACACCTGAATTGGCCTGATATCTACCAAGCATCCTAGTGACATAATCTAAGTCAGGGTGAGTGCAAACTTGAGCATACATGAGGCTTTCGACAGCTGAAGCATATGTGACTACTTTCATCTGATCAATCTCATACTGATTTCTAGAACATTGAAAATTCCCAAACTTATCACCCTTGACTATAGGAGCAGGTGAAGGTTTATACTTATGTATGCAGTACTTCTTTAGTACATTGTCTAAGTATGCTTTCTGAGAAAGACCTAATACTCCTTTAGATTTATCTCGATGAATTTCTATGCCTAAAATATAATAATCTTCACCGGTATATTTCATATCGAAATTAGAGGATAAAAATTTCTTAGTCTCTATTAGTAGATGAGCATCACTACTTGCTAGTAGTATGCCATACACATATAGAACGAGAAAAATAAATTTTTCGTTCTTAAATTTAGGATATATACAATTATCCTCCTCATTCTCTTTAAATTCAAACTTTCTAATTGTCTCATCGAACCTGAGACCATTGTCTCGAGACTTGCTTAAGTTCATAAATAGATTTCCTTAAGTGGCATCCCATATGTTCTTTACCTTTAGCGACAAACTCTTTTGGTTGTGTCATATAGACGTCCTCATATAGATCCCCATTGAGGAGTCGTTTTTACATCCATTTGATGAAGTCTAAGTCATAATGCGCTACTAATGCCATGATAATCCTGAATGAATCTTTAGTTGAGACGGGTGAGAACGTTCCACTATAATCTATTCCTTCTCTTTGAGTGAATCCTTTTGTTACAAGTCTGGCTTTAACTTATCTATTTTCCCTTTGGAGTCACGCTTAATTTTGTAGATCCATTTGCAGGATCTTGTTTTGGCTCCATCGGGAATTTATACTAACTTCCAGACTTTGTTGGCATCCATAGATCTCATCTCATCTTCCATGGCTTTACACCACTCGGATGATAGAAGGCTTCTCATAGCTTCTTCAAAAGAGGTGGGATCACCCTTCATTTGAATTTCATCACTCATATAGACCTCATAATCGTCTGGTATGACAGATATTCTTATTCTGTGAGAAGTTCTAACTTGCGCATCATCCTCAGGTTGAGGCAGTTGTTGTTCTTCATCATTTGCAGCAACATTGTCATTTTGCTCTGAAGGTTGAGGTGATTCCTGTAGGACGGGGACCTCACTAATTTCAATTGCTGGTGTAGAACTAGCAACGGGTGTTGGGTTAGAATCACGTGCTTTTGATCTGACAACAGTAGGTAGAGTGAAGTATGCTTCTTGAATCATTGGAGTGGGCGCGTAGACCCTTTTCTTATCAAGATTAATCTCACGTCTTACCTTACTCTCCCTAATCATATTGTCTTCTAAGAAAATTGCATGTCTCGTTTCTACAAACTTAGTATACCTGTCAGTGCAGTAGAAACGAAACCCTTTGCTTTTATCTGAGTAGCCAATGAAATAGCAACTCAATGTCTTAGGATCTAATTTTCCAATTTTTGGATTAAAAATTTTATCCTTAGCGGGACAACCCCAAATGTGTAAGTGTTAAGTGAAGGCTTGCGTGCCGTCCACATCTCATATGGAGTTTTAGGCACGTATTTTGTAGGGACCCTGTTAAGTAAATGAATAACGATTTTTAACACCTCCATCCATAAGTTAACAAACAATTCTAAGAAACTAAGCATGGATCTAACTATGTCCATCAACGTACAGTTTCGTTGTTCTGCTACTACATTTTGCTGAGGCTCGCCTGGTGTCGAGTATTGGACAACTATGCCATTTTCCTGTAAAAACCGTGTAAATGGTCCAGAAACTTGGCCATGTGGGGTATGACGACCGTAGTACTCCCCCCATGGTCGGATCTAACCATTTTGATTTTGATATTATGCTGATTTTTAACTTCGGCCTTAAATATCATAAATTTCTCTAATGCTTTGTAACGATCCTTGATTGGAAAAATATAACCATAACGAGTATAGTCATCCGTAAAAGTTATGAACGAGTCAAAATCGTCAATGGAGTCCGTGAGAAAGGGACCACAAATGTCCGTGTGAATCAATTCTAATATTCCCGTACTTTGTTTGACGTTTTTCTTAATTTTCTTAGTGAATTTACTTTTTATGCAATCTATAAACTCTTCTGAATCTGAATAGTCTAAGTGAGGAAGAATCGACGCCTAAGCAACAATACCATAATTTCGAAGAAGTTTACCAATTTATTCTTTTACGTTTATTAAAACCTAAGTTATTATGTGAGGAATTATGAACTTCACTTATTTCATTTATATCATCATGCATAGATAAAACATAAAGCGTGTCTTGTCGAATGGCAAGACCCACTATCTTATTATTAAACTTAATGATATATTTGTCATTGCCAAAGTGGCATACAAAATCATAATCGTCTAAACATGAAACTGAAATCAAATTCCTCTTCCGATGGAACATAAAGTACATCATGAACTGTAAGTATAAAGCTATTTCTAAGTGCTAGTGAAAAATCGCCAATGGCTTCAACTTGTGCTTCATGGCCATCTACAACTCTAATTTTCCTTTCTCCTCTTTGAAGTGTCCTCCTCGTACTTAACCACTGTAACAAATTGCAAACGTGCACGGTGACACCTAAGTCAATCCACCAATTTGATGAATAATCTTTTAAGTACAGGGATTCATCAAAATCACTAATAAAATTGTTACCTTTCTTGTTGCACCATTTAAGAAAGCCTATGCAGTCCTTTTGACGGTGTCCTTTTTCCTTGCAAAACAGGCACTGGTCTTTTGAGACCTTAATCTCTTTAGAAGATTGCTCATTTGGAACTTTGCGCTTTTTCTTATCATTTTGAGGAGCATAGAAATTCCTAGTAGTAGGACTATTAAAGTTCTTCTTTCCTTTTCCTTTCACATAGTTGACTGTTTCACTTTCGCGAAAGGTCTTAGTTCGCTCCTCTTCCTGAACGCACATGGCTATGAGTTTTTCTAAGTTCCATTATTCTGGCTATGAGTTATAGTTAATGACAAAAGCTTCAAATTCTCTAGTGATAGAGGCAAATGTAAGATGGACTAGAAATTCATCCTTACTCCCCAAGTCCATAGGTTTGAGTTTTGAAGCCATATTTGACATCCTAAGAATATGTTCACGAACACCACCTCCAGTGTATTTCTCAGTAACAAGTCTCTTAATTAGTGTTCTTGCAGTTGTTTTGGAAGAGCCGGTGAACTGACTTCGAATTTTCTGAAGGTATTCTGTAGTTGTCTCACAGTCAGAAATGGCTCCCCTAATTGGCTCAATGATTGTGCCCTTAATCACCATAAGACACTTCTTGTTGGAAGTGTTCCATTTAGCATGAGCCTCATATAATTTCTTAAATTCCTTATGAAAGACATTCATCCTTTCATTGTATTCTTCCTGAGATTCTTCTGGCCCATGAAAAGGCGGAACCTCACGCTCAATAGGACGAGGTGTCACAATCGCAAGGTCGATCTCTGAGATTGCCAAAGCAATTTCTAATTTCTCCCTCTATTAACCATAATTGTTGCCATTCAGATGTTCAATGGAGGAGATGTAACCGTGTGAGTTGTTAATCCCGGAAGAACCTTCGTTATGCAAAAGAATATCCAAAGTAAGCAAATGTATAGAGGCATAAAAGTGCATAAAATGGCATGTTTTTGTTTTTCACGTTAGCTACTAAACAAAAATATGTCATTTATAGACTTAAATCTGCATGAAATGTTGCATTTCATTTTTCACGTTGGCTATTTAATGATATGCAACAAAATACTTTTTAAGAATAGGTAATTTTCACTTTGGGTACTCATTGAAACATTACCACAACTTAATTTTTTTGTTTAACATAGCAAATAATGTTTTTCATGTTGGCTATTAAACATTAATTTACATAAAAAACTTAATTTCCTACAGCATAATAAAATTGTTATTCACTTTGGCTACTTAACAAGTATTTATGATGCTATACAACGGAAGCTAAATCTAATTTTGGGTATTTTCTGAATTTTTTCTTAGACAAATTCCACAATTTAATCAAGTTTATGGCATAGAAAATACTAAAATTCAGTAATAAATATGAAAAATCATGGAAAATACCAAAAATAGTACACCAGTACATTTCAAACATCACACAATCTTTCTGACTTTTTTCTTATACCAAAACTTAATTATAGTGGGTTTAGCTAATTTTAATAGCCCTTTATTTAATTTTCTGGAAAATAGAAAGCTAGAAATTCTAAAAGGAAAAACCCACTACTGATTTTGGCCCAAAAGTCCTAGGTGATGGCCCAGCCCAATAATTATATTTGGCCCAAAGGCCCTCTTAGTGTTTCCACTAAATTCCAGAAAAATAAGGAAGGAAAAAAGGGGCTCGTTTGGCCCGTTTCTCATCTAATCTGGCCCAAAGGTGTAAAAATCCCAAAAATGTATATGAACTAAACTGATGCTTTAATGCTATGTGTTTCAAATTCATGAAAATGGGACTTACAAAAACTTTTCTACACGTAAGGGGTATATGGAGGTTCATCAAAAAGGGCTCCCATGTTCATTTGAATGTTTTGCACCAAGGTGTCCTTAAATACCATGGATGAGATACTCCTTTGCATGAAAAAGATTAAAAATTAGATTTTCAAATTCAAAGGTCACTTCAAATTATTGCCAAACTTTTGATTACACATGCATCCCTATACTTTTGAATTTGAGGAAATTAGGATGGCAACCTTCTAATTTTAGGGTGGGCTAAAAACGAATTTAATAGGAGCATTTTCAAATTCAAACTGAATTCAAATTTGCAAGCCAAATTCAAATTTAGTTTAGAGAATTCAAATACTAGCCCACATTTCAATCTTAGAGCTTTTGAATTTAAGAGATTAACATGAGAAGATCTTTTGGGGAGGAGAATGGGTGGACCCCACATGGCATTGAGGCAACTTAACTTACACATGAAGTTGTTCTCTATTTTCCACTCAAGCAACTGAAGCCTCTGTTAGCTGTTCCACTCGAACCGACCGAGCTCGCACAGGACGCCATCGAGTGCAATCCCGAGCCACGTCCTCGTTGATCCACTCATGCTGGCGAGCAGCTCGTAGTCGTTCTCAGCCTTCAACTTGACCGTTTTGCTCACAAAGTGCAAAACCGAGGCTTTGCTTCCTCCTCCCACGGCTAAAGAACAGAACAGAGCGCCGCCACTTCGGTGATCATCGGGAAACCTGCAAACCTCATGCACACCGCCCCTCTGAGCTGCAAAACGGTTCTGCGTGAGCTAACCTTACTTCCTCGGCGCGAAAACTAGCCAGCTTCGGCTTCCCTCACCAGAGAACGCCGCTTCTTCGCGGCGACCTAACACAACCGGCGATCGGGCGCGCGTGGACAGCCCAACCGGGGGATTTTCACGCCCGAGCAAGGACGGCTAAAGGGGTGCACGACCTCCACGCTGCTTCCACCCAAACCTCAAGCCAAGCCGTGGACGAACCAGTCTCCGGCGAGGATCTGCCTCTGTACGGCGAGCTAGCGGCGCGCGCGTGGGAAAGTGAGCGGGAGGAGGAAGAAAGGGCCGGGCCCAGCCATCAGCAACCGGAATTTGAATTCGGGATTTACTGTGGCACGGGATCGGCTGTGGCTATGTGCTGATAACCGTGTAACCCCGTCTGTCCTCAAATTCTATTGGCTGCACTTTAAACTGTGGGCCCGAGTAGCTTTTCTGTGAGGAAACTAATTCCAAATTCATCTACAACTTTAGAAATTAATAACTTGCAGTAGGAAGCTCCAAATTGGGTGATTCAAATTTGGTTAGATTCAGTTTGCAAAGATCTATCCAAATATGAGCCCCAATTTGTATTAAAGTCAGTAAGAAATTCTGGAAAATTCTTTGAAGGTTTTTTTTAAAAGAATTATTGAGTAAGTTTGGTTCATCCAAAGATCCTCAAATTTTGCCAGGATATTCTTTAGGATATTATAGACCTACTAGCAAAAATAGGGTGTTCCGTTTCAGCAGGAATTTTGCTGGATTTTAACAGAGCATAACTCTGAGTAGATTTACCCAATGGAGGTGTATGATACAGTTCTGGAAAGTTTGTTAAGTTCTCTACAACTTCTTTGTAGACCTCCAGAGCAAAATCATATGCCAAATTGGTTGAATGTCCAGTTGAATGTAAACTGTCCAGAAATAGGGCAGATGCAAACCTCTCTGGATGTTTCTGTAAATTAGCCATAACCTTCTGCAGAAAAATCCCTAAGGATCATATGATACACCGTTGGAAAGTTTAGGAAATTTTCAACGATTCTGTAGTTCAGAGTTTGTTCAGATTTGTACTATATTTTTATGTACAGCTGTGATAAAAACAGCCATATTCAGAGGAAATGCTAGCAAATTCTATCCAGAAATTATGTCAACTTTTAGCAATCATAACTTTTGATCCAGAGGCATATAAATACTCGTTGGAAAGATACTGAAGTTATATTTAACTTAAGTATTCAACTTGATTTATGAAAATGCTGGTAACCGGATCAAAATCTGGGTTAAATGCAGAAAGGTTTGTTCTGTACAGCAAATAGGACTGATTATGCCTACTTTAGGAAGATGTGTAAACATGAATTTTTGTTATGCTTTCATAAAGTTTTAGCATGTTCATGTTCTACATACTTTCACATACTGCTGAGATCAAGTTCTGACTCCCCTCAAAGTTATCCTTTTGCAGTATGGTGCGTACTCGTTCTTCGAGTAGGGCTGAAGGTTCTCGCCGAGACGGCAATGGCTCGACTCCACCGCGGGCACCGCCATCAACGGTATGGGCGGATGTCATGGCTCAGATGGTCGAGTCGAATCAAGAGAACACCCGATTGCTCCAAGACTTGGTACAACAAGGCATGCTTCATCGAGCACAACAGGTCGTTCCACCTTAGAATGCCTATTTGGACTTCTTGGCGACTCAACTGTTAATTTTCACGGAAGCTACCGAACCAGAGGAAGCTGATCAGTGGCTTCGGGTTATGGAGTCCAAGTTTGGAGTGTTCGAGTGTGATGAACATCAAAAGACATTATTTGCAGCTCAACAACTCCATGGAGCCGCTGGAAATTGGTGGTTCAAATATCTCGCCACTATTCTGGAAGGCCATCAAGTGGAATGGACGGAATTTCGTGAAGCATTCCGTGCTCGTCACATTCCTATGGGTTTTATCAAGATCAAGCGGGAGGAATTCAGGAAGTTGAAGCAAGGGGATATGACTGTCCTCGATTATGTCAAACAGTTCAACCATTTGGCACAATATGCTCCCGACTATGTGACGATCGAAGCTGCAAGGTGTGATTACTTTTTCCATGGCCTGAGTGCCATATTAAAGGATAGGTTGGCTTTGCTCAATCAAGACAATTACACCGAGTTGGTCAGTGCTGCCATGCTGCAAGAAAAGGCGACACTTGAGTGTCAAGCAAAGAAGAGGGACCGGAGTGATGTGCAAGAAGACACAACCACTGTTCCTCGTAAATACCGTTTGGTGTATTGCACCCCATCCGGTGAAATATGGCGGCCACAAGTAAGATCAACTCAGTATAGATTTCCTGTTCAAGAATCATGTCTTGAAGCACCACCACAGCCGCAACAACGATTGATTTCTGGTGCCTCATTGCTGCAGCCAAGTACATCAACTTCTCAACCGCAAGTCATTGAAGAACCGGGAAAATATCCTTGTTCTTATTGCCACCAATTTGGGCATTTTACTCAAGAATGCTGGGAGAAGTTGTTGAACAGTGGACAACCATCATCATCAGGTGGTATGCCGCCACGTGCTCAACTAGACATAACAGCATTGCAATCCGGGAGTGTGCAACATCTTGCTATTGAGGATGTCGCGGAGGGAGTGTCGGTGTTAGCGCGCATGATCACTATCAAAGACGTACCCATGCTCATACTTTTTAATTTTGGTGCTACCCATAATTTCATCAGCAAATCATGCGTGGATCAACACCAAATATCCACCAATACTCTCACGTCTAGTTATCTTATACGTTCATCGGGAGGAAATATCTCTGCCAATCAGATTGTGTCCCAAGCAACTTTATGTTTGGGAGGAAAAATATACCCAACATCGCTGATTATGTTGGATGGGCAGAAAATAGACGTAATATTGGGGATGTCTTGGTTAAACCATCATGGTGCCGTTCTCAATATCGGTAACCGGACTGTTCAGATTGACTCGCCGATTCGCTGATAGCACACACTGTTTTTAAACAGCAAAGATCAAGAAATGGCAGAGGCCTACCACACGGAAGCGATTAAAATTGAAGATATTCCGGTGGTACATGATTACCCCGAGGTGTTTCTCGATGATTTACCGGGCATGCCGCCCGAACGGGACGTCGAGTTCATGATTAAACTGGCGCCGGGAACAACACCTATATTATGTAGGCCTTACAAGATGGCACCTAACAAGCTAGCGGAGTTGAAGGAGCAGCTGAAGGAACTCATGAGCAAGGGTTTCATACGACCAAGCTCATCACCTTGGGGTTGCTCTGCGCTGTTCGTTAGGAAGAAGGACGTAACATTGAGGCTATGTGTTGATTATCGTCCTCTAAATGTTGTTACTATAAAGAACAAATATCCTTTGCTCCACATCGACATTTTATTCGACCAATTAGTGGGTGCAAAGGTATTTTTGAAGATGGATCTTCGGTCTAGATATCATCAAATCAAAATCCGATCGGAGGACATACCGAAGACAGCTTTCTCGACGAGATACGGACTCGATGAGTACCTCGTCATGTCATTTGGGTTAACCAACGCCCCGGCACACTTCATGTATTTGATGAATTCAGTATTCATGCCGGAGTTAGACAAGTTTGTCGTGGTATTCATTGACGACATCTTGGTTTACTCCAAATCTAAAGAAGAGCACGCTGAACATTTGCGTATCATGCTACAACAGTTGAGGGAGCATAAATTATATGCAAAGTTCAGCAAGTGTAAGTTCTGGATTGATCAAGTGCCTTTTCTCGGCCATATTATTTCAGCAGAGGGCATTGCCGTGGACCCAAGTAAAATTGAACAAGTGCTGAAATGGGAATATCCAAATCTGTCCACGAGATCCGAAGTTTTCTAGGTTTAGCGGGGTATTATCGGAGGTTCATTCCAAGCTTCTCAAAAATTGCTAAACCAATGACAGAGCTGCTAAAAAAGGGAACTAAATACATATGGAATGCAGCATGTGAAGCCGCATTCAAAACCTTGGTGAAACATCTCACAACAGCTCCAGTTCTTGCTCAGCCGGACACGACGAAGCCATTTGATGTCTATTGCGATGCAGCCGACATCGGTCTCGGCTGCGTTCTTATGCAAGAAGGGCGTGTGGTCGCATATGGGTCTCTTCAACTGTGAAACCATGAGCAGCATTATCCAATTCACGATCTCGAGCTTGCTGCAGTGGTGTTGGCGTTAAAGATGTGGGGACATTACTTACTTGTCAATCTTGTCCACCTCTACACCGACCACAAAAGCTTGAAGTATATCTTCACGCAGAAAGAGCTGAATATTAGACAACGGAGATGGTTGGAGCTCATAAAAGATTATGACATCGAGATCCACTACCATCCAGAAAAAGCGAATGTGGTTGCCGACGCACTTAGTCGGAAAGCTCACATTCACAACTTGGCGATTACTGAGTTAGAAAAAGAAGAAGAAACAAGTCTCCGTGTCTTTCCGTATGGAGTGCTTTATAATCTTGCTCTTATTCCAACAAAGTGCAAAACCGAAGCTTTGCTTCCTCCTCCCACGGCAAAAGAACAGAACAGAGCACCGCCACTTCGGTGATCATCGGGAAACCGGCAAGCCTCACGCACACCGCCCCTCTGAGGTGCAAAACAGTTCTGCGTGAGCTAACCCTACTTCCTCGGCGCGAAAACTAGCTAGCTCCGGCTTCCCTCACCCGAGAACGCCGCTTCTTCGTGGCGACCTAACACAACCGGCGATCGGGTGCGTGTGGACAGCCCAACCGGGGGATTTTCATGCCCGAGCAAGGACGGCTAAAGGGGCACACGACCTCCACGTTGCTTCCACCCAAACCCCAAGCCAAGCCGTGGATGACCGAGCGCGAATTCCGGAATTTTGCTCCGGCGTGCACAAACCGAGCGACCGGTACGAAAATCCGAAATTCTCACTCCCTATTCGTTTTTAGATCACCAATTCTTGCACACAGGGGCTGGACTAGTTGGCGATCATAAGATCTTTGCAACCCCAGCTTTAAATGGCACGTAGACCGATCAATTCCTAGTTTTCCGAGCGCTTCCATGGCGGCACGGGTGGGGCACACGGTGAAACCCCATTAGCAGCCATTCCCGAGCAAGTTTGAGGCCATGTCGATCATCCTCGTAGTCCACTGGTGCTGTAGAGCTGTTTGGTTGAGCTTTTGGCGGGCTAGAACAGTCGGCCGACGGCGCCGAAGTCGTTCCAAGGCCGCCGCACGTCGCCGGCGTGTTTCCGGCCGCCGGTAGCTCGAGCTCACCCCACAGACAGCTTTCCCGACCTCCCAAACGCACGGGCGGAGAGTCTCCGGCTGGGAGACGGCCGAAACGAGTCTCCGGCGAGGAGCTGCCTCTGTCCGGCGAGCCAGCAGTGCGCGCGCGAAAGTGAGCGGGAGGAGGAAGAAAGGGCCGGGCCCAGCTGTCAGCGACCGGAATTTGAATTTGGGATTTACTGTGGCACGGGATCGGCTGTGGCTATTTGCTGATAACCGTGTAACCCCGTGTGTCCTTGAATTCTATTGGCTGCACTTTAAACTGTGGGCCCGGGTAGCTTTTCTCTGAGGAAATTAATTCCATATTCATCTACAACTTTAGAAGTTCATAACTTGCAGTAGGAAACTACACATTGGATGATTCAAATTTGGTTGGCTTCAGTTTGCAGAGATCTATCCAAATATGAACCCCAATTTGTATGAAAGTCGATAAGAAATTCTAGAAAATTATTTGAAGGGTTTCTGAAAAAGAATTATTGAGGGAGTTTGGTTCATCCAAAAATCCTCAAATTTTGCCAGGGTATTCTTTAGGATATTATTGACCAACTAGCAAATTTTAAGCTCATTTGAAGATGATTTGAGTAGGAATTTTCAGAGTGCAACCTGCTGTACTCTAAATTGTCCAGAAACTTTTTCAGAAAATGACCTCACCTTGTAAAATCAGTTCTGGGCAATTCATAGCTCCAAAAATCATAGAAAAATTCAAGCATGCTCTATAAATCATATTTGAAACTGTAGTTCACTTTATTGGGCATGAAAATGCACAGCACTTCAGAATTAATTCTTTTTAGTAGAAATGCTTAAGGAATTATTCTGGAGGAACTACTAAAGTAAGAAGACTGAATTTTGGACCAAAGTACTTTCTTGTGACCAGGAACTCACATGTAATGTTTCAGCTCAAATTGAGCCTTAGAACTCCCTGTATTGGTTTTCCATGCTTATGTATGTGGGGAAATACATAAGATTAGTGTGGGAATTATGGGAGACACAATTTCCTTCCTCTTTAGCTACAATTTGGCAAGCTAAGTCGCTGGGTAGTATAGAACATACTGTAAAAGTTTTGAAGTCATTGGAGTTCTTAATCTTCAGTTTCATTCAAATCTTTTCAGCTCATGTCACATGATCATTAGGAACCATAGAACATGTGAAGGAAACTTCTTATGAACAAAGGATTTTTCCTAAATTATTCTGCACAACAGGGACCCCAAAACTCACTTTTAGAACCTCCACATTGTCCCCTGTTCTTAACCAGTTCAAGTATTTAATTTCTGAATTGCATTATATAAACTTATGCATAGACCTATCGATAGTGCTCACGATGAAGGACTTCGATGGAGTCATCCCTTGACATGTGGATCAGTTGAGCAAATTCAGAAGGATCAAGGGATAGAATATCACTAACTGCTATTATATACTACTACCTTGCAAAATAGCCAAGCTCCGGTTTGCATTTAACATTTGTTAAGTTTTTTACTATGTATTCACTCTTTTGGTTAGGAAATGGAATGTGCATTAGGTCTAGTTATTTTGATACTCCTCTTGCATGACCAAAGAAACCTATGAAGTATTGGGTAGACGTCTTTTCATCGTATAGAAACTGCCATGCTTAATTAGGGTTCGGTAGAAGTCGAGTGGTTGGACGCCACCCGCATGATCAGGAGAAAAAGGGGCATATGGGATTGGTTCAGAAAGTTTTTAGCAAGTTGAAGTTGAGACCGGACAGGTTGTAGGAGTAACAGGACAAAGGGTCCTGGGTGCGCTAGACCTGTCCGTGTCGGTCAAGGAACGATCCGTATGCAGCCCTGTTGAGCACGTTTGAATTGTGTACCGGACTCATGCTGGCTATATGGGACCCAGTAAACTAATGTACCTCGGGAAGCTTGCATTGGGACTTTTCCGGTCGCCTCAGGCGAGAGGCCGGTGTGCAGTATGTGGGTACCACTCTCATGACATCTCATGTTGGTAGGTGCACCATGAGGGTGGCTACTGTACGGGACGATCGGATCGATTCGACGTAGGTGAAACGAGAGAAAGGCTGCCACGTACGACGTCAGTGATGGTTGCTGTAGGCAACGTCGAGTACGGGCGTACATGTCGTGTAGTCCGGGTGTTTTTTATTCGAATCACCGTCGCTCGCGGAAGAGGATTGAGCATACTTGTTCTCACAGTCATGACGTATTAAGAACTTGCACTGAGATAAGAACTAATCACTTTGGTTTAAGTTGATACTAGTATTGTGCTGTTACCTTGTATGCATAGATCAGAGCAAACTCGATTCATTTCCACCATTAGCAGTTTACATCGGGGGAAAGCGTTTCTTTTTACTGTGGACTCCCGATGTGAGGTGCCCAAGGTTACTTTTAATTTGCTGCTAATAATACCTAAAAGTAAGGATTCACATTTAGGCGAGTTCATTATGCCTATTGCTATCCTATTATATGTCTTTACCTTCATGTAGAGTTTCATGACTAGATTCGACGGTTAAGTCTTGCTGAGCTTTATGCTCACGGATACTATACTAGTTGTTTTGCAGGTATTGACTCTATGCTTATGAGTACGGTTGCCGATGAGACTCGGAAACCTCCGAGTGGTTACTCACGAGGATCCTTGCCACTGTTGTTGATTATTCGTGTTGCTAGTAAGAAACGTCCGCGGGCTGGACTGTTTCTTTGATGCTAAGCTAGAAATGAGTCGTGAGAGCTGTAGTCTTCCGCTGTAGTTTATTTTGAGATAAGTATTTGTAAATTAACTCTTTTGTACACTTCCACAAATAATTTATGTAATATGATGTTTCTTTGACTTGTGTGCTGTTAGGTGCCGCATCGCACGACACCACCCAATGCGATTCCCGGGCGAGCGTGCACGGACCCGTGACCCAGGGACGGGCGTGCACCGACAAAAAGCCTGCTTTTCAATTTCTGGAAATTGTTAGAAAAATGGAAAGGGCAGCCCAGCCGGCCCAATCGCGCCCACCTGGGCCGAGGCGCGACCGTTTACTGCGCCGCGTGCTCTGGGCCGTTCAATCCAATGATGATGGTACAAACTAAGGAGTACACGTCACCAGAATAATCTGAGGCATCGGTGTGCGATCGGGCGGCTGAGAGTGAAGCGCACAAAATATAAAAGCCCAAAAATGCCAAAACCCTAATTCATTTCTTCCTTCTCCCGATCCCTTCTCTCTTCCACCTAACGCCGCAGTTGAGAGACTGAGGGTTCAGCGCCCTTGCGCGGGCAGCGGGGCAACACCCGTGCATCGACGGCGGGCCTTAACATGTGCGCCGGTGGCGGGGCAAGCCTATGCGCCGGCACCCAAGCTGATGTGAAGCGGGTTCGAGTATCAGCACTGCTACTCTTTAGGCGGATTTAATCCGTGCGCCGGCGAGCAAGCCCGGAGCGAGAGCACGCGTGTCCTGCCGATGGGTAGCCGCTATACAGTGTGCTCACGCCGTAGGGAGGACGCCGCCGTTAACTCTTGCTTCAGAAAACCCACGGGGCTCGGTTGCCGGTAAGGGTTCTACGGGATTAGGGTTTCTCGGGTTAGGATTATGAACCCTAGTTCCCGATGGCCCTCACCGGTGGGCTAAGCGAAGCAGCATGGAGGGTTTCTCAGTGACGCATGTGCAAGTCCAGAGGTCCCATGGCAGCCCCTTCGACGCCGACGTGGATTCGAGAAAACAAATAAGTCCTCCCTTCTAATCCTCTCTGATTTCTAAGTATTCTAGCAATTGAATGACTTTTGCTTAGTGTTTAGATCGTAATCAATGTCGATTTGATCTCTGTTGACTAAGAATTGTTTTGATATTTAATCCGACTTATGTTCTAATTTGGGGATTAATGGTTTGCTTATCCCCGTTCGATTTGAATTCCTTTTGAATTACATGTCCTGAGTTATGGAATTCGTGTTACTGATAACTTCCAAAGGCAGTTTGCAACCAAGTTGACTCTGATGCCATTGATAGATTTCTGAGTACTTGGGATCTTAACTCGGATGCTCACTTGCTTTGGTTTAATCTCAATTACATGACTTAAGAAAACATCAAACAACTCTAACCTAGACCATGATTCTAATTACAATTCAATTGGAGTTTTAACTCATGCTTGTGTACCTCCGGTCGCAGATGAATTCGTAGCCTTTAAAGTCGATGAAGAAGGGAAGCCTTCCCCAGATTTCCTCCTCTCTTCTGATCGTTTGCTTAATCGGGTTAGTCTTCTAATTCTCTATTTTCTTTTTCGTGTTCTTTCTCTAATTAATCCCCGATGAGGCAAAGCCTCTCTTTTTATAGACGAGGAGGCATCCCAGAGGGCCTTCCCAACCGATCCGGTTGAGGGAGCTTGCGATCAAAGCTCCTAAAGATCGCATTGGTTATAGTCGTAACCAATTCAATCTCTACGTGGTCATATTTCTAACACTCACAACGTCAGACTCGCAGATAAGGAAACCACAACAGAATCCCACCACCTTCCCTATGCGCCAAAACTAAAAATCATCTTGTGCCTTCTGGTTCTCCCCTGCTTCCTGCCCCTCTCGATCCCTGGCCTTGATGATAAAAGGGCGCCGCCGTCACCACTGCTTCCACAACCCTGCTTCAGGTGAACAACGGAAGTGTGCCACCACCGCTTCTTTCCCAACCCTGTAGAATATTAGGATCAGATAAACGTTAAATATGTTAGGATTAATGGCATACCTTCGCGAGTGGAGCCAGATGCCACCATGTCGACCACAATGTGAATGAGTCGAGGTGGCGGCGCAAATGGCTTGTCGCCAAGGTAGCAGTGGGCTCTGAGGTTTTGTGGATGGTGAAGTCGTGGAGTCATTTCCTTTTCTCCCCGCCTTCATAGATCGGTTGCAATGTGATGTTACATAGAGAACTTTGATACTCGTGTCCTATCCGGCGCACCCTTATTTATTTTTCTCGAGAGGAAGAGGAGCCCATGGCCAAATAACATCCGATGGCCCCGATCAGGGCATGTGTGAAGACTCAGGATTGGCCATTAGGTCGTTCCCGAATGGAGATCACAGCGACTCCAACATTCCCTCTCCTTGATCTCCTTGGATCAAAACTTACAAAACTTTCTCTCAACTGAACTTAGTGTTTATTTCTTAATATTCGACTTACTGAGCACAACACATCAGAATAGACAATTACTACTATCCAACTCGACCACCACAATATATCTTGCACTTATAAATAAGATTATTCTTAGTTGTTCCCTTATTATTATCCCTTGATCATAGGTTCTAATTAAGTGCGATACTGGCTTCATGTTCTTTGAACACACTGGGTGAAGCACCTTTTATTAGTGGATCTGCAAGCATTCGTCTACTATTAATATGGTTAAGACTAATAGTATGATTCTAGATTTTATCTTTCACAACATAAAATTTAATGTTGATGTGTTTAGCAGCATCACTTGAGTTACTGTTGTGAGAGTACAATATTGATATCTTATTGTCGCAATATAACTTAAGTGGTTTCTCAATGCTGTGGACCACTCTAAAACCGGGTAAAAATTTCTTAAGCCATAATATATGCCCGGTGGCCTCATAACAAACAATAAACTCAATATGCATTTTGGACGATGCAGTGACGATTTGTTTGGAGCTTTTTCACGAGATAACTCCATTCATGAGGGTGAATATATAACCCGACGTAGACTTATTAGTGTCCACACAATCCGTAAAATCTGAGTCTAAGTGTCCCACTATCTCGAGTGAGTCTCAAGTGGAACAATCTGTGGTGCTCCTGCATTTTTCCACACCCCAGCTGACCGTTGATTAGCCCCGGAAGGAACAGCTTGGTCCTTCAAATCATGTGCAATGAATGGCTTCAAACAAACCCGACAGCGAAGAGCCCTCTTAAATAAGGGTGAAAACAGATCTGATATTTTTCAGATCATTCGTTACTGTTTTCAAAAATATCCCATCTATATCAGTTTTTATCGGATTATTTTTTGTTTCGAATTTGGATATTTGCTTTTGGATTTCGGATCGGAAATGGTTTGGATCAATATATGACTGAATGGTCAGATACTTATATTTATTCTGATATATCCATATTTGATCGGGTTAAGATCCGAACAGCAACAGCCCAATGGGCTCCAACCCATACACTTAGTAAATTTCTAAGTTCACACAAAAATTACACACAAAGTATTATAAAATACATTTCTAATATATAAAATTATAAAAAAATCTCTAAAAATAATATTTGATCTCCAGAGCATAAAGTAAGTGATAATTGTCCAAAATACATTGTGGAGATTAGTAAATTAAATATAACCATTCAAAAATCATTTAAATAACAAGAAATTTAAAAAATCCATATGCAAGTTCAAAATAAAATAATCTCTTCACCAATAATTTTCTATTGTGAACTTGAGAGATTAGAATGAACCGTATGTTCATTAAGTCTATTCACCATTCTATTGACCACTCTATTATTTATGAATTTTGATACTATGTTCTAATATGACGTGGTATGCAATATGTTATTTCTAAAATAAATTTCCGAGTCCGTCCGATATCGATATGAATTTGATCTGATTAATCTATTTCCGATATATCCGACATATCTTATACCGAATTCATTTTCGACGATACCATTTCTAACTCCAAATCCGAAGTTGGTATATGAATATGAAAACGGTTAGCATTTTATCCGACCGTATCCGACTGTTTTCATCCCTATCTTCAAGATTGAAAGGTAGTACTGATAGTCTAAAATGTTTCCTGCGAGCCCGCAATTTGATGCCTGATGTTGTTGTTGCTGATGTACTTTATAAATATTCACAGGAGTATCCCTAGCCCTACACCCTAGTAGCTGCAGGTATTGAGGGTCTTGCCACTCCACCTCTGACTAAGGTATTTCTTTTCATGTCTTATACAGATGGTTTTGACCAGTCTATAAGTGTTATGTTTTCTTCTCCAACTAATTTGAATGCAGCCTCTGCACCCGCAAACTTGTTCTCAGGACCCGCTCTATGTTTTGGAGGGCCCTAGACAAAGTCGATGGTATGTACCCCTATATATATATATATATATATATATATATATATATATATATATATATATATATATATATATATATATATATATATAACTATGCTCCATTCAATCTAACTTGTAACATACTTATTGTAACATACTTAACAAAATTCAAACATTCACAGGACAAATGAAGAGCAAAAGTATCTCAATAATTAAGTCAAGTGCGGCAAATACATCATCCGATACATAAAATGCCTCATGGGCTCAAAAGAAGATTACATATAGAAGCAGAAATCTAAAGCGGGGCTCCACAGGCGCCGTCCGTGGATACGCTAGCCTAGTACTGTGCGTCGGGGTCAAAGCCGTCATCCACGTCATCCTCAGCAACCTCTTCATGTCCTGAGCAGCATAACACCAGAAAAGAGAGAGAGAAACGGTTGAGTACATAGAGTACTCAGCAAGTGTGGAAAATTATGCATGAGATGAGGCAAGAATCAAGGAAGGCAAAACACGGCTCATGCACTAAGCATCATATCCTTAGTCTTATTAAGCATCCTATTTACTAGGTGAATATCCTAACCATCCCAACCAAGTATACCAAGTATCTCTAAGTCCAACCGAATCACCATCCAGAACCACCAACTAACTCCCGACCCATGCTAATCATGAGAGAGTTACTAGCCCGCTCTTGACCGTGAGGACAACTGTCTAGACAGTTTTGACTCTACAGAGTTTGTACCACTTTACCCGCAAGTCGTGTTTTCATCACCCGTCGGTGACTAAAGAAACTCCATCCCGCTATCTCACACTCCCTATGGTGTGTGTCCAGGAGTACATGACAAGGCTTTTACATTGAACTACCAAACTCGTGCACACTCGCTAAGGTTTCACCGTTGCGGTCTCTGTACCTCCGCCGCGGAAGCCCCCTCTTACGCCACTCACACATCTCTATGGTGTACACAAGGAAAGATAGGAACAACTTAATCGACCACACTATCCCATACCAGTTCTTGTGGTGGCACTATATAAGCTAGTTGACGGGTCTCACAAACCGGTCCTTAGAATCTACGCAGTCATCTAACCACCAACCCGAGTCTCGTGCACACGGCACCACCCATGTACCAACCAGCCTGCTAGATTCCTACCACTACACTCCATATACATATCACCACAACCATATCCACAATAATTCTGATAATAGAATTAATGTAAATTACTCCCATCCCATCTACTAAGCAGGACTAAGCATGAATAAATGATAAAAAGTAAATCCCAATCCATCCCATATCCAGGCTACAAGGAAATGACAAGGAGCAAAGTGGTCAAGGGCACTTTTCTCTCGAGAAGTGTTGCTGCTCAGGGTCTTCGAAGTCTTGGGCTTGCAGGTTGAACGTCGTCTCAGGGGCTGATTTGATCCATGCCATCCCGGGTGAAATGAAATAACAAGGAAACAATATAAGAAAAAGTCATCCAACCCTCAAACATAGTAATTATTAAAGCATACAAGCAAATCCTACATTTTCATATCCTAATGTGAGTATTCATTATTCAACCCTATGCTATATTTCCTATACACTATGTACAATTACCTTCTTTTATGTGTGTTCATAATTAATTTACTCTTATGAGAGTGTGTCATGTAATAATAGCAATTTTTGGGGTCCTAGATATAATTTTCAACATACTGTGGGGGTGTTTTTGTCAATTTTAGCACTAATACAGGGTTGTTATTGTCAAACAACAACTAAATGAGGGCTGGGATGTAAATTCAGAAATACATAAGGGATTTTTGGTAATAACAAAACTAACTAGGGTCTTAATTGCTAAATTACTGCATGTTTCAGGGGTCTACTTGTAATAATAAAGCTACAGGTGTGTTTTTATGAATTTTCAGATTAATTTCAGGTGCTTAAACATTAAAATACTTTACTACAAGGGTCTATGTGAAATCAGAGTTCCCAGGGTGTTTTTGTAAATTTACAGGTTCATTCCAGCGTTTAAAATATTAAAACAGTTTATCCCAGTGTCCTAAATGTTAATTCAGGAAATTCAGGGGACTAAAACACTATTTCCAGCAACTCTAGGGGTTAAAGAATAATTTTTAGTGGATTCCAGAGGCTATTATGCAAAATTAGAGGTCTTAGGGGTCATTTGGTAATTTTTCAAACTGGTCCAGGGTTAAAAATATTAAATCAGGGGGTCACAAGGGCCTAGAATCCAAATTACCACAAAACCCTAATTTCCAACTACCTCAGGGTTTATACTACAAAAATTGTTGTCAGTTTGGGTAAATCCAGAAACCCGAGGGGTTGGCACAAAGTTCACCGCGGGAAAATGGCGATTTAACCGGGGCCGTCGGATCGAGCACCAACGGTTGGGATTTAATTAACCGAAGCGGCATCCACGTTTTATCGGGGTCGCTCCTGTGATATCGGAAGGATGGGGTTGAAAGCGTCGAAGCGGTACGCGCGCTTTCCCCTCAGTCGTAGGCTCGAGATCGGACGGCTTGGATTTTGCCCGATCGATCCCAGCCGACGGCTGCGAGCTTGCGCGGCGGCGCGCCATGGGCGCAGGCGGAACCTCACCGATTCTAGCCTACAATATGCCCTAACCTTAGTTGGCTACTAGAAACGAAAGAGGACATCCTGAGGAACTCACCTAGGGGTTTGGCGTGGTCCGGGGAGGCGTGAGGAAGATCCTGCGGCGGGTAGACCGGCAGGAGACTTCGGTTCACGACGAGACCGGCGTTGGCGTGGGGTTTCTTTAGGGATTTCGTGTCGGCAACGTGCTCTGAAGCCAAACAAAGTTGTCGACATCGTTAGCTCGTGGAGAAAACGAGAGGAGACGGGGGAACGTCGGGTAGACGGGGGAAGGCTGACCGGAGACCGTCGGGTTGGGGGTTTTGCCATCGAACAACGTTGGTGAAAGCCCGAGGAAGTTCATTGAAGTCCCTGCGGGGAAGCCCTTCACATTAGCATCTTCGGGGTAGAGGAAACAAGGGCGGGGAGAAAGGGTGGCGGGGTACTCACCGAGGGGGTGGCGGCGCGGCTCCTTCCTGTGGCCAATCCGAGAGCTGAGAGGCGGTAGGGTTTTGGAGGGGTCTTAAGTGCGTCGGATGCGAGGGAATCAAGGGAAAGGGCTGCGGCGTCGGTTTTAAAGGTGAGGCTTTCTGTTGCGAGGTGGTACGACGTGTCGGCGACCGAGCCGAGAAAGGAGGGAGAGAGGGGACTGGGGGAGCAACGGGCAGAAAAGGGAGGAGGAAGAAGGAGAAAATAGTGGCTGACATGTGGGTCTGCTCGACAGTGAGAGAGGAGGGAATCCAAAGCTGGGTTGGGCGGGCTGAGGTGGTGGAGGTGGGTTTCGGCCCACCTGTTCGTGAGTTTTGAATTTGGGTCCTTTTTCTCGTTTGATTTTCAATATGGTTTCCTTTTTATGTTTGCAAATTTGATTTTCTTTTCAAATGTCCATTTGAATGCATAGCTTGAAAATTTTAGATTTTCCTAAATTTCGCATTTAGGGTGTTACACTTATATACATATCTATTTTTAATTATAATTTATTTAGAGATACATTCTTAATTTGAGACATCTAATAATAAGTATTGAGCACTTGAGTAATATTATATTAGAAATTAAATATGAGAAGAGTATCAAAATAAAACAAGTATTCATGCTAAAATGGATGTATGATTACCTCAAATAAGAATCGAACTCAATTACTTTATTAACCATAGTATTTTAGTGCTTCATAAAAAAGGTTTTTCGTGTATTTTTAGAAGCAAAATCATTTAGAACAATATCAAGATCAATGTTATCCAAAATATTCTTTTCAATACAACACATAGCCAATCCATTCAATCTGACTTGTAACATAGTCGACCTCAAACAAATTTTTAGCAGTTTCAATTTAGAAAAACTTCTTTTAGTTGAGGCTACGGTCACATGTATTGTCAATAGGATCCTATATGCAATAGAGACATTTGGATAGCAATCAATAGTTGTAACAAATCAAAGAATCTCATGTGCTGATGTTAAATCATCTAGCAAAGTCACTTGCAATACTTTCAATTCAGAGAAAAAAATCATCAATATCAACATCAGATGATTAACCATGGGTAAATATTTTTGCAAAAGTAGTGCAGCACTTCTGTAGGCTACTATCATCCAAGGACTTCAAAGCATTTAAGTTGAATAAGAAACCAAACACATTTTCAAATGCTTTCAGTTGTTTAAATTGACTAGTCAATGAAGCAATTGCAGTGTCAACAATGACAAGGAAGGAAGTAACTGTGAAGGATTCCATAGCCGACAGTTGCAATTCTTCATATTCATCATTTCCTTTATCAAAATGTTTCTTTCTTTTATTTTGATGTTTTGTAGGAAATTTTGGCTCTATGTCCATATCATATGCAATGGCTTTTGCAATCTCAATACTAAAATAGAAGCCTTCATCTCTGTATTTTTTTAAAAAAAATATGAGTTGACTCCTTCAATGTGTTTGAGGGTAGCATTGATGCACACTATCTTTTCCTGTAACTTTTTGCTCACTATATTTATAGAAAATAGAATCATGCCAAATAACCATACCAACTAAAGTTTCAAAATTCTCATGTGCACCGACCAAAGCATCACTTACAGCAGCTGGATCATCAGTATAAGTCATCTCTACTTCCTTCAAAGCTGATCTTATTTGGGGAGTTTGATATCTGATAGGTTACATACTCTTTATTCGACTCTCCCAATTGAGTATTAGACAAAGGCTTGAGAGTCAGCTTTGGAACATGATCAAGCAAAATTTTCCACCTTTTAGTAGAGCGTGCAAACAATACATATATACATTGTATAACACCGAAGAATGAAATAGCTTGTCTGCAAGATTTCACCATATCACAAAGAGTGGGATTCAAACTATGACATGGACATGGCACATATAATTTAATTTCAAGTAAACGCCTCTGAACACCCTCGTGTTTTGCCTTCATATTGGATCCATTGTCATAACCTTGCCTTCTCACATCAGTGATGTTCAAATCAAGAGAACTCAATGTATCCACCAATACATTAATGCCTCCTAATCCTGAAGTATCATCAATCTTCAAAAATTCTAGAAAAAACTCCTCAACTCTTGTAATGTTACTTGATATATTAACACAACGCACAACTAGAGTCATCTGTTCTTCATGGCTCACATCCGGAGTACAGTCCAAGATAATAGAGAAATATTTGGCATCCTTAATTATATTTAACATAACTTTCCTCACAGCATCATCAAGAACTGAGATTAACTCATTTTGAATATTGTGGCCAAGATAATGATGATGAGTTTCATTATTTCCAATGCGCCTTATGTGTTCTTGCATTACAGGATCAAATTCAACAATCATTTCAATTGTGCCTAGAAAATTACCATTATTATCTTGATATAACTTCTCATTTGATCCCCAAAAAGCCAAATTATGTTTTGCAAAAAACTTCATTGCATGAACTATTCTTAGCAAAACCTGTCTCCAACGCTCTTTTTCCTTTGCAATCTCCCGTTGCATGTCATCATCAATTGTTCAATTTTTGCTTAGCCTCAACCGAAGTTCATTCCAATTATTCATGTTTGTCAAATGCTTAACACTACTCTCATAATCTTTGAATCTCCCACTAAGGTCCCTCAACCCATCAGATGCTAGGAAAGACTTGCTCTAATTTGATTTGAATAACTTGCAGCAAAAACAATAAACTTTATCCAGCTCTTTAGAGTAAACTAGCCACTTTCTATCAACAACGTCATCATTAGCTAGCTTTCTGCAGTAGTAAGCATATGAAAAAATGTCTACCAAGTACATCCTTAGGGAATTCCAGACCCAGTTCTCTCAGAGGCCCCTTTTCAATCAAAATATCTCTTTTGGGATTGTCAAGATTATCCCATGTTTTGGGATCATAGACAGATAAAAGAAAATCTTGCTCATGATGATTCTGATTTTAAGTACCAGACGAAGGCCGTAAATTTTCCTCCTTGTTAATGTCTTCATTAACATTAACATCAAGATCTGCATTTAAATTAAATAAATTGTAGTTAGTTAGTTCCATACTTATTCTGAAAAAAAAACAATGCTAGTTAGTTACTTACTTTCATCCAAGGATTGTTCATTGGCCTCAGTATCTATATTTGTATTATGATCATCATCCTCTCCGGAAACAGGTTCTTGTCTTTGATTATTATTGTTGACAACAACACTACTTGCTGACGTAAAATATTTATTTAAAACACTTTTTTGTGTTTCAATAAATTGATTATCTCGTTTTCTTTTATTTTCTTTCGCAGCATCAGATGGATATTTTTTAGGCAACATTGTAATGCCTATAATTGTAAAAATTAAATAGATGAGTACGATAATATCTTACGTGACCTCGTCACCACATATCACACATGATAGATATAAATCAGAAGTAAAATTGACTAACTGGATGATAAGAGCAGAAAACCTGATGGTGCTTAAGGTCTTGACTGTGCGCGAACGCAGTACGGTGCCTCCCCTGCCTGTGGTCTGCGGACTGCAACCGAACCGATTGTTCTTGTCTGGATGCAGCAAAGTCATCAACACCCATATACTCTAAAATCTTACTTCAAAAGTAAATTCTCATCCGTTTCCAGCCCACTTTAAAAGATTCTTCGCTTTTCAGCATATGTTCCCGCACTCGTTGTACTCTAAAAGTATACTTTATATCAACTATCACACATTTTTTATATCTTTTAATTTTTTATTTCCATTTATAAACACATGTTTTAAAAATACACCTATTTTTTCTTTCCTTTTTTCATCTTTTTTTCATTATGTTCCCTTTCCTTCCTCTCTCTTTTATTTCCTTCTTCTTTTCTTTTTTTTTTCTCTCCTGCTTTCCTTTATTTCTTTCGTTCTCTCTCCGATGCCATCCCGCACCTGCTGGCATGATGGGGATTTGGCGAATCACTGTGTAGAACTGGCTGATCAGCTAAAGTTCCGTCGCCTTCCCGTGCGAGCAGCCTTAGTATTCCATACCAGTCAGTCTCTCCATTAAACTTCGCTCCAGCAGCACTGTGAACATCACAAATAGCTATCATTCGCGGTGAAATGTTGTCCAATTTTCTGGAGAGTTGCTGCGCCATGATAATCATCTTTTTTGCACCAACAAAATCCCGCTCCACCATTTTTCTTTTAGCCAGAGACTTTGCTCTAGCAACCTCCTCTTTGTTGCACTCCATGAAATCAAGTATAGAAGTTGCAGAAATGTTAAGTTCTTGAGTGGCTAGCACCCAATATATCAGCAATCACCGCAGTAATTCTCAAAGAACCAAATGTGCAATGTAGTATGCAGGAATCTTGAGTGCCCATGGATACATGGAAGCAGAGGTCCAACAGCACATTTCTGTAAAGAAATTAACAAACAAGCAATGTAAGCATGCCCGCATAAGCCCTACTAAAAGTGAGAAACTTGTCACAAGGAAATTCTGGTAGCTGGTCCTTTTAAATTCACTGGAAACCAAAAAGGTGGGAGGCTCTTATTATATTGACATACGGCCGCTGGAACATTTTCTTTTCCAAAATATCAAACAGGATGATCACAGTTCACTGCATAATAAGCTAGGTTATAAACTGCAAGGAGGAAATATAAAATGATCATCGTGTCTATTGGTTCAAGAGAAACAGAAACTTATAAGTGCATGACGTCTGCTGGTGGTAACTTTGTTCGAACCACAGCTATTAGCAAGGGTTTGAGAAATTAAATCTTGTTCCTGAACCCACGTCAGTGCCTAAAAGGAATCGCCTGTTGATTTATTGGTTCTATTTGTTTCTGATTATAACCAGTTTATGGATGAAAATAATAAAAATCTCACTTCAACGTCTTGCTTAAAACTTATCTTCTAAATCGATTACTAAAAAAGCCCAAATACAACGTGAAGATTGAATTTCTCCATCGTTTTTCCTCCCCTACGCGCCGGCCCGGCAGGGAGTCCCGTACGCTCCGCCAGATCGGGGGCGCCTCCCGCCGGCGTCCAGTCGCCCTGCCGCAAATCCTTTCTTGGCTGTGTTGTTCATCAATCTGTGTGCTTTGGCTTCCGTCGAATGAACAATTCTGTTGCTTGGATGCTGTATAAAATAAGGGCTGTTACGAACAATTCTGTTGCTTGGATGCTGAATGAAATTGGTATTGCCATAGTTGAAGGTACCCAGTAAAAACATAGACCTGTGTCGCATTTCAGAGACCCAGCAGGAAGTACTTTGGCGAAGTGTTTTCTCTTCTTTTGATGGTTTTGACAGTGGATATGCGCTTGATACCGCTCGTGCTTCTGTGACGGGATTGAGTTTTGCCTTGCCTCTTGTTACGCCTACTGTACCATTCTCTGGCAGCCAATCCAGGAATCAGTTCCTTAGATGGAAGCTTAGGATGAAACAGGGTACTGGTGCAGAAATCGAGTTTACATAATTTGCTTTTTCGTGTCATTGGTTTATAGAAGATGCTGGTTTGGCCATCTTAAGTTCATTTCTGTTACTGCAACTGCAAGCACTCAGCGGTGTTCCCCAAACTCCATGGGTCTGTTGCGGTGATAGACTCCAGAAATTTGAGCGCTTCCAGCAGCTGACCAGCCCCTCCAAGCATGTCTGCAATGAACACGTGAATTCGGTAACTGATTCTCGGATGATTTATCTGCTGCAGGAGGATTTCGAGGAGTGCGCTGAAAACACCGGCAACGAGAACAACCCACACCAGAACACTGTCCTTCACGCTTCCTTCTCCAATCATGACCGTCCATCTCTTGCTGACGGCTCTGATTCATCACTACGTTCTTCCCCCGCGTCACACGTGGCAGGCAACCTTCTCCCGCCCCTCCTGCGGAAGACCGGCGGCGGCGGCGGCCCTCTTCTCTCCGGCGACAACCTCAACCCTGCCCCATACTTAACTCCATCCCCCTCCGCATCCGCCTCATCCTTCCAAATGCAAGCGGCGACGGCGGCGCGGCTGGCTGGCCCGCTCCGCAGCCTCCTCCCGCCGGTGGACTTCGGCTGCGCGTACGGCTCCACGCTCCTCCACGCGCGCCCCGACGCGTCCTCCATGGTCGACTACATCCTCGGCGTCGCCGACCCAGTCCAATGGCACGCCGAGGTACGACGAGCCCAGCCTTCACCCCCTCCTTTCTTCTAGCTCGGCCCATTCCAGTAAAACTGGTCTTTTTTTCTTGAATTGACGCGGTCCTGGATGGATTTGGTTCTTGGCCTGTGCAGAACCTGCAGAGGAACTCCGGGCACTACTCCAGCTGGATGGCGCGCCTCGGCTCCGGCGCGGTAATCTCCCCGCGATCCCCGCCGTATAATCTCTTTGGTTGATTGTTTGGTTACTGCCTGACTATGATTTCATTTACCCATTGCTTCTTGCTCGTGGAAGCTCAGGTCACTGGGCTGGCGGACCAAGTCGGCGTAGGGGTGTACTTCAACCCATTAGTAGAGTGGAGGGACACGGTAACAATGTCCGGCTGCTGCTTAGGTGTGTTACATTGGTATGATTCTGAATTGATGTTTTAGTGAAAAATTTATTTGCTGTGGGCGCAGAGGATAAAGTATGGGGTGGTGGGGATGAAAGACCTGGCCATGGATATCTTGACCTGGGATAAGTTCTACCTCAGTGGTCGTCTGCAGAAACCTGTATTAGACATTCTGTTCTTTGTTTTTTTAGTGATGCCTTGGCAATGATTCCTTTTTTTGCTGCAAATGTACAAGTAACATAAAGCTTTCAGGTTATGCGTAGCTCCTAGTGTCTCTGTAGGTTGCCTTGTTTGAATTGTCCCTGTGTTACCTCAGTTTTCAGTGGTCTAAGATTATATCAGCACTGACTAGTTCATTCTTTCTACAACTGTACCACCTGCTTATGGGTACATTGCAGTGCGAAGTTGAAATCATCTGAGTTATTCGGCTCCTTGTATGCCTGTAGGTTCATGTCCTTGTTGATAACTGGGACATAAGGAAGGTTAACACAGTTAATCTTGAAATGGCAACTTCAGCTTCTCTACTCCTTTTACCAGCAGAGTTCACTGAGGTTTACTGTCAACTTTGATATCTACAACTATGAAATAGTTTAGTTTGTTCTCTGTTGGTTATGATCTCCCCTCTTCTGCCCCCTTGTTTGTGCAGCATGACCTATATGCCAAAATCTGTAGCCTATCATATATGGGTGATTTGAGAATGCTCTTTGCAGAAGACAAAGATAAGGTACTACTACAAAGATGCATGTTTACCTTTACTTCATACTTAAACAACAAAAACAACAACAAGCCTTTGTCTCAAGCACGTTGAGGTAGGCTATATATGAAACCCAATTTGGGTTTCATATCCATAGAAATGGCTGGTTTTGATGCTGGCTCACCAAACCTATCACAACCCTCCTCCTTTATGTGGGCTTGGGACCGGCTATACCTAGAAAGGCATAGGTAGAGTTAATCTTTAATTCAAGTTAATCTTGAAGAAAACTGAGTTATCAACTTATGTATATTGAAATTAGGTGAAGAAGATTGTTGATGGTAGTTTTCAATCATTTCAACTGATGTACAGACCCCTCTTGCAAGAGTACATTTCTGACGGTCTATTGAAGACATCATCTAACGGACATCAGAAGACTTTCCAACAGGTACATCACCTTTTGCTACTACAAGGTACAATAGCCCACCACACAATGAGATGTTAGGTGGTCTTTATGGAGTAACATCACGTCATTGCCTGATAAATGATGCTACTTCTGTACCATATATCATACCACATGGCATATGGTGAAGATCATAATACGCTCTGAACTTTGTGGATTATCTTTATGTGTCAGCGATTTCTTTTTTTTTTACCATGTTGGGACCTTTCCTTTGTACTTTAGAAATCGATGTGTATAGGATCCCAGTAGCAATTGTTAACATCTATTGCTTTTGGATATGTATAAATCATGCTAACTGATATCGTCATGAAATGTTCTTATCTGCTTAGTTATATGCGTGACTGTTAAATGTTCATATCCACAGGATTGCAGCCCATCAGCAACAAATGAACTGTTTGCTGTCCTTCCGTGGACAATCCAAAGGCAGGCGCAAGGCAAGCACATGTTGTGTGGCAAAGGTAGTGATCCTTATCGTACTCCTGATACCACGCTTGTAGTTCTTTTGATTGTCCTGAAACTTCTCTCTCGCTTAAGTATCCCTCTTACGAAATGCAAATGTGTTGCAGTTTCTTCAAAGGACGTGGCAGCGAACTTCGTGCGAAGGGCCCTGCAGCGCCGGGTAATGGTTTCAAGTGCACGTCAAGCAGTGTCTGGGCTGCTTGCCTCTGGCGGTGCCGTTGCTGCTCAATACCTGGGGAAGAAGATGGCCAAGGCTTGGAAATCTAGAGCGGCTTAATCTTAGGTTTGCAAGATACATAGTTAAGGATTTCATGTAAGCTGATAAATCTTTTATATTTTCAATTATGAGAAGAGTCAAAATTTTGTACGATTGAGACAGTGACTTGGGTGCTTGATTCTTTTTGGTTATTTATTAGTGCACCGTTGTTAAATATACTTCCCGTAACAAACACTTTTCATCCGATTACTCAATCATTTCAGTTTTAACTACTGATGGACCATATAGGAGGCCCAGTGTCAAATATAAGCCAGCACCTCGGACATTATATAACCTAAGTAATAGTGACAAGGGCAGACATGTATAGTCAAACAATCTGATCATATGACACGAGGATCTGTGTGTACACGATAGTATCATGTGCTCTCCTGCTATAGAATGTCGCATAAGTTTTAACAAAATATTCCATCTGTTTTTTTTTATTTGACGCTTGTTAGTTTGACGGAGGGACTATATCGCTGCCCACTGGATCCTCGGTGGCATCTAGCACACTGACCTATGACAGATCGGTATGGCGAGAACCGAGGACAAAACCCATATCAGCTAAACAATGAAGTAGCTTATTAAACTGCCTTGGACAACAACTTACAAGAAAAGAAACATAAAATTAGAATGAATATTTCTTTTATTTCTGAATTCCATTTTCTTCCAGTTTGAACAAAAAATCATAGCTATAGGTTAGCATGGACTGCTCATATTATAAGCGTATTTTTGCATCACGTCCCTTAGCAATCTGAGTCGCTGATACAGATTGCAAATAGAATGACCGGATTGCAAATAATGAGCCGTATACAGGATACGAAAAAATGAATCGCCAAGTTTGGAGATCACCCATATCATTCATGGATGAACTACACGATAAACTCCACCGCAAACATGGTTCATTTACTACTGCTAAATAGTTACTCCATCCGTTTTGAATTACTTATTGGTTAGTTCAATTTTAAACTAATCAGCGTCAAATAATTTGAAACAGAGAGAATACTTCTCCAATCATATTTTTTACTCAACGTCAGGACATCAATAATTGTCACGCTACATGCGAAGAAAGAGCGATCTGAGTCAGTCGGTTTGAGCCATGATCAGTATCAACTTGCAGATACAAGCGGCACTGTCTTACTGGGAACCGCCACCTCTATTCTGCCCTTTTCCTCAGAATATATTGTTTTGACAGGGTTACTGTCATTTCATTAAAGGAAGAGAAAAATGGAACACAAGTTACTTATATACAACACTAATGGTGTGAGGAGATACCAAACATGCCGAGAACACAAGTTGCTCTTAACTTACATCCTACTCTGCACCTGTTGTGTGGTTGTCAACAATGCTTTGTAGTTTAAAGTTCTACCGTCATCGATAAAGCTGGCCATGCCATATTGTAATAGTTTATTTCCTCCTTGGCCAATATTGCGACTTGCAATTCATCCCCCCCCCCCCCCCCCCCCCCCGAAAAATCCTCCTATTTCTTTCCTTTCAAATGTTCCACCATCTGTATAAAATTGCCCCAGTCCGCTTGACTCTGTTCTGCTTTTCAGTTCCTTGCATTGCTAGTTGGAGCCAATTTTGTACTGTTCCTCGTTTAGCCTGTCCAATTAAATTCCATGTTATTGTGTCCATCTTATAACATTTATCATAATATTTTCTGCAAATAGGCATTTAGTCAATAGATGGAGTGCGCTCTCAACCTCATCAAAGCATAGTGGACATATAACATGGTTGTCCTATCTCCTATTTTTTTGCAGGTTATCCACAGTATGTAGCTTCTCATGCAAAGCTAGCCAAGCAAACTGCAAACAGACCTTTGGTTCAACTTTAACTTTACATAGCATCAAACTGATTCTGCATATCTTGCAATTGCCATTTGTATGCTGATTTTCCCAAAATATTTTCCAGATCTAATCTGCAAGTCTTACTGTGAGTTAGAAATGTCTAACATCCTACTTGGAAATCTGTTGAAATCAAGGGTTTCTTTGAGCCAGAGTCTAATACAAATGTTTCTCATCTCAAATTAAACCCCCAACCATTCCAGTTAAATGCTGGACAGGGCATCTCGGATCAACCTGTTTGCAATTTCCTTCGAGAGCCCCATTACGCTATCGCTAGAATCAACCTACATATATAGAATCTCAGCTTCATATTATGTTTGAGACGGAACAACAGTGCATGAAGATAAGAAAATCGGGGTGACAGAGAACCGACTACTGCTTCAGCAACCTACAACAGGATAGAGTGTCTCAGTGAAATTATCATGGAAATCAAATAAAAAGAGACCCTACCAGGTTTTCAATAACCTCATCTGCATATCGTGGAAATAAACCTGCAGAATTGTGATAATAAGCTGCCTGCTCAATTGTCACCCACAAAATATAATCTACTTAAGATATTAAATCGCATGCCCAAAGGACAATGTAGTCTTCCCTTTATGCATAGTGGGAAGGGTAAGTTTTACGAATTAATTTGTGACGTAAAATTTTGAAATACCTCCGCTTTGTCCAAGCTTTCAATCCTCTTCCCAATTGTAAGATTAGTTACAACTACAGATCCAACAATTGACACATGACCACCTGAGTAGCCTGAAGAAGATAACAGTAGGTCATATAACAAAATACAATTGCATAAAACCCTGGGTTTTAGATGATGTGTGGAACTGTGGACAAACCTTTCAGGAATTGATGTTCTTCTTCCTTGGTGGTTGTCTTTTCTCCGATAATCCCCTTATGTACCACAACCTCAAAGCCAGCTATAATTGAGTATGTAACCATACAAATGACAACATTCTAGTAAAGCATAAACGTAGATATGTTCAACTTCACAAGCGACACTGAGAACATCCTTAACAAGTTATGAATGATTTATGTTATGCACCAATAACAAAACTAAGATTCACACAAGGTCACACTATTAAACAATTTTAGAAAAGGAAAAGGTGCTGATGGGTCACTGGCTCACTGCTTCTTCAAACAAATATTTCTCAGAAATGAGATCTGATTCATATTACACAAAGCTTGATCCATAATACACAAAGCCACTAGAACATGTACAAAACTACTCCAACATGTACAAATGTTTCTTTTTGTTCTTGCCACTTGGATATCGACCCTTACATCGTATTTTGTCCATTGCAGGGGGCTACAATGACACTTGGGTTAGGATGACTCGCATTAGCGAGAAGAAAGTTCAAGAACGAACATGAGAATACCAAGGAACAACCTATGAGAAAACAAATATATTCCAAAATATACATATACTTCCATAAATACTGAACAAATTGTCAGCGAGTAGTCGTGTATAAGAGGTAAAGGAGGTCACCCATAGCAACAATAAAAAGAGAATATGCATTTCAAATAGCATACCCAGGCTTCAACAAGAATTCATACAAAGGAACAAGAACAAATTTGTTCACTTTCATTTTTACCAATTCAACTTGTCGGTGTTTTTACTACCGGCTAGTAATCGAATGCTGCAAGCTTTGTGTCTGGATGGCTAGCTAATAAAGACAATGATTTATACTGGTTTCGATAACGTGTCCTACGCCCAGTCTAAGATGTTCGTCGGCCTTGTATTAGCTCAGACGGTTCAAGAAATCGTGGTTACAAGCGAGGCTGTCTCGCGTGCGAGAGCGAGGAGAAAGCCTAAGTGTCACGTGTGTGTGTGAGCTGTTTTTTATGTACGTAGGGAGATTCCGAGCCTCCCCTTTATAGCTCGAACGCCTATACCTACCCGCCAGCTCTTCATAAATGGGTCGGGGACTTACATGGTGTGTTAGCGCCTAAAGCGGCCCAAAGTGGTGCAGGAGCGATGAGTACACCTGCTACCGTCTAGTCTATGGTCTATGTCTACTTTCCGTCCCCGTAAACCCGCGCCGAGCGGGATGGGACGGGTGGTGATGATGGTCCGGCATCATGCTTTTCTTGTCGCGCGTGACCTCCCACTCCGTGTTGAATTCCTTCTATCGCTCCGTCACATCGGCTTTAAGCCTCTCGTTTGCCTCCGGTCTAGGCTCTAGCCCGGGTTGCTCTTTCCTCCAACCTTGTTGGCCGGGATTGAAGGTCAGACGTATCTTCCGCCCTTGGTGGTCGGCTCACTCCTTAGGACCGAGTCTTGCGGTTGCGTCATCCCGAGTCCGGGCCCTAGGTTGGGGCCCGCGGAGCCACGTGTCTGGCTAGCCGGTTGCCTCTTGGTTACCCTAGGTACGTTACCCCATCACAACTGTAAAAATAATAGGTTTGAAGTTTGCCAGTTACCACCATTTATGCATTGAATATGTAGTTTAGTATCATGAGCAGTTAGATTTTTCACATACTACAATACTTCAAGGAACTTCCTAATTTCAGCTTCAACTCAAGCGGCTCCAAAAGTCTAAATAGCCAAGAGCTACTTAGCATTCGACATTGTCTCTAGAGCTCAACTCTAGTTCAGAGCTGATCAGAGCCAGCCAAACACTCAAAATTTTAAAAATAGTGAAGCGGTCCAACTCTATAGACTTTTTTAGGGAAAGTCATTCAATGAGCTTTATTGATTTGAGAGTAAACTTACATCGTTTATGAGTTTCAGTAACACTCCTTCCATCGCATTCGAAGTTTATTTTGGAGTTGGATAAGTCAAATCAATTTAATTTTGACTAGGTTTATAGAAAAAATATTAAAATGTACCACACAAAATAAGTATGTTATTAAAATACAAGTCATGGTGAATCTAGTGATATTAATATGGTGCTATAAAAATTAATATTTTTATAAACTTAGTCAAAGTTAGATTAGTTTAGCTTTGACCAATTCCAAAAATAAACTTTAAGTGGGAGAGAGGGAGTAGAAAACTAGGGGATCATCACCAAAAAAAATAAAGCTGCTTCGGGAAACTATATCTAGCAAGCTCATGAGCTATCTGATTGGTTTCCTATTACAATTATTTTAGTGAAGTATCTCTTTTACTGATGGAAATAAGAGGAAAAAATAATTATTGGATTGAATAAAACCCTAGTGGTGAGTACATATTTATAAGGGAGTCAGGGGATCTCCCTTGATTACATAACAGATGTGGGATTATTTGCCTAAACCCCCTTGCAGTCTGAACGTCTAATATCTAGAACATTCAGACTAGATCAAAACTACATAAACACCGAAAGATGGGAGACTCTTGGTGAAGATATCCAAGTACTGCGAACTGGTAGGAACGTGAAGGACCCGAACTGCTAGCTCCAGCAACCACCTTGTCCCTAACGAAATGCAAATCGATCTCCATGTTCTTAGTGCGTTGATGCTGCACCGGATTGGTCGAGAGATAAACTGCACTCACGTTATAACAATAAACCAAGGTGGCATTCTGCAATGGACAAAGAAGTTCCTCTAGCTGCTGATGCAACCAAGAAGCCTCTACAACAACATTAGCAATGACATGATATTCCGCTTCTGCACTGGAGCCGGAGACCATGTGGCTTCGAAGACGAGGAAGTCACGAGGATCATGCATATAGAGGCACACCTGCTGAACAACATATGCAATATCTGATCAGGTGAAAGTGAAATTATCATGGAAATGAAATGAAAAGGGATGTTTCAATAACCTGATCTAGTATATCATGGAAATAAACCTGCATAGTTATGATAATAATCTGCCTGCTTAATTGTCAACCACAAAAAAATCTACTTAAGATATTAAATCGCATGCCCATAGGACAATGTAGTCTTCCCTTTATGCATAGTGGGAAGGGTAAGTTTGGCGAATCTCATTAATTCGTGACGTAAAACTGTGAAATACCTCAGCTTTGTCCAAGCCCTCTTCCCAATTGTAAGATTAGTTACAGCTACAGATCCAACAGTTGACACATGACCACCGGAGTAGCCTGAAGAAGATAAAAGTTGACCATATAACAAAATACAATTGCATCAAAACCCTGGGTTTCAGATGATGTGTGGAACTGTGGACAAACCTTTCAGGAATTGCTATGATACTTCTTTGGTGGATGTCTTTTCTCTAATAATCCCCTTATGTACCACAACCTCAAAGCCAGCTACGATTCAGTATGTAACCATACAAATGACAACATTCTAGTAAAAACATAGACGATGCTATGTTCAACTTCACAAGCAACAATGATATGAGACATCCTTAACAAGTTACAAACATATGAATGATTTATGTTATGCATCATTAACAAAACTAAGATTCACACAAGGTCACACTATTAAACAATTTTAGAAAAGGAAAGGTGCTGGCTCACTGCTTCTCCAATACAAATATTTTTTAGAAATGAGATCATTTGCATCAATGTAGCAGGACGAGTGAGAGGCAACCTGAGCATCAAGCCATGAACTCTCTAGTAATAATGAATGCTCAAGAAAGTGGGCCAGAATCTTGGTAAACACAGCCACGAAGAAAAAAAATCTGGTGCGAATGGATCTGGTTCATATTACATAAAGCTTAATCCATAATACACAAAGCCACTACAACATGGAGTTGACTCGTAATATACAAAGCTACTCCAAAATGTGCAAATGTTTCTTTTTGTTCTAGCCACTTGGCTATCGGCCTCTACATCGTAGTTTATCCATTGCAGGGAGCTACAATGACATTTGGGTTAAGATGACTCGCATCAGCAAGGAAAAAAGTTCAAGAATGAATCCGAGAATACCTACGAACAAGCTACTGAGAAAATAAATATATTTCAGAAGATATAGATATTTCCGTAAATAGTAAATAAATTATCAGCGAGTAGCCGTGTATAAGAGGTAAAGGAGGTCACCCATAGCAACAAAAAAAATTGAGAATATGCATTGAACTCAATCACGAATTACATTTCGAATAGCATATCCACGCTTCGACAAGAATTCATACAAAGGAACAACAACAAATTTCTACACTTTACCAATTCAACTGTAGAAATAATAGGTGTGAAGCTTGCGAGTCACCACCTTTTTATGATTGAATATGCTGTTTAATATTATAAGCAACTAGATGATTCAACATACTACAACACTTCAAGTAGCTTCCTAATTTCAGCTTCAGCTGACCTGCTAAAGCGGGACCAAAAGGCTAAATAGCCGAGGACTACTTAGGGTGTGTTTGACATTACCTCTAGAGCTCAGCTGTAGTTTAGAACTGATCAAAGTCGTCCAAACATCCCAACTTAAAAATTGGTAAAGCAGTCTAACTGGATAGAGTTGGTAGAACAATTGTTTATTTTGATAGAACAGCTCTTTTACAACTATAAAAATCAACAAAATTGATCCAGATATGAAGTTCAAAGGTGTTTACGTCACAGCCACCGGTTAAAAAACGATTGGTTCTTTGTTCCTTTCTTCCTTCTTACTCAGGACGCCCGCCGCCAAGCACCGGCTCCACTTCCACCACCCCAAAGAATACCCACGGCCCGAGCGGCGCCGCCACAGAGCACCTGGTCTAGGTTATTGGCCATATCCAAAACCTCTCCGCGGACGCGTGTGCGGCGTCGACGCTGGAGATCGCAGGCGGCCGGATGGCCATGCGCGTGCGCGGCAACGCAGTGGGGCGCTGCGACTTCACCCTTGACGGCGACTCTGCGTCTCTGCCTCTGACTAGGAGTACCTGGAGCGGTTCTAAGGCCGCTTCGTGCACTCGTGGACGCAGGGGTGAAAACTGATCCTATATTTTCTGGACTATATCGGTTTTTGTCGGAGATTTTTATGATTTGGATATTCAATTCGAATATTGGATTGGAAACAACATGGAGCAATATCGGACTGTTTACATCCCTATGTAGACCGAGAGCGTGTGGGCGGGTGCCAAGTGCGTTGCGTGAGAATGACACCAAGTTCGGCGTTAGCCTCTTCGTGCAGGCCACCATGTTTGAGATTTACGAGGAGATGTTAGAAATATTTGCTCATTTATTTTCTGAAATTACAAATATTGTTTGGGAGATGGTCTGCATGAAAGCATGCATGCATGGGTCGTATAATAAGTAGTAAAGTGCTGAACAAATCTTTCATTCATCTCTCCTTAGAATGCAACACGTTTATTATGAAAATAATTATGTAATCAAGAGCTGCATTATTTTTGGTTTACAACGTTCAAGAGAAAGACCTATATATGGCAGGGAAACGTCCCTTTTTCCATTTTGAACGGAACAAAATCCTTTCTTCCTTTCCTGTCTCATTCATTGCCACATAATTGCGTCATCGTTGGTTCCAAGCAGGCCCTGCTGCTTGTCAATGGCGGCTCGGCGAGTGGTGTATCCCCAAGCCCTTTCCGTATGAAACTCTGCACGGGGGCGGCCAAGAGGTTTCTGAACAGCGCACGTGTGCGCGACCGCTTAGTTTTCTCACTGAACGCTGTACTGCAACCATTTCCTCAATGCAACGAGTGTAAGATCATCATCGAACAAAATCCATGAGTCCATTGATTTATTTTTAATAATTTTTAAGTACATAAATTGGTTTATTGTTTTGTTTATTTACGTACTGTACATGGCAAGCATGAGTAGCTTAATTATATATGCCATTTTAACATCGTTTCTGTGGCCGATTGCATGCATAGTTAAAAGTGCTATATTTCTATTTATTATAAGAAAATGCAAGTATATTTTGTTTATACATGATCTGGTCGCGAGTCACCTGCTAATAAAATTAGTGAAATCGATTTATTTGATAATGCACTTATTCTATAGAGGAATTAAATTAGTGACAAATTACACACTCTAACATTCCAAAAACCTCTATGTCAGATTGTCATGGCTGCTCATGTTGCCGACATCATGAATCCCGAGAAGTCTGTTGGAGAAAACTTTAAGAAATGGCAATCCAAGACTCGTCACTACTTGCTGTCCCAAAACCCGTGGTTAGTTATACCACAAGTGAGGCCGTTGACCTATCTGCAGCATATGAACTTGGAGCTAGTGAATGATATGGCCGTAGGTGTCATCTTGTCGCTATTGTCCGACCAGCTCTATGATGTGTACGCCGCTTATGCGAGTGCTAGAGTACTGTGGGAGGCGCTGGACTGCAAGTATGCTGCTTCGGACGCAGGACGCTGGATTTATGTGGTTGAACAATACCATGATTTCAAGATGGTGGACAACCAATCAGTTATCAAGCAGGCTCATGATCTTACTGCGATTGTGGGTGAGATGACTCAATTTGATGCCAACATAACTGCTAAGTTCATTGTAGGTGGCATCATTGCCAACCTTTCTCCATCCTGGAGAAGCTTTGCCACTTCGCTGAAGCACAAATGGGGTGAGGATATGATGGTCGATTACCTGATTGCTCACCTTGACGTGGAGGAGAAGGCACATGCTAAATATGCGCCTCATATGGTACTCTAATGAACATCTAATGTCAATTTGGTTCAGAAATCCGGTGCAAAGGGCAAGGGAAAGAAAATGTTTCAGAATCAAAGCTAAACAACACAACCAATTTTAAGAATAATAATAATAATTTGGATGTTATCACCTGCTATGTGTGTGGCGAGCTTGGCCACAATGCCAATAGATGCAAGCACAGGAAGGATGGTGGTAGAAAGAATGTTCAGCAAAGGCAGACTACTGCCAACATGATTGTTAGCGAGTCTGAGACTTCAGGGTACGATTCTACTCCTGTTGTTCTTATGGCATGTCGATTTGTTGACTGGTGGGTTGACACCGGAGCCAACAATCATGTATCTGCTGACATCCATTTGCATTCTTCTTATCAGGTTAACAGCAGTTCCTCCGTCTTGATGGGGAATTGATCTCGTGTAGCTGTGCATGGAATAGGGAAGGTTGACTTGAAGTTTACTTCAGGGAAAACCATCACCTTGAAGAATGTCCAGCACATACCTGCAATAAAGTGAAACCTGATTAGTGCCTCCCTCCTAACCCGTGATGGGTTTAAATTGGTTTTTGAGTCCAATAAATTAGTAATTTCTAAATTTGGTTTGTTCATTGGAAGAGGCTATGAGTGTGGAGATCTATTCCACACAACTTTATTGGATTCTTCTAATAATTTTGTTGGAGATACTCTCGGTGCTTTAAGTTTAAACAATGAGGCTTTAGTTTGGCGTTCAAGATTATGTCATATTAATTTTGGTAGCATTTTTTGGGGACGGGCCGTCCCACACTCCAGGCATCGCATTGGGTGGTGCCGTATTAGGTGACACCGGATAACACCACATCATAGAGCAAAAAATACAACACAAGCGTGCCCATTTTATTACATCAAAGACCTTTACAATAATTAATTTTAGCAGGGAAAAGATTACAGCAGCGGAATGATTTACTAAAATCGTACTCTTGATCCTATCTAACCTTAAGTAAGATATCCAGGCCAGGGATATTCTACACTAGCAACACATGACATTACAGCAGCGGCCTACGGGGTTTTCATTGAGCATTCACCCACACGGAGTAATACTCACAGGAAAACCCGCCTCAAGATTAGTAGCAAAGAGTACCTGAAAAAATGGGTACAAGCAAACCTGAGCTCAGAAAGTCTTAACCGTCTCCGGGACAGCTAGACACAACGGCATGAGATGTAATATTTGGATGAACTGGTTTCATAGCAGCAGCAGCTTAGCTAAATATGTACTTAGCTTGCAACTTTCATATTCATGATTCCTGAAACATAATATTTGTTGTTCTAATAACTATTGCATCCATGTTGAAGTACAAGTTAATATGAATAATACATCAGCAAAATTCATTTAATTGAATTTGTTACTACGTGCCGACGCAGCATACAAGCGGATACTCATATAACCGCGAGGGACGGTGATTCGAATCAAATACACAACCCGGAATACACAACACATACACCCGCCTCGAAATACTTTTACGGGAGCTCTTTCTCACGTTATATGCGGCCACCTTTCACATGTCACCTCGATGTAGAAACACGCTTCATCCCGAGCAGGAAGTACACGGACATGTTGGAGTTGCCCGCTAAAGGATTTACACCTCTGCCTTCTCAACACCATTCCCTGACGAAGGATGAGTTTCCACACCATGATTCACCGAGTTACATCAATTTATTAGGTCCCATATACCATTATGTATCCGGTACACATCTCAATACTTTCTCGACAGGGCCAACTACGAGAACGGTCCTTAACCGACATAGACGGGACTACTTTCCACCATTCCACATCGGCATAGCCCTGACGTGTTCACAAGCATTGTCATGTCCAAAAAGCCCCCTGACCCAGCCTTGTGCTTTCTTTCCTACATAAACTTATTCCCACCCACATCTCGTTTGACATTATGTGAGCTAATCATACCATCGTGTTTTCCAAATGGTACTAACTTGCTAGTAATTCCAATTACTCAACTTCTACCATCGACATCGCCTAAGCATAGCACAACTAATAACGGGAGGTTTGTATTCTACCCATGCCCTTTATGGGTTCTTTGGCCATGCAAGAGTGGTGTCGTATAAATCCTCATAACTTCATGCACAATACATTAAGCCAATACCGTAGTGAGCATATGAGCAAAAGCAAAAATAGGATTATGCAAACTTGGGCTTGCCTTCCTTAGGGTTTAAGCAATATTACTGAAGTCTGAGATGAAGCTTCGGGAAGATTCTTGAAATGCTTGCTGATCACTTGAACACGAGCAGAGATAAACTCCAACAATCAGCACTTGAATATATTCGGGAGTCATTCGCCTTGATTAACATCACGTATTCTACAGTGATGTAATGCATATAGGGAAATATAGTTTAAGCAATGATGGAAACTTTATGAAACTCAAGAGAAGTTCATCATGCTAAACAGGAACTACAGAAAGGTATCTATTATTTTGGGGATTTTCACGGACATAGGGCAAGGTAACACAATTAGACCAAGTTAAACAGGTCCAATGATGCTGAAGTTTTTATGAAGGTCCTATAGTACTAAATGAAGACTTTGACCATGTTTAAAATTTTTCCATAATGTAGATCAACTGGAATAATTCCTTAAAGGTTTAGAGAAAAGAAAATGTTGAGTAAAATACAGAGATTTTCATACCAAATAAATTGCACTAATGCAAAGTGCTGGCCAAGAGGATTCAAGGATTCTAACAAAATTGGTCTCAAGGTTTTCGGACAATCCTACTGAAAGGTATGAATTTCCAAAGTTTAGCCACAAACTGGAAATTAACCTACCCGAGCCCAATATTTTAAATCCAACCAATCAGGCGAAGGCAACACGAGTCCACTAAATTAGCAGCGCGCAGTCACAAATGATCCAGCGCCACGTAGGATCCTGGTACTCTTTCTCTGCGGCTGAAAGGTGGGGTCCATAGGTTAGGTTCATCTTCAACCTCTCCACACATGAATCGGGCGGCAAGTCAGCGGCGGCACTCGGCCGTTCCTGCGCTGTCCGGCGATAATAGGCTGTGGTGCAAAGTAAAAAAGGATCCCTGAATCTTGGAACACACGTCGGGCAACCCCACTATGCTCGGCGTCAACCGGAACGGGACTACCGATGATGGCAGCGGCCGTGAGCTAGCTGGCGACAGTGAACTTGCTCAACCTAAGGCTACTAGCCTCGACATGTTGCCGCAGAGCACCGCTAGAACATAGAGAACCCAAAACTGTACCAAGTTTTGGTGGAAAATGTCAGAAACGATGGCAACCAGAAAAACTAGGATTAAGGTCTCATCAAATCTACGTGATGAATTTCCATACAAAAGTTTGGGTTTCATGGGGACCGCCGGTGGAGAACCTTGAGACTCGATGAGTATACACTATGATAAGGCTTTCAGCTTGAGGAAAATAAGGAGAGGAACATAGCCAACCTTTTTGGCAGCACGATTGGGCGGGAAAAATCTTGAAAGAGTCGAGCGACGTCGAGGCACTAAGGAGTTCCAAACGGAGACGATGAAGAAGTATTCCCTCGGTGCTGTGGACAGTGCAGAGGAAACTCGTTGACTTGCGTCAAGGAGGTGAGGTAGAAACTCGTGTGTGGAACAGTGGCTATGCCAGGGCTGATATGCAGCAACGAGTTCAGGAACGAAGAGGCTGTGGTGTTCGATGGCAGCAACCAAAAACTAAGCATGGGTTGTTTTATAACCATAGGAGAAGCTAAATATCCCAGTGGGGAAAAAATGGAAACACAGCCGTACGATGAACAACTCAATGAACGAAAGGAGGAGTACGTAGAGGAGGCACAGACACACCTTTTCTCTGTTGGAAGCGCCGCGAGGAGGTGAACGGTCTGCCAGCACGACAGGAAATATTGGGAACGGCGGTGCTGCTCTGTTTCTGCAGGAGAGGAAACAAGAGAGGGAGATAGAGAGAATAAAAGCTATCCATATGGTTGAGCAACAATGGACTATATATAGGGAGAAAGAAATAGCTATGTGTCAAGCTGCCTGCCTGCCCGCCTGCCCAATGTGCTGGCACCCTAGGAGGGAAGGAGGTGTCAAGCTGCTTGCCTGCCTGCCCGATGTGCTGGCACCCTAGGAGGGAAGAACAAAATTAGTTTTGTGAGTTTGTGGCTAACATATGGGGCCCATAGTCCACCTCCTTATCCATGGAAGCAGGAGCTGATGACCTACATACTTGTTGCTGGCGCCCTGTAGAGAAGAAGAGAATTGGTTTTGCTTTGCGTAAGTCCAAACTAACAGGTGGGGTAGCCCCCCCCTCCCTTATCTTCAACCTTCCTAATAAAATAGCAAAGTTAGTCCATTAGTGCTAGAAATTTGTAGGTAGACTAAATGAAATATTCCGAACCCAAAGGTGCACTCAGATTTGGAAATTGACCAAGTTGAATTTGGAACTTAAGTTTGAATTTGAATTTTGCTTTATGTATTCTTTAATTATAATAGCAATTGAGCTCCAAACTTTGTGAAATTCGGTAGCCTACCTAATTAAGAAACGAGGAGTTCAAAAGTGATATTAGATTGTGATTTTTAATATTATATGTTTGAATTCTAGATTTAACTTGATCTTCCCCCCATTTTGAACTGCCCTAAACTTGTTGAATGTTGTGGGATTTCACAAATTTCACGCATGACCAACTTGAATTTTATTCCTAATTTTTCCATGGTCAAAGGTTCAAGGTGCCAAATTTGTGTGCAAGCAAAGCAACCTCGCAAGTCATTTAAGGTTGTCTAGGAGAGAAACTTGACACCATTAGAACCAATCCATTCAGACCTTTGTGAGATTGAATGGAATGTTGACAAAAGGAGGGAAAATATATTTTTTAAGTTTCATTGACTATGCAACTAGATTTTGTTACATGTATCTACTTAATACTAAGGATGAAGCATTAAACTACTTTAAAATTTATAAATTTGAGGTTGAGAATCAACTAGAAAAGAAAATCAAACAACTAAGTTATGACTGTGATGGAGAGTATACATCTAATGAATTCTCTGAAATTCGTGCGGATCATTGAATAATCCATGAAGTGATACCTCTCAATGCATCCCAATCGAATGGTGTTGCTGAAAGGAAGAACTGCACTCTAACCAACTTCGTAAACACCATGATGGATAGTACCGGTATGTCTAAGGCGTGGGGGGAGGCGATAAAAAAAAGAAAGGGCAGCCCGATGCATGTAGCTTCCGCTTGCGCAGGGTCCGGGGAAGGGTCCGACCCATTTGGGTCTTTTGTACACAGCCTTTACCTGCATTTCTACAAGAGGCTGTTTCCAGGACTCGAACCCGTGACCTCATGGTCACAAGGCAACAGCTTTACCGCTGCGCCAAGGCCCCCCTTCGGGGGGAGGCGATATTGACCACATATTATGTCCTTAATTGGGTAACCATTAAAAATAATGAGGGACTCCGTATGAAGGATGGAAAGAAAGAAAACTGTAAAATCGAAGAGCATGTGAAAAGCTACCAGAGGGGGTGAATGGTAGATTTAATCTTTTTAGCAGAAGCAACAAAAATCCCTTCGGCAGAAAATTGATCTGTTAAAGAAACCATGTATGCGACTGATCTAAATGTGTTCAACTGTGAAAAAAGAGTTATATTTTATAGAGAATCACGTCACAAAGACACGGCAACAAGAATCACCGAAATCCGTCAATAAAAACTCAAGTTATGATCGAAAGATCAAACGAGGGTCAATATGTTCTACTCGAGTAAAAACTAGATCTGCAATACTGCAAAGAAACTCGTGTATATATAAAACTACAAATACAATGACCGTGAATTTTTCACAGATGATAGATAATCAAGTTGTGAAGACAACCCAAAAAGAATCACGTCAATTGGATCTGTAAAACTCGAGTTATGATCAAAACACCGAAGCACTGTCGTGCTGTTCAGAAACTCGACGAGAAAGACTTGACAAAACAAGTCGGACGAACAAGCCATAAAAACTCCTCTAAATTACGAATTTTATTGATCAAAACATAATAGGAACAGCTCAAGGTCGTCTTTCCACGAGCTCTGGCCTCCCTTGCTTATATAACCAGCCCGGAGGCCAACCCAATTCAATCTAGTACTTTAATCCTACTCAGTTTCTGAATCAAAACTTTCCATAACTGCTCAAGACTCTTCTATACACAGATAGAAACAATCTTAAGACTTCCAAACACCTTAGCAACGTATCCCACATTCCTAAAACAACTCAACTTTGTGTCCCACACGAAATCCTATCATAACCAACTCAAATCTTTCCATATTTGAGCCATAATCGACTCAGCCGCAGTCTGAGTCCATAATCCAGCCGGTTGGACCTTTTCTACTAATTCTTTACGTCCACATCTCTTCATCACGCCTTAGAACCATGTTGCAACGTCCATGCACTCCTTGCACACGTGTAAACACCTTCCAACGACGTCCACGATACCTTCATATGCATTGTTCTTGATCCAAACATGCTGCGCGGACTTGGTTGTTGAACCTCATCTTCTCCCTAAGGCTAGTTCAATGGATACTGTCACCAGCCATATCTTGAACTCAAGCAACACCTGCACATGAATAAATAACCAATACTTTCGAGCACAAGTCCGCGACTTGACTCACGTTAGTTCCGAAAACCACAACACCTTACGTGAACACCTCACATAAGCATGTTGCAAACCATAGCAAAATGTTAACCATCGTAAACAGCCATAACACTTCAAAAACTTAGTAAAAGAATACTAAGAAAACTTTCCATAGATGTAAAGCAAGTTCAAAACATTTGCATGGTGAAAACAGAACCATTGCGATTTAGCTCCGGACCTTGCCAAAGCTAACCAGACCTTGAGTTGGAGCTTACCAAACTTAGCAGAACCTAGCACCGCAACTTACCAAAGCTAGTCGGACCTACCGCCATAGCTAACCAAACACATGTCGGACCTAGCCATAGCAAGTCGGACCTTACATCGGATCTTTTTGGAGCTCGGACCTAGAGTCGGACCTTGACAAAAAGAGTGTTTTTGGCAGAATTCAAAACTTTTATCGTCATAGCCAATGTATTCAGCACACACAGGTCTCACAAAAACTGACTCTCACATATTTGCGTACATGGGGGTGCTTGGCTAAGGTCAATGTACCAGTAACAAAGAAACACAAACTTGGACCTAAGATTGTTGATTGTGTTTTTCTAGATATACATACAACAACACGGATTATAAATTTTTGGTAGTGAGATTTGATATGCCGGATGTGCTGGTAAACATGGTTACAGAATCTCGTTATGCTATATTTTTAAAATATTTTTCCTATCAATAATACAGGTGCATCATCTAGTACAGCATATATTACTCCAACTCTTAAAACTACAATTCTGATTGAACATACTGAACCCACAAGAGAGAAGGAAGACAATGTTATGGCTCCACGAATGAGTAAGAGACCAAGGGTTGAAAAGTTATTCGAAAACAATTTCATTTTCTACCTTGTGGATGGCGTACCAAGATCCATTTCAGAGGCATATGCATCTTCTGATGCAGAGTACTGGAAGGATGCAATCCCTAGGGAGATGGATTCTATCATTGCAATGGTACTTGGGAGATCATTGACCATCCATTTGGTTGTAAACCGGTTGGATGCAAGTGGGTCTTCAAGAAAAAATTTAGGACTGATGGTACAGTTGAAAAGTACAAAGCACGACTTGTGCCTAAGGGTTATACCCAAAAGTAAGGTGAAGATTTCTTTGACACTTACTCACCTGTCGCTAGATTAACTACTATACATGTGCTTTTATCACTAGCTACCTCATATGGTTTCCATATCCATCAAATGGATGTAAAGAAGAATTTTCTAAATGGGGAGCTAGAAGAGGAAATTTATACGGAGCAACCTGATTGTTTTGTGGCACCCGGACAGGAAGGCAAGGTGTGTAAGTTGCTGAAATCTTTATATGGACTCAAGCAAGCGCCTAAGTAGTGGCATGAAAAATTTGATAGAACATTGACATCTGCCGGCTTTGTTGTAAATGAAGCCGACAAGTGTGTGTTTACAAATTCGGTGGGGGTGAAGGAGTAATTTTGTGTTTATATGTTGATGTCATACTTAATTTTGGGACAAATATTTCTGTGATAAATGACTTAAAGTTATTTTTGTCCTAATATTTTGACATGAAGGATTTAGGAGAGGTTAATGTTTTTTAAATATAAAACTGATTAAGGGTGAGAATGATATTACACTCTCAAAATCTCATTATGTGGAGAAAGTCCTAACTAAATTTGGTTACATGGACGGTAAAGTTGCTGCCAGGCCCACCTGAGTCGTAAGTTTAAAAAGCATCAAGGACAAGGGAAAGATCAGTTAAGATACTCTAAAATTATTGGCTCTCTTATGTATCTTGCAAGTGCTACAAGGCATGATGTCTTATATGCAATTGGCAAATTGAGTAAATTCACTTCCAATCCTGGAAATGAGCATTGACAAGCACTTAAGCGCGTGCTGAGATATTTGAGAGGCACCATGTCATATGGAATTCATTATACAGAACAACCTGTTGTGCTTGAAGGGTATAGTGATTCTAATTGGATCTGAGATGCTAATGAGATCAAGGGCACTAGTGGCTATTTAATCACTCTTGGTGGTGGTGCAGTTTCATGCAGATCCTTGAAGCAAACTATTTTACAATGTCAACCATGAAAGCTGAAATTATAGCACTTGATACGACCACTGTTGAGGCGGAGTGGTTACATGAACTCTTGATGGACTTAACCAGAGGTGAAAAACCAATTCCGGCGATTCTTATGTAATGTGATAACCAAACAGTTATTGTAAAGGTGAATAGTACAAAGGATAATATGAAGTCCTCAAGGCATGTGAAACAGCATTTAAAGTCTGTTAGATTTTTGAGAAGCTCCGAAGTTATTGTTGTGGACTATGTCCCAACAGAGAAGAATCTAACGGATCCCTTTACAAAGGCTTATCATGAAATGTGATTGAAATTGCATCAAGGGAAATGAGAATAAGACATATGTGAGTTACACCATAGTGGTAACCCGTTCTATGTTACCGGAGGTCCCTTGAAGTAGGTAATGGGTAGAAACAAACTGATGGTGTAACAGAAGAGTACAAAATTTTGTAAACCATTTTCTTTGTAGATACGGTACTCTCACACTGTGTGGCGGGATGATTTATATCTTAATGTGATCTAAAGTCTCATTTATAAGATGAGGTACTGTAGGGGTACACTGGAAGGAACACAACTATATGAGCCTAACTGTGAGGCCACAGTTCATGAGATGTGGCTATTCTCTAGCAAGCTTATGAATAGATACATGATCATGACCGATAAAGATCCAATCAAAGGCTTGGTTCCTGATGGCCTTGTATTAGCAAATGCATTGAGAGAGACTTCCTCACAGAAGGCTAGCAATTCAAGGTTCGTCCATTGCAAAGCTGTGAGTAAGTGGAACTTGATGGCTTAGATGACACAGTTCAACCTGAAAGGGACTTGCATTGAAAAGCTAATATATAAAACAACTTTGTGGCACTCACTCCTTGTTTATTCTGATTGAGAGACACGGCCTTGAAATTGGTGGGGATTGTTAGAAATAATTGCATATTTATTTACTGAAATTTCAAATGCCGTTTGAGAGATGACCTGCATGTTTGCATGGGTCTCATAATTAGCAGTAATGTGCTGAATAAATATCTCATTCATATCTCTTTAGAATGCATCTCATTATGAAAATAATTCTATAATTAAGAGTCATGGTTTCCAATGGAAATAATGCATGTTTATTATGGAAATAATTTTGTATTAAGAGCTACATTATTTCTAGTTTACAACATTCAAATGAAAGGCCTATATATGGCAGAGAGACGTCCCTTTTTCCATATTGAACGGAACCAAATCCTTCCTTCATTTTCTGTCTCGTTCATTGCCACAGAATTGCGTCATCGTTGGTTCCAAGCCGGCCCTGCTGCTTGTCGTGCAACAGCAGCTCGGTGAGCGGTGTAGCTCTGAGCCCTATCCATGCGAGACCCTGCATGGAGGTGGCATAGAGGTTTCTAGGCAGCGCACGGGTGCGTGATCGCTTAGTTTTTTCACCAAACGCTGCACTGCAACCATTTCATCACTACATCGAACAAAATCAATGAGCCCATTCACTACAAGAATCTGTTATATTTTCGTGTGCTATGAACACACAAAAATATATGAAAAGCCCACGAAAATAGTTATTTTCATGGGACTAGGGCTTAATTTCGTGAGTTTCAGGCACACGAATAAACGCCCACGAAAATAAACCTATTTTCATGGGCCAATCCGGGCTCACGAAAATAACTATTTTCATGGGCTAGTTTATGGCCCACGAAAATATGTAGGCATTAATTTCCTGGGCCACAAGGTAGTCCACGAAAATACTGCCTCAGTATTTTCATTGGCCCACGAAAATACTTAGACACTATTTTCATGAGCTACAAGCTGGCCCACAAAAATAATTAGGCAGTATTTTCGTGGGCTACATACTAGCCCACAAAAATACATGAAATTGCTGTATAAAAAAGCATGCTTATTGTTTCGTTTCGAACACATAAATGAACAAACTATTATTAAACTACACAACAAATTGATACTCTTCATAACAAATATCATATTTCAACTCACAACCAATTTCAGTTCTAATTAAAACATCCGTTACATAGTTCATAACACATTACAACTCACTACCATATACAATTCAGATTAAAACGTCCTTTATATGGTTCATAACAAATTGCAACTCATAACCAATTTAATAACATATTACAACTCATCAGGTCTTCCCGCTCACCGTTCTCCCTGTATCAAGCCAAAGCGAAGTATTTAGCATTGTTGATAAGATGCAAATAAAAAGTAACATGATATCTATTCTTCCTATGGCTATTTATATCCTTAGTGGTGTAGGTAAGCCGATACAAGAACAAGGTTTTTGTTTAATTCCCAAATACTACACCGATCACTTCAGTTCAAAAAGAAAAGACAACAAAGAATTCTAGTTGTTACAACATCACAACTAGAATTCTTTGTTGTCTTTTCTTTTCATATGTATAGTCACATGTGCAGCCAATAGTTTGTGTCATAAATATCATAGGATTATCATATCAACCATGGTTATAATTTTTCATTGTTCTCACACGAGGTGTATTCTTCACAACAACAACAACAACAACAACAACAAGAACCAAGCCTTTATCCCAAGCATGTTGGTGTATTCTTCCCTGTCTGGTTATTTTATTTTGTAGATAAGTATGCAGATTTAAGCAACAATGTCCTTATCAAAGCTCACAGTATCCACTGTCCAAACAAAACAGAGGGAATGACACTAATCGGATGCATTGTGCTCAAGTATGTACCTTCATCAGGATCTGATTCACATCCACATACTCATCGGTCAGGTTCTCAACATCGATACCATTTCTAGCATTTTCTCTTATAAATGAATGGAGTTAGATATCTGTACATACTAATTGCAATTGCAGTAGGAGAATAAGATTCTAGTTGAAAATTGTACCTGCAGGTCTGGTTGAGATGGTTCCAATAGATCACTGATCTGCAATTTATGTACCTGCACCAATTTGAAAAGGGAAAGCATACAAATTTGTCAGATCGAAGTACACGTGTAAAGCTACCAGAGGGGGGGGGGGTGAATGGTAGATAAAAACTTTTCAGCGGAAGCAACAAAATACCCCTCAGCAGAAAACTGATCTGTTAAAGAAACCGTGTGTGTGACTAATCTAAACGTGTTCAACTGTGACAAACTAGTATAGATTCTAGATAATCAAGTCACGAAGACTTCCCAACAAGAATCATGAAAATCCGTTGAGAGAAACTCAAGTTACGATCGAAAGATCGAACAAAGGTCAATCTGTCCTACGCGAGAAAAACAGTTCTAGAATACTGCAAAGAAACTCGTGTATATCAGAAACCACAAATTCAATGACCGTGAAATTTTCACAGATGATAGATAATCAAGTTGTGAAGACAACCCAAAAATAATCACATCAATTGGATCTGTAAAACTCTAGTTATAATAAAACCACCGAATCAAGGTAGTACTGAACAGAAACTCGACGAGAAAAACTTGTCTGAAACAAGTCGGACGAACAAGGCACAAAAGTTCCTTTAGAATACGAATTTTAATTATCAAAATACAAGAGGAACAGCCCCAAAGTCGTGCTCTACACGAGCCTTGGCCTCCCTTGCTTATATAACCAGCTCTATGGCCAATCCAATTCAAATTAGGACTCCTACTCCTACTTGGATTCAAACTGTAACTTTCCAATACTGCTCAAGACTCTTCTATACGCAGATAGAAGCAATCTTAAGACTTCCAAACACATTAGGAACGTCCCAAACATTCCTAAAACAACTCTACTTCATGCCTAACACGAAATCCTGCTATAACCAACTCGAAACTTTCCATAAACAAACCATAACCGCCTCAGCCGCAGCCTGAGCGCAAAATCCAGCCGGTTGAACCTTTTCAACCATATCTCCACTTCCATATCTCTTCACCACGCCTTGGAACCATGTTGCCACGTCCATACACTCCTTGTACACGTGCAAACACCTTCCAACAACGTCCACGATACCTTCATATGCATTGTTCTTGATCCAAACATGCTGCGCGACTTCCCGATCAACTCAACCACAATTCCTCCCAAACTTGGTTGTTGAACCTCATCTTCTCCCTAATACTAGTTCAATGGATCCCGTCACCAGCCATGTATTGAACTCAAGCAACACCAGCACATGAATAAACAACCAATACTTCCGAGCACAAGTCCTCGACTTGACTCTCGTTAGTTCCGAAACTACAACATCTTACGTGAGCACCTCACATAAGCATGTTGTAAACCATAGCAAAATGATATCAGCCATAACCACCAAAACACACCAAAAACTTAGTAAAATAATATTAAGCAAACTTTCTATAAGAGTAAAGCAAGTTTGAAAGATTGCAAGTTAAAAACAGAACCATTGCAATCAAGCTCCGAACCTTACCAAAGCTAACCGGACCTTGAACCGGAGATTATCAAAGCTAGTCGGACCCAGCGCCGGAGCTTACTAAAGTTTAGTCGGACCTAGCATAGAACTTACCAAAGCTAGTCGTACCTAGCACTGGAGCTAGCAAAAACAACTCGGACCTAGCCAAAATAAGTCAGACCTAGTCAAAGCAAGTCGGACCTTACGTCGGACCTTGCCGGAGCTACCCAAAACAAGTCGTACCTATCGTCGGACCTTGCAGAAGCTCGGACCTAGAGTCGGACCTTGTTAAAAAGGTGTTTTGGTAGTATTCAAAACTTTTATCATCAAAGCCAATGTATTCAGCACACATAGGTCTCACAAAATTCAGTGCCATATCATTCGAAGACCCAGTTCGGTGAAAAACAAAGAGATCAGTGCTTCACTAGATTCACTACACATCTCAAGGAATGAACACCGGCATTGGTAGCTGATCTGCTTCTCAGAAGAGCTCTAATGTGTCTGCACCAAAAGATATATCTAATTTCTCAACAAAAATATCAAGTGAAGCCTGGCCAGAAACATACGAATTTTCCATTTGAATCAACTGCAATATTTCAACAATGGACTTTATTGCATCAAGATACTCGCACAGAAACCTCAAGAATGCACCAGTTGGTCCAGAATTATTTTCAGAGAATAGCTTCAGCTCTTCTTTGCAACAATTAAACAAAAGGCAAACTATGGGAATGTTAAGGTAAACCATGGTACAAGAGAAATGATATGACATGGTAAAACTCGTCTTAAATCCCATGAGCAAATATCACAGAAGCACATGGAAGTTTTAATTTAGGAGGAAGTTTTATCCCTTTAATGATGGAACCACTCAAGATGTCGGTTTTTATGACCTTACATAGCGACTGAAGCAAAACACTCTTGGATACCCGTTGCATTTTACCAAGGGCACTGAATGCTTCAACTCTCACTTTCATACACATGTCCCTGGTCATGGAGCTAAGCTGAATGTTGCATCAAGAAAACAGAAAGGATGTTACAAGCATTGAGTGAAACAAACTTGCTATTTACGAATATAAAATGTGCACAGACTGACAGATGTTTCAGATCATACTACGTATTTTATTTTTGGTTATAAAACTACAAGTGTACTTTGATCATAAACTTTAATTCAGCATCAACACTTTCTCCTTATACTATTCAAAAGATTTCTGGTGATAAGAACTTAACAGTTAGCAGTGGGCTAAATAAGACTTTTGAGTACTAATATAAAAAAGTCAGATGTTGTAAAGACCATTTCAGTGCAGTTATCATGTTTACTACCATTCAACCTTAGCACTATCCTCTTAGATAGTCCAGATGAACTGCACTTTATGACTCAACATACCACCTGCATATTTTGCAGGCTAAATCCATCAAGACCAGTACAAGATTGAGAACCAATACAAAAAAATACAACCAGGTACTTGCACTAGTTTTTCACCTTCTTTAACAAGTCCTAGCAGAACTGGCAAGTAATCTTCAATGGGTTGTAAGATATTGGTTGTGCTCAACCCTTCATAGGCAAACCGGCAATCGAAAGTCAGCACTACAGGAATCACGACAATATACGACGGCCAAAATTATTGACGACAGTGCCGTCGTCAATAAACTGATTGACGATGGCTAGAATCAATCATCGTCAATTAGTCATTAATTAATAACGGTTAACCTAGTACCGTCGTCTATAAGATCTTGGGCCTTATAGACGATGGCCCACCGTCGACAAAAAAGGCACTCATCAACATGGGCCGAAATCTGGGCCTGCCTGAGACTTTATAGACGACGGTTAAATTACACCGTCGTTAAAAAGACGTTGTAGACGATGGTTCAAGTACACCGTCATCAATTAGTGTTTATTTCCTGGCCCCCCTCTGCGCGCTCCTTATTTGGCCGCTCTGCGCCTCCACCCGCCGCGCCGCACCTCCACCGCCGCCGTGCCGTCGCCGAGGGCCGTCGCCACCGCCATCCTCGTCGAGCGCCACCATCGCCGAAGGCCGCCGATGCCACCGAGGAGGACCGCGCCGAGGTCCACCGCCGCCGCCTCGATTTCATCAAGGGCGCCATTGCCGTTGCCGTCGCGGAGGGCGCCGCCGCCGCCGCCATCCACCGAGGAGGACCGCACTGTTGAGGTACACTGCTGCCTCTCCCTGCCGCCCTGCACGGTGCCCCTCCCCATGCGCCGCCCCCTCCCGGTGCCCTCTCCGTGGAGCCCCCCACCGTGGCCGCCCCCCTCCCTGGCGTCCTCTCATTTTTCCTGCACATTACTACCCACCCTGATCAACGAGCATGCAAAACGGAATGATCATTTTCTCTCGTTTTTAAATTACAAAACTCCCTGGTCTTTTTTCTTATTTTGCTGAATGTGATACCCTTTCATTTAATTCATTCATCACGCCACTGTTTTGCATTTTGTAATGCATTTATTTCTGAATTTTTGAGGGAATTCTTTTTCTGTTCCAACTAATAAGTTGCCCATGCATTGCGAACGGGAGCTATAAATTTGAAAAAGATGTTAAATAAGTGATGACTTGTATAAAACTTAGTGTATTTAAATGATGAACAATTAATAGGTTAGTGTTAATAAGTGCGGGTGATTTGAGTGATTACCTAATATATGTAAGTAAAGGGTTTTGGGCCGCCCAGCCCGACGCGACACAGCACGACACGCAATAAATGCGTTCATGCCGTATAGGCCATTGTAGTGGTAACATATGCGTCAAGGAACCACAGAAGCGAACGACGATGATGAGGACGTCAATCACCCGCGCTTGAGTAGACGGTTGATCAGGACGTGGAATTTTCATCTAAGACCAACTTTCCTCTCTCTCTCTCTCTCTCTCTCTCTCTTTCTCTCGTTCTTTCCTCTCTTGTAAATGACTTAAAAATGAAAATGAGCAATGTAAGCTAGGGCAGGTGCAGGTGCCGACGACAGGTGCACAGGTACAAAATTACTCAAAATAGCTAATAATAGTTAAACCTGTTCAAATTCTGTAAAGTTTGATCAAACTTACTCAAATATAGCCAAAACTAGTTAAACTTGCTCAAACTTAGTAAAATATGATGAGTTATACAGACAAAACTAGTTAAATATAGCTAAAACTAGTTAAACTTGCTCAAACTAGTCAAACTTGCTCAAACTTACTCAAATATAGCCAAAACTAGTTAAACTTGCTCAAACTTAGTCGATCTTGCTCAAACTTACTAAAATATGAGCAAACTTAATCAAACATAGCAAAATCTAGTTAACATGCTCAATTCTGCATTTTGATAAGCAAATTTAGTCAAATATGCATGTTTATACTTGTAACTTGTCTAACCACACTTGCAAATCACAGGGATCGGGGACGGAGGCTCGCACACCATCGCCCCAGCTTCCACCACTTGGATGACTACAGAAGGATGACTTTCCAAACTTCGGTAGTGGACGGGGTAGCGTGTAATGTGGCATGTGTCGCGTGTATTGTTTCCGAACTGTTTTGTAATGTTTCTTGTGATATATATGCTTGTGCTTTTGTATATTATTTTATGCATGTGTGAGCTGGCCATCGAGTCAGGGATGGCCTCGAAGCCAGAGCAACATTTTCTATTTATTTTTTTAAAATGCGAGCTTTATAGACGACGGTGGAGCTATAGCCGTTGTCTATAAGCCATAATTATAGACGATGGTTAGAAAAACGCCGTCGTCTATAAGAGCCCTTATAGATGACGGCCACCGTACCACCGTCGTCTATAAGCTCCACTAGGTGTCAAGTGGCAGGAGTACCAAATTGACGACGGTCAGGAGTGGCCATCGTCAATTATCTTATAGACGACAGTTACTGTCGTCTATAACCTTATAGATGACTAATAATCATAGACGGTCGGAAACCGTCGTCAATTATTGATTACGGTCGTCTATAAGCTATAGACGAAGGTTTTAGCTGTGACGCCCTCAATTCTGTGGAAAACCACAGAACCGAGAACTAATGCATATGTGTGCCCAGGATGTTCATCACACATACACATATGTTCCACAAACTGAATTCAGAATATATATATAACCACGAATAACAGAGTTTATTACAATGTTTCATGAGTCTTGGACTCATGCTCACAGCGGAAGTCTTATTTCTATGCAGCGAAAGTCTTTATTCTAATGCGGAAGCAATTTAACTAATGCGGAAGCAATTCTAGGCAGCAGTGGCTCCATCTCTACTCCATCCCCACAGGCAAGGTTGAGAACAGATTTACACGCCTAATGCTCCACTTGGTCTTCATAATAATCTTCTCCTGTTGCTGATGATGAAATAATAATGCAAGTTTGAGTACAATGATGTACTCAGCAAGTGCGGGAAAATATGATATGTAGCTCATAACAAGGTAGGTATAAAAAGGCTCATTGCAGGAAGCAAAGTTATTTATCAAAAACCACGATAAAACAACAACTTATCTTTAGGTGAATGTAATCCCAACATGTATTAAAATACCAATCATACCTCCATTATGTTCATTACCTTCCATGTCCCATCCAGATATCAATCAACCTCATTTTTGCTCATGAATACCTCCTCGTATTCGCTACCATCTCACGAATACCATCTCGTATTCGCTACCATTTCATCTCATAAACAACTTCGTCTCCCACCGAGACCAACCTTGTTGCCATGACTCAACAGTCATGCAACCCATCTTATCACCCAGACTCAACAGTCCCGAAAACCAAACCAAAACCAAACCTTAACCAATAACCATATCCAATCACCATCCCAACTAATCATGGAAGTTGGCCAGGCGCTCGTGACCGTAAGCTCGGCTATCATGATAGTTTTAAGACTCTGCATAGTTTGCACCTCTTTACCCACAAGTTTGTGATTTCGTCACCCGTCGGCGACTGCAGAACCTCCATTATACCAGTACACAACCATCGGTGTATGGCCAAGAGATCACAAAATAGCCTTTACAAAGGGCTACTAGATGTATGGACTCACTAAGGTTTCACCGGCAGGCTAGAATCTCCAATTCTCCCACCCACGGGCCCCCTCTTATGCCATGCAGTTCCCAGGGCAGTCCTCACTCGACTACCATTCCCGGCGCCTTCCACAGTCCATAACAATCTAGCAACTTACCTAATTAGTCAGCTAAGCCGCACCCATACTTGGCCTTGTGGTGGCACTGTTATCCTGGCATGTGCTCCCATGAACCGGTCCTTAGATCTATGACAAGTAAACCACCATCTCATGCTACCTGAGTCACAAACCCAGTCTTGCCTAGATCTCCCTCCGATCCATGTTCATTAACAACATCAGTTTTTCATTATCGTTACGTGTGCAGTTAGCTAGACACATCTATCTCGCTTCCCAATCCCATGGACTCAGCGAAGCATAAAAGTAAAAACCATACCCGACTCATAAACATCCCTGGCGGCAAGGGTGGTTTAACCAAAACTAGTAAACTCCTATAAAAAGGTTTCCCATCATGTTTGACTCAGCACACACACCTTTTCGCAAAATAAAACAGTTTTCCCAAAACATAGGACCAATATGGTCAGGGGGCACTTGCCTTGTTCTTGTGGTTCTGGTTGCTCTTGGATCTCGAAACCTTGTTGTTGCAGCTCGTCGTAGGCAGCTCCCTGAGCTTGTCCTGCTATACAGGATCACGCACATACAAGATCCACAACAATCAATATCATGCACAAACTTTAACTAGATGCGATGATGCATATGCATGCTATCCTATAATCAGTTTTATTAGATCGGTTTGTAGGTGTTCTTGCATGGTTTTATGATGAACAGATGTGTTCGAATCAAATGTGGACGTGGCGATGACCTTGTCTTTAGATCAACCCGATCAACAAGTGATCTGTCCACGATAAAGCTTCTATTCGAAAGGAATCAAAGAACAGATGCAAAGAAAACACGACGATGTCGTAAGGTGGTATTGGAGACCTACCTTACGTTCTTTTGGGTCTCAGGGTCCTTCTCTGATCAGACAGATCGTTGGGCTTCCTTCCGGCGATCTTTCTCGACTGAACTCCGGCGATGGGCTTACTCGGCGAGTTGGGGCTAGGGCTCTAAGTCGTCGGCTCAGGAGTTGGAAAAGAATTTCGTGGTTTTCGGCCAAAGGTTCTGGGTTCTATTTATAATCGGGAGAAGAAGAGTCCTAATCGGATTGTATTTCGAATAAGAGTCCTATTCAGATTATCGTTGAATCTTAACAACTTATCTTGAGTTGATTTGGTGCGGTAACATTGTGGAATTCAGGTCGGTTTCTCCTCCATACCGGTATTTCTACGCGTACAGAATCCAAAAACCGCTCCAGAACTCGTTACCTCCGCGGCGATGAGCTCCGGAAGCTCCACGTGTTCACCGGGGCCTGGTCTCCCCTTTTTTCCGCAGAGACGAGCTCCGGTTGTGCCGCGTGTCAAGTGAACGAGACCTCAGTGTCCTTCGGAGGTGAGCTCCGCGTGCGCCACGTATCCTGGCGGTCGGGACCTCCTCTCTTATTCGGAGGTGGCTCCGCGCACGCCACGTGTCAGTGCCGGACCTTCCCTCTATTCGGAGGTGGCTCCGGGTGTGTCACGTATCCATTCCAGATCTCCCTTTCTGCTCATAGACGAGCTCCGATTTGACACGTGTCCAACAGTGACGGACCTCCTGGAGATAAGCTCCGGTGGCGACACGTGTCCAATAGGTTCGGACCTCTCGGAGGTGAGCTCCGAGGTCGACACGTATCCCGCGCGACTGGTCCTCTGATTTCCGTGGTGTCTAGCTCCGAAGGTGACATGTGTCCTGCGGAACTGCTTTCGCTTCTCCGCAGAGGCTAGCTCCGGGGGCAACACGTGTCCCACGGGGTCGGACCTCTCCCCCTTTGCGGGGATGAGCCCCGAACCTGCCACGTAGCCAGTTTAGTTGAGGACCTCTCCCCACTTCGCAGGGATGAGCTCCGAACACGCCACGTGGCCAGCGAGCCGCGGGAGTTATCTTCGGCGCTTTCTGTGAACTGGATTCGGCTCTTTTTTGGCTATCTTTTTAATATTTTCTCTGTTCTCACTTCTTTTAAAATGTTTTCTCTACATGAAACATGAATACATGCAGAAACCAGAAATGAGGGTGTCACAAATCTACCCCCCTTAAATTGAATCTCGCCCTCGAGATTCGTTAGTAGGGAATAGATGAGGAAATTCTGCCTTGATGTCTTCTTCACGCTCCCATGTGCCTTCAGCTTTAGTGTGATGGCTCCATTGTACCTTGCACCATCGGATCACTTGGTTCCTTGTGACCCTTTCCTTTACGTCCAAAACTTGGACAGGGTGCTCCGTATAAGTCAGGTCTTCTTAAAGTTCAAGCTCTTCCATTGGTATTTGCTCCTATGGTACTCTCAAGCACTTCCTGAGCTGGGATACATGAAACACGTCATGTACGTCTGACAGATATGTTGGGAGCTCTAGTTGATAGGCTACTTCTCCTCGCTTGTCCAAAATCTTAAATGGTCCGATGTAGCGAGGTGCTAGCTTGCCTTTGACGTTGAAACGTCGTTGGCCACGGATAGGCGATACCTTAAGGTATAAGAAGTCTCCTACTTCGATGGTCAACTTCCTTCGCCTATTGTCCGCATAGCCTTTCTGTTGTGATTGAGCAGCCTTTAAGTTCTTCCGTATCGTTTAGACTTGCTTTTCAGCTTCTTGTAGCACTTTGGGTCCAAACACCTGGTTCTCTCCGGTTCCGTTCCAAAACAGCGGCGTTCTACACCATCTACCATATAATGCTTCGAAAGGCGACATCTTCAAGCTAGCTTGATAGCTGTTGTTATAGGAGAATTCGGCATACGGTAAACTCCTATCCCAACTATGCCCACGTTTGAAGGCGCAAGCTCTCAACATGTCCTCCAAAATTTGGTTTGTCCTTTCAGTTTGCCCATCGGTTTGTGGGTGATAGGCGGAGCTAAAATCCAGTCGTGTACCCATAGCTTCCTGCAGCTTCCTCCAGAATCTAGAGGTAAACTGAGAACCTCGATCTGAGACTATCCTCCTCGGGACTCCATGACGGCACACGATCTGCTCCATGTACAACTCGGCTAATTGTGCAACGTTGTACTTGGCCCTTATAGGGAGAGAATGGGCTGTTTTCGTCAATCGGTCCACGATAACCCAGATGGAGTCATAACCAGACTGAGTACATGGCAATCCGATGATGAAATCCATACTGATGTACTCCCACTTCCACTCGGGTACCTTCAAAGGTTGCAACAATCCAGCAGGTCTTTGATGTTCGGCCTTCACCCGTTGGCATGTGTCGCATACGGCAACGTATTCAGCTGTATCCCTTTTCATACCATTCCAGCAATAACAAGTCTTCAAGTCCTTGTACATTTTGGTACTTCCGAGATGTATGGAACAGGGTGAATCATGTGCCTCCTTTAATATCATGTCACGGAGGTGCTTCACGTTAGGCACACAAATTCTTTTTCCTAGCCAAAGTGTACCCTTCTCATCTTCTTTGAAATCCTTCTCTATTCCTTATCGGATCCTTTCCTTGATCTCCTCATCCGTTGCTTGGCCATCTCTTATCTCTTGCTCCAATGAAGAGTGGATCTCCATCATTTCCACGTTGTTCAAGAATCCGAGGTGTAACCGTTCAAACTCCTTATGTAGTTCGGGTGGTAGCTCCGGAACCGTGAGTTGGGGACATGCTCCCTTCTGGCTCAATGCATCAGCTACTACATTGGCCTTCCCAGGGCGGTATTTGATTCCAACATCGTAATCCTTGATGAGTTCCAACCATCAACGTTGCCTCAAATTCAAGTACGTTTGTGTAAATATATACTTGAGGCTTTTATGATCCGTATAGATCTCACATCGATGACCAAGGATATAATGTCTCCAAATTTTCAATGCATGCACTACCGCTGCTAGCTCCAAGTCATGTGTAGGATAATTAAGCTCGTGCTTCTTTAATTGTCGTGAGGCATAGGATACCACTCATCCTTCTTGCATGAGCACACATCCGAGCCCCTGTTTGGATGCGTCACAATATATGTCAAAGCTCTTGCTTACGTCCGGCAATACCAAAACCGGCGCTGTGGTTAGCCTTTTCTTGAGTTCCTCAAAACTATCTTGGCATGCTGGTGTCCATTGAAAGGCTTTTCCCTTCGTTAGCAACTCCGTCATAGGATTTGCTATCTTAGAGAAGTCCTTGATGAAGCGTCGGTAGTATCCAGCCATCCCAAGAAAACTCCGAATATCCCTCATGCTTTGCGGTTGGACCCACTTCAGAACATCTCCCACTTTTCCGGGATCAACCGATACCCCTTCTTTGGAGATAATGTGGCCTAGGAACGATATTTCCTTTAGCCAAAATTGACACTTGTTAAGCTTGGCACAATTGATGCTCACGCATTTTCTGCAAGGTCAATTTCAAATGTTTTTCATGCTCCTCCTTACTTTTTGAATACACCATAATGTCGTCGATGAAAACCACGTTGAACTTATCCAAGTACTCCATGAAGACCTTGTTCATGAGGTACATGAAGTATGCGGGTGCATTTGTTAACCCAAAAGACATGACGGTATATTCATACGAACCATACCGTGTTCGAAAGGCAGTCTTGGGTATATCGGAGGGCTTAATCTTCAGCTGGAAATATCCCGACCGAAGATCAATCTTGGAGAACACTCGGTCTCCTTTCATTTGGTCGAATAGTTCCTCTATACGGGGCAGAGGGTATTTGTTCTTGATTGTCACCTCGTTGAGAGACCTATAGTCCACGCACATCCTTTGGGTTCCATCCTTCTTGTCTATGAAGAGCACAGGAGCTCCCCATGGTGACGAGCTTGGACGTATAAAACCCTTCTCCAACTGCTCTTGAATTTGCTTCTTGAGTTCTACTAGTTCATTGACGGGCATCCTATAGGGCCTCTTTGCTATGGGTGTAGTTCCGGGTACCAAATCAATGGCAAACTCAATGTCCCGATCAGGGGGCATACCTGGAAGCTCCTCTGGAAACACGTCCGAGAATTCTTGAACCACTGGAATGCTGTCCAATGTTGTTCCTTCGACGTGGTTCAAAATTTCCTTTTCGGTTGTTTGTTGGGCTGACTCAAAGTCAACACAAATACCGTGCTCATTTGTCAACTGCACGCTTCTTTCAGCACATTGGATTACCCCGTTGTGCTTGCTTAGCCAATCCATCCCGAGTATTATGTCAATCCCTTGGGAATCCAAGACAATGAGGTCGGCAAGGAAGTCTACCCCCTTATTTTAAGGCTTACTTTCGGACATACTATATTAGTCCTCATCTCTCCTCCGGGAGAATTAACTAACATAGCACATTTTAAGTGTGATATGGGTAGATTATACTTGGCAACAAACTTGGATGATATGAAGGAATGTGATGCTCCAGAATCAAATAAAATGGTGGCTGGGTTGGAGTTGGCAAGGAACATACCAATTATGACGTCCTTAGCCTGTCGTGCTTCCTCAACAGAGACATGGTTCACGTTGCCACAAGCATAGTTCTGCTGTCCTCGGTTTCCTTGATTGTCCCCTCCCTATGGTCGCGGGTTCCGCTTGGGCACGTTGTCTTACTGTCCAGGGCCTCTCCTCGGGCACTAGTTCGTGAAGTGTCCTGTTTCCCCGCATGCAAAGCAGGCTCTGTTGCCTACGGCAGCAGGTACGTTGGGGCGGGGGTTTTGAACAGGAGCGCCCATGTTGGGTCGGGGCACAGGAGGCAAAGGCACACAAGGTGCTTGTGCAACGGGTCGTTGCTGTGGTGGTTGACTAGGGCGGTATGCAGGAGCGGTCGATCCATACTGCGGTGTGGCCGGGGGCATGTACTGAGGTCGTACGTTGTTCCCTTGGGGCTGGTATGGCATCTTCCTCTTGCACTCTTGCTCGATCTCTCGGATCTTGCTTTCAACCACTATAGCCTTGTCAACCAGCTTCTGAAAGCTTGCGTAGTCATTGTTGAGGAGCTGGACCTGAATCTCATTGTTCAACCCTCTCATGAACAGGTATTGCTTCCTCTGGTCTGAGTTGACATCTTCGGGGGCATACCGGGACAGTTGTGTGAACTTGTTGAGATACTCATTCACGCTTCTCTGTCCCTGGCGGAGACCTTCAAACTCCTGTCGTTTGAGCATCATTACACCAGCAGGGATGTAATGAGAGCGGAAACTCTCCTTGAACTCAGTCCAAGTGATCGTCTCCGGGTCAACATGAGCGTTACATAGGGCATCCCACCAGTCAGCGGCAGCTCCCATAAGTTGGTGCGACGCAAAAAGAACCTTCTCTCGGTCATTGCACTGCACTATGGCAAGCTTCTTCTCCATGGATTTCAACCAGTCGTCGGCCTCCATGGGGTCGTTAGCTTGAGCAAAGGTGGGTGGTCGAGTCCTCATGAACTCTCCCAGCCTGTTATGAGCCGGCGGTGGTGGTGGCGGTGGTGCTGGAACGGGGTTGTTGTTGTTGGCCTGTAACTGACCCAAAGTTTGGATCATGGTTTGCATAAGTTGGTTTTGCATGGCCATCAACCGTTCTAGGTGGTTCTCACCAGCTCCGGGGTTAACAGGAACTTCATCGTGGCCATCCTCTTGGTTGTCACGGACGTTCCTTCGGCCGGTGTTTCCTTTCACCATCTGTGAGAGAGATCAAAATAGAATAGAAGGTTAGGTAGATCCCCTCAACTATATGTGTCAAGGTGGGTTGGACTATATATATATTAGCCCATATGAGGATGTGAACAAGTGCCGAAGCATCTCACACCTCTTTCTACTTATGTGTGGATATGGACAACGTTTTGAGACGTCCCACGACTCACACTAAGCACACAATTCACAAACAATCATCACAAGGGCTCACACAACTCCTATTCAAGGCTTGTTCAATGGGGGTCCTATATGACTTGGGGTGATGTCAAATCTGTGATCTAACTATGGCCTTTCCTAGGCTTGCATCCTATGGTCAGCGTGGCTTAGCTACCAATCTGTGATCTATCTAGGTTGTGTGATCTATCCGTGGCAGGTTGATACCAGTCTGTGTCTGATACTAATCTGTGATCTATCTAAGCGTGTAACCTACCGTCAACCCGTGGTTCTGTTACCAATCTGTGATTGTATCTAGGTGCGTAATCTACCCTCAACCGTGGCTCTGATACCAATCTTTGACGCCCTCAATTCTGTGGAAAACCACGGAACCGAGAACTGATGCATATGTGTGCCCAGGATGTTCATCACACATACACATATGTTCCACAAACTGAATTCAGAATATATATAACCACGAATAACAGAGTTTATTACAATGTTTCATGAGTCTTGGACTCATGCTCACAGCGGAAGTCTTATTTCTATGCAGCAGAAGTCTTTATTCTAATGCGGAAGCAATTTAACTAATGCGGAAGCAATTCTAGGCAGCAGTGGCTCCATCTCTACTCCATCCCCACAGGCAAGGTTGAGAACAGATTTACACGCCTAATGCTCCACTTGGTCTTCATAATAATCTTCTCCTGTTGCTGATGATGAAATAATAATGCAAGTTTGAGTACAATGATGTACTCAGCAAGTGCGGGAAAATATGATATGTAGCTCATAACAAGGTAGGTATAAAAAGGCTCATTGTAGAAAGCAAAGTTATTTATCAAAAACCACGATAAAACAACAACTTATCTTTAGGTGAATGTAATCCCAACATGTATTAAAATACCAATCATACCTCTATTATGTTCATTACCTTCCATGTCCCATCCAGACATCAATCAACCTCATTCTTGCTCACGAATACCTCCTCGTATTCGCTACCATCTCACGAATACCATCTCGTATTCGCTACCATTTCATCTCATAAACAACTTCGTCTCCCGCCGAGACCAACCTTGTTGCCATGACTCAACAGTCATGCAACCCATCTTATCACCCGGACTCAACAGTCCCGAAAACCAAACCAAAACCAAACCTTAACCAATAATCATATCCAATCACCATCCCAACTAATCATGGAAGTTTGCCAGGCGCTCGTGACCGTAAGCTCGGCTATCATGATAGTTTTAAGACTCTGCAGAGTTTGCACCTCTTTACCCACAAGTTTGTGATTTCATCACCCGTCGGCGACTGCAGAACCTCCATTATACCAGTACACAACCGTCGGTGTATGGCCAAGAGATCACAAAATAGCCTTTACAAAGGGTCTACTAGATGTATGGACTCACTAAGGTTTCACCGGCAGGCTAGAATCTCCAATTCTCCCATCCACGGGACCCCTCTTGTGCCATGCAGTTCCCAGGGCAGTCCTCACTTGACTCCCATTCCACGCGCCTTCCACAGTCCATAACAATCTAGCAACTTACCTAATTAGTGAGCTAAGCCGCACCCATACTTGGCCTTGTGGTGGCACTGTTATCCTGGACTGTGCTCGCATGAACCGGTCCTTAGATCTACGGCAAGTAAACCACCATCTCATGCTACCTCATTCACAAACCCAGTCTTGCCTAGATCTCCCTCCGATCCATGTTAATTAACAACATAAGTTTTTCATTATTGTTACGAGTGCAATTAGCTAGACACATCTATCTCGCTTCCCAATCCCATGGACTCAGCGAAGCATAAAAGTAAAAACCATACCCGACTCATAAACATCCCTGGCGACAAGGGTGGTTTAACCAAAACTAGTAAACTCGTATAAAAAGGTTTCCCATCATGTTTGACTCAGCACACACACCTTTTCACAAAACAAAACAGTTTTCCCAAAACATAGGATCAATATGGTCAAGAGGCACTTGCCTTGTTCTTGTGGTTCCGGTTGCTCTTGGATCTCGAAACCTTGTTGTTGCAGCTCGTCGTAGACAGCTCCCCGAGCTTGTCCTGCTATACATGATCACGCACATACAAGATCCACAACAATCAATATCATGCACAAACTTTAACTAGATGCGATGATGCATATGCATGCTATCCTATAATCAGTTTTATTAGATCGGTTTGTACGTGTTCTTGCATGGTTTTATGATGAATAGAGGTGTTCGGATCAAATGTGGATGTGGCGATGACCTTGTCTTTAGATCAACCCGATCAACAAGTGATCTGTCCACGAGAGAGCTTATGTTCGAAAGGAATCGAAGAACATATGCAAAGAAAACACGACGATGTCGTAAGGTGGTATTGGAGACCTACCTTACGTTCTTCTAGGTCTCGTGGTCCTTCTCTGATCAGACAGATCGTTGGGCTTCCTTCCGGCGGTCTTTCTCGACTGAACTCCGACGATGGGCTTACTCGGCGAGTTGGGGCTAGGGCTCTAAGTCGTCGGCTCAGGAGTTGGAAAAGAAGTTCGTGGTTTTCGGCCAAAGGTTATGGGTTCTATTTATAATCGGGAGAAGAAGAGTCCTAATCGAATTGTATTTCGAATAAGAGTCCTATTCAGATTATCGTTGAATCTTAACAACTTATCTTGAGTTGATTTGGTGCGGTAACATTGTGGAATTCAGGTCGGTTTCTCCTCGGTACTGGTATTTCTACGCGTACAGAATCCAAAAACCGCTTCAGAACTCGTTACCTCCGCGGTGATGAGCTCCGGAAGCTCCACGTGTTCAACGGGGCGTGGTCTCCCCTTTTTCCGCAGAGACGAGCTCCGGTTGTGCCGCGTATCAAGCGTGCGAGACCTCCCTCTCCTTCGGAGGTGAGCTCCGCGTGCGCCACGTATCCTGGCGGTCGGGACCTCCTCTCTTATTCGGAGGTGGCTCCGCGCACGCCACGTGTTAGTGCCGGACCTTCCCTCTCTTCGGAGGTGGCTCCGGGTGTGTCACATATCCATTCCGGATCTCCCTTTCTGCTCATAGACGAGCTCTGAAGTTGACACGTGTCCAACAGTGACGGACCTCCCGGAGATAAGCTCCGGTGGTGACACGTGTCCAATAGGACCGGACCTCTCGGAGGTGAGCTCCGAGGTCGACACGTATCCCGCGCGACTGGTCCTCTGATTTCCGTGGTGTCTAGCTCCGAAGGTGACATGTGTCCTGCGGAACTGCTTTCACTTCTCCGCAGAGGCTAGCTCTGGGGGCAACACGTGTCCCATGGGGTCCACCCTCTCCCCCTTTGCGGGGATGAGCCCCGAACCTGCCACATAGCCAGTTTAGCGGCGGACCTCTCCCCACTTCGCAGTGATGAGCTCCGAACACGCCACGTGGCCAGCGAGCCACGGGAGTTGTCTTCGGCGCTTTCTGTGAACTGGATTCGGCTCTTTTTTGGCTATCTTTTTGATATTTTCTCTGTTCCCACTTCTTTTAAAATGTTTTCTCTACATGAAACATGAATACATGGAGAAACTAGAAATGAGGGTGTCACATTAGCCTTATAGACAACAGTTTCTGACCGTCGTCTATTATCGTGATTTCTGTAGTGCAGCTCCGAAGTCCTCAGCTTACAAACAAAACCGGGAAACAATTCTTGGTGGTCCATGACGCACCGTGCCGTGCCGCTGCCGATTCTTGCATTGCCATCTCGACCACCCGCGCTCTCAGAGTCGACAGCCTCTCCATGATGCTCCTGTCCAAGCGGCCGCGGAGCAGGGGCAGCGGCCGGGGCGGGATTGAAGCAGGGGCGGCGGACGGGGCGGGCTCGGAGCAGGGACGGCCGACGGGGCAGGCTTTGGGCACAGGCGACCCGTAGCAGTCGTATGTGAGCCCCTGGGCCATGTGGTGGGCTGGGCCATACAACTTACGATGGCCTAGATCTGACCGTCGTAAGTTACCGGATTACTTACGACAGCCTGGGTCGTGGTCGTCGTAAGTTATTTGGGCTAACTTACGATGGCTAAAGCAACCGTCGTAAGTAATCTTGGCTAACTTATGACGGCAGTATATAGGCCGTTGTAAGTTATGGTTTTAATTTTTTTTAGAAAAATAAAAACTAGCTATCCTAGCACAATTGCCAGTCGAGACAAACAATAAAATATAATACACAAACAATTCAATATTCGACGGTTTATTCACAAAGTCCAAAGAATTCTAAAAACTCCTAACGGCTACACACTCCCCTCATGACTACCTCCGAAGCCATGAACGTCGTCTTCGTGCGTCCCTCCCGGTGCCGATAGCCGCGGAGATGGAGTCTGCGCCTCCGCCGGTGAACCCTGCAAAGTAAATAAAAGTTATACATGTCTCTCTCCCTTCCTATCCCTCCCTTTCCCTCTCTCTCCCTCTTACCATCCCCCTCTCTCTCGCCCTCTCATTGTCCCTCTCCCCATCCCCCTCTCCCTTCTCTCTCTCTCCCTCATTCTCTCTCTCTTTCACTCTCTCCCCCCTCTTTCCTACTCTCTCCCACTCTTTCTCTCTCTCTCCCTCCCTCTCTCTCCCTCTCCCCATCCATCTCTCTCTTTCACTATCTCTCCCCTCTTTCACTCTCTCTTTCTCTCTCTCTCCCCTCTATTTTTCCCCCACTCTCTCTCCCTCTCCCCATCCCCCTCTCTCTCTTTCACTATCTCTCCCCTCTCTCTCCCCTCTTTCATTCTCTCTCTCTTTCTCTCTCTCCCCTCCCTCTTCCCCCACTCTCTCTCTCCCTCTCCCCATCTCTCTCTATCTCTTTATCCCCCTCCCTGCATTAAAGAGTTACACAGTGCCGGGGGTACCTTTGCTGGGGGCAGCTGTGATGAGGGCGCCTATGGCGGTTGCGGCCACGCAGAAAACGTGAGCTCCTGGCGAGTCTGTCGAGCTAAGGCCTGTCATTGCAACATATTAGAACACACATATTACTGAAATGATAAAAATTTAAACGTAAGTAATTTAAATTACTTACCTTCACCGCTGCCTGCATCTAGGCCATGAGGTTGGCCTCGTACTCCTGGACGGCCCTCATCCTGTCGAGCTCCTCCTGGGTCCGCGCAAGCCTCTCCTCCATGGCACGCAACTCCAAGTCCCTCTGCAAGAGAGACGGCCACTCGACGGCCCAACGGACGAAGCCTCCATTGATGGAGTGCCTCTCGAAGGTTGCGCCGCCCTCGAGTCAACAACTCCGTCGAAAATGGCAAACCTACAAAAGAGAAAAATAATAAGTAGAAGAAGTAAGATTCAAAAAAAATTTAAAATTTTGACCAACTCACCATCCATGGGCCTTCCCCCCGCCGCTTGCGTACACGGCTCTAGGCTCGATTGGCACGTTTTCTCAATCATAGCCTTCGCTGTGTATCTTCTTGACCTCCTGCGCATACTTTTCCTAAAAAACAAAGAAATGGTGTAAGCGTGTCAGTAATAGTATTACTTATAATTAAAATGATGAATTTTGAAAACTTACCAGTCGGTCGGCCGTGACCTGACTGCATTGCCCATGCTGGGAAGGGTCACTTCCCCTGTGACCTCTCTTCCAAACCTCAGTCGGTGTTGGCTCCTGACCGGTCTCTCGCTCCTGTAGATACGTGTTAGTAGAAGAAATATATTATACACACATAAATGAACTTAAAATATACTAACCATGCGTTTAGCCAAACGCACATAGCCATCACTGCCGTAGTTGTGCTGGCCATCCGTCCCTCTGCAGGCTCGAGCCCTCGTGGACTTAGTGATGAAGTCCTGTGTAAAATCCCCAAAAATGCTAGCAGGAGAATCAGCCAAGTCCCACTTAGGAAAATGAGGGGGAATTAAAACTTTGGATTACAACGGTGTGAATTCAAAATGCCAATTTATATTTGCAAAAACTTCCAAAAATGGAGAGCTAAATCAACAATTTGGTTCTCCATAATTCAAATAATAACTCTGCCAAATTTCAGCTCATTTGGAGAGGCTTTACTATTTGTTTGCAATTAAATGAGGAAGAAACTCAAATCTGAATTCAAACCTCAGTTTCAAATTCCGAGTTCAACAAACTGCAAATTGGGTTTCACAAATGTGTTCCCCACATTTGAAATAGCACCCCTGCCAAAATTCATTAAATTTGGGCTTGGTTTGCTATGCATTTGAATCAATGGAAGAGGGAGGATTCAAATCCAAATTCAAATTCAAATACCCAAATGTAGTTCAAATTTCACGCCAGAGTTGAAACCATTTGAATTCCAAAAATTCAAATCATGACTTGGTGTGGAAGCCTAGTTTTTAATTGTGAGTAGATGTGGTAAAAATATCAGTGAGAAGTGAAAAAGAATTGAGGGAAGAAGGGCCCACATGACAGCCACACTCAATTGTAAACCGACTCTGCTCTCTTCGGCCGATCACCGAGTGAATGCCAGCGCCGAGCGGAACCCCTCCCCGATGAAGCGATCACGCCACCTCCTGCTCGGTCGATCAGCGCGTCGAAGGATATGATCACGGTGCTCCTAACCACGTGAACCAGCTCTTTCTTTGCTGTTCGCCTTCCTTTCACGCGCGCTTCTTCTCTGTTCTTTCACCGCTCGAGCGCCTCTCGGCTTACCGTCGCCCCCGCGATACAGGACGCAACTCGGACGAACTTCCACAGCAAAAACACGCGCCATCCTCTCCTCGATCTTCCGGTGAAAACCTTATTCCATTTTGTTCAGTATCGAGGGAGTATTTCCCTGTTCACCGATCACATGTTCTTAGATCCAAGGGGGACTTTGCCTTGAAATTCTTGATGATCGGTCCATACCAGCTCGTGTCCATTGAATCATAAGTCCTAGACCTTCCTACGATCTGCTAGGATCAACAAGCATCAAAAACCATCGACCATAGGCACTATTCTTTGAGTCTTTCGGGTCACCGCTGATTTTCGCCCTATGTCGATGGTGAGGTCATAGCTCGAGCCATTTTCACGGCAAAACCGGATCCATATTCGTGCTTAGCATGTCACCACGGAGCTGTAGGAAGGAACCATACTCGAAATAAGAATTTGTAGAGCTCGGGCGACCTCACCGGAGTTGGAGCCGCCATGCCACTGTCACCGTCACGAGATGGTTTCCGGCCATCCCTGGCCGTCGCCGACCCCCTCAGCGTATTCCATGTGCGAACTTTGGCCCAGGCGGCGAGAATTAGCGGCTTTCGAGCGGGGAAACGATGGGTGGCGAGTCTCGCCGGAGTGCTCCGCCACGGGGGAGCGCGGGCGTCGGGAGGTTGAAGGAGTGTGGCCCAGCTGTCCGTGAGTGGGAGACCGCGGGAGGATCCAGTGTGGCGTAGAGATTTTCTGTGACAACCCGGAAATAACCATGCGGCCTCGATGGTGCCGCCAATTGAGTGGATAGCGCCGCGGTTGGGGCCCACGCTGAGGATTTAAACTTTTCCCCAAATTTCAAATTTGGGCTGAACTTCAAACCATCATAACTTTCAGTAGGAATGTCTAAAATTTGTGAAACAACTTTTGTTGGATTCCTCTCAACCAGTACTTTGCTCCAAAATTCTTCAAATTTAAATATTTGGGAATTAATTCCAGGAGATCCCTGTTATGAAATTTTCTCAATTTTGTCCAGAAGATCCTTCATAACTCTAGTGATCTCATGTAAAAATTTGAGCATCATTGGACTCTTTTTACTAGGCCAAACCTTGTTCCAAGTTTCAGCCTTCATTTGAAAATTCCAAATTAAACAGAAACTTTTTCAGAAATTTCCACCAACTTCAAAATCCATTTCTCCCTGTAGGTAGCTCGAAAAAATATGCAACAAATCTTGCTAGAACCAGGGTGACCTTCTCTAATTAGATCTACCACTGTTAGCTATGTTAAAGCTGCAGATTTGAGATCAAAATTCAGAGAAGCTAAATACTTGTGGGAGATGTAGAACCCACAAGCTCCCTGAAACCTTCTCCATTTTGGCTCAAATCCTCCTCATGGAATCTAGTCTCCACTAGAAAAATACCAAAGCCAAATAAGAACTCTTACTAGCAGTAACTATTATTAGAAGCCTGCTTCTTATAAATCATTATCACTCATACCTATATTTTGTTACATATCATATAGTTACCAAAGTCGAAGACGCTCCGGAGGCCTTGGAGATCCTACCTCCGGAAGCTAACTTTCTGTTTGACTCGCAACCAGCAAGCCCCAGTTTGCATTTAATTACTTTTGCAAAGCTTTATTTTGTATCACTTATGTCTAGGATGAAATGTTTGCATTAGAGTTAAGGTGATTGAAATCCCACTTGCATGACCCATAAATACTATGGAGGGTTGGGTAGTCTACAGCTCAATGAGTAGAAAATGCCGTGCTAATGTTCTTAGGATCTGGGTAGAAGTCGAGTAGTTGGAATATACTCGCGAGATAGGATTTTTAATCACACGAGATAGAATGAATCGAAGAATGGCTTATCAAAAGGAAATTGAGACCCAGCGGGTGGGATAGGATGCAGCGAGACGAGGTCTCACGTGCGTAGCCCTGTTGGTGTCGTTTGAGGACCGAGCCGTGTGTGGCCCTGCTGGACAAGTTTGAACTGTACCGGATGCATACTGGCTATATGGGAACCAGGAAACCGATGTAATTGGTTAACCTGGGTGCCGAGGCTTACCCAACCATTTTATAGGAGTGGGTTGAGGGTAGCAAGGTGTAAATCTGCCAGCGGGCACAGACACGCTCCGCGCGGGGACCTCCTGCCTGTTACGGATGGACCGGTTCGGAATTTGGGTTTCCTTTGAAAGGTTGCTGCATACAACAGAGTAGCAAGGTGTGATGCACCACACTTCTGAAATGGGTGTATGTAAAGTGTTATCCGGGTGTCTATTGATTGCAATCACCGTCCCTCGTGGTTATTTGAGTACCACTTGCTCACTGCGCTGTGACGTAGCAATGATTGAAAGAGGCCAGAAGAATATGATGCATTGAACTATCATTGTATTGCAACCATGTATGTTGTATATGTATAGCTCACTAAAGTTATATTCCACTTTGGGCAAAACCACATGAAGGAAGCTTTCTTGTTTGATTGTGGAATTCCGATGTGAGGGCTGCTCGGGGCATATTAAATTGCTGCTGTAAAACTAAAAGTAAGGATCAACATGTAGGCGAGTTCTTTATAGCAATATCATTTCTTATACTAAAATCCCTGCATGTAGAGTTTCATGTTTAGGAGTGACAGATAAGTCTTGCTGAGCCATCGTTCTCACGGTTGCTATATTTGAGCTGTTACAGGTGAGACTTATGAGGAAGGGTCCGAGGATGAGGGGATGACCCCATTGGGGTACACAGCCGAGTTGGAGCCCTGCATGCCGCCGTGATCTCCAGATGTATGCTGCTAGTGTGTAGCGTCCCTGGGCTGGACAGCTACATTTTGCATATCTAGGCTGAGGGTTTATGTAAATAAAAGTTTGTATGTTTATTGTATTCTTTTCTTGTGTGTTGTTGGGTGCCGCATCGTACAGCACCACCCTATGCAACATCGGAGTGGGAGGGCCACAGGGGTCCCCCGCATCCTGGCTAGCCTAGTACCGACAAAGAGCTCGGTACGCGTCGGGCTTGTCGGAGTGTGAGCTGCGACACTCCTCCTGGCCTGCTCGGAAGCAGCCCGCGAGGTTCTTTTTTTTTTCCGGAGGGGGCTTGGCGCCCTACGCGACATGGGCTCAAGAGAGCGGATGAACACCAAGATTTACATGGTTCGGGACGCCAGAGCGTAATACCCTACGCCCACGGGGGTGCTTGTTCTATTGCTTGAGCGTGTGTGCTTGTGCGTTGTGCGAATTGGGATGCGAAATCGGGGAACCCTCTGCAGGGTGGTCACCCCGGTCCTTTTATAGCACAAGGCCGGGTGGTTATAATGGGGCCTGGGACCTGACAGGTGGCCCCAGAGGAAAGTGAACCCTATACACAATCTAGGGCTTCGTCCTCTAAGTAGAGTGGACGACGGGAGAGTTAAGTCCCGCCATCCGGCGCGCTAAGCACCCCCTGACCGCGTGTCAGGTGATGATGAAGATGTCGTCTTATCGCCGCGTCTTCTCGCCCTGCTTGGGCGGCTTTGTGCCGTTGGGAGGCACTGTACTGCTGTCACGCCTTGCCGTCCAGTCTTGTCACCGTAATGGCGATCGGGCAAGGGACGGAGGATGTGAAGTGCACCATGCTTCTGGGGAAGGCGCGAGTCTTGAATGCGAAGCCTGACAGCGCACTTCCTTCTTGACTTCATCGACCCACAGCCCACGACAGATCGTGGGGTACGTGGCGGCTCTAGAGCTCTTATCGACGGGCTTGGTGTCAGGGGACACGTGGCAACCCCAGACCTCACCTCAGTGGGGAGGTTCGGGCCGGAGCCTAGGGCATGTGTCTGTACCGGGGCTGTCCTCAGCGAGGAGGCGGCTCGGAGCTAGGGGACACGTGTCAGCCCTGGACCTCACCTCAGCGAGGAGGCTCGGACCGGATCCTATGGGACATGTGTTAGCCCCGGACCTCACCTCAGCGGGGAGGCTCGGACCGGAGCCTAGGGCACGTGTCTGTACCAGAGCTGTTCCCAGCGGGGAGGCGGCTCGGAGCCAGGGGACACGTGTCAGCCCCATACCTTACCTCAGCAAGGAGGCTCGGGCTGGAGCACAGGGAACGTGTCAGCTCCGGTGCTCATGGGCACGTGGCAGCCCCAGGGATGACCATGGGACCAAGAGCACGTGGCTTACGCTGTCTTTTATCCACTACACGGGGGTATCCAGTCTGCAGGATACCGACAGTGGCCCCCGGGCCCACCTCGTGGGAGACATCAATCCCGTAGGTGGAGCCCCCTTCTCCCCCGTGTGGTGGTTTTGAACCTGTACTTTGGAAACCGATGTGGGGGCGAGATCCTCGCATAGTGGGCAAGTGGTTGTACCTAGAAGACGAAAAGGCTGCACGTCCTTGGCGTAGTGGCGTACTCGCCAGTCGAAGCTACGACACATTGTCGATGTAGTGGACACGTGCTTGCTCTTAACTGGCGGGTCGTGGTGACGTACTCGAGGAGTTGCCCCGAGGCATTTAATGCAGCGGCCTTTGGGTTGACCGCTGCAGTTCCACCGCGCCGCTTCTCCCGGGAATCGCTGGACATTCCCGAGAAGTTACCCGCCTGGCCCCTAGTGTCTGTCGGGTGGATCTGGGTCGTACTCATCATTGGGGGAGGAAGGTAACCCGCGGCGTGGCACGGTGGAAACCCAAAATTTGCTCCTACTGCCATGCCAGAGGTTGCGTACGTATAAAGGGAATCCTTCCAGAGAAGGACGATTCCCTTCCGCCCTTTGCAATCTTTGTGACACGACCCCACGGTCTTGTCGAGCCAGGATCACGCTGAGGGGTGCTGCGTTGCACATCACCGGATAACACACATAAAAGGTACAAAGCAGAAGCAAAGTTTTATTACATAAAGAGGTTTATGAACATTTGTACAACAAAATATGTTCAGTCTACACTCACGGGCGTAGACTACGCATCGAGTTCACGTTCAGCCCGTGAACGTGTCCCTGCTAGCACGCACACACACTAACACGGCGGCGTGCACGACTCCCACTCGACGGGGTTCCCCTCCTGGGGTTCCGTCTCCTCCTCGGGAGTCCCTTCCTCATAGAACTCTGCAAAAGCTTCAAACACAAGCAGTGAGCACGAAGGCTCAGCAAGACTGACCCGTCTCTCCTGAACATGAAACTCCTACATGGAGGGTGATAGGTTACATGAGGCAAAATAAGTTGCAAGGACTCGCCTAATTAGTGGGACCTTACTTTCAAGTTTTAGCAGCAGGTTGTGGAGAACCTTACGCTAAGGCACATGAGAGAGCCGCAATCAAACAAGAAATGCATTTCTCTCAAGTACTTTGCCCAAAGTTGAAAAGAACTGTAGTTAGCTCTAAACTACAACAAATCATTAACAATCAAAGTTCATATTTCAATCAGCAACATTTTAACATGTATCTAGCCTATTCTTTCTACGTCAGGGTACAGTGAACAAGTGGTACTCACTGACCGTGAGGGACGGCGATTATAATCGATTTACACCTGCAGGGTTACCCGAACAACCCGTCACGTCCGCCCGTACTCGATGTTGCCTACAGCAACCATCACGGACGTCGTACGCAACCACCTTTCACCCGTTAGCCAAATATTGAACCGGTCCTATCGTCTCGAGCAAGAGGTCTCTGCACGCGCATCTCAGTGCCGCCAGCCAATTTACACCTTGAGCTCTCAACCTACCCTCTGAACGACAGGCAATGCCTCAATACCCAGCTACCCAAGTTACATCGGTTTCCCAGTTCCCATATAGCCGGTAGGTCTTCGGTACTGTTCTAGCTTGTTCAACAGGCCCGCACACGGCTCGGTCCTCAATCGACACAAGCGGAGCTATAGCACCCAGGCCCCAAAGTCCTGCTGCCCTTACTCTCTGCTCGGTCTCATTTTTCTTGCCATGCGTTTCATTTGCTATCTCTACCCGAGCAATGTGCCTCTAGCCTATTCTCGCGAGTAGTTCCAACTATTCGACTTGTACCGAATCCTACACTACCTTAGCATTGCAGTAGCTAAACGAGGTTTCAATACTAATCCCAACCCATGGTTTTCTTGGCTATGCAATTGGGTTTCAATCAAGACTCTAATGCAAGAAGTAATTGGTACTCAAAGAAAGTGCTCAAAACAATAAAATTTTGTAAAGAGGTTAATGCAAACCGGAGCTTGCCTTGCTGCTCTTGGTCGTAGGCTAGCTGCTCTTCCGGAATAACAAAGTCTAAGACTTCGGGTTCCTCCTTGACCTTAGCGGCTACATGAGATAACAAGTACATGTATTAATTTAAATGCATTTGAATTGAATTTAAACTTGTAAAGACTATAAGTCTTACTAGACAGGCCCAATGACTCTGAAATTTTTACTGTGGTTTGGAAACAACCTAAACAGAGACTTGGCAAAGTTTTATTTGCAGAAAAGCTCATTTGAGCTCTCCACAAATAATTATGTACTTGACCTTAATTAGAGCTCTTAGGGTGTTCTAGGGATTTTCATGGAGCAAGCCATGACTTTCTGAAAACTAAATTTTCAGAGGGTTCTAATGGAGTTGGTCTCACTTAATTTGAAGGTTTCTAGCTAAAGATATGAGCTAAACAATTTCAGAGAAATTTCTGAAAATGTTTCTGGACATTTTCTATTTTCTCTGGAACAGTTTTATTAATCACACCTTAGGTGGATCAAATGAGCTCAAATGGATCTGAAATTTTTATGGTATCTCAGGGATATTTTGGTGAACATCCCAGAAAAATTTCAGAGTTTTCCTCCAAAGGGTTCTCCAGTTAAAATTCTAAACAGTTTAAAATTTGAATAATTAATTCTGGAGAAATAAGGATCTTCATGAAGTGAAACTTGATTTGCTGGAACGTACTCAGAGAGCTGAATCCAACAAATTTTGGTTCACTCGATTTGGATGTTCCTACAGAGAGCTATGAATTTTTAAAGTGTGAGCAACAACTGGAATTGTTTTCCTACTGAAAACCCTACTGGGCCCGCTTATTTAAATGACAGCTAATCAGAAATGGGCCACACCCGGGCCACAGCCTTCCAGCGCGCCAACACACCAGATACCAGCCACACTCGATCGGAGATTTAAATTTTTGAGCTGCTGACAGCCGGGGCCCACCCCCTTCGTCTTCCTTCCGCCGGCTCTCAGCGCGCGCCTGCGCTCTCCGCTCGCCGGAGCAAGCTGTAGCTCGCCGGCCCGTCGCTGCCGTCCATCGCACGAGCTAGGACTCGCCGCCAGGGGGTTATCGACGTCGAGGAACACGTCTGTGGGGTCAGTTCGAGCTGACGGTGACCGGAAATACCCCGACGACGTGCGGCGGCCTCGGTTGAGGTTTGGCACCGTCGGCCGTGGGTTCTAACCCGCCAATACCTCGAACAAACAGCTCTACAGCATCAGTACACCTCTAGAAAGCTCGACAAGGCCTCAAAGGTGTTCAAAAATGGCGGCAAGTTGGTCGGCACCGTGTGACCGATCGTGCCCGCCATGAACGCCTTTGATCGAGCTCAAAATCCGTCACTCCTAGCCGGTTTCATGCAACGGATGCTAAAAGTAAAAGGATCGCCGGCTAGTCCAGCATTATGTGCAAGATTTGATAACCTAAGGAGGATCAGAGAGCAGAAATTCGAAGAAACCGTACCAGAAGCTCGGGTTGAGGTCGCCGGAGCAAAATCTGGAAATTCTCGGTGGATGCTTCACGGTTTGCTTCAAGAATTGGAGGAGAGCAGCACCAACCTAGCGCGCTCCCGTGGCCTGGATTGCTTGACCGTGAGAACCCTGTGGAGGGCTGTCCACGATCACCCGATCGTCGGCCGAAGCTTGATCGCCACTGTGGCGGTCGTTCTCGGGCAAGGAAGGCCGGAACTCGCTTGTTTCCGGGTCGGGGAGGTGTGTGCGGAGCTCAGGGCAGCGTTTAGAAGCTTGGGGAGGAGAGGGGGTGAGTATTTCGCCGTTCTCCCGATCAATCCAAGCAGTGGAGGGAAGAGCTTCGGCTCAGTGTTCTTGCGAGGGGAAAAACAGGCGAGGGGACCTCGGCAGAGGCGAGGAGCGCCTTAAGAAGGGCTCAGCACTGACCTGGCTCGCGCGTGGGCGAGCCGCTGGTGGCGCAGCAGCCCCCTCTCGGGGGCGGCCTCGGATGAAGCCCGAAGACCCGAGCGCTGAAAGTTCAGTCGGTTGAATTTCATCAGTGGCTGACATGTGGGTCTCACTTCCTTTTTAACCTCTGAACTTAACTCTCTCTTACTGTTGTAAACAGTAATCCCCACAATACCCATGGTGATTTGAATTATCTACCCCTGAGCCATTTGAATTGGTTAGAATTCAAATAGGGTTTTGTTTGACTAAATTTCAGCACATATTCAGTTCGAAATTCAAATAAAGTTTGAATTTGCTAAACTTAGCTCATGTCAAGATCAACTCCAAATGGAGTGAAAATTGGTGTGTGAGCGCCCAAAAATGTGCTGAGTAAGAATATGCCTCCTACTTTTGAATTCATGGGATGGAAGTAGTTTGAATTTGAATTTGAGTTCAAACCACCCTCTTTCTAACTATACCCAAAAGGAGTTCAAAAAGGAATTTGGGTGAAACTTGGCAGGGACATTCCTAGCAAGGTGTAGCAGTTTTCCAAATGCCCAGCCCCTATATGATATATGTGGGAAATGCCACTTTTGCATTTTGTGAGTTTATTCTCTAATGAGCATGTTGATGGTGGTTACTTGCTCTTCAAATGTGTTCATCAACTTTCTTCAAATGAGGTGTGTGTGTGGTGATGAACACTTTGAATATGTGTCAAAAACTGAGGCGTTTACATCCCTCCCCCCTTAAAAGAATCTCGTCCCGAGATTATAAGGTGAAAATGAGAGAGAGGACGGTGGAAAATTACCGGATATGCGACGTGAAAAAGTCGGGGTAGTTAGCGCGAAGAAATCCTTCGCTCTCCCATGTCGCTTCGTTCATGGAGTGATTACTCCACAGAACTTTGTAGAACCACAACATACGGTTGCGTGTGGTTCGGGCTTTTTCATCAATAACCTGAACCGGTTCCTCCCGATACGTGAGATCCGGTTGCAGTTCTTCAATATCCTCCAGCTGAACGGTAGTTGATGGCTTGAGACATTTCCTCAGCTGGGATATTGAAAGACGTCGTGCACACCGGAAAGTTCTTCTGGTAATTTCAACTGGTATGCCACCGATCCACATCTTTCGGTAATCTGAAATGGACCGATGAATTGGGGTGCCAACTTTCCTCTCACCTCGAATCTGTTCACGCCCTTCATTGGAGACACACGCAGGTATACGTGATCCCCGACTTCAAATTGTAATGGGCGTCTTCTCCGGTCCGCATACTGTTTCTGTCGGGATTGGGCGGCTTTTAGGTTCGCTTGAATCAGCCGAACCTTTTCCTCCGCGTTGTTGACAAGGTCAATCCCGAAGGTAACCCTTTCGCCAGACTCACACCAATTCAATGGTGTGCGGCATTTTCTCCCGTATAGCGCCTCGTAAGGCGCCATCTTGATGCTGGCTTGGTACCCATTGTTGTACGAGAACTCGGCTAACGGCAAGTGATCATCCCAATTCTTACCGTGGTTGATGGTGCAAGCTCGTAGCATATCTTCTAGGATTTGGTTTACCCGCTCAGTTTGTCCATCCGTTTGCGGGTGGTATGCTGAACTACGGATCAGCTTTGTCCCCAATGCAGCGTGTAGCTGCTCCCAAAAACGGGACACAAATAAAGTGCCCCGATCCGATATGATGGTACGGGGTACGCCGTACAAGCATAGGATCCGTGAGATGGACAGTTCAGCATACTACTTGGCGTTGTAGTTGGTGTTGACCGGGATGAAATGGGCAACTTTGGTAATCCGGTCGACGACCACCCACACAGAATCATGTTTCTGAAAGGTGGTGGGTAAACCGACGATGAAGTCCATGCTCACATCCTCCCACTTCCAGGCAGGAATGCCCAGTGGTTGTAGCAGTCCCGGTTTCCGCATATGATCTGCCTTCACCCTTCGGCATGTATCACACTCGGACACGTACTTTGCGATCTCCCGCTTCATCTGTGTCCACCAAAACTTGCTTCTGAGTTCTTGATACATTTTGTTGCTGCCGGGGTGAATAGAAAACTTTGACAAGTGAGTCTCATCAAAGATTTTCTTCCGTAATTCCCGGTTACGGGGTACGACGATCCGGTCCTTGAACCATAGGATGCCGTCTCCATCTTTCCGGAAGCATTTCAGCTCCCGCTGTATATACGTCTCCGTAAATGTGACATGCCCTTGTCATTTTTCTGGGCTGCCGCTATCTCTTCACGGATGGTGGGGATCAAAGCTAAGTTGTAGAGAGCTCCATGTGGGATCACATGCAATGGTGGTTCGCTCTCTTCCAACGGTGTTATGGTCAGAGTGTTGACGTGTGACTTGCGGCTCAGCACATCCGCCACTACGTTTGCCTTGTCGGGGTGATAATGGATCTCTATTTCGTAATCCTTTATCAACTCTAACCATCTTCGCTGCCTCATGTTCAGTTCCTTCTGAGTGAATATGTACTTGAGGCTTTTGTGGTCGGTATATAAACGTACGAGGTTACCGAGTTGGTAGTGCCTCCACAATTTAAGTGCGAGTACCACAGCAGCGAGCTCCAAGTCGTGAGTTGGATAATTCTTCTCATGGTTTCTAAGCTGCCCTGACCCATACGCGACCACTCTTTGGTCTTGCATCAGCACACATCCAAGCCCAATGCCGGATGCATCGCAGTACACATCGAACGGTTTTGTTGTGTCTGGCTGCGCCAAAACCGGTGCTGATGTTAAGTGCTTGACTAAAGCCTTGAATGCTGCTTCACATGCTGGACTCCAAACATATTTGGTAGCCTTCTTCAGCAGCTCCGTCATAGGCTTGGCAATCTTCGAGAAGTTCGGAATGAACCTCCGATAATATCCCACGAGTCTGAGGAAACTCAGTACCTCGTGAACAGTTCTCGGGGATTTCCAATTCAGCACTTGTGTGATCTTACTCGGGTCTACAGCGATACTCTCCGCTGAGATGATATGCCCGAGAAAAGGCACTTGCGATATCCAAAACTCGCATTTGCTGAATTTCGCGTATAGCTTGTGATCCCGCAGCCGTTGCAAGACTATACGCAGATGCTTCTTGTGCTCTTCCTCCGACTTGGAATATACCAATACGTCGTCGATGAAGACCACGACAAACTTGTCCAGCTCCGGCATGAATACCGAGTTCATCAAATACATGAAGTGAGCTGGAGCATTGGTGAGGCCGAAGGACATGACCAGGTACTCATAAAGCCCGTACCTCGTCGAGAAATCCGTCTTCGGAATATCCTCAGCCCGTATTTTAATCTGATGGTACCCAGATGGAAAAGATCTTTGCTTCGACCAACTGATCAAACAACATGTCGATCCGTGGCAACGGGTACTTGTTCTTGATGGTCACGGCGTTTAGTGGACGATAGTCCACGCAAAGCCGCAACGTCTCATCCTTCTTCTTCACGAATAATGCCAAACAGCCCCATGGCGAGGAGCTCGGCCTAATAAAACCCTTCTCCAGCAGGTCCGTTAGCTGGGTCTTCAGTTCAGCCAACTCCTTGGGCGCCATCTTGCACGGCCTTCGGGATATTGGCATGGTTCCCGGTGCAAGTTCAATCTTGAACTCCACCTCTCTGTCGGGCGGCATCCCCGGTAAATCATCCGGGAACACATCAGGGAACTCTCAGACCACTAGAATATCTTCCAATCTGATAGTTGTGGATTGATAGACACTTGAAAGTTTTATTTCTGGACTGTCCAGAAATAAGGAGTGAGATCCGTGCACTTCTGAGTTTAAGTGCACGATTCGAAGGACGGTGTCTAAAATAGCGCTGTGGCGGGTTAATCACAACATCCCTAGGATGACATCGACCTTCTGTCCCTCTAAGATTATGAGATACGTAGGGCACACTCTACCCGCTAAGCATAATGGGGCTTTGGAAACCATTACACTTGCTGAAATCTTCCCACCCGGTGAACAAATCAAATATGGGCTATCGGTGGGTAGTATTGACAAGCTGTATTTAGCAATGAAATCTTGGCTAATAAAATTATGCATGGCGCCCGAATCAAACAACACTATGGCGGGATGCTGGTGGAGTTGGAACATACCCGCAAGGATTGGCTTACCCTCCGGCACGTCCTCTATGGCAAGTTGGTGGATGGTGCCAGGGCTAGGGTTTGCCCGTCGCGCATTAGTAGGGTTCCGGGGCTGATTCCTCCCTGGAAGTTGCGGTGCAACTCCGCCGCCTTGCCTCTCCGGACAACTGCTGGCGAAGTGTCCTGGACGATCACATTTGTAGCATGTGGCCGCTGCTTGTCCGGTGCTTAGGGGACGAAAGCCCGGCATGCGCTGCTGAGGTGCATACGCACGCGGCATCGCCCGCTGCTGCTGTTGTTGCTGAGGAGGTGGTACTGGCAGTGCCGGCCTGAACGCCAGTGGAGAGTAAGGCCGACTGCGGAATGGCATCGACCTCTGTGATGGCTGCCAGCGTGGACCTGATGGTGGGCGATTCACCATCCGATATTTCTGAGAAGGACCACTTCCTTCTCCGCTACTTTGTGGCGCGCTTCGCTTTCTTTCCGCCGCCTCTAACTCCTTGCCGGAGTCCTCCTGAATAATCACAGCATCAATTATACCGTTGAGGCTGCCGCGATTGAGCATTGCCAGTTTGTCCTTCAGGAGCGGATTAAGCCCCTGGTAGAAGTGATCCCGCCTCTTCTCATCAGTATTGGCGTGATACGACGCGTAGAGCGCAAGATCATTGAACGCCCTGGAATATTCCAGCGTGTTTCGGCTCCCTTGTTGCAGGCGTAGGAACTCCTGCGTCTTCCTCTTCATAAGACCCAGCGGTATGTGATAGGCTGTGACACCCTCATTTTTGGTTTCTGCATATATTCATGATTCATGAAGAGAAAACATTTTAAAGGAAGTAGGAACAGAGAGAGAATTAAAAAGATAGCCAAACAGAGCCGAATCCAGTTCACCGAGAGCGCTGAAGACAACTTCCGCGGCCCGCTGGCCACGTGGCGTGTTCGGAGCTCATCCCTGCGAAGAGGGGAGAGGTCTGCCGCTAAACTGGCTAAATGGCAGGCTCGGGGCTCATCTCCGCAAAGGGGGAGAGGTCCGACTCTATGGGACATGTGTTGCCCCCGGAGCTAGCCTCTGCGGAAGAAGCAAAGGCAGTTCCGCAGGACACACGTCACCTTCGGAGCTAGTCACTGCGGAAATTAGAGGACCAGACGCGCGGGATACGTGTCGATCTCGGAGCTCACCTCCGAGAAGGTCCAGTTCTATTGGACACATGTCGCCACCGGAGCTTATCTCCGGGAGGTCCGACACTGTTGGACACGTGTCGACCTCGGAGCTCGTCTCTGAGGAAAGAGAGGGAGGTCCGGAATGGATACGTGGCACACCCGGAGCTACCTCCGGAGAGAGGAAAGGTCCGGCACTGACACGTGGCGTGCGCGGAGCCACCTCCGAATAGAGAGGAGGTCCCGACCGCCAGGATACGTGGCGCACGCGGAGCTCATCTCCGAAGGGGAAGGGAGGTCTCGCTCGCTTGACACGCGGCACAACCAGAGCTCGTCTCTGCGCAGAAGGAGATACCAGGCCCCGATGGACACGTGGAGCTTCCGGAGCTCATCACCGCGGAGGTAACGAGTTCTAGAGCGGTTTTTGGATTCTGTACGCGTAGAAATACCGGTAGGAGGAGAAACCGACCTGAATTCCACAATGTTACCGCATAAAATCAACTAAAGATAAGTTGTTAAGATTTAACGATAATCTGAATAGGACTCTTATTCAAAATACAATCAGATTAGGACTCTTCTTCTCCCGATTATAAATAGAACCCAGAACCCTTGGCCGAAACCACGAACTTCTTTTCCAACACCTGAGCCGATGACTTAGAGCCCTAGCCCCAACTCGCCGAGTAAGCCCATCGCCGGAGTCCGGCGAGGAAGATCGCCGGAAGAAAGCCCCAACGATCTATCTGATCAGAGAAGGACCCCGAGACCGAGAAGAACTTAAGGTAGGTCTCCAATACCACCTTACGACATCGTTGTGTTTTCTTTGCATCTGTTCTTCGATTCCTTTCGAACAGAAGCTTTCTCGTGGACAAATCACTTGTTGATCGGGTTGATCTAAAGACGAGGTCATCGCCACGTCCACATCTGATCCGAACACCTCTGTTCATCATAAAACCATGCAAGAACACGTACAAACCGACCTAATAAAACTAAACTGCATTATAGGATAGCATGCATACGCATCATCGCATATAGTTTAAAGTGTGTGCATGGTATTGGTTGTTATGAATCTTGTATGTTCGTGATCCTGTATAGAAGGACAAGCTCAGGGAGCTGTCTACGACGAGCTGCAACAACAAGGTTTCGAGATCCAAGAGCAACCGGAACCGCAAGGACAAGGCAAGTGCTCCTTGACCATATTGATCCTATGTTTTGGGAAAACTGTTTTGTTTTGCGAAAAGGCGTGTGTGCTGAGTCAAACATGATGGGAAACCCTTTTATAGGAGTTTATTAGTTTTGGTTAAACCACCCTTGTCGCCTGGGAAGTTTATGAGTCGGGTATGATTTTTACTTTTATGCTTCGTTGAGTCCATGGGATTGGGAAGCGAGATAGATGTGTCTAGCTAACTGCACTCGTAACGGTAATGAGGAACTGATGTTTTTAATGAACATGGATCGAAGGGAGATCTAGGCAAGACTGGGTTTGTGAGTGAGGTAGCATGACATGGTGGTTTACTTGCCGTAGATCTAAGGACCGGTTCATGCGAGCACATGCCAGGATAACAGTGCCACCACAAGGCCAAGTATGGGTGCGGCTTAGCTGAGTAATTAGGTAAGTTGCTAGATTGTTATGGACCGTGGAAGGCGCGGTGAATGGGAGTCGAGTGAGGACTGTCCTGGGAACTGCATGGCACAAGAGGGGGCCCGTGGGTGGGAGAATTGGAGATTCTATCCTGTCGATGAAACCTTAGTGAGTTCATACATCTAGTAACCCCTTTGTAAAGGCTATTTTGTGATCTCTTGGCCATACACCGATGGTTGTGTACTGGTATAATGGAGGTTCTGCAGTCGCCGACGGGTGACGAAATCACAAACTTGTGGGTAAAGAGGTGCAAACTCTGTAGAGTTCTTAAAACTATCATGATAGCCGAGCTTACGGTCACGAGCGCCTGGCCAACTTCCATGATTAGTTGGGATGGTGATTGGATATGGTTATTGGTATGTTTTGGTTTTTGGGACTGTTGAGTCCGGGTGGTAAGATGAGTTGCATGACTGTTGAGTCATGGCAAAAAGGTTGGTCTCGGTGGGAGACGAAGTTGTTTATGAAATGGTAGCGAATACGAGATGGTATTCATGATATGGTAGCGAATACGAGGAGGTATTCATGAGCAAGAATGATGTTGATTCATGTCTGGTTGTGACATGGAAGGTAACGAACATAATGGAGGTATGATTGGTATTTTAATATATGTTGGGATTACATTCACTTAAAGATGAGTTGCTGTTTTATCATGGTTTTGATAAATAATTTTGCTTTCTGCAATGAGCCTTTTTATACCTACCTTGTTATGAGCTTCATATCATACTTTCCCGCACTTGCTGAGTACATCATTGTACTCAAACTTGCATTATTATTTCATCATCAGCAACAGGAGAAGATTACTATGAAGACCAAGTGGAGCATTAGGCGTATGATCTGTTCTCAACCTTGCCTGTGGGAATGGAGTAGAGATGGAGCCACTGCTGCTTAGAATTGCTTCCACACTAGTTAGAAGACTTCCGCTGCATAGAAATAAGACTTCCGCTGTGAGCATGAGTCCAAGACTCATGAGACATTGTAATAAACTCTGTTATTCGTGGTAATATATAATCTGAATTCAGTTTGTGGAACATATGTGTATGTGTGATGAACATCCTGGGCACACATATGCATTAGTTCTCGGTTCCGTGGTTTTCCACAGAATTGAGGGCGTCACATAGGCCCTGAAGGTCGTCCGGAACTCCGCCCAGGTCATAACTCGGTCGGTGGGCTGGAAGCACAGTAGTTCACCCACCACGCGCTCGCGGATCCCTGGAGCTGCTGGACCACGAACTGAGTCTTGCGCTGCTCACTCACTTGGAGCAGCCCGAACTTCATCTCCATCGTGTGGAGCCAGTTGTCCGCATCGAGGGGTTCATCCGCCCTTGAGAATACCGGGGGATGAGTTGCTAGAAAGTCGGAGTAGGAGATCTGTTGACGCTCCTCACGATCATGACGCATCTCTGGTCGAGACGTATTTGCAATAAGGGTCTGCAGCAACTCTGTGTGCTGCTGATGAGAACCCATCATTGCCGCAACTATGTCGGCCAATGTAACCGTTGGCGGTGGCGGTGGTGGTGTTTGCTGTGGCTGTTGCTGCTGCTGTCCCGAGGAGTCCTCGGGAGGCTGTTGGGAGGTTTCTCCCCCTTGACTAGAACCCCCAACGTCCGGGTTGGCATGAGTACGAGTCATTCTGAACTTCAAAACAGCAGCGATCAGCACATGTCATACTTAAAAATTCCATATGACACAGTAGGTATTAAAGTGACACATGAATAATTTGCACAACATTCACATATATTGATAAAGCATAAACTTTATACAAGATACATTGTTCTCGGGTCTCCGAGAAGTCGTGCTCATGTCGTCACTACCTATACAGACGCTACTGCCTACACGACATGTCACTGGTTACAAAAGTTTGGGTTACACTACTCTGGTTGCCCTACTTGGCAACGGTATCCCCCTACTCGGAGTAGAACTCAACCTCCTGTGGGTCGTCCTCCTCTGGTACCTCTGCTGGTGGCTCTGGATCTACAACCTCCTCTCCCATCTCAGGTTCTCCCATTGCCGGAAGACCCAAGACCACCGGTATGCCCAATACCGGAGGTACGAGGTCCTACAACGCGTGCACCTCGTCCATGGCCTGGTTGTAGTCTTCTTCCCAGCCCTGCCCTTCCTCAATAGTGTCGTCCCACTCTTGAGTAAGGACCTCGTTCTGCTGGGTCAGAGCCTGCACTTGCTCTTGCAAAGCCGTGATATCGACGCGGCTTTTCTTCTTCGCCTTCTTCAGACGATGCAATTGATTATGCTGTTCGTTCAGTCGCTTGATTGTTGGAAGGAGCACATTGCGGAGTGCGCTGTGAGCACTCTCGAAATGGTCTCCACGGCTGGTGCTTTCCTTGAGCTTTGCGGCGAGACACTCCATATGAACAGCTTGGCTGTCCATCACGGCCTTTCCCGCCCTCAACTGGAGGCTGAGGTTCGCCTCCGCAGGGTTGTACCTTGGGCAACCCGGATCGGTTGCCTCCATATACCTCCCTTCCCACACATGATTAGCCCGTCCCTCCACCGGAACAAGCGCGTATGGAGTTCCCTCCATAGCTCTCACGTGTAGTCGGCAGAAATGCGACATGGTGTCGCGGGCTGCCACTTGCCACATTCCCTCCGGTTGTCTACCTCTCACCGTGACGGTGGACGGCACCCAACCGGGTGGCGTAAGCCCTGCAGGAACGTGCATGTCTTGTTCCCCTCCTCGCCTTCTTCCTTGGTGAAGTACTGCGGCATCTTGTTGTATCCAAAATATTGAAGCATTTGCCTCAATGTTTCCGGATAGCCGCTGTGGTGAGAACAGTGGGACACAACCCACCCGTTCTCCAACTATCTATCCGCGGTCATCTGTAAAAACATATTTGAGAAATGTCAAATGTTTATTTGAACAGTAAACCATTGAGTTATAACATAAGACATGTCATTGAACTCATAAAACTTGGAAACATAGTTCAAATTTAAACAAATTTGACTGCTGATCTGCTGTCCACTATGACAGCCCTGACCAGTTTTCATTTCAACCTGATTTAGACCATGCTAAAGACAAAACCAATTCTGGATTAAAACTTTCAAGTTTTACAATGAAGTTGTTCATTTAGTGGAGTGTGACGTCGAGGCGTCACTAGAGCATGTCGGTACTACGTCCTCACAAAGAAAAACCTATACCGGACTTAGCCGGCTTCGTTAGTCCAGTGGCACTAAGCGTCTCTCGCACACGGATGCTACACATCTACCGTTTCATGGTTAGACTACCTGCAGATAACTCACACAATTGTCAGACTCGGCTGCACACCGAGCCCGGTATCCATACAGTTCGTACACTCGGCTGTCATCACTCGCCCGGATGTTCTCAAGCCAAACACGCCTTGAGCTACGTGTTCACGTTACTGACCACGTGACGGGGTCCCCCAAATTGCACCACGCACGCCAGGGACAGACGTTGCTCGAATACCCCAAACAACATGAAGAGTCGTAGAGGATAGTAAAGCGGGGCGGGTTACCTGCCACCTGTGGGGCTCCACCCTTCAGCTTGTGCGCACTGGTGGACAGCGCTAACGTGCACCCCCCAAGACATAAGGCGTACCGAGATGTACAATTTTCCGACATAAGAAAATAGATTAGTATGCCACTTTCTATATACTAATAACATCCTTATATGGGCTACTAACTCGTTCCTCACTGGATTTTTGAAAAAGATGACCTTTGTAGTGCGTTAAACCTCAAGCGAGCTCTGATACCAACGCTGACACGACCCCACAGTCTTGTCGAGCATGGATCACGCTGAGGGGTGCTGCGTTGCACAGCACCGGATAACACACATCAAAGATACAAAGCGGAAGCAAAGTTTTATTACATAAAGAGGTTTATGAACATTTGTACAACAAAATATGTTCAGTCTACACTCACGGGCGTAGACTACGCATCGAGTTCACGTTCAGCCCGTGAACGTGTCCCCGCTAGCACACACACACACACACACACTAACACGGCAGCGTGCACGACTCCCACTCGACGGGGTTCCCCTCCTGGGGTTCCGTCTCCTCCTCGGGAGTCCCTTCCTCATAGAACCCTGCAAAAGCTTCAAACACAAGCAGTGAGCACAAAGGCTCAGCAAGACTGACCCGTCTCTCCTAACATGAAACTCCTACATGGAGGGTGATAGGTTACATGAGGCAAAATAAGTTGCTAGGACTCGCCTAATTAGTGGGATCTTACTTTCAAGTTTTAGCAGCAGGTTGTGGAGAACCTTACTCTAAGGCACATGAGAGAGCCGCAATCAAACAAGAAACACATTTCTCTCATGTATTTTGCCCAAAGTTGAAAAGAACTGTAGTTAGCTCTAAACTACAACAAATCATTAACAATCAAAGTTCATCTTTCAATCAGCAACATTTTAACATGTATCTAGCCTGTTCTTTCTATGTCACGGTACAGTGAACAAGTGGTACTCACTGACCGCGAGGGACGGCGATTATAATCGATTTACACCTGCAGGGTTACCCGAACAACCCGTCACGTATGCCCGTACTCGTTGTTGCCTACAGCAACCATCACGGACGTCGTACACAACCACCTTTCACCCGTTAGCCAAATATTGAACCGGTCCTATCGTCCCGAGCAAGAGGTCTCTGCACGCGCATCTCAGTGCCGCCAGCCGATTTATACCTCGAGCTCTCAACCTACCCTCTGAACGACAGGCAATGCCTCAATACCCAGCTACCCGAGTTACATCGGTTTCCTGGTTCCCATATAGCCGGTAGGTCTTCGGTACTGTTCTAGCTTGTTCAACAGGCCCGCACACGGCTCGGTCCTCAATCGACACAAGCGGAGCTATAGCACCCAGGCCCCAAAGTCCTGCTGCCCTTACTCTCCGCCCGGTCTCATTTTTCTTGCCATGTGTTTCATTTGCTATCTCTATCCGAGCAATGTGCCTATAGCCTATTCTCGCGAGTAGTTCCAACTACTCGACTTGTACCGAATCCTACGCTACCTTAGCATTGCAGTAGCTAAACAAGGTTTCAATCCTAATCCCAACCCATGGTTTTCTTGGCTATGCAATTGGGTTTCAATTAATACTCTAATGCAAGAAGTAATTGGTACTCAAAGAAAGTGCTCAAAACAATAAAATTTTGTAAAGAGGTTAATGCAAACCGGAGCTTGCCTTGCTGCTCTTGGTCGTAGGCTAGCTGCTCTTCCGGAGTAACGAAGTATAAGACTTCGGGTTCCTCCTCGACCTTAGCGACTACATGAGATAACAAGTACATGTATTAATTTAAATGCATTTGAATTGAATTTAAACTTGTAAAGACTATAAGTCTTATTATACAGGCCCAATGACTCTAAATTTTGACTGTGGTTTGAATACATCCTAAACAGAGACTTGGCCAAGTTTTATTTGCAGCAAAGCTCATTTGAGCTCTCCACAAATAATTATGTACTTGACCTTAATTAGAGTTCTTAGGGTGTTCTAGGGATTTTCATGGAACAAGCCCTGACTTTATGAAAACTAGATTTTCAGAGGGTTCTAATGGAGTTGGTCTCACTTAATTTGAAGGTTTCTATCTAAAGATATGAGTTAAACAATTTCAGAGAAATTTCTGAAAATGTTTCTGGACATTTTCTATTTTCTCTGGAACAGTTTTATTAATCACATCATTAGGTGGATCAAATGCGCTCAAATGGATCTGAAAATTTTATGGTAGCTCAGGGATATTTTGATGAACATCCCAGAAAAATTTCAGAGTTTTCCTCCAAAGGGTTCTCCAGTTAAAATTCTAAACAGTTTAAACTTTGAAGAATTAATTCTGGAAAATTAAGGGTTTTCATGAAGTGAAACTTGATTTGCTGGAAAGTACTCAGAGATCTGAATCCAGAAACATTTGGTTCACTCAATTTGGAGCTTTCTAGCCAAAGTTATGAGGATTTGAAGTTTGAAGGAAATCTGAAAATCGGGGAAAAGTTTAAACTCGCGCGTGGGCCCAGGGGACACGCGTCACACGCCGAGGCGACAGCACACCGCGGCCCACAATGATTTTGTTGTGCCAGCACACCCGATCCCGGCCGCAGCCGGATCCCGATTCAAAATATCTCCCGCTGACAGCTGGGGTCCACCCCTTCTTCAACCTCGCGACGCCCGCGCTCCGCCGCCGAGGGACCTCGCCGGAGAGCTCGCCGCTGGCTTCTGTACAGCTCCAAACTCCTCGATTCTGGCCGCCCCTGCGTACTTTTACTCGGGGAACAGGATTCTAGGGTCAGCTGCTCATGACAACGGCCGGAGCATGGTCGGCGACGAGCCGCCACCTCGGAACGACTTCGGCCATGTCGGCTGACTTCTCTAGCACCTCAGCTACTTGGGAAACCGGTCGGGGAGCATCAGTGGACCTCAGAGAAGGTCGACATGAGCTCGTGACAGCTCGTGGAAGGCCCGAAATAGGTCCTCACCGTGCGCCCAATGCCGCCCGTTCATTCCGCCATTGGTAGACCTCAAATTACGCCGGGTACAGAGGTTCTCCGGCCCAGAGTTGTGAAGGAAACTTGTGCGTTACCGTGTCTATCTTGTGTGAGAGTGGATTGAGGCCCTCTAATCCTTTCTAGAGCACGAATTAAACAGAATCGTACCCAAAGGTCGTTCTGCACACAGAAAGGGGAAAAATGGAAATTCGCCGCCGGTGAGCAACCACTCGAGCTGTGGCTCGGGGATGAGCAGCACCGGTCACCAGCACATCCAAGGGTGCCTTGGCTCGGGCGTGACAACACCCTGGTTGGGCTGTCCATGAGAGCCCGGGGTGCGGCGGTTCTAAGTCCCGAATTTGATCTTTCGGCACAGCTGATATCAATCGGTTCCAACTGAATTCTAGCAGCGGGGAGGACGGAGGAAGGTCTCTAGTACCTTGCCGTGGCTCTGGAGGGGACGGAGGAAGCTGTGATCGGCGCTCTCTGATCGACTCCGGGCTGCGGAAATTGTTTGCCGGCGCTGATTTCTTGCGGGGAGAACTGGGTGAGGCTCGGCCGAGGAGGGGGCAGGCGCCTTAAGAAGGCTCTGCACCGCCTCACGCCCGCGCGTGGGCAAGCAGCTGCTGGCGCGGCGGCTGCCCTCGGTGGCGATCACCGCTGCGGCTCGGCGACCCGAGTGAAAAAGTCTCAGTCGGTTTGATCTGAGCAGTGGCTGACATGTGGGTCCCACTTCCAGTTTTAACCTCTGAAATTTACTCCTAATCTCTGTTGTAAACAGTGAACCTCATACTACCCTTGGCAATTCAAATTATTCACCCATGAGCCATTTGAATTGATCAAAGTTCAAATGAGGTTTGGTTTGACTGAATTTCAGCACAAGTTCAGTTTGAAATTCAAATAAAGTTTGAATTTCTCCCACTTAGCTCATGTCAAGATCAACTCCAAATGGAGTGAAAATTGGTGTGTGAGCTCACAAAAATGTGCTGAGTAAGAATATGCCTCCCACTTTTAAATTCATGGGATAAAAACAGTTTGAATTTGAATATGGTTTCAAACTGCCCTCTTCCTAACTATACCCAAAATGACCTCAAAAAGGTTTTGAATTTGGGTGATACTTGGCATGGACATCCTTAGTAAAGTGTAGGAGTTTTCATATGTCCAGCCCATCTATATCACATGTGGGAAATACCACTTTTGCAATGTGTGAGTTTGTTCTCTAATGAGCATGTTGATAATTGTTACTTGCTCTTCATTTGTGTTCATCATCCTTCCTCAAATGAGGTGTGTGGTGTGGTGATGAACACCGCAAATGTGTGTCAAAAACTGAGGCCCTTACATTCCTCCCCCCTTAAAAGAATCTCGTCCCGAGATTATAAGGTGAAAATGAGAGAGAGGACGGTGGAAAATTACCGGATATGCGACGTGAAAAAGTCGGGGTAGTTAGTGCGAAGGAACTCTTCGCTCTCCCATGTCGCTTCGTCCATGGAGTGATTACTCCATAGAACCTTGTAGAACCACAACGTACGGTTGCGTGTGGTTTGGGCCTTTTCATCAATAATCTGCACCGGTTCCTCCCGATAGGTGAGATCCGGTTGCAGTTCTTCAATGTCTCCCAGCTGAACGGTAGTTGATAGCTTGAGACACTTCCTCAGCTGGGAAACGTGAAAGACGTCGTGCACACCGGAAAGTGCTTCTGGTAACTTCAGCCGGTATGCCACTGATCCACATCTCTCGGTAATCTGAAATGGACCAATGAATCGGGGTGCCAACTTTCCTCTCACCCCAAATCTGTTTACGCCCTTCATTGGAGACACCCGTAGATATACGTGATCTCCAACTTCGAATTGTAATGGGCGCCTTCTCCGGTCCGCATACTGTTTCTGACGGGATTGGGCGGCTTTTAGGTTCGCTTGAATCAGTCGAACCTTTTCTTCCGCGTTGTTGACGAGGTCAATCCCGAAGGTAACCCTTTCGCCAGACTCACACCAGCTCAACGGTGTGCGGCATTTCCGCCCATATAGCGCCTCGTAAGGTGCCATCTTGATGCTGGCTTGGTACCCATTATTGTACAAGAACTCAGCTAACGGCAAGTGATCATCCCAATTCTTGCCGTGGTTGATAGCGCAAGCTCGTAGCATGTCTTCTAAGTTTTGATTTACCCGCTCCGTTTGCCCATCCGTCTGCGGGTGGTAGGCTGAACTACGGATCAGCTTCGTCCCCAAGGCAGCGTGTAGCTGCTCCCAAAAATGGGACACAAACAAAGTGCCCCGATCCGATATGATAGTACGGGGTACGCCGTATAAGAATAGGATCCGTGAGATGTACAGTTCAGCGTACTTCTTGGCGTTGTAGTTGGTGTTGACCGGGATGAAATGGGCAACTTTGGTGAGCCGATCGACGATCACCCACACAGAATCATGTTTCTGCAAGGTGGTGGGTAAACCGATGATGAAATCCATGCTTACGTCCTCCCACTTCCAGGCAGGAACGCCCAGTGGTTGTAGCAGTCCCGGTTTCCGCATGTGGTCTTCCTTCACCCTTCGACATGTATCACACTCGGACACGTATTTTGCAGTCTCTCGCTTCATCCGTGTCCACCAAAACTTGCTTCTGAGTTCTTGATACATCTTGTTGCTGCCGGGGTGAATAGAGAGCTTTGATAAGTGAGTCTCATCAAAGATCTTCTTCCGTAGTTCCGGGTTACGGGGTATGACGATCCGGTCCTTGAACCATAGGACGCCGTCTCCGTCTTTCCGGAAACATTTCAGCTCCCCACTATCTACACGTCTCCGCAAATGTGACATGCCCTTGTCATTCTTCTGGGCTGCCACTATCTCTTCACGGATGGTGGGGATCAGAGCTAGGTTGTAGAGAGCTCCGTATGGAATCACATGTAGTGGTGGTTCGCTCTCTTCCAACGGTGTGATGGTCAGATTGTTGACGTGTGACTTGCGGCTCAGCGCATCTGCCACTACGTTTGCCTTGCCCGGATGATAATGGATCTCTATCTCGTAATCCTTTATCAGTTCTAACCATCTTCGTTGCCTCATGTTCAGGTCCTTCTGAATGAATATGTACTTGAGGCTTTTGTGGTCGGTATATAAATGTACGAGGTTACCGAGTAGGTAGTGCCTCCACATTTTTAGTGCAAGTACCACGGCAGCGAGCTCCAAGTCGTGAGTTGGATAATTCTGCTCATGGTTCCTAAGCTGCCGTGATCCATACGCGACCACTCTTCGGTCTTGCATCAGCACACATCCGAGCCCAATGCCGGATGTATCGCAGTACACATCGAACGGTTTTGTTGTGTCTGGCTGCGCCAAAACCGGTGCTGATGTCAGGTTCTTGACTAAAGCCTTGAATGCTGCTTCACATGCTGGACTCCAAACATATTTGGTAGCCTTCTTCATCAGCTATGTCATTGGCTTGGCAATCTTCGAGAAGTTCAAAATGAACCTCCGATAATATCCCGCGAGTCCGAGGAAACTCCGTAGCTCGTAAACAGTTCTCGGGGATTTCCAATTCAGCACTTGAGTGATCTTGCTCGGGTCCACAGCGATACCCACCGCTGAGATGATATGCCCGAGGAAAGGCACTTGCGATATCCAAAACTCACATTTGCTGAATTTTGCGTATAACTTGTGATCCCGCAGCCGTTGCAAGACTATACACAGATGTTTCTTGTGATCTTCCTCCAACTTGGAATACACCAGAATGTCGTCGATGAAGACCATGACAAACTTGTCCAGCTCCGGCATGAATACCGAGTTCATCAAGTACATGAAGTGAGCTGGAGCATTGGTGAGGCCGAAGGACATGACCAGGTACTCATAAAGTCCGTACCTCGTCGAGAAAGCCGTCTTCGGAATGTCCTCAGCCCTTATTTTAATCTGATGGTACCCGGATCTTAAATCCATCTTGGAAAAGATCTTTGCTTCGACCAACTGATCAAACAACATGTCGATCCGTGGCAACGGGTACTTGTTCTTGATGGTTACGGCATTTAATGGACGATAGTCCACGCAAAGCCGCAACGTCTCATCCTTCTTCATGACAAATAATGCCGAACAGCCCCATGGCGAGGAGCTCGGCCAAATAAAACCCTTCTCCAGAAGGTCCGTGAGCTGAGTCTTCAATTCAGCCAATTCCTTGGGCGCCATCTTGCACGGTCTTCGGGATATTGGCATGGTTCCCGGTGCAAGTTCAATCTTGAACTCCACCTCTCTATCAGGCGGCATCCCCAGCAAATCGTCCGGGAATACATCAGGGAACTCTCGGACCACCGGAATATCTTCCAATCTGATGGTTGTGGCTTGATAGACACTTGGAAGTTTTATTTCTGGACTGTCCAGAAATAACGAGTGAGACTCGTGCACTTCTGAATTCAAGTGCACGACTCGGAGGACGGTGTCTATAACAGCGCCGTGGCGGGTTAACCATGACATCCCTAAGATGACATCGACCTTTTGTCCCTCTAAGATTATGAGAGACGTAGGATAAACTCTACCCTCTAAGCACAATGGTGCTTTTGGGACCATCATGCTTGCTGAAATTTTCCCACCCGGTGAACAGATCACATAAGGACTATTGGTGGGTAGTATTTGCAAGCTATATTTATCAATTAAAGCTTGGCTAATGAAGCTATGCGTGGCGCCTGAATCAAATAATATTATGGCGGGATGCTGGTGGAGTTGGAACATACCCGCAAGGATTGGCTCGCCCTCCGGCACGTCCTCAATGGCGAGCTGATGGACGGTGCCGGGCCTAGGGTTTGCCCGCCGCGCATTAGTAGGGTTCCAGGGTTGATTCCTCCCCGGAAACTGTGGTGCCACTCCGCCGCCTTGCCTCTCCAGGCAACTGCTCGCGAAGTGTCCTGGACGACCACACTTGTAACATGTGGCCACTGCTGGTGGAGTACTCGGTGGACGAAAGCCCGGTATGCGTTGCGGAGGTGCAAAAGCACGTGGCATCGCCCGCTGCTGTTGTTGTGGTTGCGGTGGTGCTGGCAGTGCCGGACGGAATGCCGGTGAAGAGTACGGCCGACTGCGGAATGGCATCGACCGCTGTGCTGGTTGCCAGCGTGGACTTGATGGTGGGCGATTCACCATCCGAAACTTCTGAGAAGGACCGCCTCCTTCTCCACTGTTCTGCGGCGCGCTTCGCTTTCTCTCCGCCGCCGCTAACTCCTTGCCGGATTCCTCCTGAACAATCGCAGCATCAATGATGTCGTTGAGGCTGCCGCGATTGAACATCGCCAACTTGTCCTTCAGGAGCGGGTTAAGCCCCTGGTAAAAATGGTCCCGCCGCTTCTTGTCGGTATCAGCATGATACGACGCATATAGCGCGAGATCGTTAAACGCCCTGGAGTATTCCAGCGCGTTCCGGCTCCCTTGTTGCAGGTGTAAGAACTCCTGCGTCTTCCTCTTCATCAGACCTGGCGGTATATGATAGGCCCTGAAGGCCGTCCGGAACTCCGCCCAGGTCATCACTCGGTCGGTGGGCTGTGAAGCACAGAAGTTGGCCCACCACGCGCTCGCGGATCCTTGGAGCTGCTGGACCGCAAACTGAGTCTTGCGCTGCTCGCTGAGCTGGAGCAGTCCGAACTTCATCTCTATGGCGCGGAGCCAGTTGTCCGCGTCAAGTGGTTCATCCGCCCTTGAGAATACCGGGGGATGAGTTGCCAGGAAGTCGGAGTAGGAGCTCTGTTGGCGCTCCTCACGATCTTGACGTCTCTCTGGGCGAGACGTATTGGCGATGAGAGTCTGCAGCAACTCCGTGTGCTGCTGATGCGAACCCGCCATTGCCGCGACGATGTCGGCCAATGTAACCGTTGGCAGTGGCGGTGGCGGTGTTTGTTGTTGCTGTTGCTGTTGTTGTCCCGAGGAGTCCTCGGGAGGTGGTTGGGAGGTCTCTCCCCCTTGACTGGTACCCCCAACGTCAGGGTTGGCACGAGTACGCGTCATTCTGAAATTCAAAACAGCAGCGATTAGCACATGTCTTACTGAAAATTCCATAAGCAACAGTAGGTATTTGAAGTGACACATGATTAATTTGCACAACATTCACATATATTGATAAAGCATAAACTTTATACAAGATACATTATTCTCGGATCTCCGAGAAGTCGTGCTCATGTCGTCACTACCTATACATACGCTACTGTCTACACGACATGTCACTGATTACAAAAGTTGGGTTACGCAACCCTGGCTGCCCTACATGGCAACTGTAACCCTCTACTCGGAGTAGAACTCGACCTCCTGTGGGTCGTCCTCCTCCGGTACCTCTGCTGGTGGCTCTGGATCTACCACCTCTTCTCCCATTCCGGGTTCTCCCATTGCTGGAAGACCCAAGACCACTGGTACGCCTAACACCGGGGGCACGAGGTCCTGCAAAGCATGCACCTCGTCCATAGCTTGGTTGTAGTCCTCTTCCCAGCCTTGTCCTTCCTCAATAGCGTCATCCCACTCTTGAGCAAGGTCCTCATTCTGCTGGGTTAGGGTCTGCACCAGCTCTTGCAACGCCGCGATGTCAACGCGGCTCTTCTTCTTTGCCTTCTTCAGACGACGCAACTGATTGTGTTATTCATTCAATCGCTTGATCGTCGGAAGGAGCACATTGCGGAGTGCGCTGTGGGCACTCTCGAAATGGTCTCCACGGCTCGTGCTCTCTTTGAGCTTCGTGGCGAGATGCTCTGTATGAACAGCTTGGCTGTCCACCACGGCGTTTCCCGCCCTCATCTGGAGGCTGAGATTTGCCTCCGTGGGGTTGTACCTTGGGCAACTCGGGTCCGTTGCCTCCAGGTACCTCTCTTCCCACACATGCTGAGCTCGTCCCTCCACCGGAACGAGTGCGTATGGAGTGCCCTCCATAGCCTGCACGTGTAGTTGGCAGAAACGTGACATAGTGTCACGGGCTGCCACTTGCCACATCCCTTCCGGTTGTCTTCCTCTCACCGTGACGGTGAATGGCACCCAACCGAGTGGTGTAGGTCCTGCAGGAACCTCGACATGGATTGTCCACGTCTTGTTCCCCTCTTCGCCTTCTTCCTTGGCGAAGTATTGCGGCATCTGGTTGTACCCGAAATATTGGAGCATTTGCCACAATGCTTCCGGGTAGCCGCTACGGTCAGAACAGTGGGAAACCACCCACCCGTTCTCCAACTGTTTATCTGCTGTCATCTGTAAAAATATATTTGAGGAATGTCAAATATTTATTTAAACATTAAACCATTGAGTTATAACATAAGACATGTCACTGAACCCACAAAACTTGGAAACATAGTTCAAATTTTAAACAAATTTGACTGCTGATCTGCTGTTCCCATGACAGCCCTGACCAGTTTCCATATCAACCTGATTTAGGCCATGTTAAAGACAAAACTAATTCTGGAGCTCAACATCAAAGTTAAAGCTAACTCCAATAGATTTCCAGAAAGCATTTTCTTGGCCTAAGATCTGCCCTGGTTCAAAAGTTATGAGATGTCAAAGTTAACAGAATTTCTGGAAACAATTGGACAGCACCTCCCTGCCTTAGGTACTGATTTGATCCAAGAATCCCAGTTACTTCTGTTCCTAATCTGACAAACTTTCTGTTACAAAGTTGTAACCCATCTCATAAGCTTTCCAGAACTACCTCATTTTCTATTTTTTGGATTTTTATGCCAGAAGTTATGCTTAGTTTACAGAGAGTTTACAGAGAGTCATTGCTCTGTCCTGTTTTCTGGACAGTTTCAACTCTACTGCATTTTTCGATTGGTTAAGGGATGAAACACCTCTGGACCTCAACAGAAAAGTTGTAACGCTCTTCCAAAGCTTTGCAGAAATGTATCATATGACCCCAACCTCGAAAGAACTCAACCTCTAACCTCTGATTACCTTCAGCCTTGATTCAGCTGAAAACAGAGTGCTCTGTCCTTAACAACCTATGAGTTGAAAACTTGTTAACTTTGAATATCCTGTTGAAGGGAAGGAGTTACATCAAGTTTTACTACTTTGGATCAAAACTTTCAGGTTTTAAATGAATTTGTTCATTTAGTTGGGTGTGACGTCGATGCGTCACCAGATTATGTCGGTACTACGTCCTCACTAAGACAAACCTATACCGGACTTAGCCGGCTTCGTTAGTTCAGTGGCACTACTCATCACTCGCACACGGATGCTACACATCTACCGTTTCGTGGTCAGGCTACCTGCAGAAACTCAAACAATCATCAGACTCGGCTGCACACCGAGCCCGGAATCCATACAGTTCGTACATCCGGCCGTCATCACTCGCCCGGATGTTCTCATGCCAACCACGCCTTGAGTTACGTGTTCACGTTTCAGACCACGTGACGGGGTCTCCCATGTTGCACCACGCACGCCAGGGACAGACGTTGCTCGAACACCCCAAACGACATGAAGAGTCGTAGAGGATATCAAAGCGGGTCGGGTTACCTGCCACCCGTGGGGCTCCACCCTTCAGCTTGTGCGCACTGGTGGACAGCGCTTACGTGTACCCCCCAAGACATAAACGTCCCGAGATACATGATTTTCCGACATAACAAATAGGTTAATATGCCACTTTCTATATGCTAATAACATCCTTATACGGGCTTCTAACTCGTTCCTCACTGGATTTTTGAAAAAGAAGACCTTTGTACTGTGTTAAACCTCAAGCGAGCTCTGATACCACGCTGACACGACCCCAATGGTCCTGTCGAGCCAGGATCACGCTGAGGGGTGCTGCATCAAAATAAACAGGTTTATGAACTTGTTTACATCAAAATAAACAGGTTTATGAACTTGTTTACATCAAAGGTACAAAGCGGAAGCAGAAATTTTATTACATAAACAGGTTTATGAACTTGTTTACATCAAAATAAGTTTAGTCTACACTCGCGGGCGTAGACTAAGCATCAAGTGCACGTTCAGCCCTTGAACGTGTCCTTGCTAGCACACATGCACACTAACTCTGCGGCGTGCATGACTCCCACTCGACGGGGTTCCCCTCCTGGGGTTCCGTCTCCTCTTCGGGAGTCCCTTCCTCATAGAACCCTGCAAAAGCTTCAAACACAAGCAGTGAGCACGAAGGCTCAGCAAGTCTGACCCGTCTCATCTAAACATGGAACTTCTACATGAGGGTAATGGGTTACATGAGGTAAAAATCAGTTGCAAGGACTCGCCTTATTAGTAGAACCTTACTTTCAAGTTTTAGCAGCAGGTTGTGGAGAACCTTACGCTAAGGCACATGAGAGAGCCGCAATCAAACAAGAAACGTATTTCTCTCATGTACTTTGCCCAAAGTTGAAAAGAACTTTAGTTAGCTCTAAACTACAGCATATCATTAACAATCGATGTCCATCTTTCAATCAGCAACATTTTAACATGTGACTAGCCTGTTCTTTCTACGTCACGGTACAGTGAACAAGTGGTACTCACTGACCGCGAGGGATGGCGATTATAATCGATTTACACCTGCAGGGTTACCCGAACCACCCGTCACGTACGCCCGTACTCAATGTTGCCTACAACAACCATCACTGACGCCGTACGCGACTACCTTTCACCCGTTAGCCAAATGTTGAACCGGTCCAATCGTCCCGAGCAAGAGGTCTCTGCACGAGCATCTCAGTGCCGCCAGCCGATTTACACCTCGAGCTCTCAACCTACCCTCTGAACGACCAGCTATGCCTCAACACCCAGCTACCCGAGTTACATCAGTTTCCCGGTTCCCATATAGCCGGTAGGTCTTCGGTACTGTTCTAGCTTGTTTAACAGGCCCGCACACGGCTCGGTCCTCAATCGACACAAGCGGAGCTACAGCACACAGGCCCAAAAGTCCTGCTGCCCTTACCTTCCGCTTGGTCTCATTTTCTTGCCATGTGTTTCATGTGCTATCACTACCCGAGTCGAGTGCCTCTAGCCTATGCTCGCGAGTAGTTCCAACTACTCGACTTGTACCGAATCCTACTCTATCCTAGCAATGCAGTAGCTAATGGGGTTTGCAATCCTAAACCCAACCCATGGTTCTCTTGGCTATGCAATTGGGTTTCCAACCAAGACTCTAATGCAAGGAATAAAGTGCTCAAGTATGTGCTCAAAACAATAAAAATTTGTAAAAAGGTTAATGCAAACCGGAGCTTGCCTTGCTGCTCTTGGTCGTAGGCTAGCTGTTCTTCCGGAGTAACGAAGTCTAGGACTTCGGGTTCCTCCTCGACCTTAGCGACTACATGATAGAAGTAATACATGTATTAATTTAAATGCAGTTGTATTAAGTTTTAAACTTGTGAAGCTTATAAGTCCCACTAGACAGACTCTATGACTGTGAAACTTTTACTGTGGCTTGGTTACAACCTAAATAGAGACTTGGTCAAGTTTTAGTTGCAGCAAAGCTCATTTGAGCCCTCCACAATTAATTATGTCTTAACCTTAATTGGAACTCTTAGGGTGTTCTAAGAATTTTTATGAAACAAACTATGACTTTCTGAAAACTAGATTTTCAGAGGGTTCTAATGGAGTTGTTCTCACTTAATTTGAAGGTTCCTAGCTAAAGTTATGAGCTAAACAATGTCAGAGAAAATTTTGAAAATGTTTCTGAACATTTTCTATTTTCTCTGGAACAGTTTCACTAATCACACCATTAGGTGGATCAAATGAGCTCCAATGGATCTGAAATTTTTATGGTAGTTCAGGGATATTTTGGTGAACATCCCAGCAAAATTTCAGGATTTTTCTCCAAAGGATTCTCCAGTTAAAATTCCTAACAGTTTAAACTTTGAGGAATTAATTCTGGAAAATTAAGGGTTTTCATGAAGTGAAACTTGATTTGCTGGAAAGTACTCAGAGATCTGAATCCAGCAACATTTGGTTCACTCAATTTGGAGCTTTCTAGACAAAGTTATGAGGATTTGAAGTTTGAAGGAAATCTGAAAATCGGGGAAAAGTTTAAACTCGCGCGTGGGCCCAGGGGACACGCGTCGCACGCCGAGGCGACAGCACACCGCGGCCCACAATGATTTTGCGCACCAGCACACCCGATCCCGGCCGCAGCCGGATCCCGATTCAATATATCTCCCGCTGACAGCTGGGGTCCACCCCTTCTTCAACCTCGCGACGCCCGCGCTCCGCCGCCGTGGGACCTCGCCGGAGAGCTCGCCGCCGGCTTCTGTACAGCTCCAAACTCCTCGATTCTGGCCGCCCCTGCCTACTTTTACTCGGGGAACAGGATTCTAGGGTCAGATGCTCATGACAATGGCCGGAGCATGGTCGGTGACGAGCCGCCACCTCGGAACGACTTCGGCCATGTCGGCTGACTTCTCTAGCACCTCAGCTACTTGGGAAACCGGTCGGGGAGCATCAGTGGACCTCAGAGAAGGTCGACATGAGCTCGAGACAGCTCGGGGAAGGCCCGAAATAGGTCCTCACCGTGCGCCCAATGCCGCCCGTTCATTCCGCCATTGGTAGACCTCAAATTACGCCGGGTACAGAGGTTCTCCGGCCCAGAGTTGTGAAGGCAACTTGTGCGTTACCGTGTCTAGCTTGTGTGAGAGCGGATTGAGGCCCTCTAATCCTTTCTAGAGCACGAATTAAACAGAATCGTACCCGAAGGTCGTTCTGCACACAGAAAGGGGAAAAATGGAAATTTGCCGCCGGTGAGCAACCACTCGAGCTGTGGCTCGGGGATGAGCAGCACCGGTCACCAGCGCATCCAAGGGTTCCTTGGCTCGGGCGTGACAACGCCCTGGTTGGGCTGTCCACGAGAGCCCGGGGTGCGGCGGTTCTATGTCCCGAATTTGATCTTTCGGCACAACTGATATAAATCGGTTCCAACTGAATTCTAGCAGCGGGGAGGACGGAGGAAGGTCTCTAGTACCTTGCCGTGGCTCTGGAGGGGACGGAGGAAGCTGTGATCGGCGCTCTCCGATCGACTCCGGGCTGCGGAAATTGTTTGCCGGCGCTGAGTTCTTGCGGGGAGAACTGGGTGAGGCTCGGCCGAGGAGGGGGCAGGCGCCTTAAGAAGGCTCTGCACCGCCTCACGCCCGCGCGTGGGCAAGCAGCTGCTGGCGCGGCGGCTGCCCTCGGTGGCGATCACCGCTGCGGCTCGGCGACCCGAGTGAAAAAGTCTCAGTCGGTTTGATCTGAGCAGTGGCTGACATGTGGGTCCCACTTCCAGTTTTAACCTCTGAAATTTACTCCTAATCTCTGTTGTAAACAGTGAACCCGATACTACCCTTGGCAATTCAAATTATTCACCCATGAGCCATTTGAATTGATCAAAGTTCAAATGAGGTTTGGTTTGACTGAATTTCAGCACAAGTTCAGTTTGAAATTCAAATAAAGTTTGAATTTCTCCCACTTAGCTCATGTTAAGACCAACTCCAAATGGAGTGAAAATTGGTGTGTGAGCTCACAAAAATGTGCTGAGTAAGAATATGCGTCCCACTTTTAAATTCATGGGATAAAAACAGTTTGAATTTGAATATGGTTTCAAACTGCCCTCTTCCTAACTATACCCAAAATGACCTCAAAAAGGTTTTGAATTTGGGTGAAACTTGGCATGGACATCCTTAGTAAAGTGTAGGAGTTTTCATATGTCCAGCCCATCTATATCACATGTGGGAAATACCACTTTTGCAATGTGTGAGTTTGTTCTCTAATGAGCATGTTGATAATTGTTACTTGCTCTTCATTTGTGTTCATCATCCTTCCTCAAATGAGGTGTGTGGTGTGGTGATGAACACTGCAAATGTGTGTCAAAAACTGAGGCCCTTACAGTCGGTGCAAGAGAGGATCAGGTATTTGGTGGGGGAAGGGCTGACCTCGCTGATGGTCCTGGCTGAGTTCCTGTCCCGCCAGATCGCTCCTCTCCAGCAGCGTCTTCGGGCCACTTGGCAGTACACTGGGGAGGGCAAAATGACCCGGTTAGAGCACGGAGCAGAGTCGTCGTCAGATCAGGAGGTGTTGAAGGTGATGCTGCAGAAGCTCTCCTGTGATCTGACTACCGACGACTCCGTCACCCCGCCGGTGAGCTTTCTGCCCACCTACCTCAATCTGCATGCACGGTCGAGGCTGCTGAAGGAACTGCCAACGCTGGACGACATCGATGTCGCAGTGCGGCAGATTCGGGATCCCTTGCAGCATCGAGATCCCCAGAGCGGATGGCGCCAGTGGCCAGGCAGGGCCTGCGCCGGACTCTCTCCCAAGCAGGATGAGGGAGTCGGCAGGGAGGCCTACACCTGCGGCGTGCCCTCGTTCGCCACCCAAGGATGCCCCAGAGCCAGGCAGGGCGTCGAAGAGGAAACTGGTCAGTCCTGACGGAAGCTTCATCTCTGGCCCCCAGGCGAGGGTTTCCCAGGCGTCCCGAGGTCCCGCACCGGCAGGGCGGCTCTGGTGCTCCCAATGCTGGAGCAGCCCTGGCGGCCACGGGAAGGGTGTCGAGGACCGCCCTAGCTCAGGGCGCATTTTCGGCGTCGTGGTCCTTGACAGGGAAGGCTCCTGATGTGGTTTCTTCGTCGACGAAGACCCCCGAGGCTCCGCCAGCTCCGAAGCCAGCGAAGGCGACTTTGACGTCAGTGGGGGCGAGTGGCCCGAGCCCCCCGCATAAGAAGCTATGCGCAGAGTGAACTTCCAGTCCTGCAGGTACGGCTCAACCTCGTAGGGTTGTGTACTGAGCCGCTGGATGGCGTTGTTGATGCTTTATGCTTCTTTTTGTAGGGCTCCTCAGCAGAAGACCTCTGCTCCTCCTCCATCGCAGCAGTCCGGGAGCCGGAGCCCCCTGTCTGCCAAAGCTCCAACACCGGCAGCAGTGCCTGAGCCTGTGCCTCGGGAAGCTCCGGATGTCGACACCCGGGCCCCTGAGGCCGGCCAACTGGCGGGCGCGGCGGCTTCTGGTAGCAATGCGGCTGCTTCTAGGCGGGCTGCTAGCCCTCCTCCTCTCCCTTCGCAAGCTACCATGATGGCAACCCCACCAGTGGGCGAAGAGCCAGAGGGTGTTGAGGCAGTACCTCGCCTGACGATGCCGAAGGCTGTCCCGGTCCCCAGGGCCGCAAGGCCCGTCCGCTCTAGTCTGGACCAGATGCAGGACGCACTCGAGCAAGAGTGGGCCGAGGTGAGGTCCGAGCAGGAGCGCCTCCAGGACTGGGACAACCTGCTGAAGACGCGGGTCCAGTCCGCCAGGGAGAAGGCTCGGGCTCGAGAGGAGCGGCTTGAGGCTCGGGAGGAGGTGCTGGAGGAGACAGAGGCCGCTGTTGTGGCCCTCCAAAGGAAAGCGGCGATCCTCCAGGATGAGGCCGAGAGCCTCCATGCCTCCGCCGATGCACGTATCGAAGCCCTGACAGAGCTTCAAGAGACACTCGTTGGTCGGGAGGAGGCGGCGGAGGCGAGGGAGAGGGAGCTCTTCGACCATCTGGCTGCCTATGAGGCGGAGCAGATGCGCCTGGAGGAGCGGCTTCAGGGCGTCCATGACCAGGAGGTCTCTGCTGCGTCCAAGGAGTCTGACCTGGAGGAGCGGGCTGCGCGGCTGGCCACCAAGGAGCAGGCCCTGGTTGCTCTGGAGCAGGGGCTAGCCGCTATGGAACAGGAGCTGGTGAGGAGGAGTTCGGCGGGGGAGCTGGCTTCTTCCGTCTAGGAGGTCGAAGATCTCTAGGCTTCTCGTGCCGCTGAGGAAGAGAAGGTCTGGGACTTCCTCGGCCGTGCAGAGGCGGCCCTGGAACCCTTCGGGGCCCTTGCGCCACGGAGGGCCGGTATAGGAGGTGAGCTAGGTGCTCCCTGCCCTAGACTCAGCCGGAGAGAAGCTCCTGACGCTGGAGCATATCGTGGGTGTCGAAGTGTGCGATCGACACTTCCCCCGGGCCTGCACTGGGCAGCCCGCGGAGGTTCTTTTTTTGGCAGGGCTAGTCTCCTAGTGGAAAGCTTGCGCGGATGGACGAGTTAGCGAGAGCTTGACACGGCGAGTTTTACGTGGTTCAGGCCGCCGGAGCGTAAAACCCTACGTCCACGGCGAGCTATGGAGCTCGCTGTATTGCTTGCTGCTCAGGGCCGGAGGCCTGAGCTTGGGGGTGAGTTACAGCTTGAGAGTGTATGGCTAGCATATGAGTTGCAAAGTGCCAACCCTTGCTATCGACGCCTACCCGAGCTTTTTATAGCCCAAGGCTCGGGCGGCTTACAAGGGAAGCCGGGACCCAACAGGTGGTCCCGGGAAGATTGTCTATTATCTACCGTATCTGTAGTTACGCCGGTGGTTGCCTCTGGTCGAAGGCTTCTGAGTCTTCATCTTGCCGCCCTGCCCATGCCGCATGCTAGTCGTAGTGGTTGATGACGGCGCAGGCGGCATGGGATGTATTGTCGCGGCGTTTATTAGCTGGCAGGTCCTGACACCGCGCGCCAGTCTGTGATGCGACTGGGCGCAACGGCACCTGACAGACGTGTGCTCCGCGTTTCCGCGCCTTGGGAAGACGCGGGCCTTGAATACCTTGTACGGGCAAGGTGAGGGGCGCCTTTACGCCCGCCGCCTACCACTCGGGGGCAGGCAGCACCGTTCTTCTGGCCACGTGGCGGGTCCGGAGCCCTTCTCTAAGGTGAGAAAGGTCCGGCCTGCGGGGCACGTGGAGCCTCCGGACCTCTCCCTGCGGAGGGGGAGGTCCAGCCTCTGTATGCCACGTGGCGGGCCCGGAGCTCTCCTCTGCGGAGAGGGAGGTCCGGCCCCGCTGGACGCGTGGTGTCTTCGGACCTCTCTCCCGCGGAGGGGGAGGTCTGGCTTCTGTATGCCACGTGGCGGGCCCGGAGCTCTCCTCTGAGGAGAGGGAGGTCCGGCCCGCCGGACGCGTGGCGCCTTCGGAGCTCTTCCTGCGGAGAAGGGCGAGTACCTTAGGCATTTTACCCTGTGCGCGGGGGTACCCCATATCTCAGGTACTGACAGTGGCCCCCGGGCCCATCTCGGGGGAGATAGCGAGCCCGAGGTGGGACCTTCGTCTCTTCCGATCCGCGCACTTCCTCTAAGTCCCGAATTGGCCGCTGCCGGAGCATGACCGGCCGCGGGGTCGTGAGAGCGTGCGCTCACTTGATGATTGCTTTTACCGCGGAGACGGGAGCCCCGGCCATGTTGAACACGCAGGGCTTTCGGAGCTCTCCCACCGCGGGGGCAGGTCCGGTTTCCGCCTGCCACGTGGCGAGCCCGGAGCCCTTCTCAAGGGAGGAGAGAGTTTCGGGCCTGCTGGACACGTGGGGCCCCCGGGTCCCGCCCCCTCTAGCCCTGGGTCGATGTAGTTGGTAGCTCCTTTTCCCCTACTTCATGCAGTCCCCGTTGCCGCAACCTGGAAGTCCTGCACACAGGTAGAGGAAACGTAATTCTCCTTGGGGGCTCCCCCTCCCTTATCTCATAGTCTTATTTGACTTACAGCCCCAACCATATGCTTGGTGTTTGGGGACTTGTAGAGAGGGGGAGCTGAGCACATGGCAACCATGTACTGCAAGGGCGGTAAAAAAGAACTCAATTCACAATTTAAATGAGTACAAAGAAAGAGCAAAGTAGGGCAGACTTCTTTTCGTACAACCTTCCATAGGAGGAAGGCAGGCTAAACATGGAGGCCACGACCCACCCCATTAAGAGGGGAAGCAAGACTCTACGCGCTTGGAGTCGGAACCAGGCAAAGCTGAACGTAGTCCTGGACCGTCCCCTGGGGTTTAGCTGCTCCGAGCGCTGCTCCTGGACTCTATGGAGTTCCTTACGAAAAGAAAGTACTGTCCTATTTTTGCTCTTAGGGGTAGAACTTACGGAGGTGTTCTATGTTCCAAGGGTTCGGGAGCAGGTCCCCATCCTCGGTGGAAAGGCGCACACACCCGGGGCAGCATACTTTCGCGACTCGGAAGGGGCCTTCCCAACTAGGGGAGAGTTTGTGGGCCCCTTCGCGAGAAAGTATGCGCCGCAACACCAGGTCACCTTCCTGCAGCTCCCGGGCACGCACAGACCTCTGGTGGTAGCGCCGAAGCGCCTGTCTGTACCGCGTGTTACGGAGTGCCGCATGTAATCGGACCTTGTCGACGAGGTCGATTTCTCCACGCCGGAGGTTGTCCTGCGTGGCTTCGTCGTAAGCCCGGACACGGTGAGACTTCATGGTGATTTCTAGGGGGAGTACAGCTTCAGCCCCATACACCATGAAGAAGGGTGTCTCCCCGGTGGCCCGGCTCTGGGATGTCCGGTTAGCCCATAGTGTGCTCGGAAGTTCATCTACCCAATTGGCACCATGTTTCTTCAGGCTGGCGAAGGTACGAGTCTTGAGGCCCCGGAGAATCTCCGCATTGGCCCTCTCAACTTGCCCATTGCTCTTTGGGTGGGCGACAGAGGCATAGCATACCTGAATGCCAAGGTCCTCGCAGTAGTCTTGGAACGCTGCGCTGGTGAACTGGGTCCCATTGTCAGTGATGATCCTGTTTGGGACCCCGAACCGGCAGACAATAGACCTGATGAATTTTACTGCAGATTGTTTATTGATGGTGACAACTGGTGTAGCTTCCGGCCACTTGGTGAACTTGTCGATAGCGACATAGAGGTACCGGAACCCCCCGACGGTTCTCGGAAATGGTCCCAGGATGTCCAGCCCCCACACGGCAAACGGCCACGAGGGCGGGATCATCTGTACCGCCTGAGCCGGTGTATGGATCTGCTTGGCGTGGAACTGGCACGCCTTGCAGCTCTCGACCAGCTTGACGGCATCCTGGAGTGCTGTCGGCCAGTAGAAGCCATGCCGGAAGGCTTTACCGACAAGCGTGCGTGAGGAAGAATGACTTCTACATTCGCCTCCATGGATCTCAGCGAGCAAGTCGAAGCCTTCCCCCTGGGTTATACACCGCAATAGGACGTGGTTGGCGCCACGCCGGTAGAGATCCCCCTCTACCAGCGTGTACCTCTTAGCCATACGCACAATCCGTTCAGCGGTTGCATGTTCATCAGGGAGGATATTGTCCTTCAAGTAGTCCCGGATCTCCGTGATCCATGCATCGGGTCTGACTTGAGCTTCTGGATCTTGAGCGCTGGGTTGCACGGAGTCCCCAGTGACGCTTACGATCCTTGGCGGCGCCCACGGTTGTAGGGCCGCCGGGACCGCCAGCTTCGAGGTGCTGGTCAAGCCCCCTTCGCCCGGCTCGGCGGGCCGGGCTGTGGGCCGTAGCAACGTCCTCTCGAAGACTCCTTCGGGCGCAGGGGCTCCGGTGGAAGCCTTCGTTGAAAGGTCGTCGGCTGCGGCATTACCAGCGTGCGGTACGTGGTGCAGGTCCAAGGCGAGGAATTCTTTCTCCAACATCTGCACGTGAAGCAGATATGCAGCTAGCTGGGGGTCATTGCAGGAGCATTCGCCCTTGACTTGCTTGATGACCAGCTGGGAGTCGCCCTGTGCCAACAACTGGCGAGCGCCTAAAGACAGGGCTGTCTGCAGGCCAAAGATGAGTGCTTCATACTCCGCCATGTTGTTGGTTGCCTTGAAATTGAGACGCACCATATACCCAAACTGTTCCCCCGATGGCATGAGGAGCAGTACGCCGGCACCGGCCCCCTGCTTTCGCGAGGAGCCGTCGAAGAAGAGTGTCCAGTGGGGTTCGGTGAAGACCGGAGCTTGGTGCTCCGGTTCTCCGCCCCCATGGCCCCCTGGGCCAGTCTCCGTTGGTGTCCACTCCGCCACAAAGTCAGCCAGCGCTTGGCTCTTGACTGCATGGCGTGGGAGGAAGTCCAGCTCAAACTCCACCAGCTCCGCCGCCCATTTAGCAACGTTGCCAGTCGCATGGGGACTGTGAAGAATTGTCTTCAGCGGATACGAGGTGACTACCGAGACCCGGTGGGCCTGGAAGTAATGGCGGAGCTTTCTGGAGGCCACGAGCACCGCATACAGCAGCTTGTGGACTTCCAGGTACCTTGTCTTGGCATCATGAAGTACTTCGCTGATGTAGTAGACAGGCCTCTGGACGGTTCGAACCCTCTTTCTCAGGCCTGGGAGGTCCTCGTCCATTGGCCCTGGTCCACTGGAGGTGGGTGGACCCACGGGGGCCTCCGGGAGCTGGGACCCGGAGGCCCTTAAGCTATCTCGATTGTCCGGGAGCTCCCGGGGGTCTTGGGGGACCTCTGGGAGGTCCCATTTAGCCCTCGGGGGGTCCCGCGGGGCCCCCGGGGGTTTATCTGGGAGGTCCGGGAGACTGCCCAGGACCTCCGGGAGGCCGACCTGGGCCTCCGGGAGGTTGCCTTGGAGGTCCGGGAGACCGTCTTGGTCCTGCGGGGCCTCCTGGCGTCTGTCTTCTGCTACCGGAGCAGGTTGTGAAGATGAGGGGTCCGGCCGCTCTGCGACGAGGACCATACTACTTCAGTTGTCGCCGCGATGTAGAGCAACAGGTGCTCTCCGGGCTCAGGGGCTACCATGATTGGTAGGGTCGTCAGGAGTCGCTTCAACTCCTGGAAAGCCTCTTGTGCTTCGTCAGTCCAGGCAAAAGGGCCTGACTTGCGCAGGAGCTTAAAGAAAGGGAGTGCCCGCTCTGCTAGCCTCGGTATAAACCGACTCAGCGCGGCTAGACATCCCGTGAGTTTCTGAACATCCTTGACGCGGGCAGGGGGCCGCATCAAGTCGATGGCCTTGATCTTCTCTAGGTTGGCCTCAATCCCTCGGTGCGAGACCAGGAACCCTAAGAGCTTCCCAGAGGACACGCCGAACACACATTTATCTGGGTTCAGCTTGGTGCGCGTAGAGCGCAACTTGTCAAAGACTAAAGCTAGGTTATCTAGCAGGGACGGACCCTGCTTGACCTTGACAACTATGTCATCGACATACACCTCAATCAGGTCTCTTATTAACTCCCCAAAGGTTTTGTGCATTGCCCGCACAAAGGTGGGGAGTGCATTCGTTAGGCCGTAAGGCGTAGACACATAGCAATAAAGGCCGTCTACTGTGATGAAGGAGGTGTGCTCCTCGTCCTCCCTAGACATGTGGATCTGATGGAAACCCGAGTAGGCGTCTAGGAAGCACAGCATATCACAGCTTGACGTTGAGTCTACTATTTGATCAATTCTAGGGAGAGGGAATGGATCTTTAGGACATGCCTTATTGAGACTGGTGTAGTCGATGCACATCCGGAGCTTCCCGTCAGCCTTCGGGACAACGACGGGGTTCGCCAACCATCGGGGGTGGTGGACTTCCCGTATGAAGCCAGTGTCCAGCAGCTTCTTGACTTCTTCACGGATGAAGTTTTGCCGCTCGATGGACTGCTTGCGGGGCTTCTGTTGAACCGGCCGGGCGTCGGGGAAGACTTTCAAGTGGTGCTCGATCACCTTCCTGGGGATCCCCGGCATCTGTGACAGCTGCCATGCAAACACGTCGACGTTGTGCCGGAGGAAGGTGACGAGCGCGCCTTCCTATTTACTATCCAGGCCCCCGGCTACCCGGGTGGTCTGGGTAGCTTCGGCACCGACTTGGACGACCTTTAAGGGGACGCCGCCCTCGTCAAGAGGTTGCACCCGGGGTGCTGTGGTGGAAGCACGGTGACGTGCGTTCGGGCGGAGCTGATCCGGCTCCGTATTGCCGGGGGTTGATGCCCCAGCTGTTGCGAGTGCTTGGAGCTTCTCCAGGGCCGACACTGCAGCAGTGCGGTCCCCACGAATCCTGAGAACGCCTGTCGGTGTCGGCATCTTCAGGACAAGGTAGCCGTAATGGGCTACAGCCATGAACTGGTACAGGGCTGGCCTGCCGATTATGGCGTTGAAGGGGAGGTCTATCTCCGCTACGTCGAACAGAATGTACTCTGTTCGATAGCTGTCCGGAGCCCCGAAGGTCACCGGGAGACTAATGTTGCCGTAGGGGATAACCTGTCCCGGCCCTACCCCTGAGAACGGGCTCGACGGGGTGAGCTTGGCCATCGGGATTTGCAGCTTCTGGAAAGCTGCACGGCTGATGAGGTTCAGCCCAGCCCCTCCATCCACCAAAACGTGGTACATTCTCACGTTGGCGATGGTAGGGGCCACCAGGAGCGGTAGTTGGCCGGCCCCAGCCATGTTCCTGGGGCAGTCGGTGGCATCAAAGCTGATGGGGGCCCCCATCCACTTTAGGTGCGGTGCAGCACCTGGGAGTGGCGCCACCGACGCTACCGCTCGGCGCAGAGTCTTAACTGCGCTTCGGGACGAGGGGTCGGCGGACCCGCCGTATATGACGTAAAGCTTCTTCCGACGCTCATCGTCGCTGGAGCCGGAATCCTCGTGATTGCGTGCCGCCTTCACGACACGCGGAGGCTCCTGGATCTCCTCTGGGTGGTCGATGTTGTCTGGAACATCCACCCTCTGCTCTTCTTCCTTTGGACGGAAGGGCAGGGCATCAGCCCGCTGCCGCATCTCCTTGCGGAAGCGCTCTGCGAGCCTTCGGATCTCCCGGCACTCGGCAGCAGTGTGGCGACAGCTGCCGTGCACGGGGCACATATTGTCTTTATCACCGTCTGGGATTGGTGATCTTCGCTGCTTCTTGTCGGGGCGCGGCCCCCGAGCCCCACCGAGCGTCGCTGCAGTGACGACTGGGGCTGCAGTCGGTGACTCTATCTTGCTTCTGCCACGGTTCTTGGCCTTCCTGCTGCCTCCACAGGGAGTAGGACTAGATCCGGCCAGTCCCCCTGACTCGGAGGATGGCAGTGAGTGCCAGTTCCGTCCTTCGGCTGCTCTGGCGCATTTGTCTGCCACACTGAAGAGCTCTGAGACGTCGCGGACCTCCCTGGTCGCGAGCTTCTCGAGCATCTTCTTGTCCCGGATGCCTTGCCGGAACGCCACCACCACAGAAGCATTTTGAATGTGTGGGATGGTGTTCCGCACCTGGGAGAACCGCTGGATGAAAGAGCGCAGCGACTCCCCAGGTTGCTGCTGGACGGCGTGGAGATCGAGCTCCGTGCCAGGCTGGGTGTAGGAGCTGCCGAAGTTGGCTACGAACTGTCGGCAAAGCTCTCCCCAGGAGGTGACGGAACCCTGGGGGAGGTTCATGAGCCAAGACCGGGCTGGTCCGGTCAAGGCGACAGGGAAGTAATTGGCCATGACGGCTTCATTCCCTCCTGCGGCAAGTACGGCGGTGGAGTAGATCTGGAGGAACTCCGCCGGGTTGACGCTGCCGTCGTACTTCTCGGGCAGGTGTGGCCGAAACTTGTGCGGCCACTTCGCAAAGCGAAGATGGGGCGCGAGGGCTGCACACCCTGCTTCTGTCACCGCAGGTTCTGGTGCCGCGAACGCTGGGTTCGCACTAGGCACTGTGTACCCCGGTACGGGCAAGGCTGCACCATAGGCCGGGGGCACCATCTGCAGTACATATGACTGTGGCATATTCTGCACGGCGCAGGCCTGGGGCAGAGATCGCATGGCGAAGGTCTGCTCTTCAGGCTGGGTCGAGGCCGACGTCATGCTGTCGTCAGCCTCTTGGTAGCGACGCCTTTCTCGGCGTTGCTCGAGGTATACCCGGGCATCTTGACCCGAGCGACACCGCTCCAGCTCTGTCCTCAGATCCATCGATTGAGGGCTGGCAGAGCTGGAGTCTGCCGTCTGTTCGTCAACCATCGGCGTGCGTATCAGCGACACGGCCGGTTGGTCAGAGTGTCGTCTCCGCCAGAGTCGCGGGCTTGCGGCAGCGACGACAAGACGGTCTACCTCGAGAATCCACCGCTGGGTCGCTGCCTGAGGCGCGTCCCCAGCGGGTGGATTGTGCAGTAGCGCTCTTGCTGCAGCTAGCGCACCCCCTCCAGGTACGCCCGGCGCTACTGAAGATCTGACGCTGGTTGGAGCCTGCATTGCCGGGGTCAGCGCTGCCAGAGCCGGTTGCTGGCTCCCAGCTTGTACTGACACACTCCGTCCCGAGTGTGTTGGCTTGTACTCCCCCCTGGTCGCAGTTCGTCGCGGAGGCGGGGGAGGTGAGCTTGCCGCCGAAGGGAGCTTGGTCATCTTCGTCGGCGGAAACTCGTCGCGCTAGGGGAAAAGCCCCCTTCCTGGCGCGCCAAATGTCGAAGTGTGCGATCGACACTTCCCCCGGGCCTGCACTGGGCAGCCCGCGGAGGTTCTTTTTTCGGCGGGGCTAGTCTCCTAGCGGAAAGCTTGCGCGGATGGACGAGTTAGCGAGAGCTTGACACGGCGAGTTTTACGTGGTTCATGCCGCCGGAGTGTAAAACCCTACGTCCACGGCGAGCTATGGAGCTCGCTGTATTGCTTGCTGCTCAGGGCCGGAGGCCTGAGCTTGGGGGTGAGTTACAGCTTGAGAGTGTATGGCTAGCGTATGAGTTGCAAAGTGCCAACCCTTGCTATCGACGCCTACCCGAGCCTTTTATAGCCCAAGGCTCGGGCGGCTTACAAGGGAAGTCGTGACCCGACAGGTGGTCCCGGGAAGATTGTCTATTATCTACCGTATCTGTAGTTACGCCGGTGGTTGCCTCTGGTCGAAGGCTTCTGAGTCTTCATCTTGCCGCCCTGCCCATGCCGCATGCTAGTCGTAGTGGTTGATGACGGCGCAGGCGGCATGGGATGTCCTGTCGCGGCGTTTATTAGCTGGCAGGTCCTGACACCGCGCGCCAGTCTGTGATGCAACTGGGCGCAACGGCACCTGACAGACGCGTGCTCCGCGTTTCCGCATCTTGGGAAGACGCGGGTCTTGAATACCTTGTACGGGCAAGGTGAGGGGCGCCTTTACGCCCGCCGCCTACCGCTCGGGGGCAGGCAGCACCGTTCTTCTGGCCACGTGGCGGGTCCGGAGCCCTTCTCTGAGGTGAGAAGGGTCCGGCCTGCGGGGCACGTGGAGCCTCCGGACCTCTCCCCGCGGAGGGGGAGGTCCAGCCTCTGTATGCCACGTGGCGGGCCCGGAGCTCTCCTCTGCGGAGAGGGAGGTCCGGCCCCGCTGGACGCGTGGTGTCTTCGGACCTCTCTCCCGCGGAGGGGGAGGTCCGGCTTCTGTATGCCACATGGCGGGCCCGGAGCTCTCCTCTGAGGAGAGGGAGGTCCGGCCATGCCGGACGCGTGGCGCCTTCGGAGCTCTTCCTGCGGAGAAGGGCGAGTACCTTAGGCATTTTACCCTGTGCGCGGGGGTACCCCATATCTCAGGTACCGACAGTGGGGGAGCATCTGGAGGCCAAAGGCAAAGCTCTGGCTCAGATGGTGGCAGGGCATGTGCTCACCTGCCTTCGGAGCTACGACCCCAAAATCTCCCTGGAACCTGTGGTGCAGGGCCACAGTGCAGAGCTATCGGGGGCGGCGAAGTCTTCCGTGGAGAAAGCCACCCAACTTGTAGCTGCTAGGTTCCAGCGTGGGTAGCTCCTGGGTCTCCCACTTGTTTTGTATCCTCCTGTGTATGCCGGAGCTCTACTGTTATCAAAGACTTTTTGTTTCAAGTCTTATGTTGTCTTGAGTTGTTGATGTAGACTTCGGACACTTGGCGGTGCAAAGGTCCGGAATGACTCAGCCGACGTGGGTAGCTCTTTACCGATGTCTCGAGCTTGCTCCTACGGGTCCTTAGCAGCGTAAGGACCCAAGGAGCTCCGGCAGTGTGGCTACCACTCCTTCCTGGTCCTTGCTGGCGTAAGGACCTAAGGGAAGTTCGGCCCTTGACTTCAGCTTGTTGTAGCTGGTGCTACGAATCTTCTGCTCGCTGCTGCAGTGGTCCGACGTCTTGCCCGCGTGGTTCACCGTGATGGCCCCCTGGTAGGTGTGGCCCTTATGTTGGGGCGTACCTACCACTGGATGAGGCAGAGCGTCAGCATCGGGCCCCCTGGGAGGTCCGAAACGCCAAGGACCTGTGCAGGCCTGCAGCCATGGTAGAAAGAAGGAGTAATCGTGCTCTCTGGTCAATCTTTCTTGTTTGGTAGCTTTGCTGTGGCTTACGGTCCTTAGTTGTGACACCCTCATTTCTGGTGTCAGCATATATTCATGTTATGAAGAGAAAACATTTTTAAGAAGAAGTAGGAACAGAGAAAAATATCAAAAAGATAGCCAGTAAGAGCCGAATCCAGTTTTCAGAGAGCGCCGAAGACAACTTCCACGGCTCGCTGACCACGTGGCGTGTTCGGAGCACATCCCTGCAAAATGGGGAGAGGTCCACCGCTAAACTGGCTACGTGGCAGGCTCGGAGCTCATCTCCACGAAGGGGGAGAGGTCCGACCCTGTGGGACACGTGTTGCCCTGAGCTAGCCTCTGCGGAAGAAGCAAAGGCATTTTCTGCAGGACACATGTCACCTTCGGAGCTAGTCACCACGGAAATCAGAGGACCAGTCGCACGGGATGCGTGTCGATCTCGGAGCTCACCACCGAGAGGTCCGGTTCCATTGAACACATGTCACCACCGGAGCTTATCTCCGAGAAGTCCGTCACTGTTGGACACGTGTCGACTTCGGAGCTCGTCTCTGAGGAAAGAAGAGAGGAGATACGTGGCGTGTGTGGAGCCACCTCCGAGTAAGAAAGGAGGTCCCGACCGCCAGGATATGTGGCGCACGCGGAGCTCACCTCCGAAGGAGAGGGAATTCTTTCTCACTTGACACGCGGCACAACCGGAGCTCGTCCCTACAGAGAGGGAGAGACCAGGACCCGGTGGACACGTAGAGCCTCCGGAGCTCATCACCGAGGAGGTAACGAGTTCTAGGGACGGTTTTTGGAATCTGTACACGTAGCAATGCCGGAACAGAAACCGACCTGAATTCCACAATGATACCGCACCAAATCAACTAAAGATAAGTTGTAAGATTCAACGACAAATTTGAATAGGACTCTTATTCGGGATACAATCAGATTAGGATTCTTCTCTTCCCGATTATAAATAGAACCCAGAACCTCTAGCCGAAACCACAAACTTATTTTCCAACTCCTGAGCCGACGACTTAGAGCCCTAGCCCCTAACTCGTCGAGAAAGCCATCGCCGGAGTTCAGCAAGGAAGATCGCCGGAGGAAAGCCCAACGATCTGAGGAGGACCTCGAGACCAAGAAGAACGTAAGGTAGGTCCCCAATACCACCTTACGACATCGTTGTGTTTTCTTTGCATCTGTTCTTTGATTCCTTTAGAACAGAAGCCTTCTCGTGGACAGATCACTTGATGATCAGTTTGATCTAAAGACAAGATCATCACCACGTCCACCTTTGATCCGAACACCTCTGTCCATGCAAGCCATGCGAGAACACGTACAAACCAATCTAATAAAACTAATCATAGGATAGCATGCATATGCATCATCGCACCTAGTTGAAGGTTTGTGCATGATATTGATTGCTGTGAATCTTGTATGCACGTGATCCTACATAGCAGGACAAGCTCAGGGAGCTGTCTACGATGAACTGCAGCAACAAGGTTTTGAGATCCAAGAACAACCGGAACCGCAAGAACAAGGCAAGTGTTACCATATTGATCCTATGTTTTGGGTAAAACTATTTTGATTTGCGAAAAGGTGTGCGTGCTGAGTCAAACATGATGGGAAACCCTTTTATAGGAGTTTACTAGCTTTGGTTAAACCACCCTTGTCACCAGGGATGCTTACGAATCGGGTATGATTTTTGCTTTATGCTTCGCTGAGTCCATGGGATTGGGAAGCGAGATAGATGTGTCTAGCTAACTGCACTCGTAATAATAATGAGAAACTGATGATGTTAATGAACATGGATCGGAGGGAGATCTAGGCAAGCCTGGGTTTGTGAATGAGGTAGCATGAGATGGTGGTTTACTTGCCGTAGATCTAAGGACCGGTTCATGCATGCACATGCCAGGATAACAGTGCCACCACAAGGCCAAGTATGGGTGCTTCTTAACTGAGTAATTAGGTAAGTTGCTAGAGTGTTATGGACTGTGAAAGGCGCGGGGAATGGGAGTCGAGTGAGGACTGCCCTGGGAACTGCATTACACAAGAGGGGGCCCGTGGGTGGAAGAATTGGAGATTCTAGCCTGCCGGTGAAACCTTAGTGAGTCCATACATCTAGTAGCCCCTTTTTAAAGGCATTTTTGTGATCTCTTGTCCATACACTGACGGTTGTGTACTGGTATAATGGAGGTTCTGCAGTCGCTAACGGGTGACGAAATCACAAACTTGTGGGTAAAGTGGTGCAAACTCTGTAGGGTTCTTAAAAACTATCATGATAGCCGAGCTTACGGTCATGAGCGCCTTGCCAACTGCCATGATTAGTTGGGATGGTTATTGGTTATGGTTTTGGATGGTTTGGTTATGGTTTGGTTTTGGGACTGTTGAGTCCGGGTGATAAGATGGTTGCATGATGGTTGAGTCATGGCAACAAGGTTGGTCTCGGTGTGAGACAAAGTTGTTTATGAGATAAGATGGTAGCGAATACGAGAAGGTATTCGTGAGATGGTAGCAAATATGAGGAGGTATTCGTGAGCAAGAATGAAGTTGGTTAATGTTCGGGTGGAACATTGAAAGTGATGGAGGTATGTTGGTAATTTAATACATCCTGGGATTACATTCATCTAAAGATAAGTTGCTGTTTTACCATGGTTTTATAAATCTGCTTTTCTGCAAATGAGCCTTTTTATACCTACCTTGTTATGAGCTACATATCATGTTTTCCCCGCACTTGCTGAGTACATCATTGTACTCAAACTTGCATTATTATTTCATCATCAGCAGCAGGAGAAGACTACTATGAAGACCAAGTGGAGCATTAAGGCGTGTGATCTATTCTCAACCTTGTCTGTGGAGGGAGTAGAGATAGAGCCACTTCTGCTTAGATTTGCTTCCGCATTAGAATAAAGACTTCCGCTGTGAGCATGAGTCCAAGACTCATGAGACATTGTAAGAAACTCTGTTATTCGTGGTTATATATATTCTGAATTCAGTTTGTGGAACATATTTGTATGTGTGATAAACATCCTGGGCACACATATGCATTAGTTCTAGGTTCCGTGGTTTTCCACAGAATTGAGGGCGTCACAGATTGGTATCAGAGCCACGGGTTGACAGTTGGTTACACGCCTAGTTAGAAATCTCAGATTGATATTAGAGCCACGGGTTGACAGTAGGTTACACACCTAAATAGGAATCACAGATTGGTATTGGACACAGATTGGTAGCTAAAGCCACGGTGACCAAAGGAAGCACCTAGGACACTTAGATTGGCCTTGAAACTACCTTGACATAGGAAGCCATCCTTGAATAGGAGTTGTGTGAGCCCTTGTGATAGTTGGTTGTGAATTGTGTGCTTAGTGTGAGTCGTTGGACGTCTCAGAACGTTGTCCATATCCACACGTAAGTAGAAAGAGGTGTGAGATGTTTTGGCACTTGCTCACATCCTCATATGGGCTAATATATATAGTCCAACTCACCTTGATGCATATAGTTGAGGGAATCTACCTAACCTTCTAACATTCTATTTCGATCTCTCTCACAGATGGTGAGAGGAAACGCCGGCCGAAGGAACGTCCGTGACAACCAAGAGGATGGTCACGAGGAAGTTCCTGTTAACCCCGGAGCTGGTGAGAACCACCTGGAATGGTTGATGGCTATGCAGAACCAACTTATGCAAACCATGATCCAAACTTTGGGTCAATTGCAGGCCAACAACAACCCTGTTCCGGCACCACCGCCACCACCACCGCCGGCTCACAACAGACTGGGAGAGTTCATGTGGACTCGACCACCCACCTTTGCTCAAGCTGGTGACCCCATGGAGGCCGATGATTGGTTGAAATCCATGGAGAAGAAGCTTGCCATTGTTCAGTGCAATGACCGAGAGAAGGTTCTCTTTGCGTCGCACCAACTTATGGGAGCTGCCGCTGACTGGTGGGATGCCCTATGCAACGCCCATGTTGACCCGGAGACAATCACTTGGACTGAGTTCAAGGAGAGTTTCCGCTCTCATTACATCCCTGCTGGTGTAATGATGCTCAAGAGACAGGAATTTGAAGGTCTCCGCCAAGGACAGAGAAGTGTGAGTGAGTACCTCAACAAGTTCACGCAACTGTCCCGGAATGCCCCCGAGGATGTCAACTCAGATCAGAGGAAGCAGTACCTGTTCATGAGAGGATTGAACAATGAGATCCAGGTTCAGCTCCTCAACAATGACTACGTGAGCTTCCAGAAGCTGGTTTACAAGGCTATAGTTGTCGAAAGCAAGATCAAAGAGATCAAGGGAGAGGGCAAGAGGAAGATGCCATACCAACCCCAAGGGAGCAACGTACGACCTCGGTACATGCCCCAGCTGCACCGCAGTATGGATCAACCACTCCTGTATACCGCCCTGGTCAGCCACCACAGCAACAATTCGTTGCACCAGCACCTCGCGTGCCCATGCCTCCTGCGCCCCGTCCCAACATGGGCGCCCCTGCTCAAAACCCCCGCCCCACCGTACCTACTGCCGTAGGCAACAGGGCATGCTTTGCATGCGGGGAAATAGGACACTTTGTGAACCAGTGCCCGAGGAGAGGCCCTGGACAGCAAGGTAACGTGCCCAAGTAGAACCCGCGTCAAAACGAAGAGGACAATCAAGGAAACCGTGGACAACAGAACTATGCTCGTGGCAACGTGAACCATGTCTCTGCTGAGGAAGCACAACAGGTTGAGGACGTCGTAATTGGTATGTTCCTTGCCAACTCCAACCCAGCCACCATCTTATTTGATTCTGGAGCATCACATTCCTTCATATCATCCAAGTTTGTTGCCAAGCATAACCTACCCGTATCCCACTTAGAATGTGCTATGTTAGTTAATTCTCCCAGAGGAGAAATGAGGACTAATATAGTATGTCTGAAAGTAAGCCTTAAAATAAGGGGGGTAGACTTCCTTGCCAACCTTATTGTCTTGAATTCCCAAGGGATTGACATTATACTCGGGATGGATTGGTTAAGCAAGCACAACGGGGTAATCCAATGTGCTGAAAGAGGCGTGCAGTTGACAAATGAGCACGGCATCCGTGTCGAGTTTGAGTCAGCCCAACAAACCACTGAAAAGGCAAATTTGAACCACGTTGAAGGAGCAACATTGGACAGCATTCCGGTGGTTCAGGAATTTTCGGACGTGTTCCCGGAAGAGCTTCCAGGTATGCCCCCTGATCGGGACATTGAGTTTGCCATTGATTTGGTACCCGGAACTGCACCCATAGCCAAGAGACCCTATAGGATGCCCGTCAATGAACTAGTAGAACTCAAGAAGCAAATTCAAGAGCAGTTGTAGAAGGGTTTTATATGTCCAAGGCTCGTCACCATGGGGAGCTCCTATGCTCTTCGTAGACAAGAAGGATGGAACCCAAAGGATGTGCGTGGACTATAGGTTTCTCAACGAGGTGACAATCAAGAACAAATACCCTCTGCCCCGTATAGAGGACCTGTTCGACCATATGAAAGGAGCCCAAGTGTTCTCCAAGATTGATCTTCGGTCGGGATATTTCCAGCTGAAGATTAAGCCCTCCGATGTACCCAAGACAGCCTTTCGAACACGGTATGGTTAGTATGAATATACCGTCATGTCTTTTGGATTAACAAATGCACCTGCATACTTCATGTACCTCATGAACAAGGTTTTCATGGAGTACTTGGATAAGTTCGTCGTGGTTTTCATCGACGACATTATGGTGTATTCAAAGAGTGAGGAGGAGCATGAAGAACATTTGAAATTGACCTTGCAGAAATTGCGTGAGCATCAATTGTATGCCAAGCTTAAGAAGTTTCAATTTTGGCTAAAGGAAATATCATTCCTAGGCCACATTATCTCCAAGGAAGGGGTATCGGCTGATCCCGGAAAAGTGAGAGATGTTCTGAAGTGGGACCAACCGCAGAGTGTGAGGGATATTCGGATTTTTCTTGGGATGGCTGGATACTATCGACGCTTCATTAAGGACTTCTCTAAGATAGCAAAGCCTATGATGGAGTTGCTAACGAAGGGAAAAGTCTTCCAATGGACACCAGCATGCCAAGGAAGTTTTGAGGAACTCAAGAAAAGGCTAACCACAGCACCGGTTCTGGTATTGCCGGACGAAAGTAAGAGCTTTGACATATATTGTGACGCATCCTGATAGGGGCTCGGATGTGTGCTCATGCAAAAGGGACAAGTGGTAGCCTATGCCTCACGACAATTAAAGAAGCACGAGCTCAATTATCCTACGCATGACTTGGAGCTAGCAGCAGTAGTGCATGCATTGAAGATTTGGAGACATTATATCCTTGGCCATCGATGTGAGATTTATACGGATCATAAAAGCCTCAAGTACATATTTACCCAAACGGACTTGAATTTGAGGCAACGTCGATGGTTGGAACTCATCAAGGATTACGATGTTGGAATCAACTACCACCATGGAAAGGCCAATGTAGTAGCTGATGCATTGAGCCGAAAAAGAGCATGTCACCAACTCACAGTTCGGGAGCTACCACCCGAACTACGTAAGGAGTTTGAATGGTCGCACCTCGGATTCTTGAACAACATGGAAATGATGGAAATCCACTCTTCATTGGAGCAAGAGATAAGAGATGGCCAAGCAACAGATGAGGAGATCAAGGAAAGAATCCGACAAGGAATAGAGAAGGATTTCAAAGAAGATGAGAAGGGTACGCTTTGGCTAGGAAAAAGGATTTGTGTGCCTAACGTGGAGCACCTCCGCGACATGATATTGAAGGAGGCACATGATTCACCCTATTCTATACATCCCGGAAGTACCAAAATGTACAAGGACTTGAAAACTTGTTATTGGTGGGATGGTATGAAGAGGGATATAGCCGAATACGTTGCCCTATGCGACACATGCCGATGGGTGAAGGCCGAACATCAAAAACCCGCTGGATTGTTGCAACCTTTGAAGGTACCAGAGTGGAAGTGGGAGGACATCAGTATGGATTTCATCGTCGGATTGCCACGTACTCAGTCGGGTTACAACTCCATCTGGGTTATCGTGGACCGGTTGACGAAAACCGCCCATTTTCTCCCTATAAGGGCCAAGTACAACGTTGCACAATTAGCCGAGTTGTACATGGAGCAGATCGTGTGCCGTCACGGAGTCCCGAAAAGGATAGTCTCTGATCGAGGTTCTCAGTTTACCTCTAGATTCTGGAGGAAGATGCAGAAAGCTATGGGTACACGACTGGATTTTAGCTCCGCCTATCACCCACAAACTAATGGACAAACCGAAAGGACAAACCATATTTTGGAGGACATGTTGAGAGCTTGCGCCCTGAAACGTGGGCGTAGTTGGGATAGGAGTTTACCGTATGCCGAATTCTCCTATAACAACAGCTATCAAGCTAGCTTGAAGATGCCGCCTTTCGAAGCATTATATGATAGGCGGTGTAGAACGCCACTGTTTTGGAACGAAACCGGAGAGAACTAGGTGTTTGGACCCGAAGTGCTACAAGAAGCTGAAAAGCAAGTCCAAACGATACGGGAGAACTTAAAGACTGCTCAGTCACGACAGAAGGGCTACGCGGATAATAGGCGAAGGAAGTTGACTTTCGAAGTAGGAGACTTCGTATACCTTAAGGTGTCGCCTATCCGAGGCCAACGACGTTTCAACGTCAAAGGCAAGCTAGCACCTCGCTACATTGGACCATTTAAGATTTTGGATAAGCGAGGAGAAGTAGCCTATCAATTAGAGCTCCCAACGCACCTCTCCGACGTACATGACGTGTTTCATGTGTCCCAGCTCAAGAAGTGCTTGAGAGTACCAGAGGAGCAAATACCAATGGAAGAGCTTGAACTTCAAGAGGACCTGACTTATGCGGAACACCGTGTCCGAATTTTGGACGTGAGGAAAGGGTCACCAGAAACAAAGTAATTTGATGGTGCAAGGTGCAATGGAGCCATCACACCGAAGCTAAAGCCACATGGGAACGTGAAGAAGACATCAAGGCAGAATTTTCTTATCTATTCTCTACCAACGAATCTCGAGGGCGAGATTCAATTTAAGGGGGGTAGATTTGTGACACCCTCATTTCTGGTGTCAGCATATATTCATGTTTTATGAAGAGAAAACATTTTTAAGAAGAAGTAGGAACAGAGAAAAATATCAAAAAGATAGCCAGTAAGAGCCGAATCCAGTTTTCAGAGAGCGCCGAAGACAACTTCCACAGCTCGCTGACCACGTGGCGTGTTCGGAGCTCATCCCTGCGAAATGGGGAGAGGTCCACCGCTAAACTCGCTACGTGGCAGGCTCGGAGCTCATCTCTGCGAAGGGGGAGAGGTCCGACCCTATGGGATACGTGTTGCCCTGAGCTAGCCTCTGCCGAAGAAGCAAAGGCATTTTCCGCAGGACAGGTGTCACCTTCGGAGCTAGTCACCACGGAAATCAGAGGACCAGTCACACGGGATGTGTGTCGATCTCGGAGCTCACCACCGAGAGGTACGGTTCCATTGAACACATGTCGCCACCGGAGCTTATCTCCGAGAAGTCCGTCACTGTTGGACACGTGTCGACTTCGGAGCTCGTCTCTGAGGAAAGAAGAGAGGAGACACGTGGCGTGTGCGGAGCCACCTCCGAGTAAGAAAGGAGGTCCCGACCGCCAGGATACGTGGCGCACGCGGAGCTCACCTCCGAAGGAGAGGGAAGTCTTGCTCACTTGACACGTGGCACAACCGGAGCTCGTCCCTGCGGAGAGGGGGAGACCATGACCCGGTGGACACGTGGAGCCTCCGGAGCTCATCACCGAGGATATAACGAGTTCTAGGGACGGTTTTTGGAATTTGTACGCGTAGGAATATCGGAACAGAAACTGACCTGAATTCCACAATGATACCGCACCAAATCAACTAAAGATAAGTTGTAAGATTCAACGACAAATTTGAATAGGACTCTTATTCAGGATACAATCAGATTAGGACTCTTCTCTTCCCGATTATAAATAGAACTCAGAACCTCTAGCCGAAACCACAAACTTCTTTTCCAACTCCTGAGCCGACGACTTAGAGCCCTAGCCCCCAACTCGCCGAGAAAGCCATCGCCGGAGTTCAGCAAGGAAGATCGCCGGAGGAAAGCCCAACGATCTGAGGAGGACCTCGAGACCAAGAAGAACGTAAGGTAGGTCCCCAATACCACCTTACGACATCGTTGTGTTTTCTTTGCATCTGTTCTTTGATTCCTTTCGAACAGAAGCCTTCTCGTGGACAGATCACTTGATGATCAGATTGATCTAAAGACAAGATCATCGCCACGTCCACCTTTGATCCGAACACCTCTGTCCATGCAAGCCATGCGAGAACACGTACAAACCAATCTAATAAAACTAATCATAGGATAGCATGCATATGCATCATCGCATCTAGTTTAAGGTTTGTGCATGATATTGATTGTTGTGAATCTTGTATGCACGTGATCCTACATAGCAGGACAAGCTCAGGGAGCTGTCTACGACGAACTGCAGCAAAAAGGTTTTGAGATCCAAGAACAACCGGAACCACAAGAACAAGGCAAGTGCTCCTTGACCATATTGATCCTATGTTTTGGGTAAAACTGTTTTGATTTGCAAAAAGGTGTGCGTGCTGAGTCAAACATGATGGGAAACCCGTTTATAGGACTTTACTAGCTTTGGTTAAACCACCCTTGTCACCAGGGATGTTTACGAATCGGGTATGGTTTTTGCTTTATGCTTCGCTGAGTCCATAGGATTGGGAAGCGAGATAGATGTGTCTAGCTAACTGCACTCGTAATAATAATGAGAAACTGATGATGTTAATGAACATGGATCGGAGGGAGATCTAGTCAAGCCTGGGTTTGTGAATGAGGTAGCATGAGATGGTGGTTTACTTGCCGTAGATCTAAGGACCGGTTCATGCATGCACATGCCAGGATAACAGTGTCACCACAAGGCCAAGTATGGGTGCGGCTTAGCTGAGTAATTAGGTAAGTTGCTAGAGTGTTATGTGTAAAAGTCCCAAAAATGTGTATGAATAAAAACCAAGGTTTGAGTTCATATGTGTGGCAAAGACATGAAAAATGAGACTTGCCAAAACTTTTCTTCATGCAAAGTAATACATGGATGACCATCCAAAATGAGGCTCACATTTTTGTTTAAAAATGTTGAACCAATAAGGAGTTAAATACCTCTTTGCATGTAAGTTTAAAAATCAGATTTGGGATTCAAAGTTCACACATGTGGTGATCAAGGACTTTGATTAAAAATGCAGCCATATAAATGGAATTATAGGGAGGAGTTTGATCACCAACTTTCTATTTGTAGGGTGGGCTCAAAAGAGAGTTAAAGAGAAGAAATTGCAAATTCTAAACCAAATTCAGATTTAGTCTTGCAAATTCAAATTGAATTTGAGGAATTAAAATTCTAGCCACCCTTTTTAAACTCAGCATTGTGGGGATTGAGAGGATCAGCTTGAGAAGATATTTGGGGAAGAAATGTGGAGTGGGACCCACATGTCATAGAGATGAAGAGGCTGCCTTACTCACTAAGTTTTACTCTCGGTGGGAACTTTTCCCGAGCAGCTCACGAGCGCCACCGAGCAGCTTGCCGGCGACAGCTCCTGCTGCTGGTCTCCACGCGCTGGCGCCCCGGGTCAGTCCTGACCGCATCCTCATCGTGATCACAGGCCCTCAGACCGAACAAAAGCACATTTGCCTTCCTCTCTCGCGAGAACACCGAGCAACCCAAGCTCCTCCCCTCCGCTCTCGGTCCGATCGGAAGAACGGCAAAACCACCGCACTCTTCCCTCCCCCGAGCTGCTAAACCTTTCCCTGAGATCGGCCTCCACCTCCCCGACACGAAACAAAGCGAGCTGCGGCCCCCAGTGCCCGAGAACAACTGCCGCCGCGGCGACCGAGTTCAAGAAGGTGGCGCTCGTGGACAGCCCTCCACAGGGGGTTTCACGGCCGAGCGATCACAGCTACGGACGCGCACGGGTGCGGTGCTGCTCTCAGCCCAAGCTCAGGCCGTGCCGCGAGCTGTCGACGGCGAATTTCGAGGTTTTGCTCCGGCGACCTCGTTCCGAGCTTCCGGTATGGATTCAGCAAATTCCCGCTCTCTAATCCTTCCTAGGTCCTCAAATATTGCACGTAGCAGCTGGATTAGCCGGCGATCGTTTTCCCTTTTGCATCCAGAGCATGAAAACGCCTCAGACCGACGAATTTCGAGCTTTTCTTGGGTTGTTCATGGCGGACCCATTCGGTCGCACGGTGACAACCCATTTCCAGCCATTCCCGAGCCACTTTGAGGTTGTACCGATCTTCCTAGGGGTACGCTGGTGCTGTAGGGCTCGTCGGCACAAGTTTTGGAGGGCTGGAGACCTCGGCTGACGCTGCCGAACTACCACAGAGGCAGTCACACGTCGCCAGCCATTTTCCGGTCGTCGGCAGCCCAAGCAAACCCCTCAGCCGTGTTCCTCGATACCCAAAACCCCCTCGCGGCGAGTTGTAGCTCAGGCGGTGGAAGGGAAGGCCGGTCCGGCGAGCTTCCGGTTACTCCGGCGAGGGGGAGCGCGCGGGCGCGAGCGAGGAGCGGGAGGTAGAAGAAAGCCATGGGCCCCGGCTGTCAGCAGCTCAAATTTTAAACCCGGGATCGGGTGTGGCCGGGATCCTGTGTGTTGGCGCGCTGAGATGCTGTGGCCCCGGTGTGGCTTCGTTTCTATTGGCTGGGATTCAAAACAGTGGGTCCAGCCGAATTTTCAATAGGAAAATAATTCTAGGGTTGGCTCAAACTTGGGAAAATCATAACTCCCTGTAGAAAACTCCAATTTGAGTGATTCCACTTGGGTTGGATTCATCTCTCTGAGTTCTATTCAAATATGAACTCAGATTTGTATGAAAGTTAATATTATATTCTGGAAAATTCTTGGAATGTTTTCTGAAAGAATTATTTAGGGAGTTTGGGTTATCCAAAAATCCCCAAATTTTGCCAGAATATTCTTTAGCATAGTTTTGACCTACTAGAAAATTTTCAGCTCATTTGAAGATCATTTGAGTAAGAATTTGCTAAATGCAAACTACTGTGTTCAAAAGAGTCCAGAAACATTTTCAGAAAATGTTTCCACTTCAAAAATCTGTTCTGAGCAATCCATAGCTCCAAAAATCATAGGCAAATTTAGGCAAGCTCTCTGAGATATACTTGGAATTGTAGTTCACTTAATTGGGCATGAAAATGCACATTACTACAGAATTAATTCTTTTGAGTACAAATGCTTAAAGAATTGTTCTGGGAGAACTACTCAAGTAAAAGGGCTGAATTTTGGACCAGGTTACTGGAATTCCCTATTCTTATTCTCCATACTTGTGTATATGTGGGAATACATAAGAGATATTGTGAGAATTAGGGAGGACACAATATGACTCCACATTAGCTGCAATTTGGCAAGCTAAATCCTTAGGTAGTATAGAACCTGCTGTAAAAGTTTTGAGGCCATTGGAGTTCTTGTTCTTCAGTTGCACTCAAATTTTTCAGCTTGTCTATTATGTTCATTAGGGAAAATGATTAGTGTATAGCTAAAGCCTTAAGGTCAATTTAGTTTATTTCTGTTCTTTGCACAACAGAGGCAAACCAAGCCATGCTTGGCTTTTCCACACAACCTCTGTTCCTAAGAAATTAATTCCATAACTTCTTTCCATTACAGTCTATAAAACATATGCATATGAATTTCAATAGGAACCACAACGAAGGGGATTCAAAGGAGTGATTCATTGAAGTGGATCAAGCTCCGGAGAATCAAGGGTGGATCTGCAAGGACACTAACTATTTATATACGACTACCATGCAAAACAGGCAAGCTCCGGTTTGCATTTAACAGCTGTTAAGTTTTTATTTTGTATTCACCTTTGGTTAAGATTTGAACTGTGCATTAGGTCTAGTGTTTGATACTCCTCTTGCATAGCCAAATGACCCATGGAGTATTGGGTAGGTGTCTTTCACCGTGTAGAACTGCCATGCTTAAGTACGGTTTGGTAGAAGTCGAGTGGTGAGATGCTACTCGCAGTTTCAGGAACAACAGGGGCATACGGGATTGGTTCATAATTGAATTAGCAAGTTAAAGTGGAGACCGGAAGGTTGTAGGAGCAGCATGGCATAGGGGCCTGGGTGCTATAGACCTGTCCATGTCGGTCAAGGACCGATCCGTATGCGGCTCTGTTGAACAAGTTTGAGTTGTGTACCGGACTCATGCTGGCTATATGGGACCCAGTAAACCGATGTACCTCGGGAAGCTGTCGTTGGGACTTTTCGGGTCGCCTCAGGCGGACGGCCGGTGTGCAGTATGTGGGGAATATTCTCATGACATCTCACGTCGGAAGGTGCACCAGAGAGTAGCTACTGTACGGGGTGACTTGATCGATTCAGCAGGGGTGAAACGGGGGAAAGGCTGCCACATACGACATCAGTGATGGTTGTTGTAGGAAACATCGAGTACGGGCGTACGTGTCGTGTCGTCCGGGTGTTATTGATTTGAATCACCGTCGCTCGCGGAATGGACCGAGCATACTTGTTCTCACAGTCGTGACGTAGTAAGAACTTGCATGAGAAAGGAGCTAATCATATTGATGTGAAGTATTATACTAGCTTTGTATTGGATCTTGATGAATAGGCTAGTGCAAACTCGATTCTTTTATGCTATGAGCAATTTACATCAGGGGAAAGCGTTTCTTGTTTGATTGTGGACTCCCGATGTGGCGTGCCCAGGGTTACTTAAAATGCTGCCAATAATACCTGAAACTAAGGATTCACTTTTAGGCGAGTTTAATTATGCTTATGCCATCCTATGTTAGGTTCATAACCTCACTTAGAGTTTCATGTTTAGGGTGACGGTTAAGTCTTGCTGAGCGTTATGCTCACGGATGCTATCCGAGTTGTTTTGCAGGTAATTGACTCGATGCTTATGAGAAGGGGTGCCGATGAGACTCGGGAACCTCCGAGTGCTTACTCAAAGTGCATCCTCGCCGCTGCAGATTGTCTTCGTGTTGCTAGTAAGAAACGTCCGCGGGCTGGACCGTTTCTTTGTTGCTAGTTTAGATATGAGTCGTGAGAGTGATAGTCTTCCGTTGTAGCTTACTCTGATATAACTATTTGTAAAACGTTCTGGTACGCTTCCGCTAAACTATTTATGTAATATGATGTGTGTTCATCGACCCGTGTGCTGTTGGGTGCCGCATAACACGGCACCACCCAACGAGGTCCTGTGGTCCCTCACATTATGGACTGTGAAAGGCGCGGGGAATGGGAGTCGAGTGAGGACTGCCTTGGGAACTGCATGGCACAAGAGGGGGCCCGTGGGTGGGAGAATTGGATATTCTAGACTGCCGGTGAAACCTTAGTGAGTCCATACATCTAGTAGCCCCTTTGTAAAGGCTATTTTGTGATCTCTTGACCATACACCGACGGTTGTGTACTGGTATAATGGAGGTTCTGCAGTCGCCGACGGGTGACAAAATCACAAACTTGTGGGTAAAGAGGTGCAAACTCTGCAGGGTTCTTAAAAACTATCATGATAGCCGAGCTTACGGTCACGGGCGCCTGGCCAACTGCCATGATTAGTTGGGATGGTTACTGGGATGGTTATTGGTTATGGTTTTGGATGGTTTGGTTATGGTTTGGTTTTGGGACTGTTGAGTCCGGGTGATAAGATGGTTGCATGATGGTTGAGTCATGGCAACAAGGTTGGTCTTGGTGTGAGACGAAGTTGTTTATGAGATAAGATGGTAGCGAATATGAGAAGGTATTAGTGAGATGGTAGCGAATACGAGGAGGTATTCGTGAGCAAGAATGAAGTTGGTTAATGTTCGGGTGGAACATGGAAAGTGATGGAGGTATGTTGGTAATTTAATACATGCTGGGATTACATTTATCTAAAGATAAGTTGCTGTTTTACCATGGTTTTATAAATCTGCTTTTCTGCAAATGAGCCTTTTTATACCTACCTTGTTATAAGCTACATATCATATTTTCCCCGCACTTGCTGAGTACATCATTGTACTCAAACTTGCATTATTATTTCATCAGCAGCAGCAGGAGAAGACTACTATGAAGACCAAGTGGAGCATTAAGGCGTGTGATCTATTCTCAACCTTGCCTGTGGAGGGAGTAGAGATAGAGACACTTCTGCTTAGATTTGTTTCCGCATTAGAATAATGACTTCCGCTATGAGCATGAGTCCAAGACTCATGAGACATTGTAATAAACTCTGTTATTCGTGGTTATATATATTCTGAATTCAGTTTGTGGAACATATGTGTATGTGTGATAAACATCCTGGGCACACATATGCATTAGTTCTCGGTTCCGTGGTTTTCCACAGAATTGAGGGCGTCACATTAGTTAAGCTGCGAAGCATAAGAGAAGAGTGTAGCGAAGTCGGGGCTTGCGGGTTGTCCGGGATATGGTTAAAGCCTTGCCCAGGGTATGACTCATCCAGTTCCCCGGTAAAGAGCTGTAGCGCTGGAGAGGCAGGGTACACAAGCTAAGGGTACGGAACCAGGCATAGCAGGCTACGCCCCTGGACGTCCCTCTGGCGTAAGCTCTTCGGGGGAGGGACGTTAGGTGCCATAGGGCCCCCAGGCAATGAGACAACAAAAAAATACCCTACCACTGCGCTAAGGGTAGGACTTACAGAGGTGTTCTATGTCCCGTGGTCTGGGTAGAGGTACCCATCCCCTGTGGCTAGGCGGGTGCACCTGGAGTGGCATACTTGTGCTGGTTGAGAGGGACCCTCCCAGCTGGGGGAGGGTCTGCCACCCCTCCTCGAGAAAGTATTAACAGAGGCACAAGATGGCCCTACCTTGGGTTGTCTACTCTGCGCGTACCATTGACGGAGCGTTTTGCAGTGTAGCGCATTTTGAGCGGCCATTAGCCATGTTGCCTCGTCGACAAGGTCGATTTCTTTACACAGGAACTGGTCCTGCGTGGCTTTGTCGTATGTCTGTACGTCGGGTGAGCCCTTGGTGTGTTCTGGGGGGAAGGCGGCCTCGACCCCCTACACCAGTGTAAGAGGGTGTTTCCCTTGTCGCACGACGGGGGGTGGGGGAATGTCTGGCTATACGTGGAGCGCCTTGTGTCGCTCGCTGTCGGCGCTTGAGTTGGAGTGGTCGTAGACGGCTTTCAACGTCCTCTGGACGTCTTGATACTCCATCTCCTGCTCAGCGTTGGCCTCGGGTTTGGCCTTTTGTTTGCCCTCCCGCTTGCGGGAGGGTGTGCAATCTTGGCGTGGCCGCTCTTGTTGCAGCTCACGGAAGCGTTCCGCAAGCTTCTTGATCTCACGGGAGTCGGTAGCGCCGTGGCTGTTGGTGTTGTGCAACGGGCACCACAGACCATCGTCATTGGTAGGCAATGGTCGAGGGCGCTTGTCAGAGCGTGGGGCTCGGCCCCCACCGGCCGCTGCCTTGGCAGCGGTGGGTGCCCCGGCCAGAAGCTTGTTCCTGCCTCCGGCCTTGTTCTTCTTGATGCTGCACGGAGTAGCAGCTTCTCCAGCACTCCCCGTCACGGAGGAAGGTCGTGAGTGCCAGTCTCGGCCTTCCGCCGCCCTAGCACATTTTCGGCCAGGCTGAAGAGCTTGGAGATGTCTTGCACGTCGTGTGTGGCTAACTTCTCAAGCATCTTCTTGTCGCGGACGCCTTGCCAGAAGGCGAAGACGACGGAGGCGTTGGAGATGCGGGGGATGGTGTTCCTGACCTGGGAGAACTGCTGGATGAAGGACCGCAGCGACTCCCCATCACGTTGCCACACGGCATGGAGGTCAAGCTCGGTGTCCAGGCACGTGTAGCAACTCCCAAAGTTGGCCGTGAGTCTCCAGCATAACTCTTCCTAAGACGTGATGGATTCTGGGGGAAGGTTCATAAGCCATGACCGGATTGTGCCGTTCAGGGCCACGGGGAAGTAATTGGCCATGACGGCCTCATTGCCTCCTGCACCTTGGATGAGGTGGAGTAGATCTGCAGGAACTCGGCGTGATTGACCGTCCCGTCGTATTTTTCCGGCAGGTGAGGCCAGAACTTGGGTGGCCAGACTACCATACAAAGGTGAGGGGCGAGCGCCATGCAGCCCACTACTGCCCCAGGAGAGGCAGGGATAGGTGGTGTGCGGCCCGCTGATACGGAGCTCAGAGAGCGGTACTCTCCTTCGAGGTTGCGACACCTCTCGCGGCGTCGATCGATGGTGGTGCGACCATCTTCGCTTGTGAGGCAGTGATTCAGGTCGACCCTGAGGTTGGCTGCGGCCTGTGACACCCGGTTCTGAAAATAGAACCAAGTGAATGCACATGTGTGCCTAGGATGTTCATCACACATACACATGTAATCCACTGATGTGTACATCACTCCTGCAGATATACACAACACCCACATGGTAGACATGCAAGGTGCAATTACTAGAGCTCGAGCACGAAAATTGAATTTAGAGGTGAGCTCGTTCCTGAACAATTCTTTATATGTGAATTTTGAGAGTATGTTGCTACCTAATGGATTAATTATGATTAGGAACCATGGAGAGGACATGGAGATACTTGGAGAGGGGTTTGGAGGCGTGGAGGACCAGAAAATACGCCAACAAGAAGTTAGAGACCGAGCCCAACTCAAACTCGTGTCCAACTCGGGCCCAGGAGCAGTCCACCTTAAAATGGATGCACAGGAGGCATACGGACTCCGTTTTTGACGTTCTACATATGCACGGAAAGCTGAAAGGATAAACTTTCTAATGGAACTGCCCCACGTCAAAATTCCCTCGGAATCGATGGGAAACTTCGAAACAATATAAAGTTTAGAGTCTGTCAGAGTGTTGCATCACCTAGTTGGGCCATTGGGCCTTGTATCGAGTCCAAGTCCATTATGTACGTGTATTAGGGTTAGGTCACGACCCCAGCACCCCCCTGGTCGTCCTCCACCTCCTTTATACCCCCTAGCCGCCATCATAAACAGCTGGGTTTTGCTTAGTTACAATCTATCATTGAACAGTGTCACCGATCATCGGTTGTGAGACCCCAAATTCGTGATCAATTCAGTTTTGATTGCAACTTCTCTGTTCTTGCTTGTGTTCTTGATTGCGCTCGCAGGGATAAGCCTTCGTGGCGATGTCATTCGTGTGACACTGGTGATAACCAACGGAGCAGTGGTGTAGTGATTGCGGGGTTTCGTTCGTTCGGAGCCTTGGATCATCAACGTCGAGCTGCAACAATTTGGTGAATGTTGAGGTGGTCAAGAAGCTTGGATTGACCACACGGGAGCATCCCCACCCTTATCACATTCAATGGTTTAACAACAATGGTAAGGTTAAGGTAACACAAACAGCAAGGATACATTTTTCCATTGGTTCTTATCATGATTTTGCTGATTTTGATGTGGTTCCTATGGATGCTTGTTCTCTTTTGTTGGGATGTCCTTGGGAGTTTGATACTGATGCTATTCACCATGGTCGATCTAATAAGTATACTCTCATGCATAAGGGCAAGAAAATTGTGTTGCTTCCTATGAGTCCCACTGAAATTGTACAATTTGAGCAGGAGAAAAAGAATAATGTTAAGCAAAAGGGTGTTTTCAATTCTGAAATTCAGCAACTTATTAAGTTGAAAAATCCTATTTTTCTTGCAACTAAATCTGATCTTGATGATTTATATGCCTCTAATGGAACTTGCTATGCTTTAGTGTGCAAACATGCTTTATATTCCATTGAGGATACATCCATTGTCTTGCCACCTGCTGTTGCTAACCTTTTGCAGGAATATATGGATGTTTTTCCATCAGAGATACCCCCTGGATTACCACCTATGCGAGGCATTGAGCACAAGATTGATTTGGTTCCAGGGGCGAGCTTGCCAAACCGTGCTGCCTACAGGACCAACCCCGACAAGACTAAGGAAATTCAGCGACAAGTCCAAGATCTTCTGGACCGCGGGTACATTCATGAGAGTCTTAGTCCTTGTTCTGTTCCTGTTCTTTTGGTTCCAAAAAAGATGGCACTTGGCGCATGTGTGTTGATTGTAGAGCCATCAATAACATTACCATTCGTTATCGCTATCCTATTCCTAGATTGGATGACATGCTTGATGAGTTGAGTGGTTCTGTTATTTTCTCCAAGATTGATTTGCGTAGTGGGTATCATCAGATTCGTATGGCTTTAGTTGATGAATGGAAAACTGCTTTTAAAACTAAATTCGGACTTTATGAATGGTTAGTCATGCCATTTGGTTTAACTAATGCGCCCAGCACTTTCATGAGGTTGATGAATGAGGTTTTACGTGCTTTCATTGGTAAATTTTTGGTGGTTTACTTTGATGATATCCTTATTTACAGCAAGTCATATTATGTGCATCTTGAACATTTGCGTGCTGTTTTTAATGTCTTGCGCGATGCACGTTTATATGGTAACCTTGAGAAGTGCACCTTTTGCACCGATCGTGTGTCTTTTCTTGGGTATGTTGTTACTTTGTAGGGCATTGAGGTGGACGAGGCAAAGATTGTTGCCATCACGAGCTGGCCACTTCCGACTACGGTCACGCAGGTTCGGAGTTTACTTGGTCTCGCAGGTTTCTACCGGCGTTTCGTGCGGGATTTCAGAACCATTGCGGCACCTCTCCACGAGTTGACAAAGCATGGAGTGCCGTTTCGATGGGGACCAGCACAACAACAAGCTTTTGATGTTCTCAAGTCGAAGCTCACACAAGCACCATTGCTGCAACTTCCTGATTTTGAGAAGACCTTCGAGCTTGAATGTGACGCGAGCGGCATTGGCATTGGAGGGGTGCTAATTCAAGGAGATTTGAAGCCATACTTGGGAGAAGAAGATGAGATTGAGTCGAGGACGACTCCAATGCAAGAGGGGGAGGATGATGTGGACATCACTCCTGCAGATATACACAACACCCACATGGTAGACATGCAAGGTTCAATTACTAGAGCTCGAGCACGAAAATTGAATTTAGAGGTGAGCTTGTTTCTGAACAATTCTTTATATGTGAATTTTGAGAGTATGTTGCTACCTAATGGATTAATTATGATTAGGAACCATGGAGAGGACATGGAGATACATGGAGAGGGGTTTGGAGGCGTGGAGGACCAGAAAATACGCCAACAAGAAGTTAGAGACCGAGCCCAACTCAAACTCGTGTCCAACTCGGGCCCAGGAGCAGTCCACCTTAAAATGGATGCACAGGAGGCACACGGACTCCATTTTTGATGTTCTACATATGCACGGAAAGCTGAGGGGATAAAATTTCTAATGGAACTGGCCCCACATCAAAATTCCCTCGGAATCGACGGGAAACTTCAAAACAATATAAAGTTTAGAGTCTGTCAGGGTGTTGCATCACCTAGTTGGGCCATTGGGCCTTGTATCGAGTCCAAGTCCATTATGTACGTGTATTAGGGTTAGGTCACGACCCCAGCACCCCCTGGTCGTCCTCCACCTCCTTCATACCCCCTAGCCACCGTCACAAACAGCTGGGTTTTGCTTAGTTACAATCTGTCATTGAACAGTGTCACCGATCATCGGTTGTGAGACCCCAAATTCGTGATCAATTCAGTTTTGATTGCAACTTCTCTGTTCTTGCTTGTGTTCTTGATTGCGCTTGCAGGGATAAGCCTTCGTGGCGAGGTCATTCGTGTGACACGGGTGATAACCAACGGAGCAGTGGTGTAGTGATTGCGGGGTTTCGTTCGTTCAGAGCCTTGGATCATCAACGTCGAGATCTCCACCCAATCAAGTTTACCCTACCTCTCGGAAGATCGGGACTCATCCTCCTATCATCCACAAACTAAATTCAGAATATAACCACGAATAAATAGTGTATAAGTACATTATTACATCAACTCATTGTCTCACTCATGAATCTCTAACTTATTCTTGCAGCGGAAGACTCTAACAACAGCGGAAAGTGACTAAAGACAGCAGGCTCCATCTTCGACTCCACAGACATGTTGATGGTAGTTTGCACACCTAGTACTCCACATGGTCCTCGAAGTACTCATCTCCTGTAGCTGATGTATATGTAGTAATGCAAGGGTGAGTACATGTCGTACTCAGCAAGTGCGGAAAAGTATGACATGTAGCTTACAACAAGGTATAGAATAAAAAGGCTCATTGCAGCAAGTAAATTTTATTTCACAAACATGGTAAAAACATCAACTAAATCTAGATGAATTAAATCCCAATATAACCAAGTAATCAGCAACATTCTTTCATCATAATTCACCATTTATCAAGTCCCAACCAGCCATTAATCTTTCTCAAGTTCATCTCATGCTCATAAATATTCATATCCATCTCATATTCATATAACCAAAACCAAACTCATTGTCATGACTCAAAACAGTCCCAAAACCAATCCCAATAACCATACCATAACCATACCGAATAACCATCCCAAGTTTTTTGAAGTTGGCCAGGTGCTTGTGACCAGAACCACGGCTATCATGATAGTTTTACACTCTACAGAGGTGACACCACTTTACCCACAAGTTCGTGATTTCGTCACCCGTCGGCGACTGCAGAACCTCCATTATACCAGTACACAACCGTCGGTGTATGGCCAAGAGATCATAAAATAGCCTTTACAAAGGGGCTACTAGATGTATGGACTCACTGAGGTTTCACCGGCAGGCTCGAATCACCATTCTCCCACCCACGGGCCCCCTCTTGTGCCATGCAGTTCCTAGGGCAGTCCTCCTCGACTCCCATTCCCTGCGCAATCCACGGTCCATAACAAGCTAGCAACACACCTAATTAATCAGCTAAGCCACACCCATACTTGGCCTTGTGGTGGCACTGTTTTCCTGGCATATTCTCGCATGAACCAGTCCTTAGATCTACGGCAAGTACCACCATCTCATTCAGCAACATCCATGAACCAAGCTTGCCTAGATCTCCCCGATTCCATGCCCATTAACATCATCAAGTTCTCATCATCATTATTCATATGAGTGCAGTAGCTAGACATGTTTTATTTCAGCTTTCCGTATCCCGTAAGTTAAGCGAAGCAAAAAGGAAAAACGACCATACCCGACTCATCAACTTTCCTGGCGACAAGGATGGTTAACAAAACTAGTAAACTCCTATAAAAGGGTGTCCCATCAAGTTGACTCAAGCATACGATTTTTCACAAACAAAACAGTTTCAAAACATGGGATCAATATGGTCAAGGGGCACTTGCCTTGCTCCCGTGGCTCTTGTTGTTCGAGCGTCTCGAAGTCTTGGTGCTGTAGATCTTCGTATATGGCCTCTTGAGCTTGTCCTTCTACTCACGACCACGCACATACAAAATTTACAGCAATCAATCATCATGCACAAACTTTACTCAAGATGCAATGGGGTAGATGAATGCAAATCCTATGGTGCTGTTTTATTAAACCAGTTTGTACGTGTTCTTGCATGTTTTAACAAGCTTTCATGGGTTTTTATGATGAACAAGGGTGTAGGGATCAAGTGTGGATGTGGTGATTATCTTTACTCAAGATCTAGATCAATTCCACCGTCAAAAATCGATCAAAACACGATCTGTCCACACGTAAAAGTTTCTGTTCGAAGGGGGCAAAGTAAACAAATGCGTAGAAACAGTGGCGACGTTGTAAGATGGGTAATGAAGACCTGCCTCACTTCCTTTTGGTGGCAGGGCCTTCCTCCTAGCAATGGCAGCAGCGGGGAACTTTTCTATGGAAGATTAGTGTAGGACAGATCGTCGACTTCTTTTCCGGCGACGGCGAGGCGTGACGGGGCTCGTCGGCGGGTCTCGACGACGGGGCTTGACGGCGGGGCTCGGCGACGGGATCGATGGTGGGGCTCGACGGCGGGGCTCATCGACGGGGCTCACCGGCGGGGCTCACCGGTGACCAAACTCTGGCGAGGGGGGTGCCAACTCGGCGACTTGGAGGGGGAGGGGGCTCAAGTCGGCGACTTGGGGGACGGAGAGGCTGCGGCCTAAAGGGGGGGCTGGGGTTGTATTTATAAGGGGGGGGGGGAGGAGTCCTACTCCAATTGGAACTCAAATAACAGTCCTAGTCAATTTGGAACTCAACCAACTTATCCCCTTTTAATGTGGTGCAGCAGCAATGGGTATTAAATTCCCCAAACGTGGGGAAAATTCCCCTTTTGGGTAATTGGGGAATTTGGAAATTTTGGGGAAAATTTGGGGAAATTTGGGAATGGCTCATTTCAGCTATCTTTTCCCATTCATCACCATTTGTATGTCACTTGTTCTATTTCTCCATTCCCCTTTCCATTTCTATGTCCCATTCTCCATTTCTACATTCCCCTCTCCATTTCTATGTCTTATTTTTCCATTTCTACATTCCCCTTTCCATTTCTATGCCCTATACTCCATTTCTGTACTTCCCTTTTCCATTTCCATGCCCCATTCTACATTTCTATATTCCCTTCTCCATTTCAGTGGTTTTTCCTCCATTTCTATGGTTCTTTTATAATACTTTTCTACATGAAAAATGTATGCAATGCATGGAAATGAATTTGAGGATTTTACAAACCTACCCCCCTTAAACTGAATCTCGCCCTCGAGATTCGATAGAGTGGAGAATAGATGAGAGAATTCTACCTTGAGGTCTTCCTCACGCTCCCATGTAGTTTCGGCTTCCGTGTGATGGCTCCACTGTACCTTGTACCAACGGATTACTTTGTTTCTCGTGACCCTTTTCTTCACATCCAAGATTTTGACGGGGTGTTACGCGTAGGTCAGATCCTCTTGAAGCTCGAGCTCATCCATTGGTACTTGTTCTTCCGGTACTCTTAAGCACTTCTTGAGTTGGGATACGTGAAATACGTCGTGCACGTCGGAGAGGTGCGTTGGCAGCTCTAGTTGATAGGCTAATTCTCCTCACTTGCCCAAAATCTTGAATGGCCCGATGTAGCGAGGTGCTAATTTGCCTTTGACGTTGAACTGTTGTTGGCCTCGGATAGGCGATACCTTAAGATACACGAAGTCTCCCACTTCAAAGGTCAATCTCCTTCGCCTATTTTCCGCATAACCTTTTTGTCGTGACAGCAGCCTTCAAGTTTTCTCATATCGTTTGGACTTGCTTCTCGGCGTCTTGCAGCACTTCGGGTCCAAACACTTGGCTTTCTCCGGTCCCATTCCAGAACAGTGGTGTTCTACACTGTCTATCATAAAATGCTTCGAAAGGTGACATCTTCAAGCTGGCTTGATAGCTGTTGTTGTATGAGAATTCAGCATACAGCAAGCTCCTATCCCAACTACGCCCAAGTTTCAAGGCGCAAGCTCTCAACATGTCTTCCAAAATTTGGTTTGTCCTCTCGGTTTGCCCGTCGGTTTGTGGGTGATAAGCGGAGCTGAAATTCAGTCGTGTACCCATGGCTTCATGCAGCTTCTTCCAGAACCTAGAGGTAAATTTAGAACCCTGATCTGAAACTATCCTCTTTAGAACTCCATGGCGACACACGATTTGCTCCATATGCAGCTCGGCTAGTTGTGCAACGCTGTACTTAGTTCTAACAGGAAGGAAATGAGATATTTTCGTCAATCGTTCCACGATAACCCAAATAGAGTCGTAACCTGATTGAGTACGTGGCAATCTGACGATGAAATCCATGCTGATGTCTTCCCACTCCTACTCGGGTACTTTCAATGGCTGCAACAGTCCATCGGGTCTTTGATGTCCGGCCTTCACCCGTTGGCACGTATCGCATAAGGCAACATATTCATCTATGTCCCTTTTCATACCATCCCACCAATAGCAAGTTTTCAGGTCCTTGTACATCTTTGTACAGCCGGAATGTATGGAATAAGGTGAGTCATGTGCCTCCTTTATTATCGTGTCGCGGATGTGCTTCACGTTAGGCACACAAATCCTTTTTCCTAACCAAAGCATGCCTTTCTCGTCTTCCTTGAAATCCTTTTCTATGCCTTGTCGGATTCTTTCCTTGATTTCTCATCCGTTGCTTGGCCCTCTCGGATCTCTTGTTCTAGCGAGGAGTTCAGTTCTATCACCTCCATCTCGTTCAAGAACCCGAGATGTAACCGTTAGAACTCCTTGCGCAGCTCGGGTGGCAGCTCCCGAACCGTGAGTTGGTGACATGCTCCCTTTCGGCTCAATGCATCAACTACTACATTGGCCTCTCCGGGGTGATAGTTGGTTCCAACATCATAATCCTTGTTGAGTTCCAACCATCGACGTTGCCTCAAATTCAGATCCGTTTGCATGAATATATACTTGAGGCTTTTGTATCCGTATAGATCTCACATCGGTGGCCATAGATATAATGCCTCCAAATCTTCAAGGCATGTACCACGGCTGCAAGTTCCAAGTCATGTGTGGGGTAATTCAGCTCGTGTTTCTTTAGTTGTCTCGACGCATAGGCTACCACTTGTCCTTCTTGCATGAGCACACATCCAAGCCCTTGTCTTGATGCGTCACAATATATGTCAAAGCTCTTGCTCACGTCCGGCAATACCAAAACCAGCGTTGTGGTTAACCTCTTCTTTAGCTTCTCAAAGCTTTCTTGACACGCTGGTGTCCACTGAAATGCTTTCCCTTTCATTAGCAATTCAGTCATGGGCTTTGCTATTTTAGAGAAATCCTTGATGAACCGGCGGTAGTATCCAGCCATCCCAAGGAAACTCTGAATATCTCTCAGATTCTGCGGTTGGTTCCACTTCAGAACATCTCCCACTTTTCCGGGATCAATCGATACTCCTCCCTCAGAGATGATGTGGTCTATGAACGATATCTCCTTTAGCCAAAATTGACACTTGCTGAACTTAGCATACAATTGATGCTCTCACAGTTTCTGCAATGTTAACCTCAAGTGTTCTTCGTGTTCTTCCTCGCTCTTTGAATACACCATGATATCATCGATAAAAACCACGATGAACTTGTCCAAGTACTCCATGAAGACCTTATTCATGAGGTACATAAAGTATGCGGGTGCATTCGTTAACCCAAAAGACATAATGGTATATTCATACGAACCATACCGTGTTCGAAATGCAGTCTTGGGTATGTCGGAGGGCTTAATCTTCAGCTGGAAGTATCCCGGCCGAAGATCAATCTTGGAGGAAATTCGGGCACCTTTCATTTGATCGAACAAGTCCTCTATACGGGGCAGCGGGTATTTATTCTTGATTGTCACTTCGTTGAGAGACCTATAATCCACACACATCCTTTGGGTTCCATCTTTCTTGTCTACGAAGAGCACGGGGGCTCCCCACGGTGACAAGCTTGGGCGTATAAAACCCTTTTCTAGCTGCTCCTGAATTTGCTCCTTGAGCTCCACTAATTTATTTGCAGGCATCCTATATGGCCTCTTCGCTATAGGTGCAGTTTTGGGTACTAAATCAATGGCAAATTCAATGTCCCGGTCAGGTGGCATACCTGTGAGTTCTTCCGGGAACACATCTGAATATACTCGAACCACCGGAATGCTTTCCAATGTCGCTTCTTTGATGTGGTTCAGCACTGCCTTCTCAGTTGCAGGTTGAGCTACCTCAAACTCAATACGAGTACCGTGCTCACTCGTCAACTACATGATCCTCTAAGCACATTGAATCACTCCGTTGTGCTTGCTTAAGCAATCCATTCCAAGTATTATGTCAATGCCTCAGGAATCCAAGATAATAAGGTTGGCAAGAAAGTCTACCCCCCTTATTTTAATGCTTACTCTCAGAATAGAATTCAGAATTAAAAGAAGAGATTTCCCAACTATATGCATCAGGGAATATGAGACTAAGCATCTTTTTTTTTATTAATTTCAGCCTATATGAGGATGTGAACACGTGCCGAAGCATCTCACATCTCTCCACTATGTGTGGATGTGGACATTTGCCGAAGCGTCCCACGACTCACATCAGTACATAAACACAAACAATCATCACAAAAGTTCAGCACACCATTCTTATTCAAGCTACAACGTCTTAACGTTCCTATTACAGCTTTATTCAATGGAAACCTAAACTTAATCGTGAGAACCGGTGCTGTTCTCACCGTGTGACAGGGATGGTCCATACATGAGCGCACGCCATGGTGAGTCGGCAGTCTGTCGGTACCCGCGATATGGGGTACCCCCGCGCACAGGGGAAAATGCCTAAGGAACTCGCCCTTCTCCGCAGGGAGAGCTCCGAAGGCGCCACGCGTCCGGCGGGGCCGGTCCTCCCTCTCCTCAGAGAAGAGCTCCGGGCTCGCCACGTGGCCTGCAGAAGCCGGACCTCCCCCCTCCGCGGGGAGAGGTCCGAAGGCACCACATGTCCAGCGGGGCCGGACCTCCCTCTCCTTAGAGAGGAGCTCCGGGCTTGCCACGTGGCCGACAGAAGTCGGGCCTCCCCCTCCGCGGGGAGAGGCCCGAAGGCTCCACGTGTCCTGTGGGGCCGGATCCCCTCCCCTCTAAGGAGGGCTCCGGGCCCACCACGTGTCTAGCAGAAGAGCGCTGCCTGCCCCCAAGCGGTAGGCGGCGGGCGTAAAGACGCCCCATACCTTGCCCGTACAAGGTATTCAAGGCCCACGCCTTCCCAAGACGTGGAAACGTGGAGCACGCCTCTGTCAGGTGTCATTGCGCCCAGTCGCATCACAGACTGGCGCGCACTATCAGAGCCTGCCAGGCAATAAACGCAGAGACAAGACATCCCATGCCGCCCCCGCCGTCATCAACCACTACGACTAGCATGTGGCATGGGCAGGGCTGCAAGACAAAGACTCAGAAGTCTTCGCTAGAGACAACTACCGGCATAACTGCAGATACGGTAGATAACAGTCAATCTCCCCGGGACCACCTGTCGGGTCCCGGGCCCCCCTTGTAAGCCACCCGAGTCTTGGGCTATAAAAGGCTCGGGTAGGCAACGTTAGCAAGGGTTCGCACTCCCGCAACTCATACGCTAGACTTCAGTCATCCCCAAGCTCAGGACTCCGGTTTTGAGCAACAAGCAATACAGCGAGCTCCATAGCTCGCCGTGGACGTAGGGTTTTACGCTCCGGCGGCCTGAACCACGTAAAACTCGCCGTGTCAAGCTCTTCCTAACTCGTCCATACGCTCAAGCTCTCCGCAAGCGACTAGCTCCACCGAAAAAAGAACCTCCGCGGGCTGCCCAGTGCAGGCCCGGGGGAAATGTCGACCGAACACTTCGACATTTGGCGCGCCAGGTAGGGGATTTCCCTTGCGCGACGAGTTTCCGCCGACGAAGATGACCAAGCTTCCTTCAGCGGCAAACTCTCCTCCCCCGCGTTCGCGGCAAACCGCGACCAGGGGGGAGTACATGTCGACACACTTAGGACGGAGTGTGTCGGTGCAAGCTGGGAGCCAGCAGCCGGCTCTGGCAGCGCCGACCCCGGCAATGCAGGCTCCAACCAGCGTCAGGTCTTCAATAGCGCTGGGCGTACCCAGTGGGGGTGCGCTAGCTGCAGCAAGAGCGCTACTGCACAATCCGCCTGCTGGGGACGCGCCTCAGGCGGCGACCCAGCAGTGGATTCACGAGGTAGACCGTCTCGTCATCGCCGCCGCGAACCCTCGACTTCGGCGGGGACGACGCTCCGGCCAACCGGCTGTGTCGCTGATGCGCACGCCAATGGTTGGCGAGCAGACGGCAGATTCCAGCTCCACCAGGCTCCAGTCGACGGATCTGGGGACAGAGCTGGGACGGTGTCACTTGGGCCAAGATGCCCGGGTATACCTCGAGCAACGCCGAGAAAGGCGTCGCAACCAAGAGGCTGGCGACAGCGTGACGTCGGCCTCAACCCAGCCTGAAGAGCAGACTTTCGCCACGCGATCTCTGCCCCAGGCTTACGCCGCGTAGAATATGCCACAGTCATATGTCCTGCAAACGGCGCCCCCGGCCTATGGCGCAGCCTTGCCCATACCGGGGTACACTGTGCCAGGTGCGAACCAAGCGTTCGCGGCACCAATACCCGTGGCAACAGGAGCAGGATGTGCGGCCCTCGTGCCCCACCTTCGCTTCACGAGGTGGCCGCGCAAGTTTCGGCCGCACCTGCCCGAGAAGTACGACGGCAGCGTCAACCCGGCGGGGTTCCTCCAGATCTACTCCACCGCCGTACTTGCCGCAGGAGGGAATGAAGCCGTCATGGCCAATTACTTCCCTGTCGCCTTGACCGGTCCAGCTCGGTCTTGGCTCATGAACCTCCCCCAGGGTTCCATAACTTCCTGGGGAGAGCTCTGCTGGCAGTTCATCACCAACTTCGACAGTTCCTACACCCGGCCTGGCACGGAGCTCGACCTCCACGCCATCCAGCAACAACCGGGGGAGTCGCTGCGCTCCTTCATCCAGCGGTTCTCCCAGGTGCGGAACACCATCCCACACATCTAAAATGCTTCTGTGGTGGTGGCGTTCCGGCAAGGCGTCCAGGACAAGAAGATGCTCAAGAAGCTCACGATCAGAGAGGTCCGCGATGTCTCCGAGCTCTTCAGCCTGGCAGACAAGTGCGCCAGAGCAGCCGAAGGGCGAAACTGGCACTCACTGCCGTCCTCCGAGTCAGGAGGACAGCCCGGATCTGGTCCTACTCCCTATGGAGGCAGCAAGAAGGCCAAGAACCGAGGCAGAGGCAAGACAGAATCACCGACCGCAGCTCCAGTCGCCGCAGCAGCGGCACTTAGTGGGGCTCGGGGGCCGCGCCCCGACAAGAGGCAGCGAAGGTCACCAATCCCAGAAGGTGATCAAGACAAGATGTGCCCCGTGCACGGCAGTTGTCGCCACACTACTGCCGAGTGCCGGGAGATCCGGAAGCTCGCAGAGCGCTTCCGCAAAGGGAAGCAGCAGCGGACTGACGCCCCACCCTTCCGTCCAAGGGAGGGCAAGCAGAAGGTCGACGTCCCAAACAGCGCCGACCACCAAGTGGAGTTCCAGGAGCCTCAGCGCGCCGTGAAGGCGGTACGCAACCATGAGGGCTCCAGCTCCAGCGACGATGAGTGTCGAAAGAAGCTCTACGTCATATACGACGGGTCCGCCGACCCCTCGTCTCGAAGCGCAGTCAAGACTCTGCGCCGAGCGGTAGCGTCGGTGGCTCCACTCCCAAGTGCCGCATCGCACCTCAAGTGGATGGGAACCCCCATCAGCTTTGACGCCACCGACTGCCCCAGGAACATGGCTGGGGCCGACCAACTACCGCTCTTGGTAGCTCCGACCATCGCCAACGTGAGGATGTACCACGTTCTGGTAGATGGTGGAGCTGGGCTGAACCTCATCAGCCGCACAGCTTTCCAGACGCTGCAGATCCCGATGGCCAAGCTCACCCCGTCGAGCCCGTTCTCAGGGGTAGGGCCGGGACAGGTCATTCCCTACGGCAACATCAGCCTCCCGGTGACCTTCGGAGCTCCGGACAGCTATCGGACAGAATACATTCTGTTCAACGTAGCGGAGATCGACCTCCCCTTCAACGCCATAATCGGCAGGCCAGCCCTGTACCGATTCATGGCAGTAGCCCACTACGGCTACCTCGTCCTAAAGATGCCTACACCAACGGGCGTCCTCAGGATTCATGGAGGCCGCACTGCTGCAGTGTCGGCCTTAGAGAAACTCCAAGCACTCGCAACAGCTGGGGAACCAGCCCCTGGCAGTGCAGAGCCGGACCAGCTCCACCCGAGCGCACGCCACCGTGCCTCCGCCACAGCACCCCGGGTGCAACCCCTCGACGAGGGCGGCGTCCCCTTAAAGGTCGTCCAAGTCGGCGCCGAAGCCACCCAGACCACCCGGGTAGCCGGGGGCCTGGATAGCAAATAGGAAGGCGCGCTCGTCACCTTCCTCCGGCACAACGTTGACGTGTTTGCATGGCAGCCGTCACAGATGCCGGGGATCCCCAGGGAGGTGATCGAGCACCACTTAAAAGTCTTCCCCGACGCCCGGCCAGATCAACAGAAGCCCCGCAAGCAGTCCATCGAGCGGCAAAACTTCATTCGTTGAGAAATCAAGAAGCTGCTGGACGCTGGCTTCATACGGGAAGTCCACCACCCCCGGTGGTTGGCGAACCCCGTCGTTGTCCCGAAGGCCGGCGAGAAGCTCCGGATGTGCATCGACTACACCAGTCTCAATAAGGCATGTCCCAAAGATCCATTCCCTCTCTCTAGAATAGATCAAATAGTAGACTCAACATCAGGCTGTGATATGCTGTGCTTCCTAGATGCCTACTCGGGTTTCCATCAGATCCCCATGTCTAGGGAGGATGAAGAGCACACCTCCTTCATCACAGTAGATGGCCTTTATTGTTATGTGTCTATGCCTTACGGCCTAAAGAATGCTCTCCCCACCTTTGTGCGAGCGATGCACAAAACCTTTGGGGAGTTAATAAGAGACTTAGTTGAGGTGTACGTCAATGACATCATTGTCAAGGTCAAGCAGGGTTCATCTTTGTTAGATAACCTAGCCTTAGTTTTTGACAAATTGCGCTCTACGTGCACCAAGCTGAACCCCGACAAATGTGTGTTCGGTGTGTCCTCTGGGAAGCTCTTAGGATTCCTGGTCTCGCACCGGGGGATTGAGGCTAACCCAGAGAAGATCAAGGCCATCGACTTGATGCGGCCTCCTGCCCGCGTCAAAGATGTCCAGAAACTCACGGGATGCCTAGCCGCGCTGAGTTGGTTTATACCGAGGCTAGCAGAGCGGGCACTCCCTTTCTTTAAGCTTCTGCGCAAGTCTGGTCCATTTGCCTGGACTGGCGAAGCAGAAGAGGCCTTCCAGGAGTTGAAGCGGCTCCTGACGACCCTGCCTATCATGGTAGCCCCAGAGCCCGGAGAGCACCTGTTGCTCTACATCACGGCAACAATCGAAGTGGTGAGTATGGTCCTCGTCGCAGAGCGGCCAGACCTCTCACCTTCACGACCTGCTCCGGCAGCAGAAGACAGACGCCAGGAGGCTCCGCAGGACCGAGACGGTCTCTCGGACCTCCAAGGACACCTCCCGGAGGTCCAGGTCGGCCTCCCGGAGGTCCAAGGCGGTCTCCCGGACCCCCAAGATAAACCCCCGGGGGTCTTGTCGGACCCCCCGGGGGGCCAACGGGACCTCCCGAAGATCCCTCAAGACCCTCCAGAACTCTCCCTGGCGCTCCCAGAGAACCAGCGGGGCTCCCCGGAGAGCCAAGATAGCTTAAGGGCCTCCGGGTTCCAACTCCCCGAGGCCCCCGTGGGTCCACTCACCTCCAGCGGGCCAGGGCCAATGGATGAAGACCTCCCAGACCTAAGAGAGAGGGTTTGAACCATCCAGAGGCCTGTCTACTACATCAGCGAAGTACTTCATGATGCCAAGACAAGGTACCTAGAAGTCCACAAGCTGCTGTATGCGGTGCTCGTGGCCTCCAGGAAGCTCCGGCCATTACTTCCAGGCTCACCGGGTCTCGGTAGTCACCTCCTATCCGCTGAAGACGATTCTTCACAGCCCCCATGCAACTGGCAACGTTGCTAAATGGGCGGCGGAGCTGGCGGAGTTCGATCTGGACTTCCTTCCTCGCCATGCAGTCAAAAGCCAAGCACTGGCCGACTTTGTGGCAGAGTGGACACCAACGAAGGCTGACCCAGGGGGCCACGAAGACGGTGAACCAGGGAACCAAGCTCCGGCCTTCACCGAGCCCCACTAGACGCTTTTCTTCGACGGCTCCTCGCGAAAGCAGGGGGCCGGTGCCGGCGTGCTACTCCTCATGCCATCGGGGGAACAGTTTGGGTACATGGTGCGTCTCAATTTCAAGGCAACCAACAACATGGCAGAGTATGAAGCACTCACCTTTGGCCTACAGACAGCCCTGTCCTTAGGCGCTCGCCAGTTGTTGGCACAGGGTGACTCCCAGCTGGTCATCAAGCAAGTCAAGGGCGAATACTCCTGCAATGACCCACAACTAGCTGCATATCTGCTTCACGTGCAGATGTTGGAGAAAGACTTCCTTGCCTTGGACCTGCGCCACGTACCACGCGCTGGCAATGCCGCAGCTAACGACCTTTCAACGAAGGCTTCCACCGGAGCTCCCGTGCCCGAAGGAGTGTTCGAGAGGACGTTGCTGCGGCCCACAGCCCGGCCCGCCGAGCCGGGCGAAGGGGGCTTGACCAGCACCTCGAAGCTGGCGGTCCCGGCGGCCCTACAACCATGGATGCCGCAAAGGATCGTAAGCGTCACTGGGGACTCCGTGCAACCCAGTGCTCAAGATCCAGAAGCTCAAGTCAGACCCGATGCATGGATCACGGAGATCCGGGACTACTTGAAGGACAATATCCTCCCTGATGAACATGCAACCGCTGAACGGATCGTGCGTATGGCTAAGAGATACGCGCTGGTAGAGGGGGATCTCTACCGGCGCGGCGCCAACCACATCCTATTGCGGTGCATAACCCAGGGGGAAGGCTGCGACTTGCTCGCTGAGATCCATGGAGGCGAATGTGGAATTCACTCTTCCTCATGCACGCTTGTCGGTAAAGACTTCCGGCATGGCTTCTACTGGCCGACAGCACTCCAGGATGCCGTCAAGCTGGTCGAGAGCTGCAAGGCGTGCCAGTTCCACGCCAAGCAGATCCATACACCGGCTCAGGCGGTGCAGATGATCCCACCCTCATGGCCGTTTGCCATATGGGGGCTGGACATCTTGGGACCATTCCCCGGAACCGTCGGGGATTCCGGTACCTCTACGTCGCCATCGACAAGTTCACCAAGTGGCCGGAAGCCACACCAGTTGTCACCATCAACAAGCAATCTGCAGTAAAGTTCATCAAGTCTATTGTCTGCCGGTTCGGGGTCCCGAACAGGATCATCACCGACAACGGGACCCAGTTCACCAGCGCAGCCTTCCAAGACTACTGCGAAGACCTCGGCATTCAGGTGTGCTATGCCTCTTTTGCCCATCCAAAGAGCAATGGGCAAGTCGAGAGGGCCAACGTGGAGATTCTCCGGGGCCTTAAGACCCGCACCTACGCCAGTCTGAAGAAACATGGTGCCAATTGGGTGGATGAGCTTCCGAGCACACTATGGGCTAACCAGACATCCCAGAGCCGGGCCACCGGAGAGACACCCTTCTTCTTGGTGTATGGGGCCGAAGCTGTACTTCCCCCAGAGATCACCATGAAGTCTCACCGTGTCCGGGCTTACGACGAAGCCGCGCAGGACAACCTCCGGCGTGGAGAAATCGACCTCGTCGACGAGGTCCGATTGCATGCAGCACTCCGCAACGCACGGTACAGACAAGCGCTCCGTCGCTACCACCAGAGATCTGTGCGTGCCCGGGAGCTGCAGGAAGGTGACCTGGTGCTGCGGCGCATACTTTCTCGCAAAGGGACCCACAAACTCTCCCCTAGTTGGGAAGATCCCTTCCGAGTCGCAAAAGTGTGCCGCCCCGGGTGCGTACGCCTTTCCACCGAGGATGGGGACCTGCTCCCAAACCCTTGGAACATAGAACACCTCCGTAAGTTCTACCCCTAGAGCAAAGATAGGGCAGACTTTTCTTTTCGTAATAAATTCCGTAGAGTCCAGGAACAGCGCTCGGAGCAGCTAAGCCCCAGGGGACGGTACAGGACTACGTTCAGCTTTGCCTGGTTCTGACTCCAAGCGCGTAGAGTCTTGCTTCCCTTCTTAATGGGGTGGGTCGTGGCCTCCATGTTTAGCCTGCCTTCCTCCTGTGGAAAATTATACGAAAAGAAACCTGTTCTATTTTGCTCTTTCCTTGTACTTATTTAAATTATGTACTATATTTTTTATGACTACACTTCCAGGCGCATAGCCGCCGTGCGCTCAGCTCCCTCTTCTCATTCTCACCCCTAGTCGGCATTTGCTGCCCTACCAGAGGCGGTTGCGTTGGAGGTACCTGCCGATAGCCAAAGGGGGCCCGAGCCCCCGGCACTTTGCGCACTACAGTCCCCAAGCACCGTGCATATGGTTAGGGATCGTGAGCCAAATAAGACTATGAGATAAAGGAGGGGGAGCCCCCAAGGAGAATTATGTTTCCCTTACTTGTGTGCAGGACCTCTCGGCCTCAAATCCCTACAGGAGTATGGCAGGAGCACCCGACCAATGGGACGCCCCTACCAGGGGGCCACTACGGGATCACGCAAGACCGAAGGATCCGCATGTCCAGCGGGACCGGACCCCCCCTCTCTCTGAGGGGAGGGGTCCGAAGGCCCCACGTGTCCCGCGGGGCTGGACCTCCCTCTCCTCAGAGGAGAGCTCCGGGCCCGCCATGTGGCCGGCAGATCCGGGCCTCCCTATCCTCATGACATGGGCCCCGAAGGCCTCCAGGACCCCTAATACAGTAAGGACCCGGGGAAAGTACCGGAGCAGAACGTCGAGATTGGTGAAGGCCTCTGAGCACCTTGCGGAGCTAAGGGCTCGGCCAGGCAAAACCAAGAAGAAGACGGAAAACTTCGCAGGCACGAAGGGTCATAAGAGTTCATGTATTCATGGCTCCATGAGCTGGACTACAGACTCGATAAAAAAGAAAGAAACAAGCCCCAGGGTCCCCCTGGCACGACCAGAGCCTAGAAGTTGCAAGAGCGGCTACACCATCAGGCTTCAGCCCTGGCGGCGTTCTCCCACTCCGTGACCCGAGCGCAGGAATCACCTCGGCCATCACCAGCGCGAGGGCCGGTATCATCAAGGATGCTCCTGAAGCCCCCTCCGCTGCTTCAGTGGTTTCCTTGGAGACTTCCCTCATCACCACCTCAAAAGCCGGTGTCATCAAGGGTGCTCCTGAAGCCCCCCCCCCCCCGCTGCTTCAGCGGTCTTCTTGGAGACTCTGCCGCCTGGGGTCCTCCTTGATGCTTCAGCAGTTTCCCTGGAGACTCCTCCGCCTGAAGCCGCCTCGGCGTATCAGCAGTTTCTTTGAAGACTCCACCATCTAAGAAGGGACGCAACGCAAGGGAACTTTCAGCCTGCCGTCGCCTAGGAAGAGTCCCATTGGAAGGACAAACCTGAGACCTCTTGGAGGCGCCACCTCCAGAGGCAAGGCATGCAGGCTCCCCGGGTCCCAGACTTGGTGCAGACGCCGTCGCCGGAGGAAATCGAGAGCGATTCCCCCACAAAGGCGGGTTAGAAGCCATGGAAGAAGACAAGGCCGCAGAGACTCAAGGAAGGTGCAAGTGCTGGAAGCCTTATAAGGGGAGCCTGCCCACGTTGCGGTCTCCTTTCGCACCTTCCAGATACAATTCAAAGCGATTCGAAACTCTTCGAATACGCCGCATCGGCAAACGCTTCGGCCCCAAGACCGAGCACCGATGACAGGTGGACCCAAACCGCCCAGCTGAAGCGGTGGGTCAAGGAGTCAGTCTCCTAAGAAGGCAAGCCGGCAAGGCACTCCCGCGGTTCCCGAAGAAAGCGCCGCAACATGCAGAAGTGGCAGTCTTGGGAATCGCCGCAGTAAAAGCAACCATCAAGTGGGCGCATGCTCCCACGATCCTGCGGCCGTTCGTGCTCCGGCAGCGGTCAATGCGGGACTTAGAGAAAGTGCGCGGATTAGAAGAGACGCAGGTCCCACCTCGGGCTCGCTATCTCACCCGAGATGGGCCCGGGGGCCACTGTCGGTACCCGCGATATGGGGTACCCCCGCGCACAGGGGAAAATGCCTAAGGAACTCGCCCTTCTCCGCAGGGAGAGCTCCGAAGGCGCCACACGTACGGCGGGGCCGGTCCTCCCTCTCCTCAGAGAAGAGCTCCGGGCTCGCCACGTGGCCTGCAGAAGCCGGACCTCCCCCCTCCGCGGGGAGAGGTCCGAAGGCACCACGTGTCCAGCGGGGCCGGACCTCCCTCTCCTCAGAGAGGACATCCGGGATTGCCACGTGGCCGACAGAAGCCGGACCTCCCCCTCCGTGGGGAGAGGCCCGAAGGCTCCACGTGTCCTGCAGGGCCGGATCCCCTCCCCTCTAAGGAGGGCTCCGGGCCCGCCACGTGTCTAGCAGAAGAGCGCTGCCTGCCCCCGAGCGGTAGGCGGCGGGCGTAAAGACGACCCATACCTTGCTCGTACAAGGTATTCAAGGCCCGCGCCTTCCCAAGACGCGGAGACGCGGAGCACGCCTCTGTCAGGTGCCGTTGCGCCCAGTCGCATCACAGACTGGCGCGCACTGTCAGAGCCTGCCAGCCAATAAACGCAGCGACAAGACATCCCATGCCGCCCCCGCCGTCATCAACCACTACGACTAGCATGCGGCATGGGCAGGGCTGCAAGACGAAGACTCAGAAGCCTTCGCCAGAGACAACTACCGGCATAACTGCAGATACGGTAGATAACAGTCAATCTCCCCGGGACCACCTGTCGGGTCCCGGGCCCCCCTTGTAAGCCACCCGAGTCTTGAGCTATAAAAGGCTCGGATAGGCAACGTTAGCAAGGGTTCGCACTCCCGCAACTCATACGCTAGACTTCAGTCATCCCCAAGCTCAGGACTCCGGTTCTGAGCAACAAGCAATACAGCGAGCTCCATAGCTCGCCATGGACGTAGGGTTTTACGCTCCGGCGGCCTGAACCACGTAAAACTCGCCGTGTCAAGCTCTTCCTAACTCGTCCATACGCTCAAGCTCTCCGCAAGCGACTAGCCCCACCGAAAAAATAACCTCCGCGGGCTGCCCAGTGCAGGCCCGGGGGAAGTGTCGACCGAACACTTCGACACAGTCCATGTAGGGATAGATGACGCTGGTGCTCCATTTGCTCCCGCGTTGGCACGAGTCTCCTCTTGTTTCTCCAGAAAATACAGCTTCTTGCGGAGGTAACGGATCTCTTCTTGTGCGCTTGCGTAGCGGTTTCCTAACTCCACGAGCAACCTCTGAGACTTGTCAGCAGCTTGTGGGTTGGAAAGAGCTGTTACCTGGGGTCCAATGATCTCCCTTGTGCCACTCTTCCGATACGGGTGCAGCTCAAAAGTGGTGCCCTCAAGCTATTCATGGAAGGCGTCGCACAGTCCGGTGAGTTCATCCCATGCAGCATCATTGATAGCTTCTGCACTTGTAGTTCTCCATGTGGGTATGAAGTACCGGTTGACAACCCTACCGTTAGATAGGATGGTTATGTCAGCCTTCCACTCTTCATGTCCGAGACGAGGGACTTTCTTGAGAAGATATTCCGGGTATAAGCTGCAGCAATTCTGAAATTCTTTGAGCTCCTTGGATATGTGTCCTCCTTCCATTCCTTAGGACCGAAATTCTTGAACTGAATGGTTGGCCCATTCATCACCTTCATTCTCGGCCTCAGTAAGGGGTGGCTCCTCCTCGGGTTCATCTCTTCCCGTCATAGCTTCATGAGGCTCCACGGGGTGTAAGCCCGCGTGAAACTCCTCCTGAGGTGCATACCAATGCCGTTCTTGTTGATCATCCTCCATGTCGTCTTTGAATGGTTCCACCTCTTCCGGGTCCTCTTCCTCATGCATAGAGATGTTGACTTCCTCTTCATCATGAGGTTCCGTCTTCACTTCCTCCCAATATGGGGTTAAGAGCACTCCCACGTGGTGGAGGACGAGTTCTTATGTGTGTCATGCTCCTGGTCACCGGCATCTATAAATAAGGCATGAGAAACTTTAGAGAAGGAAGAAATAACTCCAAAACTTCAGAAGCTATGGAGCAAGAAAGCAAAAGTGTTTCTGTCCAAAAGAAGAGAAAAGAGTGGCTGAAACTAGCACTTTGCGGTAGCTGAATTGATAAGTAAAGTGCAGCAGCAAGCAATTTTTGAAAATAGCAGTTTAGAGGGGGGTGTGCCTATGTGTTTTAGAGTGTCCATTCTACCTAGGCTTGCGTCCTACGATCAACGTGGCTCTGATACCAATCTGTGACACCCGGTTCCGAAAATAGAACCAAGTGAATGCATATGTGTGCCCAGGATGTTCATCACACATACACATGTAATCCACAAACTGAATTCAGAATATAACCACAAATAAATAGTGTTTAAGTACTTTATTACATCGACTCATTGTATCACTCATGAATCTCTAACTTATTCTTGCAGTGGAAGACTCTAACGACAGCGGAATGTGACTAAAGACAGCAGGCTCCATCTTCGACTCCACAGGCATGTTGACGGTAGTTCGCACACCTAGTACTCCACATGGTCCTCGAAGTACTCATCTCCTGTAGCTGATGTATATGTAGTAATGCAAGGGTGAGTACATGTCGTACTCAGCAAGTGTGGGAAAAGTATGACATGTAGCTTACAACAAGGTATGGAATAAAAAAGCTCATTGCAGCAAGCAAATTTTATTTCACAAACATGGTAAAAACAGCAACTAAGTCTAGATGAATTAGATCCCAATATAACCAAGTAATCAACAACATTTTTTCATCATTATTCACCATTTATCAAGTCTCAACCAGCCATTAATCTTTCTCAAGTTCATCTCATGCTCATAAATATTCATATCCATCTCATATTCATATAACCAAAACCAAACTCATTGACATGACTCAAAACAGTCCCATAACCAATCCCAATGACCATACCATAACCATACCAAATAACCATCCCAAGTTTTTCCCTCTAATTCATGGAAGTTGGCCAGGTGCTTGTGACCGGAAGCACGGCTATCATGATAGTTTTACACTCTGCAGAGGTGGCACCACTTTACCCACAAGTTTGTGATTTCGTCACCCGTCAGCGACTGCAGAACCTCCATTATACCAGTACACAGCCGTCAGTGTATGGCCAAGAGATCACAAAATAGCCTTTACAATGGGGCTACTAGATGTATGGACTCACTGAGGTTTCACCGGCAGGCTCGAATCACCATTCTCCCACCCACGGGCCCCCTCTTGTGCCGTGTAGTTCCCAGGGCAGTCCTCCTCGACTCCCATTCCCCGCGCCATCCACGGTCCATAACAAGCTAGCAACACACCTAATTAATCAGCTAAGCCGCACCCATACTTGGCCTTGTGGTGGCACTGTTTTCCTGGCATATTCTCGCATGAACTGGTCCTTAGATTTACGGTAAGTACCACCATCTTATTCAGCAACATCCACGAACCAAGCTTATCTAGATCTCCCCGATTCCATGCTCATTAACATCATCAAGTTCTCATCATCAGTATTCATATGAGTGCAGTAGCTAGACATTTTTTATTTCAACTTCCCGTATCCCGTAAGTTAAGCGAAGCAAAAAGGAAAAACGACCATACCCGACTCATCAACTTTCCCGGAGACAAGGATGGTTAACAAAACTAGTAAACTCCTATAAAAGGGTGTCCCATCAAGTTGACTCAAGCATACGAGTTTTTGCAGATAACACAGTTTCAAAACATGGGATCAATATGGTCAACAAGCACTTGCCTTGCTCTCGTGGCTCTTGTTGTTCGAGCGTCTCGAAGTCTTGGTGCTGTAGATCCTCGTAGATGGACTCTTGAGCTTGTCCTTCTACTCAGACCATGCACATACAAAATTTACAGCAATCAATCATCATGCACAAACTTTACTCAAGATGCAATGGGGTAGATGAATGCAAATCCTATGGTGCTGTTTTATTAAACCAGTTTGTACATGTTCTTGCATGTTTTGATGGGCTTTCATGGGGTTTTATGATGAACAAGGGTGTAGGGATCAAGTGTGGACGTGGTGATGATCTTGACTCAAGATCTAGATCAATTCCACCATCAAAAGTTAATCGAAACACGATCTGTCCACACGTAAAGGTTTCTGTTCGAAGGGGCGAAGAAAACAAATGCGTAGAAATAGTGGCAACGTCGTAAGATGGGTAATGAAGACCTACATCACTTCCTTTTGGTGGCAGGGCCTTCCTCCTAGCAATGGCAGCAGCGGGGAACTTTTCTATGGAATATGAGGGTAGGACAAATCGTCGGCTTCTTTTCCGGCGACGGCGAGGCGTGACGGGGCTCGTCGGCGGGTCTCGACGACGGGGCTCGACGGTGGGGCTTGACGACGTGGCTTGACGGCGGGGCTCGACAGTGGGGCTCGACGGCGGGGCTCACCGGTGACCAAACTCCGGCGAGGGGGTGCCAACTCAGCGACTTGGAGGGGGAGGGGAGGGGGAGGCTGCGGCCAAAAGGGGGGCGCTGGGGATGTATTTATAAGAGGGGAAGGGAGGAGTCCTACTCCAATTGGAACTCAAATAAGAGTCCTAGTCAATTTGAAACTCAACCAACTTATCCCCTTTTAATGTGGTGCGACAGCCTTGCAGATTAAATTCCCCAAATGTGGGGAAAATACCCCTTTTGGGGAATTGGGGAATTTGGAAATTTTGGGGAAATTTGGGAATGACTCATTTCAGCTATCTTTTTCCCATTCCTCACCATTTCTATGTCACTTGTTCTATTTCTCCATTCCCCTCTCCATTTCTATGTCCCATTCTCCATTTCTACATTCCCCTCTCCATTTCTATGTCCCATTTTTCCATTTCTACATTCCCCTCTCCATTTCTATGCCACATTCTCCATTTCTATACTTCGTTTCTCCATTTCTACGCCCATTCTCTATTTCTATATTCCCTTCTCCATTTCTGTGGTTTTTTCTCCATTTCTATGGTTCCTTCCACCATTTCTACGGTTCTTTTATAATGCTTTTCTTCACGAAAAATGTATGCAATGCATGGAAATGAACTTGAGGGTGTTACACGGCCGTGGCCTGCGGGGCTGACGCCTCACGGGCCACCATCAGCATACATGACTGGGCCAGCGAGGGTTCAGCCCGCTGCCTCCTGTAGGCAGGAGAGTTCATGGCCGCGGCGACAAGATGGTCGACATCGTGTCGCCACTGTTCTGCCGCCTCAGGGGTGGCACCCTCACCCGGAGGGTTGTGGAGCAGAGCACGTGCTGCAGCCAGCACGTTTTCCGGGCTAGGCCGTGGCGGTGCCGTCGCTACTGCCGAAGGAGAGGGTGGCCGAGAGTAAGTGGCTGCTGGCGGTGTGAATGGCGACGGCGCACCGTCGGTACGGTTGCCGGTCCGTCCCGACCTTGGCACCACGGGTGCCTCAGGGGCACCAGCGTTGTGGTCGCCAGTTTGGCCGGATCTGGGCGATGGGGACGCCGGTGGCACGCCGGTCGTCTGACCGCCGGCCTGGCTAGACCTGCCCGCCCAGGAGCGGGAGGTAGCCTCGTCTGGAGACGATGGCGAGCTGGGCGAGAAGGTTCGCCATGAGAGGTGATGTTCACCATGGTCGTGTGGAGAGCGCGGAAAGCCCCCTACCTGGCGTGCCAGATGTCAGAGTGTGAGCCGCGACACTCCTCCCGGCCTGCTTGAAAGCAGCCTGGGATGTTCTTTTTTCTTGAGGGGGCTTGGCGCCCTACCCGACCTGGCCTCGAGAGAGTGGGTGAACACCAAGATGTAGGTGGTTTGGGCCGCCGGAGCGTAATACCCTACGTCTACGGGGGTGCCTGTTCTATTGCTTGAGCGTGTGTGCTTGTGCATTGTGCAATCTGGGATGCGAAATCGGGGAACCCTCTGTAGGGTGGTCACCCCGGTCCTTTTATAGCATAAGGCCAGGCTGGTTACAATGGGGCCTGGGGCCCGACAGGTGGCCCGAGAGATAAGTGAACCCTATACACAATCTAGGGCTTCGTCCTCTAAGTAGAGTGGTCGGCGGGAGAGTTAAGTCCCACCGTCCGGCGCTCTGAGCTCCCCCTGACCACGTGTCTGGTGATGATGAAGATGTCGTCTTGTCACCGCGTCTTCTCGCCCTGCTTAGGCAGCTTCGTGCTGTTGGGAAGCACTGTACTGCTGTCAAGCCTTTTCGTCATGTCTGGTCACAGTAATGGCGATCGGGCAAGGCACAGAGGCATGTGAAGTGTGTCATGCTTCTGGAGAAGGCGCGGGCCTTGAATTCAAATCCTGACAGCGCACTTCCTTCTTGACTTCGTTGACTCACGACTCACGATGGATTGTGGGGTACGGTGGCGGCTCTGGAGCTCTTACTGACGAGCTTGGTGTCAGGGGACACGTGGCAACCCCGGACCTCACCTCAACAGGGAGGTTCGAGCCGGAGCCCAGGGCATGTGTTAGCCTAGGACCTCACCTCAGCGGGGAGGCTCGGGCCAGAGCCCAGGGCACGTGTCTGTATCGGGGCTTTCCTTAGCGGGGAGGCGGCTCGGAGCCAAGGGACACGTGTTAGCCCTGGACCTCACCTCAGCGGGGAGGCTCGGACCGGAGCCTAGGGGACACGTGTCAGCCCCGGACCACACCTCAGTGGGGAGGCTCGGACCAGAGCCCAGGGCACGTGGCTGTACCGGAGTTGTCCTCGGCGGGGATGTGGCTCGGAGCCAGGAGACACGTGTCAGCCCCGGACCTCACCTCAGCGGGGAGGCTCGGGCTGGAGCCCAGGGCACGTGTCAGCTCCGGTGCTCATGCTCACGTGGCAGCCCCAGGGCAGACCATGGAGCCAAGAGCACGTGGCTTACGCTGGGGCCCACCCCAGCGGGGAGGCAGGGCCCATGCTGTCTTTTATCCACTACGCGGGGGTATCCAGTCTGCAGGATACCGATGGGGCTGGCTCTCTAACCAGCTAATACTAACCTGCACATATTTAGTATTTCATCAATACTGTTAAAATAAGTAATTATTGGAAATAGTTAACAATAATAACTTACCTCCGCATAATGATCCTCGATCAAGTACATGTCGGAGTCCTTCTGAAACGGAACCCCTCCCTGCTGCTGCTGATGCTGTTTGTTGCACTCGTTGATCGCCTAGATGCGGGAGTACGACAACGCCTGCACCACGAGCTTCCAAGCATTTGTGTGGATCATGGCAGTTGCGTGCTCCATCATGCTCTCGCTCGAGTCCTCTAACTGGTACCTCAGCTTTAAGAAAAAATATTTAATTGATCCACATTAACAATTTAAATGAGTGAAAAATGCAAACATTTAATCTTACCATAAAATAGTTCCACACGACCCCCTGATGGGTGTCGTGGAACTCGTGAGGGACTATGCTAGTCATCCCACGACCAAACAGGGACACCATTGATGACACCAGGATAGTGCAACCGCACTAAAGCCCCGATGCCACAGTTAACTTGTCTAAGGTATCCCTAGCCTGGGAACAAATAGTCGTGTCAAGATCTACAAAATTTGTTAACTCATTATGTATCGGGAGACTATATCAAATATTTAATACTATACAATTTGTTTACTTGTCTCTGAGTGGACGAATGGTGATCTGCTCACGAGGAACAGGAGGAGCAGCAAAGTTTGTCCTCCTCGTCCGTCGCCTCTTTTGTGGCACCACGTCCGTGACCCGGACGACTGGTCAACAATGGAGCCCAAAGGCTCCACGCTCGCCCACTCCGAGGGCTGCGTAGCCAGCTCCGAGGGCTGGCTAGCCCCGACCTCTAGCTCTGACTCAGAAGACTCTGAGTCAGCCTGCAAAAGTAAATGATTGATAAGAAAAATATTGATAAATGCAATCTAAAGTAACGTGATTGGCAACTGAAAATTACCTTCGTGGGTTGAAAGGCCACAGCTCGGTCCGAAAATTTTGAAAGGTACCTCATCAGCTGAGAGCGTCTTCTCGCACCTGACGAGGTACCTGAGAAGATGAAGTCCCGTGGCTGGGTGAGGAACCCTCTCACCCCCATCCTCCCCTTCCCTTTCCGTTTGATGACGACATCCTGATGTAAGGAGTAATTGATAAATATACTAAGATAATATACAAAATTAATGTTAAGTTAGTGAAGAAAACATTACTTCATCAATTTTAAAATTCATCAACGTCATGATCATGTACCCTACTCCTTAAACCATACCATCGATCTTCTTTTCTAAGGGTCTCGACTTGATTTTGTTTCCACTTTTGTTTCCGCATATCATAAGTCTCGACATCTTGAGCATCTCCAACTAAGTCATCAAGTCCTACACCAGGCTTGACGATGAACGAGTCTGGCAAACTCTTCTTCTTGTTACACCTCATCAACCTCATTAGTATCATGGTAACCATCATCTCCTGAAGTGTATAACCGCTCACGAGGATTCACCTTATGTACCACCCACTAAGCATCGAGTTCTTTGCATGGATAAGGTAGGTTATACACTTGCTCAACTTGGTGTGCAAGAACAAATGAATTGTATACTCTTAGCCGTTCCTTGTGTTTGACTTCCACCATGCCAAATTAGTTTTGTCGAATTCCATTATTGTTATCAAACCAATCACAGTCAAAGAATACTGCTCGGAGATCCTTATTATCGACAAAAGCAATTCAAGAATTTTATTAATGATCCTATAGTAATTAGTTTCACGTCCTTGAGAGTCGATTGCCCTCGTCACAACTCCGGTATTAGATGTTGCCACGAGAGGACGATGAGAATCAAATTGAATTGTACGGAATCGGAAGCCATTGACATCATATCGACCATAACTTCTAACTTAACCAATCCATAGGATAGTTGTCGCAAGTCTTCATGGACGTTGGCATCTTTCATGCACTGTCCAAAATATAAAGTTATAAGAAAACTTTGTAAATACTCGTAAGTTATAAGAATACTTTGTAATGGATAAGTTAATGAGAAAATGTCACACAATTTCAAAACCAGGATAGGAAGTTAGGTCTTCTCTTTATTCCATCCACTTCTACTTGTTTTCTCGTAGGTTGATGTTTATGTGTCCAATTCTGTTTATGAAACTCTATGAAAAGAAAACTTTTAGAATAGATGTGTTGCAAACTATGCTGAGTAGCATAAATGTAGGACAAACACTTACTCAAAATATTTGTCTATCTCATCTAAAATAGCGTACATGTAGAGGAAAGCAGCATTCCTTTCTTCTGCGGTAGAGTTGTAGGAAGTGCCTGTTGTTGCAAAAATAGAAAGATAGCTACAAGGAGGTTGCTCATCCATATTGTACCGCATTGCCAAAGTATTGACATTGTGTTTCTCTGCAAAGTAAATACTTGAAAAATATCCTACTTCCTTAAGAGTAAATGGTTCGGCGATGCAGCCTTCTACCCTTGCCCTGTTACCAACCATTGGTTTCAGATATTTTAGTGCTCTTTCAATATGATACATCCACCTATATTGCACGGGACCGCCCACTTTAGCTTCATATGGAAGATGGATAAGGAGATGTTGCATTGGATTGAAAAAGCCTGGAGGAAAAAAGTTTCTTTCTTACATAATAATAATGGTATCTCCTTCTCCAACTTACTCATCATCTCTATCGTGATTTTTTTAGCACAGAGTTGTCTATAGAAGTGGATAAGCTTGGCTAGCACCTTCCACACCGCATCATCAAAATAGCTCCGAAACATAACGGGTAGAAGTCTTTCCATGATTATGTGATAATCATGACTCTTCAACCCAGTGAGTTTTCCCGTTTTCACATTCACAGCTCATTTCAGACTAGTTGCGTAACCATCTGGGAATTTCAAACTTTTCAACCATTTGTGGACTTCTTTCTTTTCTTTGGGTCGAAGACAGAAGGAAGCATGTGGTTTACCACCATTTTCAGAGAGCTCAAGAGTTGGACGGTTATAAAGCTCAGCCTGATACTTTTGAGCCTTTATATTATCTTTCGTTTTGCCCGTCATGTTCATCCATGTGCTTATGATACATTCCCCCATGTTACGCTCTTGATGCATGACATCAATGTTTTGCATTAGTATCAACGACTTCACATATGGTAGCTCCCATAGTCCACATATATGAGTCCAATTGTGATCATCTCCGAAACCGAGAAAATATACAGTAGGATCTTTATCTAGCAATAGTTTGTCCAATATATCAGATACTTCTGACCCGTTAAGATGTTTCGGTTGTCCTTTAGGAAAACAATGTCCTTTCTGAAGACATTCCTCTGTTGCCTAAACATGTGATTCCAAAGAAGCCAACGTCTATGACAACCGAAGTAGCATATCTTACCTCCATGAGTTAGTCAAAAACAATCAGTGTCAGAAGCACATATCAGACACGTCAAACGACCGTGAGTGCTCCATACAAAAAACATGCCATACGCCGGAAAATCATGGACGGACCACAAATAAGCAGCTCGAAGGTTGAATCTCTAGTTCTTGTAACAGTCGTACGCTTCGACTCCTGCCCACAACATTTTCAATTCTTCGATCAGCGGTTTCAACATCACGTTGAAACGTGACCCAGGATGATCCAGCCCAGATACAATGAGGCTAAGGAACATGAACTCATACTTCATACAAAGAGCCGGTGGTAGATTTTATGAAATGACAAAGACAGGCCAACAAGAGTATGGAGAAGCATTTGTACTGAACGGCGAGAATCCATCTGTCGCCAATGTGACGCCCTCAATTCCGTGGAAAACCACGGAACTGAGAACTAATGCATATGTGTGCCCAGGATGTTCATCAAACATACACATAGACTCCACAAACTGAATTTAGAATATATATAACCACGAATAACAGAGTTTATTACAATGTCTCATGAGTCTTGGACTCATGCTCACAGCGGAAGTATTATTTCTATGCAGTGGAAGTCTTTATTCTAATGCGGAAGCAATTTAACTAATGTGGAAGCAAATCTAAGCAGCAATGGCTCCATCTCTATTCCATTCCCACAGGGAAGGTTGAGAACAGATCACACGCCTAATGCTCTATTTGGTCTTCATAGTAGTCTTCTCCTGCTGCTGATGATGAAATAGTAATGCAAGTTTGAGTACAATGATGTACTCAGCAAGTGCGGGAAAATATGATATGTAGCTCATAGCAAGGTAAGTATAAAAAGGCTCATTTGCAGAAAAGCAAAGTTATTTATCAAAAGCACATTAAAACAGCGACTTATCTTTAAGTGAATGTAATCCCAGCATGTATTAAAATACCAATCATACCTCCGTCATGTTCATAACCAGTCATCAATCAACCTCATTCTCGCTCACGAATACCTCCTCGTATTCGCTACCATCTCACGAATACCATCCTGTATTCGCTACCATTTCACCTCATAAAACAACTTTGTCTCCCACCGAGACCAACCTTGTTGCCACGACTCAACGGTCATGCAACCCGTCTTATCACCCGGACTCAACAGTCCCAAAACCAAACCATAACCAAACCATACAAAACCATAACCAATAACCATCCCAACTAATCATGGCAGTTGGCCAGGCGCTCCTGACCGTAAGCTCGGCTATCATGATAGTTTTAGACTCTGCAGAGTTTGCACCTCTTTACCCACAAGTTTGTGATTTTGTCACCCGTTGGCGACTGCAGAACCTCCAATATACCAGTACACAATCCTCGGTGTATGGTCAAGATATCACAAAATAGCCTTTACAAAGGGGTTACTAGATGTATGGACTCACTAAGGTTTCACCGGAAGGCTAGAATCTCCAATTCTCCCACCCACTGGCCCCCTCTTGTGCCATGCAGTTCCCAGGGCAGTCCTCACTCGACTCTCATTCCCTGCGCCTTCCACAGTCCATAACACTCTAGCAACTTACCTAATTACTCAGCTAAGCCGCACCCATACTTGGCCTTGTGGTGGTACTGTTATCCTGGCATGTGCATGCATGAACCGGTCCTTAGATCTACGGCAAGTAAACCACCATCTCATGCTACCTCATTCACAAACCCGGTCTTGCCTAGATCTCCCTCCAATCCATGTCCATTATTAACATCAGTTTCTCATTATCATTACGAGTGCAGTTAGCTAGACACATCTATCTCGCTTCCCAATCCCATGGACTCAGCGAAGCATAAAAGTAAAAAACCATACCCGACTCATAAACTTCCCAATCTACAAGGGTGGTTTAATCAAAAGTAGTAAACTCCTATAAAAGGGTTTCCCATCATGTTTGACTCAGCACACACACCTTTTTGCAAAACAAAACAGTTTTACTCAAAACATAGGATCAATATGGTCAATGAGCACTTGCCTTGTTCTTGCGGTTCCGGTTGCTCTTGGATCTCGAAACCTTGTTGTTGCAGCTCGTCGTAGACAACTCCCTGAGCTTGTCCTTCTATACAGGATCACGCACGTACAAAATTCATGACAATCAATACTATGCACAAACTTTAAACTAGATGCGATGATGCATATGCATGCTATCCTACGATCAGCTTTATTAGATCGGTCTGTACGTGTTCTTGCATGGTTTTATGATGAACAGAGGTGTTCGGATCAGATGTGGACGTGGCAATGACCTTGTCTTTTAGATCAACCCGATCAACAAGTGATATGTCTACGAGAAAGCTTCTGTTCGAAAGGAATCGAAGAACAGATGCAAAGAAAACACGATGATGTCGGAAGGTGGTATTGGAGACCTACCTTACGTTCTTCTCGGTCTTTGGGTCCTTCTCAGGTCGTTGGGCTCTCTTCCGGCGATCTTCCTTGCTGAACTCCGGCGATGGCTTTCTCGGCGAGTTGAGGCTAGGGCTCTAAGTCGTCGGCTTAGGAGTTGGAAAAGAAATTCGTGGTTTCGGCCAAGGGTTCTGGGTTCTATTTATAATCGGGAGAAGAAGAGTCCTAATCTGATTGGACTTCAAACAAGAATCCTATTCAGATTGAATCTTAACAACTTATCTTTAGTCGATTTGGTGCGGTATCATTGTGGAATTCAGGTCGGTTTCTTTTCCGTACCGGTATTCTTACGCGTACAAATTCCAAAACCGCTTCAGAATCCATTACCTTCGCGGTGATGAGCTCCGGAAGCTCCACGTGTCCACCGGGCCTGGTCTCTCCCTTTCTGCAGAGACGAGCTCCGGTTGTGCCGCGTGTCAAGCGAGCGAGACCTCCCTTCTCCTTCGGAGGTGAGCTCCGCATGCGCCACGTATCCTGGCGGTCGGGACCTCCTCTCTACTTGGAGGTGGCTCCGTGCACGCCACGTGTCAGTGCCGGACCTTCCCTCTCTCCGGAGGTGGCTCCAGCGCCAGACTTCCTTTCTTCTCACAGACGAGCTCCGAGGTTAACACGTGTCCAACAGTGACGAACCTCCCAGAGATAAGCTCCGGTGGTGACATGTGTTCAATAGAACCGGACCTCCCGGAGATGAGCTCCGAGATCGACATGTATCCGCGCGACTGGTCCTCTGATTCCAGGAGTGACTAGCTCGAAGGTGACATGTGTCCTACGGAAATGCCTTTGCTTCTTCCACAGAGCCTAGCTCCGGGGGCAACACGTGTCCCATAGGGTCGGACCTCTCCGCCTTTGCGGAGATGAGCCCCAAGCCTGCCACGTAGCCAGTTTAGCAGCGGACCTCTCCCCACTTCGCAGGGATGAGCTCCGAATACACCACGTGGTCAGCAAGCCGCGGAAGTTGTCTTCGGCGCTCTCTGTGAACTGGATTCGGCTCCTATTAGCTATCCTTTTGATATTTTTCCCTGTTCCTACTTTTGTTAAAATGTTTTCTCTTCATAAAGCATGAATATATGCTGACACCAGAAATGAGGGTGTCACAAATCTACCCCCCTTAAATTGAATCTCGCCCTCGAGATTCGTTGGTAGAGAATAGATGAGGAAATTCTGCCTTAATGTCTTCTTCACGCTCCCATGTGGCTTCAGCTTCGGTGTGATGGCTCCATTGTACCTTGCACTATCGGATCACTTTGTTCCTGGTGACCCTTTCCTTTATGTCCAAATTCGGACAGGGTGTTCCGCATAAGTCAGGTCTTCTTGAAGTTCAAACTCTTCCATTGGTATTTGCTCCTCTGGTACTCTCAAGCACTTCTTGAGCTGGGATACATGAAACACGTCATGTACGTCGGAGAGATATGTTGGGAGCTCTAGTTGATAGGCTACTTCTCCTCGCTTGTCTAAAATCTTAAATGGTCCGATGTAGCGAGGTGCTAGCTTGCCTTTGACATTGAAACGTCGTTGGCCTCGGATAGATGATACCTTAAGGTATACGAAGTCTCCTACTTCGAAAGTTAACTTCCTTCGCCTATTGTACGCATAGCCTTTCTGTCGTGACTGAGCAGCCTTTAAATTCTCCCGTATCGTTTGGACTTGCTTTTCAGCTTCTTTTAGCACTTCGGGTCCAAACACCTGGTTCTCTCCGGTTTCGTTCCAAAATAGCGGCGTTCTACACCGTCTACCATATAATGCTTCGAAAGGCGACATCTTCAAGCTAGCTTGATAGCTGTTGTTATAGGAGAATTCGGTGTACGGTAAACTCCTATCCCAACTACGCCCACGTTTCAAGGTGCAAGCTCTCAACATGTCCTCCAAAATTTGGTTTATACTTTCGGTTTGTCCATCGGTTTGTGGGTGATAGGCGGAGCTAAAATCCAGTCGTGTACCCATAGCTTTCTGCAGCTTCCTCCAAAATCTAGAGGTAAACTGAGAACCTCGATCTGAGACTATCCTCTTTGGGACTCTATGATGTTACACGATCTGCTCCATGTACAACTCGGCTAATTGTGCAACGTTGTAATTGGCCCTTATAGGGAGAAAATGGGTGGTTTTCGTCAATCGGTCCACGATAACCCAGATGGAGTCATAACCCGACTGAGTACATGGCAATCCGACGATGAAATCCATGCTGATGTCTTCCCATTTCCACTCGGGTACCTTCAAAGGTTGCAACAATCCAGCGGGTCTTTGATGTTCGACCTTCACCCATTGGCATGTGTCGCATAGGGCAACGTATTCGGCTATGTCCCTTTTCATACCATCCCACCAATAACAAGTTTTCAAGTCCTTGTACATTTTGGTACTTCCGGGATGTATGTAATAGGGTGAATCATGTGCCTTTTTTAATATCATGCCGCGGTTGTGCTTCACGTTAGGCACACAAATCCTTTTTCCTAGCCAAAGCATACCCTTCTCATCTTCTTTGAAGTCCTTTTCTATTTCTTGTTGGATCCTCTCTTTGATCTCCTTGATCTCCTCATCCGTTGCTTGGCCATCTCTTATCTCTTGCTCCAATGAAGAGTGGATTTCCATCATTTCCATGTTGTTCAAGAATCCGAGGTGTAACCGTTCGAACTCCTTACGTAGTTCGGGTGGTAGCTCCTGAACCGTGAGTTGGTGACATGCTCCCTTCCGGCTTAATGCATCAGCTACTACATTGGCCTTCTTAGGGTGATAGTTGATTCCAACATCGTAATCCTTGATAAGTTCCAACCGTCGACGTTGCCTCAAATTCAAGTCCCTTTGTGTAAATATGTACTTGAGGCTTTTATGATCCGTATAGATCTCACATCGATGACCAAGGATATAATGTCTCCAAATCTTCAATGCATGCACTACTGCTGCTAGCTCCAAGTCATGTGTAGGATAATTAAGCTCGTGCTTCTTTAATTGTCGTGAGGCATAGGCTACCACTTGTCCTTCTTGCATGAGCACACATCCGAGCCCCTATCTGGATGCATCACAATATATGTCAAAGCCCTTGCTTACGTCAGGCAATACCAAAACCGACGTTGTGGTTAGCCTTTTCTTGAGCTCCTCAAAACTTTCTTGGCATGCTGGCGTCCATCGAAAGGCTTTTCCCTTCGTTAGCAACTCCGTCATAGGCTTTGCTATCTTAGAGAAGTCTTTAATGAAGCGTTGGTAGTATCCAGCCATCCCAAGAAAACTCCGAATATCCCTCACGTTTTGCGGTTGGTCCCACTTCAGAACATCCCTTACTTTTCTGGGATCAACCGATACCCCTTCTTCGGAGATAATGTGGCCTAGGAACGATATTTCCTTTAGCCAGAATTGACACTTGTTAAGCTTGGCATACAATTGATGCTCACGCATTTTCTGCAAGGTCAATTTCAAATGTTCTTCATGCTCCTCCTTACTTTTTGAATACACCATAATGTCGTCGATGAAAACCACGACGAACTTATCCAGGTATTCCATGAAAACCTTGTTCATGATGTACATGGAGTATGCGGGTGCATTTGTTAACCCAAAAGACATGACGGTATATTCATACGAACCATACCGTGTTTGAAAGGCAGTCTTGGGTATATCGGAGGGCTTAATCTTCAGCTGGAAATATCCCGACCGAAGATCAATCTTGGAGAACACTCGGGCTCTTTCATTTGGTCGAATAGGTCCTCTATACGGGGCAGAGGGTATTTGTTCTTGATCGTCACCTCGTTGAGAGACCTATAGTCCACGCACATCCTTTGGGTTCCATCCTTCTTGTCTACGAAGAGCACAGGACCTCCCCATGGTGACGAGCTTGGACGTATAAAGCCCTTCTCCAACTGCTCTTGAATTTGTTCTTGAGTTCTACTAGTTCATTGACGGGCATCCTATAGGGTCTCTTGGCTATAGGTGCAGTTCCAGGTACCAAATCAATGGCAAACTCAATGTCCCGATCAGGGGGCATACCTGGAAGCTCCTCTGGAAACACGTCCGAGAATTCTTGAACCACTGGAATGCTGTCCAATGTTGCTCCTTCAACGTGGTTCAAGATTGCCTTTTTGGTTGTTTGTTGGACTGACTCAAACTCGACACGAATACCGTGCTCATTTGTTAATTGCACGCTTCTTTCAGCACATTGGATTACCCCGTTGTGCTTGCTTAACCAATCCATCCCGAGTATTATGTCAATCCCTTGGGAATACAAGACAATAAGGTTGGCAAGGAAGTCTACCCCCCTTATTTTAAGGCTTACTTTCGGACATACTATATTAGTCCTCATTTCTCCTCCGGGAGAATTTACTAACATAGCACATTTTAAGTGGGATACGGGTAGATTATGCTTGGCAACATACTTGGATGATATGAAGGAATGTGATGCTCCAGAATCAAATAAGATGGTGGCTGGGTTGGAGTTGGCAAGGAACATACCAATTACGACGTCCTCAGCCTGTTGTGCTTTCTCGGCAGAGACATGGTTCACGTTGCCGCGAGCATAGTTCTACTGTCCCCGATTTCCTTGATTGTCTCCTCCGTTCGGTCGCGGGTTCCATTTGGGCACGTTGCCTTGCTGTCCAGGGCCTCTCCTCGGGCACTGGTTCGCGAAGTGTCCTATTTCCCCGCATGCAAAGCATGCCCTGTTGCCTACGGCAGCAGGTACGTTGGGGCGGGGGTTTTGAACAGGAGCTCCCACGTTAGGTCGGGGCACAGGAGGCATGGGCACACGAGGTGCTGGTGCAACGGGTCATTGCTGTGGTGGCTGACTAGGGTGGTATGCAGGAGTGGTCGATCCATACTGTGGTGCAGCTGGGGGCATGTACCGAGGTCATACGTTGCTCCCTTGAGGCTGGTATGGCATCTTCCTCTTGCACTCTTGCTCGATCTCTCGGATCTTGTTTTCAACCACTATAGCCTTGTCAACCAGCTTCTGAAAGCTTGCGTAGTCATTGTTGAGGAGCTGAACCTGGATCTCATTGTTCAACCCTCTCATGAACAGGTATTGCTTCCTCTGGTCTGAGTTGACATCTTCGGGGGCATACCGGGACAGTTGTGTGAACTTGTTGAGGTACTCATTCACACTTCTCTATCCTTGGCGGAGACCTTCGAACTCCTGCCTCTTGAGCATCATTACACCAGCAGGGATGTAATGAGAGCGGAAACTTTCCTTGAACTCAGTCCAAGTGATCGTCTCTAGGTCGACATGAGCGTTGCTTAGGGCATCCCACCAGTCAGCGGCGGCTCCCTTAAGTTGGTGCGACGTAAAGAGAACCTTCTCTCTGTCATTGCACTGCACTATGGCAAGCTTCTTCTTCATGGATTTCAACCAGTCGTCGGCCTCCATGGGGTTGTTGGCTTGAGCAAAGGTGGGTGGTCAAGTCCTCATGAACTCTCCCAACCTGTTATGAGCCGGCGGTGGTGGTGGCGGTGGTGCCGGAACAGGGTTGTTGTTGTTGGCCTGCAATTGACCCAAAGTTTGGATCATAGTTTGCATAAGTTGGTTCTGCATGGCCATCAACCGTTCCAGTTGGTTCTCGCCAGCTCCGGGGTTAACAGGAACTTCCTCGTGACCATCCTCTTGGTTGTCACGGACGTTCCTTCGGCCGGCGTTTTCTCTCACCATCTGTGAGAGAGATCGACATAGAATAGAAGGTTAGAAAGTTTAGGTAGATTCCCTCAACTATATGCATCAAGGTGAGTTGGACTATATATATATATATATATATATATATATATATATATATATATATATATATATATATATATATATATACTAGCCCATATGAGGATGTGAACAAATGCCGAAACATTTCACACCTCCTTCTTACGTGTGGATATGGACAACGTTTTGAGACGTCCCACGACTCACACTAAGCAATCAATCACAAACAATCATTGCAAGGGCTCACACAACTCCTATTCAAGGATGGTTTCCTATGTCAAGGTAGTTTCAAGGCCAATCTAAGCATCCTAGGGTGCTTCCTTTGGTCAGCGTGGCTTAGCTACCAATCTGTGTCTGATACCAATCTGTGATTGTATCTAGGTGTATAATCTACCCATATCTGTGGCTTTTGATACCAATCTGTATTTCCTATTTAGGCGTGTAACCCATTGTCAACCGTGGCTCTGGTACCAATCTGTGACGCCCTCAATTCTGTGGAAAACCACGGAACCAAGAACTAATGCATATATGTGCCCAGGATGTTCATCACACATACACATATACTCCACAAACTGAATTCAGAATATATATAACCACGAATAACAGAGTTTATTACAATGTCTCATGAGTCTTGGACTCATGCTCACAGCGGAAGTCTTATTTCTATGCAGCGGAAGTCTTTATTCTAATGCGGAAGCAATTTAACTAATGCGGAAGCAAATCTAAGCAGCAATGGCTCCATCTCTATTCCATTCCCATAGGCAAGGTTGAGAACAGATCACACGCCTAATGCTCCATTTGGTCTTCATAGTAGTCTTCTCCTGCTGCTGATGATGAAATAATAATGCAAGTTTGAGTACAATGATGTACTCAGCAAGTGCGGGAAAATATGATATGTAGCTCATAGCAAGGTAAGTATAAAAAGGCTCATTTGCAGAAAAGTAAAGTTATTTATCAAAAGCACGATAAAACAGCGACTTATCTTTAAGTAAATGTAATCCCAGCATGTATTAAAATACCAATCATACCTCCGTCATGTTCATAACCAGTCATCAATCAACCTCATTCTCGCTCACGAATACCTCCTCGTATTCGCTACCATCTCACGAATACCATCCTGTATTCGCTACCATTTCACCTCATTAAACAACTTTGTCTCCCACCGAGACCAACCTTGTTGCCACGACTCAACAGTCATGCAACCCATCTTATCACCCGAACTCAACATTCCCAAAACCAAACCATAACCAAACCATCCAAAACCATAACCAATAACCATCCCAATAACCATCCCATCTAATCATGACAGTTGGCCAGGCGCTCGTGACCGTAAGATTGGCTATCATGATAGTTTTAGACTCTGCAGAGTTTGCACCTCTTTACCCACAAGTTTGTGATTTTGTCACCTGTCGGCGACTGCAAAACCTCCATTATACCAGTACACAACCCTCGGTGTATGGTCAAGAGATCACAAAATAGCAGGGTTACTAGATGTATGGACTCACTAAGGTTTCACCGGCAGGCTAGAATCTCCAATTCTCCCACCCACGGGCCCCCTCTTGTGCCATGCAGTTCTCAGGGCAGTCCTCACTCGACTCCCATTCCCCGCGCCTTCCACAGTCCATAACACTCTAGCAACTTACCTAATTACTCAGCTAAGCCGCACCCATACTTGGCCTTGTGGTGGCACTGTTATCCTGGCATGTGCATGCATGAACCGGTCCTTAGATCTACGGCAAGTAAACCACCATCTCATGCTACCTCATTCACAAACCCGGTCTTGCCTAGATCTCCCTCCGATCCATGTCCATTATTAACATCAGTTTCTCATTATCATTACGAGTGCAGTTAGCTAGACACATCTATCTCGCTTCCCAATCCCATGGACTCAGCGAAGCATAAAAGTAAAAACCATACCCGACTCATAAACTTCCCAGGCTACAAGGGTGGTTTAATCAAAACTAGTAAACTCCTATAAAAGGGTTTCCCATCATGTTTGACTCAGCACACACACCTTTTTGCAAAATAAAACAGTTTTACCCAAAACATAAGATCAATATGGTCAAGGAGCACTTGCCTTGTTCTTGCGGTTCCGGTTGCTCTTGGATATCGAAACCTTGTTGTTGCAGCTCGTCGTAGACAGCTCCCTGAGCTTGTCCTTCTATACAGGATCACGCACATACAAAATTCATGACAATCAATACTATGCACAAACTTTAAACTAGATGCGATGATGCATATGCATGCTATCCTACGATCAGCTTTATTAGATCGGTTTGTACGTGTTCTTGCATGGTTTTATGATGAACAGAGGTGTTCGGATCAGATGTGGACGTGGCGATGACCTTGTCTTTTAGATCAAACCGATCAACAAGTGATCTGTCTACGAGAAAGCTTCTATTCGAAAGGAATAGAAGAACAGATGCAAAGAAAACACGATGATGTCATAAGGTGGTATTGGAGACTTACCTTACGTTCTTCTCGGTCTTCGGGTCCTTCTCAGATTGTTGGGCTCTCTTCCAGCGATCTTCCTTGCTGAACTCCGGCGATGGCTTTCTCGGCGAGTTGAGGCTAGGGCTCTAAGTCGTCGGCTTAGGAGTTGGAAAAGAAATTCATGGTTTTGGCCAAGGGTTCTGGGTTCTTTTTATAATTGGGAGAAGAAGAGTCCTAATCTGATTGGACTTCAAATAAGAGTCCTATTCAGATTGAATCTTAACAACTTATCTTTAGTCGATTTGGTGCAGTATCATTGTGGAATTCAGGTCGATTTCTTTTCCGTACCGGTATTCTTACGCGTACAGATTCCAAAACCACTTCAGAACCGTTACCTTCGCGGTGATGAGCTCCGGAAGCTCCACGTGTCCACCGGGCCTGGTCTCTCCCTTTCCGCAGAAACGAGCTCCGGTTGTGCCGCGTGTCAAGCGAGCGAGACCTCCCTTCTCCTTCGGAGGTGAGCTCCGCGTGCGCCACGTATCCTGGCGGTCGGGACCTCCTCTCTACTCAGAGGTGGCTCCACGCACGCCACATGTCAGTGCCGGACCTTCCCTCTCTCCGAAGGTGGCACCGGCGCCAGACTTCCTTTCTTCTCAGAGACGAGGTCCGAGGTTAACACGTGTCCAACAGTGACGGACCTCCCGGAGATAAGCTCCAGTGGAGACATGTGTTCAATAGAACCGGACCTCCCGGAGATGAGCTCCGAGATCAACATGTATCCCGCGCGACTGGTCCTCTGATTCCCGGGGTGACTAGCTCCGAAGGTGACATGTGTAATGCGGAAATGCCTTTGCTTCTTCCACAGAGGCTAGCTCCGGGGGCAACACGTGTCCCATAGGGTCGGACCTCTCCCCCTTTGCGGAGATGAGCCCCGAGCCTGCCACGTAGCCAGTTTAGCGGCGGACCTCTCCCCACTTTGCAGGGATGAGCTCCGAATACGCCATGTGGTCAACAAGCCGCGGAAGTTGTCTTCGGCGCTCTCTGTGAACTGGATTCGGCTCTTATTAGCTATCCTTTTGATATTTTTCCCTGTTCCTACTTTTCTTAAAATGTTTTCTCTTCATAAAGCATGAATATATGCTGACACCAGAAATGAGGGTGTCACAGCCAACCTGATCCGAACATTTCTCGCATCACGTCCGAAATCTGGATCGAACCGGTCTAGCACCTTCCATGCCTCACCGTCAGACGGGTGTGTCATGACTTCATTGTTCTAATGTACATCTTCTTTGTGCCATCTCATGTGTCTGGCAGTTTTTTTGAAAGAAACAACCGCTTGAACCGAGGTGTCACGGGTAAGTATCGAACCTGCTTACGTGTGACTTCTGTCATCACATTTTCACCATCTTCATTAACAACTTTGACATACCTCGATTCACCACATTTTAACACTACGTGAGAAAGGCTCATTCGAGACGCGCCCACACAAACAACGAAGACGAGCTGACAGCGCGTCTCCTTCGTCGCGTCTCGCATTACAGAGTCATCGGAGACGAGCGCCCGGGCACGTCGCCGATTAGGACACATGGGAGACGAGCTTTAATAAAGCATGTCTCCTTATTGTAAGATACCCGAGACGGTCCCTTAGGCGGCCCGTCTCCTTTACGGAAAAAATCCGAGATGGTCTTTAAGGCAGCACGTCTCCTTTAAATAAAATAACCGAGACGTGCTTTAATGAAGCCCGTCTCCTTTTGTTAAGAAATGCGAGGCGTGTTTACGCAAGCTCGTCACGGATTTGATGACTTATCCGAGACGGACTTTATATCAGCTCGTCACAGATTTGATGAATAATCCGAGACATACTTTATGTCAGCTTGTCACGGATTTAACGACTAATCCGTGACGTTCTTTGTTTTAGCTCGTCCCCTATTAGATGGCCCTCCCTGATTATCCTAGTTGTCGGCTGCATCCTGGAGCTAGCCAGGATTTGGCAGCCGCTTTGCCAGCGTCAGAAACATACACATACAGAAACATATGTATATCCAAATGGAGATCACACATTAAGTTATATTGACCAATCAAATATTAACAAAGTGTCAATCGTAGTTATCAAGTAACTATTACACAAAGACTGCCCCCCTGTTCATCATGCTTACCAAGTAACTATTATATACAAAAGAATGCACCCTTGTTCATCCTGCTTCCCAAGTAACTAATTACACAAATCATAACTGTCATCTAATCCTGTATATTGTAATAAAATTCTCTCTTTGGATTAATGATTTCAGAAAAGATGAACTTGCATAGCCTCTCTCTAATGTGCTCGAGGCTAGAACCTGTTGTGTTCCTGAAGGCGGTTTCGTAGTCCTGCCACAAGATAAAATGAAAATTAGCAAAAGGTTAATAATAAAGTAAAATAAATGCACTTACACATACATTGCAATTCGGCTTCTCTCCAAATAGAACCATGCTTAAGCAGACATGGAAGCCGCATGTGTTGCACGGAGCTTGTTGTGGGATGCAGAATGTAGTATCATGTTTAAGTCATCGGCGTTTTCCTTTTATATTCCCTCCTAGCACCTTAACCACGTACGTGTCAAAAGCTCTAAAGAGAAACATTCGCAGTTAATTTAAATTATCGTGCAATGACGAAACAGTCAGAAACTAAAGTGAAGAAGGAACTTACTCGTCAAGAACAGACATGATATCAGTCCAATCATGGGTAAGTCGCTCGCCAGTTATTGAATCTATCGGTCTTGCGGAGTCACAGTACCAGACTTGGTTGTACTTTGTAGAAAGTGCTAGGGTTACCCAATGGTTACCCGTGTTGAACGGTACGACTAGGAGCTCCTTATCACTGTACTGTTTCATTGCCTTGACAAAATATCCAATAACATCTCCGACCGCTATTGAAAGATTAGTTCTCGTTGACATTTGCTGGTCAAGAAATGCAGGAGACTCATTCCCCATTCTATGACGAGTAACTTGTTGCATGTGCCTACACGCAAAATGCCAAAATTTGTTAGACACATATAATACTTATACATATTGAAGAACCTAGTGTTTTAGGACTTACAATGCAAAACAACGTATTAGTGAGACATCCAACGCGTCGAGCGTGAAAAGGAAAAGGTCGTAGAGATCAGACCATGAGATGAGAAAGATGCCTTCACCCACCAGAAAGTGCTTTTCCTTGTATCCCACTATTAAGTGTTGATATTTTTTGTAATTATTGATGTAGTAGTTATGAAGGCCGACACAATATTTACCAGCTTCTTTCAGTGCACCGACAGTTAACATCAGCTTCCCCATTTGGAACTTCGGGTTAGCATGCGTCATAGCTGTCGGCAACTTCGGGTTAGCTTCCGACTCTTTCAGTGGTTTCATGCCCTTTGTTTCCTTCTACGACGTCTTCCGCTGTTGCGGGTGACTCTTGGCACGTACATTCTTTGTCGCTTTTGCCTGCGGCTGATCAGGTGTAGGAAGCAGGGTACTCCGAGTGCGAGGTGGAGACCGACGTGGCTGCTCTCCAAGTGGAGACTTCTGCAGCAGCTCTAGAATTAGAGACGGATGTGGCTGATATCAAATTGGAGACTTCTCGTGCTTCTCTATAATTGGAGGCAACTGCTCTCGAATTGGAGACAAAACCATCCGCTCTGAATTTGCAGATGGAGGCAGACGTGCCTCAGGAGACATCGAAGTAGGAGAGGTCGACGCTGAAGCTGCTGGTGCTGGATCAATAACAATAGAAGTCCATCTCCACTGAACCCTTCTTATAACTGCATCCCGCATAGTCAGTGTTGTATCATCCGGTGGCACTTTGAGCTTCAGGTTTTTCGAATTTTCATGCACCATGTCCACCTTGACCACAGCATAGGATGATGTGTCGACCTGGATGTTGTCAAGCATGGTATGACAGGGGTACACTAGCCCTCTTCCGACCTCCATTGGAAAGCTTCCTCCGACCAGTAGCATAAGCCTGCATGTTGTTGGCTGAGACAAGTTTTCTATCGTGTCCGGCTCAATTGAAGGTCCAAACGCTGGTGCCTGAAGATCCTCATGTGGTCGTCCACCCCCAGCTGCAGTCGAGGCTAAGCTGCTCCTATGGTCCTCCTCACCCATGAATGCATCAAGGTTAAGGAATTGTATACCTGAGGCCTCCAGTATAGGTTTCAGGTCTCCTAGAACCTCCCTTTTTAGCCGTCTTTTCAGCTCCTCCACGTCAACCTGTGGTGTCAAGGTTGTTTTCCGCTTTCGATACATAGATTTGTGTTCTGGAAAACCCTCCTTCCAGGTCATCTTACTGGAAAAAACACGAACACAGCCTCGTTGCTCCTTGGTTTGCAAGGCCTTGATGAGTGCATCATTTTCCCTCTCACCATTTGAGTCTTCGCTGCTCTCCCTCAAGGCCCTTTGAGCGACATCCGCGGTGCTCTGGCTGTAGTATGTGATATCGGCTGACTCTGTCACCTTAGAACGAGCACGCATAAATGGTCTCAGCCATCCACGGAATTTGTCGTATGGATTCTCAAGACCTAGCTGGGCGTATCTTTCATCCTCTTGTTGCCACCTCCTTTGTTTTCCGGCATAACCAGTGTTGCCGAGGTGGTGATCAAGCTCGTTCTGCGATCGGAGTCACTTCATATACTCACTTTTCTTGGAAAAGTACTCTGATTTGCACTTTTCAACAAATCTCGCCCAGTCTTCTTCTGACAAATCTTTATACGTATTGAAGGGGATGTCCTGGTTCCTCCAAATCTTCACAAGCTTACTCTTGTAGCTCCTCCAAGCATGAGAGATGATCTTTATATCTAGCTTCTTCGCTGTGACGGACCGAAATCCGTACGCCCAGGATCTCAGAGGGTGGTGCCGCAGGATGCGACACCCGACGGCACACACCATAAGGAAACCATAGCACTACATTGAAAACAAACTGAATATGTACAAAAGGTAGTACAAACCTTCAGTTTCACACCTAATTACAGAGTTCTACAGCGGAAGCTAATTTTTACAACTCACGCCCACCTAACCAGCAAAAGTCGGTTGTCCAGCCCTATGGACAACCCGCACTAGCTCCACACATCAGCTCAGCGCGGCGTGTACGGCTCCCACTAAGCCGTGGTCCCTGACAGAGGGTAGCCCTCGCCGGTGGACTCGTATCCCAAGTCCGTGGGGTAGTCCTCACCTGCAAAAGACTCATAGCAGCAACCGTGAGCACGATGGCTCAGAAAGTCTTAACCGAGTCTCCTACACATGAAACTCTACATGCATTTCATACTCGAATATAGGATGATAATTTGCAGAAAACAGACACGCCTACAAGTTCATCCTTAGTTCATCTTTTAGCCACAAATTAACGGTTCAGGAATCTAAAATTTAGTGAGCAATATTTGGTGGCACACAGGTAGCAATACAAGTTATTCATAACAGCAATATTGAATCACATCATTTCATATGTTAACCTACGTCATGACTCAGTGACCAAGTGGTACTCATCACCGCGAGGGACGGGGAATCGACTCGATATACACCTACAGGGATACCCGAAGAGCACGTCACGTACGCCCACCCGTGGAGCTGCACAGCACGCTCACTCGATGTCGTACGGGACAACCTTTCACCAAACAGCCCAAACGTCGAACCGATCGCACCCAAATGGACAGGAGGTTCCCTACACGGAGCATCTCTCTATGCCCGTTAGCGGATTTCCACCTTGTTTCCCTCAACCTACACCTATAAATCGGTGTGTTATGCCTCGACGCCCAGAGGTATAGGTCACATCAGTTTATCGGGGCCCATATATCCGATATGCCTTTGATACGTTCAAACTTGATCAGCGTGGGCCGCACACGGATCGGTCCTCAATCGACACAGACAGGGCTCCGCCTACAAGACTTCCTCTTGCTGCGCCCTAACCCCTGCCTAGTCTCATTTTCTTACTAAAGTGATCTCACATCACTCGAACCAATCCCGTGTGTCCCGAAGCCTATACTCGCGAGTAGATTCCAACTACTCGACTTGTACCAAAGTCTATACACATTAAGCAGAGCATAAACTACTCGAGGACTTAGACACTACCCTCACTCTTGTTGGAATGATTTGGTTATGCATTTGGGGTTTCATCCATCCTACACCTAATGCACATACATATTTCACACTAAGTGTATATAAAGCAAAACTTTATAAAACTTGTTAAATGCAAACAGGGGCTTGCCATTTTGCTGCTGGTCAGGGGTTAGGGTCTCATCCGGAAGTAGGAAGTCCAATACTTCCGGGATCTCCTCGCCTTCAGCGACTACACGTAAGCACATTAACAAAATGTCAATTTAAATGCAATGTTTAAATTTAGTATGTAAAGACTGTAACTCTAGCTAGACATGACCGAACCAGAGACTTGACCAAATTTCATTTGAATCAAAACTGATTTGAGCTCTGCACAAATAAAAGTCTAATTGGTCACTACTAGAGCTTCTAAGGGTTTCCAAAGATTTTCATGGATCAAACCATTACTTTCTGGAAACTAGAGTTTTAGATGTTCTAAAGGAGTTGATGTCATGTAATTTGAAGAATCCTAGAGGAAGTTATGCCCTAATCAAGATTTGAGAGAATCTGAATGTTTCTGGAATTTTTCTGTTTTCTCAGGGCAGTTCACTTAATCACACCATTAGGAGGACTAAATAAACCTGGATGGATCTGAAATTTTTCTTGTAAGTCAAGGATTTTCAAATGAACATCCAAGCCAAATTTCAGAATTTTCCATAAAAGAATTATCCAGATAAAATTTTCAACATTTTAAACTTGAGGGAATTAATTCTGGAAAAGAATAAGTTTCATGAGATGAAACTTGTTTTGCTGGATAGTACTCACAGAGATAAATCCAACAAAATTTGGTTCACTCAATTTGGAGCTTCCTAGTCAGAGATATGGATTTTTGGAAGAATGTCCTTCCCAGATTTGGGAATTTTCCAATAAAAAGAACTCATGTAATAATTCCTACAATAGTGTCCTTAAAAATGAATTAATGAGCCAAATCTAGGGATTTTCATAACAATTGGGATGCACCCATAGAAAGTACTCACTTAGAGGAATCAAAGGGAATCTATTTCACAATTTTTGGTGGTTCCTATCAAAAGTTATGAGCAAATGAAGTTGAACTGAAACTGAAAAGGAGGGGAAAAGTTTAAACTCTGGCGCACCGGCCCCACACCACAGTAATCTTCTTCAACCTCGCGCCACACGGCCGAGCGGCGGCGAGCTCCGCGGAAAATGCTCTTCCGGCCTCCCCTAGGGCTCCCACTCGCCGCCCCTCCCTTTAGGAGCACGGGAAACTCATCCTCGTGGTCGGCCGAGGCCCCCGACCACCGGAAATGGGCCGGCGACGAGCGGCAGCGGCGGCTTGACTTCGGCGGCGTCGCACTCTCTCTATAATGGCTCAAAGTCTTTGGTTTTTCATCTTAGAGCACCGTGGTGGATCCCTCGTCACCAGCATGAGCTCAAATCAGCTCAAAAGTAGGTGCAAATAGGAGTTCATCGGCGACCTAGGGCCAAACTCGGTGCCGGCTCAAAATTCTCGAAGAACAGCACCAAAACTCGATGAAATTCGATGGTTCTTTATCCTAGAGGAGCGTGGGAGTGTCTAGATCATGTTTGTAGCTCGGCATAAGTGATGGTGGATTGATTATGACGAATTTTGAAAATTTGTGTGGCTCGGTCCTATGAACACCGAACCACTAAAAAGCAAAATTGGTTCTCGATATTGCACTAGAGGAGGAGAGGTTTGCACCGTGAGTTCGAGCGGTTGAAAATGGTCCTCTTTGCTGTAGAGAGTTCGCCACGAAATGGTTCGTAGCGCCCGGGCGCTGGTTAGCCGAAGTGTGTCAGGAGCGTGTGTGAGTTTGCTTCGGTTGTGCGAGGGAAAGGTGAACAGCGTGAGGGGAAGGAACGGATCACGGCAGAAGCTACACGTTTATTCCTTCGGTCACTGGTTTCCCCTGAGCAGGAGGTGGTGCGAGAAGAGGCGGTCGGTTGGCACCGTGGTCGGGAGGTGGCGCGCGGCTGTGTTCGGCTGCCCGAGTGAGAAACAGAGGAGACTTCGGGGGTAAGTCTACTGACCAGTGGGCCCCATTTCTCCCCTCTTCTTTTCTTTCCAATTCCATTTAGCAAACGAGACCCAAATTTGATAAAAATTGGAGGATAGGCCAAAAGACATGTGAGGAACACAATGGTGCCCTCAAATTTGAATTTCGGTGAAGTTGCAATTTGAAACTGGATTTTAAATTCAAATTCAAATTGTCACCTGTTTTAATTCCAACAAATAGAAAATACTTTCCAAATGAGCTGAAAATTTGCTGGGCTATTATCGGATGTGTGAAGAATCAAATGGTAGATTTAGGTCTCCTTGTTTGGACATTTTTGCACGTTTACTTTAGCATTTGGAGCTCACACCGTTGTATTCAAAAATTTAAATTCCCTCTCATTTTCTCGGTGTGACTTGCGGCTCCACTTGCTAGAATTTTGGGATTTCACATCCCTCCTCCCTTAAAAAGAATCTCGTCCCGAGATTACAAAAGAGGAGACAAAGATGTGAGAGGAATTACCCGTGATGAGATGCCAAGAAGTCCGGGTAGTTTGAGCAAAGGAACTCCTCGCTCTCATTAGCGATGTGGTTGCTCCACAATATCTTGTAGAACCACAGTGTTCGATTACGCGTGGTCCGGGCCTTCTCATCAATAATCGCCACCGGATATTCAGCATAAATCAAATCCGGTTGTAGCTCGCCAATGTCTTCGGTGGGAACAGTAGCTGTATACTTCAGACGTTTCCGGAGTTGTGAAACATGGAAAACGTCGTGAACACCAGCGAGAGACGCCGGTAGTTCTAGTTGATACGCTACTGGTCCACACTTTTTGATGATAGCATAGGGTCCAATAAATCGGGGAGCGAGTTTCCCCTTCACGCCGAATCGGTGTTCGCCTTTAATCGGAGATACATGGAGGTACATGTGTTCCCCGACGTCGAAGTGTAGCGGCCTACGCCTCTTATCAGCGTAACTTTTCTGTCAGAATTGGGCGGCCTTTAAGTTGTCTTGGATAATCCAAATGCGCTCTTCGGCGTCGTTCACCAAATCAATCCTGAACGTGACCCTTTCATCGGACTCGCACCAGTTCAATGGGGTGCGGCATTTGCGACCGCAGAGAGCCTCATATGGCGCCATCTTGATACTCGCTTGATAGCCATTGTTGTACGAGAATTCCGCCAACGGTAGATGATCATCCCATTTTCTACTGTGGTGGATGACACACGCTCTCAACATGCCTTATAACACTTGATTCACCCTCTCAGTTTGCCCATCTGTCTGAGGGTGATAGGCGGAGCTTCTAATCAGCTTAGTACCTAAAGCAGCGTGCAACTGCTCCCAAAAATGAGCCACAAACAGTGCCCCTCGATCTGAGATTATCGTCTTGGGTACTCCATGCAAGCATAAAATTCTTGTAATGTACAACTCCGCATACCTGCTAGCATGGAAATGTGTATGCACGGGAATGAAGTGAGCCGACTTGGCTAACCGGTCAACGATTACCCAAATTGAATCATGCTTGTTGGAAGTCAGAGGTAATCCCACAATGAAATCCATGCTCACATCTTCCCACTTCCATACTAGAATTTTCAGGGGTTGCAACAGACCTGATTTTCTCATGTGATCCGCTTTCACTCGTCTACACGTATCACACTCCGATGCGTACTTTGCAACTTCCCGCTTTATCCGTGTCCACCAAAATTTACTCTTCAAATCTTGGTACATTTTGTTGCTGCCCGGATGAATGGAGAATTTAGACAAGTGAGCTTCATCAAGGATCTTCTTTCTCAGGTCCATATTCCGGGGTATGACTATGCGGTCATTGAACCACAGCGTCCCCTCAGAAACATTTGATATCCCCACTGTCTATCCGTCTCCAGAGATATGCCATGCCGTTGTCAACCTTCTGAGCTGCAATAATATCCTCCCTAATTGTAGGGATGAAGGCAAGGTTGTAGAGTGACCCATAGGGAACCAAGTATAAACTCGGCACTTCCTCTTCCATCGGTGTAATGGTAAGGTTATGGACATGTGATTTCTGACTCAGCGCGTAGGCAACCACATTCGCCTTGCCGGGGTGGTAATGAATCTCAATCTCATAGTCTTTGATTAATTCTAACCACGTCTTGTGCCTCATATTCAGCTCCTTCTGGGTGAAGATATATGTTAAGCTCTTATGGTTGGTGTAGAGATGCACCAAATTCCCCAGGAGATAGTGCCTCATATTTTCAGCGCCAAAACCACAGCAGCGAGCTCAAGATCATGAGTTGGATAGTGCTGCTCATGGTTTTGAAGTTGGCGTGATCCATACGCGACCACACGTCCTACTTGCATCAACACGCAGCCGAGCCCGATACCGGACGCATCACAATACACGTTGAAGGGCTTGGTCATATCTGGTTGAGCTAAGACCGGGGCTGTTGTGAGATGCTTCACCAATGCTTGGAACGCTCCTTCACATGCTGAGTTCCAAACATATTTCGTTCCCTTCTTCAATAATTCTGTCATCGGCTTAGCAAGCTTGGAGAATCTTGGAATTAATCTCCGGTAAAATCCCGCTAAACTGAGGAAGCTTCTGACTTCATGGACAGAAGTGGGGGCTTTCCATTTCAGCACTTGTTCAATTTTGCTTGGATCAACTGCAATGCCTTCTGCTGAGATGATATGTCCCAAAAATGGCACTTGGCTGATCCAAAACCCGCATTTGCTAAACTTGGCATAGAGCTTATGGTCCCGCAAGCATTGAAGGACGACTTGCAAGTGTTCGGCGTGTTTTGCTTCTGTCTTGGAGTAAACCAAAATATCATCAATGAACACCACCACGAATTTGTCCAGCTCCGTCATGAACACCAAGTTCATAAGATACATGAAATGTGCCGGAGCATTGGCGAGACCAAAAAACATGACGAGATATTCATATAGTCCATATCTCGTCGAGAATGCCGTCTTCGGGATATCCTCCGCCCGGATCTTTATTTGATGGTACCCGGAGCGAAGGTCCATCTTTGAAAACACACTTGCACCCACAAGTTGATCGAATAGGATGTCAATGCGGGGAAGTGGATATTTGTTCTTGATGGTGACGCGTTGAGCGGCCGGTAATCCACACACAGCCTCAAGGTTTCATCCTTGTTCTTGACGAACAGCGCCGAGCATCCCCAAGGCGAGGAACTCGGTCTAATGAAACCCTTGCTCAACAAATCATTGAGCTGTTCTTTCAACTCAGCCAGCTCGTTCGGAGCCATTTTGTACGGTCTCCGTAATATGGGAGCAGTCCCGGGTGTAAGTTCTATCTTGAACTCCACATCCCGTTCAGGGGGCATGCCTGTAAGATCATCCGGGAACACGTCGGGATACTCTCGGACTACGGGGATGTCCTCTAACGTGGAAGCTTCAGTATGATAGGCGGCTGAAACTTCTGGGACTGGATTGTCTAGTATGAGGGAATGCATACGGTGGAGTGGGGAGTTGAGATGAACTGTCTGTGCCAAAGTTTCTAGGACAGCGCCATGGTAACTTAGTCATGACATACCTAAGATTGCATTAATCTTCTGCCCCTCAAGAATAATCATAGTAGTGGGATATATCTTCCCACCTAAGCACAGTGGTGCTTTTGGAATCATCATGTTTGCTGAAATCTTCCCTCCTAGCGAGCAGATCATATAAGAGCACTCGGTTGGAAAGACTTCCAGTTAATGATTAACCACATATGATGCATTTATGAAGTTGTGGGTTGCACCAGAATCAAATAAAATGATGATTGCTTGATTATTGAGAGTGAACGTACCCGCCAGCACGTTTTCTCCCACCAGGGCATCCTCATTACCGAGGTTGCGAACGTCCCTGGTTCGCTGACCTCCCTTCTTGACCGAAGGTCGGCCTCGAGCACCGCCCTGATATTGGGCTTGCCCGCTGCTTTGCTGCCCCTGGGGACAGTTGTAACACCCCAAAATCTGCTAAAGAGGAGAATTTAAAATTTTTTGGACATATTGCATGTGGTGCAAAAATTCAAATTTAAATTGGAATTCAAATTCAAATCAAAACAGAAAAAAAAGGAAAAAGAAAAACCCCACCGGCCAGTGGGCTGAAACCCACCAGCCGGCCCACTACTCCCCCGCGCCAGCCCACAACCGTGCGCCCTCTCTTCATCTCACTGACACGCGGGGCCCGCGTGTCATCTCCTACCTCCCGCGCCCCCAACGGCCGGACTCTTCCCCCGCGCCCGATCTCAACAAACTCCGGAAACCCGCGCCCCCAGCCCGAATTCTGGTCCCGGACGTCTCAAACTCGATCCCAACAGACTGCCGCCCTCCCTCGCCTATATAAACGCCGACAATCGCCCTGTTCCTCTCCCCCCCCCGATTGGCCGTTCTTCTCTCCGGTGAGAACCGAAGATTCAATCCCCATTTTCCTTCGATCATTGCTCGGATTATCTGATCTAACGCGCTGATCGTGCTCGACCGCCCCCAGGGAGCCCTGCACGTGAAGGAAACGACAAGTTTTGCGCCCTAGCATCTGTTCCGACGTGCACCGAAGATCGTCGCCGTTGAAGCTCGCCGCCGACCGACTTCCAGGACCTCCGAGTGCTGGAAAACCCCTCGGTGAGCCTCCCCTACCCCTCCGCAGCCGATCCATGCAAAAAGATGCAAGTTCTAACGAGTAGCGGCAAAAGCCGAGGCTGCGCCGGCGAGATCGCCACCCCCACCGCCGCGTGCGCGGGCTGGCTCCGGCCAGGGTGACGTGGCCTCTTGAGGGCCGTCTATTTTAAATGGCACGGTAAAATTAAAACCCGCGCGTACCGGTTCGATGATCTAATCTGAGCCGTCCACTTTAAATCGGACGGTCCACATCAGCCCCGTGTTATAAAGGCCGGGATTCTTACGCGCTACCCCCTGGGGATTTCGGAAAACACGAGCTAGCCCCGGAAACTTCTGATCTAGCCCCTGGAACTTCAGAAATTCGTGTAAATTCATTTAAAAATCAGTTTTAGCCCCTGGATTTAATAAAATTTAGCAAAACCCCTCTGTTATGTGTAGTTAGACCCCTGGAAATTTGTAAAATAATAAATTAGACCCTGTAGTAGGGTGGATTCACCTTTTTGACCCTATATGATATTAAATTCAGAAATTTGAATATGTGACTAGGATTTAAATTTAAAAGGTAAGGCAAACACATGTACAAATTCAAATTTAAACTCTCCTAGCACTTGGAAAACTTTAGAATGAGTTAAAAATAGATTTTGGGTTGAAATGAATCTGTCTAATTGTTGTTCATATTTATTAGTTCTAGAAATACCTTTTTAGGCTAGGAAATAATTCTGAAAACTGATAAAATAAATTTAAATTAGCTCACATCAGAGGAGAAGTTTAAAAATATATTATTTAATATTTTAGATCAGAACCTATTCTGTTTAGATGATATGTCCTACTATTTAATATTAAAACTCACTTTTAGGCATAGAAGATAAATCTGAAAAATATAGGAAAATAGGTATGCATAATTAGGAAATGATAAATGAAGTCTCCAAATCCAAAAAACTTCAGTTTAGGATTTGGTAGAAGATCTGAAAACCTATTTGGAATAGGAAAATACCTTTTATACAAACTTTGTGGCTAAGAAGTGTAATAATTGAATATAAAGAATTTGTTCAAATTGGAACTTCTTATATAGTGTGCAAATAAAAATCTGAACATAGAAGTTAGAAATAATATACATATGTTTAAAGGTGAATGTAGGCCAAAAATCAACACATGTAGAGTAACCACAACACTTAGAAATGTGAATGACTTTCATAGGTATGTATGTGTTGTTTGCATGAAGTGAAAGTGTGAACTATGTCTTATGGATTGTTGTTTTCTTTTGCTATGTGTGTTGGCATGAGTCGAACCTGCCCCAGAGCAAGTTCTCCCCTTCCAAGACCAAGACTTTCCATTCCCAGAGCAGCAGGAAGAAGGCAAGTGTCCTTGACCACTTTGATCCTATGCTAGGATGTGTAGATAGAATTATTTGCATTGTCAATTGAAATATGAAACCCATGCTAGGGAGTTTCCCTAGAATTGCATTACCTTATTTCCTTGTAGCTTGGGTTGGGATTTATTTTATCATGTCATTTATTTATATGCTTATTCTTAGCCATGCTTAGAATGGGATAATTAGGATATGAGATCATCAATTTATTTACCTTACTCTTGAATGAGATGTTATGAGTTATGTAGAGGTAGGGATCGAGGCAAGTTGGATGATTTGGTTGGTGCTGGGTGCACGAGACTCGGGTTTGTGTTTAGTACTTGCCTGGATCCTAAGGACCGGTTCATGGAGCATGTAACCTGGCTTTACCGTGCCAACCACATGCTGAGATGGGGCAGATTGGCCAATTAATTAGGTGTATCCCCGGTGTAGTATGGGTGTGTTGGATGGTGCAGGGAATAGGTGTCAGCTGGACTACCATATGAACCGCAAGGCTCAAGAGGGGGCCACTGCAGCGGGGTTGGAGCCTCTTGTATGCTGTTAGGGGTCAAACCTCAGTGGGCCCACGCTCGTCGGGAATCCCTTTGTAAAGGCTTCATAGTGATCTCCTGGCTACACACCTGGGAAGTGTGAATGTGGTTCGCGACCACTGGCATAATGGAGGTTCTTTTAGTCCACCCGGCAACGGGGGATGAAATCACTACATGTGGGTACAGTGGTGCAAACTCTGCAGAGTCAAGACTGTCATGACAGCCGTGCTCACGGTCAAGAGCGGCTTGGACTTATTCATGATTAGAGGATGATGACTTTGGAAGTTGTGGATGTTAAGCGGGGAGCTTAACATTGGAAATGATGTTATGGTTACTTGATATTGATGATGGGTTGGGAGATTGGGATCCATTTCACCTGTGTAGTAATGTAGGTGCTTATTAAGCTAAGGTGATAGGTAATAATTGCGTAGTGCTTTAACCATGAGTTCAACCTCTCCTTGCTCTAGCCATGCATGACATAACTTTCCCACACTTGCTGAGTACCGACGGTACTCAAACTTGCATATTTGTTGGTTTAAATTGCTGCTCAGATCAAGGGGATGATGCGGTGTTCAATGACCAAGACTTTGGACAAGAAGAAGGATTCTAGGTTCATGGAGTCCCCCGGGCAACGCCTGTGACGGAGCCCACAAGATTTATATTCCGCTGCTATTTTATTTACATGTTATAAACTTGTTATCGTCCATCGAGATGTATGCGATGTAAGACTTATTTATATTCGACACCTGGATTGTAATAAATGATGCTTCACTATTTGTCATCACATGTATGAGAAAATGATCCTGGCATACATGTGATATTCACTCGGTTGTTCTTCGGATAAACCGGGTGTGACAACAGTCCTTCGAGAAATGACACGCCTGGCCACACGTGTAGCAGGTGTAGCGAGGCGGTCCTCCACTGATCGGCGGACGGAATCCCGGGGCGCATTGTGGCGGTGAAAATGCCCGGGGTACCATCTGCTGCTGCTGCTGTTGTGGACGCGGTGGTGGCATCGGCGGTCAGAATGGGGGTGGCTGAAAAGAATGACCCCCAAACAGCTGAGGTCGCGCCAGTGGATGCCATTGCTGACCGGATGGTGTCCGATACACCATGCGGTATTTTTGAGGAGCTCCACCCCCGCTGCTTGGGGGAGCACTTCGCTTTCGCTGCTCAGCCGCTAGTTCCCTCTGATCATCCTCTTGCATAATCGCGGCATTGACGAGGTCGTTAAAAGTGCCGCGATTGCATTGCACGAGATGCGTCTTCATCTCGGGATTTAACCCCCGATAGAATTACTCTCGCTTCCTCTCCTCGGCGGAGGCATAATAAGATGCGTACTGCACCATATGGTTGAACACATGGGAGTAGTCGTGGGCATTCCTCCCGCCTTGCTTCAGCTCCAAGAATTCTTGGAACTTCCTCTTCATCATTCCTAGAGGTATTGGTAGGCGTGGAATGCCTCCCGGAACTCCTGCCATTCGACGGCGTGGCCAAAAGGTAGTGAGGCGACATAGTTCGCCCACCATGCACCGGCGGCACCGTGAAGCTGCTGCACCGTGAAGAGAGTCTTCTGCCGCTCCATGCATTAGAGCATCCCGAACTTGGACTCGATCATCCGCAGCCAGTTGTCTGCCTCCAGTGGTTCCGCCGCTTCGGTGAACACCGGAGGATGCGTACTCATGAAATCCGAGTACGTTGTAGTGTGGGGCTCACGAGGCCCCCTCTCTTGACGCCTCCCACCTGGGACGTATTTTGCACGATCATGCGGAGCAGGTCGGTCTGCTCCTCACGAGAGCCCACCAGTGCCGAGATCACATCCACTAGTGTAAGCGGAGGCGGCGGTGGTGGTTGTTGCTGCGGGGTGTTGTCGTAGGCAGGTGGCTGGGAGTCATGACCCCCTTGCTGACTAGAGCCCCCGACCTCATGCGTGGCCCAAGTACGAACCATCTGCAACCATACGACAATAAAAATCAGTCCCACAGCATACTCCATGCAGTCCAATAAAATAGGTGTAAAACATAATGACAGTAAACATGCGATACATCTCGTGCATGGATAATGTAATAACTTTGCACAAGCTACACCATTACCAGACCAAATATACATTAGTGAGATCCAAATTGACATACTTACTCTTTGGAAGTTCATCTCAACTAGATTTGATCACTACGAGACGTTAATATCGCTTTGTCATCACGTATACTACCCTTTATCTTCAATACGACACAAACATGGTCTCTAGCAAAAGAAACTCGAGTAGGAAATATACTAAAATATTTAAATAGTTGAATATAACAACTCATGAGTATGTTCTACCCCATTGGAAGTAATCAAACCCCCTATGGTACAACAATCGTTCACATGAGTTCAACTGTTCATCCCTCTGCCCAGAATGACCAGTTTCTACATATCCCAGATTTTGACCTGGTACTTGGCATTTTCATGACTCAAGTTGAATACCAAAGTTAACGTTCACTTCAGTATATTTCCAACAAGTATTTATTTGCCCTCATATCAGCTCTGGTTAGAAAGTTATGATAATTCAAAGTCAACAGAATTTCTGAAAGAATTTCAACAGCACCTCCTTTGAAAGTTGCTGTTTTCAACTCTAAATTCCACTGAATTCCTTACTGCAATTGCAGAAACTTTGAATTACAAAGATGTAACAAATCTCCTAAACTTTCCAAAAATGTATAATATGATAATGTTTTGTTTTTCTACAAGAAGTTATGCTTCAAAAACAGAACAGTCCAGAGAGTTTTTGAATCTGTCCTGTTTCTGGACAGTTTACAATCATCTGGAATTTCAACCAGTTTAAGGTGTGATTCTGCTCTGGAAGTCTACAACAAAGTTGTAGAGCACTAAAACTCCTTTCCAGAACTATATCCCACACCCCCACTGGATAAGTAACCTGTGAGTTATGCTGTGTTAAAGTTCAGCAACCTTGCTGCCAAAACAGACACTCTGTTTTTCAATCCCTTTGAGCTAAACTAATCAACTGTTGAATTTTTCTACCTAACCAGGGTCCTAAATATTGAAACTTGGTTATCTTAGTTCCTTGTTACCATAATATTTAATGCAAATGCTTATTACATGTCGGTACTACGTTCCTCACAAAAAGGAAAATCCTAACCGGATTATACCGGCATATACGTCTCGATTGTGGCACTAAACGGTCCGTCGCACACGTGTACCCCACGGAATACATACGTGGTTAGTACCTGCAGAAGAACAATCAATAGTGATGCACTCAAAGGTTGTTATCATTTCAGACAGGTCCATATTTGAAAGTAAATACGTACGCCCGTATCATTGCCATACGGCCGTCCTTGAGTTAAGCCACGTCTCAAGGTACGTGATCGTGTTTTCACACCACACGACGGGGAACCCGAGTAGAACATGAACGGGTCATCAAGGTTGGGGATTTTATCACCCCAACAGATACCACCTACTGCCCTGCAGGGCACGCCGATGGCAAGCGCTGCGTATGTCCTCCTAGTCTATTTCCAGAAGAACACACTATCGCGTTACCGACCACACGATGGGGTTTCCACTTTCTTGCCTAATGCACGCCAGGGACCAGCTTTCATATGAACTCAGGAACATGAAGAGTTGAAGAGTTTCATATTGACGTCTCACACCAAGCTGTGAGACCTATCCCTGAACCACTTTCCTTGTCAGGGGAGCTAACCGAAATTGAACCGCTTTCGGTGGCGTTCCTTACCATTTTTACCTGAGCGTAGGTACGTCATTACATAATCAAAATTCAGAATTATAACAAGTATGTTAGTCATGCCACTTTAAGTAACTATAATACTATAGTTCTTATTTGGGCATACTAGCGATTCCTCACCGTAATCCTAAGTTTTTCCGTAAAACTGTCCTTATTTAGTGTGATATCCCCTAAGCAGCTCTGATGCCAGCCTGTGATGGACCGAAATCCGTACGCCCAGGATCTCAGAGGGTGGTGCCGCACGATGCGACATCCGACAGCACACACCATAAGGAAACCATACCATTACATTGAAAACGAACTAAATATGTACAAAAGGTAGTGCAAACCTTCAGTTTTACACCTAATTACAGAGTTCTACAGCGGAAGCTAATTTTTACAACTCACGCTCACATAACTAGCAAAAGTCGGTTGTCCAGCCCTACGGACAACCCACACTAGCTCCACACATCAGCTCAGCGCGGCGTGTACGGCTCCCACTCAGCCGTGGTCCCCGACGGAGTGTAGCCCTCACCGGTGGACTCGTACCCCGAGTCCGTGGGGTAGTCCTCACCTGCAAAACACTCATAGCAGCAACCGTGAGCACGATGGCTCAACAAGTCTTAACTGACTCTCCTACATATGAAACTCTACATGCAGGTCATACTCGAATATAGGATGATAATTTGCAGCAAACGAACACGCCTACAAGTTCATCCTTAGTTCATCTTTTAGCCACAAATTAATGGTTCAGGAATCTGAAATTTAGTAAGCAATATTTGGTGGCACACGGGTAGCAATACAAGTTATTCATAACAGCAATATTGAATCACATCATTTCATATGTTAACCTACGTCACTGCTCAGTGACCAAGTGGTACTCATCACCACGAGGGACGGTGAACTCGATATACACCTGCAGGGATACCCGAAGAGCATGTCACGTACGCCCACCCGTGAATCTGCACAGCATGCTCACTCGATGTCGTACGGGACAACCTTTCACCAAACAGCCCAAACGTTGAACCGGTCGCACCCAAATGGACAGGAGGTTCCCTACACAGAGCATCTCTCTATGCCCGTTAGCGGATTTCCATCTTGCTGCCCTCAACCTACACCTATAAATCGGTGAGTTATGTCTCGACGCCCGGAGGTATAGGTTACATCAGTTTATCGGGGCCCATATATCTGATATGCCTTCGGTACGTTCAAACTTGTTCAGCGTGGGCCACACACGGAACGGTCCTCAATCGACACGGACAGGGCTGCGCCCACAAGACTTCCTCTTGCTACGCCCTAACCCCTGCCTAATCTCATTTTCTTACTAAAGTGATCTCACATCACTCGAACCAATCCCATGTGCCCCGAAGCCTATACTCGCGAGTAGATTCTAACTACTCGACTTGTACCGAAGTATATACACATTAAGCAGAGCATAAACTACTCAGGGACTTAGACACTACCCTCACTTTTGTTGGAATGATCTGGTTATGCATTTGGGGTTTCATCCATCCTACACCTAATGCACATACATACTTCACACTAAGTGTATATAAAGCAAAACTTTATAAAACTTGTTAAATGTAAATCGGGGCTTGCCTTGTTGCTGCTGGTCAGGGGTTAGGGTCTCGTCCGGAAGCTGCAAGTCCAATACTTCCGGGGTCTCCTCGCCTTCAGCGACTACACGTAAGCACATTAACGAAATGTCAATTTAAATGCAATATTTAAATTTAGTATGTAAAGACTGTAACTCTAGCTAGATATCCCATTTGGCTCCGAAATGTTTACTGTGGCTTGGTAAGGACCTAACCAGAGACTTGACCAAATTTTATTTGAATCAAAACTCATTTGAGCTCTGCACAAATAAAAGTATAATTGGTCATTACTAGAGCTTCTAAGGATTTCCAGGGATTTTCATGGATCAAACCATTACTTTCTGGAAACTAGAGTTTGAGATGGTTATAAAGGAGTTGGTATCATTTAATTTTAAGAATCCTAGAGGAATTTATGCCCTAATCAAGATTTGAGAAAATCTGAAAAATGTTTCTGGACATTTTTCTATTTTCTCAGGGCAGTTCACTTAATCACACCATTAGGAGGACTAAATGAACTTGGATGGATCTGAAATTTTCCTGTAACTCAAGGATTTTCAAATGAACGTCCTAGCCAAATTTCAGAATTTTCCATAAAATAATTCTCCAGATAAAATTCCCAACAATTTAAACTTGAGGGAATTAATTCTGGAAAAAGAATAGGTGTCATGAGCTGAAACTTGTTTTGCTGGATAGTACACACAGATATAAATCCAAAAAAATTTGGTTCACTCAATTTGGAGCTTCCTAGTCAGAGATATGGATTTATTAAGTTTGGGTAAAGTCTGAAAATGGGCTCTGTTTATTTTTCCTATTTTCAGAGACATAAAGGATTGACACCACATTTGGCCAATCAAATAAGGTCCAATGCCTCTGAAATTTTTACTGGAGTTCAGGGATTTTTAGAAGAATGTCCTTCCCAAATTTGGGAATTTTCCAATAAATAGAACTCCTGTAATAATTCCTACAAGATTTTCCTTAAATGAACTAATGAGCCAAATCTAGTGATTTTCATAACAATTGGGATGCACCCCTAGATAGTACTCACTTAGAATCCATTGGAATTTATTTAAAAAAATTTGGAGGTTCCTATCAAAAGTTATGAGCAAATGAAGTTGAACTGAAACTGAAAAGGAGGGAAAAAGTTTAAACTCTGGCGCGTGGGCTCCACACCACAGTAATCTTCTTCAACCTCGCGCCACACGGCCGAGCGGAAGCGACCTCCACGGAAAACGTTCTTCCAGCCTCCCCTAGGGCTCCCACTCGCCGCCCCTCCCTTTAGGAGCACGGGGAACTCATCCCCGGGGGCGGCCGAGGCCCCCGACCACCGGAAATGGGCCGGCGACGAGCAGCGGCGGCGGCCTCGCTCTAGAATGGCTCAAAGTCTTCGGTTTTTCTTCCTAGAGCACTGTGGTGGATCCCTCGCCACCGGCATGAGCTCAAATCAGCTCAAAAGTAGCTGCAAATAGGAGTTCATCGGCGACCTAAGGTCAAACTCGGTGCCGGCTCAAAATTCTCGAAGAACAGCGCCAAAACTCGCTGAAATTCGATTGTTCTTGATCCTAGAGGAGTGTGGGAGTGTCAAGATCATGTTTGTAGCTCGGCCTAAGTGATGTTGGATTGATTGCGACAAATTTTGAAAATTTGTGTGGCTCGGTCTTATGAACACCGAATCACTAAAACGCAAAATTCGTTCTCGATATTGCACTAGAAAAGGAGAGGTTTGCACCGTAAGTTCGAGCGGTTGAAAACAGTCCTCTTTGCTGTAGAGAGTTCGCCACAAAATGGTTTATAGCGCCTGGGCGCCGGTTAGCAGAATTGTGTCAGGAGCGTGTGTGAGTTTGCTTCGGTTGTGCGAGGGAAAGGTGAACAACGTGAGGGGAAGGAACGGGTCACGGCAGAAGCTACACATTTATTCCTTCGGTCACCGGTTTCCCCCGAGCAGGAGGTGGCGTAAGAATAGGCGGTCGGTTCGCGCCGTGGTCGGGAGGTGGCGCGCGGCTGCGTTCGGCTGCCGCAGTGAGAAACAGAGGAGACTTCGGGGGTAAGTCTACTGACCAGTGGACCCGATTTCTCCTCTCTTCTTTTCTTTCCAATTCCATTTAGCAAACGAGACCCAAATTTGATAAAAATTGGAGGATAGGCCAAAAGACATGTGAGGAACACATTGGTGCACTCAAATTTGAATTTCAGTGAAGCTAGTGTTCTTACGATAGAATTCTTATTATCACTGCTAGCATGATTACGAAGGCAAGATGGAAATGTACAGCGGCGCGTTGAGAATGGGAGAGGCTGCGGCGTGTTGCTCTGAAAAAACAATGGAAAGAATTTGAAACTGAATTTTAAATTAAAATTCAAAGTGTCGCCCGTTTTAATTCCAACAAATAGGGTATACTTTCCAAATGAGCTGAAAATTTGCGGGGCTATTATCGGATGTGTGGAGAATCAAATGGTAGATTTTGATCTCCGTGTTTGGACATTTTTGCATGTTTAATTTAGCATTTGGATCTCACACCGTTGTATTCAAAAATTTAAATTCCCTCTCATTTTCTCGGTGTGACTTGCAGCTCCACTTGCTAGAATTTTGGGATTTCACATTCCCCTTCTGCTAAAGCTCTTCCGTATATTGCACGTATGCTTGAATAGAAATTTTGAAGAGTTGATCCTTTTCATTTTTGGTCAACTCATCATATCCCTGCAGGGTTAGCGACACCCTTTGCCGGGCAGCTAGACCACAAACCCTGGACAATCTCGTATTCACTCTCGTGTCCAGGGGTAAGCCTTCGTCATTGACCTCACCAACACTGATAACGTCCGTTAGCCACGACGTCTGTGACCTTTTCTTTCATTGACGACAGGCAATTTCTGAATGTGATCTGACCGATGCATCCCCTTCATGAGTGTGATGACTCTGCTGCTGTTGAGGAGTCTGCTGTTGAGCCTCTTCGATCTGCTGCTGATGCTTCGACTGAGACATCTTCAAAATCAATAGTTAGGGCTTGATACCGTGATCGAGGTCGAGGCAGAGGAGTCGAGGTCGATGATGGCAGCGCGACAATGACCAAGAGCTTGAGGAAGAGGGACGGCGGTGGAACGCTCTGAGGGCAGGGTCGAGGCGGCGGAGTGCTCCGGGGACGGGGCGGTGGCGTGCTCCGTGGACGGGGTCGTGGACGATAGGTGGCGGCGGTGCCAGCGCGGAGGTTTCTAGAGAGAGAGAGAGAGAGAGAGAGCACAACGGTCGTAAATTTTGCTAAGTGTTTGGAGAGAGCGCGCCATAGCTAAAATACCTAGTGCAATACTCGGAGACGAGCCTACTAAGAGTGTGTCTCCATTTAGCTTCCTTCGTAATTACTTACGAGACGAGGCTACTAAGAGCACGTCTCCCTTTACCTGCATCGACGAGATGTGCAATTACTCTGAAGTCAGGGGATCCATCACAGAGATCTTCTGACTTTCCTAGGTCGCTGCAATGTGGGACCGTGCATACTTATAGCGCGTCTCCAGTTTGCTTTGTTCGCTGGAAAAAAGATTTGCGAAGTCAGGGGATCGTCAAAGAGATCCTCCGACTAGGCCGCTGCCATGTGGGACCGTTGCCATGAACGAGGAGCCATGAAAAATCATGTGTCCGTTGCCATTCGAGCGCACAAGTTCCATCGCACGAAAGAATTCGAAGTGATCCGACTTTCATAGTGTTCTCCGCACATTATTTATAGGGGAGGCCTTCCCCTTCTCCGCACCATCATAATCTTCCTCTTCCCCTATTCTTCGTCTCCCTCGCCGCACCGGAGCCTTCCTCTTCCTCTAGACTTTCTCAATAGCACCACCAAAGCGCTCCCGACCACCATCTCCGTCCCCGGCTCCAACCGCACCTCCGTTGCTTTCCTAGGCGGAAGAGAGGGAGTCCCTGCTTGGCAAAATCGCTCGCCTGGAGTCAAAGGTTTCTCTCAAGTCAGTCGACAACGACCTCAAACCTCTGTGCGAGCAAATGACGAAGGATGTAATTAACAGTACATTTGATGTCATGCGGCTTCTTGGTCTTGGTCCCCTTCCAAAATGTACTAGAATGGGCACCGTAGGCCACTACCTCTACGGGTTAAGCGCAGTGGCCGGTTGTCTTCACGTGATGCGGGAGACGATTGGTGATGTGCTTGGGGTTGAGGGCCGTAGGGAGTTGTTGGAGGCGGTCGCCGACAACTATGGAGCTCCAGTTCCACCGAAGAACTAGGCGATTGTCTGTTGTTTTCTTTTGTTGTTTTAAAAATGTTATTTTTAATTAATGTTAATGAATGTGTGTTTGATGATGATCGTCTGTTTGATAATAAATGTGTGTTTTGATGATGAATGTTAATGAATGTTATTGTGTCCGACGAGCTCTCCCAATCGAGGAAATTAATTCTATTTTTTGGTTTGGACATCAACCAACCTAATTTACCTGCCTACTTCAAACATATTCGTAGTTGGAATTATGAAAACTCTGAATGGAAGTCTAGGGCGACAGCAGAGCGAGAGAGCATGAGGTCTAAAATTTGCCAAAAATTTGCTAAGCGTTTGGAGAGATCACGCGCAACAATCGGAGACGCGCATAAGAAACGCCCGACTATCATTTCCAAGTATGTGAGACGCGCCTGGTATGGGTGCTTCTCACCTTTTATTTGCTAGAAAATTGCTAAGTGTTGGGAGAGATCACGCGCAATAATCGGAGACGCGCTTTCTGTGGGCTTGTCTCCCATTTTACTCAGTTCAGAGACGCTCTTACTTAGAGCGCGTCTCCCTTTGGCTTCATTCAGGGCAGAACAAGTGCTAGATTCAGTAGTGAATTCCATCTTTCACAAATTGAGAAAGATTTCAGAAACAGAACACGAGGCATCAAGTGGCCATATTTTCACACATTTAGCATATTTTACACATGACCAATGAAAGTTACATTTTCACTGAAATAGCCATATTTTCACAAATTGAGCATATTTTCATAGAAATATCAAATGAAAGTCAAATTTTCACTAAATTGAACATATTTTTACATATTGAGCATATTTCACAAAATCAGTTTGCCACTTTCCATTGCGGTCTTGGTTTTTTAAAATTCTTGACTTTTTCATTGTGGCCGTTGTGCAAGCAAGGAGCTTTATTGGCCGATGGTATTCTTGGCTTGATCATCGAGGTGACGAACGGAGGAATCTCATGAAATTGATCAAACTCTTCCTCATCGACGGCATTCTCGACTCTGATGATTTGTCGTTTTCCGGGTATAACCACCTTAAGTCTTTTATTTGTTGTGTCTAGAACATAGAACACTTGAGCAACGTGTTCTACTAACACGAAAGGCTCCGACTTATATCCTTGACGGTTAAGATCAACGCTAATGAAACCGTACTTGTCTTGTACAACACCTTTGATTCCATCAACCCAGTTGCAATAGAAAAGAGGAATCTTGAAACCCTGAAAGTCAAGCTCCCAGATCTCTTGTATTTGACCATAGTACATGGTTTTGTCTTGTCCCGTAGCATCATAAGCTTCAACATGTACACCACTATTCTGATATGTGCTTTTCTTATCTTGTTGTTAAGTGTAGAACGTGTGTCCATTTATGTCGTACCCTTGATATGTCATAACGGTGAATATAGGACCACGAGCCAACTTTTTTAGGTACTCACTTGTTTGAGTATCCGATGAATGAGAAATCCGATCTCGAAGCCAGCCAATGAATTTTTTCATGTGTTCATTTGCTAACCATGATTCATTTTGGCCAGGGTTGTCTCTAAGCAGCACCTCCTTGTGCTCATCCAAGTACTCGGACACAATAAACATCTGTTGCAACACATGGAAATGAGCGCAGAAGAATAAATGTGGATCCAGAATTATAGCCTTCTTCCCAATGGTCCCTTTTCCTGTGAGCCTCCCCTCATGACGAGACTTGGGAACACCAATCGGGTTACTCGGGTCAGCGTAGTTTAGAGCCCACCCCACGGCTTCCTCTGTCCAGTATACTTGTACCATGCTGCCTTCAGGGTAAGCTCGATTTCTAACGAAGGACTTCAGTATGCCGTTGACTCTCTCGTACGCATACATCTAGTGAAGGAACACAGGGCCAAGTAGCTTTATCTCCTTAATAAGATGAGTTGTGAAATGGATGTTGATGTCGAAAAAGGCAGGTGGAAAATACATCTCAAGGAAGCATAAAGTTTCATAGTGTCTTTTTTTCCAAGGACTCGAGAGCTGCTTCACTTAGTACTTTTTTACCACTAGAATTGAAAAAAAAAAGCAAAAGTTCATTAGAGCCTCCCGAACATTGATAGGTAGGATATTCTGAATTCCAACAGCAATCATCTGCGTAAGCTATACATGGTAATCATGATATTTCACATCGGGAGCTACATCTAGATCTGGAAATGAAGTAAGCCTTGAGAAGTTTGTCGAGTAGCTGGATGGTACTTTCACATTTTTCAAGAACCCACAAAACTCTTTCTTCTCATGTTTTGAAAGGGTGATGCATGATGTGGGAAGTCAGTTCCTTTTACCGAGTCATCGAGCCACAACTCAGGCCTAATTCCCATTTACTTTAGATCAGCTCGTGCATGTCCATGGTCCCTAGTTTTCCCATCCATGTTAAGCAATGTCCCGAGTAGGCTCTCGCACACATTCTTCTCAACGTGCATCACATCAATCGAAATGACGGACGTCGAAGTCTTTCCAATACGATAGCTCCCAAAAAATTGATTGCTTCGTCCACATGTCATCTTCGGCAGTCCAAAAAGGGATAATTCTGAACCTACACGCCTCACATGCATAACGCATGTGAGACGGGTCGGTCAGAAACGGGTGACAAATATTGTATAGGTTACGTTAATCTTACATTTTGGGGTGATTTACGAGAGAGAGGTAAGGACGAGAGAGAGAGGAGGAAAGAACGAGGGTGATTAGGGCAAAAAATGGTCTGAGAGTACTCGGCGACAACGGCTGGCGGCGGAGGAACTCCGACGAGATTGTTCTCCAACACAGATGGAGAAAAAAGCTTGGGACATGATCGGTTGGCTTCACAAAAACCGAAGAAGAGCTAAACTTAATCACAGAGTTGGCAAAGGCGGTGGCGGCCATGGCCTTCGCACCGACGGCGCTTCTGGATCAAAACCGTGAAGAAAATGGTTCCACAGGGTTCTCGACGGTGCTCTACTCTGTATAAGCGCGGCAATGGGGAAAATTGACTTTTAAATGGGTTGTGTCGGGCCATAAGTGGGTTGTGTCGGGCTGAGCCAGCCCGAAGCCTATTTATTTACATATCGATATTAATACACTCAAGCAATCAAATTAAACTCAAATTTCTAACAATTTCCAACTAAATAATAAAAATAAAACAAATAATTAACAAATAAACACACTAAATAATAACAAAGATAATTTACACCTGAATAAACAAATAGCAAAACTAATTAATGAACTAAGTAATATAACTAACTAATTAAATAACTAAAAAATCTCCAAGATTAATCAAGTAACTAAATTATAAAATAAATATTAAACTAACTTAATAATCAACTAAACCAAAGTTAAGTAACCTGATTAAGTAATAAATTAACTCATTAACTAAACTAATTAATAAAATAACTGAATTAATTAATAAATGAACTAAATAACTAATTTATACAATTAATTAATAAAACTTACCTAGAAGTGGCGGCAAAGCGGAGCAGGCTCGGGGCCGAGTGGCGGTGGCGGGGCCGGGGCGGCGCGGGGGCGCAGGCGGCAGCGGCGGCGGGGCCGGGTGACGCGGCGGCGGGGCTGGGGCGGCGCGGCGGCGGCTCGGGCGGAATAGCTCGAGCCCAGGGCCGGGGCGGCGAATATAATCAATTATTTACGACGACTCAATAACTTAGGACGGCCCAACTATTGGGCCGTCATAAGTTATGTGTAGTTTACGACGGGTATTTAACTTACCACGGCTTAGGGTTCTTGCCGTCGTAAGTTACGTGTAACTTACGACAGGCCTCTAACTTACGACTGCCATGGGCACATGGTCGTCGTAAGTTAGTTTACTTACGACGGCCCACCAGGACTGTCGTAAGTTATGTTACTTACGACGGCTAGCCGTCGTAAGTAATCTAGCCGTCGTAAGGTGTGAGATTCCTGTAGTGGTCATGACAGTTTTCCAACTCTGTAGAGTTTGTACAGCTTTACCCACAAGTAGTGATTTCATCCCCGTTTCCAGGTGGACTAAAATAACCTCCCTGTTGCCCATGGTAGCCAACCACGTTACACACTTCTGTGGTGTGCATTTAGGAGATCACTATAATACCTTTACAAAGCGATTTCCGACTAATAAGAACCATAGAAATGGAGAAAGCACCATACAAATGGAGAAGAGAATATAGAAATGGAAAAAGGAACATAGAAATGGAGAGAAATGGAAATAAGATAGCTGGATTGAGCCATCCCAAATTTCCCCACCAAATTTCACCCAAAATTTCCCAAAAATTCCCCAAATTCCCCAAAGGGGGAATTTCCCCCACATTTGGATGGGGGGATTTTTCCCAATTTGGCCGCAGCCCTAGAGGGGGGGAAACCCTAGGACTCTGTAACACCCCAAAACCTGTTAAGAGGGGAATTTAAAATTTTTTGGACGTATTGCATGTGGTGCAGAAATTCAAATTCAAATTGGAATTCAAATTCAAATCAAAATAGAAAAGAAAAAGAAAAAAACAAAACCCCTAGCCAGTGGGCCGAAACCCACCGGCCGGCCCAACATTTCCCGCGCCAGCCCACAGCCGCGCGCTCCCCCCTCCCTCTCACTGACACGCGGGACCCGCGTGTCATCCCCCACCTCTCGCTCGTGCCAACAGCCGGGACTCCTCCGCGCGCCGAATCCAAACTGCCCCGGAAAACCGTGTTCCCCAGCCGAATTCTGGTCCCGGACGACTCCAACTCGATCACAACCGACACGCCGCCCTCCCCCGTCTATATAAACGCCGGCACCGCCCCGTTTTCCCCACCCGATCGGCTGTTTTTCCTCCCGGTGAGAACCGAAGCTCCGATCACCTTTTTCTCTCGACCTTCGCTCGGGATTTCTGATCTAACGCGCCGATCTTGTTGCACCACCCCCGGGGAAACATGCAGGTGCAGAAAACTCGGTAGATTGCGCTCTAAACACAACTCCGACGTGCATCACCGCGATTCCATCTCGGACCTCGTCGCCGACAGCCTTCCAGGGCCTCCGAGCTCAAGAAAAACCCCGAGGTGAAATCCCCGACCTCCCCTCTACCGATCTATGCCATGAAATCCCAGTTTTAGGAGGAATAGACAAAGATCCGAAGTTTTCCGGTGAGATCGCCGCCTCCCGCCGCCGCGCGCCGCCGAGCAGCGCGGGCTGGCTCCGGCCAGGGCGACGTGGCCGCTTGTGCGCCGTCTATTTTAAATCGCACGGTAGACATAAAACCCCCGCGTACCAGTTCGACGTTATAATCCCAGCCGTCTGTTTTAAATCGGACGGTCCACGTCGGCCCCGCATTATAAAGGTCGGGATTCTTACGCGCTACCCCTGGGGATCTCGGAAAACACGAGCTAGCCCCAGAAACTTCTGATCTAGCCCCTGGAACTTCAGAAATTCGTGTAAATTCATTTTAAAATCAGTTTTAGCTCTGGACTTAATAAAAATTTGGAAAACCCATCTGTTATGTGTAGTTAGACCCCTGGAAATTTATGAAATAATATAATAGACCCTGTAATGGGGTGAGTTTACCTTTTTAACCCTATATGATATTAAATTCAGGAATTTGAATATGTGATTAGGATTTAAAATTTAAAAGGTGAGACAAACACATTGTAAATTCAAATTTAAACTCTCCTAGCACTTGGAAAACTTTAGAATGTGTTAAAAGTAGATTTTAAGCTGAAATGAATCTGTCTAATTGATTGTTCACATTTATTAGTTATAGGGACACATTTTTAGGTTAGGAAATAATTCTGAAAATTGGTAAAATAAATTTAAATTAGTTCACATCAGAGGAGAAGTTCAAGAATATATTATTTAATATTTTAGATCAGAACCTATTCTGTTTAGATGATATGCCCTACTATTTAATATTAAAATTTACTTTTAGTCATAGAAAATAAATCTGGAAAATATAGAAAAATAGGTATGCATGATTAGAAAATGATAAATGAAGTCTCCAAATCCAAAGACTTCAGTTTAGGATTGGTAGAAGATCTGAAAACCCATTTGGAGTAGGAAATTACCTTCCATGCAAACTTGGTAGTTAAGAAGTATATTAATTAAATATAAAGAATTTGTTCAAATTGAAAATTCATATATAGTGTGCAAACAGAAATCTGAATACAAAAGTTAGAAATCATATACATATGTTTAAAAGTGCATGTAGGCTAAAAATCAACACATCTAGAGTAACCACAACACTTAGGAATGTGAATGACTATCATATGTATGTATGTGTGGAGTGCAAGTGTGAACTATGTCTTATAGATTGTTGTTTTCTTTTGCTATGTGTGTTGGCATGAGCAGAACCTGCCCCAGAGCAAGTTCTTCCCTTCCAAGATCAGGACTATCCATTCCCAGAGCAGCAGGAAGAAGGCAAGTGTCCTTGACCACTTTGATCCTATGCTAGGATGTGTAGATAGAATTATTTGCATTGTCAATTGAAATATGAAACCCATGCTAGGTAGTTTCCCTAGAATTGCATTACCTTGTTTTCCTTGTAGCTGGGGTTGGGATTTGCTTTATTATGTAATTCATTCATATTACTTATGCTTAGCCATGCTTAGAATGGGATAAATGGGATATGATATCATCAACTTGTTTACCTTATTCTTGAATGAGATATTATGAGTTATGTAGAGGTAGGGATCGAGGCAAGTTGGATGATTTGGTTGGTGCTGGGTGCACGAGACTCAGGTTTGTGTTTAGTACTTGCCTGGATCCTAAGGACCATTTCATGGAGCATGTAACCTGGCTTTACCGTGCCAACCACATGCTGAGATGGGGCAGCTTGGCCAATTAATTAGGTGTATCCCCGGCGTAGTATGGGTGTGTTGGATGGTGCGGGGAATAGGTGTCAGCTGGACTACCATATGAACCGCAAGGCTCAAGAGGGGGCCACTGCAGCGGGGTTGGAGCCTCTTGTATGCTGTTATGGGTGAAACCTCAGTGGGCCCACGCTCGTCGGGAATCCCTTTTTAAAGGCTTCGTAGTGATCTCCTAGCTACACACCTGGGAAGTGTGAATGTGGTTCGTGGCCACTGGCATAATGGAGGTTCTTTTAGTCCACCCGGCAACGGGGGATGAAATCACTACATGTGGGTATAGTGGTACAAACTCTGCAGAGTCAAAACTGCCATGACAGCCGTGCTCACGGTCAAGAGAGGCTTGGACTTATTCATGATTAGAGGATGATGACTTTGGAAGTTGTGGATGTTAAGCGGGGAGCTTGAAATTGGAAATGATGTTATGGTTATTTGATTATGATGATGGGCCGGGAGATTGGGACCATTTCACCTGTGTAGTAATGTAGGTGCTTAATAAGCTATGGTGGTAGGTAATAATTGCGTAGTGCTTTAACCATGAGTTCAACCTCTCCTTGCTCTAGCCTTGCATGACATAACTTTCCCACACTTGATGAGTACCCACGGTACTGAAACTTGGATATTTGTTGGTTTAAATTGCTGCTCAGGTCAAGGGTATGATGTGGTGTTTAATGATCAAGACTTCAGACCCGAAGAAGGATTCTAGGTTCATGGAGTCCCCCGGGCAACGCCTGTGACGGAGCCCACAAGAATAATATTCCGCTGCTAGTTTATTTACATGTTATAAACTTATTATCGTCCATCGAGACGTACCCTTTGTAAGACATTTATATTCGACACCTGGCTTGTAATAAATGATGCTTCACTATTTGTCATCACATGTATGAGAAAATGATCCTGGCATACATGTGATATTCACTCGGTTCTTCTTCGGAGAAACCGTGAGCCAAGGTTGCCTGTAGGAACGTGGACCTAGGTAGAAATGGACGTATTTAAGGACCCTATTTTCTTAAAAACTATTTTACAAAGGTGTGGGTTGAAAAGTGTTATTTAATGGGTCACTTTATTCACCTTGCCCCAACTCTATTTAAAACACGATCTTTATTTAAATCTTATCTAACTTGATTTTAAATGCTTTATGTTTTAGATGGTTCGCATAATCCGCACCGCCCGCAAGTCCACCGGAGGGAGAGTGCGCATAGTTGCCCTTGCCCTAAGAGAGGGGAATCGTCCGGTGACGTACCACTCCTACGGATTGGCAGTAGGAGGCTTGTTGCGCCATCTTCGGCGTATGCTCCAAGCCGCCAGCAATACGGGCAAGCTAACCATACACTACAGCTCCACCCGGACCATTCGTGAGAAGCGGAAGAATGGAGTTCAGAAATGATGATTATCCATAAAAATCAGCTGCTCAAGATCCACCGCTCTCCAGCTTGTCGAGCGACACAGGTCGGTGCGGAGAAGGATGTCACCTAGGAGGCTATCACCTGCCAGAGTCACATCTACCATCGCCACGTGGACAGGACTGAGTACATGTATGTCCTCCAGCGTGAGAGTGGTACAACGGAGTACAAGTACCCGCCAGTGCAGCAGGGGACTTCCCATGAGCACATGGACCTGTGCTTGGAGGATGCTGCTATGCTCAGCACTTGACTGCAGGAGTGCCAGCAGGAGCTTCAAGATGTTCGTGACACCCTGAAGGAGACTTAGGCGTTGCTTCGAGCCAGCTTGAGGGCGAGAGAAAGAGGAGATGGGAATGAATTGTGTGTCACCGTGAATGACACATAGACTCCTGACTCCCCAGATCGCCGAGCGAGTAGGCATCGCCGCACTTCTCCACAGGCAGCCTCCCCACCCAAAGTGGAGTCAGAGGGCAGCCGCAATAATGAGGAAGATCCCGAGGAGCCAGCTCAGTGATACGATTCGTGTAGAGTCCTTTCCCGTAGTTCAGCAGGTTATCGAGTAGTCGAGTCAATACCTTAGTTAATGGTGTGTTAATGTTTGGTGTGTGACGTGAGTTGTGGAAGCCATGGGCATTTGTCCACAACCTCGTCTTCAGGTTGTTTTGCTTTGATGTGTGAACCCCTATGAATTAAGAGTGCATTTATTTTCGCGTGAGACGTGAAACCCTCATAAAATGTAAATATAATAAGGCCTCAAAAGTTTAAGTTTAAACAAGCAAATTGGGAAGTTAATGCATAATGCTTTAAATTAACATCTGGTTGATCATGATAGATGGCCGGAAGAGGAAAGGGCCGTGGTGCCAACCCCGCCAACAACAACGATGAGGCCGGCAACCCTCATCTTTCTGGAGGACAAGACAGGGGTGGTCGCCGTGAAGGAGTTGATCCCATCCAACAAATGCTTGAAAATCAGAATCAGCTCATCCAGAGCCTAACTCAAGTGGTGGCCAACTTGCATCAAGTTCCACCTCCACAAGCTGCACCACGCCAACCAAGGTTGAGTGAGTTTCTAGGGACTCAACCTCCAAAGTTTGCAAGTGTTGCTGAACCTCTGGGGGCAGGCGATTGGCTAAAGACCATTGAGGGCAAGATGAGGATCATTTAAGAGAATTGACAGGGAAGGGGTACATTCGTCCTAGTTCCTCACCATGGGGAGCTCCAGTGATATTTGTGCCCAAGAAGGACGGAACCCAAAGGTTATGCGTAGACTACCGTGCGTTGAATGAAGTAACCATCAAGAACAAGTACCCATTACCCCGCATTGAAGACTTGTTTGATCAGTTGAGGGGAGCTTGTGTGTTCTCGAAAATTGATCTCAGGTCGGGATACCACCAACTTAAGATAAGGCAAACTGATATTCCAAAGACAGCTTTCGTATCTCGGTACGGACTGTATGAATACACCGTCATGCCTTTCGGGCTAACTAATGCCCCGGCATACTTCATGTATCTCATGAATAAGGTATTCATGGAATATCTGGACAAATTTGTGGTGGTTTTCATAGATGACATTCTCGTCTTCTCCAAATATGAAGAAGAACATGAGAAACATCTAAGGTTGGTGTTGCAAAAGCTGAGAGAACACCAACTATATGCCAAGTTGAGCAAGTGTGAGTTTTGGCTAAAGAGAGTTCCCTTCTTAGGACATATAATCTCGGAGGGAGGAATCTTCGTAGATCCCGCCAAGATCGAGGATGTACAGAAGTGGAAGACCTCTGAGAATGTCGGGGAAGTTCGAAGCTTCTTAGGATTGGCGGGGTATTATCGACGGTTTATCGAGGGTTTCTCCAAGATTTTGAGACCCCTCACCAAATTGTTGGAGAAGGGAATCACATTCACATGGACACCGCAGTGTGAGACGAGTTTTCAAGAGCTAAAGAAAAGATTGACAACAGCCCCAGTGCTAGTTATGTCAGATATGCAGAACTTTTCGGTGTACTGCGATGCCTCGGGAAACGGGTTGGGATGTGTTCTCATGCAAGAGGGGCATGTCGTGGCTTATGCGTCCCGGCAGCTCCGGAAACACGAGAAGAACTATCCTACACGTGACCTAGAGCTAGCTGCAGTGGTACACGCATTGAAGATCTGGTGGCATTATTTGATGGGGAAAAGGACAGAGATATATACGGATCATAAGAGCCTAAAGTATATTTTCACACAGCCAGATCTCAACCTCAGACAAAGGAGATGGTTAGAGCTAATCAACGACTTTGATGTGGGCATCAACTATCATCCTAGGAAAGCGAATGTTGTGGCAGATGCTTTAAGCCGGAAAGTGCAGGTCAATAGGTTGAGCTTGAAGGACATGCCTGCAGAATTGAAGGACGATGTTATAAGACTCAATCTATGCCTGGTGAATAGTGGTGAATCCATCGCCATGGAAGTGGACTCCACATTAGAGCAAGACATACGTGATGGTCAAAAGAATGATGAGAAGATACAAGAAATCAGAAAACTCATCAAGGATAATAAAGCCCCTGGTTTCAGAAAGGATGAACAAGGTACGGTGTGGCACGGGAAAAGAATCCGTGTGCCTGAAGTGAAGGAGATCCGTAAATTGATCTTGAAGGAAGCTCATGATTCCGACTATTCCATTCATCCTGGGAGTACGAAGATGTATCATGACCTCAAGAGCAGGTATTGGTGGTATGGCAGGAAGCGAGATGTCGCAGAACATGTTGCCCTATGTGACACATGTCAGTTGGTGAAAGCATAACATCAAGGACCAGCAGGATTATTGCAACCACTCAAAGTACCTGAATGAAAATGGGAAGAAATTGGTATGGATTTCATAGTGGGACTACCCAGGACCCAATCAGGATATGATTCGATATGGGTCATCATCGACAGGCTAACCAAGGTAGCTTATTTCATTCCCGTAAAAGAAAGCTACAGCGGATCCAAATTGGCGGAGTTGTACATGTCAAGGATCGTGTGTTACCATGGAGTGCCAAAGAAGATAGTGTCAAATCGAGGGACACAGTTCACCTCAAGGTTCTGGCAGAAGTTACATGAAACCATGGGAACTTATCTGAATTTTAGTTCTGCCTATCATCCCCAAACCGATGGGCAGACGGAAAGAACTAATCAGATCCTTGAGGATATGCTGAGAGTGTGTGCACTCAAGAACAATAGGAGTTGGGATAAGAACTTACCGTATGCGGAGTTCTCCTATAACAACAGCTATCAGCCTAGCATGAAGATGTCACCATTTGAGGCTTTGTATGGGAGGAAGTGCAGAACTCCCCTATTTTGGAACGAAACGGGGGAAAGTAAAGTGTTTGGGCCCGAAGTACTACAAGAAGCCGAGGCGAAAGTGAGGGAAATTCGCAACAACTTCAAGATAGCACAGACACGACAAAAGAGCTATGCCGATGTACGAAGAAGAGAGCTCGTTTTCAACGTGGGGGACTATGTATATCTCAAGGTGTCCCCTATCTGAGGACTTCGTCGGTTCAAGGTGAAAGGGAAGTTATCACCTCGATACATCGGACCCTTTCAAGTTCTGGAGAGGAAAGGCGAAGTGGCATATCAACTAGAACTGTCGGCTTGCCTATCAGATGTGCATGATGTATTCCATGTGTCACAGCTCAAGAAATGTCTGAGGACGTCTGAAGAGATGTTACCCATGAATGAGGTTGACGTAGCAGAGGATCTGTCTTATGCTGAGCAACCGTTCAAGGTTTTGGAGACAATGGAACGCCTCACAAGAAATAAAAGAATTCGGATGTGCAAGGTGCAGTGGAAGCATCACTCGGAAGAGGAAGCTACATGGGAGCGAGAACACAAGCTTAAGGCACAGTTTCCGGAATTGTTTTCCTAGAACCACCAATCTCGAGGACGAGATTTCTTTTAAGGGGGGTAGTGCTGTAACACCCCAAAACCTGTTAAGAGGGGAATTTAAAAAAATTTGGACGTATTGCATGTGGTGCAGAAATTCAAATTCAAATTGGAATTCAAATCCAAATCAAAACAGAAAAGAAAAAGAAAAAGAAAAAAAAACCCCGGCCAGTGGGCCGAAACCCACCAGACGGCCCAACATTTCCTGTGCCAGCCCACAGCCGCGCGCTCCCCCCTCCCTCTCACTGACACGCAGGACCCGCGTGTCATCCCCCACCTCTCGCTCGCGCCAACAGCCGGGACTCCTCCGCGCGCCGAATCCAAACTGCCTCGGAAAACCGCGTTCCCCAGCCGAATTCTGGTCCCGGACGACTCCAACTCGATCACAACCAACACGCCGCCCTCCCCCGTTTATATAAACGTCGGCACCGCCCTGTTTTCCCCATCCGATCGGCTGTTTTCCCTCCCGGTGAGAACCGAAGCTCCGATCACCTTTTTCTCTCGACCTTCGCTCGGGATTTCTGATCTAACACGCCGATCTTGTTTCACCGCCCCCGGGGAAACACGCAGGTGCAGAAAACTCGGTAGATTGCGCTCTAAACACAACTCCGACATGCATCGCCGTGATTCCATCTCGGACCTCGTCGGCGACCGCCTTCCAGGGCCTCCGAGCTCAAGAAAAACCCCGAGGTGAAATCCCCGACCTCCCCTCTACCGATCTATGCCATGAAATCCCAGTTTTAGGAGGAATAGACGAAGACCCGAAGTTTTCCGGCGAGATCGCCGCCTCCTGCCGCCGCGCGCCGCCGGGCAGCGCGGGCTGGCTCCGGCCAGGACGACGTGGCCGCTTGTGCGCCGTCTATTTTAAATCGCACGGTAGACATAAAACCCCCGCGTACCGGTTCGACGTTATAATCCCAGCCGTCTGTTTTAAATCGGACGGTCCACGTCGGCCCCGCATTATAAAGGCCGGGATTCTTACGCGCTACCCCCTGGGGATATCAAAAACACGAGCTAGCCCTGAAAACTTCTGATCTAGCCCCTGGAACTTCAGAAATTCGTGTAAATTCATTTTAAAATCAGTTTTAGCCCCTAGACTTAATAAAAATTTGGAAAACCCCTCTGTTATGTGTAGTTAGACCCCTGGAAATTTATGAAATAATATAATAGACCCTGTAGTGGGGTGAGTTTACCTTTTAACCCTATATGATATTAAAATTGGGAATTTGAATATGTGATTAGGATTTAAAATTTAAAAGGTGAGACAAACACATTGTAAATTCAAATTTAAACTCTCCTAGCACTTGGGAAACTTTAGAATGAGTTAAAAGTATATTTTAAGCTGAAATGAATCTGTCTAATTGATTGTTCACATTTATTAGTTATAGGGACACATTTTTAGGTTAGGAAATAATTCTGAAAATTGGTAAAATAAATTTAAATTAGTTCACATCAGAGGAGAAGTTCAAAAATATATTATTTAATATTTTAGATCAGAACCTATTCTGTTTAGATGATATGCCCTACTATTTAATATTAAAATTTACTTTTAGTCATAGAAAATAAATCTGGAAAATATAGAAAAATAGGTATGCATGACTAGAAAATGATAAATGAAGTCTCCAAATCCAAAGACTTCAGTTTAGGATTGGTAGAAGATCTGAAAACCCATTTGGAGTAGGAAATTACCTTCCATGCAAACTTGGTAGTTAAGAAGTATATTAATTAAATATAAAGAATTTGTTCAAATTGAAAATTCATATATAGTGTGCAAACAGAAATCTGAATACAAAAGTTAGAAATCATATACATATGTTTAAAAGTGCATGTAGGCTAAAAGTCAACACATCTAGAGTAACCACAACACTTAGGAATGTGAATGACTATCATATGTATGTATGTGTGGAGTGAAAGTGTGAACTATGTCTTATGGATTGTCGTTTTCTTTTGCTATGTGTGTTGGCATGAGTAGAACCTGCCCCAGAGCAAGTTCTTCCCTTCCAAGATCAGGACTATCTATTCCCAGAGCAGCAGGAAGAAGGCAAGTGTCCTTGACCACTTTGATCCTATGCTAGGATGTGTAGATAGAATTATTTACATTGTCAATTGAAATATGAAACCCATGCTAGGTAGTTTCCCTAGAATTGCATTACCTTGTTTTCCTTGTAGCTGGGGTTGGGATTTGCTTTATTATGTCATTTATTCATATTACTTATGCTTAGCCATGCTTAGAATGGGATAAGTGGGATATGATATCATCAACTTGTTTACCTTATTCTTGAATGAGATATTATGAGTTATGTAGAGGTAGGGATCGAGGCAAGTTGGATGATTTGGTTGGTGCTGGGTGCACGAGACTCGGGTTTGTGTTTAGTACTTGCCTGGATCCTAAGGACCGGTTCATGGAGCATGTAACATGGCTTTACCGTGCCAACCACATGCTGAGATGGGGCAGCTTGGCCAATTAATTAGGTGTATACCCGGCGTAGTATGGGTGTGTTAGATGGTGTGGGGAATAGGTGTGAGTTGGACTATCATATGAACCGAAAGGCTCAAGAGGGGGCTACTGCAGCGGGGTTGGAGCCTCTTGTATGCTGTTAGGGGTGAAACCTCAGTGGGCCCACGCTCGTCGGGAATCCCTTTGTAAAGGCTTCATAGTGATCTCCTGGCTACACACCTGGGAAGTGTGAATGTGGTTCGTGGCCACTGGCATAATGGAGGTTCTTTTAGTCCACCCGGCAACGGGGGATGAAATCACTACATGTGGGTACAGTGGTACAAACTCTGCAGAGTCATAACTGTCATGACAGCCGTTCTCACGGTCAAGAGCGGCTCGGACTTATTCATGATTAGAGGATGATGACTTTGGAAGTTGTGGATGTTAAGCGGGGAGCTTAACATTGGAAATGATGTTATGGTTATTTGATTATGATGATGGGTTGGCAGATTGGGACCATTTCACCTGTGTAGTAATGTAGGTGCTTAATAAGCTAAGGTGGTAGGTAATAATTGCGTAGTGCTTTAACCATGAGTTCAACCTCTCCTTGCTCTAGCCATGCATGACATAACTCTCCCACACTTGCTGAGTACCCACGGTACTCAAACTTGCATATTTGTTGGTTTAAATTGCTGCTCAGGTCAAGGGGATGATGTGGTGTTTAATGATCAAGACTTCGGACCCGAAGAAGGATTCTAGGTTCATGGAGTCCCCCGGGCAACGCCTGTGACGGAGCCCACAAGAATAATATTCCGCTGCTAGTTTATTTACATGTTATGAACTTATTATCGTCCATCGAGACGTATGCTTCGTAAGACATATCTATATTCGGCACCTGGTTTGTAATAAATGATGCTTCACTATTTGTCAACACATGTATGAGAAAATGATCCTGGCATACATGTGATATTCACTCGGTTGTTCTTCGGAGAAACCGGGTGTGACAGACTCTTTGGGATAAGTCCCATCTTGCTAGGACTCTTTGGTTGAGTCCCAACTTGATTAGGACTCTTCTTTTTCCCCTTATAAATACAACCCCCCAGCCCCCGCCTACACCTTTGGTCGCAGCCCCCCCCCCCAAACTTGCCGAGATTCCCCCCAACTCGCCGAGTTGAGCCCCCCCCCCCCCCTTGCTGGAGTTTGGTCGCCGGCGAGCCCCGCCGACGAGCCCCGTCACGCCTCGCCGTCGCCAGAGAAGAAGCCCGACGATCTGCCCTATCATAATTCCCCACAAAAAAATTCCCCGCTGGTGCCGTTGTTAGGAGGAAGGCCCTGCCACAAGTAGAAAGTGAGGTAGGTCTTCATTACCCATCTTACGACATCGCCGCTGTTTCTACGCATCCGTTTTCTTCGCCCCCTTTGAGTAGAAACTTTTGTGTGTGGACAGATCGTGTTTTGATCGATTTTTGACGGAGGAATTGATCTAGATCTTGTGTCAAGATCATCACCACGTCCACACTTGATACATACACCCTTGTTCATCATAAAACCCCATGAAAGCCCATTAAAATATGGAAGAAGAAGAAGTACAAACTTGTTTTATAAACTGCACCATAGTATTTGCATTCATCTACCCCATTGCATCTTGAGTAAAGTATGTGCATGATGATTGATTGCTGAAAATTTTGTGTGTGCATGGTCGTGAGTAGAAGGACAAGCTCAAGAGGCCGTCTACGAGGAACTACAGCACCAAGACTTTGAGACGCTTGAGCAACACGAGCCACGGGAGCAAGGCAAGTGCCCCTTGACCATATTGATCCCATGTTTTGAAACTGTTTTGTTTGTGAAAACCCGTATGCTTGAGTCAACTTGATGGGACACCCTTTTATAGGAGTTTACTAGTTTTGTTAACCATCCTTGCCGTCGGGAAAGTCGATGAGTTGGGTATGGTCGTTTTTCCTTTTTGCTTCGCTTAACTTACGGGATACAGGAAGCTGAAATAAAACATGGTTAGCTACTGCACTCATATGAATAATGATAATGATAACTTGATGAGGTCAATGAGAATGGAATCAGGGAGATCTAGGCAAGCTTGGTTCGTGGATGTTGCTGAATGAGATGGTGGTTTACTTGCCGTAGATCTAAGGACCGGTTCATGCGAGCACATGCTAGGAAAACAGTGCCACCACAAGGTCAAATATGGGTGTGGCTTAGCTGACTAATTAGGTGTATTGCTAGCTAGTTATGGACCATTGGATGGCGCAGGGAATGGAAGTCGAGAGGGACTTCCCTTGGAATTACATGGCACAATAGGGGGCCGTGGGTGGGAGAATGGAGATTCGAGCCTGCCGGTGAAACCTTAGTGGGTCCGTACATCCTAGTAGCCCCTTTGTAAAGGCTATTTTGTGATATCTTGTCCATACACCGACGGTTGTGTACTGGTATAATTGAGGTTCTTTTTAGTCGCCGACGGGTGACAAAATCACGAACTTGTGGGTAAAGTGGTGCCACCTCGACGGAGTGTAAAACTATCATGATAGTCGTGCTTCCGGTCACAAGCACGTGGCCGACTTCCATGATTAGAGGCAAAACTGGGGATGTTTATTCGGTATGGTTATGGTATGGTCATTGGGATTGGTTTTGGGACTGTTTTGGGTCGTGACAATGAGTTTTGTTTCGGTTATATGAATATGAGATGGTTATGTATATTTATGAGTATGAGATGAACTCGAGAAAGATTAATGGCTGATTGAAGCATGATAAATTGTCAATTATGATGAAAGAATGTTGCTGAATTACTTGGATATGTTGGGATTAAACTCACCTAGAAATAATTGATGTTTTTACCATGTTTATGAAATAAAATTTGCTTGCTGCAATGAGCCTTTTCATTCCCTACCTTGTTGTAAGCTACATGTCATACATTTCCTGCACTTGCTGAGTACGACATGTACTCACCCTTGCATTCCCACATATACATCAGCTACAGGAGAAGAGTACTTTGAAGAACATGTGGACTACTAGGCGTGCGCACTACCGTCAACATGCTTGTGGAGTTGAAGTTGGAGCCTGCTGTCTTAGCCATTTTGTGGAACATTTTGTTTAGAGTCTTCCACTGCTAAATAAGTTATATATTCATGAGTGGGACATTAAGTCAATGTAATAAATTACTTGAACATTATTCGTACGTGGTTATATTCTGAATTTCAATTTGTGGAATACATGTGCATGTGTGATGAACATCCTGTGCACACATATGCATTCACTTGGTTCATTCTCGGAACTGGGTGTCACAAATTGGTACCAGAGCCACGTTGACCGTAGGACGCAAGCCTAGGTAGAATGGACCACCACATGGGAGTGCACTTAACTCGTCCACCACCACATGGGGGTGCACTTAACCCCATTGAGGTGTCTGATGGACCATATTGGGAGGAGGTGAAGATGGAACCCCATGAGGAAGATGAAGTCAGTAGCTCTATGCATGAGGAAGAGGGTCTGAAAGAGGTGGAACCAATCGAAGACGACATGGAAGATGATCTACAAGAACAGCAGCATCGGTACGCACCTCAGGAGGAATTTCACGTGGGCTTACAACCAGTGGAGCCTCATGAAGCTATGTCGGAAGGAGATGGATCCGAAGAGGAGCCACCCCTTGCTGAGGCCGCGAATGAAGGTGATGAACGGGCCAACCGTTCAGTTCAAGAATTCCGGTCCGATGGGATGGAGGGAGGACACATATCCAAGGAGCTTAAAGAGTTTCTGGATTGCTGTAGCCTATACCCGGAGTATCTCCTCAAGAAAGTCCCTCGTCTCGGAAATGAAGAGTGGAAGGCTGAGGTAACCATCCTATCTAACGGTAGGGTTGTCACCCGGCACTTCACACCCACATGGAGAGCTACAAGGGCTGAAGCTATCAATGATGCTGCATGGGATGCACTCACCGGACTATGCTACGCCTTCTGTGAGCAGCTTGAGAACACTACCTTGGGCTGCACCCGTATCGGAGGAGTGGTACAAGGAAGATCATTGGACCCCATGAAGGAGCTCTTTCCAACCCACAAGCTGCTGATAAGTCTCAGAGGTTGCTTGTGGAGTTAGGAAACCACTATGCAAGCGCACAATAAGAGATTCGTTACCTCCACAAGAAGCTGTACTTGCTGGAAAAACAGGAGACTCGTGCCGACGCGGGAGCAAATGGAGCACCAGCGTCATCTATCCCTACATGGACTGCCGACTCACCATGGCGTGCGCCCATGTATGGATCACCCCTGTCACACAGCGAGAACAGCACCAGTTCTCAGGATTAAGTTTAGGTCCCCATTGAATAAAGTTGTAATAAGAACGCTTAGATCGTAGTAGCTTGAATAAGAGTGGTTTGCTGAACTTTTGTGATGATTGCTTGTGTTTGTGTGCTTGGTTGTGAGTTGTGGGACGCTTTGGCTAATGTCCACATCCATACATAGTAGAGAGATGTGATATGCTTCGGCACTTGTTCACATCCTCATATAGGTTGATATTAATGAAAGAAGTTTCTTAGTTCATACACTTTGATGCATATAGTTGGGAAATCACTTCTTTCAAATATCAATTATAGCTCCTACAAATATAGTACAAATATAGTATGTCCGAAAATAAGCCTTAAAATAAGGGGGGTAGACTTTCTTGCCAACCTTATTGCCTTAGATTATCAAGGGATTGACATAATACTTGGAATGATTGGTTAAGCAAGCACAACGGAATGATTCAATGTGCTCAGAGGATCGTGCAGTTGACGAGTGAGCACGGTACTCGTATTGAGTTCGAGGCAGCCCAACCTACAACGGAGAAAGCAGTGCTGAACCACATCGAAGAGGTGACATTGGAAAGCATTCCGGTGGTTCAAGAATATTCAGATGTGTTTCCGGAAGAACTTCTAGGTATGCCACCTGACTGGGACATTGAATATCCCATTGATTTAATACCCGGAACTGCACCTATAGTAAAGAGGCCATATAGGATGTCTGCTAATGAATTAGTGGAGCTCAAAAGGCAAATTCAGGAGCAGCTAGAAAAGGGTTTTATACACCCAAGCTCGTCACCGTGGGGAGCCCCCCGTGCTCCTCATAGACAAGAAAGATAGAACCCAAAGGATGTGTGTGGACTATAGGTCTCTCAATGAAGTGACGATCAAGAATAAATACCCGCTGCCCCATATAGAGGATCTATTCGATCAAATGAAAGGTGCCCGAATTTTCTCCAAGATTGATCTTCGGTCGGGATACTTCCAGCTGAAGATTAAGCCCTCCGACATACCGAAGACTGCATTTCGAACACGGTATGGTTCGTATGAGTATACCGTTATGTCTTTTGGGTTGAAGAATGCACCCGCATAGTTTATGTACCTTATGAATCAGGTCTTCATGGAGTACCTTTACAAGTTCGTCGCGGTTTTCATCGATGACATCATGGTGTATTCAAAAAGCGAGGAAGAACATGAAGAACACTTGAGGTTAACGTTGCAAAAACCGCGAGAGCATCAATTGTATGCTAAGTTCAGCAAGGGTCAATTTTGGCTAAAGGAGATATCGTTCCTAGGCCACATCATCTCCGAGGGAGGAGTATCGGTTGATCCTGGAAAAGTGGGAAATGTTTTGAAGTGGAACCAACCGCAGAATGTGAGGGATATTCGGAGTTTCCTTGGGATGGCTGGATACTACCACCGATTCATCAAGAATTTCTCCAAAATAGCGAAGCCTATAACTAATTGTTGATGAAAGGGAAAGCATTTCAGTGGACACAAGCATGTCAAGACAGCTTTGAGGGGCTAACGAAGAGATTAACAACAGCACCGGTCTTAGTATTGCCGGACGTAAGCAAGAGTTCTGATATATATTGTGACGCAACAAGACAAGGGCTTGGATGTGTGCTCATGCAAGGAGGACAAGTGGTTGCCTATAAAGAAACACGAGCTGAATTACCCCACATACGACCTGGAACTTGCAGCCGTGGTACATGCCTTGAAGATTTGGAGGCATTACATTCTTGGTCACCGATGTGAGATCTATACGGATCACAAAAGTCTCAAGTATATATTCACGCAAACAGATCTGAATTTGAGGCAACGTCGATGGTTGGAACTCATCAAGGATTACGATGTTGGAATCAACTATCACTCCGGAAAGGCCAATGTGGTAGCTGATGCGTTGAGCCGAAAAGGAGCATGTCATCAACTCACGGTTCAGGAGCTGCCACCCGAGCTGCGTAAGGAGTTTGAACGGTTGCATCTCGGATTCTTGAACGAGATGGAGGTGATAGAACTTAACTCAACAGTGGAACAAGACATACTATGGCCAAGCAACGGATGAGGAAATCAAGTAAAAAATTCAAAAAGACATAGAAAAAAAGATTTCAAGGAAGATGAGAAAGGTACGCTTTAGTTAGGGAAAAGGATTTTTGTGCCTAACATGAAGCACATCCGCGACACGATATTAAAGGAGGCACATGACTCACCTTATTCCATACACCCTGGCTGTACAAAGATGTACAAGGACCTGAAAACATGCTATTGGTGGGATGGTATGAAAAGGGACATTGCTTATGTTGCCCTATGCGACACGTGCCAACGAGTGAAGGCCGAACATCAAAGACCCGCTGGATTATTGCAGCCATTAAAAGTACCCGAGTGGAAGTGGGAAGACATCAGCATGGATTTCATTGTCAGATTGCCACGTACTCACTCAGTCCGGTTATGACTCCATTTGATTTATCATGGACCGATTGACGAAAACAGCCCATTTCCTTCCTGTTAGAACCAAGTACACCGTCGCACAACTAGCCGAGCTGTGTATGGAGAATATCGTGTGTCACCATGGAGTTCCGAAGAGGATAGTTTCAGATCGAGGTTCTCAATTTACCTCTAGGTTCTGTAAGAAGCTGCATGAAGCCATGGGTACACGGCTGAATTTCAGCTCCGCATATCACCCGCAAACCGACGGGCAAACTGAGAGGACAAATCAGATTTTGGAAGACATGTTGAGAGCTTGCGCCTTGAAACATGGGCGTAGTTGGGATTGGAGCTTGCCATATACTGAATTCTCATACAACAACAGCTACCAAGCGTGCTTGAAGATGTCACCCTTCGAAGCATTGTATGGAAGACGGTGTAGAATACCGCTCTTCTGGAATGAAACTGGAGAAAGTCAAGTATTTGGACCTGAAGTGCTGCAAGACGCCGAAAAGAAAGTCCAAACGATACGTGAAAACTTGAAAGCTGCTCAGTCACGACAAAAGGGTTATGCGGACAATAGGCGAGGAAGATTGACCTTCGAAGTGGGAGACTTCGTGTATCTTAAGGTGTCGCCTATCCGAGGCCAACGACGGACGGTTCAAAGTCAAAGGCAAGTTAGAACCTTGCTACACCGGGCCATTCAAGATTTTGGGCAAGCGAGGAGAGATAACCTATCAACTAGAGCTGCCAACGCACCTCTCTGACGTGCACGACGTGTTTCACGTATCCCAACTCAAGAAGTGCTTAAGAGTACAGGAAGAACAAGTACCGATGGATGAGCTAGAGCTTCAAGAGGATCTGACCTACACGGAACACCCCGTAAAAATCTTAGACGTGAAGGAAAGAGTCACGAGAAATAAAGTGATCCGTTGGTGCAAGGTACAATGGAACCATCACACGGAAGCAAAAACTACATGGGAACGTGAGGAAGATCTGAAGGTAGAATTCCGCCATCTTTTCTCCACTCTATCGAATCTCGAGGGCGAGATTCATTTTAAGGGGGGTAGGTTTGTAACACCCTCAATTTCACTACCATGCATTGCATACATTTCTCATGTGGAGAAGCATTTAGAAAGAAGTAGAAATGGAGAAAGAACCATAAAATGGAGAAGGGAATATAGAAATGGAGAAAGGAACATAGAAATGGAGAGAAATGGAAATAAGATAGCTGAATTGAGCCATCCCAAATTTCCCCACCAAATTTCCCTCAAAATTTCTCCAATTTCCCAAGTTTCCCCAAAATTCTCCCAAATTCCCCAAAGGGGGAATTTCCCCCACATTTGGCGGGTGGGGGGGGGCGGATTTTCCCTAATTTGGCCGCAGCCCTAGAGGGGGGAAAACCCTAGGACTCTTTGGGATAAGTCCCATCTTGCTAGGACTCTTTAGTTGAGTCCCAACTTGATTAGGACTCTTCTTTTTCCCCTTATAAATACAACCCCGAGCCCCCCCTACACCTTTGGCCGCAGCCCCCCCCCCCCCACAAACTCGCCGAGTTGCCCCTGCCCCCCCCCCCAACTCGCCGAGTTGAGCCCCCCCCCCCCTTGTCGTAGTTTGGTCACCGGCGAGCCCCGTCGTCGAGCCCCGCCACGCCTCGCCGGAGAAAAATCCCGACGATCTGCCCTACCATAATTCCCCATAGAAAAATTCCCCGTTGCTGTCGTTGTTAGGAGGAAGGCCCTGCCACAAGGAGGAAGTGAGGTAGGTCTTCATTACCCATCTTACGACATCTCCGCTGTTTCTATGCATCCGTTTTCTTCGCCCCCCTTTGAGCAGAAACTTTTGCGTGTGGATAGATCGTGTTTTGATCGATTTTTTATGGTGGAATTGATCTAGATCTTGTGTCAAGATTATCACCACGTACACACTTGATCCCTACACTCTTGTTCATCATAAAACCCCATGGAAACCCATTAAAATATGCAAGAACACGTACAAACTGGTTTATAAAATGCACCAAAGGATTTGCATTCATCTACCCCATTGCATCTTGAGTAAAGTTTGTGCATGATGATTGATTGCTGTAAATTTTATATGTGCGTGGTCGCGAGTAGAAGGACAAGCTCAAGAGGCCGTCTATGAGGAATTACAGCACCAAGACTTTGATACGCTTGAGCAACACGAGCCACGGGAGCAAGGCAAGTGCCCCTTGACCATATTGATCCCATGTTTTGAAACTGTTTTGTTTGCGAAAATCCGTATGTTTGAGTCAACTTTATGGGACACCCTTTTATAGGAGTTTACTAGTTTTGTTAACCATCCTTGTCACCGGGAAAGTTGATGAGTCGGGTATGGTTGTTTTTCCTTTTTGCTTCGCTTAACTTACGGGATACAGGAAGCTGAAATAAAACATGGTTAGCTACTGCACTCATATGAATAATGATGATGATAACTTGATGAGGCCAATGAGCATGGAATCAGGGAGATCTAGGAAAGCTTGGTTCGTGTATGTTGTTGAATGAGATGGTGGTTTACTTGTCGTAGATCTAAGGATCTGTTCATGCGAGCACATGCTAGGAAAACAGTGCCACCACAAGGCCAAATATGGGTGCGGCTTAGCTGACTAATTAGATGTGTTGATAGCTTGTTATGGAACGTTGGATGGCGCGGGGAATGGGAGTCGAGAGGGACTGCCTTGAGAACTGCATGGCACAAGAGGGGGCCCGTGGGTGGGAGAATGGAGATTCGAGCCTGCCGGTGAAACCTCAGTGGGTCCGTACATCCTAGTAGCCCCTTTGTAAAGGCTATTTTGTGAACTCTTGTCCATACACTGACGGTTGTGTACTAGTATAATGGAGGTTCTTTTTAGTCGCTGACGGGTGACGAAATCATGAACTTGTGGGTAAAGTGGTGCCACCTCTGCAGACTGTAAAACTATCATGATAGTCGTGCTTCCGGTCACAAGCACCTAGCCAACTTCCATGATTAGAGGCAAAAATTTAGATTTTTATTCGGTATGGTTATGGTATGGTAATTGAGATTGGTTTTGAGACCATTTTGGGTCATGACAATATGTTTTGTTTCGGTTATATGAATATGAGATGGTTATGAATATTTATGACTATGAGATGAACTCGAGAAAGATTAATGGCTGATTGAAGCATGATAAATGGTGAATTGTGGTGAAAGAATGTTCCTGAATTACTTGGTTATGTTGGGATTAAACTCACCTAGAAATAGTTGCTGTTTTTACCATGTTTACGAAATAAAATTTACTTGCTGCAATGAGCCTTTTTATTCCCTACCTTGTTGTAAGCTATATGTCATACTTTTCCTGCACTTGTTGAGTACGACATGTACTCACCCTTGCATTCTCACATATGCATCAGCTAAAGGAGAAGGGTACTTCGAGAAACATGTGGAGTACTAGGCATGCGCACTACCGTCAACATGCCTGTGGAGTTGAAGTTGGAGCCTGCTGTCTTAGCCATTTTGTGGAACATTTCATTTAGAGTCTTCCGCTGCTAAATAAGTTAGATATTCATGAGTGAGACATTGAGTCAATGTAATAAAATACTTGAACATTATTCGTACGTCGTTATATTCTGAATTTCAGTTTGTGGAATACATGTGTATGTGTGATGAACATCCTGGGCATACATATGCATTCACTTGGTTCATTCTCGGAACCGGGTGTCACAATACCCATGAATATACTAAGTACTCCCACCAAGGCTACAAGAAATTACAAGGAATACTAGGGAAAACATCCTAACATGGATTTTCACAATTTAGAACACATGCATATAATTTCTAACTATATCCTAAAGTAGGTACAAAGTGATCAAGAATACTTACCTTCTTCTTGTTGTTCAAGAGCATCGAACACTTGGTCTTGGAGGTTGAGAACCGACTCTAGGGGTGGTTCTACCCATGCAAACATAAATAGAACAAATGCAAACGACACTCAATAGGAAATAATCCAACATAGGCAACCATAGCAAATCGATATACAGAAGGGCATAGGTCTATTTATCACTTGCATTTCCTATGTAAAGCTACCCTTTATCATCTTACACTCCAATTATTATTCTGGTCTAAAATCCCTAAATACTTGATATATATGTTACTTTTGGTTTCTTATGATAAAACATTTACCTATATCCTGATATCATCCTTATACTAAATTTTGGTGTGCGTGTATATATGGAAATATATTGCTTTTTACTTCACTTTAAACCTAATTATGCACTACAAGTATTGTGCATGTACATATATACACATTTTTTAAGATATATACTGCTTCTAATTTAATTTCCGGTTTAACAATACACCTAAAAATGAAATTTCAGCTTCAATAAGATTTCTATAGCCTTAAATAAAACTTCAGATATTAGCTTTGCACCAAAATACATTTTCAGCCTAAACAAAATTGTCCTTTTAGCTTTTAAATAAAATTTTCAGACTTACTTATGCATTTCCAGCATTGTATATGTGTATAATGCATGCTTTTAAGATATATACTGCTTTTAATACCATTTCACACCTAATATTACATCTAGAATGTGGTTTCAGCTATAAAAAGATTTCTATCATCTCATATGAAGCTCCAGATATAATTTTATCCCTAAAAATGTTGTTTTATCCTAAAACAGAAGTTTATAGCCCTTAATAAAACCTTCAGCTTCTAATCTGTACCTAAAACCTTTTATATTCACTTTTTATAGTATATATTCCTTTTAATGTGAATTCAGATTTGTTATTAAGCCTAAAAATGTATTTTCAGCATTGAAATAGATATTAATTAGTGATTACAGAATATATATATATATATATGCTGTTAAAGTGCAAAACAGGTTATTTTAAGCCCTTCCTAATAAAACAATTTAATGCAGGATCATTTTTGTGAATAATGTCTACTGCAGGGATTTTTTCTATAAATTCCAGAGTTCAAAATAATTTATTTTAGTTTTCTAAAGGGTCTAAAGTATAAATATGCATTGCTGCAGGGTGAAAATGTGAATTCCTAATTTTACCATGGGTGTAAATCAATAATACAGTGTTAATTCCTAATTTATAAGAACTACAGGGTTTTATTAACTAATACAGTGGCTATTTCTAAATTATGATGAAGTTCAGGGCCTATTTTATAAAATACAGGATTTATACTTAATTCTTTTAAAACTTCATGGATTTAAGTGTGAAATACAAAGGTGTATTAGTTTAATTAAATTTCAGCGGTCAGATTCAATTTGGAGGGCTCAAATTTTAAATAACGAAGGGATACACAAGGATCTAATATGGGATGCAGGATCATGATCGAGCGGCTGATAGTGGTTGTCCGGAGTTGAGTCGCCGGAGACAACAAAGACCGTGGCACTTTCACCGAACCATCGCCGGAATTGGGCGACTCGATATTCCAGTGGCCCAAACTCGCCGGAATGTGAGGGAAAAAAGAGAGGGGCACGAGAGGAATCTTACCAAGGTGTTGCTCGAGCCGGCAAATGGCCGGAGACGAGCATTCGACATTGAGGCTGCGGTTGGGCTTCCGCGATGATGGAAGGTGATACGAGCGGCGGATTCTTGTCGCAAGGGGTCCTCTGGGGGTGGCACGGTGATGGGATCCTTGACGGCGCATCAACAACGTCTGGTGTGGCTTTATTCCGCAGGCACCTAGCTACAATCGCCAGTAATGGCGGTGGCTATGGTTTCACGGCGTGAGGATGAAGAAGAATGGAACTGGGAATGAAGAGAGTGTTGGCTCGGTTGGAATTAGCAGAGGAGGCGGTTTTCCTCGGTGGCTGTATGGTTTCATGCCGTGAGGATGAAGGAAAAGGGAACTGAGAATGAAGAGAGTGTTGGCTCGGTTGGAATTCGCAGAGGAGGCGGTTTTCCTCGGTGGCGGTGGAGAGGCGTGCGTGGAGGCGTGGGCAAGAAGAGGTGCAGGGGGCGGTTGCTTCACATGCGCAGAGGCATGGGTACGGGAGCAGCCTTTCCTTTTTCTATTACGGGTATGATAGGGAGTTAGTACTTTATCATTGTTATATGGTTTAGAATCTCAACTTCCTTCAAGAAATTCTAGTTTATAGCGAAAAACAGTTACATACACTTAATTATCCTTAATAGATATACAATCAGCCTAACCATAGGCAAAAATATCATTGCTCTCTTAAAACCTTTTTCTTTAGAGTTGGGTACAGTATTCTAGTCAAACACCACCATACACAGCTCCAAATTTATAGCGGAGCAGCTTCACTCTGTAGTTTTGGAGCAGAATTGTTCTCCTATGAAGTAGAGTCAATGTCAATTCCTAGTTGATTTCAAGTGAAGTATATAATCAAAACTCGGACAAAACTATAAGCTAACAATTCTAAACATTTAATAATGATACCCAGGACGATTCAATTTATCTTAGTGTTGTAGACGTGCTGAAGTTGAAATGGCAAACATGTCACTGTTACATGCACCAAGTTTTGTGAAATGTCAAATCATACGTATCATCAAGCTGCTGATAATACAAAGCTGCAAAATAGTACAGCAAGCTGTATAGTCATGACCAATTCTTACCGCGGTCATGAAAACAACAACAACAACAACCAAGCCTTTATCCCAAGCATGTTAGAATCGGCTAGACATGAAACCCAATATCAACGAAGTAAAAGAGAGGAAGAGATATAAGAACAAGAAAAAAAGAAAAAAAAAAGAAAAAAAGAAAAAAAATAAGAAGAAAAAAAAAGAAAAAGGAGGAAAAAAAAGAAACAAGGATAAGGTTCTGGCACATGAATTGTAACTTTCCATGCGGTCCTATCATGAGCTAAATCTCTAGATACATTCCAATCTCTCAAATATCATTTTACCGCCTCCTCCCAGGTCAACCTTGGTCGTCCTCTACCCCTCCTAATATTTTCTCTACCTCTTAAAATCTCACTATTAACCGGTGCGTCTGGAGGCCTCCGCCGGATATGTCCAAACCACCTAAGTCGATGTTGGACTAACTTCTCTTCAATCGGCGCCACCCCTACCTTATCACGAATCCCCTCATTCCTTATTCGGTCTCTTTTCGTGTGCCCGCACATCCACCGTAGCATACGCATCTCTGCGACACTCATTTGTTGGACATGTTGCCGTTTAGTTGGCCAACATTCCGCCCCATAAAGCATCGCAGGTCTGATCACCGTCCTATAGAACTTCCCTTTTATCTTTTGTGGGACCTTCCTATCACATAGGATTCTAGAGGCTTGTCGCCATTTCATCTATCCTACCTTAATCATGTGGCAAACATCCTCATCAATATCGCCATTGCTTTGTAACATTGATCCTAAGTATCGAAAAGAGTCCCTTCTAGGTACTATTTGTCCTTGTAGACTAACATTTCCCTCTTCACGAGCAACACCACTAAAAGTCACACCTCATATACTCGGTCTTGGTCCTACTAAGTCTAAACCTCTTGGACTCTAAGGTTTGTCTCCATAACTCTAATTTCTTATCAACACCATCTCTAGTTTCATCTACCAGCACTACAGCATTGGCAAACAGCATGCACCAAGGGATATCCCCTTATATATCCTTCGACACCTCATCCATCACCAAGGAAAAGATGTATGGGCTCAAAGCTGATCCTTGATGTAGTCCTACCGTGATAGGAAATGCATCAGTCTCACTATCACTTACGCGCACACTTGTCCTAACATTATTGTACATATCCTTGATAAGGTTAATGTACTTTGTTAGCACTTTATGCTTCTCTAGTGCCCACCACATGACTGACCTTAGTATCTTATCGTACGCCTTCTCCAAGTCAATGAACACCATATGCAAGTCCTTCTTCTGCTCCCTATATCTCTCCATAAGGTGACGAAGCAAGAAAATTGCCTCCCTTGTAGACTTCCCAGTCATAAAACCAAACTAGTTTTAGTGACATTGGTCACTTTTCTCAGGCGGTGTTCAATCACTCTCTCCCAAAGCTTCATAGTATGACTCATAAACTTAATCCCTCGATAATTAGTACAACTTTGAATATCTCCTTTATTTCTGAAGATAGGTACTAATATACTTTTCCTCCATTCTTCAGGCATCTTGTTTGACTGAAAATATGGTTGAAAAGCTTTGTGAGCCATACTATTGTCACGTCCCCAAGGCATCTCCACACCTCAATAGAGACATCATCAGGGCTAAGAGCCTTTCCTCCTTTCATCCTTTTTAAGGCCTCCTTAACCTCAAACTCTTGTATCCTCTGCACGAACCGCCTGTTGGAGTCATCAAAGGAGTCATCCAACTCAACCATAGTGCTCCCATTTTCATCAGTGAATAGTCCATTAAAGTAATCCCGCCATCTATTCTTAATCTCTTCATCCTTCACTAGAATGCGGTCAGTCTCATCTTTGATGCATTTAACTTTATTGAAATCCCTCATCTTTCTCTCGCGGATTTTTGCTATCTTGTATATGTCCTTTTCACCTTCTTTTGTCTCTAGTCTCTCATATAACTCATCATAGGCATGTCCACTTGCCTTACTTACAGCCCGCCTTGCATTTTTCTTGGTCTCTTTGTACTTAAGCATGTTGCTTGCGCTTCTATCATTATGCAAACTCTTGAAACACTCCTTCTCCTTAATGGTTTTTTGTACATCCTCATTCCACCACCAAGTGTCTTTATCTATAAGTTTCCTTCCTTTTGTCACACCGAACACCTCACTAGCTACCTTCCTAATGCAAGTTGTCATCCATCTTCATTTTATGCTCAGGGTCCTTCTGTGATCATCCTATTTTTAAAGGATTCTTGTGATTCTCCTTTCAACTTCCACCACTTTGTTCTTATGATTTTGACACCTTTGTCCCGCAAAGAACATGTATGGAAGCGAAAGTCAACTACCACCGCGGTCATGAGATGAGGACATTTTTATTTTTCTTGGAAGACTGGTTTCAGCACATGACACATATTGAGTGTTTATTAATTTGGTCAAGTACTCAGATTATTTGCTAAAACTATTTTATTCGTTCTTGGTCAATTTCTGTACGGCATTTTACGAATTCATTGTTGAACACCTGTTCATTCTCGGAAGTATTATCTTTTGATGGATGCTATTCCAAAATAAAAACCTTTCCTGCAACCTGCAAACGAAAATGTACAAAATCCCTCTAGGTTGTATGTTTACATCTGTGCTGTATTCTTTTTCCGCCCTTTTGGTCAGCCATTTGTGTTGTCTATACATCAGAAGCGGCTATTCCGAGGCTTCGCATGATGCCATACATATACATTACCATTTTCTTGGCTCCATTAATGAAATATATCAGGCTGTATATATAACATGCACCTGTTCTTTGTTTCTGCGTGGGAGCATCCGAGGCTCAGCTGTTTTCTCCTTTCTATCCTTAATCTTTAATTCGTATTTCAGTTAACAGCGGTGAAACCAGCAAATGGTTTCAGAAATGTAAGGTCTTGTGTTTTCTTTTCGTTCAAGACCAAAGCTTGAAAGTGCTGCTAGCATATGTGATCTGACTGATTGCCTGAACAGTAGTCATTTTTTGTGCTCAGAGCTTCACGTTTGTATGTTGTGTTCGGAGTAGTCATTATCGGAGTAAATGAGAAATCCAAATTTCAACATACAAGAAGTGCAGGGAAAAAGATGTCACGGCATTCCACGTGACATGAATAGAACATACGCATGAAAAATGTTAGATTATAACAGCCTATAATACGTTAACATTTACAGCTACATGACTAGCAAAAGGAAAGAAAATATTGAGCTATTTATGATCACTTCTATATTTTTTTCTTGTTAAGATTATTTAAAACTCCGCCTATGTTATAATGACATAGCCGATCCCAAATCCAGGTAAAGGAGGTCCATTCTCATGAAAATAAAACCCAATAAAGTGCTTGAGACAAAAGCTTTGTTGTTGTTCGAATTATTTAGGTTCTAGAACACATCTGAGGAGGCCCGGGTTAGCCTCTCCTCGTCCAGAAGCTCGTATGGATCAATATACGGCAGTGGCAAAATCAGTGTCTTGCTCCCGTCATGTACAAAGCTCGGTCCAAAGTACTGCAATGACGACTTTGGTCAGTTAAAATCCATAGAGGACAGTAGCAACAAGTGTCAGGTGCATTGATTCGCATAATGTAAAGAACATACAAGATAGGTGCTATTACATTTGTTTCCAAATTTGATTAGATCTCTGTTTCTCAGAGACAGGGTTTGCAATGACCGCCTGGACGCCTAGGCGCTTGCCGGGCGCCTGGACACCCAGGAGGCTGGCCAGGCACCTGACGGCGGCGAGCCAAGGAGGGAAGGTGGCGGCGGTGGGGCGAGGAGGAGTAGCGGCAGCAGCGGCGAATCCAGGAAGGGAGGCAGCGGCGGCCTCGCCCGCCTAGACGCCTAGGCGCTTGCCGGGCACCTGGACAGCCAGGAGGCTGGCCCGACGGCGGCGAGCCAAGGAGGGAAGGCGGCGGCGGGTCGAGGAGGGAGGCGGCGGCGGTGGGGCGAGGAGTAGCGGCAGCGGCGGCGAGTCCAGGAAGGGAGGCAGCGGCGGCGAATCGAGGAGGGAGGCAGCAGCAGTGGCGGGGCTGATAGCCGACCGTTTGGGCTTGGGCTGGGGGATCCAGTTGATGAGATCCGACGGTCCTCCTTTCATATCAGGTTTATAAAACCCCATCCTCACTGTTGACCTAGCCCTAAAATCTTCTCTCCTCTCCTCTGCTCTCCACCCGACAGCTGCGGCGGCGGTGACCCAGCGGCTGCGGCGACGGTGACCCAGCGGCGGCGGTGACCTTCCGGCGACGGTGCAGAGCGGTGGGCTGGCGGCGCTAGGAGCTGGGCAGTGGCGGCAGCGATGGCGGCGGCGGTGTCCAGTCGGCAGCGCCCGGCCAGGCAAGGTGGCGGCGGGCGGAGGCGGCGCCGGCGGCCAGGCAAGGCGAGCCACCCTGGCGTCCGCTCGCCAGCGACTGGACGCCTAGGCGACGCCATGAAAACGCTGCTCGGAGATGAAAGCACTGTATGCATGTAATAAGATGATACCACTCATTGATAAAAAAACAGCAAAGATGGGATCAGCAAGGGGGTACCAGATATAAACCAGCAAAGAGAGAGACGGTGACAAGGATCAGAGGCCCAAATGCCAGGAAAAATGTACCACCAAGTGACAATAGTAACTTCGCTCTTGGAACAAGCCCCTGAAAAGAAATATGTAAGTAACAATTAAGGGGAAGCCAAGCTGTTGATTATCTGATTGTCAGAGATATGCTGGATGAAGATTCTTCAGTACACAGAATTCATGACTTCAACTATCAAATGAAATAAATCAGGTCACGGTAATGAGTTTGCTCATGTACAAACCAATTTGTTTCATCCATGGACCCAACTTGTTTCCTTTCCGAGTGCATAGATATCGACTGCTAGTGAACCAGACCACCCACTAGTTTCCAAATTTGGAGTATGCTTTGGACAAATAAAGCATGCACCTATATATGCATGCTAACCTGATTGGTCGGCTGCCTACCAACTGCAGCTAGGAAAACACTCATCTTCCCAGTTTCAGTTACTACAAGCAGTCTGGATAATGCCTGTGCGCCCGTGCCTACTTCAACATTGCCGATTTCAAGCTTCAAAGGATGATCCTTTTCCTAATCAGGGATAGCCAAAGCATGAAAGATCGCAGCTTTCGCGTGGGGGTGTCACAAACCTCGAGGCCCTCACTGTTGAGCGCCATGGACCGCTCCCGCTGCCCGTTGGCGCCGCTCCCCGCCGCGGCTCCCCGCTCGAACTCCGCCGCCGCAGCCACCCCGCGCTTCCTACCGGCCACTGCACTGCTCGCCTCCGCCTGTTTCTCCCCAGCCGCCGGCGACGGCGCAACGACCGGAGCTATCCCACGCCTCCGAAGTTCCAGCGCGAACAGCGACTCCGGCGACTCCTCGTCATCCTTCCCTTCCCTTTGTTCCCCGTCCCCGCCGGCACGGCACATCACGCTCAGCCGCATGACGCGCGCGCGCGCCCGACGCTGCCGCAGGGACGTCGACGAGGCGGCCATCGGCAAGAGGAGCGCGGATCCCGGGCGCGGCAGGCGGATCGCGGCCACGGCCGCCATGGTTCCTGGTTGGGCTGGATCGTCAGTGCTTGGTTCTCTCGGTGTCGCTTGAGGCGGCGGAGAAGCCAGGTCGATGTGGACTTGAGGCGGGGCTCGCGTCGCCGGCTGGGCGGGATCGGGCCGTGCAAGTTGCCTCGCGATTTGGCTGGAAGCGGGATGAACGGTGGAGATGGTAGCGGAGGCCTCACGCGGCTAGGCAGTGAGGACGTGGTGGCGGCGTGCGGGGATGGGAACGACACGACAGGAGAGTAGTGATACACGTGTGCGCCGCCAAGGAAATGTCCGGGGAAATGGGTGCACGCTTCGCCGTGTGCGAGCTTTTTTTTCTTACGAAACACAGACAAATGCACACACCGATGAAACACAAACAAGTACTCACTCCTACGAACATACTACATACACAGGTAGACCCTATACTTATAAGCGGCTCTGAAAGATTAGATCAGCTATCTTAAAATTCACAAAGTCACCACATGCTTTACTATCAACAGGGAAATCGTTATTCACTAGAAGAATTAGTCGTAAATACAACATATGTAACGAGTCTAGTACTGAAACTCGGATGAGTTAGTTCCACCTCAACAAATCCAACTAGTCGAGCTACACTTAGTTTGAACTTATGTGATAGTTTTTAAGTCATTACGGTTAGGACAATGCTATTTCAAAATTGAACTAAGGTTATAGACAACAAATTTAAAAATAGAGGGATATTTTAAAAGAGCGTTAGTAGGCCCCCAAGTTTGACGTATGGCGTGATCTTCTTGTTAGAATTGCACACATACATTTTGTCAAAATATATAGTATAAATAGTCTTTATGATGACAATATTCTAACAACCATCCGTGACTATATAATTCATCACAAGACCATGATTAGGGTGGTGGAAGACTCACCTATCACTTAAATATAAGGTGTCCCTAATCGTGATCTATCATAGGAAACATTTAGGTCATACGTACGTGGGTTTTTCACTGTCTATAATTATGATATCTTATGATGAATTAGACGATCATATATGCATATTAACATTTTAGCATCACAAAAGGTCATTTACACCATATATGTTGGCTATACATTTTTACAGATGAGCCTAGCGTTTTTAAGTCATCTCTAGAGAAGGTGGTGCCTTTTTACTGCAATCAATGTGGAAACATTGTAGACTGCACTATTGTCTAAATAATATATACTTATGAAAAATTAAATTATCTTTGAAAATCGAGACTTTTTGTGGTCTTACACAAGGGAGTAACATTAACAAAGAAAAATTGGAATAGAAGTGGAAAATGTTGCTTTTAGTAGCAATAAAACTATACAACATTTGTCCTTCCTTTGAGTTTTTGCTAAGTTTATTTGTTTGATAATAGAAATAACTTTTGGTCTAACACCCTCTATGAGTGTGTCTAACATGTGGAAATTGGCTCAGTGGGATTGAGTCCCATTAAGGAATCAAACATTGATTGGTGTGAACGGCATGTGCTGGGCCATATATACCCAAACGATTTAGTGTGTTCTCTGCCCTTGTTTATGTTTGGCTTTTGCACTCTTTGTGATAGACGGAGTCAATTCATAATGAAAATTTATAATAACTAAAGGCTAAATACATTCTTAGATGTAAAGGGTGGGATGCTTTTATTCTTTTGATGAAAAATAAAAAAACTTTCCTTTGCTTTAAAAAAAAGGCGCTGCTAAATTGTACTCCCTCTGTTCTAAAATAAATGATGTTTAGGACAACAAATTTAGTTTAAATTAAACTAAATTTTTTGTTTTAAACATCATTTATTTCAGAATGGAGGAAGTACCGGCTATTTTGAAGCCAGCCAGCACCTAATCTTTTACTAGACGTCACATCTAGGATCTTAGCTTACGGGTCCTTTCACAATCTAAATTAGCTCTTATTACATATTTTTTTGTCCCTAACCACTCACACCACGGTAACTCCTCCGGACATCCTTCTCCAACTCCGGTGGGGCCTCGGAGCTCCTTCCCCGTCTCCATCTCCGGTGAAGTCTCGCATCATTTTGTCAGACGATGTAGGTGTCAATTGCCCACAAATTGATTAGGGCCAGCTGACTAGGTCCTGAAGTTATCTCAGCACATAGGTTCAGCAACTCCTAAGAGTTGTATGTCAGGCTGATTTTTAATGAACATTGTACTGCAATTTCCAACATAAGCTAACCTAGCAGTGCTATCTGAAATTTAATCTATGGCACCACATAACTTAAACACTTCAGAGCGCCAGGCGCCAGCGTCATGGCACCGGATCGGAATGGCCAAATCAGAACTGTGTTGCAGACATCAAGGAACCAAGAATCCATCAAGAAATGCACTGAATTGAAGGCGGCAACAGCCACTGATCTAGCATTCAAGATTCTAAATTTTTTTCATAATCACAAACGATGGCAGCAGCAGCAGCAAGTAGTAATAATCTTGAAAGTGAAAGCGCGTACAACAAATGGGTTCAAAGGAATCAAAACACAGTTGGACAGGTCACCGCCTCAGTCCGCGGCGGCGGGGGCAGCGGCCGTGGCGAGCTCGAGCGGGGGGACCTCCTCCGCGTCGACGGTGGCGCTGGCGGCGACGAGCGTCCAGTCCGGTGGGAGCGGCGCCAGCGGCGCGTACTGCGTGGCGCGGCGCTTGATGTCCCACGGCGCCGTCTTCTTGGGCCGCGTCTTCATGTGGTGCTTGGTCCCCTTCTTCTGCGGCCGCGACGAGCACTCCACCGCCAGCTCCGCGCGCCCGCCAGACACGGGAAGAGAGAATCCGACGGACGGTCGCATGTTCCGTGCCGGAGCCGCCGCCGCGGAGGATGGCGGCGGCACGGCGGTGCCAGCCAAGAGCGCGGTGACCGGCGACATGTTCACTGCTTGGGAGAGGGGAGGGCTCTGTTTGGATAGACGAGATGGTTTTGGATTGGGCTTTTTATGTGGAGGGGATTCTTGGCTAAGCGAAATCGAGTCGTTCATCGGGGACGATGTGAGATCCGGCCGCTAAGTTCCCTCCTGCTTGTATATCCCATCGCAGTCTTTTTAATGTTCCTTTGAAATGTAGAGCAAATCACGATTTTAGATGCAGATGTGAGAAAGCACAATGATCAATGACAGCGAAATCCTATGATGTTTTACAGTTTGGGCATGCTTCCGCCATACAGTAAAATCAGTATTTTAAATTACAACATCTTGTGCATCCATAATTCAGACAAACAAGCTACACAACAATCCCCAATTCTAATCCAAAAATTACCAGAGAACAAAGAGTATGTGCGATTCTACTTGTGCTGTTGCTAATCATCACACACACATATGATCATCAGTTCATCACTCCACAAGAGTGCTGAACGAGCTTACTACTGTCTGCATAAAAAAATAAAAGAAAAGCCTTGTCAATGGATGTTCACTTTCCACTTCGTCAAGAAGCATAACACAGTTTCTTGTTAAAAATAAGATAAAGCAGTAGCAGATGTCATGTCCCGTATAACATTTATGAAAAGTGTATCACCCAAAATATAAGTAGATGTCAATAACTTCATTTTCCTTTTTTGGCATATGAATGTAGGGTGGGCAGAAACCTAAAATGTGCTTGCAGACTTAATTAATTTTATCTTGAGACAAAACATACGCCAACAAGTTCTATAATTTTACTTAACGCTAATATTTTTTATAGTATTAAGTGTAAAAATGCAGGTGCCGTAAGATTAAGATTGTATGGTTTAATAGAGATTTTTGCACGATTTTCTTGTCATTTAAAAAGCAAGCTGTTCCTGTCAACTGCCAATTATTACACTTCCCTCTAATTTACGGACCGAAATGAAGCATTACCTGTTCCAACTCGACTGGACCCTCTCGTTCTGCGGTTCTTCCTGCTCTCATAGGGTTCGTCCGGTGGCCGACTGGCGTGGCCCGTCGGCAAATCTGGATCATTGGCGGCGGCCGTGCTTGGCCTGGCTGGGCGGAGGGGCAGGTAGGCATGCTGAAGGGGACGAGTCGCTGGTAAGGACTGTGGCGCCAAGCCCTGAGTGGGAGTTGTCGACTTAGTCATGGTGTGGAGTGTGTAGGTGAAGAGTGTGATTAAAATGTAACTAGAGTTAATACAGGGTTAAAGGAGTGACTATGGTGAGGGAAGAGGGACCAGTGGCAGCACCTGGCTGTTAAGAGGTGGCCGACCAAAACACTAAAAACAACACACAGAAAAAGAAAATAGAAAATAGTTCCTTGACGATTCTCTCTCGGCTCGCTATCCCATCGTCGAGCTCGCCGGTGACGCTGTGGCTGCCTCACGCCGACGCAGTAGCATGCGCCGGCCACGGGGCGCCACAGGTGGCATCAGAGCGAGGTCCTCCTTGGCGGCGGTGGAAGATGCGAGATCTGGTGACCTTGAGCCATAAAATCCAGGCGGAGGGAAGGGGGTGGAGACGCGGACTATGCCAATCCGCCCGCTCCAGCGCTCCCCGGTTGATTCGGGTCACCACCAGGCAAGACGGCGCTAGTAAATCCTTCGTCGCAGTCGCGGTTCATCCTGGAGGTGATGGAGAACGCGGCGAAGTCGGACAACGAGCGATGGAGAAGAGTGTCCGAACGGCTGGAGGCCATATCCCAGAGGTCGGAGGAGGTGGATGAAGTGCAGAAGAAGATGCTTTGGCAGCAGGCGATCGCGACAAGAGATGTGGAGCAAGCAGGCCGCGAACGGGACATGTTGTTCAAGCAGGTCGCCGAGACGGGGAAGCGGGTGGTGGATCTGACATTAGAGAGGATGGCAGAGGAGATGGAGAGATTTTCGGAGGAGCAGGATTCCGGTGATGATCGGGGAGATCACAGTGGAGGCGATGCTCTGCGTAATCGGTACGGCGTGGTTGATCGGAGAGGAAGGATGAAGGAGGATGGTCGGGGAAGAGAAAATTGGGGGGAGGCACCTGATGTATCACGAATTCGAGGCGGCAGGGGAGGGCTCGACCAAGGCATACAGAGGTGTGATATCCTGGCTCCCGGCTTAATAGGATTAATAGAATACTCATACCATCAAGGTATACCTTCTTTTCCGGAACCCACCCGCAAAGGACTCCGGGGTTAAGCGTGCTTGGCCCGGAGAAATTTGGGGATGGGTGACCGACCGGGAAGTCTTCCCGAGTGCGCATGAATGAGGATAAAGTGCACAGGAAAGACTAGTGTTGGTATGTGGGGCTAGTCTATGATCCTACAGGGCTGCCACAAATGGTATCAGAGGCGACCCTCGCAGTTTCACGGGTGCGTACGAGTCAGTGAGAAGGATACGGTAGTGTACGGGTCAGAGACGTGGGTACGTACACATGACGCGTGGGTCCTCTGTGAGGGACACGGTATGGGTATGTCTGCTGCTAACAGGACGTACGGTATGCGTATTTCAGTACTGAACGTACGAACGTGGCTAAGAGGGGATGTTCCTGTCTTGGCGTTGATTGACGAGGACGTCGCTCTTCTAAGGGGGGTGGATTGTGTGATATCCTGGCTCCCGGCTTAATAGGATTGATAGAATATTCATACCATCAAGGTATACCTTCTTTTCCGGAAGCCCACCTGCAAAGGACTCCGGAGTTAAGCGTGCTTGGCCCGGAGAAATTTGGAGATGGGTGACCGACCGGGAAGTCTTCCCGGGTGCGCATGAGTGAGGACAAAGTGCGCATGAAAGACTAGTGTTGGTATGTGGGGCTAGTTTATAATCCTACTGAGCTGCCACAAGAGGCAAGCAGAGGGAAGTGGGGATCGATCACTGCTGAAGTTGAATTTCCCGAAGTTTACCGAAGAGAACCCTACTATTTGGCTGGATAAATGCATGGATTACTTCTCCATATTTAATGTTCATGAGTGTCTGTGGGTGCGTGCTGCTTCGATCCACATGGAGGGCAAGGCCTCAAAGTGGCTGCAGGTGTTCAAATTGACAGAAGGGTTAGGCTCTTGGCCTCAGTTTGCTCGGGCAGTTAAGGAGAAATTCGGGTTGTATGTATATCAGCGGGCAATGTATGATTTACTGCATCTGCGGCAGCGCAATAATTTGGAGGAATATATTTCTGCCTTTGAGGAGCTGAGATATTCGACTGCCCTGCACAATCCAGACTTGGATGAAACCTTTTTTGTAACGCAATTCGTGACGGGACTGAGGTATGAGTTGCAAGAGGCAGTTGTGGCGCAGGTGCCGTAGTCGGTGTACCGAGCAGCTTTACTGGCAAGGCTGCAGCAGGATAGTGTGGAGAGGAGTAGGGCAATGCCCCTGAAGCAGTACAGCAACTTAAGGCAAATGGGCATGGCCAGGGCAGAACAGAGGCCTCCAACAGCATCTATAGAGCTCTCGAAGGAGAGACAACTGAGGGAATATCGCAGGTTACATGGACTTTGTTTTGTATGTGGGGAGAAGTTCGAACCGGGGCACATGACCAGATGCTCAAAAAGGGTCCCACTGCAGCTCAATACCTTGTCAACTGAGGATTTGAATATGGTACTCACGGATGAAATTTTGCAGCAGCTGGACCAGGAGGACAGCCAACCAGAGGAAAACTACAACCTGTCTGTCCGCGCCATCTCGGGAACAGAGGGACCTGAGTGTCTCAAACTTGAATCCTTGTTACAAGATCAGACACTATTACTCCTAGTTGATTCAGGCAGCTCAGCCACATTTATCAATTCTAGCCTGGTGGAAAGAGTGGGATTACCGGTTCAAAGATGTAAACCAATCAAGGTTAACATAGCCAATGGAGAACAGCTGATCAGTGACAGTTGTGTCCACAATGTTGAATGGTGGTGTAGAGGACACACCTTCAACACGAAAATGAGAGTATTATCACTAGGAGGATATGATGCCATCCTCGGTTACGACTGGTTGGAGAGATATATCCCGATGATATGTCATTGGAAGGGCAAAACCTTGGAGTTTACTCACAGGGGACAAAACATTAAGCTAAAAGGGATGCAACATGTAACACAGAAAATTTTGCCAGAAATACATGCATCACAACTGGAGAGGTGGTTATCTGGCAATGAAGTTTGGTCCCTAGCAATTGTGGACCCTGTGGGGACAATGACAGCAACATAGCATTCTTCTACTGCTGATCCATCTATATCTGCATTATTACAGGAATTTTCTGATCTCTTTGCAGAGCCCAGGACCCTTCCTCCCTCAAGACAATTTGATCACGTTATATCTCTGATCCCTGGAGCAGTTCCAGTGAATTCTAAGCCCCACAGGTATTCCCCTTCGCACAAGGATGAAATTGAGAAACAAGTTCAGATGTTGCTGGAGCCGGACTCATCGAAGAGAGTGTAAGTCCTTTTGCCTCTCCAGTATTACTTGTTCAAAAAAAAAGATGGTACATGGAGATTCTGTATAGATTACAGAAAATTAAATGATCTTACCATTAAGAATAGGTTCCCAATTCCGTTGGTAGATGAGATCCTTGATGAACGGTCTGGCACCAAATATTTTTCTAGCTTGGATATGAGAGCAGGCTATCATCAAATTAGGACGAGATTAGGAGAAGAGTACAAAACAACTTTCAAAACCCATAGTGGTCACTACCAGTTCAAAGTGATGCCTTTCGGGCTCACTAATGCCCCCGCCATGTTTCAATGTGCTATGAACTCCATTCTAGCATCTTTTCTCAAGAAATTTGTTATGGTCTTTATTGATGATATATTAGTATACAGTCCTTCCTTGGAGCTTCACATTACACATCTTCGGTTAGTATTATCTAAACTGAGGGAACATCAGTTCTACATCAAGATCTCCAAATGTAGTTTTGCTAAAACTGAGCTGTATTATTTGGGGCATATTATGTCAGCTAAGGATGTATCTACTGACCCTAAGAAGACTGAAGTAATGGAAAAGTGGCCAACTCCTTCCACAGTTACCAAACTGCGAGCTTTTTGGGGGCTCACAGGTCATTATCAGAAATTTGTCCGAGGATATGGAATTATAGCAAAACCCTTGACCACAGGGATGATCAGGCAGAGGAAGCCTTCCAAGCATTGAAACGTGCCATGACCTCTACTCCAGTATTAGCCATGCCCAACTTTGATGACATGTTTGTGATTGAGACGGATGCCAGTGACCTTAGCCTGGGTGTGGTGCTGATGCAGCATGGCCGACCAGTGGCATTTTTGAGTAAAGCCTTGACGGCAAAACACAGGGAGCTTTCTATATATGACAAAGAATTTCTTGCACTGGTTATGGCCGTTGATCGGTGGAGGCCCTATTTACAGAGAAATGAATTCGTCATCAAAACTGACCACGAGAGTCTTTCTTTCTTGAATGATCAATAGTTGCAATCTTATTTACAGAAGAGAGCCATGTCTAAGCTTATGGGACTGAATTTCAGAATACTCTATTGTAGGGGCAAGGATAATTGTAACACCCCAAAATGTGAATCCAAAATTAGTGGACGTAATGCATGTTGGAGAAAAATTCAAACTCAAACTGGAATTCAAATTTGAATCAAAAACAGAAAAGAAAAAGGAAAAAGAAAACAGCCAATGGGCCAAAACCCACCAAACCGGCCCAGCAGCCCGCACCCTTATTCCCCCTCTCCTCTCACTGTCGTGCGGCCCCACCTATTGGCGCTGTCTTCCTCCTCCAACCGTCGCCCCTCTTTTCCCGCCTCCGAGCGCCGCGCGCCCACCCCGTCTGAATTCCACGCCCCCCGAGCCACGATCTCCGGCCCACTCGGTGCTGCATCGCTTCAACAGACCCTACCGCCCCCCCTCGTCCATTTAAACATAGGAAAACCCCACCGGTTTCCCCTCGCCGCTCCATTTCCCTCTCCGGTGAGAACCGAGAATCCCTCTGTCGTTTCCTTCCGAAATTCATCCGAATTCTCTGGTCTAACGTGCGTAGGGTGTTCCATCGCCACCGGGGAGCCTTGCAGGTGAAAGAAACGCCATGTGTCTCGCTCCAGCCGCCGCTCTGACGAGCACCCCCGAGCTCCACCCTCGGACGTCGTCGCCGAGCAGTCTCCGGCCACTTCGAGGTCAAGAAGGGCCCACTGGTGAGTTCACCTACTCCTCCGCAGCCGATCCATGCAAAAAGAATCGAATTCTAGCGCGTAGAGACGAAAACTGAAACTTCTACGGCGAGTCCGCCGCCTCCCGTCGCCGGGCAGCGCCGCCCGCACACGGCCAGGGCGACGTGGCCCTCTGTGGCCCCTCCGTTTTAAATCATGCGGTCCCGAATAGATTTATCCCGTACCCCTTCACGTTATAATCTCAGCCGTCCATTTAAAATCCAACGGCCCACATCAGCCCCGCATTATAAAGGCCGGGAATCTTACGCGCTACCCCCTGGATTTGTGAGAAAAGAATAGCTAGCCCCCGAAGCCTTCTGATCTAGCCCCTGGACTCTGAAATTTATGTAAATGCATTTAAAAATCAGTTTTAGCCCGAGGACTTAATAAAAATTAGGAAAACCCCTCTGTTTTGCACACTTAGACCCCTGAAAATTTAGAAAATAAGAAATTGGACCCCACTGCAGTGTGGATTTGCACATCAGCCCTTGAGGAGTATCAATTTCAGGCATTTGAACATGTGAATAGAATTTAAATTCAAATAAGAAATGCAAATGCTTGTGAAATTATAATTTAAATTTTTCTAGCACTTGGAAAATGGTTAGAATGAATTGAGGAGTGATTTTAGGCTGCAAGGAAATCTGACTAAGGGTTATTTGTTTTTATTATTGCTGAAAATTCATTTTTAGGCTTGAAATAATTCTGAAAAATAGGTAAAAATATATCTAAATTGATCCCATCAGATAGGAAGCCAAAAGATATTTTGTTGGGCATTTTAGACCAAAATATATTCTGTGTAGGTGATATATTTTACTATTTTAGTATTGAAGTTCACTTTTAGGTATAGAACATAAATCTGAAAATATGGGAAATAGATATACATAATTAGAAAATGCCAAATGAGGTCCACAAATCCAAAACTTCAAACTAAAATTTTGTAGGAGATCTGAAGACCAATTTGGAGTTGGAATTCACATTTCATGCAAATTTTGTAGCTAAGGAGTGAAGTATCTAATATAGAAAATTTGTAAAGTCTGAAATTCACATGTAGTGTGCACTTAGAAATCTGAATATATCAAGTTAGAAATAATATATAGGTTTAAAAGTGCATGCATGCATAGAAGCCATCTAACCAGGGTGAACACCAAACTTAAATATGTGTATGACTTTCATGTGTATGTATGTGTGGATGATTTCTTATGGAATGCTGTTTTATTTGGCTATGTGTGTGTTAGCATGAGTAGAACCAGCCCCAGAGCCGGTTCTCACCTTCCAAGACCAAGACTTTCAATTCTCGGAGCAGCAGGAAGAAGACAAATGTCCTTGACCACTTTGATCCTATACTAGGATGTGTAGTTAGAATTATTTGCATTTGTCAATTGAAATATGGAACCCATGCTAGGAAGTTTCCCTAGATTTTCATTATCTTGCTTCCTTGTAGCCTGGGTTGGGAGTTATTTTATTATGTCATTCATTTATACTACTCATGCTTAGCCATGCTTAGAATGGGATAAATAGGATATGAGATCATCACCTTGATTATTTTACCCCTTAGATGGAATATTATGAATTATGTAGAGGTAGGGATCTAGGCAAGTTGGATGCTTTGGTTGGTGCTGCGTGCACGAGACTCGGGTTTATGTTTAGTGCTTGCCTAGATCCTAAGGACCCGTTTATGGAGCATGTAACCTAGCTTTACCGTGTTAACCACATGCTGAGATGGGGCAGCTTGGCCAATTAATTAGGTGTATCACCGACGTAGTATGGGTGTTTGGATGGTGCGGGGAATAGGTGTCAGCTAGACTACCATATGAACCGCAAGGTCAAGATGGGGTCACTGCAGCGGGGGTTGGAGCCTCCTGGATGCTGTTAGGGGTGAAACCTCAGTAGACCCACACTCGTCAGGAATCCCTTTGTAAAGGCCGTGTAGTGATCTCCTGGCTACACACCTCGAAAGTGTGAACGTGGTTCACGACCACTGGCATAATGGAGGTTCTTCTAGTCCACCCGTCAACGGGGGATGAAATCACTACATGTGGGTACAGTGGTGCAAACTCTGTAGAGTCAAAATTGTCATGATAGCCGTGCTCACGGTCAAGAGCGGATTGGACTTATTCATGATTAGAGGATGATGAATCGAGAAGTGGAGGTTGTTAAGCAGGGAGCTTAACAATGGAGATGAAGTTATGGTTACTCGATATGGATGATGGGGTAGTGGATTGGGACTATTTCACTTATGTATTAATGTAGGTGTTTAATAAGCTAAGGTGATAGGTATTAATTGCGTAGTGCTTTAACCATGAGTTCAACCTTTCCTTGCTCTAGCCATGCATGACATAACTTTCCCACACTTGCTGAGTACCAACGGTACTCAAGCTTGCTTTTCTGTTGGTTTTAAATTGCTGCTCGGACCAAGGGAATGACGTGGTATACAGCGACCAAGACTTCGGACCCGAAGAAGGATTTTAGGTTTACGGAGTCCCCCGGGCAACGCCTGTGATGGAGCCCAAAAGACTTAACTTCCGCTATTGGTTTATTTATATGTTGTGAACGTATTATCGTCCCTCGAGACGTTATGTAAGACTTATTTATATTCGAACACTTGGCTTATAATATAATGATGCTTTACTATTTGTCATCACATGTATGAGAAAATGATCCTGGCATACATGTGGGAGTCACTCGGGTGTTCCGCAGAACGACCGGGTGTGACAAGAATATGGCTGCAGATGCTCTATCAAGGATGGGGCAGCTACTGACTATGTTTGTAGTATCAGAAGTAAAACCATTGTGGATACAGGAGGTCCTCAACTCCTATGCTACTAATGAAAAGACTCAACGTATGCTTGCAAAATTAGCAGTGACCAATCCAGATGAGCAAGGATTTTCCTTGAGTCACAGTCTTATTCGAAAAGGAGAGCAAATTTGGATAGGAGCTAATACATCACTAAAAACTAAACTGATCATTGCTTTTCATGACGGTGCCTTAGTGATGTGGATATCACTCCTGCAGATATACACAACACTCACATGGTAGACATGCAAGATCCAATTACTAGAGCTCGAGCACGACAATTGAATTTAGAGGTGAGCTCGTTCCTGAACAATTCTTTATATGTGAATTTTGAGAGTATGTTGCTACCTAATGGATTAATTATGATTAAGAACCATGGAGAGGACATGATGATCCATGGATAGGGGTTTGGAGGCGTGGAGGACTAGAAAATACGCCAACAAGAAGTTAGAGACCGAACCCAACTCAAACTCGAGTCCAACTCGGGCCCAGGAGCAGTCCACCTTAAAATGGATGCACAGGAGGCATACGAACTCTGTTTTTGACGTTCTACATATGCACGGAAAGCTGAGAGGATAAACTTTCCAATGGAACTGGCCCCACGTCAAAATTCCCTTGGAGTCGACGGGAAACTTCGAAACAATATAAAGTTTAGAGTCTGTCAGGGTGTTGCATCACCTAGTTAGGCCATTGGGCCTTGTATCGAGTCCAAGTCCATTATGTACGTTTCTTAGGGTTAGGTCACGACCCCAGCACCCCCTGGTCATCTTCCACCTCCTTTATACCCCCTAGCCGCCGTCACAAACAGCGGGGTTTTGCTTAGTTACAATCTGTCATTGAACAGTGTCGCCGATCATCGGTTGTGAGACCCCAAATTCGTGATCAATTCAATTTTGATTGCAACTTCTCTGTTCTTGCTTGTATTCTTGATTGCGCTTGCAGGAATAAGCCTTCGTGGCAAGGTCATTCGTGTGACACGGGTGATAACCAACGGAGCAGTGGTGTAGTGATTGCGGGGTTTCGTTCGTTCGGAGCCTTGGATCACAACGTCGAGATCTCCACCCAATCAAGTTTACCCTACCTATCGGAAGATCGGGACTCATCCTCCTATCACTTAGGGGGCCATTCTAGAGTGCAGGCGTCATACCAGCATATTAAGAAGTTGTTTTACTGGAAGGGGCTCAAACATGATGTGGCAGATTTCATCAAACAATGTGTGGTATGCCAGCAAGCAAAAGCAGAGCACTCTGATCCTGCAGGGCTGCTCGAGCCCAACAGGAGCTTGGCAAGATATCTCCATGGATTTCATAGAAGGTTTGACTAAATCCGAAGGATTTAATACTATTCTGGTTGTAGTTGATCGTTTTACAAAGTATGCGCATTTTTTCTGTCAAGCATCCCTTCTCAGCAATTCAGATAGCTCATATCTTCCTTGATAACATAGTCAAACTGCATGGCCTACCTAAGACAATGTTGTCCGATAGAGACAAAAATTTTACAAGTACATTGTGGAAGCATCTATTTTATTTGATGGGGACTAAACTGTTGTTGACCACAGCCTACGACCCTCAGACCGACGGCCAGAGTGAGAGGGTCAACCAATGCCTCGAAATGTATTTGCGATGTGCCATCCATGCTGCTCCACAACAGTGGAAAAGATGGCTCTCAATTGTTGAGTTCTGGTACAACACTGCCTTCCATTCCTCTCTTGGTTGCTCTCCATTCCGAGCTCTTTATGGGTATGATGCTGATATGATTGCATCCCTGCACTGTCATCTACTACTGACAAATCTGTTACAGAAATGCTGGCTGAGAGTGAGGCTCATAAGGAGTTGTTGAAGCAACATCTTGCAGCAGCACAAAATCGAATGAAGCAACATGCAGATAAACGGAGGAAAGAACGAGAGTTTTAGGTGGGAGAATCGGTGTTGTTGAAAGTACAACCCTATGCCCAATCAACGGTGGTTAACCGCCCCTGCACGAAGCTGTCTTTTAAATTTTTTGGGCCTTACAAAGTGTTGCAGCGCATTGGTCAGGTTGCTTACAAGTTGAAGCTTCCAGAAGGGTCACAGGTACACCCGATTTTCATGTATCACAGCTGAAGCCATTCACTGAAAATCATTTTCCAGTGTTTTCAAACCTGCCAACTGTGGTTAATCTGGAACATGAACAGTTGAAGCCTGTAGCCATTGTACACTGTAGCCATTGTAGATAGGAGACTGGTGAGAAAGTGAACCATGCCATCCCTCAAGTTCGTGTTCGTTGGTCACATGTTGCTCCTGATGCTACTACATGTAAAGACGGATATGTACTACTCAAGAAGTTTTCGGAGATCAGTGCTTGGGGACAAATGTTGGGATTAATCTTCCCAGAGCGCCTGTCGCCAAGAGCGCGAGTTCACTTCGGGCACAACCGAGAGAGGAAGAGATGTGTTTTTTGTTTTTGGGAGAGCCTACTGCCTCCTGTTGGTTGTTCTCTAATTTTACTCTTACGAACTAACGGCCCACGCCCGGTTCCTCTGCCATGCCCCGAGCTTCTTCGTGCCATGAGTCTGTTCGGCGATCCTGAAGACCCGAGCGCATGCAGTTCGTGGAGAGCTGTGACGAGTGGCTCAGGACACCCCCTGGCTCACCTCATTATTCATTAAAACAAATATAAACACGATCAAGACAAACTGAAGTACTAACAATCTCCCCCTACTTCTGTTTCTTGGTCGTGGAAACCTGGACGACGCCAATCTTCTTCCGAAGCTCATGAAAACGCTTTGCCCCCAACGCCTTCGTTAGTGTGTCCGCCAACTCCTCGTTGGTGCCGATGTGCTCCAGCTCGATGTCGCCGCGCTCAACGCATTCTCTGGTGTAGTGAAATTTGACATCGATGTGCTTGCTCCGGTCATGCAAAATGGGATTTTTGGCCTGTGCAATGGCTGCCGTGTTATCCATCCTGATGATCAGCCTTGGAACACTGATACCCATCATCTCCTCAAGCAGATGGCGTAACCAAGTTGCCTGCGCAGCCGCTGCCGCGCTCGCCATATACTCTGCTTCGCATGACGACTTTGCCACAGCCGTTTGCTTCCTGGACAACCACGTGACTGGGCTGTTGCCAAGGAAGAACAACACTCTCGTTGTACTTCTACGGCCGTCGATGTCAGCTGCCAAATCGCTGTCGCTGTACCCAAGTAGTCGAAGCTCCCCCTCGCCTCTTCATACTGTAAGCCATAATCTGTGGTTGCCGCGACATACCTCAGCAAATGCTTCAGTGCCTCCATGTGATCTTCTTTGGGATCCTCCATAAACCGACTGAGGAACCCAACACTGAACGTCAAGTCTGGTCGCGTGTGGAGCAGGTAGCGTAGGCTCCCAATGATGCTGCGGTACTGGGTTGCATCCACCGCCGGCGCCGTGCTTCTTTTGGACAACTTCAGATTTCGCTCCATGGGTGTCACGCACCCGTTACACCCTGCCATGCCTGCCTTCTCAAGCAGCTTCTTGGCATACGCCCTCTGGCATAGCTCGACACCATGCCGTCCTTGCTTCACCTCGATGCCGAGGTAATATGACAGAGGTCCCAAATCACTCATGCAGAATGATTGCTTCATTTCATCCTTGAACCTGTCAATCTCCTTCATGCATTCACCCACAATCAGCAAATCATCAACGTAAACACCAACTACTAACCTCGTATTGCTCCTGACTCGGGTGTACAGGCCATGCTCAGATCTGCACCGAGAGAACCCGAGTTGCACGAGGCTTGTGTTGAGTTTTGCATTCCATGCACGAGGAGCCTGACGCAATCCATAGAGAGCCTTGTGAAGCTTTAATACCTTCTGCTCATGTCCTTCCGATGTGAACCCCGGTGGTTGAGTGACATACACTTCTTCATTGATGTCCCCATTCAAGAAGGCCGACTTCACATCCATCTGGTGTACCGGCCAGCCATGGTGTGCCGCCACGGCCAGAACCAAACGCACGGACTCCATCCGTGCAACAGGAGCAAAAACTTCATCGAAGTCTATCCCATGCTGCTGGACATACCCCTTAGCAACCAACCTTGCTTTGTGCTTCACAATGTCACCAGCTTCATTGTACTTCAACTTGAACACCCATTTCAGTCCTATGGCGCGGTGACCGCGTGGCAAGGTCACCAGCGTCCACGTTTTGTTCTCCTCAATTGAGGTCATCTCCTCCAGCATGGTCAGGCGCCATTTCTTAACCTTCAGAGCTTCATCAGCTGAGCTTGGTTCTTCATTGATTGCTGCAAGCAATTCTTCAGTAATCCCCTGATCAGGGGGGCCAGGTGGGGATCGTTGCCCCAATATGTCCTCCAGCCTGCGAAACCGACGAGGTGCATCGTCGTGATCTATATCGAGGTCGGGGCTCTCTGCTGGTGGCGTCGTGTATTGCGCCATCCCGGGTGTCGTCGGTATTGGTGAACGGTCCCCGCCGTGTGGAGTTAGGGTCGACGCTGAGCCAGGTTCCCCTGGCACGACCACCGCCTGCCGCCGGTCCGCTTGACCATGCAGCCGCATGCCACCAACAGAGAAGTAGTCAACAACAAACGGCTCCATGCCGTCTCCCGACTTGTCATGGCCCCAGTCCCATGCACGATCTTCCTCGAACACTGCATCCCGAGAGATGCAGACGCATTCAGTAGATGGGTTGTAGAAGCGCCAAGCCTTGCTCCCACCTTCATAGCCGATGAACACCATCGGCGTGCTTCTGTCTTCGAGCTTCAACAACCTCTTGTTCCCCTGCTTGACATGGGCTACACATCCAAACGTATGAAAATGGTGCACAGATGGTTTGACCCCATGCCATACCTCATACGGTGTGCACCCGTCGACGCTCCGCGTGGGAGACCGATTCAGGATGTAAACGGCCGTTGCCACAGCCTCCCCCAGAACCGACCTGGGACTGCCATGGCCTTTAGCATGCTCCTTGCCATGCCCATGACAGTCTGGTTCCTCCTCTCAACAACTTCATTCTGCTCCGGCGTGTATGGTGCGGTCAGATGCCGCTGAATTCCCTCCTTGGTGCAGTACTCGATGAATGCGCGTGCCGTGAACTCGCCGCCCCGATCCGTTCGGAGAGTGCCAAGCTTACGCTCGGCCTCCACCTCCGCCCGTGCTTGGAACGCCACGAACACCGACATGGCTTGATCCTTGGTCCTCATCATGGTCAGCCACATGCAGCAACTAAGATCGTCGACAAGGAGGAAGAAAAACTTGTTGCCGCTTGGTGTTGCCGATGTCACCAGCCCACATAGATCACCATGGACCAGCTCCAACCGGTGCGCTGCTCTGTACTGCGCCTTGCTCGGGAATGAGTGTCGTCTCTGCTTCCCGGCAAGACAACTGTCACATACTTGATCCACCTGATCAAGCTGAGGCAGCCCACTGACCATATTGTTGTCAGCCAGCTGTCGGAGCCCCCCGAAATTGAGGTGACCATATCTTGCATGCCATTTCCACGCCGCACTGCTCCCCTGCGCTGCCATACACACAGGGCGCGCGATGTTGAGCTCCAGCACGTAGAGCCGGTTTGGTGTGCGCTCCACCTTCGCCATCAACCTCCCCTTGGCGCCCCAGATCTTGAGGTACCCACCGAACAGCAGGATCCGGTGCCCTCCTTCTTCGAGTTGTCCAAGGCTCACGATGCTCGTAGTAAGGCGCGGAATCAGGTACACCCTTGGCAGTGCCTTATTCTCACCATTCTTGCACTGGAGCAACACTGTCCCACGCCCTTCAATCCCTGCAACGGACCCATCACCAAAATGCACTGTCCCGTGCACCTTGGATTCCAGCTCGGAGAACATCGAGCGTTCCCCTGTCATATGGTTTGTAGCTCCCGTGTCCAGGATCCAACGGGTACTGCCGCCGGCCTTGTCACCAAGTTGCACGAAGAGCTTGTCCTCCTTGAGGTGCACCTCGGTTGCTGCCGGCACCACAGGATCAGCATCGACACTTGCACTTGCCACCAATAGAGCGGCCTCGCCATCATCATCCACCTGCGACGCGTGTGCCTGCTCGTCACACTTCTTTTTCTTGCACTCGCGAGCCCAGTGCCCGCTCTTGCCGCAGTAGCGACATTCGTCGCTCACAACCGTGTTGCCAACACGGCCGGCGTTGCCGCTGCCATGACCACCGCTCCTAGCGCCCTTTCCGCGTCCACGGCCGCGTCCTCGCCCGCGCTTGCCACCAGACGACGACGCCTCCTTCTGCTGATCGGTGTTGCAACCACCAGCAATCTTCAGCCGCGAGGTGATCTTGGCGATGAGCTCGTCCTCTGTCAGGTTCAGACTAGCGATCACGCTGCCCCCGCCGTGATTGATCCGCTCTTCTGACGGCTTGAGGCGCCCAATCAGCTCATCGACCGTTATGGTCTCCAAATCGACTAGCGTCTCAATAGACGTGGTGATCTGCTCGAACCTCGGTGGCAGCGCTTGGAGGAACTTTCGTACGATCTCCTCCTCCTTGTACTCGAAGTCGAGCACCGCGAGTTGGTTGGTGATCCGGCCGATGCGCGCGCCGAAGTCATCGATCGACTCGCCATCGAGAAATGTGAGCGAGTCGAACTCGCGCTTGAGGATGCTCGCCTTTGCCTTGCGCACCCGATCAACACCTACGTTGCGCATGATGATCGCCTCCCATGCCGCCTTCGCCGACGGCTTGCTCGCGATCGAGCCCATCATCTCAGGTGGCACTACCTTGGCAATGACCTCCAGTGCCATGCGGTCCTCCGTGTAGTCGGACGCCTCCTCAGTCACCGCGTTCCACAGGCCCCGTGCCTGCAGCATTACGCGCATGAGAGCGGCCCAGTCGTAGTAGTTCGTCTTCGTCAGCACCAGGAAGTTCCCGACCGGCGCCGCCTGCTCTACGATCCGTTCGAAAATGACCTCGGGCTGGCACACGCTTCTGCTGCACCGTCTCGCCCACCGTGGCGGGGACCTGCCACGCAGCCTCAACAAAAAGCGCCGGCCCCTGTGCTCCGGGGTGAGTGAGCCATCATTTCGAGGTGGAGCCGACATCGTCGAGGATTGCCGAACCTGTGGCTCTGGTACCACTTGTTGGGATTAATCTTCCCAGAGCGCCTGTCGCCAAGAGCGCGAGTTCACTTCGGGCACAACCGATAGAGGAAGAGATGTGTTTTTTGTTTTTGGGAGAGCCTACTGCCTCCTGTTGGTTGTTCTCTAATTTTACTCTCACGAACTAACGGCCCACGCCCGGTTCTTCTGCCATGCCCCGAGCTTCTTCGTGTCATGAGTCTGTTTGGCGATCCTGAAGACCCGGGCGCATGCAGTTCGTGGAGAGCTGTGACGAGTAGCTCAGGACCCCCCTGGCTCACCTCATTATTCATTAAAACAAATATAAACACGATCAAGACAAACTGAAGTACTAACAACAAACACATTATGGTGGCGGGGGAGGTGTGGCGCCAAGCGCTGAGCAGGAGTCGTCGGCTTAGTCATGGTGTGGAGTGTGTGGGTGAAGAGTGTGATTAAAATGTAACTAGAGTTAATACAGGATTAAAGGAGTGACTATGATGAGGGGACAGTGACCACTGTGCTGTTAAGAGGTGGCCGACCAAAACACTGGAAACACAGAAAAAGAAAATAGAAAATAGTTCTCTCGGCTCGCTATCCCATCGTCGAGCTCGCCGGCGACGCCGTAACCGCCTCATGCCGACGCGGTAGCGCGCGCCGGCCACGGGGCGCCACAAGGACCTACGGCGCGGGCTGGGAGAGCATGTGCGGGCGGCCGGTGGCACTAGCAGTGAGGGCGTGGCCGCGTGCAGGCCGCAGTACCGCTGAGGGGCAAGGAGGGAGGCGGCAACTGGGCTGCACCGCCGCAGCAGCGGGACCGCACGGCAGTACCTAGCCAAGCCAGTAAGGTATGCCTCTGCTCTGCTATACCCTCGAACATTATATTGCCTAATGTAGTTTCTCACTTCGACTTTCCGAATCTACCGGAACGTCACCTAATTATGAGTTCAACGTTTTGATATGTATGGAGTTTATAGCCCATAAGAAGATGAAATCATTAGGGTAAATTCAATTTCCATGACCCCTTTATTGTTGTACTAGAGTTTTTTCTTTCTAAATTGGATGAAATCATTAGTCATCGGAAAAGTCGCACAACATAAAAATTCATACTGCAACATGATTATTTTGTGTCCTGCAACATTGACAAAAATATTCCACCACGACATGCCGTAATTGCACTGCAACATGTGTATTTGTATCCCACAACATCAATCCAAAAGTTTGATATATTTTTCTTGCTTGAGAATATATGCTTGTGTATTTGTTTTAGTTAAAATTCAGACATGGGAATCTGGACATATTTTACATGGTTTGCTGTATTAATGTTGGATTATATCTGTAGTTTGTATGTTATAGTTGGCCCTGGTTCTCTCAATTTCTTTGGTACGTTGCTTCATATTTGAAATAGAAGTAGCTGGAAAATCATACTGAAGATGAGAGGTGCATTGTTCCTCCAATAGGAGTGATGCGGTCAACTTGAGGTTCACTTGTCTAAATAGATTCATGATGCCATTTCAACTCTAGCTACCTCTCTTCAAGTGTTTTTTATGTATCTGAGGTTTCTAGAATTGTGTGGCTTCTATGTCATTTTGAGATGGAAACATTCAATATTTCCTTATGGTATTTTGAGATAGTATTGTACACTTTGCAGATGATTGTGTTCGTCTTAGAAATTTACTTGTACAATAAAAAATTTTGATTGGGAATATTTTCAGCTCTTTAATGGATCGCAACATGAAGCAGCTTCAAGAGGCTCTAGTTGACATTGAGACTGACGCGGAACAAGTACTTCTGACAAGGCATCAGGTCCGTACATGTTAAAGCCTCGCCTTATTCTTTCCAGACAGGTGTCAATATTCATCTCTTTTGGTTTCTTATTCTCTATGATTATCAGTTAGTGGGAAATGATAAGGTAAGGAATTCTAATAGGGGGGCCCTGACCGCCCTCCGGAAAATAGGCCAGGACAACCAAAACTAGTCTGTCATCTCCATTTGACGTCATAATGAAAGAGATGGAAGGAAGCTCTGGCAAGCAGCTGATAAAGGAGATATGCCCGACTTGTGGAGTTTCATGACCCCAAAGAACATACCTGGCTAATGTTTCCTGAGTTTCCGGTATAGATGTTTGCTTTCGTGCCTGATAAAGAAAATTGCCTAGGTTGTTTCCGGTATAGATGTTTGCTTTTGTGCTTTTCTGATGGCATTGCTAAGAAGGGATTCCGCAATCTGCACTGATGTTAGGTTTTTGCAGCGTTCCAAAAGGCGTTCTGAGGCGCCCACCTAGGCACGCCTCGGCGCTCCGCGCAGGCCGGCCGCCTCGCCTAGGGGGGTAGGCGGGCGCAAGGCGGGGGGGGGGGGGGGGGGGAGGGGGGCTGATCTGCTGATTCGGGTGACGAATGTAGAAATCGCTTCAGGGGCAGGGCCGATCCGGTCGGCGAAGGAAGGAATCACGTGGAGGCGGGGCCTATTTGGACGGGCGGAGCGAGGAATCACAGGGGCGGGGCCGATCCGGGCGGACGGAGCAAGGAATCGCGGGGGTGGGGTCGATCTGGGCAGCCGGAGCGGAGGAAGGAAGGGGAGAGGAGAGAGCCCGAACTGCTGTCGATTCAGCTTGCGGAAGGAATTGGGGGGCCGGGGCGAAGGGAGGAATGGGGTGGTGTGGGGGCGGTGGTGGTGTGGAGGCAGGCCGCTGGGCTGCCTGAGGAAGAAGAGGCGGGCTGGCCTGAGGCAAAAGGAGAGACAGGCTAGAAAAAACCAGCCCAACAGAGCAGCATACACATAATCTTCTTTATTTTATTAGTTTTTATAATTCATCATTGCTACAGTGTCTAACGCCTAGGTATGAATATACCTTTGTATTTTCAATTTTTTAAATTATTTGCATTAATGTAAAACGCCTAGGCACCGCCTAGGAACGCCTAGGCACGCCTAAGCTCTAGGCGGTGGGTCACCGCCCGCCTAGCGCCTTATGGGACCCTGGGTTTTTGTACCCCTGAGGATCCAGATTTCTGAATTGTGATGTACCGTGACATTGTGCAAGGCGGGTATAAATTTTTTCAGGTACGCTGTGGCAAAGGAGTTGCCTTTGGGGAGTTCTGACTCGATGACTGGCTGTTCTGTTGATGCGCTAGTTGGATTTGCTGAGTTGGGAGGTCATGACAGCAACAGTGAGCCAGAACGAACAGCGGCGGGGCAGAAGACCAGACCTGCATCGAATAAAATCAGAACGACGCGTCTGCAATGTGTGCTCGCAAGTCATACTCTCGTTTACTCAGTTTTAAAATTATTATCATTAGGATAATAATTTTAGTTAAAGAATAAGTTAAGTTTATTATTCTAATGTTACCAATTTAAGGATAGAAGGCTAAAGTTATTATTCTAATGTTAACAATCTAATGTTCTAATATAACGCAGAAATTTGTGAAGTTAATTGCCTTAATAATCAAACCGATTGGACGGGAAATCATTACGGAGTTCTCTCCCGTGTTCCAAGCGTGCTCTGCGAATACTTACCATTTAGCTTGGTTTCTGAGAAGAATAATCAGTTTGTATTATATGGTACTCTCTCCATTATAAAATAGACGACGTTTAGGATAAAAAATCAAATTTAATTTAAACTACATTAATTATTATAGAACAGAGAGGGAGTACTAGCAATTCGTTCATGTCATTTGGACTTGGACTCAATTTGTGGACGCGCAAACTCCTAGTCCTGGAAACAGAACGACCGGCCCGCGAAAACAGATCGCGATTTGTTGGACACCCGCGCGACGTGCGGAGAGGCAGTGGAACCGCGCGCTTGCATGGCACCGCCGGCGCCAGGCGCCGCCGTGCCGTCGCTCCCGGCGCTGGGCCGCGGGTGCTGGGAGGACGGCGCGATCTCGCTGGGGCTGGTGGCGGTGCAGCTGGGCGGCGCGGCGTACATGGTGGTGGTCACGCCGGTGCTCGCGCTGGGGCTCGGGCCGCTCTTCCTCGTCGCCGTCGGCAGCCTCTGCACCGGGGTCCTCACCCTCCCCTTCGCCGTCAAGCTAGAGAGGTATGGGGTAACCACTACCTGCGCTGCATATTTTTTTTTTACCAACGGATTCTCATCTGCGAGGTGGTGGAGCAGGAAGAAATGGCCGTCTGAGCTGAGCAACCGGCTGCTTCTCCAGTTCGTCGTGCTGGCACTGGGAGGGTAAGAAAGTCTAGCGATCAATCACTAGCGCTCAAGATCCATGCCTAATGTTATGCCAATTATTCTCGAGTAATTGCCTTCATATTCTCTTGAACAAATCCTAATATCCTCCACGCTTTGTATGTACATATGTTGGCTGTTGCTTTCAGAGTGACCGGGTTCCAGGCGCTGATGCTACACGGCATGAAGATGACGTCCCCGGCCATCGCCTCCGCCATGCCCAACCTCGCTCCGGGCATCATCTTCGTCATCTCCGGCTGCCTCGGGTACTCACGCCGGCCGGTGCCGATCCACTCAGAGATAAACAGCTGCATAAGTCCAATTAGTACTGAACCGACTGATCTCCGCATGCGTGCGCGCTGCAGGTTCGAGAGGGTTGATCTCAGGTGCCGGTACACGAGGGCCAAGATCCTCGGCACCGTGCTCTGCCTGGGGGGCGCCGTCGCCATGAGCGTCCTGCAGAGCCCGGCCACGCCACCGGGACACCGACCGCCAGACCGCGCCGCCGCCGTCGCGAGGTCGCACCGGGACTGGGTGGCGGGATGCCTGTCCCTCCTCGGGGCGGTGCTTGTGCTCTCGGGCACGATCGTCCTGCAGGTCGGCATCTAGATTCTGATGGCGTTGCAGAATCATGTATTGTGATCTCCCATGTTTACTATCCCCGTTTGTACTGCAGGCGGCGACCATGATCCATTTCCCGGCGCCGTTCACGCTCTGCTCCGTGACGTCGCTGATCGGCGCCGTGCTGACGGCGGCGTTCCAGGTGGTCACGGCGGGGCGGTTCAGCCCCGGAACACCACAGATCAGCCTCGAGATGGTCCTCTCCCTTGTTCTCGTGGTAATGGCAACAAAGCGATGCATCAAGAGAACATTTTCTTCCCTCCTTGAGAATTTCCTCCTCCCCATTTTGAGAATTCTAGTTGTTGGCCGGTACAGGGCGGGCTGGTGAGCTCGGCGTGCATCATGTTCCAGACGTGGGCGCTGGAGAGGAAAGGACCCGTGGTGGTCTCCATGTTCAGCCCGACGCAGACCGTCGGCTCGGCGATCTTCTCCGCGCTCTTCCTCGGCCGGGTCATGCATCCAGGATGGTACTGGAAGACCCTGGATTCGTCCATACTTATATATGGTTTGGTTTGGCCTGGCCTCACTTCCTGCCGACACTTGACAAGCACTCTAGTCATGAACAACGCCTGCATGAGTGCATGAGCATAACCTGAAACCTCCAAACTAGAATCTAGCTAAATTTGAGATCTCGGGTGATGTTTTCCAGTCGCATGCAAACGGGCCAAACTACATTCATCTCATCCCATGATATTTGATTGATCTTTGATGCAGCATACTGGGTATGGTTTTCCTCTTCTCCGGGCTGTACGTGGTTCTGTGGGCAAAGAAGAAAGAAGGGCAGGTTCCCGCCGCGGACAGGATGGCGACGGATCTACTAGCCGACCATGACGTGGAGAAGCCGCTGCTGTTTCATGGCTAGCTTTGCTTCTCTTGTAGTGGTGCCCTTTTGATATCTCAGTCAGGGACGCATCGTCTGTAGTTGCATAGTACTCTCCATTTACAATTTTGTTAGGAAGCATCTTGGTGCTCGTGTGTAGTGACAAAAGACTATAGCTCAGCTGTAATTTTATCAGACTTTAGAAAGGTAACACGGTATGTGGAGTTAAGTTTTGCTGGTGCAGCATCAGGGAGCAAGGAAAGCAGTAGTCCAAAGGTTACGAGTTCTGTTTTGTCGATTTTAATTGCTTTGGGTGACCTTGATGGCAGATTGGAGAAAAAACAAAATCAACTTCTTGAGCGCAATATATGATTAGAGACGCTCTGATACGTGAGTCACAAAATATTACGGTTATCACCAAAAAGTGAGTGTAGTACAGTCCGTTAGGTTCCGGTTCCTATACTTAGCTTGCATTTACAACTAACTATTCTTTCAGTAATAGATGACATTTCCATCAATAACAACGTGTTTGTGATGACTTCGTGTATCTCAAAGATGCACTGTCCTACCAAATTAGTAGAGGAGATCATGATACTATCTAGCAAAGGCTAATATATTTCGAGTGGAACTGACAAGATGATCATTATAAAATTTCCTGTTGAGACTAGACAAAATGATAACACACATCAAGTACGGTTCAAGTTTATCATGTGAAATCTCTTTTCTTTAAATATAAGGGGCGATTATATTCTTATTCTTACCCCATTTCATCTAATTATGGTTCTATCCTCATTTTTTAGGGTTTGTAATTTAACCCTCCTTTCGGAAAAGAAGCTAAACTTTACCCTTAGTCAATTAGAGACACTTAACAGTGTCAAATGAGGGCTAAAAAGGCCATAATGCCCTTGCAAATTTACCCTCACTTTTCTTAGGATATCATGATTTTGCCCATTGTTTTGACTGGTTTGGAACATTTTTGGATAGTAAAACATGACTGGATTTGTATATAATTCATATTGACTGAATTTCAAAATATTTATCAAATGAGGCTAGAATTTGAACAAAATTTGGATAGAGTTTGACAAGTTCCATCTCTTTTTGCTCAAATATATTTTGAAATTTATTGAGATGCCGTTATTAACTCTGAATCATATTCTCCATTTATGTAACTGGCAAGAACACATGATCTTAGTACCGGTAGGATTACACATATGTAGAGAAAAAGTTCACAGAGAAATATAACAGGATGACTATTGCAAACATGCAAACAAGAGTGACTAGGGTGTAATCAGTGTTTTGATGCAATCATTGTTGGAAATCCGGGGATTAATTTCCTCTAATCTCTTCTTCTATTCTATTCTCAAAGGGGGGGCTGTATATATAGCCCCAAATTACAGAGTCCTTATCTAATACTAACTCCTACTCTTATTGGACTAGGACTCTATCTCTAACAGCAATTATTCTAGAAAAACGGGATTATATCCAACAATCACCCCCTAATCTCGTTTTTCTAGATCACACTCACACTAATTAGGATGGAGACACACTTCCACCCTAAACACACTTTCGGGATGGACACAACTGCACCCCCAGGATGGTCACATCTACACCCTGCACAACTCAATTTTGGGATGGGCACGTCTTCATCCCCAGAATGGCCACATCTTCATCCTGTACACAAATTCGGGTTGGTCACATCTTCAACCCCAGGATGGGCTCATCTTCATCCTGCACACGCATTCAGGTTGGTCACATCTTCAACCTCAGGATGGACTCATCTTCATCCTGCATATGATCTCGGAATGGACGCATCTTCATTCCATCACACACCCACACACTCGAGATGGTCACATCTTCATCTCGAGCACACCTTGCTTGTGAGATCAAAATAAAGTATCTTCTGACGCAAGAAGCGCCATCTCATCTTTCTTTTCGTTCTTGGAGCATTCTTTGGCAAAGTGACCAAGTTTTTGACAATTGAAGCATCGAATCTTCGATTTGTCAAATTTCTTGTTCTTCTTTTGACCACCCTCCTGGGCCTTCCACTCTTTTCTTGTCAAAAAAAGCTTCTCTCCACCCTTTGCTTCTCTTGCTCTCCACTCCTCTCTTGTTAAAAGGAGTCTTTCTTCATGATCTTGTTTGTTGAAGCCAAGTACACGCTCCTCATGTGCTTTGAGCCTATCGACGAGTTCTTCCACAGTCATTGCCTTTAAGTCCACAAATTGCTCAATGGTGGATGCAATGTGAAGGAATTTCGAAGGTAGAGCTCGCAATAATTTCTTCACGATGTAGCTTTCTTCAACTCTTCCTCCAAGACCACGGATCTTTGTAACAATGATCATTACTCTTGTGGCAAAATCGTCGATGGAGTCTCCTTCGTTCATGCGCATTAGGTCAAACTCATTTTGAAGAGTCTGGATTCTTGCTTCCATCACGTGTTCTTCACCCAAGAACTTGATCTTGATCAACTCCCATGCTTCTCTAGCTGTCTCCTTCTCAGAAATTCGCATGAGAGTGTCTTCATCAATAGCATGATAGATGGCCGCAAGAGCCAGCTGATCTTGCTTTGGATCAACGTTGCTTTTCTTCTCCTCAATAGCTTCCCATACCCCTTGCGCCTTCAAGAAAACCTTCATCTTTATAGCCCATGCTGTATAGTTGGTCTTCGTTAATAAGGGATAATGCAGTGTCATTGATTTACCCTCCATATTGCCTCTTGTGTACGTTTAGTAAACCAATATCAATCTCTGGTACACTGCAGGTGTGACTTTAGCAAAGAACAATTCCTTAACCTGCCCACGTGGGTACCTCACCAAGTTGATCTAACTCAGGCCAGCAGATCTGGCCCAGCCCACTGCCTTTCTCCCTGTGCAACCCTAATACACCGCTGCTTCAGTCTCACCAGCAGCCGCCACCTTCTCTCTGCTCCCCCACGCGCCTCGGTGGCAGCCCGCGAGCGCCGCCCGTGCCACGCGGGCCCGATCCTGGCCGCGCTCGCGCCCGCGCGCTGGCCGCGCTCGCGCTGCTGGCCGTCGCCCGCCCGCCGGATCTGGGCCGGGATCCACTCGGTCCCGGATGAGATCCGCCCCGCGAGCGCCCGCACGGAGGCCTTCTTCAGCGCCGCCTCCTCTGCCCTTGCGCTCCTCCAACCGAGCGCTAGCAGCCGCCGCCTCGGGCGCTCTGCGCAGCACGCCGCCGAGCCCGAGATCTGGAAGCTGCGCCGCCCGTTCGCCTCCGCAGCGCCCCGATTCTCCACGCGCGGCGCTCTGTGCACAGCTCCTGCCACCAGACGCCGCCTACGTCGTGGAAGCCGTGCGCCGAGCGTGTCACGGGGATGACTCGCGCACAGCCGCCAATCTCGCCGGATTTGGCTGCCGCACGTGGCCTAGGGTTTCGGGGGGGGCGCCTGACGAACCAACGCGTGCGTGTTCTTGGCCTCCTCCCGCCGGCGGCTTAGCCCCCTGTCGCCCGGCCACCTACGCAGCCAAGGACCCCTGCGCGGTGAGATCCCGCCCCCCCCCCTCTGTTTTCTCAACCTAAGGCTCTGATACCAATTGTTGGAAATCCGGGGATTAATTTCCTCTAATCTCTTCTTCTATTCTATTCTCAAAGGGGGGGCTGTATATATAGCCCCAAATTACAGAGTCCTTATCTAATACTAACTCCTACTCTTATTGGACTAGGACTCTATCTCTAACAGCAATTATTCTAGAAAAACGGGATTATATCCAACAATCATGCAAACAACTCTTCAAGTATACACGATCTCTACCCTACAATCACTATATCATTTTTCACTTAATATGAGGACCATAATCGAGAGTGCCTCAAATATATCAGAGAATCGGCTTGACCAAGGCAAGATGAGTCGGCACGAGGGTTATGCAGATTGAGGTTGATTGTTTACAATATAAGCAATGTCTGAGTCGAGTGAATGTGAGATATTACAATGTTCCGGCAAGACCACAATTAGTATTAGAAACAACCGTCATATGATATTTTGGTGTAGGTGTCAACTAGAGTGGAACACAAATTGCAATCAGTGATACTAGTGTGCTCAAGTATAGCAATCATATATTGTTATTGTGAGAAAAAGAAACCGCCATGGCGCTTGGTCACGGAGACACCTGAAAGATAATAAAGGCTACCAAGATCCTTAATAAAAAATTCTATTGTGAGAGCATCAATATCTCAACAAAGCAAATGATATCTAAAGAGACTATAAGAACAATGTCATCCATGTATATCAATAGATAAGTCATGTCTAACACGTGGGGATAGATAAACAATGATATACCTAACCAGACACCAACGAAGATATAAAATATGAGAAGTGAAACGACTATAATAAGAATGGGGAGCTTCCTTCAGACTACATAGAAACTTGGTAAGACGACAGATATAGTCAGGTGGGTCGAGTCAACAAACCTAGAGTTCCATGAAGGAAAACATTTTTAATATCAAGCTTATGGATCGGTCAGTCATGAGAGAGGGCGATTGAGAGCACTGTGAATTGTAGCTGATTTCACCACAAGACCGAATGTCTCCTAAAATCAATACCCGACTGTTGTATGATGGAGTACTCAACATGCGTTATACCGATGAGAAAAATCTGAATTGAACTTGTGGTGATAAACTCATTTATCGGTCACAATACTAGCACCAGAGGAATGTGACACCAAGTATCATGTGTTGTTGATCTAGAGACGAGTGAACTCATCAGTCATAGCAAAGCGCCAATTAAGATCGAGGAGAGCACCCAGATAAGTCTTGAGCTGTTGAGCATCAGCTAGAGGCCCAAAGATTCAGACACGATGAGGTCGTAGCTGTTAGTAGTTGAATTCTCACTCTCATTGAAAGAGAGGATGACACTAGAAGTTGGGGCAATTTTTCTTGTCTATTTCTCACACAATGCCATACCAACCCAAGGGGTTGAGGCTACATATTTATAGCTGCCATGGCAGCCAAGCATATGCCACAAAGATGCTAGTCTAAGATGCTTAGATGCTGTCCTAATATGCTGTCCTTGGCTGACACTAAGATGCTGTCCTAGTGTCCTTATATGATGTCCTAATTGGGGCCACAAAGACCAAAGGACTAGAGTACAATAAGGACCAAGGACCAAGGACTAAAGTGCAACAAACTAAAGGACTAGGGTACAAGAGAATAGAGGACCAAAGACCAAATGACTACAAGACTTATTCCAACATTCTCCCCCTAAGTCTTGTACGTCGTCTTCTGAGAGGGTTGGACCATCCCGATCATGGTGCGAACTTCAATGAACTTGAGCCTCCCAAGGGGCTTCGTGAGCAGGTCCGCAAGCTGGTCATTGGTGTTGATGTAGTTCGCCTTGATGCTCCCTTCCTCCAAGCATTTTTGGATGAAGTGATACCTCACCCGAATGTGCTTGCTCCGTTCATGGAAAACGTGATTCTTTGCCAGGGCCAGAGCGGACACGTTGTCCACCCTGAGTTCGACCGCTCTAGTGTCTCTGCTGAGGAGATTACCAAGCAGTCGACTAAGCCAGAGCGCCTGAGTCGAAGCGGTGGAGGCCGCTATGTACTCAGCCTCGCAGCTGGACAGGGCCACCACCTGCTGCTTGACCGACTGCCAGCTAACGAGGCACTTGCCGAAGAAGAAGAGGATCCCGCTCGTGCTCTTGCTGGTGTCGATGTCGCCGGCGTGGTCGCTATCGCTGTACCCGACAAGGTGCGCCTCCCCAGGACACCTCGGGTAGTGGAGGCCGTGATCGAGAGTCCCCGCAACATAGCGGATGATCCTCTTCACAGCCTGCTGGTGATCCGTCGTCGGTCATTGCAGGAACCGACTAACGTAGCCGATGGAGAATGCCAAGTCCGGCCGTGTGTGGGTGAGGTAGCGAAGGCTCCCCACGAGACGTCGGTACTGCGTAGCGTCCACCTCCTCCGTCGTGCTGTCGCGGCTCAGCTTCAGCCTCTCCTCCATCGGAGTGAGAGCTGGGTTGCAGTTTGTGAGCCTAGCTAGCTCAACAATGCGCTTGGCGTAGGCGGTCTGTCGAAGTGTGATCCCGGAGTCGGCCTGGTGCACCTCAATCCCAAGGTAGAAAGAGAGATATCCCAGGTCACTCATCTGGAAGGTGGCTTTCATCTCTTCCTTGAACGCTGCCACCTCCGCATCTTTGGTGCCGGTGATCACCAAGTCGTCGACGTAGACACCCACCAGTAGGGTGTTTCCTCCATTGCCCCGCTGGTAGATGGCCGCCGCATGCGGGCATTGCCCGAAGCCCATCCTCTTGAGCGTGGAATCCAACTTGGCATTCCACGCCCTTGGTGCCTGACGCAAGCCATAGAGGGCCTTGCGCAGGCGCAACACCTTGCCCTCCTTGCCAGGGACCACAAACCCCGGCGGCTGGTGTACGTAGACCTCCTCCTTCAAGTCGCCGTTGAGGAACGCCGACTTGACGTCCATGTGCTGGACACGCCAGCCTTCTTGGGCAGCGAGTGCAAGGAGTTGCACGGATGGAATCCGTGCCACGGGGGCAAAAGCATCGTCGAAGTCGATCCCCTCCTGCTGCACGAAGCCGCGTGCCACCAAGCGAGCCTTGTGCTTGACGATGGCGCCGGCTTCATCCCTCTTCAACTTGAACACCCACTTAAGGGTGATCGCACGGTGACCGCGAGGGAGATCAGCAAGCTCCCAAGTGCAGTTCGTCTCAACCGCGTCCATCTCCGACTGCATCGCGGCGCGCCATATGCCGTGTGTCTCTCAGCCTCCACGAAAGACCGAGGCTCGCCGTCGTCGCACGCAAGATGCAACTGCGCCTCCAGATCGCGAGGGACCAGTCCCGGCACCGACTAGTCACCGAGAAGATCCTCCATCGTACGATACCGCAACGGCTCGCCGTCATGGTATGCGTCGATGCGCTCCTCGTCGTGGGAGAGCGGAGTAACGAACTGCATCGGTTTGTGCTTGACATGAGCTGGTGTCGGAGTGGACGTACCCGAAGGGATGGCAATCGGTGCTGGAGTGTGTGGGGTCGCCGGCTGTGGTGGTGGAGAGGTCGTCGCAGCCGAGGTCGTGACTGGGGAGCGTGGCGCTGAAGTTGGTGGAGAAGAGCTGCCCACTCCCCCAGTTCCCTTGAAGTGGACGTACTCGACGATGAAGTTGTCGTATGTCGGAGTCGAGCCGTCGTCCACCGCCTTGTCCCATGCCCATCCTCGCCCTTCGTTGAACACAACGTCGCGCGTCGTGCGCACACGCTGTGTCTCTGGGTCGAGAATGCAGTAGGCCTTCGAGCCCTCCGCGTAGCCGATGAACACCCCCGGAGTGCTCCTGTCGTTGAGCTTGCTGATGGGGCCAAGCTCCTTGGCGAACGCGAGGCAACCGAAGACTCGTAGATGAGAGACCGCCGGCTTGCGCCCATACCAAGCCTCGTACGGCGTCCTGCCGTTGAGAGCCTTGGTGGGCGAGCGGTTGAGGATGTAGACAGCCGTCACCACCGCCTCTCCCCAGAAGATAGCCGACATTCCCCTCTGCTTGAGGAGGGCCCGAGCCATCCCCACAACCGTCTGGTTGCGCCGCTCGACGACGTCGTTCTGCTGCGGGCTGTAGGGCGCGGGGTAGTGGCGCTGAACACCCTGATCCGCGCAATACGACGCGAATTCGGCCGCCGTGAATTCGCCGCCGTTGTCGGTGCGCAGCACACGCAGCTTGCGGCCGCACTCCGCCTCCGCAATGGTCTGCGTGCGCCTGATGGCGTTCGCAGCCTCTCCCGTGCTGCCAAGGACCACGACCCACATGTAGCGGTAGAGGTCGCCGACGAGCAGCAGGAAGTAGCGTCGTCCTCCTGGTGTAGCTGGTGTCACCGGGCCACACAGGTCCCCGTGAACGAGCTCGAGCCGTTCCTTAGCTCGAAAGCTCGACTGCTGGGGAAAAGGAAGCCGCCTCTGCTTCGTCAATACGCAGACATCGCAGAGCTGCTCCACGTGGTCAAGGCATGGCATGCCTCGCACCATCTCTTTGGCACTGAGCTGCTTTAGCGCCTCGAAGTGAAGATGTCCAAAGCGCTCGTGCCACTGTCATGCCTCGTCGTCCCGACGAGTGGCAAGGCAGACAGGTTGTGCTACCTGCACGTGAAGGACATAGAGTCGATTGGTGCCTCTAGTTACCTTGGCAAGAAGGCGACGATGGCGATCCCAAATCCTCATGACTCCGTCCTTAATCTCCACGCGCAAACCGTTCTCATCCAGTTGTCCCAGGCTGATGATGGAATTTCTCAACGCGGGGATGTAGTAGACTCCGACGAGCAGCCTGTGCTCACCAGACTCGGCGGTGAGGATGACGGAGCCGACACCCTTGATCTCCACGCCGGAGGCGTCACCAAACTTGACAGAGCCTCGGACATTGGAGTCAAGCTCAACGAAGAACTCCCGTCGACCGGTCATGTGATGGGTGGCGCCGGTGTCGAGGCACCACCCGTCAGTCTTGTCGTTGCTGGAGCCGTCGCCGAGGAAAGCGTGTGCTCTTGGCTCATCAAGATGAAGGAGAGCCGCTGCGGTCGATGCCACTAGAGGTGGCTTGATGCTTCCGTGTGCCAGAAGCAAAGCTGGCTCCTCTACCTGTGCCACGTGGGACTCCTCCTCCACTTATGCCACGTGGGCCTGGCCACGTCGTGGCTGTCGACACTCCCTAGCCCAATGACCAAGCTTGCCACAGTTGTGGCAGGTGTTGTCACGTGTCGGCTTGTGGTTGCCGACGGTGCCGCCCTGGGCGCCTCCGCGGGCGCCACCCTCGGTACGTCCGCATGCCCCGGCCTGGGTACCTCCGCGCCCCTTGCGCGACTTGCCGCGCTTGCGGCCGCCTGTCGAGGAAGAGGACTCCCCCTTCTTCCGGTCACCCTGGCCAGCCTCCCACTGCTCGCGAGTGAGATGAAGCTTCCCGCCAATGGTGATAGGCCCCGAGAGAGGTTGTGGTTCGTCGCTGTCGACGACCTTGAGGCGACCTATCGCCTCTTCGATCGACATCGTGGAGAGGTCCAGCAGAGACTCGATCGAGCGAGCGATCTGCTTGTACTTCTCGGGGATGCACCGAAGGAGCTTCTCGACAGCTCTCTCTTCGTTGTAGGTGTCGTCGCCGAACTGCACCAACTTCTGCAACAAAGTGTTGAGACGGAGAGCAAAGTCATCAACGTCCTCACCTGGCTTAAAGGCCAGGTTCTCCCACTCCTTGCGAAGCGCCTGCAGTGTGGACTTGCGGGCGCGGTCGCTGCCGATGCGTGCCGCAGCGATGGCATCCCATGCCTCCTTAGCAGTCCGCTTCTTGGAAAGCGAGAACTGCATCTCGGACGGGACTTCAGCAATGAGGGCATCCAACACCCGTCGATCCTCGTAGTAGTCGACGTCGCCGTACTGAACTGTTTCCCACATGTGTCGCACCTAGAGCCGTACCCTCATCACCGCGGCCCACTCGACGTAGTTGGTCTTGGTGAGGGTAGGCCACCCACCGCCGGGACCGACGTCCCTGACAATGGCCTGGACCCCGTGGTGTCCATGGTACCTGTCCGGGGAGGGAGAACCACGCCACCTGTAATGGCCGCGTTCTCCGTCGACCCAGCAGCCACCGCCGGGAGCGCCACCGGCGCGTCCGCGCCCGTCTGGGCTGCGGCTGTCGCGCCCATGGGGGCGCGCGGCTGCTCGCTGCACCTCTCGTGCTCGCGCTGCCTCCCTCACCGGCCTGAGCTCATCGTCGACGCCGCCGTCAACAGAGCTGCTGGAGCTACTGCCGCGCAGAGCCTCCAGCTCCGCTGCCGCCGCACGCGCTACAGCCGCCGCCGCCGCTGCTTCCACTTCCGCCCTCGCTGCTGCCAGTTCCGCCGCCGCCAACCTTGCCGCCATTGCCGCCGTCGCTGCAGTCTCTGCCGCCGCTCGCTCGCGCTCCTCTGCCGCGGCGACCTCCGTATGCCGCGCGCTCGAGGCGACCGAGCACTGAGACTGTCCGTCGGACATGGCGCACTAGTGGAGAAGGGCTGTTGTGTGCGGAAGACAAGCTGTTGCTCGTCTGTGCAGAAGAGGAATGAGCTGGAACAACCGGTGTTCCTGCTGCCAGTTGCGGACAGAGAGAGGTGCGGGAAGAGGATGAGCAGGAGATGTTTAAGCTGCAGGATAGAACGGCTCTGATACCAGATGTTAGTAGTTGAATTCTCACTCTCATTGAAAGAGAGGATAACACTAGGAGTTGGGGCAATTTTTCTTGTCTATTTCTCACACAATGTCATACCAACCCAAGGGGTTGAGGCTACATATTTATAGCTGCCATGGCAGCCAAGCATATGCCACAAAGATGCTAGTCTAAGATGCTTAGATGCTGTCCTAATATGTTGTCCTTGGCTGACGATGCTGTCCGAGTGTCCTTATATGCTGTCCTAATTGGGGCCACAAAGACCAAAGGACTAGAGTACAACAAGGATCAAGGACTAAAGTGCAACAAACTAAAGGACTAGGGTACAAGGGAATAGGGGACCAAAGACCAAATGACTACAAGACTTATTCCAGCAGTAGCAGGCTAGGCCATGGTTGATGAGAAACGTCCGGGTGGAGTTATCACAAATGCACTTGTTATCATTGTATACTCTTGATGGAAGAACCAAACTAGGTAGGCATAGGTGAAAAATAGCACAAAGTAAAAAAGGTGTCCAACTTGAGGCATAGATAAAACGTTCACAAGTAATATGAGCAATCATCAAGTACAGCAAGATAATATCTTGTAACTCAGACACTAAGGGTGTGTTTAATTCAGCTATATACTACTGAAAATATAATTTTAGCTCTTAGGTATGGAAAAACTGTTGTGAACTAAAAGTGAGGAAAAGAATGATTCGGGTGTACAACCAATAGAAGGTAGGTAATTTTTTTAATAGTTAGATGAGAAATATAAAAAATGGAGGGGAAGGAAATTCTAATTTATACTGAAAAGATCCATAGATTTTCAAAAAATTGCTTCGCAAGAAAACCACTTTGATTGAGATTTTAGATTTTTTACAATTTATTTGCTCCATAAAGCTGAACCAAATAGACCCTAAGAACAAGATGTCTATACATAATAATATATTAAATCAATGTTCCTGATGTCATAAAAGTGTAATGTAGCAAAAGTCCCCCAAAGGAAAACATTCTCCAAATACAATCGAGATGAAAAACACAGCATTCTTGAAGTAACTAGCACCGAACTATGAAATTTGCCCCAACATTGCTTTCAGACTCTCAACGAATCAGCTGAATTCTGTACAAAATTAATCGTACACTGTATGTATTTCTTCACATACCAATGAATAATTGTTTTCTTATAGAAGTGTATGAAACCACTTTCATAAGCTAAAACTCAGCAGAGCCTGGGACTCGGGGGAATGGAATGGCATCTCTAATGTTGTCTATTCCTGTCACAAACTGTACAAGTCGTTCAAACCCAAGGCCAAAACCAGCATGGGGAACTGAAATGAAGAAAAAACAGCTGGTCGGCAACAACAACAAATATTTCAACTAATCATAATTAGGGTTGGGGTGTATGTTTTATGGGTACCCATGGATACCCTCTAGTTCCAGAAAATGAGCACTGGCAAATCAAGTTCATTTTCTTGAACTACAGGTGATCCAAGATTCCCCATAAAAAAGGGCATACCCAGTGCTGAAAGCTCCCACACGTTGTGGGGTCTGGGGAAAGGAATTCATATTAAACACCAAGAAATCAATTTAGACTAGCAGAGTATTTAACCTGATCCATATCGCCTTAGATCCAAATACCACCAGTAGTTATCCTTGTTAAGATTTTGCTCGTCAAGCCGAGCTTCAAGGTGATCAAGACGCTCTTCCCTTTGGCTTCCACCAATAAGTTCACCAACCTGAGTTTAGATAGAAACATAGTGATATTGGGAATATTTAAAAGCTTGTCCACAACCAGTGGTCGAGATTGCCACTGGTAAGCGCGTGCAGTGCACGCCGCTCGCGTCGTGGGTTCGAGCCGTGGCATGAGCATGGTTGAAAACCACCCATTTCAAGAAAAAGCTTGTCCACAATCATATTCATTCATATAATAAGAATTTTGTGCATGATGTACTTACCCGAGGAACCAACAGATCCATAGCAGCAACTGTCTTCCCATCATCATTTTGTCGCATGTAGAAAGCTTTGATTTCCTAAAAAAACTAGAAATAAGTCTTAAGATATGATGACTTTGTTTCCGGACTAGATAAGCACTCAAGTGTGCAATGCTAACCTTTGGGTAATCTCTAATTATTACAGGGCGTCCACCAAAAGCAACTTCTGTGATATATCTTTCATGCTCACTTTGAAGATCCAAACCCCACTTTACCTGTTGATTTTCATAAGAAAGAACGAGTTAGAAAAAGACATTTATGTTTTAAAGATAATCGGTTAATATCCTAAGATTCAAATTTGCTGGTTCAGGGAAAGAATATTGGCATGTGTAACCCAGGAAAAAATACATAGTACACAAATGAATTCATACATGACAAAACAATAAGCATTTGATCTCAGTCATCATTAAGACAGATATGTGACTCAAGAGCAGAGAAATGTATAAACTAACAACCAAGGATGCAAAAAAACACTTTTTTACAAAAACATATATTTGAATATTGATGATGAATCTAGATACAAGATAAATTGCAAAGAAACACATCAGATAAGTTTACTATAATAAAGACAAGAAAATTATTCATGGAAGCTGTCAGTCAAGCATTACCGGAAATTCAAATTTCTTTTTGGACCCAAGAAGCAGCTCAACAGCATCAGAGTATGACAAGTGAACAAAGTTTTTCTCCACTACATCCTGGAAGCAAGCACGAGAGATTTCGCTATTTCAGCACTTCTCTTGATCAAAATTTAACATCAAGTCAAAAGCTATATAATAGATTCGACAACAGAAGGATATTGTAGATAGGACATTTACATTCAATCGATCAATTATTCCTTTCTCAACCCATGTGTTAAAGAAATCCATATCTTCTTTGCAGTTCTCCAGAATATACTTTACCTGCATGAAACAGAGAATATACTAGACATCTGCTCAAAATTTCCCATATTGAATTAAAGGAGTGACTAAACATTAGATTTAAGCATCGATGAAAGATTGATAGAGAGCACCTACTACGTACTGGAGATATGCAGTTGCACAAGCCATGTCATCATTTAGATCCGCAAATGCAAGTTCAGGTTCAATCATCTCCACTCAGAACATAAAAAGGAAAAAGAACCAGTGAACTCATTGTTCTAAAATGTGGATTCTGAAAAAATAAATGTAAAATCAAATACCCAAAATTCAGCTAAATGTCTTGCAGTGTTTGAATTTTCAGCCCTAAATGTGGGACCAAATGTGTAAATCTGAAGAAAGAAAGAAAAACGAATGTAAGGATCTAATCTAATGAACTGATTACTCAAAATGAATCTGGTAAAAAGAAAAACAATACATCAGATAGAGCTGAGGCGTATGTTTCGCCATTAAGCTGCCCAGAAACCGTCAGAAAGGCTGGTTTGCAGAAGAAATCCTACAACAGTAACATTTGAAATATTCATATTACTCGAATTGTTTTGAGAAACCAAACTATAGTTCTGCACATTGAGACATCATTACTGCGGGTTACCTCTGACCAATCAACTCTCCCATCCTCGGTAGCAGGAATGTCCTTGACAAGGCAACCACCTTCAGCACTGTTTGAAAGCTATAGTAGATCGTGAAATATTGTTACTTTCCAACAAAATATAATAAAGAAGACCCATAAACGAGGAAGAAAATGAAGAGGGCCTAATCATTCTGAAGAAATACATTGTAATGTAAAAGGATAACAGATAAGGCTAGTAATCAAGAGAAGACCCATAAACAAGGACAATGAAGAGGGCCTTATGATTCTAAAGAAAAATATAGTAATGTAAAAGGATAATAGATGAGGCAAGTAATCGCCTGTTTAAATAAATGCACAATGATAGTACAATTCTACAATAATGGTCACGGTATAACATTAACTATTACATTTTTGGGTAAGCATAAGAGGCACATGAAGTTTGGCAGATGACAATCATGTTTAAAAAAAGTGGTGGGGAAAAGCGAGCGGAGGAGCTCCGCCTAGCGCCTAAGCCGCCTAGGCGTTTCACAAAAAGCAGTCAACTCTATATATATTTCATTAGCTACTATAAGTTTTTGGAAGGGGAGTCTTAAATCAGTGGTAAAGCAGTTGCTTTGTGATCATGAGTGTTGGACCCTTCTCTGGACCCTGTGCAAGCAGGAGCTACGTGCATCGGGGTACTGTAAATTTTTTAATTTGACACTGACGAATATACTTGAGTTAGTGATATAAGCAGACAAAAGTGGCAAAAAATGCAAGAAAGTGACAAAAAGTGGCAAAAAACACGCTTTCGAATGCTTAAGCATCCAACTGCTTAATAGTGGCCGCTTTCACGAAAGTGAAGCGATGGGGCACCGTTCAGCGCCTAGGCGCCGCTTTTTAAACAGGGACAGGTGTAATGACGATATTTTCTATACAGCATGTAATTTATAAGCTGCGTCAAGTAATCTGTCTATAGAAGCAAATTGTAGAAATACTAACCAAAGTAGTCACATAAAACTGCTCCCCTGCTCCTTCACAGTCTGAGGCAGTAATAATAGGGCTGGATACCCAAACAAATCCATTGTCTTGAAAGAACTTGTGAGTTGCGTATGCCAGAGCATTTCTAACTCTAGCCACCTAAATAAGAAGATGAAGTCAGCAATCAACAGGAGAGACATGTGCAATAACATTAACAGGAAAGATTCATGGTTGACATAGTTTGCAGAAACAATCATTTTCCTTTAACAGATAAATTGAAACAAGCTGACATCATTTTTTACGAGTGACTTATGCAGATATATCATCAGCGAACTGATACTGAGATGATAATCATATACATTTACCTTGGCACGTCCATATTTGCATAGGTCGTAATTTCTTGCAACATGTAAGCATACAGAAGGTTTATACTAAAGCACTACATTGGTAAACATGGCTGAGCAACAGTTTTTACACTTGTGCACTAAAGAGTTACCCTGGGAGCTGGGAAACAAAATATATTATAGAGTAAGAATAGGTTTCGACAAAGCGCTTTTCAACTAGTTGGAAGAACATGATACGTCTGATGCAAAAATTCCAAACTCATGGCCTATCTATCGCTATGCACATTTATACTGGTGGAAGCTCAAGAAATAACAAATCAGCAAATTTTTGCAGTTAAGGAAATCAGAATGGGGACAATGAGTAAGACATAAGACCATACCGCACCGAAAGTATTTGTCCGAGGACGGAGATGGGCTACAGTTCTCAGGAATTCTCTTGATACCCGTTTCTTTTGTATAGGAAATGTTGCGGGGTCACTTTTCCCAATCTGCAAGAAAGTATGTAAAAAATAAACATTAATACACAGCCATGAAGGCTGTTGCAACTCTAATCCTGTTTCCTGCTGAAACAGCGTCTAACCTTGCCGTATAATCCGATCTGATCTAGCAGATCAGTCTGCCCTCCAAGGATAGGGATGAAAACGGACGGATATGGACGGATAAAATGCTTTTTCATATCCATATCCATATAAAAATTTCGGAAATGGATTCGGATCAGATGTTGTCAGAAACGTATATGGTATCGGATATGTCGGATGTATCGGAAATGGATTCATGTGATCAGAAAATTATGAATATCGTACGGATTCAAATAATTATTTTGGAAAAAATATTTCACAAGTAACATGTAATTCATAGTTCATACACATAATCCATAACACATCCGAATCAAATGCATACATGGTTCATACATGAAACACACAAATAGTTAATACATAGTGCATATATGGTTCAAACACACACATATATAGTTTGTCATAGTTCATACACATTACAGCACCAAGACAGCAAGAAAACAGCACACATGCAGCAATAATACAGCAACAAAACAACACACATGCAGCACGGGACTCGGCCAGGAGTCACCGAGTCGGTGAGACGGCTACGGGAACGGGAGTCAAGACTAGATGTCTGGATCGGGACGGGACGGTTAGGGTTAGCCGGTTTGAGCCAGGCCCCCGGTGTACAATGGGCCAAAAATCATTTGGATATTTTTCGGATTATGATTCAGATATATGGTCTGTTCTTGACATGCCCCACGCACCCAAAAGTTCGAAAGTAGTTGACGGTTGATCGCTCTCCATGCCAAGCTTCATATGGCGTCTTCACGTCGAGGTCGCGGGTGGGGGATCGATTTGAAATGTAGATAGCCGTGATAACTACTTGACCCCAAAAAATCCCAGGCATACCCTTCACCTTCAACATACTCCTCGCCATGCCGACCACCGTCTGGTTGCGCCGCTCCACAACCCCGTTTTGCTACGGCATATACGGGACTATGAGCTGACGATGTACTCCGTACTGAGCGCAATACACGCCGAGTCCAGTAATATAATTCCAGCCCACCGTCTCCGGCCCATTGGCCATTTGGATAACTGACCTATCAGTTTTGTGGACGACTGTGGCGGCTGGCGGTGGCGGCAGACGACGGGCGAGCGAGAACGGCGGGCGACAGGCTTGGGGCAGCAGCGATCAGTGGGCGGCGTCTGATGGGCGGTGAGATCGGTCTGTTGTTGCTGATCAATATGTGCTTGTCCTTTGGGCCTTGGGTAGCACTAACAGCAAGCAACTCAGCCAACTTGAGATATTGGAGTAAACAAACTCGACGGCACAAACAGTTCACATCTCCCTATCGATTTGACCGATTGTCTCTGAGTTTGATTTCTCTCGGCAAGCCGGCGGCAGGTTTGATGGAGTCTCTTCAAATCCAGATGATTTAGTAATTGTTATAGGTTAGCATCATGTCTTTCTTTTACTAGTTAACTAATTGCGGGTGGCTTTGGTCTTATAGTCAGGTGTAGTAAAAAAATATGTATGATCAATCTATCATAATTGGCACTGTAAGTTGCAACCAGATAGCCCTGTTACTCTCCTCGCAGCTGCTATTTAGGACTCAATATCTTGTATTTAGATTCATTATATTATTTCTTGCCTCTGAATCAATAAAGTCGTATTTATGTTTTTAATTTAAATGACCTCAGTCTCTATACATACACTTTTTAATTGCTCCCGGCTGACATGGCTAGAACTTGTAAGATTCTTGCTTTGAGGTGGCTGTTATTCCTGAAAACATTTCTACTTTCTAGCATTACATAGCACTTTAGATGGTCTAGCATCATTGAGTCAGTAATGCGAACTATGTTGTTCCTTGTCAGCTTTGATCCATCAACATCTTCTTTTCATAGGTGTTAAATAAACCAGCAAGAAAATAACAAATTTATGTATTTTTTAGAAAAGGCCATATGGCTATATTAAGCAGAGGTCCAGAGGAAGCAAGTTTTTTAACAAATTTATGTATGAGAACATTTGAACGGACGTTTACTAAGTATGTAGTTCAGCCCCCCCCCCCCTATAGTTTTCGTCTAGATCCACCACTGCGTCTAACATTGCCGTATAGTCCTATCTGATCTAGCAGATCAGTCTGCCCTCCAAGGAGACAGACCAGTGATCTACAGAAGAATAGATGCTAGAACAGAAAAAAACAAAAGCTTCTGGTTCTGTCCTGGACAGAACAAAAGCAGGGTGAAGTACTTCTGATCTAGGCGATCAAAACAGGGAGAGAGGAGAGCTGCCGGACAGTTCCTGAGTTGTGGAGGCGCAGAACAGGGAGATCAGCAGGGGTGGCGGCAGCTAGGGTTTGGCCCCTGGTGGCGGCGGCTGCTCCAGGAAGAGAGAGAGGTGGCGGCTAGGACTAGAGAGGTGGAGGAATTATTTCTCTATTGATCTGAATAAAACTGAGGTGTTTTGGCTTCTTTATATAGCCCCCCCCCCCCTTACAAGAGTCCTGATCTATTACAACTCAATCTCTAGTCTATCTTTAATTCAATCTCTAAGAAGACTAATCTCTAATCTCTTCTAGATGGGGGATCCGGCCTGATCCTAGGCGCGCACCTGACAGGGGGGTCCTGGTTCGGCCTCCCTGTTCTGGCCGCCCAGGGCCAGCGGGCAGATCACCCAACAAAGGCAAGAAGTGTGTGTTCGTCATTTCGTACAAGTTTCTTTGAATTCAATCCGACAAACAAAAAAGAAATTGCCTATACCTATTTAACAGCACTAGGTGGTTTAAAGATAGCATAGGAAAGAATGTTCTGTGCCCTGTCTATTTTAAGAATCATGTCCTCATGGGGTGCTTAACTGCTTAAGTTGACTGTTGAATCTTGGCACACAGAACTGATATATATTAATTTGTAATCTCAGTACTCAATCAGTACTTCCTTGCCTTTTTAATACTCGAGAACTACAATAATACAGCGTTGGAGAAAAAATGCAAAATCTAAAACGAAAATCTGACATCTTAAAATTAATCTACTAAAGTATAGATTATTTCATATCATAGGGGTGCATCTCTAAAAGACAATTTAGATAGAATGAACCAATTACCAGAGTCATTTTTGAAACCTTCAACTCCACTTTTTGCTTACCACCTTGGCTACTTGCAACAACTCCCTCAACTAGCACAGATGCTCCAGTGGCGATAGAGTCTATCTGACAGCCATCATTAGAAAGTAGAAGGTATTATAGCATATACCAAATTAATTTCAACCAATCAAACCTATGATAAAAAGCGTAAGAAAGTAACAGATTGCAACCTCCACTACATGAGTGAAACCTGGTACCTGGTCATAGCCTTCGGTATCAGGAGTCAATACACATTGCATATTGGACAAGCAAGAGCCATCATTGACCTAAAAGTTGAATTTTTAGAATGCATTATTACTCTTAAAGGAAATACATTAATACCCATTCCATCAACCAGTAGCATCCCATAGTAATCTAAGAATAGATACAGAATAGTTTGTTTTTATTATATCATGGATTCTTCGATGACATCCATAAACACAATTGTTCAACTGTATCATGTGCAGAGTATTATGATCTGGTAGCTAGTGTCCAAATATAGCTAAATTAATTAATATACATTGTCCCATTTTGATTTCACTCGGCTTATTTAGTAGATAGTACTGATGATATTGATCAGCACTGCCGAAACATAAACTGATCATCCTCTTCAACAACCTCGTCCATAAGCAACGCATATAAAATTCCTTGGGAAGTGATGTCAAAATGAACTAAATACATTGTTCACTTACTAGTGTCTTGAATCACCCGCTAATAAAAAAGAAGCTAATGATCAGCATTTCAAGTTTTCAACAAAATGAATACAGCTAATAACGAGCCTCACAAGGGAGCAACCAGCCCTCTTTACGAAAGCTTACATAATCAAATGTGCGAGCTCCTTCCTCACCTCGATGAAGGTGACGGTCCTCTGGGCGCGGCAGGTGCGCACCCAACCGCGCACCGCAAGCTCTTTCCCCACCCACGCGGCGCCCTCGTCCTCCCCGCCTTTCACTTCCGCTACACGCAACCGCTTCCGGAACTCTCCCACGGCCTCCCCCGCAGCCACGGTGGCGGGGTCGGATGCTTGCGCCGCGGCGCAGAAGCTGCGCCGCCCCGAGGCGGCGGCGAGCAGCAGCGGAGGAGGAAGCCGGAGCCGCAGGCAATTGGTGCTCGGCAGCCGGCGCAGAGCCAGTCGGAGGAGCCGGCAGGCGGCGGCGGCGGTCGCCATCGCGAGTGTAGGAGACGGAGATGGGGGTATATGCTATCGCGGCGGCCTATCTGCTTCCTCCACTCCACCTCGGAGCCGCCCGTTTATGCCCTCAAGATGGATTACGTCTGCTTGTGTCATTGACGTAGAAATGCGTTACGTATTATGCCTCTTGTTACGTAGTTTTGTTTGTTTAACGTGTAATTTAGGGGGAGACAATTGAAATTATAACACTCCCAACGTTGGGCTCCGCCAAAATACCATCGAGACATTATAAATTATATTACAGCCCATTTTTAACAAAAAAGAAAATAAAAAAGACCAAAATGCTCTTAATTCTCTTACTCACATCACTCACTTGAGACATTATAACTTGTCTCACAGCTCTCTTTTAACAGAAAAGAACATAAGAAAAAACGAAAATATCCTTAACTCTTTTACTCACATCACTCACTTGAAAGTTAAGGGTATTTTGGTCTTTTTCTATTTTCTTTTCTGTTGAAAATGGGCTGTAATACAATTTATAATGTCTCGATGGTATTCTGGCGAAGCCCAACGTTGGCAGTGTTATAATTACAATTATCTCAATTGAGGGGAGGCACACTTTCATAGTTTGCTCCTGTATAACAAATCTACTTGAAATCACATTGAGCTTTGCAAAAAGATGACACCTCTAACTAAATTTTCTATCGGTTTGGACATGCTATCCTATTGTACAAAACAAAGTTTTGAACAGTTAGATCGATTGTTTGTAATAATTCGAGATACTTCTAATTGATAATTAAAATGTAAATAACTCTCTTATGCAATCGTATAAATCTCTTCTAAAACACACGTATATGATCATTGAATTTATACACTTAAGCTATCCCACCTACACAATTTATTTTTAAAGTTATATTGATAATTGTGAAGAATTAAGTGCAAAAATACCATGGCCCAAGATGAAGATCTTGTGGTATAGAAGAGTTTTTTACACGATTGCACGTATTAGTATGGTTCCAAACACGCACTTAGACTCAAATGCTGGGTCATCCAATCATCACTTGTGATCACGTCGCATGCGATTATCCACCTACAAGTTATCACGAGCCAATCACAAATCAACACGTGATTCCCTCGTCTCCCGATTCTCCCTCCCACTTCAGTCCAACCCGGGGGAGGGACGAAGCGTGGGTCCGTGAGTCAGTTACCCGCACTTGACTTTGAGTCATGGCGAGCAGCGACGGCAAGCCGGCGCAGGGGGAGGAGGGGAAGCCGACGGCGGCGGAGGGGTCGATCGGAGGGTACGAGTCCCTGCACAGGCTCCTGGAGGCCAATCTCTCCCCCGAGCTCTTCAAGGTACCGCCCTCTCTCGTTCCGCCGCTCAGATTCGTTCGCTCCACTTGAGAATGATGAGAGCCCGTTTGTCCACATGATTTGCCTTGGTCACGTATATGTCTAGTTGGCTGATCTTGTCAACTCCTTTTCTTACTTGATGATTGACAGAAAGCTAGCCGATTGCTGTTGGGTCTGAATTGCGCACGCCCTCTTGAGGCTATCTCACTGCCTGGAGCCGTGACCACTCTTGCGGAATCGCATAATTTTGATGTGCAGGTTATTTCCTGAAATCAATTCCATTTTTTTAGGAACTATTAAGTGTCTGCTGGTTATGTTTGAAGAGATTGTCTCCTTTTTCAGTACACGGTAGCTATCAGATAGAAAGAAAATTTTCCCTTAGCCTTTTCTTTTCTGCAAACAGTTCTTCTTTCTTATGGTGAGTGGTGGCAGATTTTACAAGTATTCTACTTGTGCTACAGGCTTTCCGTTTTAGTGCAGACAAAGAGTTTCTGAGGCAGCCAAGAGTTGTTCGGGTTGGTCTCATTCAGAACTCAATTGCTGTTCCCACTACTTGTCATTTTGCTGACCAGAAGAAGTCTATCATGGAGAAAATAAAACCCATCATTGATGCAGCTGGTGCTTCTGGTGTCAATATTTTGTGCTTACAAGTGAGTACCTTGTACAAGTTTTTTTGCACATTTGAAAAATTATCATATACCAAGATTCAGGTAGCTCTCTCGAGACGTTTTATTATAGTCCCAAAGAACAGATCATTTCTAATGGTTTATACCCCGAAATTCAGGAAGCCTGGACAATGCCTTTTGCCTTTTGCACACGAGAGAAAAGATGGTGTGAGTTTGCTGAGCCAGTTGATGGAGAATCTACTCAGTTCCTTCAAGAACTTGCTCAAAAATATAACATGGTAATTGTGAGCCCGATCCTGGAAAGGGATGTCAACCACGGGGAGATTGTGTGGAATACTGCTGTTTTAATTGGGAATAACGGCAATATAATTGGCATTCATCGAAAGGTGTGTACATCACTTTTATTTTCTTTTCCTCCCTTCTCTCAGGAAGCACTTGCAGTGTCTAACCATAACTACAACAGAATCACATCCCACGAGTTGGTGATTTCAATGAGAGTACATACTACATGGAGGGTAACACTGGGCATCCAGTGTTTGAAACAGCTTATGGCAAAATAGCAGTGAATATTTGTTATGGAAGACATCATCCCCTCAATTGGCTTGCATTTGGCCTCAATGGATCTGAAATAGTATTCAACCCATCTGCTACTGTTGGTGAACTAAGTGAACCAATGTGGCCCATTGAGGTCAGAGAAATACTTGTAGAATTTTCTGCATGATTGCACATATTTTCAGTTAAGCATTTGGAATTTTGGGATGTATTATTAACTTTACTGTTTTTTAATAATTTAGGCAAGGAATGCCGCAATTGCAAATAGTTACTTTGTTGGATCAATTAACCGGGTTGGCACAGAAGTCTTTCCAAATCCATTCACATCTGGTGATGGAAAACCTCAGCATGCAGACTTCGGACATTTTTATGGATCTAGCCACTTCTCAGCACCTGACGCCTCTTGCACTCCATCACTATCTCGCTACCGGGATGGCCTAATGATCTCAGATATGGACCTCAACCTGTGCCGTCAGATCAAAGACAAATGGGCTTTCCGCATGACTGCTCGTTATGACATGTATGCCTCCTTGCTTTCTGAGTACTTGAAACCAGATTTTAAACCACAAGTCATTGCTGATCCCTTTATTAAAAAGAGGTCATAATACTGAGATGACATTGGATTAGTTGGGTTTAAAGAAGACCAGTATTGGTATCTCTAGAATAAGAATTTACTGTTTGGAGGAAGATCTATTTGATGGTTCATATTGTGGAGGGAGTTTCCTTTTATCTTTTCATTTCACATGATGTAGAAAAGAACCTTGGATGTACATTTTTGCTGAATCCTCCTTAAGCTGAAGTCAATAAAGCGAAAAATTAATATCTGTGAGACTTAAGAAGCTGGTTTAGTGTATAACGTTGAATTCATTGGCCAAACAATGTAGATAACTGAGTGTAATTGTTCAAAGCACTGTTGTATTAGTAGAGTTTAGCAATATATGGTGGACTTAAGATGTTGAAATTAGCTACAGATTTTACAATAGTCTGTTATGAGTTTGGTGCCTCAAAACCATGTGAGTTTGGTGGATTTGAAGGAGGGTGAGATGGGACCCTCTGTTCAGCTTTTGGACCCCTTGTGTCAAGGACGGCCCGACAAAGCACAACGCCAAAAAGACATCGTTTGGCTATCCGCACTCATGTGCTCTAAAAACTTAATTCAAAAGAATATTCACGCCTCTTTTCAGCACTCTAAAAGATTTTATACTTTCTAGCACGTGTTGTTGCACTCGCGAGACTCTAAATATCTGCTCCAAATTAACTACACCAATTTTATATTATATCATTTTAATACTTTGTTCATACTTACTGTCGGTACCCTCAATACCGGGTACCCCCGCGCACAGGACAAAACCGCCTAAGGACCTCGCCCCTTCCGCAGGGGTGAGCTCCGAGGGCGCCACGTGTCCAGCCGGGCCGGAGCTCCCCCTCTCCTTAGAGGAGAGCTCTGGGCCAGCCACGTGGCCGGCGGAGCCGGACCTCCCCCCTCTGCGGGGGTGAGCTCCGAAGGCTCCACGTGTCCAGCGGGGTCGGACCTCCCCTCTCCTCAGAGGTGAGCTCCGGGCCTGCCACGTGGCCAGCAGAGCCGGAAGGCTCCACGTGTCCAGCGGGGCCGGACCTCCCCTCTCCTCAGAGGTGGGCTCCAGACCCGCCACGTAGCCAGTAGAGCCGGACCTCCCCCCTCCGCGGGGGTAAGCTCCGAAGGCTCCACGTGTTCAGCGGGGCCGGACCTCCCCTCTCCTCAGAGGTGAGCTCCGGGCCCACCACATGGCAAGCAGAGCCGGACCTCCCCCCTCCGCAGGGGTGAGCTCCGAAGGCTCCACGTGTCCAGCGCGGCCGGACCTCCCCTCTCCTCAGAGGTGAGCTCCGGGCCCGTCACGTGGCCAGCAGATCCGCGCCGCCCTCCCCGGTGCGGTAGGCAGCGGGAGTAAAGACCCACGCTTTCCCAAGACGCGACATTAAAGACCCGCGCCTTCCCAAGGTGCGGAGACGCGGCGCACGCCTGTCAGGAGGCGATGTGACCAGTCACAGTCAAGACAGGCGCACAGTGTCAGGAGCAGTAGACCAATAAATGCTGCGACAAGACACGCCCTCCGCCCCTGCCATCATCAACTACTACGCCTAGCTTGCGGCGTGGGTAGGGCGACAGGACGAAGGCTAAGAAGCTACCGCCAGAGACAGCTACCGGCGTTCACTGCGAGATACGGTAGGTGGCAGGAAATCACCCCGGGGCCACCTGTCGGGTCTCGGGGCTCACTTTGTAAGCCGCCCGAGCCTTGGACTATAAAAGGCTCGGGTAGGCAACGTTACAAAGGGTTCAGATCCATTGGCATTCAACCCTTAGCTCACCCAGACCTTCAAGCTTAGAACTCCGGTTCTAAGCGCCAAGCAATACAACGAGCAACTCTGCTCCCGTGGACGTAAGGTTTTACGCTCCGGCAGCCCGAACCACGTAAAGATCCTTGTGTCAATCATCTCCTTCCTTCGTCCAACACGCGAGACCCTCCGAGAGGACTAGCCCCTCCGAAAAAGAACCTCCGCAGGCTGCCCAGAGCAGGCCTGAGGCAAGTGTCGACCGCAGACGCTTCGACATTTGGCGCGCCAGGAAGGGGGCTTTTCCCTCTTGCGACGAGTCTTCGCCAGCGAAGATGACCAAGCTTCCTTCGGCGGCAAGCTCTCCTCGCCCTCGTTCCCGGTGAACGATGACCAGCGAGGCTTACGTCTCAACGCACTCAAGGAGGAGTGTGTCGGGATAGGCTGGGAGCCCGCAGCGAACTCCAACAACGCGGACTCTTGCAAGCCCAAGATCTGTTGCAACGCAAAGTGTTACTCAAGGGAGTACACTAGTTGCAGCACGGGCGCTCCTACACAATCCACCTGCGGGGGACACTCCCCAGGGGCCACCCAACAGTGGATCCGCAACGTCGTCGCCGCCGCCAACCCTCCGCTACGACGGGGACGACGCCCCACTCAATCAGATGTGTCGCTATCGCGCACACCAACGGTTGACGGGCAGACGGCAGACTCCCGCTCTACCAGGCTCCCAACAACGGACCTGAGGTTAGAGCTAGAGCAACGTCACCTGGGCGAAGATGCCCGCGTGACCATCGAGCGACGGCGAGAAAGGCGTCGCAACCATGAGGCCGACTACAGCATGTCGACCGCCTCAACACACCCTGGGCCGCAGACGTTCGCCACACGACCTCTGCCCCAGGCGTACGCCACGCAGCATGTGCAACAGCCATATGCCCTGCAGGTGGCGCCCCCGGTGTATGGTGCACCATTGCCCATGACGGGGTACACCGTGCCAACAGCGGACCAAGCGTTCGCGGCACCGGGATCTGCAGCAGCAGGAGCGTGGTGTGCGGCCCTAGCGCCCCACCTTCGCTTCGTAAGGTGGCTATGCAAGTTCCGGCCACACCTGCCAGAGAAGTACGACGGAAGCGTCAACCCGACAGAGTTTCTGCAGATCTACTCCACCACCATCCTCGCGGCAGGAGGGGATGAAGCCGTCATGGCCAACTACTTCCCCGTCACCTTGACCGGTCCAGCGCGGTCATGGCTCATGAACCTCCCCCAGGGTTCCATAACCTCCTGGGGAGAGTTATGCCGACAGTTCACGGCGAACTTCGGCAGCTCCTACACCCGTCCCGGCACGGAGCTCGACCTCCACGCCATCCGACAACAACCCGGAGAATCCCTGCGCTCCTTCATCCAGCGGTTCTCCCAGGTGCGGAACACCATCCCCCACATCCAGAATGCGTCAGTGGTGGTGGCGTTCCGACAGGGTGTTAGGGACGAGAAGATGCTCGAGAAGTTGGCCACCAGGGAGGTGCGTGACGTCTCAGAGCTCTTCAGCCTGGCGGACAAGTGCGCCAGAGCAGCAGAAGGGCGCAACTGCACTCGCAGCCAGCCTCCGAAGCAGGAGGACAACTCGGAGCTAGCGCTGCTTCCAACGGGAGAAGCAAGAAGATCAAGAAGAAGGGCGGTGGCAAGATCAAGCCGCCGGCCGGAGCTCCCGTCGCTGCGACTGTAGCACCCGGCGGAGCTCAGGGGCCACGCCCCGATAAGAGACCACGACGGTCACCCGACGGTGGCAACCGTGGCGAGCCGTGCTCGGTACACAACACCAGGAGCCACACTGCTGGTGTGTGCTGGGAGATCAAGAAGCTCGCAGAGCGCTTCCGCGAGGGGAAGCAACCGTGCGCGGATGCTCCTCCCTTCCGCCAGACGGAGGGCAAGCAGAAGGTCGACCCCCGGGACGTCGGCGACCAAGAGATGGGGTACCAGGAGACCCAGCGCACTCTGAAGGCGGTCCATCACCGCGGGGACTCCAGCTCCGGCGAAGACGAGCACCGAACGGCGCTCCACGTCATCTACGGAGGGTCCTCTGACCCCTCGTCCCGGAATGCAGTCAAGGCTCTGCGCCGAGCAGTGGCGTCGGTGGCCCCTACCCCAAGCACAGCGTCGCACCTCAAGTGGGTAGGGACCCCATCACCTTCGACGCCTCCGACTGCCCCGAGAACATGGCTGGAGCCGGACAGTTACCACTCTTGGTAGCTCCAACCATCGCCAACGTGAAGATGTACCACGTCCTGGTGGATGGCGGGGCCGACCTCAACCTCATCAGTCATGCAGCTTTCCAGAAGCTGCAGATTTCGATGGCCAAGCTCACCCCGTCGAGCCCGTTCTCAGGGGTGGGGTCGGGACAAGTTGTCCCATACGGCAACATCAGCCTCCCGGTGACCTTTGGAGCACCGGACAACTACCAGACAGAATACATTTTGTTCGACGTGGCGGAGGTCGACCTCCCCTTCAACGCCATCATCGGCAGGCCGGCCCTGTACCGATTCATGGCAGTAGCCCACTACGACTATCTCATCCTGAAGATGCCTACACCAATCGGCGTCCTCAGGATCCGTGGAGACCGCACTGCCGCAGTGTCAGCCTTGGAGAAACTCCAAGCACTTGCAACAGCCCGAGCACCTGCCCCTGGCGGTGCAGAACCGGGCCAGCTCCACCCGAGTGCACGTCACCGTGCCTCGACCTCTACATCCCGAGTGCAACCCCTCGACGAAGGCGACGTCCCCCTGAAGGTCATCCAAGTCGGCGCCGAAGCTGCCCAGACCACTCGGATAGCCGGGGGCCTAGACAGCAAATAGGAAGGTGCGCTCATCACCTTCCTCCGGGACAACGTTGACGTGTTTGCATGGCAACCGTCACAGATGCCCGGGATTCCTAGGGAGGTGATTGAGCACCACCTGAAGATCTTCCCCGACGCTCGACCGATCCAGCAGAAGCCCCGGAAGCAGTCCATCGAGCGACAGAATTTCATCCGTGAAGAAATCAAGAAGCTGCTCGATGCTGGATTCATATGGGAGGTCCACCACTCTCAGTGGTTGCTAAACCCTGTTGTCGTCCCGAAGGCCGGCGGGAAGCTTCGGATGTGCATCGACTACACCAGTCTCAATAAGGCATGCCCCAAAGATCCATTCCCTCTCCCTAGAATAGATCAAATAGTAGACTCTACATCAGGCTGTGATATGTTATGCTTCCTAGACGCCTACTCAGACTTCCACCAAATACCAATGTCTAGAGAAGATGAAGAACATACTGCTTTTATCACTATAGACGGCTTGTATTGTTATTTCTCCATGCCTTATGATCTGAAAAATGCTCTCCCCACCTTTGTACGCGTAATGCATAAAACATGTGGAGAGCTAATCTGAGACTTAGTAGAGGTGTATGTCGATGACATCGTTGTCAAAGTCAAACAGAGCTCATCCTTGTTAGACAACCTAGCTCTAGTCTTTGACAAGCTGCGCTCCACGCGCACCAAACTAAACCCGGACAAATGTGTGTTTGGTGTATCCTTTGGAAGCTCTTTGGATTCCTGGTCTCACACCGAGGGATCGAGGCCAACCCAGAGAAGATCAAGTCCATCGAGCTGATGCGGCCCCCAGCCCACATCAAGGATGTACAGAAGCTCACGGGATGTCTAGCTGCGCTCAGTCGGTTCATACCAAGGCTGGCTGAGCGGGCTCTTCCCTTCTTCAAACTCCTGCGCAAAGCCGGTCCATTTGTTTGGACCAAAGAAGCAAAAGAAGCATTCCAGGAGTTAAAGCAGCTCCTAACGACGCTACCCGTCATGGTAGCCCCTGAGCCCGGTGAGCACCTACTGCTCTACATCGCGGCGACGGCAGAAGTGGTGAGCATGGTCCTCGTCGCAGAGCGGCCGGACCCCTCATCACTGCAACCAGCTCTAGCAGTTGAAGTCAAGCACCAAGGCTGCCCGGGCCCCATGGGGGGCCCTGATAGCCAGGAGATCCCGAAGGTCCAAGACGACCTCCCGAAACTCCAAGACAACCTCCCGTAGGTCCAAGGGGACCTCCCGGTGGTCCAAGACAACCTCCCGAAGGACCAAGGGGACCCCCCGGAGGACCAAGACTACCTCCCGGAGGTCCAAGACAACCTTGCGGAGGTCCAAGGGGACCTCCCGGTGGTTCAAGACGACCTCCCGAAGATCCAAGATGATCTCCCGAAGGTTCAATACAACCTCCCGGAGGTCCAAGGGGACCTCCTGGAGGTCCAAGACGGCCAAGAAGTCTCCGGGTCCCAGCCCCCGGAGGCCGCCCTGGACCTGGGGACCTCCTGTCGGCCTGAGCCAATGGAGGAAGACACTCGGGTCCCCCAGGGAGGATTGAGACCATCCAGAGTCTCGTCTACTACATCAGCGAAGTCCTCCACGATGCCAAGACAAGGTACCTGGAGGTCCATAAGCTATTGTATGTAGTGCTCGTGGCGTCCAGGAAGCTCTGGCACTACTTCCAAGCCCACTAAATCTCGGTGGTCACCTCCTACCCGCTGAAGACAATCCTCCACAGCCCCAACGCGACTGGCAACGTCGCCAAGTGGGCCGCGGAGCTGGCGGAGTTCGAGCTGGACTTCCTACCACGTCACGCGGTCAAGAGCCAAGCGCTGGCTGACTTCGTGGCCGAGTGGACGCCATCACCAACCAACCCAGGGGGCACCGAAGGCGGCGAATCGGAGCCCCGAGCATCGGTCTTCACCGAGCCCCACTGGACGCTCTACTTCGACGGCTCCTCGCAAAAGCAGGGGGCCGGAGTCAGCGTTCTGCTCCTCATGCCATCGCGGGAGCATTTCAAGTACATGGTGTGTCTCAATTTCAAGGCAACCAACAACATGGCCGAGTATGAAGCTCTCATCTTCGGCCTGAAGAGGACGTTGTCCCTCGGCGTCCGCCAGTTGCTGGTCAAGGGCGACTCCCAGTTGATCATCAAGCAAGTCAAGGGTGAATGCTCCTGCAACGACCCCCAACTGGCTGCCTACCTCCTCCACGTGCAGATGCTGGAGAAGGACTTCGATGCCTTGGACCTGTGCCATGTACCGCGCGCCGACAACATCGTGGCTGACGACCTTTCAACGAAGGCCTCCACTGGAGCCCCGGTGCCCGAAGGAGCCTTTCGAGAGGACGTTGCCACAGCCCATAGCCCGCCCTGCCGAGCCGGGCGAAGGGGGCGAGACCAGCACCTCGAAGCTGGCGGTCTCGATGGCCCTGCAACCATGGTGCCCGCCAAGGATCGTATGCGCCACTAGGGACTCCGTGCTATCCAGCGCCCAAGATCCAGAAGCTCAAGTCAGTCCCGATGCATGGATCATGGAGGTCAGGGACTACTTGAAAGACAACATCCTTCCTGATGAACATGCATCCGCTGAACGAATTGTGCGGATGGCTAAGAGATACACACTGGTAGGAGGGGATCTCTACCGGCGTGGTGCCAATGACATCCTATTGCGGTGCATAACCCAGGAGGAAGGCTGCGACCTGCTCGCAGAGATCCACGGAGGCGAGTGCGGGAATCACGCTTCCTCACGTACGTTGGTCGATAAAGCCTTCCGGCATGGCTTCTACTGGCCGTCAACTCTTCTGGATGCCGTCAAGCTGGTCAAGAGATGCAAGGCGTGCCAGTTCCATGCCAAGCAGATTCACACACCGGCGCAGACGCTGCAGATGATCCCGCCCTCGTGGCCGTTCGCGGTATGGGGGCTGGACATCCTGGGGCCCTTCCCCAAAGCCGTCGGGGGATTCCGCTACCTCTACGTCACCATCGACAAGTTCACCAAGTGGCGAAAAGTTGCACCAGTCGCCACCATCAACAAGCAATCCGCAGTCAAGTTCATCAAGTCGATCGTCTGCAGGTTCGGGGTCCCGAACAGAATCATCACCGACAACGAGACCCAGTTCACCAACGCAGCGTTCCAAGGGTACTGTGAGGACCTTGGCATCTAGGTGTGTTATGCCTCTGTCGCTCATCCAAAGAGTAATGGGCAAGTCAAGAGGGCCAACGCCAAGATCCTTCGGGGCCTCAAGACTCGCACCTATGCCAGCTTGAAGAAACATGGTTCCAAGTGGGTGGATGAGCTTCCATGCGCACTGTGGGCTAGCCAGACATCCCAGAGCTGGGCCACTGGGGAGACATCCTTCTTCATGGTCTACAGGGCCGAAGTCGTGCTTCCCCCAGAAGTCACCATGGGGTCCCCCCGTGTCCGGGCTTACGACGAAGCCACGCAGGACCAACTCCGGCGTGAGGACATCGACCTCGTCACAAGACAAGATGGCAAGCAACGCTCCGCAACGCACGGTACCGGCAGGCGCTCTGGCGCTACCACCAGAGGACCGTGCGTGTCCGGGAGCTCAAAGAAGGCGACCTGGTGTTGCGGCACATACTTTCTCGGGAAGGGACCAACAAACTCTCCCCTAGCTGGGAAGGTCTTTTCCGAGTCACGAAAGTTTGCCGCCCCGGGTGGGTGCGCCTTTCCACCAAGGACGGGGACCCGCTCCTAGACCCTTGGAACATAGAACATCTCCGTAAGTTCTATCCCTAGAGCGGTAGTAGGACATGTTTCTCTTCTTTCTGTAATAGAGCCTAGGAACAGCGCTCGGAGGAACTAAGTCCCAGGGGGCGGTCTAGGACTACGTCCAGCTTGGCCTCGTTTCGTACCCTAAGCGCGTAGGCCCTGCCCCCCATCATAATGGGGTGGGTCGTTGCCTCCATGTATAGCCTGTCTTCCTCCTATGGATGTTTATGTATGGAAAGAACCCTGTCCTACCACACTCTCTCACGCGTTCATTTAAATTATGCAATTAATTTTTATGATCACCTCCTCATGCTCACAAACAGTGTATGCCCATCGTACACTTGGCTCTCCTTTCCCACTCTCATCCCTAGTCGACATTTGCTATCCTGACCGAAGGCGGTCGTGCTTGAGGTACCTGCCGAAGGCCAGGGGGTCTCTCGGACCTCCCCTAGTCAGGTACTGTGACGCCAGTTGGTCAGCTCCAGGAAAAACCTACGCCAGTCATGGGAGGTTCAGGGTGTGTAGCCTGCTTTGCCTGGTTCCGTACCCAAAGCATACGCACTCTGCCTCTCGGGAGGTCCAGGGTGTGCAGCCTGCTTTGCCTGGTTCCGTACCCAAAGCGTGTGCACTCTGCCTCCCCAGCGCTACGGTCTAGTACTAGGGGCCGGACGGTTGCACCCTGACCTAGGAGGGAGTCGGGCCTCTGGTGCCGAAGGCACTGAATTGCCCAAGCCTTGTATACCGGTCTAGGGTCGTAAGACAAATAAGACTAAGAGACAGGGAAGGGAGAACCCCCAAGCGGAATTACCGTTTCCCTACTCGTGTGCAGGACCTCCTGAGAGGCCTCCCGGACCTCCGGAGCCGGGGTTCCAACACCGGTGTGCTCCAGGCGGACAGGGGGGCACTGGCCTTAGCTCCCCCGCAGGAATGTGGTAGGTGTGCCTAATGCATTGGCCACACCTACCAAGGGGCTACTACGGGGACTGCACAAGGGAAGACCGGAGCACCCAGTGGTACTGAAGTCCCAGGGCTTCTCAAGACCGGAGCTCCCGACTCCAACCCAAGACCAGAAAAGACGGACCTCGCCCACCCCCGCGAGGGCGAGCTCCGAAGGCGCCACGTGCCCAGCAGGGCTGGAGCTCCCCCTCTCCTCAAAGGAGAGCTCCGGGCCTACCACCTGGCCAGAAGAGTCGGACCTCTCCCCTCCGCGGGGGCGAGCTCCGAAGGCGCCACGTGTCCAGCGGGGCCGGACCTCCCCTCTCCTCAGAGGTGAGCTCCGTGCCCGCCACGTGGCAAGTAGAGCCGGACCTCCCCCCTCCACGGGGGTGAGCTCCGAAGACCCCTGGGGTCCTTATGTCAACAAGGGCCCGAGGAAGGTGGCTGTGCAAGCTTTGAGATCGGTGGAGACCTCCCGGGGCCCTTACGGAGCTAAGGACTCGAGCAGGGCAAGCCAAGAATAGAAAGCAAGAAGCACAGGCACGCAAGACAACAAGTATGTTCATTCAAAAGCTCCACGAGCTGGATTACAGACAAAAAACAAAAAATACAAGGCCCTCCGGCTACAAGGGCGAGCGCCTAGGAGTCTCCGACCTCCCGCTGGAACCTAGACGCGATGAGGGCGGCGACGTCTCCGACTCTGGCCCTGGCGACCTCCTCCTTCTCGGCGACGGGGCCCTGCACCACTGGCTCCAGAGAGATGGAGGAGTCCCAGCTCCGGAAGCACGTCAGCACACGCGCGGCGACCTCCTTCGCCAAGCTCCTCCCCTCATCCTCGAGCTTGTCGGCGACCACGGCCTCCAACCTCTCCAGCTTGGCGCCGATGGACTCGAGCGTCGGAATCGCCTGGACCACCTCTTGCGTCGGAGCCCCCATCCTCACGGGGCTGAAGCTGGGAGGCACCAGAGCAGACTCCGTCTGGCCGACTAAGTCCCAGATTGCTCGGACTTCGACAGTCCACGAAGCTCGGAGCTGCTCCACCTCCTAGCGAGCCGCCAGCAGGGCGCCAGGCCCTTCCTCGACGAACCTCCTCTTCTTCGCCGCGAAGTCCCGGGCGAGCCTCTCCAACTATGACGCCCGGAAGTCAGCAGCAAGCTCCCGGTCCAGCACCGCTTGTTGGTCCCGGGCTACCTGCTCTTCCCTTTCGGCCAAGGAAGCCTCTCGGAGTTCCAGCTCTCCGGCCCTGGCCCTCAGGTCGCCTTCGACTGCCTCTAGCTGCTCGGCGACCTCCTTCCCCTTTCGCCGCCACAACGCGCTCCCGCTCCGCGACGGCGCACTCGCGGCGCACCAGCTGCAGCCGCATCTCCTCGTTGGCGTCGGAGCGAGCCCGGACACTGTCATAGGCCTCGTGGGCCTCCTTCATGATCCGCCGGGTCTCGGTGTCCAGGCGGTCGACGGCTTTCCTCTGCACATCGAGGAGCGCCTCCTCAGCGTCAAGCCTCGCCCTCCTAGCGTCGAGCTCCTCCTCGACCTCCTGGGTCCGCAACTTCAAGAGCCGCCCCTGTCGAAGTGTGTGGTCGACACTTCCTCCGGACCTGCTCTGGGCAGCCCGCGGAGGTTCTTTTTCGGAGGGGCTAGTCTCTTGCGGAGAGCTTAAGCGTTAGGGACGAGTGAGGGAGAAGCTTGACACGGCGAGTTTTACGTGGTTCGGGTCGCCGGAGCGCAAAACCCTACGTCCACGGTGAGCAGAGGTGCTCGCTGTATTGCTTGCTACTCAGAACCGGAGTCCTGAGCTTGAGGGTGAGTGATGTCTAGGGTGCGAGTTCACAGAGTTCAAACCCTTGCTAACGTTGCCTACCCGAGCCTTTTATTGTCCAAGGCTTGTGTGGCTTACAAGGGGGGCCCGGGACCCGACAGGTGGTCCCGGGGAGATTGCCTGCCGACTACCGTATCTGTAGTTATGTCGGTAGTTGTCCCTGGCGAAGGCTTCCGAGTCTTCGTTCTGCCGCCCTGCCCATGCCGCAAGCTAGTCGTAGTGGTTGATGACGGCAGGGGTGGCAGGGGATGTCTTGTCGCTGTGTTTATTGGCGGGCAGGCTCTGACACGGCGCGCCAGTCTACGATGTGACTGGGCGCAACGACACCTGACAGAGGCGTGCTCCATGTCTCCGCGTCTTGGGAAGGCGCGGGCCTTGAATACCATGTACGGGCAAGGTATGGCGCGTCTTTACGCCCGCCGCCTACCGCACGGGGGCAGGGAACGTCGTCCTGCTGGCCACGTGGCGGGCCCGGAGCTCTCCTCTAAGGAGAGGGAGGTCCGGCCCCGCGGGACACGTGGAGCCTTTGGAGCTCTCCCCGCGGAGGGGGGAGGTCCGGCTTCTGCCGGCCACGTGGCGGGCCCGGAGCTCTCCTCTGAGGAGAGGGAGGTCCGGCCCCGCGGGACACGTGGCGCCTTCGAAGCTCTCCCCGCGGAGGGGGGAGGTCCGGCTGCTGCTGGCCACGTGGCGGGTCCGGAGCTATCCTCTGAGGAGAGGGAGGTCCGACCCCGCTGGACACGTGGCGCCTTCGGAGCTCTCCCTACGGAGAAGGGCGAGATCCTTAGGCATTTTTCCCTGTGCGCGGGGGTACCCCATATCGAGGGTACCGACAGCCCCCAACCGCGGAGGCAATCCCTCTCATCCGCCAAGGCCCCCCGCTCGCGCTCAAATGCAGCCTGGACCTGCCGGACACCAGACTGGGCAAGCTCCAGTGCGTCTGACAGGGACATCGGGGCGGCGGAGGCCGAAGCCGCGCCGTAGACCTCCTCCATGACGTCGTCATTCGACGGAGGAGACGCCGACACCTCAACACCCGTGGCAACCACGACGATGCGCTGGTCAGGAGAAGACGGCGCTGAGGCAGGACCAGAGCCGACGCGCCCCTGCTCGTCGCCATCCTGAAGACCTGCGTCAGCTCCTCCTGCATCAGCACCTGAAGGTCGGTCGCCGTCAGCCTGCTTCGTCAAGTCCTCATCAGCCGCCAGCTTCTCGACCTGGCGAAGGAGGAGGAGCGGGCGCCGCCGCCGTCACAGTAGCCGGTTCCGTCGGGCCAGAAGGAGGAGACATCTGGACCTGCACGGGGGCCGGTGAAGCTGCCGCAGCGTCCTGACACTGTGGCACTGGGCCCCTGCCAACCGGAGGTGGCCAGGGAGCAGACGCGTCCCCGGCAGCCAACGAATCCCTGCAAGCACAGGGAGCTCTCAAGACAAGAAAAGAAGTACGCAAGTACTAAGATCTGGTAGGTGCAAACTTACCGAGGAACGCGAACACTCCCGCGGGCATGAAGCCCTGGCTTCCGAGCCGGGGCAGCGCCGCCAAAGTCTGTCGTCGCCGCTAGGGCCTGCACCGAAGGCACCTGTGCCGGTGGAGCAGGGGGTGATTCTGGAGCCTCCCTAGGAGATGGAGCAGCGGAGCTCCCGCCGGCAGCACTTCTGGCGCCGCTCGTCCTACCAGCCCCTGGAGCATCTGAAGTCCGGGGCGCCTGCGCCCCCAGATGAGTCCCAGCTACGCTCCCTCCGGCACCGCCACTTGCAGAGCCTGCAACAGGGACACTCGACGACCTGGGCGCCTGAGCCCCTGGCTCAGCCCTAGGTACCGTAGCATCGGGGTTCCGCCTCGGAGCTCCACCTCAGGAAGGAGTGTGGGACGCCCGGGGCTCCTCCGACCGCCGCTATCCAAGAGGAGTCCCGTCGACGCGGAGGACCCGAGGCCTCTTTGGGTCGCCGCCCGACGAACCGATGCCTCCCGATGAAGAGTGTGGGGGCACTCTGGTCCCCTGACTCGGCGCGAACGGCGCCCTCGGCGTAGACAGGGAGCACTTCCTCTTTGGCAAACTGGAGGACGGCGCCTTGCCTTTCCCCTTGTCGACGGTCCGAGCTTCGTCGCCCCTCGGCGCCGGTTGGGCATCGGCCGACGCCTCGTGCCGCTCTCCGGAGCGATCAACTTAGGAGATCGAGATCCCCCGGGAAGCATCACCAACCTGACGAACGGCAAGGCCAATATCGTCCAGGGTCGGCAACTCCCGCAGCAACTTCGACCTCCACAACGGCTCCAAGAAGAGGGGGAGGCAGGAAGCTGGAGCTGTGAACGAGCGGTCATTATGTAAGTCGCTGCTTACCCTCATCAGCATCTCCCTCAGCAGTTCTTCGCACGGGTCAGAGCTCAAGCCCGTCTCCAGCCTGGTGCAATCGTGAATGCCGGTGTAGTACCACGCTGGGCGATCGCGCTGCTGCAATGGCGCAAGGCGACGCGACAGGAAGTCCGCCAGCACCATCAGGGATGTCAGCCCCTACTCCGCTAGGAACTGAATCCGCTCCAGGACTGGCGCATACTCCGGCTCTAGCTCCGGGCTCTCCTCCCAGAAGCGGCACCCAGTGGATGGATCCTCAGTCGGCAACTGGAGGCGATCGTGCTCATCAGTCTTCACGATCACCCAGTCATCCCTCCAGCCTTCCCACCTCGAGGCGCTGAAGGGCAGAAGGTACTTGGAGACCTTCGGATCCTTGCAGCAGTGCTGGAAGTAGTAGGCTCCCAGCTGGTTCTTCGAGCAACGCCCAGTCGTCCGCAGCAAGAAGAAGTGCCGGAAGAGCGTCACCGAGGCGCGCACCCCCACGAACATCTCGCAGAAGTGCACGAAGACGGCGGCCAGAGCGAGGGAGTTCGGGGAGAGGTGATGAAGCTGGAGGCCATAGATCTCCAGCAGAGTCACGAAGAAGGAGGAAATCGGCGGGACGAACCCCGCCAAGGCGTAGGCGGCAAAGAAGACAGTCTCCCCTCTCTCTAGACGTAGGGGGAGAGATCCCTGCCAAAGACAACGCCTCTGCTCTTTCGAGTGCCATCCCAGAAGCTTGCGCACCGACCCAAGATCCTTTGTTCGGGCGATGTGCGATGGAGGCAGGCAGGAAGCCATCGAAGACAAAGGGGCAAGAACTTGGAAGGCAGAGAAGGCTTAGGCGCACGGAAGAATCCGTAAGGCTCAGGCTTAGGGAGATGTGTGAAGGGAAGCCTGCGATGCAGAAGGAATCCCCTTTAAACCTCTTAGAGGCGATTCGAAACGCTTCGTATGCGCCGCTCGGGGCAGACAGCCCAGGTCCAAGCCCTAACGTCGATGACAAGTGGGCCCAAGCCGTCCTGCAGAAGCGGTGGGCCAGGAAGTCAGCCACTCAAGCGGGCAACCCGGAGGTTCCTGGCAAGGCGGTTCGACGTGTAGTAATGGCAGCCTTGGGAACCGCCGCAGTAAAAGCAACTTTCAAAGCAAGAGTCAAGTCCCCACGACCTTTCGTTGCCCAAGCGACGGTTCAAAGAAGTTTGAAGAAAGTGTGCGGGATAGAAAAGGTGAAGGCCCCACCTCGGGCTCGTTATCTCCCCCGAGATGGGCCTGGGGGCCACTGTCAGTACCCTCAATACCGAGTACCCCCGCGCACATGAAAAAACCGCCTAAGGACCTCGCCCCTTCCGCAGGGGTGAGCTCCGAGGGCTCCACGTCTCCAGCCGGGCCGGAGCTCCCCCTCCTTAGAAGAGAGCTCCGGGCCAGCCACGTGGCCGGCGGATCCGGACCTCCCCCCTCCGCGGGGGTGAGCTCCGAAGGCTCCACGTGTCCAGCGAGGCCGGACCTCCCCTCTCTTCAGAGGTGAGCTCCGGGCCCACCACGTGGCCAGCAGAGCCGGACCTCCCCCCTCCGCAGGGGTCAGCTCCGAAGTATCCACGTGTCCAGCGGGTCGGACCTCCCCTCTCCTCAGAGGTGGGCTCCGGGCCCGTCACGTGGCCAACAGAGCCGGACCTCCCCCCTCCGCGGGGGTAAGCTCCGAAGGCTCCACGTGTTCAGCGGGGCCGGACCTCCCCTCTCCTCAGAGGTGAGCTCCGGGCCTGCCACATGGCAAGAAGAGCCGGACCTCCCCCCTCCGCAGGGGTGAGCTTTGAAGGCTCCACGTGTCCAGCGGGGCCGGACCTCCCCTCTCCTCAAAGGTGAGCTCTGGGCCCGCCACGTGGCCAGCAGAGCCGCGCCGCCCGCCCCGGCGCGGTAGGCAGCGGGAGTAAAGACCCACGCTTTCCCAAGACGTGACATTAAAGACCCGCGCCTTCCCAAGGCGCGGAGACGCGGCGCACGCCTGTCAGGAGGCGCTGTGACCAGTCACAGTCAAGACAGGCGCACAGTGTCAGGAGCAGTAGACCAATAAATGCTGCGACAAGACACGCCCTGCCGCCCCTGCCATGATCAACCACTACGCCTAGCTTGCGGCGTGGGCAGGGCGACAGGACGAAGGCTATGAAACTATCGCCAGAGACAGCTACCGGCGCTCACTGCGAGATACGGTAGATGGCAGGAAATCACCCCGGGGTCACCTGTCGGGTCTCGGGGCCCACTTTGTAAGCCGCCCGAGCCTTGATTATAAAAGGCTCGGGTAGGCAACGTTACAAAGGGTTCGGATCCATTGGCATTCAACCCTTAGCTCACTCAGACCTTCACGCTTAGAACTCCGGTTCTAGGCGCCAAGCAATACAACGAGCAACTCTGCTCCCGTGGACGTAGGGTTTTACGCTCTGGCGGCCCGAACCACGTAAAGATCCTTGTGTCAATCATCTCCTTCCTTTGTCTAACACGCATGACTCTCGCGAGAGGACTAGCCCCTCCGAAAAAGAACCTCTGCGGGCTGCCCAGAGCAGGCTCGGGGGAAGTGTCGACCGCAGACGCTTCGACACTTACATATCGTAGTAATAGAAAACAATTATAATAATTATGTGCAACCTTCAAAACTATGAATACAAATAATTAAATAATTCGAAGTGGAGAAATAACGATTATTAGGTTGCAAATAAAGCAACTTAGTCAATGTTATACATGCAAGCTAGATGTTATAATTTTATCTCACATCTGCATGAAAATAAATTTAATAACACATTATATATGTATTCATCTTAGAAAATAACAAAATCGCCAACCCATTGCCATTGCTGCGTTCCCACGGGGTATCCCTGTATCATGCGGTGGCTTACCGCTTCTCCGCACGCCGGTGCAGACCCAGCGCGCGAGCCGAACGCTAACCCGAGCGTCTCGCATCTCGTCCAGTAGGCCGGTGCTTCCGGTCTTAGACCGGTCGCACCCGCATACGCGAAGACGTGCGAAGCTGGCTATATCGCATCTGGCTCGCGATTGCAGGATGCACCGCCGTGCGGGGGTTCCTATTGAAAACAGCCGTATGCGACAGTACGACTCCCTCACGCCAGTACGTCCGGCTTGCGGGATAGCGCTATTGCCGCGCGGGGCAAGCTGCGTTGGGGCCAGGAAGAAAGGAAAAAATCAGGGAAAGAAGGAAAAGAAGAAAAAAGGAAAGGAAAAAAGAGAGGAAAGAAAAGACAATATAAGAAAGAGAGAAAAGGAATGAGAATGGAAGGAAAAAAGAAAAGAAATAGAAGGAAAAAAAAGAAAAAGAAAAAAGAGTAAACAAAATAGAAGAATAAATATGAGGGAAGAAAAGAAATGAAATAGAAGGAAAAGAAGAGATAAATTTTTTAAAGAAATATTAAATAATTTATGTTAGTTGATATATATTATGTTTAATGAGTACCATGAGTGCCGGAGCACGTACTGGAAAGGAAAGAATTTTTTAGAGCAGATTTTTAGATTATATGAGTGCGGATAGCCTTAGTTACCTCGGCACCCTGCCTGTCACATTAGAGAGGCTACATTGAGGTGCTGACATGGCCACATACGGCGCCGTAAAACTTTCGCCCTGTCGCTCATCTACAGGATCTTACGGAAAGTCCAAAACATTTTTTAAAGGTTTATTTATAAAAAGGAAATTAAATACAAACAAAAATTACACCAGAATTCCCCACTTGTCTCAAAAAGTACCAGTGAATTACATACCCCAAATTTTTTAGGCACCAAATGTTGAAGTTCACGTGCGAATAGCCAACAGCGAATCAGCGATAGATTACATATGTTTCCTTCAATCGCTATCACTATCGGGGATTGGTCCACCTACGGACCGCACTGCTAGCCCGTGGAGATCTCGTGCGCTGCTTAGCCCAGGGCTTTGCCTGTCTACCATCTGCAACACTCTGCACACGAGTCTAGTTAACATCACATATTCACATTGTCACCCGACACCTATGTAATCTACTAGAAAGCACCACGCCGATCCACATGCACACATGTGTTCTGCTAAATGTGCTCGCGGAACGTACGCCAAGTCTAATCACATGAGAAATCTTCAGGTCTGCTTTGAGAGTATAAAGACCCGGTGGTGCCCGATCCTAGTTTCATGGATGCGACCAAGATGACGGAGGACCTGTACAACAGTGGTAGATGAGGTGTAACAGAACCATTTGCAATGAAAATAAAATGAGCATGTACGACCTTGAAAGTTTACTTCCGACATATACTTTGACAGCTGTCGTGCCAAACTTTATCAAGATGATAAGAATGTTTGCTAAATGAGTGCCCTTGCTAGTGCACCTTATAGCAGACTGGAATGCTTCCTAAATAAAATGGTTTGTATCATGAGGCGTCATGAAAAGTGCAACGAGCTTTGTGTATAGCAATACTAAAAATTGTTAAGCTACTATGCACCGACCAGTTGACCCCAAAAACTTAACCTAATGGGGAAGGATAGACAATTCACTTATATTTCAACACTCCCCCTCACGTGCAAGCTCCCTCGGGCCATAAACGTGGAATAGGAGTCGGCTGCAATTTTTTTAATAAATCGCGCCCGCCAGGATTCAAACTCGAGACTTCTGGCTCTGATACCATGTTAAGATACAATGCGCCAACCAGTTTACCTCAAAAGCTTAAGCTGATGGGGGTCGCAAACGTGGAATAGGAGTCAGCTGCAATTTATTTAATAAATCGTGCCCGAGGATTCGAACCCGAGACCTCTGGCTTTGATACCGTGTTAAGCTACTATGCACCGACCGGTTGACCCCAAAAGTTTAAACTGATGGGGAAGAGTGGTCAATTCACTTATATTTCAACAAAAATTGCACATATGCAATTATTTATTTCTAGGTATAGCCGATCCGAAGCCCGGGTAAAGGAGGAAAGTTGTGATAGACTTGGCGAGCCAATGCCAAAACCAGCCAGTCCTATGGATATGAAAGCCAGTTGAGTTTTATATCTAGCCTACATCAACATGCTTGAGACAAAGGCTTTGTTGTTGTTGCTAAAGCATAGTGCCTAGTATACAGTAAATTATATTTTCTTCCTCCAATAGATCCACAATATACAAACTTATCTTCCTCATGTTCGACAATGCATGAGCAGATTATTATGATCTCTATTCAAAATGACATAAGCATAATTTATTTAAAATAAATAGCTTTCATAAAGGTCATGCATTACACCGCAAAATATACCTCAGGGATAGCAGTGACTAGAATAGAAACAGTATCATCTGAGAACATGCTATTGCCTCTATATCATAAGACTCACAGTAAGTAATTAAGTTGTATATACTCACAGTAAGAATAGCTTTGCCAGAATTGTCAAGTTTTAGACCAGGGCCCTTTATGTCAGTTTCCAGGAAGAAATGCTTCCCTTTTACTTCCTTAGTCGCAGCTATATCTCTCAGTTCCTGAGAAGAAATTATAAATGAGCAAAACTTTGAATAAAATGAGGAGATAAACTTGATTGATGGCGTCTGAAAAGAGCTTACTAAAGCTTTCTCCCATGTATCTTCTGATAACTGCAAGAACAGTGGTAATCAACAGATAATCATAGTAGAAGCAGCTGTTTACAGTTGAAAAGTGGAACGAATGAGACAAACCTTTTTCTTAGGGCATGAAACAAGATGGGCATTGGCATCTGCGTATGTAGCCACCTCATTTATTGCAATGTTAACCTTTTCCATAGTTAATCTTCCCCTCATGTAGCTACATTGACAACATAATACGCAAGACAAAAAAACAGCTTGCAGATTTGATCAACAGTGTATAAACAGTAAGGAAAACAAGAAATTCAAGAGTAAGAACTAACCCTGATAATGAATCAAGCTCCTCAGCCGAGATGTACAAACGAGGCGCAGGTTCTTTTCCCTTCTTCTCAGCCACAAAAGAACTCAACAGTCAAGACATTATAACTTCCATGTAAGAGAAATGCAGCTACAGTGCACAGGATTAAGTAACTTTACCTTAGGAGCTGCAACTGGCTCCTCAATCTTGAAATCATGCTCCATAACTTGTGGAACAGTCGAGTCCAAATCAAAGCACTCTGACGATTTCCTGGACACACATAGAGCATGATTTTTAATTGCAACATGAAGGCAGAAATCAATTTGAGAACAGATGGAGTACCTTGATGCGTTCTGCACGAGAGGAGTAACAAAGACATCCACATGCATCCCCGGAGGTAAGTGTGCAAGCATATGCTGCAGCTTCTCATGCTGCTTCATGGAACGCTCGACTAGCTTCTGCGCATGGAATCAGTGAGGTCTCTAGTGAGTAACCAACCAGAAATCTATTGCTAACAGATTGAACAGAATTGGTTTAGGATGATAGGAGATAACACAAAATGACCAGAAGAAGAGAATATATCCATTGTCCCCAATAGGCCAAATCCTTAGGCAATCTTCCTACTTAAAAACAAGGATTTTTGTCTACAGCACACTGGACATTGAAAAACAATGGTTTTAATTGGAAGGGAAAAATCAATTAGGGTTTACAATAGGGTGTTAAGGGTACATAAAGCCCACAGGGCTAGATACATGGGCCAAGCCCAATACACTTCACATACACACATTCCAACACCCCCGCAGTCCTAACATCTAGCAACGACAGATGTTGAGGCTGGACCGAAACTGGAAGAACAACGACGAAGAGAGACCCTTCGTGAAGATGTCGGCGAACTGCGACGTCATCGGGACGTGGAGGACCCGGCCCTCGCCACCGGCAACCCGCTCACGAACAAAGTGAAGATCAATCTCCACATGCTTCGTGCGTTAATGCTGGAATGGGTTGGTAGAGAGGTAGACGGCACTGACGTTGTCGCAGTAGACCAACATGCTCCGGGCAACGAGGGAGTGGAGCTCCTGAAGCAGCTGCTGGAGCCAGAAAGTCTCAACCACGCCGTTGGCTACGGCGCGGTACTCTGCCTCAGCGCTCGAGCATGACACCACGGGTTGCCGCTTCGAGGACCAGGAGACGAGGTTGCCACCCAGAAAGATGGCGTAGCCAGAGGTGGACCAACGGGTGTTCGTACAGCCTGCCCAGTCAGCGTCAGTGTAGACGACCAGCTCACAGTGTTGCGAATCCTCGCCTGGACGCCTAGGCGCCCGCCGGGACACCTAGGCGGTCGTCTAGGCGAGCGCCAGGCGAGGAGGGGAGGCGGCGGGCGCAGCGGAGGCGTCGGGCGCACGGCGGCGGCGGGCGCAGCAGAGGCTGGCGAGTGGAGGCGGAGGCAGCGGAACCGTCGGATCTAATCCAACGGTTATCTTTCCACGTCAGGCGCATATAAAATACCACCCCACGTCTCCACCCCACCCTAACCCTAAACACGATCCCTCTCACCCTCACTCTCCTCTCCGATGGCGGCGACGACGTGGCGAGGGCCGGCGCGGAGCGGCACGGGACGACGCGGGCCAGCGGCGCGGCGACCTCCAGGCGAGGCGACATGTCCATACGTCGCCTCCGGACCGACTGGACGCCTAGGTGGCGCCTAGGTGACACCTCAAAAAGGCTGTCAGCTCAGAAGCCGAGTCACCACGAAGGAGGCCGTAGTCGAGGGTGCCGCGCAGGTACCGAAGTATCCACTTCACAGCAGTGAAATGCGGCTCCCGTGGATCATGCATGTGGAGGCACACCTGTTGAACTGCATAGGAGATATCTGGCCTGATGAAGGTGGGGTACTGGAGAGCACCTGCAAGACTCCTGTAAATAGTGGGGTCAGCAACAGGAGCGCCACCGGCGGAGGAGACCTTCGCCTAGGTGTCCACCAGAGTAGAGCACGGCTTGCAGTCAGTCATGCTCGCTCGCTAGAGGATGTTAGATATAATCCCGTTTTTCTAATAATTGGTGTTAGAGATTGAGTCCTAGTCCAATAAGAGTAGGAGTCTAGGTAGTATTAGATTAGGACTCTGTAATTTGGGGCTATATATACAGCCCCCCCCCCCCGGTTGAGAATAAGAGAATAGAAAAAAGAGATTAGAGGAAATTATCCCCGAATTTCCAACAATTGGTATCAGAGCTTTAGGTTGAGAAAACAGAGGGGGGGTGGGATCTCACCGCGCAGAGGTCCTTGGCTGCGTAGGTGGTCGGGCGACAACGGGCTAAGCCGCCGGCGGGAGGAGGCCAAGAACACGCACGCGCTGGTTCGTCAGGCGCCCCCCCCCGAAACCCTAGGCCACGTGCGGCAGCCAAATCCGGCGAGATTGGCAGCTGTGCGCGAGTCATCCCCGTGACACGCTCGGCGCACGGCTTCCACGACGTAGGCGGCGTCTGGTGGCAGGAGCTGTGCACAGAGCGCCGCGCGTGGAGAATCGGGGCGCTGCGGAGGCGAACGGGCGGCGCGGCTTCCAGATCTCGAGCTCGGCGGCGTGCTGCGCAGAGCGCCCGAGGCGGCGGCTGCTAGCGCTCGGTTGGAGGCGCGCAAGGGCAGAGGAGGCGGCGCTGAAGGAGCGGCGGCGGGCTCCGCGGGAGGAAGGGGCCTGGTGCGGACGAGTTCCGGCTGGTGCGCGGCCGCGGGCTGAGGGTGCTTGCCGAGGACGGACTCCGGCGAGCGCTGCGACTTGTTGCATCAGAGTGGCGCAAGGCGGGCGGCGCTCGCGGGCTGCCACCGAGGCGCGTGGGGGAGCAGAGAGAAGGTGGCGGCTGCTGGTGAGACTGAGGCAGCGGTGTATTAGGGTTGCACAGGGACAAAGGCAGTGGGCTGAGCCAGAAAGGCAGTGGGCTGGGCCAGATCTGCTGGCCTGAGTTAGATCAACTTGGTGAGGTACCCACGTGGGCAGGTTAAGGAATTGTTATTTGCTAAAGCCACAGCTGTAGTGTACCAGAGATTGATATTGGTTTACTAAACGTACACAAGAGGTGTACATAATATGGAGGTAAATCAATGACACTGCATTATCCCTTATTAACGAAGACCAACTATACAACATGGGCGATAAAGATGAAGGTTTTCTTGAAGGCGCAAGGAGTATGGGAAGCTATTGAGGAGAAGAAAAGCAACGTTGATCCAAAGCAAGATCAGTTGGCTCTTGCGGCCATCTATCATGCTATTGATGAAGACACTCTCATGCGAATTTCTGAGAAGGAGACAGCTAGAGAAGCATGGGAGTTGATCAAGATCAAGTTCTTGGGTGAAGAACACGTGATGGAAGCAAGAATCCAGACTCTTCAAAATGAGTTTGACCTAATGCGCATGAACGAAGGAGACTCCATCGACGACTTTGCCACAAGAGTAATGATCATTGTTACAAAGATCCGTGGTCTTGGAGGAAGAGTTGAAGAAAGCTACATCGTGAAGAAATTATTGCGAGCTCTACCTTCGAAATTCCTTCACATTGCATCCACCATTGAGCAATTTGTGGACTTAAAGGCAATGACTGTGGAAGAACTCGTCGATAGGCTCAAAGCACATGAGGAGCGTGTACTTGGCTTCAACAACCAAGATCATGAAGAAAGACTCCTTTTAACAAGAGAGGAGTGGAGAGCAAGAGAAGCAAAGGGTGGAGAGAAGCTTCTTTTGACAAGAAAAGAGTGGAAGGCTCAGGAGGGTGGTCAAAAGAAGAACAAGAAATTTGACAAATCGAAGATTCGATGCTTCAATTGTCAAAAACTTGGTCACTTTGCCAAAGAATGCTCCAAGAACGAAAAGAAAGATGAGATGACGCTTCTTGCGTCAGAAGATACTTTATTTTGATCTCACAAGCAAGGTGTGCTCGAGATGAAGATGTGACCATCTCGAGTGTGTGGGTGTGTGATCGGATTGAAGATGCGACCATTCCGAAATCAAGTGCAGGATGAAGATGAGTCCATCCTGGGGTTGAAGATGTGACCAACCTAAATACGTGTGCAGGATGAAGATGAGCCCATCCTAGGGTTGAAGATGTGACCAACCCGAATTTGTGTGCAGGATGAAGATGAGCCATCCTGGGGATGAAGACGTGCCCATCCCAAAATTGAGTTGTGCAGGGTGTAGATGTGACCATCTTGGGGGTGCAGTTGTGTTCATCCCGAAAGTGTGTTTAGGGTGGAAGTGTGTCTCCATCCTAATTAGTGTGAGTGTGATCTAGAAAAACGAGATTAGGGGGTGATTGTTAGATATAATCCCGTTTTTCTAATAATTGGTGTTAGAGATTGAGTCCTAGTCCAATAAGAGTAGGAGTCTAGGTAGTATTAGATTAGGACTCTGTAATTTGGGGCTATATATACAGCCCCCCCCCCCCCCCCCGGTTGAGAATAAGAGAATAGAAAAAAGAGATTAGAGGAAATTAACCCCGGATTTCCAACAGAGGATGTCCAAGCAGTACTGTCGCTGGTGAAGGAACAGGTCGCCCGATCGGTGCTCGACCGTCACGCCCAGGAAGTGGTGAAACTTGCCCAAGTCCTTCATCGCGAACTCCCGCTGCAGGGCAGAGATCATGCGCTGAAGGAGAGCCGAACTGGACGCCGTGAGCACGATGTCATCGACGTACAGGAGGAGGTACACAGTGTCCCCCTCACGGCCGTAGACGAAGAGCGAGATGTTCGACTTGGCCTCAACGAAACCGAGCGAGGCCAGTCAGGAGGCGAACCGGTTGTACCAAGCCCGAGGCGCCTGCTTCAGGCCGTACAAGGACTTGTTCAGCCGGCAGACCATGTCTGGACGAGCTGAATCAATGAACCCTGTCGGCTGACTGCAGTACACTGTCTCCGTCAGCGTGTCGTGGAGGAAGGCGTTCTTGACGTCCAACTGGTGGACAGGCCAAGAACGCGAGAGAGCCAACGACAGAACGGTCCGAACCGTCGCCGGCTTCACCACCGGGCTGAAGGTCTCATCGTAGTCGACACCAGGGCGCTGAGTGAAGCCCCGAAGGACCCACCGAGCCTTGTACCTCTCCAAGGACCCGTCCGCCTTCCACTTATGCGTGAATACCCACTTGCCCGTGACAACATTGCCACGACCAGGACAGGGAACCAAGTCCCAGGTCTGGTTGGCAAGCAGGGCTGCATACTCTTCTTCCATAGCCCGACGCCAGTTGGGATCGGCGAGGGCACTACGGACAGAAGAGGGGATAGGCGAGATGGATGAAGAGGCAGGCGGTGGGGAGGTCGTCGAGGAGAGGACAACCCCAGAAAACCGCTCCACCGGACGGAGAACCCCAGCCGCCCGTCGGGTCACCATCTGGTGGACGTGACTGGGGTCCGAATGGAGCAGTGGGGGATGGTACACCAGAGACTCGAGGCAGGAAGAGGTCGGTGCACCAACCCGCGCTTGTCGCTGATAGACAAGAGCGGGGTCAGCGTATCGCGGCGCCGAGGCCGCACGGGGCGTAGCAGACGACGTTGGGGCCGTGCGTGGCGCAGTGGACGACGACGGGGACGCCGAGGCCACGCGTGACGCAGCAGGCGACGTCGGGGCCTCGCGTGGTGCAGCGGGCGACGTCGAGGACGCCGGAGCCACATGTGGCGCAGCGGGCAACGTCGGGGACGCCGGGACCGCACGTGGTGCAGCGGGAGACGCCGGAGGCGTCGGGGCCGCGTGTGGCACAGCGGGCGACATCAGGGTCGCGCGGGGCGCAGCGGGCGACGTCGGGGCTGCGCGGGGCGCAGCGGAGCGCAGCGGGTGAATAACCTGCAGAGGGCAAAGACCAAGGTCGCTGGATAGGAGCGGCCTCAGGGTCAGTAAAAAAAGGGAATCCAACTCAGCGACAGAGTCAAAGGACGAAGTGGAAAAGGGAAAGGAAGACTCGTCGAAGACGACGTGTCGGGAGACTAAGATACGACGGGTAGCAAGGTCAAGGCACCGGTACCCCTTATGATCAGGGGAGCACCCGAGGAAAACACACCGAGTCGAACGAGGCGCAAGCTTGCTATGGCAGACAGGTTAGGGTAGCATGCGCACCCGAAAACCCGAAGGTGGTCGTAGAGAGGAGTGGTGCCGAAAAGAGCAAAGTGAGGGGTGGGGCACTAATCGCCTTAGTAGGAAGGCGATTAATGAGGAAAGTGGCGGTGTGAAGAGTATGAAACATCACGGAACGCATGACATCGTTAGTGGTACGAATCATGCATTCGGTCTTGCAGTTCTGAGGGGAAGTGTACGGGCAAGACATGCGCAACTGAACACCGCGAGAGAGAAGGAAGTCACGGAACGCAGAGTTATTGAACTCACGCCTGTTATTGCACTGGACGGCTCGAATAATACGCCCAAACTGGGTGGACACCCAAGCGAAGAAGTGAGAAAGAGCGACGAACCTATCAAACTTCTGTCGCAAAGGAAAAATCCACGAATAGTGTGAAAAATCATCGAGTATCACCAAGTAATATTTATAACCCGAAATACTGACAATAGGCGAAGCCCGAAGATCACAGTGAATCAGATCAAAGGTCCGCTCAACATGAGTAACAGAATGCGAAAATGGAAGCCGAACATGGCGACCAAGCTGACAACCATTACACACAGACTCATGAGTGCCTCTAGTACACAAAATCAATGAACTACTAGACAACTTAGACAGGACATCAACACCAAAGTATCCGAGCCGGCGATGCCAAGTCGTGGAAGAAGCTGTCGTAGCCAGGGCAAAAGGCGAAGCTGAAGCGGGAGCAGAAAGACGAAACGTGTACAGGGGCCCCGAACTCTCATAGCGGTGAAGAAGATGCCGAGTAGTAAGATCCTTCACAGATAAACCGAAAGGATTAAACTCAATGGAAACATGGTTGTCAGTGGTAAAATGACGAACAGAAAGAAGATTCTGAATAATGTCAGGGGCAACGAGAACATCTCTGAGCTGGAAAGAACCCGAAGAACCTAAGTCACCTACTGAGGTGACAGGAAGAACAGACCCATTCCCAACAACGATAGATGAAGGATAAGAAGGGTGGGAAGGGTGGGTAGAAGAGAGTATACCAGCATCAGGAGTAGTGTGGTACGATGCGCTGGAATCAGCAACCCAGACATCACCGGGTGGAGTGAGAGTCATCGTGCTGAAGGAGGAAGCCAGCGACTGACGATCCCACCCGTCAGGAGTGGTGTGCTGCGCCGAGGACTCAGCACCCGAGCCCCAGTGGATGGACGGCCCACCAGAGGTCGGAATCCACTGTCTGCCAGGTGGGCAGCTAGCCCCGCCATGGGTAGGAGTGGCCACGTAGGCTGCCTGAGGTCGCGAAGGTCGAGGTGGCGGGAGACCCGGAGACGACCCAGGCCACATAGAGATCTGGCCGGTCCACGGGTTGTAGGGAGTGGGCCAGGGTGGCAGAGCACCTGCGCCACCACCTTGACCGGTGCCACCACCGCCAGTAGTACCACCTCCTCCTGTAAAACCTCCACGGCCACCGCGCTTACGACCACCCTGACGACGATTACCACTGCTAGGGTTGGCAGGGCCCCTGGAGTGGTAGGCGGGCGCGGCGGCTGTCCGGCTGAAGGAGCAGCAGGTGGAGGAGGTCGGTAGGGCTGCCTAGAGCCGCAGAAGGCGGTGGCAGTCGAGGAGACGACAGGACCTCCAGAAGTGATCTCCTCAAGCTCGAAATAAGACCAGACCTTCTCGAAGGTCAGAAGCGGCTTGTAACGCCCCATTTTTCGTAAAGCTAATAAATCAGGGTTATAGAATTAAGCACCAGACATATTACGCACACTCTTGGCCGATTTCAGATATGACTTTCATCGAAACTGGTGCAACCACCCCTCTACCTCTGCCTAAAGGCAAACCCTTTTTTTCCTCTGCCTCCCCCATCCTAATCCATTCTACGAGAAACTTCTGGAACCACACATTACCCACCTCTTCCTCCTTCATCCTTATCCATTTCACCAGAAGCTTCCGGAATCACCCCCCACATACCCCTTCCTCCTTCATCCTTATCCATTTCACGAGAAACTTCCGCAATCACGCCCCACATACCCCTTCCTCCTTCATCCTTATCCATTTCACGAGAAGCTTCCGGAATCACCCTCCCACATACCCCTTCCTTCTTCATCCTTATCCATTCTATGAGAAGCTTCCGGAACCACCCCTCACCTATCTCTTTCTCCCCCATCCTTATCCCCTCTACGAGAAGCTCCGGGAACATGCATTAATTACACCTCACCTACCTCTCCTCCCTCCATCCATATCCCTTCCCCCCTTCATCTATAAAAAGAGCTCGGGAGCTCACTTTCTCCCCCGCCCCATTGAGCATCGGCGTTCACGTCTTCCCCCAACATCGAGCTCTGACGAGGAACCCTCCCCGCCGAGCCCCGCCAAGCCATGGCCAAGGTGAGCACCCCAACCTCCACTCTTCTTCCCGAGTCATCCCCTCCTCCCTCTCCTCGGGTTTGGCCGCGACCACCCCGCGGCATGGCCGCCCTTCCAGGAAGTTGCTCTACTTCCTATATCCATACCCAAAATCGGCAGCTTAATCGAGTGAGTCATAGCCTCAGTGTTCTATTTCTTACTCTCTGGCCATCTTCCCTCGTTTACTCTCGCTGATTTGAGCCCAACCCTAAGCAACCCCTTGATTGGCCTTAGATCAGATCTCACCCACACACAAGGATCACTTAATCCGATTCTTCTTATAAAAATAATCTAATATCATAATATAGTTAGTGCAAGCAAGTCTGAATGATGTATATTTGCTTTGTTTGTATGTTTGCTTGAGCGCGGTGTAGAACCAATGCCGGAAGAGAACACAGGGGAGCCAAGTGACCAAGAGCACGACGCTGCAGACGGTAGCGAAGGCAAGTTCCATCACCCCCTTTTTTTATCATATTGCTCCTATGTGATGTTCATCCATTGTGACCAGTAGATTAGGCCTTTGCATTGTTGAGCATGAGTTATTCAAGTGATAGAGTGTAAACATACTAGTTTCTCCTTTTTGCAGCATATTGATATGATGAGATTATGCATGAGGATGTTACCCTGTTTATGTTGCACGGTTGGGGAGAGCATGAGTTGAGACCGGGGCAGAAGGGTTAGTGTTGGTGTAAGCGCTACCGTGGTGGTAGACTTACAGTGAGTACTATCAAGATGATAGGCTCGTGGTTTGAGTATGGAGGCTGCCCTGGTGAGACTTAAGGACCGAGTTGTTTTGACATCTCACCTAACTTTCTTCAGTACGACCACATGACCCTGTATGGGCGGGGCTTAGCCTAACCCCGGTGGCTAGCCCGACAGTCGGCCACGGTGGAGAGAGAGAGAGATGTATTTATGAATATTGAGATGATATTGAGATAAGTCATGACACTGGGTTGGGGACGACTGGTCTGAGTGATGTTTCGACTGGGTGTCAGTTATGACGGGCTGTCTTTGATGGTCCGTGCGTGTGGATACAGCGTACAACCTCTGCAGAGTGTAGAACCCGTTTGGACGGCCGTGTCCTCGGTATAGGACAGGTTATGGTGTGGTCCTAATAACTAGGAAGCCACATGTTGTGAGAATGAGGTGAGAATTAGATTAGGAAAAGTGATTAGTCAATTAACAGCCTGTCAAGGAGATACATATATAAGGGGACACAGCTTAAGGGCTAAGCAACCCTAATACAAAGGACTAAAATGCCACTGCCCCCTAATACACGTACAATCCAACACCCCCGCAGTCCCAACATCTAGCCACGGCAGATGTTGAGACTGGACCGAAACTCGGTGAACACCGTCGAAGGAAGTCCCTTGGTGAAGATGTCGGCGAACTGCGACAACGTCGGAACGTGCAGGACTCGCACCTCCCCGAGAGCCACCCGCTCACGAACAAAGTGAAGGTCGATCTCTACGTGCTTCGTGTGCTGATGCTGCACCAGGTTGGTGGAGAGGTACACGGCGCTGACGTTGTCGCAGTAGACCAACATACTCCGGGCGAGGGGGGAGTGTAGCTCCTGAAGTAGCTGCTGAAGCCAGGAGGACTCGGCCACACCATTGGCCACGGTGCGGTATTCTGCCTCGGCACTCGAGCGGGACACCACATGCTGCCGCTTCGAGGACCAGGAGACAAGGTTGCCGCCTAGGAAGACGGCGTAGCCGGAGGTGGACCGGCGGGTGTCCGAGCAACCCGCCCAGTCAGCGTCGGTGTAGACAACCAGCTCAGAGGCAGAGTCGCGCCGTAGAAGAAGGCCGTAGTCGTGGGTATCACGCAGGTACCGAAGGATCCGCTTCACCGCCGTGAGGTGCGGCTCCCGCGGATCATGCATGTGAAGACACACCTGCTGAACCGCGTAGGAGATGTCCGGCCTGGTGAAGGTGAGGTACTGCAGTGCACCTGCAAGACTCCTGTAAGTGGTAGGGTCGGCGACCGGGGCGCCGTCGGACAAAGACACCTTCGCTTGGGTGTCCACGGGAGTGGAGCACGGCTTACAATCAGCTGCAGGGCGGAGATCGTGCGCTGAAGAAGAGCCGGGCTGGACGCCGTGAGGACAATATCGTCCACGTACAGGAGGAGGTAGACAGTGTCACCCTCACGGCTGTAGACGAAGAGCGAAGTGTCCGACTTGGCCTCGAAGCCGAGCGAAGCCAGGAAGGAGGCGAACCGGCTGTACCAAGCCCGAGGCGCCTGCTTCAGCCCGTACAGGGACTTGTTCAGCCGGCAGACCAGGTCTGGACGGGCTGAATCAACGAACCCTGTCGGCTGACTACAGTACACCGTCTCCGTCAATGTCCCGTGAAGGAAGGCGTTCTTGACGTCCAGCTGGTGGACAGGCCAAGAACGCGACAGAGCCAGCGACAGAACGGTGTGAACCGTCACCGGCTTCACCACCGGGCTGAAAGTCCCGTCATAGTCGACGCCGGGACGCTGCGTGAAACCGCGAAGCACCCACCGTGCCTTGTACCTCTCTAGAGACCCATCCGCCTTCCTCTTATGCGTGAACACCCACTTGCCCGTGACAACATTGCCACGACCAGGACGGGGAACCAGGTCCCAGGTCCGGTTGGCAAGTAGGGCCGCATACTCTTCTTCCATAGCCCGACGCCAATGAGAATCGGCGAGGGTGCTACGGACAGAAGAGGGGATAGGCGAGATGGGTGACGAGGCAGGCTCCGGGGGGGTCGAGGACGAGAGAACGACCCCGATGAAGCGCTCCACAGGTCGAAGGACGCCGGCAGCCCGTCGAGTCACCATCGGGTGAACGTGACGAGGGTCCCGGTGAAGCAGCGGAGGGTGGTACACCAGGTCCTCAGGGCGCGAAGAGGACGGTCCACCAATCCGCACTCGTCGCTGATAGACGAGAGCTGGATCGGCGTACCGCGGTCCAGGGGCCGCAGGTGGTGCGGTTGACGACGGCAAAGACACCGTCGTGGGCGTCGGAGCTGCACGAGGAGGGACGGACGACGTCGGAGACGCTGGGGCCGCGCGTGGCGCATCGGACGTCGTCGGAGACGCTGGGGCCGCGCGTAGCGCAGCGGACGTCGTCGGAGACGCTGAGGCCGCGCGTGGCGCAGCGGACGTCGTCGGAGACGCAGGGGCCGCGCGTGGCGCAGCAGACGACGTCGGGGCCATCGGAGGAATGGCCAGTGGTGGCAAGAACGCCGGAGCCGCGGGAGGCACGACAGGTGGCGTCTGAGACACCGTGGTCGTGTCTGGCGCAGCTAGAGGAAGACCAGCAGAGGGTAAAAAACAAGGTCGCTGGACAGGAGCGGCCGTAGGATCAGTGGAAAAAAGAGAATCCAACTCGGAGACCGAATCAAAGGAGGATCCAGCGAAAGGGAAGGAGGACTCGTCGAATACGACGTGTCGGGAGACCAAGATACGACGAGTGGTGAGGTCTAGACACCGGTATCACTTATGATCGGGGGAGTACCCAAGGAAAACACATCGAGTCGAACGAGGCGCGAGCTTATGAGGAGCGGTAGCAGAAAGATTAGGGTAGCACGCGCACCCGAAGACTCAAAGGTGGTCATAAAGAGGGGTGGTACCAAAGAGAGCGATGTGAGGGGTGGGAGCACTAATCGCCTTTGTAGGAAGGCGATTAATGAGGAAGGTAGCGGTGTGAAGGGCCTCTGCCCAGTAGCAAGCAGGAATCGAAGCCTGAAACATCAGGGAGTGCATGACATCGTTGGTGGTACGAATCATACGCTCAGCCTTGCCATTCTGGGTGGAAGTGTAAGGGCAAGACATGCGCAACTGGAACCCGTGGGAAAGCAAGAAGTGACGAAACGCAGAGTTATCAAACTCGCGCCCGTTGTCGCACTGGACAGCCCTGATCGTACACCCAAACTGTGTGGAAACCCAAGCGAAGAAGTGAGAGAGAGTAGTAAATGTATCGGACTTCTGTCGCAATGGAAAGGTCCATGAATAATGGGAAAAATCATCAACAATCACCAGATAATATTTGTAGCCAGAAACACTGAGAACAGGTGAGGTCCATAGATCACAGTGAATCAGATCAAAAAGGTGCTCCACATGGGTTACAGAATGTGGAAAAGGAAGCCGGACATGGCGACCCAACTGACAAGCATGACATAAAGACTCATGAGAATCCCTAGTACACGAGATCACTGAACTACGAAACAACTTCGACATAACTTCAACACCGAGGTGGCCAAGCCGACGATGCCAAGTAGTCGACGAAGCTGTCGTAGTCAGGCAAAAAGGCGAGGGCGAAGCGGAAATAGGAAGTCTCATCGTGTACAGGGGCCCTGAGCTCTCACATTGGAGAAGAAGACGTCGGGTAGTAAGATCCTTCACAGACGAACCAAAAGGATCAAACTCAATAGAAACATGGTTGTCAGTGGTAAATCGACGAACAGAAAGAAGGTGCTGAATGATGTCCGGAGCAACAAGAACATCACGAAGACGGAAAGACCCCGACGAACCCGAGTCACCTACTGAGGTGACCGGAAGAACAGACCCATTCCCAACAACGATAGAAGAAGGAAAAGAAGGGTGGGAAGGGTGGGTAGAAGAAAGTATACCAGCGTCGGGGGTGGTGTGGTACGAAGCTCCGGAGTCCACAACCCACTCGGGGCTAGGTGGTGTGAGACTCATCGTACTGAAAGAAGACGCAAGTGACTGGCAATCCCAGCCCTGAGCAGGGTCAGAGTGTGGTGCCCGCGACTCGGGCCGACCAACTGGGTTCCCCGAAGCCCAGTTGGCTAGAGAGGAGGCCCTAGCCGCAGAGTAGCATGGTCCACCAGGGGGTAGGGTCCACTGTCCACCAGCAGCGTAGACAGACCCGCCGTAAGTCGGAGTAGTCACGTAAGCCGGCTGAGGGCGCGGTGGGCGAAGAGCCGGGAGACCCGGGGACGGCCCAGGCCACATCGAGATCTGGTCAGTCCACGGGTTGTAGGGTGTGTGCCAGGTCACACCGCCCTGACCCCGACCACCACTACTGCCACCAGTAGTACCAGCACCACCAGAGGTACCACTAGCACTGGTCGTACCACCTCCACCAGTCCCTCCACCACAGCCACCGCGTCTGCCACGACGGCGGTTCCCACCACCACCGGAGGTAGCAGGGACTCCTGGTGTGGTAGGTGGACGAGGAAGCTGGCCCCAGAACCAGCAGGTGGAGGAGGGCGTGAAGACGACCCTGAGCCGTAGAAGGCCGAGGCAGGGGAGGAGGCAGTGGAGCCGCCCTGGGTGATCTCCTCGAGCTCGAGGTCCGACCAGACCTTCTCGAAGGTCGGGAAGGGCTTCTCGCGGAGAATCCACGAGCGAACGTGGGTGTAGCGCTCCTTCAGGCCCTGAAGGACCTGAAGAACGAGGGTACTATCCGGGATGGGCTCTCCAAGGTCACGAAGGGCGTCCGCCATACCCTTCATCTGCCGACAGTATGCAGTAATGGGGAGATCACCCTGGACAGTAGAACCGAAGTGGGCCCGGATGTGGAGAGCTCGGGTCGCTTGGTTCCCCTGGAAGCGAAGCTCGAGGACCTGTCAGACCTAACGAGCTGTACCGCCACCCTTCTGTGCGACGATATCCTGAAGCTCCTCAGAAAGTGAGCCGAGGATCCATGCAAGGACAAGACTGTCCATGCAGACCCACGAGTCATCCAGTGGGCAGTCATCTCGCAGGACATGGTCTTCCAGCCGAAAGTGTCGCAGCGTCAGGAGGAGCAGGCTGCGCCAACGAGCGAAGGAAGTAGAGTCGGAGCTGAGAACAACCGGGACAAGAGTCCGGATGTTCTGTATGCCAGCCGCCTGGGCATGTAGAGCAGCGACAAGAGACGCCGCGTAGGTAGTATAGGCAGCACTATCTCCTGGAGTATCCTGTGCGTCACTCCACTGTACTGGCAGAGACTCCTCGAGCTGACGGGTGAGAGAGGCTGCAGCCGCACGTTCCTGCTCCAAGGCGAGGACGAGCGCTCGTTCCCGCTCACGGGAGATGGCCAGGGCAGTCGCGACGTCGGAGACGTGCGAAGAGGGCTGTCCCCGGGATCCAGCAGGGACAACATGGCCGGCGGCGATCACAGCAGGGCCACCGGGGCTTGGCAGCCAGGCGGTATTGGGGCAGGGCTGGCCTTCGGCTGGTCCAACCAGGCCGGCGGCGAAGCCCGGCGGCCAGGCGACTGTGGGGAGGGCGAGGGAGGCCGTGACAGGGTCAGGGGCGCCAGATCGGGGGCCAAGTGTAACGCCCCATTTTTCGTAAAGCTAATAAATCAGGGTTATAGAATTAACCAATAGACAAATTACGCACACTACTGGCCGATTTTAGATATGCCTTTCATCGAAACTGGTGCAGCCACCCCCTACTTTTGCCTAAAGGCAAACCCTTTTTTTCCTCTTCCTCCCCCATCCTCATCCATTCTACGAGAAGCTTCTAGAACCATACGTCACCCACCTCTTCCTCCCCTATCCTTATCCACTGCACGAGGAGCATTCGGAACCACCCCTCACATATATCTCCCCCCATCCTTATGACTCCACGAGAAGCTTCCGGAACCACCCCTCATATACATATCTTCCCCCATCCTTATCCACTCTACGAGAAGCTTCCGGAACCACCCCTCATATACATATCTCCCCCCATCCTTATCCACTCCACGAGAAGCTTCCGGAACCACCCCTCATATACATATCTCCCCCCATCCTTATCCACTCCACGAGAAGCTCCCGGAACATGCATTAATTACACCTCACCTACCTCTCCTCCCTCCATCCCTATCCCTTTCCCCATTCATCTATAAAAGGGGCTTGGAGGCTCACTTTCTCCCCCGCCCCATTGAGCACCGGCGCTCGCGTCTCCTCCCCCCCCTCCAACATCGATCTCCGACGAGGAACCCTCCCCGCCGAGCCCCGCCAAGCCACGACCAAGGTGAGCACCCCAACCTCCACTCTCCTCCCCGAGTCATTCCCCCTTCCCCCTCTCCTCGGGTTTGGCCGCGACCACCACGTGGCATGGCCGCCCTTCCATGAAGTTGCTCTACTTCCTACCCAAAATCGGCAGCTTAATCGAGTGAGCCATAGCCTCGGCGTTCGATTTCTTACTCTCTGGTCCGCCTTCCCCCATCTACTCTCGCTGGTTTGAACCCAACCCTAAGCAACCACTTGATTGGCCTTAGACCAGATCTCACCCACACACAAAGATCACTTAATCGAATTTGTCTTATAAAAATCATCTAATATCATAATATAGTTAGTACAAGCAAGTCTGAATGATGTATATTTGCTTTGTTTGTATGTTGTTTGTGCGCGGTGTAGAACCAGTGCCGGAAGAGAACCCAGGGGAGCCAAGTGACCAAGAGCACGACGCTGCAGACGGTAGCGAAGGCAAGTTCCATCACCCCCTTTTTGATCATATTGCTCCTATGTGAGATTTATCCATTGTGGCCAGTAGATTAGGCCTCTGCATTGTTGAGCATGAGTTACTCGAGTAATAGAATGTAAACATACAGGTTTCTCTTTTTGCAGCATATTGATAGGATGAGATTATGCATGATGATGTTGCCTTGTTTATGTTGCATGGTAAGGGAGAGCATGAGTTGAGACCGGGGCAGAAGGGTTAGTGTTAGTGTAAGCGCTACCGTGGTGGTAGACTTACAGTGAGTACTATCAAGATGATAGGCTCGTGGTTTGAGTATGGAGGCTGCCCTAGTGAGCCTTAAGGACCGAGTTGTTTTGACATCTCACCTAACTTTCTTCAGTACGACCACATGACCCTGTATGGGCGGGGCTTAGCCTAACCCCGGTGGCTAGCCCGACAGTCGTCCACGGTGGAGAGAGAGAGAGATGCATTTATGAAAATTGAGATGATATTGAGATAAGTCATGACACTGGGTTGGGGACGACTGGTTTGGGTGATGTTTCGACTGGGTGTCGGTTATGACGGGCTGTCGTTGATGGTCCGTGCGTGTGGGTAAAGCGTACAACCTCTGCAGAGTGTAGAACCCGTTCGGACGGCCGTGTCCCCGGTATAGGACAGGTTATGGTGTGGTCCTAACAACTAGGAAGCCACCTGTTGTGAGAATGAGGCGAGGAATGTCTCTGGATGGGTTATTTGGTTGCATTTAGTTGCATTAGGTTGCATCACTTTTATTGTTGTGCATTGCATCTATGTTTGTTTCATTCCCCTCCCGAAGGGCGAGGTGGAGCTTGCTGAGTACTTTTGTACTCAACCGTTGTTGATATCTTCAGAGGATCCTGACTTCAACCCGGAGGACTTCGAGTAGGGTCGCATCCACACCCAAGGTGTTACCGTGGAACCATGTACGAGGAGGAGCTAGTTGTCCATGTTTTTATGTCGTTAATCATCTTTATGTTAGTCCTTATTATTGTTGTACTAAAGTGTATGCCGTTGTAATAAAGCTCTGTATGGTTGTGGTTCCACTTGTGTTGTAATATTATGTACCGAACTCTGTTTCTGGCATAATATTACATGTTTAGTTCTGATCTTATGGGTCGGGACGCTTCAAGTGGTATCAGAGCCATACTTGGATGTAGGATGCGTACCCTAGTACTTAGGTGACCGTAGGAGACCGTAAAATAGTTGGCCTGTAGGAAACCTGGACCGTAGAGCCTTGGTGATAGGTTTTGCTCTCATCTAATCCTTGTGCCCTGTTCTAAGCCAGATGGCGAACGACCGTATCACCACCTTCTGCATCAACGAAGATGGCTTCCCCAAGGTGCTCTACGCCGCCACGACGCGACTCGGTATTCCAGACCGTCCGGAGTACGTGGGTCATTAGTTTGTAGAGCATGACACCGAAAGCTGCGAGGTCACTGTGCACATCGGCGCTAGTGAGAGGTTCCTGGACATGAAGCCATGGAATATCTCCGCCACTGGATGCCGCATGAAAGATACGTGCCAATTGGTGGCCCGCAAAGCTCTGAAGTACCTATGCCACATGTTTGACTGACATTTGGGTTCCATACCCATGAAGTACTTCCCACCACTGGACCGTAGTCGTCGCGCATGGATGGCGAGGATTCGCAACTTGGAAGGCCTCGGGTCGACCGAAGACGACCCCACCATTGTCGCCATGTCCGGTTATTTATTGAGCCTGGACGACTTGTGCGACCAGCTGAACCAGCACGTGAAGACCCTCGTCCAGCGTGCTGAGACATTGGAGACCCGCTAGCGAAAGACTAAGCTAGCACTAGCGCAGGCTGAAAGCCCGGGTTGCCAGCGCCGAAAGTCGAGTCGCCTTGGCCGAGGAGAACCTTAGGGAGCAGGCCGACCGTCACAGCCAGCTGTTTAGGGGTGTCTACCTCGTAGATCGGGCCAAGCGGAAGGACCGTCAGGCAGGTGCAACGACGGAGCCACTGATCCTAGAAGGAACTCCAGCATATCACCTATCCAACTCCTGTAGGAGGATTTGTGAGTCTGTGCCACCTACCCCTCCGACCTCACCTCGCGGGACCAACGAAGACCCTGAAGATCAGGATGTAGGACCCAGTAGCCAGGCAGAGATCCCGACTGACCCTTAAAGGAACAGACCTAGGGACGACATGTGCTATGTATCTTGTACCCGCTTGCCCGAATGAATGAATGAATGCTTGGTGTGTTGCTTGCAATGTTTGATGTTTGTGTGAATTGTGTGTTATAAAACTATATATGTGTGTTTAGATACACATAGTAAAATAGAAAAAAATAAAATAATAATAACAATAATAAAAGACAGTAAGCATTACTAATTATGATGCACCATAGTAATAATAATAGGAAGAAAATCTAAACCCATCGATTGCCTTGTCACAGATGCCTCTCCGCTCGAGCCGAGACACTAATGGACACGAGGCGGACCAAGAACTACGAAAGATTCCGCCTGCACCTCACGAGCATGAGACAGCGGAGAGTGCACCTGCCCGGCCACATCCCCAAGCACCTAACTATGACCTGACCGCCATTCTGGACCGCCAGACTCGACTCCTCGAGCTACTGGCGAACACCCTGGCTGCCCGGAACAACGATGGTCTTAACAACCATCAGCCAGCGCCGCAAAACAATCACCAGATCACAGACTTCAACAGGATGAACCCGCCCAAGTTTTCTGGATTTGAGGACCCTATCGAGGCAGATGACTGGCTAAGAGAGATTGAGATGAAACTCGAGGTTGTGCATGCAAATGAGCAGGATAAGGTTCTGCTTGCAGTCCAACAACTGAGAAGATCTGCCTTAGCCTGGTGGCACAGCTACAAGGAGATGCATCCACATGCCAGGACCATGATATGGGATGAGTTTTGTTTAGAGAGCAACACATCCCAAGTAGCATTGTGAAGCTAAAGAGGTAAGAATTTATAAACTTAAACAGAAGGGTCTAACTGTGACGGAGTATCTACACAAGTTTACCGGGTTATCCCGCTATGACCCACACGTTGTGGATACAGAAGAGAAGAAGCAAGAAGCCTTTCTGCGTGGGTTAAACACTAAAATCAGGAAATTTCTTGAAGCATCTGTTTATCCAGATTTCAGTACCCTGGTTAACAAGGCCATCACTACAGAAAAGAACATAGAGGATGAGCTACGGGAGAAGAAAAAGAAATTTGAGGACAAGAAGGGGTTCCAGCAGGTGAAACTTCAGAGGACTAATCAACCTGTCTATTCAGTACAGAGAACCCAACAACCAACCTACTTTGTGCAGAAGACCCAACAACCTATTTACTCTGGCAGATGGCTCATAGTGGTGTATCCTACAAAGCACCAACCACCACCTTCAAGCAACCGGTAAAAAAAAGGGCAGTCCGGTGCATGTAGCTCCCGCTTGCGCAGGGTCCGGGGAAGGGTCCGACCCATTTGGGTCTTTTGTACGCAGCCTTTCCCTGCATTTCTGCAAGAGGCTGTTTCCAGGACCTTCAAGCAACCAGTACAGCCTGCTAAATCACATGGCTCATTCCGTCCTCAGCAGTCTGGGGTCAATCAAACTGGTGGCCAGAGGATCTGTTTCAGCTGCCGTGAGCCTGGGCATATCGCCATTAACTGCCCTTACAAGGTTAAGCCAGCACCATCTGTCGTCTCCAACTCAGTTAACGGAGCAAGGCAACCAGCTGGAGGCAGCCGCAGAGCACCGTCAAAGACTCAACACTCCTTTGAAAAGGCCACAGTAAACCACGTCTACGTCGAAGAGGCAGATGCAGCACCAGGAGTTCTACTTGGTGAGTTCTTGGTTCAGTCAGTTTTGACTTCAGTACTATTTGATTCTGGTGCATCGCATTCTTTTATATCACACTTCGTAGAGACATATGATATATCTACGGTAGCCCTTAAGAGGCCCTTAATGACTCGATCACCGGGAGGTTATATACCTTGCCACCTAGGAGTTAACAACATCCCTTTAAACCTAAGTGGGGTAGAGTTCTTGGTTAATCTAGTAGTGCTTGACTCCCATGGCATAGATGTGATCCTCGATATGGATTGGTTAGCCAAGTGCAATGGGAGTATAGCTTGTGCACAGAGGACTGTGACAGTGACAAACCATGAAGGGAAGACTGTCACATGTCCTGTCAAGTCCAGCCTGTCTGAGCTAGTAGTAAATCACTTGAAGGCAGAAACACCTCAGGAAGTGTCAGTGATTAAAGAGTATGTTGATGTGTTCCCCGAGGAGTTGCTAGGCCTGCCGCCAGAAAGAGAAGTGGAGTTCTCCATTGATCTAGTTCCTGGAACTGCCCCAATAGCTAAGAGGCCTTATAGAATGGCAGTGCGAGAACTCGCCGAGTTAAAGAAATAATTAGATGAGTTGCAAGAGAAAGGATACATAAGGCCTAGTGCATCACCATGGGGCGCACCAGTCCTCTTCGTAGAGAAAAAAGATGGAAGTAAGAGACTCTGTGTAGATTACCGAGCTCTTAATGCGGTGACCATCAAGAACAAATACCCTCTACCACGGATAGATGATCTATTCGACCAGCTAAAAGGGGCCAAGTTTTTCTCAAAGATTGACTTGAGGTCTGGATATCATCAAGTGAGGATTAAGCCTGAAGATATACCTAAGACTGCATTTGTGACTCGCAACGGTCAGTTCGAGTTCACAGTGATGTCTTTTGGATTGACCAATGCCCGTGCCTACTTTATGAATCTAATGAACCGGGTGTTCATGCAAGAGTTGAACAAGTTTGTCGTTGTCTTCATCAACGACATTCTAGTCTATTCACGAAGTGAAGCAAAGCACACGTAACATCTGCGTGTTGTTTTGGACCGGCTCAGGAGCCATCAACTTTATGTCAAATTCAGCAAATGTGAGTTTTGGTTACAGAAAGTTAGTTTCCTTGGGCATGTGCTGACAGCCGAGGGAGTTGCAGTTGATCCAGAGAAGGTCAAAGCCGTATCATCTTGGAAGCAATCAACTTCGGTCTCGGAGATTCGTAGTTTTCTGGGTATGGCTGGTTATTATCGGAGGTTCATCGAACGACTTTCCAAGCTAGCCCGACCAATGACAGAACTACTAAAGAAGGATAAGAAGTTGTGTGGACTGAAGCATGTGAGCGGAGTTTTCGTGAGTTGAAGGGAAGACTAACCACGGCCCCAGTCTTAGTCTTACCGGATATTCACAAGAGCTTTGTTATTTATTGTGATGCTTCTAGACACGGCCTAGGATGTGTGCTAATGCAAGAAGGACGAGTGGTGTCCTATGCCTCTCGTCAGTTAAGGCCGCACGAGCAGAACTACCCAACCCATGACTTGGAATTGGCTGCGGTAGTGCATGCTCTTAAAATTTGGAGACACTATCTGATCGGTAACAAGTGTGAAATCTACACAGACCACAAGAGCCTCAAGTATATCTTTACCCAGCCTGATCTGAACCTAAGACAAGGAAGATAGTTGGAACTAATTAAGGATTATGATGTGGAGATCCACTACCACCCGGGTAAAGCAAATGTTGTGGCAGACGCTCTCAGCAGGAAAGCATACTGTCATCACTCGGTGACTCAAGTACCACAACTGTGCGAGGAGATGATGAAGTTGAACCTAAGTATTGTACCTCACTCCTACAACTACAACCTTAGTGTCCACCCTGTCCTGGATGACCAGATTAAGAAGGCTCAACAGGAGGATGAAAAAGTTAATGAAGATCAAGGAACAAACCGCAGGCAAGGCACCAGACTTTAGAGTTGATAGAGATGGAATATTGTGGTTCAAGAAACGGTTGTGTGTGCCTTCACAAGGTCACTATCGAAATACGATCTTGGATGAAGCTCATAACTCTGCCTACTCTATCCACCCTGGAGCCACAAAGATGTACGTGGATATTAAACAGAAATATTGGTGGGTTGGCATGAAGGGTGACATAGCCAAATTCGTGGCTTATTGTGATGTGTGTAGAAGGGTCAAAGCTGAGCATCAAAAGCCGAGTGGCCTATTACAGCCCTTACCGATTCCCGTTTGGAAATGGGATGAGGTAGGAATGGATTTCATCACTGGCCTACTAAGGACTAAGAATGGTAATGACTCCGTGTGGGTAGTGGTCGACCGTCTGACTAAAGTTGCACACTTTATTCATGTGCGCACTACCTACCATGGGAGTAAGCTGGCCAAGTTGTACATAGACCGTATTGTGAAACTACATGGAGTACCCTCGAGGATAGTCTCAGATCGAGGTACTCAGTTTACGTCAAGGTTTTGGAGGAGTCTTCAAAAGGCACTTGGTACCAAGTTAGACTTTAGTTCAGCATATCACCCTCAGACGGATGGTCAGACAGAGAGGATCAACCAAATCTTGGAAGACATGTTAAGGGCCACTGTTCTCACCTATGGCAAGGATTGGGAAGACAGTTTACCGTATGTCGGGTTCTCATACAACAGTTATCAGGCCAGCATCAAGATGTCACCGTATGAAGCCCTCTATAGAAGGAAGTGTCGAACCCCGTTTATGTGGTCAGAAGTTGGGGATCGCATTGTGGAGCAACCAAATTTCATCTTGGCGGCAGAGGACAAGGTAGCGGAGATTCGAGCGAATCTCAAGGCCGCCCAATCACGTCAGAAAAGCTACGCAGACAAGAGGAGGCGTGAACTCAGTTTCCAAGCTGGAGATCATGTGTACATTAAAGTATCTCCTATCCGTGGCACGCGCAGATTCCAAGTACGTGGAAAGTTGGCACCACGGTACATCGGCCCTTTCTCAGTCCTAAAAAGGGTAGGATCAGTAGCGTATGAGATTCAGCTACCCGAAGAAATGTCAGGCGTGCACAACGTCTTCCACGTGTCACAGCTAAGAAAATGCCTACGGGTTCCCGAGGAACATGTGGCACAAGAAACCCTAGACCTGCAAGATGATCTGCGCTAACAGGAGGTGCCAGTAAAGATCTTGGAAACAGTCACCCGAAGGACACGGAGAAACACCATCACACTTTGTCGGGTCCAGTGAAGCAGACACTCAGAGGCCGAAACTACTTGGGAAAGAGAAGATGCATTGCGGACGGAGTTCCCCCATCTCTTTGCAGACCACTCGAATCTCGAGGACGAGATTTATCCTAAGTGGGGTAGGTCTGTAACGCCCCATTTTTCGTAAAGCTAATAAATCAGGGTTATAGAATTAACCACCAGACATATTACGCACACTCTTGGCCGATTTCATATATGACTTTCATCAAAACTGGTGCAGCCACCCCTCTACCTCTGCCTAAAGGCAAACCCTTTTTTTTTCCTCTTCCTCCCCCATCCTAATCCATTCTACGAGAAACTTCTGAAACCACACATTACCCACCTCTTCCTCCTTCATCGTTATCCATTTCACGAGAAGCTTCCGAAATCACCCCCCACATACCACTTCCTCCTTCATCCTTATCCATTCTATGAGAAGCTTCCGGAACCACCCCTCACCTATCTCTTTCTCCCTCATCCTTATCCCCTCCACGAGAAGCTCCCGGAACATGCATTAATTATACCTCACCTACCTCTCCTCCCTCCATCCCTATCCCTCCCCCCCTTCATCTATAAAAGGGGCTCGAGAGCTCACTTTCTCCCCCGCCCCATTGAGCACCGGCGTTCACGTCTTCCCCCAACATCGAGCTCCGACGAGGAACCCTCCCCGTCGAGCCCCGCCAAGTCACGGCCAAGGTGAGCACCCCAACCTCCACTCTTCTTTCAGAGTCATCCCCTCCTCGCTCTCCTCGGGTTTGGCCGCGACCACCCAATTAGATTAGGAAAGTAATCAATCCATTAACAGCCTGTCAAGGAGATACATATATAGGGGGACACAGCTTAAGGGTTAAGCAACCCTAATACAAAAAGACTAAAATGCCCCTGCCCCCTATACGTACAGTCTAACACCCCCCCCCCCCCCCCCCGCAGTCCCAACATCTAGCCACGGTAGATGTTGAGACTGGACCGAAACTCGGTGAACATCATCGAAGGAAGTCCCTTGGTGAAGATGTCGGCGAACTGCGACGACGTCGGAACGTGCAGGACTCGCACCTCCCCGAGAGCCACTCGCTCACGAACAAAGTGAAGGTCGATCTCTACGTGCTTCGTGCGCTGATGCTGCACCGGGTTGGTGGAGAGGTAGACGGCGCTGACGTTGTCGCGGTAGACCAACGTACTCCGGGCGAGGGGAGAATGGAGCTCCTGAAGCAGCTGCTGAAGCCAGGAGGACTCGGCCACGCCGTTGGCCACGGCGCGGTATTCCGCCTCGGCACTCGAGCGGGACACCACGTGCTGCCGCTTCGAGGACCAGGAGACGAGGTTGCCGCCCAGGAAGACGGCGTAGCCGGAGGTGGACCGACGGGTGTCCGGGCAGCCCGCCCAGTCAGCGTCGGTGTAGACGACCAGCTCGGAGGCAGAGTCGCGCCGCAGAAGAAGTCCGTAGTCGTGAGTGCCACACAGGTACCGAAGGATCCGCTTCACCGCCGTGAGATGTGGCTCCCACGGATCATGCATGTGGAGACACACCTGCTGAACCGCGTAGGAGATGTCCGGCCTGGTGAAGGTGAGGTACTGCAGTGCACCTGCAAGACTCCTGTAAGTGGTGGGGTCGGCGACAGGGGCGCCGTCGGCCGAAGACACCTTTGCCTGGGTGTCCACGGGAGTGGAGCACGGCTTGCAATCAGCCATGCCCGCTCGCTCGAGGATATCTAGGCAGTACTGGCGCTGGTGGAGGAACAGAGCACCCGGGCGGTGCTCGACCGCAACGCCCAGGAAGTGGTGGAGCTGGCCGAGATCCTTCATCGCAAACTCGCGCTGCAGGGCGGAGATCGTGCGCTGAAGAAGAGCCGGGCTGGACGCCATGAGGACAATATCGTCCACGTACAGGAGGAGGTAGACAGTGTCACCCTCACGCCTGTAGATGAAGAGCGAAGTGTCCGACTTGGCCTCGACGAAGTCGAGCGAGGCCACGAAGGAGGCGAACCGGCTGTACCAGGCCCGAGGCGCCTGCTTCAGCCCGTACAGGGACTTGTTCAGCCGGCAGACCATGTCTGGACGGGCTGAATCAACAAACCCTGTCGGCTGACTACAGTACACCGTCTCCGTCAACGTCCCGTGGAGAAAGGCGTTCTTGACGTCCAGCTGGTGGACAGGCCAAGAACGCAACAGAGGCAGCGACAGAACGGTACGAACTGTCGCCAGCTTCACCACCGGGCTGAAGGTCTCGTCGTAGTCGACGTCAGGACGCTGCGCGAAGCACCCACCGTGCCATGTACCTCTCTAGAGACCCATCCGCCCTCCTCTTATGCGTGAACACCCACTTGCCCGTGACAACATTGCCACGACCAGGACGGGGAACCAGGTCCCAGGTCCGGTTGGCAAGTAGGGCCGCATACTCTTCTTCCATAGCCCGATGCCAATGAGGATCGGCGAGGGCGCTACGGACAGAAGAGGGGATAGGCGAGATGGGTGACGAGGCAGGCTCCGGAGGGGTCGAGGACGAGAGAACGACCCCGGAGAAGCGCTCCACAGGTCGAAGGACACCGGCAGCCCGTCGAGTCACCATCGGGTGAACGTGACGAGGGTCCCGGTGAAGCAGCGGAGGGTGGTACACCAAGTCCGCAAGGTGCGAAGAGGACGGTCCACCAGTCCGCGCTCGTCGCTGATAGACGAGAGCGGAATCGGCGTACCGTGGTCCAGGGGCCGCAGGTGGTGCGGCTGACGACGGCGAAGACACCGTCGTGGGCGTCGGAGCTGCACGAGGAGGGACGGACAACGTCGGAGACGCTGGGGCCGCGCGTGGCGCAGCGGACGTCGTCGGAGACGCTGGGGTCGCGCGTGGCGCAGCGGACGTCGTCGCAGACGCTGGGGCCGTGCGTGGCGCAGCAGACGACGTCGGGGCCATCGGAGGAACGGCTAGTGGCGGCAAGGCCGCCGGAGCCGAACATGGCGACCTAACTGATAAGCATGACATATAGACTCATGAGAATCCCTAGTACACGAGATCACTGAACTACGAAACAGCTTCGACATAACTTCAGCACCGGGGTGGCCAAGTCGACGATGCCAAGTAGTCGACGGAGCTGTCGTAGTCAGGAAAAAAGGCGAGGGCGAAGCGGAAGCAGGAAGTCTCATCGTGTACAGGGACTCTGAGCTCTCACAGCGGAGAAGAAGACGCCGGGTAGTAAGATCCTTCACAGACAAACCAAAAGGATCAAACTCGATAGAAACATGGTTGTCAGTGGTAAATCGACGAACAGAAAGAAGGTGTTGAATGATGTCCGGAGCAACAAGAACATCACGAAGACGGAAAGACCCCGACGAACCCGAGTCACCTACTGAGGTGACCGGAAGGACAGACCCATTCCCAACAACGATAGAAGAAGGAAAAGAAGGGTGGGAAGGGTGGGTAGAAGAAAGTATACCAGCGTCGGGGGTGGTGTGGTACGAAGCTCCGGAGTCCACAACCCACTCGGGGCTGGGTGGTGTGAGACTCATCGTACTGAAAGAAGACGCAAGTGACTGGCGATCCCAGCCCTGAGCAGGGTCAGAGTGTGGTGCCGACGACTCGGGCCGACCAACTGGGTTCCCCGAAGCCCAGTTGGCTAGAGAGGAGGGCCCAGCAGCAGAGTAGCCTGGTCCACCAGGGGGCAGGGTCCACTGTCCACCAGCAGCGTAGACAGGCCCGCCGTAAGTCGGAGTAGTCACGTAAGCCGGCTGAGGATGTGGTGGGCGAAGTGTCGGTAGACCCGGGGACGGCCCAGGCCACATCGAGATCTGGCCAGTCCACGGGTTGTAGGGTGTGGGCCAGGTCACACCACCCTGACCCTGACCACCGCTACTGCCACCAGTAGTACCAGCACCACCAGGGGTACCACCAGCACTGGTCGTACCACCTCCACTAGTCCCTCCACCACGGCCACCACGACGGCGGTTCCCACCACCACCGGAGGTAGCAGGGACTCCTGGTGTGGTAGGTGGACGAGGAAGCTGGCCCCCAGAACCAGCAGGTGGAGGAGGGCGTGAAGACGACCCTGAGCCGTAGAAGGCCGAGGCAGGGGAGGAAGCAGTAGAGCCGCCCTGGGTGATCTCCTCGAGATCGAGATCCGACCAGACCTTCTCGAAGGTCGGGAAGGGCTTCTCGCGGAGAATCCACGAGCGAACGTGGGTGTAGCGCTCATTCAGGCCCTGAAGGACCTGAAGAACGAGGGTACTGTCCGGGATGGGATCTCCAAGGTCACGAAGGGCGTCCGCCATACCCTTCATCTGTCGACAGTATGCAGTAATGGAGAGATCACCCTGGACAGTAGAACCAAAGCGGGCCCGGATATGGAGAGCTCGGGTCGCTTGGTTCCCCTGGAAGCGAAGCTTGAGGACCTGCCAGGCCTGACGAGCTGTACCGCCACCCTTCTGGGCGACGATATCTTGAAGCTCCTCAGAAAGTGTGCCGAGGATCCATGCAAGGACAAGACTGTCCATGCAGATCCACGAGTCGTCCAGTGGGCAGTCATCTCGCAGCACATGGTCTTCCAGCCGAAAGCGTCGCAGCGTCAGGAGAAGCAAGCTGCGCCAACGAGCGAAGGAAGTAGAGTCGGAGCTGAGAACAACCGGGACAAGAGTCCGGATGTTCTGTATGCCAGCCACCTGGGCATGTAGAGCAGCGACAAGAGACGCCGAGTAGGTAGTATAGGCAGCACCATCTCCTGGAGTATCCTGTGCGTCGCTCCACTGTACGGGCGGAGACTCCTCGAGCTGACGTGTGAGAGAGGCCACAGCAGCACGTTCCTGCTCCAAGGCGAGGACGAGTGCTCGTTCCCGCTCACGGGAGATGGCCAGGGCAGTCGCGACGTCGGAGACGTGCGAAGAGGGTTGTCCCCCGGATCCAGCAGGGACAGCATGCCCGGCGGCGCTCACAGCAGGGCCACCGTGGCTTGGCAGCCATGCGGTACTGGGACAGTGCTGTCCTCCGGCGGGTCCAACCATGCCAGCGGCGAAACCCGGCGGCCAGGCGGCTATGGGGAGGCCGAGGGACCCGCCTGCGGCTGAGCCGGCCACACCCGAGCCGGGCCCGAGCAGTCCAGCGGCTGTGCGCCCGGGGGAGATGGCGTGGAGGCCAGCCACAGGGCTGGGAGCCCCGGATCTGGCGGCGGCGCCCCCAGGAGAGGTGGTGGGGCGGCCGGCGGCGCCAGACTCGGTGGCGACGGGCGCAGGGTAGGGGGCGGCCGGGTCGGCGGGGTCAGCGGCGCTGAGCCCAGCAGCGGCCGCGACCGGGCAGAAATCGAGAGGAGGGGGCGGCGGGGCCGGCGCGCCCGCGGCGGCAGCGCCCGAGGTCGCGGAGGCGGCCAAGGCCGCGGCGGAGGCGGCGCCCGTAGATGGCATCAGGGTGAGATCGGGAGAGGAGAGAGAAAAAGTAATCTGATACCAAATTAGATTAGGAAAGTAATCAATCCATTAACAGCCTGTCAAGGAGAAACATATATAGGGGGACACAGCTTAAGGGTTAAGCAACCCTAATACAAAAAGACTAAAATGCCCCTGCCCCCTATACGTACAGTCTAACACACCCCGCGGCATGGCCGCCCTTCCAGAAAGTTGCTCTACTTCCTATATCCCTACCCAAAATTGGCAGCTTAATCTAGTGAGTCATAGCCTCGGCATTCGATTTCTTACTCTCTGGCCATCTTCCCCCGTTTACTCTCGCTGATTTGAGCCCAACCCTAAGCAACCCCTTGATTGGCCTTAGACCAAATCTCACCCACACACAAAGATCACTTAATCCGATTCTTCTTACAAGAATCATCTAATATCATAATATAGTTAGTGCAAGCAAGTCTGAATGATGTATATTTGCTTTGTTTGTATGTTTACTTGTGCGCGGTGTAGAACCAGTGCCGGAAGAGAACACAGGGGAGCCAAGTGACCAAGAACACGACGCTGCAGGCGGTAGCGAAGGCAAGTTCCATCACCCCCTTTTTTTATCATATTGCTCCTATGTGAGGTTCATCCATTGTGGCCAGTAGATTAGGCCTTTGCATTGTTGAGCATGAGTTATTAAAGTGATAGAGTGTAAACATACTAGTTTCTCCTTTTTGCAGCATATTGATATGATGAGATTATGCATGAGGATGTTGCCCTGTTTATGTTGCACGATTGGGGAGAGCATGAGTTGAGACTGAGGCAGAAGGGTTAGTGTTGGTGTAAGCGCTACCGTGGTGGTAGACTTACAGTGAGTACTATCAAGATGATAGGCTCGTGGTTTGAGTATGGAGGTTGCCCTGGTGAGACTTAAGGACCGAGTTGTTTTGACATCTCACCTAACTTTCTTCAGTACGACCACATGACCTTGTATGGGCGGGGCTTAGCCTAACCCCGGTGGCTAGCCCGACAGTCGTCCGCGGTGGAGAGAGAGAGATGCATTTATGAAAATTGAGATGATATTGAGATAAGTCATGACACTGGGTTGGGGACGACTGGTCTGGGTGATGTTTCGACTGGGTGTCGGTTATGACGGGCTGTCTTTGATGGTCCGTGCGTGTGGGTACAGCGTACAACCTCTGCAGAGTGTAGAACTCGTTCAGACGGCCGTGTCCTCGGTATAGGACAGATTATGGTGTGGTGCTAACAACTAGGAAGCCACCTGTTGTGAGAATGAGGTGAGGAATGTCTCTGGATGGGTTATTTGGTTGCATTAGGTTGCATTGCTCTTATTGTTGTGCATTGCATCTATGTTTATTTCATTCCCCTCCCGAAAGGCGAGGTGGAGCTTGCTGAGTACTTTTGTACTCAACTGTTGTTGATATCTTCAGAGGATCCTGACTTCAACCCGGAGGACTTCGAGTATGGTCGCATCCACACCCAAGGTGTTACTGTGGAACCATGTACGAGGAGGAGCTAGTCGTCCATGTTTTTATGTCCTTAATCGTCCTTACGTTAGTCCTTATTATTGTTGTACTAAAGTGTATGCCGTTGTAATAAAGCTCTATATGGTTGTGGTTCCACTTATGTTGTAATATTATGTACCGAACTCTTTTTTTGGCATAATATTACATATTTAGTTCCGATCTTATGGGTCAGGACGCTTCACGGCTCCTCGCAAAGAATCACAGTCTGGAGGTGGGAATAACGCTCGTTCAGGCCCCGCATGACCTGAAGAATAAGAGAAGTCTCCGGAACGTGGTCACCAAGGTCATGAAGGGCATCCGCCATACCCTTCATCTGACGACGGTGGCCGGAGACCGACAGGTCCCCCTGGACAGCAGCCCCGAACCGCGCCCGGATGTGAAGAGTTCGGGTCGCGCAGTTCCCCTGGAAGTGTTGCTTGAGGATGAGCCACGCCTGACGAGTAGTACCGCCACCATGCTGCCCGACAATATCCTGCAGCTCCTCAGAGAGGGAACCGAGGATCCAGGCAAGGACCAGGCTGTCCATACTGATTCAGGAATCGTCCAATAGGGAGTCGTCCCGGAGGATGTGATCGTCAAGGCAAAAACGCCTCAACGTGATGAGGAATAGGTGACACCACCTGGCATACGAGGTGGAGTCGGTGCTGAGGACAACCGGGACGAGCACCCGGATGTTCTGGACACCAGCCGCCTGAGCGTGGAGAGCGGCAACGAGGGAAGCCGCGTAGGTGCTGCAGGCAGCTCCGTCGCTTGGGGAGGGCTCACAGGTGGCACTCCACTGCGGGTGCGTGGCCTCCTCGAGCTGGTGAGTGAGAGCCGCCATGGACGCTCGCTCCTACTCCAAGACAAGAGTGAGAGTCCGCTCACGCTCGCGAGCAACCGCTAGAGCAGCGACGACACCAGAGGCAGTCGCAGACGGCTAACCAGTAGCACCGGCGGGAGCCACCGGATCGGCGAGGGTAGCGAAGACGGCAACCGGCAGCAGTGGCGACGAGGCAGCCGGCGGTGACCACACATGAGGGGCTGGTAGCGGCCACGCATCAGGGGCCGGCGGCGACGGCTGACCAGGTGCCGGTGGCAGCTGAGCGCCCAGCGGCGACAGCGGGAAGAAGCCAGGTGCTGAGAAACAGGGAGGTGGGAGACCCCTTGGTTGCGCTTAGGGCTGCGCAGGGGAGAAACCAGCAGCGAGGAGGCGTGGGGGCAGCTGCGCAGTACGTAACGTGGGGGACAAAGTAGCTGGTCACGGCGGCTAGGGTAAGGGTTCGAAGCCACCGTGATCCAAGGAGAAGAACAGCCCTCAACGGGGATTCTTATTTTTTCCTGGATGCTCAAAACATGAGGGAGGGGGGCTGCTTATAAAGGGGGGACAGGACCCCCCCCTTTGGCCGCAGCCTACTCCTAGTCTGTTTGGGGATAATCCCCCAAACTGACTAGGATTCTTTTCTTCCCTTTTTTAGTCTATTTCTTTCTATCTAAACTGATTCAATCTATAACTCCCTTTTATTCCTAAACATTATCTAATTAATTCTTCTAAATATTTTCCTGGTGCGGCTGCAGGGCCTGGCCGGCCTAGTTGTGGGCTTTGTGGGCCCCACGCCGACCATATTGGCGGCCCACAAATGCATCCACAACATTTCCCCCCTTCCCGACAAAGAGCTCGTCCTCGAGCTTAAAGGAGGGGTGCTTTATCCTGAAATCTTCTAGTTGCTCCCATGATGAATCAGCTTCAGAATGTCCTGCCCATTTGACGAGTAGCTCCCAGACACCTCTGTTCAAACGCGCCCTTTGTACTTTTTCAGGCGTAGGTACAACACGTCCATGCAGAAGTGGTGGTAAAGGCACCACCTGTATGGGAGTAGGACCTTCAAATTTCTTTAACAGGGACACATGGAAGACATCATGTATCCTTGCTTGAGGAGGCAACTGAAGTTTATATGATACAGTCCCAATGCGTTGAATGATCTGATATGGTCCAAAATATTTTGGTCCAATCTTTGAAGAAGGCGTCGTCATTACTCCCACAGCTGTCCTCTGATGAAGCCGCAGCCAAACCCAATCACCGATCTGAAATTCCACCTCTCGGCGGAACTTATCTTCATAGCTTTTCATGGTGACTTGTGCTTGTACCAACCTGTTCTTGATTTCAGCTAAGAATTCATCTCTATTCTTTAGCTGTTTATCCACTGCTGCTACTCTAGATACGCCCGGTTGGTAACCAACAAGAGCCGGAGGGTCCCTGCCATAGACCACTCTGAAGGGCGAGCATTTGAGGGCCGTCTGGTAGGAAGTGTTGTAACAATACTCAGCCCAAGGAAGCCACTGCAACCAAGTCTTTGGTCGGTCACCAGCCAAGCAGCGAAGGTACACAGTGATTATCTTGTTGACGACCTCAGATTGGCCGTCAGACTGCGGGTGGAAGGCCGAGCTGAGCTGAAGTTGGACACCGGCTAGCCGGAACAAATCTGACCAGAAGAGGCTGGTGAAGACGGTATCACGATCACTGACGATGGAGCAGGGAAAGCCGTGTAGTCGTACAATGTCGTCGAAGAATGCCCGCGCCACTGATGCAGCACTGTAAGGGTGGCTTAGGGGAATGAAGTGGGCATACTTGGAGAAGCGATCTACCACTGTCAAGATCACTGATTTCCCACCAACTTTCGGAAAACCTTCAATGAAGTCCATGGAGATATCACTCCAGACTTCCGACGGTATAGGCAGCGGTTGTAGCAGGCCGGCTGGATGAAGATGATCAGTCTTGTTGCGTTGGCACGTAGCACACCCGCGGACATACTCACGCACCCGCCGTAGCAAGGACGGGTTGTAGAAGGAGAGGCGTAGCCGATGCACTGTCTTCTAGATGCCTTCGTGGCCCCCATCATGCGCCTCAGCTAGGAGAGAGGGCCACAAGGAGGATTTGTCGGGAACGAAGAGATTCCCCTTGTGAAGTAGAAGGCCGTCGCGTTCGGCCCAGTCAGCAGGTGCGACTCCCTCCCGGAGTTGGGCACATAGCTGTTGCGCCTGCTGGTCTGTAGCGATCTCCGCGCGGAGCGAGTCGAAGAGTGGAAAGACTGGCGCGGATATGGCGTGAATAACTATGTCTTCCTCGTCGCGGCGGGACAGGGCGTCAGCTGCCCCATTCAAGCGCCCCGGTCGGTACTCAACCTGCAGATCATAACCAAAAAGTTTGCTCACCCAAGCATGTTGGGGAATCGTCGTGAGTCGCTGATCCAGGATATATTTCAGGCTGAAGTGATCAGTCCGAACAGTGAAGGGACGACCCCACAAGTAAGGGCGCCAATGACGTACGGCCTTCACAAGACCGATTAGCTCACGCTCGTATGCCGGTAGCTTATGATGGTGAGTCGCTACAGCGCGGCTGAAGAATGCTATGGCGCCGTCGCCCTGGTGTAGAAAGGCCCCAAAGCCGGCGCCGGACGCGTCGCAGTCGACGATGAAGCGCTTGTCGAAATCCGGCATTTGAAGTAGAGGCGCTGTCATCAACGCCTGCTTGAGTTGGGAGAAAGCATCCTGCGCATCATCAGTCCAGCGGAATGCTTCCCGCTTTAGTAGGGCGGTGAGGGGTGCGGCCACCGCACCATACCCCGCAATGAACTTGCGGTAGTAGCCGGTGAGCCCGAGGAAACCTCGCAAGGCTCGTAAGGACCGAGGTGTAGGCCAACGTTCCACGGCCTCCACCTTGGTCGGATCCATTGCCACGCCGTGAGCGGATATGATGTGTCCTAAGTAGGACACAGTCTCCTGGCCGAAGAAGCACTTAGATTTCTTCAGGAACAACTTGTTTGTCCGTAGTGTCTGGAACACCTGCTTGACGTGCTGAAGGTGTTCGACCCAGGTCCTGCTATACACCAATATGTCATCAAAGAAGACAAGCACAAATTTTCTGATGTAGGGGTCGAGGACGTCGTTCATCAACGACTGGAACGTGGACGGCGCATTGGTGAGGCCGAATGGCATCACCAAGAACTCATAGTGGCCTCGATGAGTTCGGAATGCTGTCTTTTCAATGTCGTCCGAGTGCATGCGCACTTGAAAGTAGCCGCTGCGGAGGTCAAGCTTGGTGAAGAACCTTGCGCCGCGAAGCTCGTCCAGTAGCTCGTCAACCACCGTGATCGGGAACTTGTCTTTCAAAGTTCTGGCGTTGAGCTCACGGTAGTCGATGCAGAAGCGCCACGTGCCGTCGGCTTTTCGGACCAACAGTACTGGCGAGGAAAATGCAGATGTGCATTCTCGGATGATGCCTTGGCGAAGCATCTCGGCGCATTGCTTCTCAATCTCGTCTTTAAGAAGCTGGGGGTAGCGGTACGGCCGGACAGCTACTGGAGTTGTGCCCGGCAGGAGCCTGATTTGGTGGTCGTGGCGTCGTGCAGGAGGAAGCCCGCGTGGCTCGTCGAAGAGGTCCTGGAAGCCATCCAGGAGGGCGCCCATCATATCAGTAGGTGGTGCTAGAGAGGCACATACCGGAGCTGAACTTCGCAGCCCCGTCCAGATCACCTCACGGTCCCCGCGCCACAATTTCATCGTGAGGTCCTCAAGGTTCCAGAGAATGGGTCCCAAAGATCGCAGCCACTGGACTCCTAGAACAAAGTCGAAGCCGTCCAGTGGGAGTGCGTAGCATATGACGTCGAAACGATCCCCTGCAATCATCAAGGGTACACGTGGACAGATGCCTGTACAGGAGATAGAGTCGCCGTTGGCGACTCCGACGCTGACGCCTGATCGTGGCAACATCATCAGGCCGAGCTCCTTGATGAGTGGTTCCCTGATGAAGGTGTGAGTGGACCCTGTGTCGACCAATGCTGTCAGTAGGTTGCCGTGGACGTAGACCTGGAGCTTCATTGTGTTGGCGAAGTCGATGCCGGTCAGGGCGTGTAAGGAGATGCCCATATCAGCTACGGTCGCGTCAACGTCATCATCGTCGTCAAGCTCCAGAAGGAAGATTCCTTTGCCGGCACACTTATGGTCCGGTGTGTACCGTTCAGGGCAGTGATAGCACTCGCCGCTTGCCCGCTTAGCAGCCATCTCATCGGGTGTAAGGCGTTTGAAGCGTGGGCGAGAAGATGCCGTTGTTGACGATGTCGGGGCGGGTGCTGTAGAACTGCCACTTGAGGCCGTAGCAGAGGCGCGGGACACAATAGAAGAGCGTGTGGAGCGTTGAGAGGCGGCGCCCTTCTGTATTCCGCTATCTGTTATTGCCGCAAGTCGACGTTCAAAGGCTCTGGCCAGACTCATGGCGGTTTGTAGATTAGTGGGAAACTGCAGCTCCACATCCGTTCTAAGTGGCTCGCCGAGGCCAGCTGTGAAGAGGTTGATCTGCTGGCGCTGGCTGAGGTCCTCGCAATGACAAAGAAGGACCAGGAATTGACGCTGATATTCCTCAACCGTGCCAGTACGACGGAGATCTTTAATTTCCGCCAAGTCGTTGGAGCGGAGCGGAGGCCCGAAGCGCATGTTGACGAAGTCCGCGAACCGCTCCCAGGACACGATGCCACAGTCACGTTCTAGAGCAGTGTACCACTCGGCCGCGACACCCTCCAGGTGGAGAGACGCGAGCCACACCTTTTCTTCTGGCATCGTACGTGTCCCTCGGAAGTATGTCTCACACTTGGTGAGCCAGGGCAGCGGATCTGTTTCCCCGTCGAACTTGGGGAAATTGACCTTGTGACGACGCAGCCCGCTGTCGTCGAAGGTCGGGCGTCCCGGTGGGCGCCTGGTACTGTAGTGGTCGTCGTTGCCGCCATGGCCGCCGCTGCCACCGCCGCCGCCCTTACCGCTGCCGCAGCTGCGGGGAAGGTTGCTGCCCTGCGGTGAGTTTTGTTGCAAGTCCTCGCCACCGGAGAGCTCCCGCTCCGGTGCCTTCTCAAAGCGCGCAAGGCGCATATCGTGGCGGTCCAAGCGCTTGTTGATGGTGTCTATCTGCCCCATCATCTTGCTCATCATGTTGCCGAGATCTTGGAGGGTGAAAGTCCCAGAATCGTCCACGGGGCCGGACATGGTCGCTGCCCCGGAGTCTCTTGATACCAAATGCTGAGAAACAGGGAGGTGGGAGACCCCTTGGTTGCGCTTAGGGCTGCGCAGGGGAGAAACCAGCAGCGAGGAGGCGTGGGGGCAGCTGCGCAGTACGTAACGTGGGGGACAAAGTAGCTGGTCACGGCGGCTAGGGTTAGGGTTCGAAGCCACCGTGATCCAAGGAGAAGAACAGCCCTCAACGGGGATTCTTATTTTTTCCTGGATGCTCAAAACATGAGGGAGGGGGGCTGCTTATAAAGGGGGGACAGGACCCCCCCCCCCTTTGGCCGCAGCCTACTCCTAGTCTGTTTGGGGATAATCCCCCAAACTGACTAGGATTCTTTTCTTCCCTTTTTTAGTCTATTTCTTTCTATCTAAACTGATTCAATCTATAACTCCCTTTTATTCCTAAACATTATCTAATTAATTCTTCTAAATATTTTCCTGGTGCGGCTGCAGGGCCTGGCCGGCCTAGTTGTGGGCTTTGTGGGCCCCACGCCGACCATATTGGCGGCCCACAAATGCATCCACAACACAGGGGGCGGCAGCTGGATATGACCCGACAGCGGCGCAGACGAGGAGGCGGCGGCCCAAGGCGGCGCGGCCGAGCCGGCGACGGCCGACCCCGAGGGCGGGGCGGCCTAGGGCGGCGCTGGTGAGGCCGCGGCATCGGAGGCGGAGGGGGGAGGAAGGAGGGGCGGGCGGCGATGGCCCACTAGGGTGCATGTCGGGAGAGAGAGAGAGAGAGAGAGTTGGCTGATACCAAATTGGAAGGGAAAAATCAATTAGGGTTTCCAATAGGGTGTTAAGGGTACATAAAACCTACAGGGCTAGATACATGGGCCAAGCCCAATACACTTCACATACACATATTCCAACAGTTTTGTCTATGTCACACTACAAAATTTTCTTTAGTCTCATAGGCACTGTGGAATTGTAGTCTTTGTCCGTGGTACACTGTAGTAGGGGAGATGACTACTGTCAACTTTTCCATATTGATGTAAAAATACATTATAGCTTGAATTTTGACCAAAAAAAGCATTGCTACATTCCCTGTCCATGTAACAGAAAAGAGAAAGAAAAAGACAGGAAAAAGGGGAAGAAAAAGAATTGGATGGATTTTTTAAATAGTGCATGTAAAATTATTGAAATGGAAGTAGCTATATGATATAATATAAAAGAGAATATAGTTATATGGTATAAGATAAAAATAGTGGTAGTTGATATAGAGTAACGCTTTAGAGTAACACGAGCGCAGGATACTGTAAAATAGAGTAAAAAATATTTTAAAGTAACTGTAAATGACAGAATATTCTTCAGAGAATCGTTTTAGAGGAGAACGAGAGGGGACAATCTTAGGTTGTGTGCTCCCTGTTCCTAGTAATAGGTAGGGATGACAATTTCACCCGCGAGTCTAGGTACCAGATGGGTTTTACATCCGACAAATGCAGACGCGGGTGAGATTTTCCACCCACGGATCTAACCACACCCAACCTGACTTGCTGTGAATATTGGTTTAGTTTTCCACCCGTGGGTGCCCACCGGATACCCAAAATAACCTAGAAGTTGTTCATTACGATGTCTATGACTTTAAGGTCAAATTCAATCCTTTTCTGCAATTATTTGTTCCATCTTGCTTATCAAAAATTACATTTACAATCTCTATAAGCAACTCAATAGTTTTTGTTGTATTGCCATTCAAAGCAGATGATTCTTGTTAGACTTGTTTGTCAAACGTTGTAATATGTTCATGAAAAAGTCAAACCCGACAAGCACCCAAAATCCACTGAGACCCTGCGGGTGTGGGTGTGGGTGCCAACAGGTGTGGGTTCCAAACTCACCTACGGCCTCTAATTCCAGGCTGCCTTTTGCTCCACCCGACCTGAACCCAACCCATTGCCATCCCTGGCAATAGGAGTCGAGCAAGGTACTTGTAATGTCGTAGCTTGGGGTTCTTGAGGAGTACATGAGCGACTGGGAGGCAAGAAGGTGACGGTCGACATTCCTGATAGCCACTGCAAGCTCCCTTTACTCACTGGTGCTCCAGAGGCCGTAATGATTCTGACTCAATAACATTTTTGTTAGACCAATACCTGCTTTAGTTTACTTGTAACTCCTCTACACATATAAATGTGTTCTTCGATGTTTTTTCCGTTTACTTTTTATAAGTCCTGAATTTGGACAAATTGACATCTTTTTGCCTCCTGTAGCAACGGGGAGGCAATCATCTAGTTTCTTCAAGGGCTCAAATCTTTTCTAATCAAGGTCTCATTTCACCATCCAAAGACATCACCCTAAGCTCAACCCTATCATCCATCCCAACAGCTAGCAAAATGGTGTATCTTACGCCGACTCGTACAAGCTTCTGCTGAAGAAACTGGTGGAATCAGCGTACGATACAGATCACTACTCAACAGAGCGCCATACCAGGCAATCGGATGGCGAATCGGGCGAAGCACCGTACCTTGGCCCGGGGAATGGCGTCCAGCTCCTCCTGGAGGCGACTGCGGATGGCCTGCACCTGCGACTCCAACGCGGTCACCGACGCATCCACGGAGGCGAGGTCGGGAATCACCGTCGCCGGGAACACTGCGAAGAGGGGGGTTGCGAAGCGGGTCAGTGCCCACCTAGGGTTTGGAGAGCGGGGGTTGGGGAAGAGGAAGCGTACTGTTGCGGGCGAGGACGAGGTCCTGCAGCTCTGTCACGCGGGATTGGAAGGCGGCAGCCACGGCTTCCAGCGGCGAGACGGCGCGGCTCCCGCCGGCGGGGTCCATGCGGAAGGTCGACGGCGGCGAAGAGGACTGTTTTGGGTTTTGAGCGGGAACTGAAATTGAGGTCAGATGCGCCTTTCTCCGGTACCCGCTGCGTGCTGGGCCCATCTTGCGTCGAACTGTACACGCACTCACGCGCGCGACAACTCCTTTACCACTCTTCCAAGCTACCTCTTTAATTCGCCATCCATATAGAATTTTACTTATAATTTTGCCATGAGTGTCACGTATACGTGCCAAATCATTTTTATTTAAATGACATAGCAGACCAGTAATATAATTACATTTCTGCCCCTATTTATTACATTATTACCGTTGTTGATACGAACTGTTATATGTCGATTGGTAGTGACAACGGCGGTGTAACGGTTTGATCTACGCCCCCTATCATCTTCCTCGTTAATTCAAGGTAGGCGTGGTGGCGGCCTAAAAGAGATGATGGTTTGGAGACAATTGCGATGTGAAGCCGATGATGAGTTTAGTATGTTTCCCGGTCCAAAACGAAGGTGACGATAGATTTAAGCGGAGAAAACAAATGGCGCTTGCGTTCGTATTTAAGAAAAGGTTGAAAAATAATTATTTAATAAGCTTGAAGGGCACAAATATAATTATATTAGCGGTCTACCACGTCATTAAAATAAAAAATGATTTATCATGTCTACGTGGCGCTGGAGTGACAAATTATAAGTAAAATTCTGTAAGGATGACAAATTGCATAGGTCACTTGTAAGAGTGGTAAACGGCTAAGAGACATCCGTAAGGTGGCAAATACTGAATAACCCTCATTCTAGTAAGAACCAGTTTCACAGAAAACACCCTCTCCTAACACAATTCTCACAAACACCACACCACACTCGACTCATGAAAAAATTATAGTAAAATTTATGTGCAACACATTCTAAATTTCTATCATATATATATATATATATATATATATATTCGTATGGATCTTAAATCAGCTTAGAAGGAACCTAGTGAGTATCAATTGACTGGTTTGTTTCCTTTCAGGTACTTTAAAATTTATGTGAAGAACATGTAATCTAAAAGGTGTTATACAAATAATTTTTTTCACTGCCTCGTAGTGAAACCAACCCCCGCCACGCAATAATCTCCTATTTTTCTCTTTTCCCACGCAAATAGAGCCGGAGGGAGGCGCGCGCCACAAGCAAATCTTCCTCTCCGCGTGGACAGGGCTGATAACGGCCTAAAAAATAAACTAATAATGATAAGAGCCAGATTAAATTAGGATATGTCTAAATTTATATTTATTTTTGAACTAATATTTAATAACAACTAAAATAAATTATAAAATGACCTGTAAGCCAAATCCCATTACCAACCTTAAGTGTCGGAAGGAATGCGACCCACCAGACGGCGGTGAACGTGCTCCACGTGACCACGTCACGGCCACCTCCACTGCGGCCAGCGGCGCCACGCTGCAGTGGTGCGCGGCGTCGGTCCTCGACGAGGCCAACGCCGCCGTGCAGCGGTCGCGGGTCACCGTCGCCCTCCTGGCGGATCTGGCGGCGCACTTGTTCCTCCTCCTCAACCTCACGCCCAAGGTAACGGACAGCCCCTTTTGGTTTGAGGCGCCTGGTTTTCAATTGCGCGAGGTGCCTGCGGTTCCTAATCGCTTCAGCTAGCTTACGTCATCGTTTTTTTGCACATGCCCTTACCTTAGATGAATTAGTGAAAGCCGTTGTCAGATTGGCCTTGTGCAATTTGCTTAACTTACATAAGCTGAGAGCTGGATGTCAGACATGAAAACGATAGTGCTTAGTTGATCAACATGTTGATTGAATTTGTCAACATGGCCTTGAACAACATGTTGATTAACTTCTTACTACAGATACTCAATAACCGTGATGGACTGAAATTTCAATTGTTGTACTCCTTTACATAAAAAAAAACCTGAGTTGTACGACATATACGTCATTTTGAGAAGTCATAGGCGACAACGTTTAATAAGACACTCTAATATTGAATCAGTTCTATTGAGCAATTTTTATTAATATACAAATTTTTATTAATTTAATAAAAAATAACGGGTTGTTCTTAAAAATACCAAAATAACCACATGTCGCCTGTTGATTGGGCGATAGGCGCTGACGTGGAGCGATAGGATGACGTGGCCTACCACATCGGCTACCTGTTTGATAATATTTAAGTTTTATTACTAAAATTTGGTCATAAATGAATGGGTGAAAGAGTGGTTATTTTTGCAATTTTTGAAAATGATCAGTTATTTTTTATTAAATTAATAAAAAATTCAGAACTTGAGATGGACTGGGCTCAGTTTTCCTTGCCCAGCTACATGTATCAGTTCTTAACTTCCTATACTACATTACATATTCTCGCATAACAAAATCAGAAACAATCTACCATATATATATATATATATATCAAAATCTGCAATATAGAAATCTCATGGACATATAATTCTGCTCAAATATATAGCACTGCTGCTAATAGACAGCAGCTACAAATGGGTCACGAGTTCAATACTCTCGCCATGCAAGTCCAATATGGTGGTTACTCCTCCGTTTTGAAATATTTGATATTAATTAGTTTAAAATTAAACTAACAGCATAAAATATTTCGAAAAGAAGGGAGTATATTTAGAAGAAGAGAATAGTACACCTTTTCAAAAATTCACTCAATTTTAGACCGTTTGGATGAATCTCAATGAGTTCAGCTCGATTTAGGGATGCATATACATATAACAACTCCGGAACCTAGGTCATCAAACGGCGGTTGATGGGTTTTCCAAGGACGAGACGCGAACAGCCCCCGAGCATCACTCGCCGAACAGAAGAGACATCACGTCACGGCTGGATTGTGCACGCTCAGCGCCGTCGCTGGCTGGCTGGGATCGAGCCGTCTGCCGTCCTGCTGGTCGATGCGTGGGCCCCTCCGAAGTTGGCGGCTCACACGAACAGAACGGGTCGTCGTCGTATACGGAACAACACAGACAGGATGGCTCATAGATCACGATGAAAGAACACAGAAAAAAGATAAATGTTTTATCCTGTGAAAATCTGCACTTAGAGATTAAACATAGACGAGAGAGAGGGGAAGAAACATAATTTTTTATTTTAGCATAATTATTAAAGTATTTAATATTAATAGCATGCAGGTTTTTTTTTATTAAACTAGCCACCCAGTCATCTACACCGTGGACGATTTGTCCACGTGGACCATAAATAGGCCGTGGACGATTTGTCCACATGGACCATAAATTGTTCATGCTTGGACGATTTTTCCATGCTGGCTGCCACTTCAGTCTATCGTCTACGGCATGGACGACTCGATTCCAGTCATCTGCGAGGAAGTTCCAGATTTGAGAAGTATTTAGTTTTTAGAATTGACTTAAAAATACTTAGAGACATATTTAGAAAGTGTTGTTATGGAAATAAATGTAATATACATTATTATGTTCATGCAATGAGTTATATAAAGTTTTTGTGTAACGAGTGAATCGTTATGTAGTTTTAAAATATGCATTACGATCATAGGGTTCAACGTTCAAATTTTGGCCTCGCTGTATTCGTTTTTGAAATGTTTTTTAAAATACTTAGAGACGTATTTGTGAGATGTTGTTATGGAAGTTCATGTAGTTACATCTTTATGATTTTATGCAATAGGTTACTGAAAGTTTCCTAAATGGGGTGAATAGGCTAATAAAACCTGGAATTAAAATAAACAGCGGATAAAACCAGAGTAGGCCAGACTAGTCCGGTATGAGGTCGGACTAGTCCGGTTTAAACCTAATTTGTGTTTTAGGTTTCCTTTTAAATTTGTTTGAGCTGAAAATATATGTTAGTCAAATGATATCACAAATTAGTTGAGAATAATTAGTTTGCAAAATAATAGAACAGTTTGCGGGAAATAACACAATGAATGCTTGACAAGTAATTCTAGTGAGCAAGTAGGATAGTAGAGAGGACAAGAGACACGATTTATCCCGAGGTTCGATTCCACACAGGAATCTACGTCCTCGTTGAGGAGTCCACCAAGGACCGGGTCTTTTCCAACCCTTCCCTCACCGAGCGATCACCAAGATCAAGCCCGGGCTTTCTCACTATCAATCGAATGTGCATACAATGCTTTTAGGAGCTACTCACACTTTGAGGCTCCCTACACCAACCAGGTAGTTCTAGAATTCAAAGTACAAATGTTAAGAACTCAAAAACAGATAGAGTGCAAGAGAATCAAACCGAGAGCTCAAAACGTTGATCACCGCGTCTTTCCTCTCACAAAAACCACTAACTCCTTAAGATCCGATCTTAGGGGTCTAGAAGGTGAGGAAAGAGGCTTAGAAGAGCTCTAGGAATGAGTTTTCAGCGTTTGGGTTCGTGTCACTTCAATTCTCAGCCGAGGGGTCTCCTTTTATAGAAATCCCGACATTTAGCCGTTACCAACTAAAGTCCGGACTAGTCCGGTCCCGACCCCGGACTAGTCCGATCTTGAGGGACCACTCACGTCACAGCTTACCAAATAAAGTTTTAGTGACCGTTGGATTCAAACGGTCATGAATCTCCGGACTAGTCCGACCAAGAGAGGACTAGTCCGATCTCAATCAGGAACCTTTGTTCCGTATGAGAACGGACTAGTCTGGTATAGGCGGACTAGTCCGGCCCCAAGGGCGGACTAGTCCGGTCTTACCAGACTTAGTCTAAGAACTCTCTAATCTAGAGCTGCGGACTAGTCTGGCAAACTTCGGACTAGTCCGAGCTCGCACAGGAACCTTTGTTCCGTCCTAAATCGGACTAGTCTGAAGGGAACAGATTAGTCCGATCCAAGGAGCGGACTAGATGTCACTCAGAGACTTCTTCTCTGGACAACAGCGGTTTAGTCCGCTTAGCGGACTAGTCCGGCCTCTTGGGCGGACTAGTCCGGCCCTCTGAGACTTAGTCTCATAACGGCTCTGACTCACATGATAACCGGACTAGTCCGGCCTGGGACGGACAAATCCGAACTCACTCAGAGACTTTTTATCCGGTCTAAAGTCTGGGTAGGAACGGACTAGTCCGGCCATTTGTCCGGACAAGTCCGGTCTTCCCTTTTCTTCAAATCTATGACTACTTCGTCTCATGATTCTAACGTTCTATCCTTTGTTTGAGCTCTCTAGTGATTATCAAGCACTCTAAAAGAGAAAACTCTATACACAACTAGAAAAATGTGAAGATTAATAGAAAATGCTATTTTGTACTCTTTCAAGTCTTCTTCTTTTCCTTTTGCTTCTTGAGAGACTCTATATCCATTTCTTTGATAAACACCTATGCTCATACTCAGTAGAAACTTATTAGCATCTTAATTGTCATCATCAATCAACCAAAACACCGGGGATTATCTAGATGCACTTTCAATCTCCCCCTTTTTGGTGATTGATGACAACTCATTAAGATTTTCGAAAAGTAGATATAGTAGATTGTTTTCATAAAGATTTACTCCCCCTAGATGTGTGCATAATGGATTATCAAGAACGAAAGAAAAATATGCACAAGAGTGAGTTTATGGGGAATTTCATGCTTACATGTGTTGTGGTGGTGTGACTAAGTATAAGCAGTAACCACATTAAGAAAGATATAACATTTACAAGCAAGCAAATTTCATTATGGCATAATTTGAAAAGATAAAGTAACATAGTCATTACAAACATAACGTGGCATAATGTAGCATAGTTATTACAAACCATGAAATGAGTTTAACGAGCAAGACTATGACTAGACTACTCCCCCTTATTCTCTCCCCTTTTGGCATCAATGCACCAAAAAAGGGAAAGAAAAGGAGAAAACCTAATCACTATCATCTTGATCTTCGTCGTGGTCATTCTAGGTCTCTTCGTCCTCATCCTCATCTTCATCATCATCCCGGTGATGGGTGTGGGAGGTAGGAGGAGCACCTGAGGAGAATCCAAAATAGGCAAGCTCATCCTCCGTGAGTCTACAGAGAGTCTTTACTCTGTCCTGTTTTCTGGACAGTTTCAACTCTACTGCATTTTTCGAGTGGTTAAGGGATGAAACACCTCTGGAACTCAACAGAAAGGTTGTAAAGCTCTTCCAAAGCTTTCCAGAAATGTATCATATGACCCCAACCTCGAAAGAACTCAACCTCTAACCTCTGATTAACTTCAGCCTTAATTCAGCTGAAAACAGAGTGCTCTGTCCTTAACAACCTATAAGTTGAAAACTTGTTAACTTTGAATATCCTGTTTGAGGAAAGGAGTTACACCAAGTTTTACTGCTTTGGATCAAAACCTTTAAGTTTTTTTTAATGAAGTTGTTCATTTAATGGGGTGTGACGTCGATGCGTCACCAGATTATGTCGGTACTACGTCCTCACAAAGTAAAAACCTATACCGGACTTAGCCGGCTTCGTTATTTCAGTGGCACTAAACGTCACTCGCACACGGATGCTACACGTCTACCGTTTCGTGGTCAGGCTACCTGCAGAAACTCAAACAATCATCAGACTCGGCTGCACACCGGGCCCGGGATCCATACAGTTAGTACACCCGGCCGTCATCACTCGCCCGAATGTTCTCAAGCCAAACACGCCTTGAGTTACGTGTTCACGTTTCAGACCACGTGACGGGGTCTCCCAAGTTGCACCACGCACGCCAGGGACAGACGTTGCTCGAATACCCCAAACGACATGAAGAGTCGTAGAGGATATTAAAGCGGGTCGGGTTACCTGCCACCCGTGGGGCTCCACCCTTCAGCTTGTGCGCACTGGTGGACAACGCTTACGTGTACCCCCCAAGACATAAACGTCCCGAGATACATGATTTTCCGACATAACAAATAGGTCAATATGCCACTTTCTATATACTAATAACATCCTTATACGGGCTACTAACTCGTTCCTCACTGAATTTTTGAAAAAGAAGACCTTTGTACTGTGTTAAACCTCAAGCGAGCTCTGATACCAGCGCTGACATGACCCCAATGGTCCTGTCGAGCCAGGATCACGCTGAGGGGTGCTGCGTTGCACAACACCGTATAACACACGTCAAAGGTACAAAGCGGAAGCGGAAATTTTATTACATAAACAAGTTTATGAACATGTTTACATCAAAGTAAGTTCAGTCTACACTCGCGGGCGTAGACTAAGCATCAAGTGCACGTTCAGCCCTCGAACGTGTCCTTACTAGCACACACGCACACTAACTCTGCGGCGTGCACGACTCCCACTCGACGGGGTTCCCCTTCTGGGGTTCCGTCTCCTCTTCGGGAGTCCCTTCCTCATAGAACCCTGCAAAAGCTTCAAACACAAGCAGTGAGCACGAAGGCTCAGCAAGTCTGACCCGTCTCACCTAAACATGGAACTTCTACATGAGGGGAATGGGTTACATGAGGTAAAAAGCAGTTGCAAGGACCCGCCTAATTAGTAGAACCTTACTTTCAAGTTTTAGCAGCAATTTGTGGAGAACCTTACGCTAAGGCACATGAGAGAGCCGCAATCAAACAAGAAACGCATTTCTCTCATATACTTTGCCCAAAGTTGAAAAGAACTTTAGTTAGCTCTAAGCTACAACATATCATTAACAATCAATGTCCAGCTTTCAATCAGCAACATTTTAACATGTAACTAGCCTGTTCTTTCTACGTCACGGTACAGCGAACAAGTGGTACTCACTGACCGTGAGGGACGGCGATTATAATCGATTTACACCTGCAGGGTTACCCGAACAACCCGTCACGTACGCCCATACTCGATGTCGCCTACAACAACCATCACGGACGCCGTACGCAACTACCTTTCACCCGTCAGCCAAATATTGAACCGGTCCCATCGTCCCGAGCAAGAGGTCTCTGCACACGCATCTCTGTGCCGCCAGCCGATTTACACCTCGAGCTCTCAACCTACCCTCTGAACGACGGGCAATGCCTCAATACCCAGCTACTCGAGTTACATCAGTTTCCCGGTTCCCATATAGCCGGTAGGTCTTCGGTACTGTTCTAGCTTGTTCAACAGGCCCGCACACGGCTCGGTCCTCAATCGACACAAGCGGAGCTACATCACACAGGCCCCAAAGTCCTGCTGCCCTTACCCTCCGCTTGGTCTCATTTTCTTGCCATGTGTTTCATGTGCTATCACTACCCGAGTTGAGTGCCTCTAGCCTATGCTCGCGAGTAGTTCCAACTACTCGACTTGTACCGAATCCTACTCTATTCTAGCAATGCAGTGGCTAACGGGGTTTGCAATCCTAAACCCAACCCATGGTTCTCTTGGCTATGCAGTGGGGCTTCCAAACAAGACTCTAATGCACAGAATAAAGGAAACAAGTATGTGCTCAAAACAATAAAAATTTGTAAAAAGGTTAATGCAAACCGGAGCTTGCCTTGCTGCTCTTGGTCGTAGGCTAGCTGTTCCTCCGGAGTAACGAAGTCTAGGACTTCGGGTTCCTCCTCGACCTTAGCGACTACATGATAAGAGTAATATATGTATTAATTTAATGCATTTGTATTAGGTTTGAAGTTGTGAAGTCTATAACTTTTGCTAGACAGACCTAATGACTGTGAAACTTTTATTGTGGCTTGGTTACAACCTAAACAAAGAATTGGTCAAGTTTTATTTGCAGAAAAGCTCATTTGAGCCCTCCACAATTAATTATGTCCTTGACCTTAATTGGAACTCTTAGGGTGTTTTAGGAATTTTCATGAAAAAAACTATGACTTTCTGAAAACTAGATTTTCAGAGGGTTCTAATGGAGTTGGTCTCACTTAATTTGAAGGTTCCTAGCAAAAGTTATGAGCTAAACAATTTCAGAGAAATTCCTGAAAATGTTTCTGAACATTTTCTATTTTCTCTGGAACAGTTTCACTAATCACACCATTAGGTGGATCAGAGGAGCTCAAATGGATCTGAAATTTTTATGGTAGTTCGGGGATATTTTTGTGAACATCCCAGCAAAATTTCAGGATTTTCCTCCAAGGGATCCTCCAGTTAAAATTCCTAACAGTTTAAACTTTGAGGAATTAATTCTAGAGAAATAAGGAATTTCATGAAGTGAAACTTGATTTGTTAGAAAGTACTCAGAGAGCTGAATCCAGCAAAATTTGTTTCACTCGATTTGGTGCTTTCTAGCCAAAGTTATGAGGATTTGAAATTTGGAAGAATTCTGAAAATCATGGAAAGGTTTAAATATCGCGGGGGCCCGCGGGGACATGTGTTGAGCGCGGAGGTGCCCGGCACACCGGAGCTGTCACACGTGTCGAGCGCGGAGGTGTCCGGCACACCGGAGCTCACAGGGTATTTGCGCGCCAGCACAGCCGATCCCCGACCACACCCGATCCCGATTTAAATTCTTCAGCCGCTGACACATGGGCCAGCCGACTTCGTCTTCCTCCCGCCGTTCTCTTACGCCCGCACCGCCGACCTCGCCGGAGCAGACCCGGAGCTCGCCGGCTCGCCGCTGCCGGACCTCCCATGGTCTGAAACTCGCCGCCAGGGGGTTGTCGACGTCGAGGAACACGTCGGTGGTGTCAGGTCGGGCTGGGGGTGACCGGAAATAGCTCGGCGACATGCCGCGGCCTCGGTTGAAGTTCGGCACCGTCGACCGTGGCTTCTAAACCCGCCAACACCTCGAACAAACGGCCCTATAGCATCAGTGTACCTCTAGGAAGCTCGACAAGGTGTCAAGAGGGTTCGGGGATGGCGGCAAGTGGGTCGGCACTGTGTGACCGATCGTGCCTGCCATGACCGTCCTTGATCGAGCTCGAAATTCGTCACTCCTAGGCCTTTTCACGCCACGGATGCAGAAAAGAACTTGATCGCCGGCTAGTCCAGCGTCTAAGTGCAAGATTTGATGACCTCCGAAAGATCATAGAGCGAGAATTTAAAGAAACCGTACCGGAAGCTCGGGTTACGGTCGCCGGAGCAAAAACTAGAAATTCTCTGCGGATTCTTCACGGTTGGCTTCCAAACTTGGAGGAGAGCAGCACGGTGGTCGCGCGCTCCTGTTGCCTCTCTTGCTGGACCGTGTAAACGCCTATGGAACGCTGTCCACGGGCGCCTGACTCTCGGCTGAGGCTAGGTCGCCGCGGTGGCGATCGCTCTTAGGCAAAGGAGGTCGGAACTCGAGGTTTCTGGTGTTGGGGAGGTGAAGTGCGACCTCAGGTGGCTGTCTAGCAGCTCAAGGACGAAGGAGGAGATGGTTTTGCTGATTTTCCCGATTGAGCAGAGAGCTGTGGCGAGAGACAATGCCGCTGCTCAGGTTTGCCCGCGAGAAGATAAAGCCGGCCGACTCCTGCTCGGCTGAGGCGGTGCCGGTCACGTGGGGGCGCGAGCAAGCCGCCCTGGGCGCCCGCGCGCGGAGGGGGAAGCAGCTGGTGGCGCCGGTAGCTGCTCGGTGGCACAGCCGACAGCTGCTCGGTGGAATTTCCCACTGAGACTCTGACTTTGGTTGCAAGTTTCTCCTTCTTCCCTCTATGACATGTGGGTCCCACCCGGGGTTTTAACCTCTGAAATTTACTCCTGATCACTGTAGTGAACAGTGAACCCCATAATACCCCTGGTGATTTAGATTATTCACCCTTGAGCCATTCGAATTGAATAGGATTCGAATTGGGTTTGGTTTAAGTGAATTTCAGCACAAGTGCAGTTTTGAATTCTAATGAAGTTTGAATTTGCCCCACTTAGTTCATGTCAAGATCAACTCCAAATGGAGTGAAAATTGGTGTGTGGGCTCACAAAAATGTGCTGAGTAAGAATATGCCTCCCACTTTTAAATTCATGGGATAAAAACAGTTTGAATTTGAATATGGTTTCAAACTGCCCTCTTCCTAACTACACCCAAAATGACCTCAAAAGGGTTTTGAATTTGGGTGAAACTTGGCATGGACACCCTTAGTAAAGTGTAGGAGTTTTCATATGTCCAGCCCACCTATATCACATGTGGAAAATACCACTTTTGCAATGTGTGAGTTTGTTCTCTAATGAGCATGTTGATAATTGTTACTTGCTCTTCATTTGTGTTCATCATCCTTCCTCAAATGAGGTGTGTGGTGTGGTGATGAACACTGCCAGTGTCAAAAACTGAGGCCCTTACATTCCTCCCCCCTTAAAAGAATCTCGCCCCGAGATTATAAGGTGAAAATGTGAGAGAGGACGGTGGAAAATTACCGGATATGCGACGTGAAAAATTCGGGGTAGTTAGTGCGAAGGAATTCTTCGTTCTCCCATGTCGCTTCGTCCATGGAGTGATTACTCCATAGAACCTTGTAGAACCACAACGTACGGTTGCGTGTGGTTCGGGCCTTTTCATCAATAATCTGCACCGGTTCCTCCCGATAGGTGAGATCCGGTTGCAGTTCTTCAATATCCTCCAGCTGAACGGTAGTTGATAGCTTAAGACACTTCCTCAGCTGGGAAATGTGAAAGACGTCGTGCACACCGGAAAGTGCTTCTGGTAATTTCAGCCGGTATGCCACTGATCCACATCTTTCGGTAATCTGGAATGGACCGATGTATCGGGGTGCTAACTTTCCTCTTACCCCAAATCTGTTTACGCTTTTCATTGGAGACACCCGTAGATATACGAGATCTCCAACTTCGAATTGTAATGGGCGGCTTCTCCGGTCCGCATATTGTTTCTGACGGGATTGAGCGGCTTTTAGGTTTGCTTGAATCAGTCGAACCTTTTCTTCCGCATTGTTGACAAGGTCAACCCCGAAGGTAACTCTTTCGCCAGACTCACACCAGTTCAATGGTGTGCGGCATTTCCTACCGTATAGCGCCTCGTAAGGTGCCATCTTGATGCTGGCTTGGTACCCATTATTGTACGAGAACTCGGCTAACGGCAAGTGACCATCCCAATTCTTGCCGTGGTTGATAGCGCAAGCTCGTAGCATGTCTTCTAAGATTTGATTTACCCGCTCGGTTTGTCCATCCGTCTGCGGGTGGTATGCTGAACTACGGATCAGCTTTGTCCCCAAGGCAGCGTGTAGCTGCTCCCAAAAACGGGACACAAATAAAGTGCCCCGATCCGATATGATAGTACGGGGTACGCCGTACAAGCATAGGATCCGTGAGATGTACAGTTCAGCGTACTTCTTGGCGTTATAGTTGGTGTTGACCGGGATGAAATGGGTAACTTTGGTGAGCCGATCGACGATCACCCACACCGAATCATGTTTCTGCAAGGTGGTGGGTAAACCAACGATGAAGTCCATGCTCACGTCCTCCCACTTCCAGGCAGGAATACCCAGTGGTTGCAGCAGTCCCGGTTTCCGCATATGATCTATCTTCACCCTTCGACATGTATCACACTCAGACACATATTTTGCAACCTCGCGCTTCATCCGTGTCCACCAAAACCTTCTTCTGAGCTCTTGATACATCTTGTTACTGCCGGGGTGAATAGAGAACTTTGATAAGTGAGCCTCATCAAAGATCTTCTTCCGTAGTTCCGGGTTTCGGGGTACGACAATCCGGTCATTGAACCATAGGACGCCGTCTCCGTCCTTCCGGAAACATTTCAGCTCCCCACTGTCTACACGTCTCCGCAAATGTGACATGCCCTTGTCATTCTTTTGGGCTGCCGCTATCTCTTCACGGATGGTGGGGATCAAAGCTAGGTTGTAGAGAGCTCCGTGTGGAATTACATGTAGTGGTGGTTCGCTCTCTTCCAACGGTGGGATGGTCAGATTATTGACATGTGACTTGCGGCTCAGCGCATCTGCCACTACGTTTGCCTTGCCCGGATGATAATGGATCTCTATTTCGTAATCCTTTATCAGTTCTAACCATCTTCGTTGCCTCATGTTCAGCTCCTTCTGAGTGAATATGTACTTGAGCCTTTTGTGGTCGGTATATAAATGTACGAGGTTACCGAGTAGGTAGTGCCTCCACATTTTTAGTGCAAGTACCACGGCAGCGAGCTCCAAGTCGTGAGTTGGATAATTTTGCTCATGGTTTCTAAGCTGCCGTGATCCATACGCGACCACTCTTCGGTCTTGCATCAGCACACATCCGAGCCCAATGCCAGAATGCATCGCAGTACACATCGAACGGTTTTGTTGTGTCTGGCTGCGCCAAAACCGGTGCTGATGTCAGGTGCTTGACTAAAGCCTTGAATGCTGCTTCACATGCTGGACTCCAAACATATTTGGTAGCCTTCTTCAGCAGCTCTGTCATTGGCTTGGCAATCTTCGAGAAGTTCGGGATGAACCTCCGATAATATCCCGCGAGTCCGAGGAAACTCCGTACCTCGTGAACAGTGTTCGGGGATTTCCAATTCAGCACTTGAGTGATCTTGCTCGGGTCCACAGCGATACCCTCCGCTGATATGATATGCCCGAGGAAAGGCACTTGCGATATCCAAAACTCACATTTGCTGAATTTTGCGTATAACTTGTGATCCCGCAGCCGTTGCAAGACTATACGTAGATGTTTCTTGTGATCTTCCTCTGACTTGGAATATACCAGGATGTCGTCGATGAAGACCACGACAAACTTGTCCATCTCCGGCATGAATACCGAGTTCATTTAGTACATGAAGTGAGCTGGAGCATTGGTGAGGCCGAAGGACATGACCAGGTACTCATAAAGTCCGTACCTTGTCGAGAATCCTGTCTTTGGAATGTCCTCCACCCTTATCTTAATCTGATGGTACCCGGATCTTAAATCCATCTTGGAAAAGATCTTTGCTTCGACCAACTGATCAAACAACATATCGATCCGTGGCAACGGGTACTTGTTCTTGATGGTTACGGCATTTAATGGACGATAGTCCACGCAAAGCCGCAACGTCTCATCCTTCTTCTTGACAAATAATGCCGAACAGCCCCATGGCGAGGAGCTCGGCCTAATAAAACCCTTCTCCAGAAGGTCCGTGAGCTGAGTCTTTAGTTCAGCCAACTCCTTGGGCGCCATCTTGTACGGCCTTCGGGATATTGGCGTGGTTCCCGGTGCAAGTTTAATCTTGGACTCTACCTCTCTATCAGGCGGCATCCCCGGCAAATCATCCGGGAATACGTCAGGGAACTCTCGGACCACTGGAATATCTCCCAATCTGATAGTGGTGGCTTGATAGACACTTGGAAGTTTTATTTCTGGACTGTCCAGAAATAACGAGTGAGATCCGTGCACTTCTGAGTTTAAGTGCATGACTCGAAGGACGGTGTCTAAAACAGCGCCGTGGCGGGTTAACCACGACATCTCTAGGATGACATCGACCTTCTGTCCCTCTAAGATAATGAGAGACGTGGGGTACTCTCTACCCGCTAAGCATAATGGTGCTTTGGAGACCATTACGCTTGCTGAAATCTTCCCACCCGGTGAACAAATTAAATATGGACTATCGGTGGGTAGTATTGGCAAACTGTGTTTAGCAATGAAAGCTTGGCTAATAAAATTATGCGTGGCGCCTGAATCAAACAGTACTATAGCGGGATGCTGGTGGAGTTGGAACATACCCGCAAGGATTGGCTCGCCCTCCGGCACATCCTCAATGGCAAGTTGGTGGACAGTGCCGGGCCTAGGGTTTGCCCTCCGCACATTAGTAGGGTTCCGGGGTTGATTCCTCCCCGGAAACTGTGGTGCCACTCCGCCGCCTTGCCTCTCCGGGCAACTGCTCGCGAAGTGTCCTGGACGACCACACTTGTAACATGTGGCCGCTGCTGGTGGAGTGCTCGGGGGACGAAAGCCCGGCATGCGTTTCTAAGGTGCAAACGCACGCGGCATCGCCCGCTGCTGCTGTTGTTGTTGCGATGGTACTGGCAGTGCCGGCCTGAATGCCGGTGAAGAGTACGGCCGACTGCGGAAGGGCATCGACCGCTGTGGTGGTTGCCAGCGTGGACCTGATGGTGGGCGATTCACCATCCGAAACTTCTGAGAAGGACCGTCTCCTTCTCCACTGCTCTGCGGTGCACTTCGCTTTCTCTCCGCAGCCGCTAACTCCTTGCCGGAGTCCTCCTGAACAATCGCAGCATCAATGATGTCGTTGAGGCTGCCGTGATTGAACATCGCCAACTTGTCCTTCAGGAGCGGGTTAAGCCCCTGGTAAAAATGGTCCCGCCGCTTCTCGTCGGTATCTGCGTGATACGACGCATAAAGCGCGAGATCGTTGAACGCTCTGGAGTATTCCAGCGCGTTCTGGCTCCCTTGCTGCAGGTGTAAGAACTCCTGCATCTTCCTCTTCATTAAACCTGGCGGTATATGATAGGCCCTGAAGGCCGTCCGGAACTCCGTCCAGGTCATCACTCGGTCGGTGGGCTGTGAAGCACAGAAGTTGGCCCACCACGCGCTCGCGGATCCTTGGAGCTGCTGGACCGCGAACTGAGTCTTGCGCTGCTCGCTTATTTGGAGCAGCCCGAACTTCATCTCTATGGCGCGGAGCCAGTTGTCCGCGTCAAGTGGTTCATCCGCCCTTGAGAATACCGGGGGATGAGTTGCCAGGAAGTCGGAGTAGGAGCTCTGTTGACGCTCCTCACGGTCTTGACGTGTCTCTGGGCGAGACGTATTCGCAATAAGAGTCTGCAGCAACTCTGTGTGCTGTTGATGCGAGCCCGCCATTGCCGCGACGATGTCGACTAATGTAACCGTTGGCAGCGGCGGTGGCGGTGTTTGCTGATGCTGCTGCTGTCCCGAGGAGTCCTCGGGAGGTGGTTGGGAGGTCTCTCCCCCTTGACTAGTACCCCCAACATCAGGGTTGGCATGAGTACGCGTCATTCTGAAAATTCAAAACAGCAGCGATTAGCACATGTCTTGCTTAAAATTCCATAAGCAACAGTAGGTATTGAAGTGACACATGATTAATTTGCACAACATTCACATATATTGATAAAGTATAAACTTTATACAAGATACATTATTCTCGGATCTCCGAGAAGTCGTGCTCATGTCGTCACTACCTATACATACACTACTGTCTACACGACATGTCACTGATTACAAAAGTTGGGTTACGCTACCCCGGCTGCCCTACATGGCAACTGTAACCCTCTACTCGTAGTAGAACTCGACCTCCTGTGGGTCGTCCTCCTCCGGTACCTCTGCTGGTGGTTCTGGATCTACCACCCCTTCTCCCATTCCGGGTTCTCCCATTGCTGGAAGACCCAAGACCACCGGTACGCCTAACACCGGGGGCACGAGGTCCTGCAAAGCATGCACCTCGTCCATAGCTTGGTTGTAGTCCTCTTCCCAACCTTGTCCTTCCTCAATAGCGTTGTCCCGCTCCTGAGCAAGGTCCTCATTCTGCTGGGTTAGGGTCTGCACCAGCTCTTGCAACGCCGCGATGTCGACACAGCTCTTCTTCTTGGCCTTCTTCAGACGACGCAACTGATTGTGTTGTTCATTCAGTCGCTTGATCGTCAGAAGGAACACATTGCGGAGTGCGCTGTGAGCACTCTCGAAATGATCTCCATGGCTTGTGCTCTCCTTGAGCTTTGTGGAGAGATGTTCCATATGAACAGCTTGGCTGTCCATCACGGCGTTTCCCGCCCTCGTCTGGAGGCTGAGATTTGCCTCCGCGGGGTTGTACCCTGGGCAACTCGGGTCCGTTGCCTCCAGGTACATCTCTTCCCACACATGCTGAGCTCGTCCCTCCACCGGAACGAGTGCGTATGGAGTGCCCTCCATAGCCTGCACGTGTAGTTGGCAGAAACGTGACATGGTGTCACGGGCTGCCACTTGCCACATCCCTTCCGGTTGTCTTCCTCTCACCGTGACGGTGAATGGCACCCAACCGGGTGGCGTAGATCCGGCAGGAACCTCGACATGGATCGTCCACGTCTTGTTCCCCTCTTTGCCTTCTTCCTTGGCGAAATATTGCGGCATCTGGTTGTACCCGAAATATTGGAGCATTTGCCACAATGCTTCCGGGTAGCCGCTACGGTGAGAACAGTGGGACATCACCCACCCGTTCTCCAGTTGCTTATCTGCTGTCATCTGTAAAAATATATTTGAGAAATGTCAAATATTTATTTAAACAGTAAACCGCTGAGTTATAACATAAAACATGTCATTGAACTCATAAAATTTGGAAATATAGTTCAAATTTTAAACAAATTTGATCGCTGATCTGCTGTTCTCATGACAGCCCTGACCAGTTTCCGTTTCAACCTGATTTAGGCCATGCTAACTGCAAAACCAGTTCTGAAGCTCAACATCAAAGTTAAAGCTAACTTCAATAGCTTTCCAAAAAGTGTTTGCTTGGCCTAAGATCTGTCCTGGTTCAAAAGTTATGAGATGTCAAAATTAACAGAATTTCTGGAAACAATTGGACAGCACCTCCCTGCCTTAGGTACTGATTTGATCCAAGAATCCCAGTTACTTCTGTTCCTAACCTGACAAAAATTTCTGTTACAAAGTTGTAACCTATCTCATAATCTTTCCAGAACTACCTCATTTTTCTATTTTAGGATTTTTATGCGGGGAGTTATGCTTAATTTACAGAGAGTCTACAGAGAGTCTTTACTCTGTCCTGTTTTCTGGACAGTTTCAACTCTACTGCATTTTTTGAGTGGTTAAGGGATGAAAAACCTCTGGAACTCAACAGAAAGGTTGTAAAGCTCTTCCAAAGCTTTCCAGAAATGTATCATATGACCCCAACCTCGAAAGAACTCAACCTCTAACCTCTGATTAACTTCAGCCTTAATTCAGCTGAAAACAGAGTGCTCTGTCCTTAACAACCTATAAGTTGAAAACTTGTTAACTTTGAATATCCTGTTTGAGGAAAGGAGTTACACCAAGTTTTACTGCTTTGGATCAAAACCTTTAAGTTTTTTTAATGAAGTTGTTCATTTAATGGGGTGTGACGTCGATGCGTCACCAGATTATGTCGGTACTACGTCCTCACAAAGTAAAAACCTATACCGGACTTAGCCGGCTTCGTTATTTCAGTGGCACTAAACGTCACTCGCACACGGATGCTACACGTCTACCGTTTCGTGGCCAGGCTACCTGCAGAAACTCAAACAATCATCAGACTCGGCTGCACACCGGGCCCGGAATCCATACAGTTAGTACACCCGGCCGTCATCACTCGCCCGGATGTTCTCAAGCCAAACACGCCATGAGTTACGTGTTCACGTTTCAGACCACGTGACGGGGTCTCCCAAGTTGCACCACGCACGCCAGGGACAGACGTTGCTCGAATACCCCAAACGACATGAAGAGTCATAGAGGATATTAAAGCGGGTCGGGTTACCTGCCACCCGTGGGGCTCCACCATTCAGCTTGTGCGCACTGGTGGACAGCGCTTAAGTGTACCCCCCAAGACATAAACGTCCCGAGATACACGATTTTCTGACATAACAAATAGGTCAATATGCCACTTTCTATATGCTAATAACATCCTTATACGGGCTACTAACTCGTTCCTCACTGAATTTTTGAAAAAGAAGACCTTTGTACTGTGTTAAACCTCAAGCGAGCTCTGATACCAGCGCTGACATGACCCCAATGGTCCTGTCGAGCCAGGATCACGCTGAGGGGTGCTGCGTTGCACAACACCGTATAACACACGTCAAAGGTACAAAGCGGAAGCGGAAATTTTATTACATAAACAAGTTTATGAACATGTTTACATCAAAGTAAGTTCAGTCTACACTCGCGGGCGTAGACTAAGCATCAAGTGCACGTTCAGCCCTCGAACGTGTCCTTGCTAGCACACACGCACACTAACTCTGCGGCGTGCACGACTCCCACTCGACGGGGTTCCCCTTCTGGGGTTCCGTCTCCTCTTCGGGAGTCCCTTCCTCATAGAACCCTGCAAAAGCTTCAAACACAAGCAGTGAGCACGAAGGCTCAGCAAGTCTGACCCGTCTCACCTAAACATGGAACTTCTACATGAGGGGAATGAGTTACATGAGGTAAAAAGCAGTTGCAAGGACCCGCCTAATTAGTAGAACCTTATTTTCAAGTTTTAGCAGCAATTTGTGGAGAACCTTACGCTAAGGCACATGAGAGAGCCGCAATCAAACAAGAAACGCATTTCTCTCATATACTTTGCCCAAAGTTGAAAAGAACTTTAGTTAGCTCTAAGCTACAACATATCATTAACAATCAATGTCCAGCTTTCAATCAGCAACATTTTAACATGTAACTAGCCTGTTCTTTCTACGTCACGGTACAGTGAACAAGTGGTACTCACTGACCGTGAGGGACGGCGATTATAATCGATTTATACCTGCAGGGTTACCCGAACAACCCGTCACGTACGCCCGTACTCGATGTCGCCTACAACAACCATCACGGACGCCGTACGCAACTACCTTTCACCCGTCAGCCAAACATTGAACCGGTCCCATCGTCCCGAGCAAGAGGTCTCTGCACACGCATCTCTATGCCGCCAGCCGATTTACACCTCGAGCTCTCAACCTACCCTCTGAACGACGGGCAATGCCTCAATACCCAGCTACTCGAGTTACATCAGTTTCCCGGTTCCCATATAGCCGGTAGGTCTTCGGTACTGTTCTAGCTTGTTCAACAGGCCCGCACACGGCTCGGTCCTCAATCGACACAAGCGGAGCTACAGCACACAGGCCCCAAAGTCCTGCTGCCCTTACCCTCCGCTTGGTCTCATTTTCTTGCCATGTGTTTCATGTGCTATCACTACCCGAGTCGAGTGCCTCTAGCCTATGCTCGCGAGTAGTTCCAACTACTCGACTTGTACCGAATCCTACTCTATCCTAGCAATGCAGTGGCTAACGGGATTTGCAATCCTAAACCCAACCCATGGTTCTCTTGGCTATGCAGTGGGGCTTCCAAACAAGACTCTAATGCACAGAATAAAGGAAACAAGTATGTGCTCAAAATAATAAAAATTTGTAAAAAGGTTAATGCAAACCGGAGCTTGCCTTGCTGCTCTTGGTCGTAGGCTAGCTGTTCCTCCGGAGTAACGAAGTCTAGGACTTCGGGTTCCTCCTCGACCTTAGCGACTACATGATAAGAGTAATATATGTATTAATTTAATGCATTTGTATTAGGTTTGAAGTTGTGAAGTCTATAACTTTTGCTAGACAGACCTAATGAATGTGAACCTTTTATTGTGGCTTGGTTACAACCTAAACAAAGAATTGGTCAAGTTTTATTTGCAGCAAAGCTCATTTGAGCCCTCCACAATTAATTATGTCCTTGACCTTAATTGGATCTCTTAGGGTGTTCTAGGAATTTTCATGAAAGAAACTATGACTTTCTGAAAACTAGATTTTTAGAGGGTTCTAATGGAGTTGGTCTCACTTAATTTGAAGGTTCCTAGCTAAATTTATGAGCTAAACAATTTCAGAGAAATTCCTGAAAATGTTTCTGAACATTTTCTATTTTCTCTGGAACAGTTTCACTTATCACACCATTAGGTGGATCAGAGGAGCTCAAATGGATCTGAAATTTTTATGGTAGTTCGGGGATATTTTGGTGAACATCCCAGCAAAATTTCAGGATTTTCCTCCAAGGGATCCTCCAGTTAAAATTCCTAACAGTTTAAAATTTGAGGAATTAATTCTGGAGAAATAAGGAATTTCATGAAGTGAAACTTGATTTGCTGGAAAGTACTCAGAGAGTTGAATCCAGCAAAATTTGTTTCACTCGATTTGGTGCCTTCTAGCCAAAGTTATGAGGATTTGAAGTTTGGAAGAATTCTGAAAATCGTGGAAAGGTTTAAATCTCGCGGGGGCCCGCGGGGACACGTGTTGAGCGCGGAGGTGCCCGACACACCGGAGCTGTCACACGTGTCGAGCGCGGAGGTGTCCGGCACACCGGAGCTCACAGGGTATTTGCGCGCCAGCACAGCCGATCCCCGGCCAAACCCGATCCCGATTTAAATTCTTCAGCCGCTGACACGTGGGCCAGCCGGCTTCGTCTTCCTCCCGCCGTTCTCTTGCGCCCGCGCCGCCGACCTCGCCGGAGCAGACCCAGAGCTCGCCGGCTCGCCGCTGCCGGACCTCCCATGGTCTGAAACTCGCCGCCAGGGGGTTGTCGACGTCGAGGAACACGTCGGTGGTGTCAGGTCAGGCTGGGGGTGACCGGAAATAGCTCAGTGACGTGCCGCGACCTCGGTTGAGGTTCGGCACCGTCGACCGTGGCTTCTAAACCCGCCAACACCTCGAACAAACGGCCCTATAGCATCAGTGTACCTCTAGGAAGCTCGACAAGGTGTCAATAGGGTTCGGGGATGGCGGCAAGTGGGTCGGCACCGTGTGACCGATCGTGCCTGCCATGACCGTCCTCTATCGAGCTCGAAATTCGTCACTCCTAGGCCGTTTCATGCCACAGATGCAGAAAAGAACTTGATCGCCGGCTAGTCCAGCGTCTAAGTGCAAGATTTGATGACCTCCGAAAGATCATAGAGCGAGAATTTAAAGAAACCGTACCGGAAGCTCGGGTTACGGTCGCCGTAGCAAAAACTAGAAATTCTCTGCGGATTCTTCACGGTTGGCTTCCAAACTTGGAGGAGAGCAGCACGGTGGTTGCGCGCTCCTGTTGCCTCTCTTGCTGGACCGTGTAAACGCCTGTGGAACGCTGTCCACGGGCGCCTGACTCTCGGCTGAGGCTAGGTCGCCGCGGTGGCGATCGCTCTTAGGCAAAGGAGGTCGGAACTCGGGGTTTCTGGTGTTGGGGAGGTGAAGTGCGACCTCAGGTGGCTGTCTAGCAGCTCAAGGACGAAGGAGGAGATGGTTTTGCTGATTTTCCCGATTGAGCAGAGAGCTGTGGCGAGAGACAATGCCGCTGCTCGGGTTTGCCCGCGAGAAGATAAAGCCGGCCGACTCCTGCTCGGCTGAGGCGGTGCCGGTCGCGTGGGGGCGCGAGCAAGCCGCCCTGGGCGCCAGCGCGTGGAGGGGGAAGCAGCTGGTGGCGCCGGTAGCTGCTCGGTGGCACAGCCGACAGCTGCTCGGTGGAACTTCCCACCGAGACTCTGACTTTGGTTGCAAGTTTCTCCTTCTTCCCTCTATGACATGTGGGTCCCACCCGGGGTTTTAACCTCTGAAATTTACTCCTGATCACTGTAGTGAACAGTGAACCCCATAATACCCCTAGTGATTCAGATTATTCACCCTTGAGCCATTCGAATTGAATAGGATTCGAATTGGGTTTGGTTTAAGTGAATTTCAGCACAAGTGCAGTTTTGAATTCAAATGAAGTTTGAATTTGCCCCACTTAGTTCATGTCAAGATCAACTCCAAATGGAGTGAAAATTGGTGTGTGGGCTCACAAAAATGTGCTGAGTAAGAATATGCCTCCCACTTTTAAATTCATGGGATAAAAACAGTTTGAATTTGAATATGGTTTCAAACTGCCCTCTTCCTAACTACACCCAAAATGACCTCAAAAGGGTTTTGAATTTGGGTGAAACTTGGCATGGACACCCTTAGTAAAGTGTAGGAGTTTTCATATGTCCAGCCCACCTATATCACATGTGGAAAATACCACTTTTGCAATGTGTGAGTTTGTTCTCTAATGAGCATGTTGATAATTGTTACTTGCTCTTCATTTGTGTTCATCATCCTTCCTCAAATGAGGTGTGTGGTGTGGTGATGAACACTGCCAATGTGTGTCAAAAACTGAGGCCCTTACACTGCAGTGGATCCCCTGCCCATGGATGCAGGAGGGCGAGGAAGAGGAGTCGACATCTGAGGATGGAGCTTCCTGTGCTTCACATCCTTTGCAAACTCTAGCCCTGTGACTTTTTCAATCATGCACATGATGTATGGTGCATAGCCACAGGATCTGTTCGGGGTGTGGGAGATGTTGAAGATGTCGTTGTAGATGTAGTCGAAGACATTGAAATTTTCTTCTTCATTGAGCAGCTTCAACATGTTTCTGAGGTACCCCTGTATCATCCCCGCATCTCCATCTTTTGGAGCTAGAGTCTTCCTCAGAACTCTGTTCATCACCCCAAAGAAGGGTTTTATGTTGTGAGTTGAGGATGCCTCATAGGAGAGATAGGAAGGATACATGAAGTCCAAGTCATCCTTTCCTAGAGTTCTCTCATTGTGAACTATGATCTCGTAGTTCAAGTGTTCCCCAAGTCCTAGGATGCGAGCAAACTCATCATATAGAACTGAGTACACCACCCCATTTGTCATCCAAGTGATTTTCCTGTTTCCATAGGTGTGGAAGTAACAGGTTGTGTAGAACTGGACTATGACTTCAATGTTCCAATCATATTGAAAAGCCATCAAGTCTTTGATCCCATGGCGTTCTGTTGCTTCAATTACTGCATCAAAAGCTTGATGTTTCTTGTTGGCCATGTATGGCCAGTCCACCCACTGATCATCAACTACCGGTGTCTTCATTGGGAGATAGACATGCCGGTAGTAGTCACAATGGAAGTCACACCAGAAGCGAGGGTCTGGTGTGGACTTCTCATACTTGTAGACCTCCTCCTCCCGGAACCTTCTGGCTTTGTCGGCTCCTTTTCCCTTGAAGGTTGCACTTGCCAAATTGGGTTGGCGGTTTGGGTTGTGCATGGGAGGTGCCCTTTCAAGGGGCCCAACAGGTCCCTGTGGGGGATTTTCCCTTCCCCGTCTAGGGTTGTCACGAATGACGAGTCCCCTGTTGGCTCGAGCCTTTTTCCTAGAAGGATCAGCTGCTTTGCCTTTTCCTTTGTCCTAGGTCGATTTTTGTGGCTCGACAGGCTGTTTGTCCTTCAGGGTGACTAGTCTCTTCCTCCTCTGAGGGTCAACGGACTGGGAGGCTTGGTCTTCCCTGTCAGCCCGTTTCTTCGTCCGAGCCTCCCTTGCAGCAGCCTCTACTGCCTCTGCCTCGGCTGCCGCATGATAAGCGGCTTGACGAGACGCTTCGGCCTCGGGATTTGGAAGAGGGCTGTCGTTGGGTCCTGACATGATCTGGTGAGAAAAGAAGTATTTAGTTGATGGAGTATTGCGTTTAAATTAGTTTACAAACCCAAAGTTAGAGGTTAAGACTGTATCATGCGGACTTGTCCAGGCAAGAGGCGGACTAGTCCGCTCCGGCCGGACTTGTCCGGTTGGAGTCCGGACTAGTCCGGACTTTACAATTTTAAACCCTAACTAATGTGATTTGCTTACTAATTCATCAAATTAGGTGCAATACTATGGGGTTTTGAAATAATATGGCCTAGGAAACTCAGAGAAGCCCTAAGGTACCCAAGATATGTTCTAGGAATAGGATTTTTGTGAAAAGTCAAGGCTAGGTTAAAAAGTACCTTGGACTGAAGGAATGTGATGAAATCCGCGGTTAGAAGGAGCGGAGATGGTCGGAGAGGAGTTCCCCGCACTCCACAAGCCTTGAATCGAGGATGCCTTCGAGGGATTTGAGGGAGAATTCCAAAATCGCCAACGGGGGCGAGTTTTGGAGGAGAGAAATGGAGTGGAGGTGAATGAGGGAGAGAGAGGGGTTTCAGCCCGACCCTTGGAGGTTAAGTCTCCAAGGGCCGGACTAGTACGGTCCCCAGTCCGACCAAGTCCGGTCAGTCGGACTAGGTCCGGACTAGTCTCTAGTCCGGACTTGTCCGGGTGCCAGGCGGACTAGTCCGTTGTGGACTTGTCCGCTGCTCCTCGGACTTCTTTAGAATGCCCGGACTTGTCCGGCCTCTAGGTCGGACTAGTCCGGCTTTTAAGGTCTAAAAAAATTCTTATATATATATGTGATGACAATATAGCCAAAAATAATGTGAGATAGAAAATAGAGGAGGTACAAGTTTTCAAATCGAGCACATTTTTAAAGGTTGTGAAAGAATTTTTTTTTGAGAACTTCTATTTGCACAATTTTTCAACTTACATTCCTAGAGTCTAATATATTCAGCTCATTTTGAAGTTCACAAAATCGTTTTTCATCTAGTGGTTTGGTAAAGATATCGGCTAGTTGTTTTTCAGTTCTTACGTGTGAGATAGCTATGTCCCCCTTTATAGAATGATCTCTCAAAAAGTGATGCCGAATGTCTATGTGTTTGGTTCTAGAGTGCTCAACGGGATTGTGGGCTATGTTAATAGCACTCTCATTGTCATAAAGGAGTGGAATGTTGTTCATATTGTGACCATAATCCCTTAGAGTTTGTCGCATCCAAAGAAGTTGAGCACAATAACTTCCGGCTGCGATATACTCCGCCTCAGCTGTGGAGAGAGCAATGGAATTTTGTTTCTTGGATGACCATGATACTAGGGACCTACCCAAAAATTGACAAGTCCCTGAGGTGCTTTTTCTATCTATTTTACATTCGGCGTAATCCGCATCGGAGTATCCGATGAGATTAAACTTAGACCCCTTTGGATACCATAATCCTAGGTTGGGTGTGTGAACTAGATATCTTAGGATCCTTTTAACGGCTGTTAAATGACATTCTTTAGGTGATGCTTGAAATCTTGCGCATAAACATACACTAAACATGATACGGGTCTAGATGCGCAAAGATAAAGTACTGAGCCAATCATGGAGCGATATACCTTTTGATCCACGCTTGGTCCATCTTCATTGAGGTCAAGTTGCCCATTTGTTGCCATTAGTGTCTTGATAGGTTTTGCTTTGTCTATGTCAAACTTCTTGAGTATGTCTTGTGTGTACTTGGTTTGACTAATGAGCGTGCCTTCCTTGAGTTGCTTGACTTGAAATCCGAGGAAGAACTTCAACTCTCCCATCATGGACATCTCAAACCTATCTGTCATTATCTTGCTAAACTCATTGCAAAAAGATGTGTTAGTAGAACCAAATATAATGTCATCGACATATATTTGGCACACAAATAGATCATTGTCTACATTCTTTGTGAATAGTGTATAATCTGCTTTGCCTATCTTAAAGCCATTATCAATAAGGAAGTCTCTAAGATATTCATACCAAGCTCTAGGAGCTTGTTTGAGGCCATAGATAGCTTTATGCAATTTAAACACATGATCAGGATATTCTTGGTCTTCAAAACCGGGTGGTTGCTCCACGTACACCTCCTCCTTGATTGGACTGTTTAGAAAGGCACTTTTCACATCCATTTGATAGAGTTTAAAATCATGATGAGTAGCATAGGCTAATAGAATACAAATAGATTCAAGCCTAGCTACGGGAGCAACAGTTTCATCGAAATCCAAACCTTCGACTTGAGCATATCCCTTTGCTACAAGTCTGGCCTTGTTTCTCGTCACCACTCCGTGTTCGTCTTGCTTGTTGCGGAGCACCTACTTGATGCCTACCACGTTTGCGTTTGGTCTTTTCACTAGCTCCAATACTTGAGTTCTTGTAAAGTTGTTTAATTCTTCTTGCATGGCTACTACCCAACCCGGGTCCTTGAGTGCATCTTCCACCCTAAATGGTTCCAAGGACGACACAAAAGAGTAATGTGCACAAAAGTTAGCTATACGAGAACGTGTTGTTACCCCTTTTGTGATATCTCCAAGGATGTTATCAACGGGGTGATCTCGTTGAATGCTTTGATGAACCCTTGGGTGAGGCACTTGATTTCTTGAGTGGTTTTCTTCTTCTTCTTCTCCCCCTTGATCAACACCATGGTTTTGATTTTCTTCTTCCTCAAACTGATCGTCTTGATCTTGGGGTGTTTGATTTTGATCTTGAGTGAGAGGTGTCACTTTTGACGAGCTTGTAGCATCTTGTCCTACATTTTCTTGGGGTCGGATTTCTCCAAGCCCCATTCTTCTTAGTGCTTCACTTGGTGCTTCTTCTTCATCTAATACACATTGATCAACTTGCTCCACTTGGGAGCCATTAGTTTCATCAAACACCACATCACGTGCAATTTCAACACACCCGGAGGTTTTGTTGAAGACACGATAAGCGTAGGTGTTTGAGTCATAACCAAGTAGGAAACCTTCATCGGATTTCGAAGCAAATTTTGAAATCCTAGGCTTCTTGTTAAGAATATGGCATTTGCTTCCAAAAACTCAAAAGTAGGAGATATTGGGTTTGTTACCAGTTAGGAGCTCGTATGAGGTTTTCTTCAAGAGTCGATGGAGGTAGAGGCGATTTGTAGCATGACAAGCGGTGTTTATTGCCTCCGCCCAAAATCGATCTGAGGTCTTGTATTCGTCGAGCATGGTTCTTGCCATCTCTATGAGTGTTCGGTTCTTCCTTTCAGCTACCCCATTTTGTTCGGGAGTATAAGAGGCTGAAAACTCATATTTGATGCCCTCTTCATCTAAAAACTCTTCTACTTGAGTGTTCTTGAATTCAGAACCGTTGTCACTTCTAATCTTCTTAGTTTTTGAAGAAAACTCGTTTTGAGCTCTCCTCAAGAACTTCTTGAGGATTCCTTGAGTTTCTCCCTTATCATGCAAGAAAATACCCAGGTGAAATGAGAATAATCATCAACAATTACAAGACCATACTTGTTACCGCCAATGCTTATATAGGTGACAGGGCCGAAGAGGTCAATGTGAAGAATCTCCAATGGTCTTGTTGTCGTCATCACGTTCTTGGCGGGGTGAGCTGTTCCAATTTGCTTTCCTGCTTGGCACGCACTACATGGTCTATCCTTTTCAAAAACAACACCTTTTAGTCCACGGATGTGATCCCCCTTTAGAAGTTTTTGTAAATTCCTCATTCCAACATGGGCTAGTCTTCTATGCCACAGCCATCCTATGTTGGTTTTTGCTATTAAGCATGTGTCAAGCTGAGCTTTACTTGTGGAAAAATCCACCAAGTAAAGCTTTCCCTTTAACACACCCTTAAAGGCAATTGAGTTACCACTTCTTCTAGAGACGGTCACATCCTCGTTAGTGAACAAGCAATTATAACCTTTCTCACATAGTTGAGATATGGACAATAGGTTATAATCCAATGATTCAACGTGTAGAACATGTGAAAGAAAGTGTTGAGAAGAGATTGCCGATTTTACCAATACCTAGTACCCTTCCTTGGCTGTTGTCACCAAAATAGATGCCTTCATTTGGATCATCGTTTTCTTCATACTCAACAAACATTTTCCTCTCTCCGGTCATATGGTTAGTGCACCCACTATCTAGCACCCATTTAGTGCCACCGGAGGAGTAGGCCTGCAAAACAATTTAAACATTGTTCTTAGGTACCCAAACTTTGTTGGGTCCTTTGAGGTTAGTTATTAGGCATTTGGGCAACCACACACAAGTTTTTGGACTCTTGTGGAGTGACCCAACATATTTTGCATAAACTTTACCATACTTGCTTTTCATAAGAACATAAGATGCATCGAAATTATGAAATACTATAGATTTTACATTTTTGGTAATCTTATGTGAGGTAGATGCAAGGTTATTACTCTCGTCTTGACTTGAGTTTTCTTTCACGAAGGCTACGAATTTGCTATTATTTTTAAGGATTCTAGCATTTTGCTTTCCTCCCCTAGTATATCCAAGTCCATCTTTGATGAAGGGAGATCTTGTGATTGTGTATGCACTACGTGCATATTTGATTTTTTCTTTATCAAAGATCCCACTCTTGTGTGTATTCTTGCTTTGTGCCTCTTTGAGCTCATTTTTTAAATTTAAGACAATGCTAGCACATTTGCAAGTTTTAGTGTTGGATTCTATCTTTGTTGAGAGAGAGCTTTTAGAGGATGAATTAATTAGGACGCTGTAAGGATCGAAACGCCCAAGAGGGGGGGGTGAATTGGGCTTTTTAAAATTTTAGAGCAATTTAAAACTTTAATGGTTGAAGCCCAATTCCCTATGCAAACTAAGTACGCAAGTAAGAGAGTTAAGTGCGGAACAGTGAAAGCGTAATAGTAAGGAGTGAGGAGAGAAATGCAAACTCCCGCGGAGACTCGGAGACACGGCGATTTTTCCCGTGGTTCGGTAAGATCATAAAAATCTTCCTACATCCACGTTGTGGCACCCACCAAAGGGTATGGCCACTCCCAAGTCACCAAGACAAGGGAATCCACTATCTTTCTCCGTTCGCCCTCTCCGGCAAGGTGGAGCTCAAGCCTTGTACAACGGTGATCCTCCGGGCTTCCACAAAACACCTTGGTAAGCTCCGGAGTGATCTCTTCTTCCTCCAACGTTTACAAGGTGAGAGAAGTCACCAAGACACTCTCTCTCACTAGCCTAGAGATTCCAATCACCAAGAATGGACGCACACAAGCTTCTCTCTAGTTAGATATAACCTATAGTTGGAGTACAAGAGGTTTTGAAGTGTGGAAGTGGTAGCTCTTGGTCTTGAATGCTTGAGAATGTGTAGTGAGGCTCTGGTGATCAAGACTTGTCGAAATGGCCGGTTGGAGGGGTATTTATAGCCAGCCCACACGAGATAGCCGTTGGAAAAGTGGGCAGACTTTGTCAGTTAACATCGGATCCTCCGATGCACCCCTTTATATGATCATCGGTCGAATTCCAAATTAGCTGATGTCACGTGTCAGATGTGACCGTTGGATATAGCCGTTGGATCTTTTAATCGACCGATGTTACTTCAATTTATCATCGGATGATCCGGTGTGTATATCTTCAGAATTGGGTCAGAAATATTGTCTCTGTTGAATTTGACCGATGTACACTTATTTCATCATCGGATGATCCGGTGTGTATATCTTCAGAGTAACTCAGATATCATCCTTCGGGTGAACTCAACCGATGTGCCACTTCCTTCACATCGGATGATCCGGTGTGTACTGGGCTCTGAGGTCTTCTTCTTCTGCCAACTCAAACTTGACCGATGTAGTCTTTTTGCAAGACATCGGATGATCCGGTGAATGCAACTTGTTTGCTTCGAGTTGTTTTGAGTTGATCTTTTAGAATCCTCTCGAGTGACCTCTTTGATACTTGTTTGAAATGATATTACGATGAGGTGTGAGCTCCTTGTGTTGCCAATTTTGATAAAGTAGAGTCGTTGTATGATTTCTTCATTTAGTTTTTATGAGTGTCGAGTAACCCCTTAGAATGGATCATTGAGGGGTCTCCATTTGTATCCAATGAGCAGTAGATGGTGTGAATAGATAGTTCATTAACGGTTGATGTGATATATGTGAAACCTCGCATCCACAAACTCATTAGTAATAACGAACGGTTGTCATTAATCACCAAAACCATATCTCACGGGGGCCTAGATGCTTTCAATCTCCCCCTTTTTGGTGATTGATGACAACACAACGAGTAGAGCATATAATTGAATTAAAACACAATGCTCCAAAAAGAAATATAACAGGTTCAAATTTGCAACACAAGTGGCTCGAAGGCTCAAATAATAAACGATAAGGCGTAAGAGCACAGAGTAGCACCCGGAGTACAATAATAGCAAATAATAATAACGATCAATCTCAAATAAAGTAGCAAAAGTATAGACATAGACACTCCCCCTAGAACTGAGCTAACCCTCCCCTGACTCTAGCTCTTCTCCCCCTTTGGCATCAAGACACCAAAAAGGAAAGTCGAGTGCCTACGACTCAGGCGCGCTCCTGGCGATGGTGAAGCGGTCGGCGTCGACGGTGCTGTCGTCGGAGCTGCTGGAGGTAGAGGTCGCTGGTGCTGGAGCTGGAGCGGGAGCTGGAGCTGGAGCTGGTGTGGGGGCTGGAGCTGGAGCTGGAGCTGCTGTGGGATCCGCTGAGGCTGCAGACGCCGGTGGAGGTACTGCCGGAAGAGGTGAGGACTGGAACGGCGTCGGCGGCAGTACTGGAGCTGGAGCTAGTGACGGTGCACCTGGAACCTGACCGAGCCCTGGGTGCTGAGGTGGAAGAGCGACTCCTGTCTGCTGATAGAGGTTGGTGACCAACCCCAGGATGCCCATCAGCATCTGCTGAGTCTGCTGCTGCTGGTCCAGAGTGCGTCGCGTCATCTGGTCGACAAGGTTGGTGAACCTGTCGGTGTCCTCTCGCCTCTGACGGGCGATCTCCAGCTGCATCTCCTGCTGCTGCCTCTGAAGCTCCTCCTGTCGAGCTGCCTGCTGCTCCTGCTGCTGAGCCATCCGCTGAAGTAAAGCAGTGAGCTCTGACGGCTGAGTCACCTGAGCCTCTGACACTGGAGGAGGTGAAGGTGGTGGAGCAGCTGAGCCTCCTGCCTCTGCGTCGTGCTGCCTCGGTGAGGGAGGAGCAGGAGGGAAGTACTCCTCGACACTGTCGCTGGTGTCGCTGTCCGACCACACGTGCTGTAGATCTCCTCCCTGAGCCTCTGCCTGTGCCAGCTCTGCGTCCTCCTGAGTCAGCTCTGCCCAGTCCTCCTCGGACAGTCTGGCTCGAACCTCACGCTCGACGGGACGGCCAAGGCGACGGTCTCCCGGAGTGGGGACTCGGTAGTAGCTGAATCGGGTCACATGCATCTCTGTCAGCTGAGAGACTCCTGGAGTGTCCTCTGGAACCAGCTGGTGAAGAAGGTGACAGATCCAGTGTCCAAAGACCAGCTGTCGTAGCATCCCAACTCCATCGGTGATCACGTCCTCCATCTCGCAGATCAGAATATCTATTATGTCGAACTCCATCCCGTTCATCACATAGAACAGGATGGTCTGCTGAAGGCTCGTGAATCCCTCCAAGTAGCCGGACCTCGGCAGCAGGGTACGTCTGAGGACGTGGTGAACTGTCCGGGCTGCTTGGGTGAGAAGAGCTGGCACCCTCGGCTGGTCAGGAGTGAAAGTCTGAGTGAACAGACCTCTGATCTCCTCGAAAGGCGGTGCCACTCCTCCAGTCAGTGGCCTCCTCGGCGGGTCTGCGTCTCCGTAGACTATCTGGTGCAGACACGTAGTAGAAAGCTCCACACCGAGCAGTCTGCCCAACAAGTCTCGAGACACGTCGTGGATCCGCCCCATGAACATGAAGTGGATCGAGCGACGGCCCTCAGAGATATAGAGTGTCGCGTAGAACACCCTGACCCACTCCTCGACGTAGGCACTCCTCTGGTGTGAGAGCAGATCCACAAGTCCTCTGTATCTCTCAAAGAGGGGCCTGATCCCGTGTCCTGCTGCCACTGCAAGCTGATCCCAGTCAATGCTGTTGTGCTGGAATAGCTTGTGACCCCGACGCCTGTAAGTCTCGTACAAGGACGCCTGTGTCAGGGTCCAGAAACGGGAGTCAACTCGAGAGTCCCTAGGCCGCGGGAACCACTCCTCAAGGATCACTGACCATCTGAGCTTCTTCAGTTGCCTAGCCTTCGTCTTCCTGTAGTCGGTGAGTCTGACATCCTCGGCAACACGGGCAGCTGTGTCCATCAGATGGATGGCCCTTTCGGCCTCTCTATCCTCGGCGCGGTCAGCCGCAGAAGGACGCCGACTCGCCGTAGGGGTCTGTCCACCCCCACGAGTCCTCGGGGTGCGCCGGCGGATGAGTGGCGGCACCTCGGTCTCCTCCTCGTCGGAGCCCTCGGGAGGCACCGGCTGGATCGGAGGCTGCTCCTGCCTCTGCCGGGACTCGCGGATCCGTAAGGAACCGCGATGGCCGCGCTCACGCTCCTCGGCGGCGCGAGCGGCCAACTCCGCACGACGAGTGTCCTTGGACACTTTGCGCTTCTTTGCGGCGGGCTCCTCAATAGCCTTGCCCTTTCCTTTGCGATCGCGACCCATCTTATCGTCGAATCGGTGAACCACGGCGGAATTCTAGCGGAGAGGGTGATGTGTGCCCGCGGCGAGTGGTGGAGGAGAGACGGCACATGCGGGAGGCGGCGTGCGCGGGAGACAGCGGAGGCAGCACCTGGGAGGCGGCGGCTGCGGCAGGGAGACGGTGACAGCTGCGGCGGGGAGGCGGCGGCGGCTGAAGGGCGGCGGCTGCGGCAGGGAGGCGGCGGCGACTGCGGCAGGGAGGCGGCGGCGGCTGCGACAGGGAGGCGGCGGCGGCTGCGGCAGGGAGGCGGCGGCGGCGGCGGCGCCTGGGAGCCGGCGGCGGCGGCTGGGAGACGGCGCGGCGCGGGAGACGGTGGTGGCGGCGGCGCAAGCGTCGGGCGGCGGCGGAGCTCGGGGAAAGGAAAAGAGAAAAACCGGAAGGGCGGCCGAACCACCTTTTAAACTGTACGGGCAAACCCTAGCTGCGCATAAAACACCGGATGGACCGATGATCATCGGAGGATGCATCGGTCGAGTTCAACAGAGAGTTGTTCCAAAACTCTCTTTGAACACCGGATGATCCGACGTTGAGTTGGCGATCATCGGTCGATTTCTGCAGGGCACCAGGAAGGCTAAACATCGGATGCTCCGATGCCTTCTGAAAAGAACTCATCGGTTGATTTGTGACATCTGACTTGATCTGAGCACTGAGGTGAAGCACCAATTGATCCGATGATCTGCTGGCCCTATCATCGGATAATCCGATGACTACAGAAAATCTAAGACTGCCCATATATGTCCTTTGACTTAAGCACACAAAGATAAGGATTGGTCTTAGGACTTTTTGGGCAACTCCTAACCTCTAATATAAGGCCTTAAATATAGTGCCACATATTGGCTAAGCCCTTAAGCAAAGAGAACACACAGGGTTAGGAGTGAAAACCATGAAAATGTAAGGCCCATGCTTTGTGAGCTAGAGTGTAGAGAACTTCTGTCTCTTTAAAGCATGTACCTTTAGAATTTTGCTCTATCCACATCATATGAGTTGAGTTATTGCATTTTGAACAAGTCTCCTTCTCATGATGTGGTTCCCCTTTGTGACAATCTACCGTATGCAATGCCAACCAAACTGATGCAAGATATTGAATGAGTGCAAGTCTATATGGTAGGAATCATGCAAGGCATAATGTAAATCTATCTTGCCAAGTTTAAACCTGCCAAAGGCTTCCTCAGGAAAAGCTATTTCTAGCTTGCCCCTATCCTTTGGGAGTTAGACAAGACCTATTTGATATGCAACCTTACATGAACATGGCAACTTACATGACGTTAGATGCATCTAGCACATTTAATTCACTTCTTAGTCTAGAAAAAGTTTTCTCGTCAAGTGGCTTAGTGAAGATATCCGCCAATTGTTCTTCGGACCTTACACCTTGCAAAGAGATGTCTCCTTTAGCCTCATGGTCCCACAAGAAGTGATGGCGAATATCAATGTGCTTAGTGCGGGAGTGTTGAACGGGGTTTCTAGTGATCTTAACCGCACTTTCATTGTCACAAAGGAGAGGCACACAATCAAACTTAATTCCAAAGTCCAAAAGGGTTTGCTTCATATATAGAATTTGGGCACAACATGCGCCGGCCGCTATATACTCTGCCTCCGCGGTGGACAAAGCCACGGAGTTTTGCTTTTTGCTCGACCAAGATACTAGGGAACGCCCAAGTAAGTGGCACCCACCGGATGTACTCTTGCGATCCACACGGCATCCGGCAAAGTCCGAATCCGAGTAACCCAAGAGATGAAAACTAGCGTTCTTGGGGTACCACAAACCTACACTTGGGGTATGCTTGAGATACCTAAGTATCCTAAAGACCGCCTTACGATGCGATTCTTTAGGTGCTGCTTGAAAGCGAGCACACAAGCACACACTAAACATGATGTCGGGCCTAGATGCGGTGAGATATAATAATGAACCAATCATGGAACGGTAATGAGATTGGTCAATAGGTTTACCGTCCATGTCCGCGTCGAGATGACAATTTGTTGCCATTGGAGTGCTTCTTGAGCTGCAATCTTCCATTTCAAACTTCTTCAAGAGGTCTTTGGTGTACTTTTCTTGGTAGATGAAAGTCCCCTCTTGAAGTTGCTTGATTTGAAATCCTAGGAAGAAATTGAGTTCTCCAATCATTGACATCTCAAACTCCCTAGACATCATAGTGCCAAACTCAAGACTAAGAGATTTGTTAGTTGAGCCAAAAATTATATCATCAACGTAAATTTGACAAAGAAATAAATCCCCGTTGATGTCCTTGGTGAAAAGTGTAGTATCCACCCTCCCGATCTTGAATCCTTGCATGACTAGGAAATCCCTAAGACGTTCATACCATGCCCTAGGTGCTTGCTTGAGCCCGTAGAGCGCCTTGTGTAACCTATACACATGGTTAGGATTCCTCGGATCTTCAAACCCGGGAGGTTGCTCAACGAAAACAAGCTCGTTAATATAACCATTTAGGAAAGCACTTTTCACATCCATTTGATAAAGCATAATATTGTGATGTGAAGCAAAAGCTAGGAGTATACGAATAGCTTCTAACCGTGCGACCGGGGCAAAGGTTTCTCCAAAATCTAGTCCTTCTACTTGTGAAAAACCCTTGGCCACAAGCCTTGCCTTGTTGCGGACCACCACGCCATTCTCGTCTTGTTTGTTGCGGTACACCCACTTCGTTCCGATGACGTTCTTGTCCTTAGGTCGCTCCTCCAGTACCCAAACTTCATTGCGGGTGAAGTTGTTGAGTTCTTCTTGCATAGCCATCACCCAATTTGGATCTTGGAGTGCTTCCTCAATATTTGTGGGTTCTACACACGACACAAAGGAGTAGTGCTCACAAAATGAAGCAACATGGCGAGAACGAGTACTTACTCCCCGTGACGGACTTCCGATGATTTGATCCATCGGATGTGCCTTGGAGATGCGCCCATGCCTCATAAGAGGTTGTGAGGCACTTGGTGGTGGTGAGGCATCTTGCTCATCTTGTGGTTGTACTTGACCTTGGACTTCTTCTTCTTCTTGGTGTTGTGTGGCATGTGAATCTTGTATTGGCAATGGATCATTTTTCTCTTCTTCTTCATCAATTTGAGGCGCCATGGAGGTGTTGATGTTGGAACTTGAGGCTCCCCCTTGATCATGGCTCTCCTCAACTTCGGGCTTGATGTCTCCTATGGTCATGTTCTTCATGGCTTCTCGTAGAGGCTCATCATCTATATCATCATGACCAAAACCCTCCTCTTGGGAGCCATTAGTCTCATCAAACTCAACATCACAACTTTCTTCAACTAACCCGGAGGTTTGGTTGAATACTCGATATGCTTTTGAGTTTGACGCATAACCAAGAAAGATACCAACATCACACCTTCTTTCAAACTTACCGAGCCTTTTCTTGCGGTAGATGTAGCACTTGCACCCGAAGACTCGGAAGTAGGAGATGTTGGGCTTTCTCCCAATGAGGAGCTCATATGGGGTCTTTTGAAGTAGTCGATGAAGGTAGACCCTATTTGCAGCATGGCACGCCGTGTTGATTGCTTCGGCCCAAAACTTCTCCGACGTGCCATAGTCATCAAGCATTGCTCTTGCAAGGGTGATGAGAGTCTTGTTCTTCCTTTCAACGACACCATTTTGTTGAGGGGTGTATGTGGCCGAAAACTCGTGCTTCACGCCTTCACGATCACACCACTCCCCAATGTTGTAGTTCTTGAACTCGGTGCCGTTGTCACTCCGGACCTTGATGATGGGAAGTTGAAATTCCCTTTGAGCTCGTTTAGCGAAGGTCTTGAAGATTTCCGGAGTTTCACCCTTGTCGCCTAGGAACAATGTCCAAGCATAGCGAGAGTAGTCATCAACAATAACAAGACAATAGAGGTTACCGCCAAGGCTTTGATACGTGGACGGTCCGAAGAGGTCCATGTGAAGTAGTTCAAGTGGCTTGGAGGTTGACACCATTGTCTTTAACGGATGGTGTGAGGCAACTTGCTTCCCGGCTTGACATGCGCTACAAAGCTTGTTCTTCTCAAATGTGACATCCTTCACGCCGGTCACCATCCCAAGCTTGAATGACTTCTTGAGCTTGCTCATCCCAATGTGAGCAATGCGCCGATGCCATAGCCACCCCAAACTAGTCTTGGTGAAAAGACAAGTGGTCAAGCTAGCATCCTTGTTGGAAAAGTCCACCAAGTAAAGATGTCCATGCCGAAAACCTTTGAATATTAGTTCTTTACTTGACTCACTAGTCACCACAACACCATTCTTGTCAAATGTGCATGTTAGTCCAAGATCACATAATTGTGCTATGGAAAGTAAATTGAAGCTAAGAGACTTAACGTAAAGCACATTAGAGATGGACAAATCATGAGAAATAGCAATTTTACCCAAACCAATTACCTTCCCCTTTGAGTTATCACCAAAGGTGACTTGTTCATGATTGCCGGGGTTTTCTATGGAGGTGAACATACCATCATTGCCGGTCATATGTTGAGTGCACCCACTATCTAGTACCCAATGCTTTCCTCCGGCTTTGTAGTTCACCTACACACATGAAGTTAGTTTTTGAGTTTAGGAACCCAAGCCAACTTAGGTCCCTGTATGTGTGATACAAGTGATTTTGGAACCCAAAGTTGCTTGGGGAGCTTCCCCTTCATGCCCTTGATGTCTTTGCCGATGAACCTTGCCTTCACCTTTCCGCCTACTTTGTTCAATAGATAGTGATAATCATTGAAAGTAGATTTGTAGTTAGGAGGCAATTTGGGAGAAGGACGGTTGGGAAGAGGACACTCCCTCGTGTGATGTCCGGTGACCTCACAGTGTTGGCAATATGACCCAACTTCCTTGATGAAGCTTGTCCTAAGCTCCGGTGAGGGCACCTTTCCTTTGTTGGGTACCGGGAAGGATCCAAGTCCTCTCTTGTTGAAGCTTTTTGCTTGTTGGTAGAGGATTTCCTTGTGCTTATCCTCCCCCTTAGAGAGTCTTGCCACACTAGTGCGAAGACTTTCAATTTCGTCCATTAGTTCCTTCTCCCTAGGGCTTGCTTTCAAAGGCAAAGACTTATCCAAAACATTAGTGGCATGTGAATTAGATGATATTTTGCCATCAAGGGTTTCTTTCTTTGTGTTTTTCAGTTTAAGTTTAATAGCTTCATAAGCACGGTTAAGCACTTCATGTTCTTGAATCAACTCATTGTGCTTTGCCAAGAGTGCTAAGTTAGCTAAGTCAAGATCATGATACTTAAGCTTGATTGTAGCATTTTCATCCTCGATTTGTTTGACATTTAATTTGAGCGTGTCATGCTCTTTAAGTATGGTTACATACTTGTCATGCAAATCGAGGTTAGCACTTTCAAGCTTAGCACGAGCTAGCTCAAGAGCCTTAACCTTAGCCTTCTCCCTTTTTATCATGGCATGATATTCACTAATCATGGATGCTAATTCATCGGGTGAAAGCTCCTCATCATCATCGCTAGAGTCTTCACATACCTTTGAGTTACCTTTCGCCATTAGGCACATAGGAGGTGGACGAAGAGGGGAGTCATTCTTGTTGACGATGGCGAGGCCCGCCAAGTTTTCTTCAATTTCACTATCTTCGTCGCTTGACTCTTCATCCGTGATCCACTCATTTGCTTCACACATGAAGACCTTTTGAGGCCCTCTTCTTTTCTTTGGAAAGAGCTTGGTTTTCTTGCCTTTGTCAAATTTCTTCTTTCCAAAGGAGCGCTTGGGATTGACCTCCTCTTCATCATCACTTTCTTCTAGCTTGTGATGCTTGCCGATTTCCTTTCTTTTGTCCGGTCTTGGGCAGTCATATGATATGTGGCCTAGATCACCACAGTTGTAGCACGTCTTGTTTTCATCTTTTCTTGGCAAGAAGGCTTTCTTTTTGGGATCAAAAGAGTATCCCTTCTTTGCAATCTTAGAGTTGAGGCGTGAGAATTTTCTCATCATCAAGGCAAGCTCATCATCATCATCTTCACTTGTTTCTTGCTCTTCTTCACTTGAGCTAGGCTCAACCATTTTCTTCTTCTTGGGAGTTGTCTTCTTGGTTGACGCCTTGAGAGCAATGGTTTTTGATGATGACTCCTCCATCATTCCAAGTACGCTCATTTCATGAGCATGAATTTCTCCAATGAGCTCCGAAACTTCAATGTTGTCTAGTGACTCTTTTTGGAGCATTGAATTGATAATGTTGTACTTGGGCTTGGGTAGAAGCATGAGGATCTTGCGATTTATGAGTCCCTTGCCAAGAGAAGCAATATCAAGTGCGTTAATTTCCTCAATGAGCACATTTAAACGAGAAAACATTTGATTAACGTTTTCATGAGGAAGCATCTTAAATTCATCATATTTTGATTTAAGCATGTGATATTTGAGTTCTTTGACACGAGATGAGCCCTCATGTATTTCAACTAGACATGCCCAAATTTCACATGCTTTTTCCTTGCTAGCAATCCTAGCAAAAACATCTTGACTAATGCATTCATATATGGCATTTCTAGCCTTAGCATCCCATTTTAATTGGTCTCCAACATAGTCAAGATTTCCAAACCCCGCATGGGTCGCTTCCCACACTTCGGGAGCAATTGCCTCAAGGTAAGCGCGCATGCGTGCTTTCCAATAAGCAAAATTCTTGCCCTCGAAGGTAGGAACCGAACCCCCATTCTTGGCCATTTTTGCTCTCTAGCGGTGAAGCTAGAATGATCTAATGAGCAACCTTGCTCTGATACCAATTGTAAGGATCGAAACGCCCAAGAGGGGGGGGTGAATTGGGCTTTTTAAAATTTTAGAGCAATTTAAAACTTTAATGGTTGAAGCCCAATTCCCTATGCAAACTAAGTACGCAAGTAAGAGAGTTAAGTGCGGAACAGTGAAAGCGTAATAGTAAGGAGTGAGGAGAGAAATGCAAACTCCCGCGGAGACTCGGAGACACGGCGATTTTTCCCGTGGTTCGGTAAGATCATAAAAATCTTCCTACATCCACGTTGTGGCACCCACCAAAGGGTATGGCCACTCCCAAGTCACCAAGACAAGGGAATCCACTATCTTTCTCCGTTCGCCCTCTCCGGCAAGGTGGAGCTCAAGCCTTGTACAACGGTGATCCTCCGGGCTTCCACAAAACACCTTGGTAAGCTCCGGAGTGATCTCTTCTTCCTCCAACGTTTACAAGGTGAGAGAAGTCACCAAGACACTCTCTCTCACTAGCCTAGAGATTCCAATCACCAAGAATGGACGCACACAAGCTTCTCTCTAGTTAGATATAACCTATAGTTGGAGTACAAGAGGTTTTGAAGTGTGGAAGTGGTAGCTCTTGGTCTTGAATGCTTGAGAATGTGTAGTGAGGCTCTGGTGATCAAGACTTGTCGAAATGGCCGGTTGGAGGGGTATTTATAGCCAGCCCACACGAGATAGCCGTTGGAAAAGTGGGCAGACTTTGTCAGTTAACATCGGATCCTCCGATGCACCCCTTTATATGATCATCGGTCGAATTCCAAATTAGCTGATGTCACGTGTCAGATGTGACCGTTGGATATAGCCGTTGGATCTTTTAATCGACCGATGTTACTTCAATTTATCATCGGATGATCCGGTGTGTATATCTTCAGAATTGGGTCAGAAATATTGTCTCTGTTGAATTTGACCGATGTACACTTATTTCATCATCGGATGATCCGGTGTGTATATCTTCAGAGTAACTCAGATATCATCCTTCGGGTGAACTCAACCGATGTGCCACTTCCTTCACATCGGATGATCCGGTGTGTACTGGGCTCTGAGGTCTTCTTCTTCTGCCAACTCAAACTTGACCGATGTAGTCTTTTTGCAAGACATCGGATGATCCGGTGAATGCAACTTGTTTGCTTCGAGTTGTTTTGAGTTGATCTTTTAGAATCCTCTCGAGTGACCTCTTTGATACTTGTTTGAAATGATATTACGATGAGGTGTGAGCTCCTTGTGTTGCCAATTTTGATAAAGTAGAGTCGTTGTATGATTTCTTCATTTAGTTTTTATGAGTGTCGAGTAACCCCTTAGAATGGATCATTGAGGGGTCTCCATTTGTATCCAATGAGCAGTAGATGGTGTGAATAGATAGTTCATTAACGGTTGATGTGATATATGTGAAACCTCGCATCCACAAACTCATTAGTAATAACGAACGGTTGTCATTAATCACCAAAACCATATCTCACGGGGGCCTAGATGCTTTCAGACGCTTGACTTAAGTGAGTCAAGTTGTGCTTCAAGATTCTTGTGAGCTTTGGTCAAGCTTACAAGTTCATCTTGAAGCGCTACATTCTCACTTTTAAGCTGAACGCATGTCTCCTTGCTCATGGCAAGTTCGCTTTCAAGTGTTCTACACTTTTCTCTCTCAAGTTCAAGAAGTTTCTCAATCTCAAGGTTTCTTTCCTTTTCAAGGATAAGCAATTCTTCTTGTTGGTTGAGAAGCTCTTCTTGTTCAAATATTTCATCCGATAGCATTTTCATTTTAGCTATAGCCTTTTTGTTTAATCCTCTAAACATGAATTCATTTTCACTGCTACTATCGAAGTCACTATCATCTTCAATATGTAACTTAGAAGGTTTAGTCATTACCTTGCGCTTTCCTTCCTTTGCCATGAGGCATGTGTGACTTCGGCTCTTCCAATCACCTTTGTTTGGCAAGAGTGATTTCTTCATGGTTGGCCTCTTGATGGCTACGGTTGCCACTTTTTCTTCATCTTCGGAGGAGGATTCTTCATTTGAGTCCCATTCTTCTCCGATGTGGGCTTGTCCATATGTCTTCTCCTTTGTGAAGAATTTCTTGTCTTGCGGCTTCCCATCCTTCTTCTTTCTCTTGTCATCTTCCTTGCTATGGGGGCAGTTCACAATGAAATGCCCATGTTCTCCACAGTTGTAGCAAGTCTTCTTTGTTCTTGACTTGCCTTTGTCTTTGCTCTTGTTCTCATAGTGATGGCTTCTCCTTCTCCTCATCAACCTTTTGAATCTTTTGATGAAGAACGCCATTTCTTCATCATCCATGTCTGTGCTCTCATCATCACTTTCTTCATCTTCACTTGTGAGTTGTGTTTCTTTTGCCTTGGACTTGGATGTGGCCTTGAGATTAATGCCCTTCTTCTTGGATGAAGTGATCTTGGCTAAGTCACTGACGTGTTGGGCTTCCTTCTCCATCATCTCATGGTTAATGATCTTCCCTAGCACTTCATCCGGAGTCATCAAATGAAAGTTTGGACTTTCCCGGATTAAGGTGCATAGGGTCACATTGCGAGGCATAAATGCTCTTATCATTCTTTTAACCACCTCATGGTCATTCCATTTCTTGCATCCGTACGCCCGACTCTTGTTGACAAGAGTTTTGAGTCGGTTGTACATTTCTTGAGGTGTTTCACCTTCTTCCATGGCAAATCTTCCAAGCTCTCCTTCTATCATCTCAATCTTAGCTTCCCTCACGGATCGGTTTCCTTCATGCGCAATCTTGAGGGTGTCCCAAATATCTTTGGCGAGTTCCAACCCATCTACCTTGTTAAATTCTTCAATGCTCAAAGATGAGTTGAGCACGACTGCTGCTTGTGCATTGCGATGGATTTGTTGTTCTTGTTCTAGAGTGAGTTCATCCTCGTCTTCGGGGATATCTATACCTGTACATACCACATGCCAAAGACTTGGGTTCAAGGAAATTAGATGCAACTTCATGTTGTGTTTCCACATTGTATAGTTACTTCCATCAAAGTGAGGTGGTTTGCCTAGAGGAATTGATAAATAACTGGAATGAGAATTTAGTCGTTCATAGTTAAAAGGATATCGCGAGTAGTCTTGTTGAGTACTCTTGAGTTTCTTCTCTAACTTCTCCTTCTTTTTCTTTTTAGCCTCCTCCTTCTTTTTGAGGAGTGCCGTGAGACGAAGAACTTCTTCATCTTCTTCTGAGCTTGTAATGTCTTGCGGAGGAGCAACTGCGGGAGGTGGGTTAGAACCTTGTTCTTCAAAGTTGCTCGAACTTGCTCCTTTTCCCTTGTTGAGATCAATTTGGCTACCGACCTTGTCCCCCATCTCCTCTCCAAGCGGTTAAGCTTTTGTGGAGAGTTAGGCTCTGATACCAATTGAAAGTTGCCTAGAGGGGGGTGAATAGGCTAATAAAACCTGAAATTAAAATAAACAGCGGATAAAACCAGAGTAGGCCGGACTAGTCCGGTATGAGGTCGGACTAGTCCGGTTTAAGCCTAATTTTTGTTTTAGGTTTCCTTTTAAATTTGTTTGAGCTGAAAATATATGTTAGTCAAATGATATAACAAATTAGTTGAGAATAATTAGTTTGCAAAATAATAGAACAATTTGCGGGAAATAACACAATGAATGCTTGACAAGTAATTCTAGTGAGCAAGTAAGATAGTAGAGAGGACAAGAGACACGATTTATCGCGAGGTTCGATTCCACACAGGAATCTACGTCCTCGTTGAGGAGTCCACCAAGGACCGGATCTTTTCCAACCCTTCCCTCACCGAGCGATCACCAAGATCAAGCCCGGGCTTTCTCACTATCAATCGAATGTGAATACAATGCTTTTAGGGGCTACTCACACTTTGAGGCTCCCTAAACCAACCAGGTAGTTCTAGAATTCAAAGTACAAATGTTAAGAACTCAAAAATAGTTAGAGTGCAAGAGAATCAAACCGAGAGCTCAAAACGTTGGTCACCGCGTCTTTCCTCTCACAAAACCACTAACTCCTTAAGATCCGATCTTAGGGGTCTAGAAGGTGAGGAAAGAGGCTTAGAAGAGCTCTAGGAATGAGTTTTCAGCGCTTGGGTTCGTGTCACTTCAATTCTCAGCCGGGGGGGTCTCCTTTTATAGAAATCCTGGCATTTAGTCATTACCAACTAAAGTCCGGACTAGTCCGGTCCCGACCCCGGACTAGTCCAATCTTGAGGGACCACTCACGTCACAGCTTACCAAATAAAGTTTTAGTGATTGTTGGATTCAAACAGTCATGAATCCCCAGACTAGTCCGGCCAAGAGCGGACTAGTCCGATCTCAATCAGGAACCTTTGTTCCGTATGAGAACAGACTAGTCTGGTATGGGCGGACTAGTCTCATAACGGCTCTGACTCACATGATAACCGGACTAGTCCGGCCTGGGACGGACAAGTCCGAACTCACTCAGAGAATTTTTATCCGGTCTAAAACGGATTAGTCCGGGTAGGAACGGACTAGTCCGGCCATTTGTCCGGACAAGTCCGGTCTTCCCTTTTCTTCATATCTATGACTACTTCGTCTCATGATTCTAATGTTCTATCCTTTGTTTGAGCTCTCTAGTGATTCTCAAGCACTCTAAAAGAGAAGACCCTATACACAACTAGAAAAATGTGAAGATTAATAGAAAATGCTATTTTCTATTCTTTCAAGTCTTCTTCTTTTCCTTTTGCTTCTTGAGAGACTCCATATCTATTTCTTTGATAAACACCTGTGCTCATACTCAGTAGAAACTTATTAGCATCTTAATTGTCGTCATCAATCAACCAAAACACCGGGGATTATCTAGATGCACTTTCAGTTACACAAACTTATTGTATATGGAATGAATTGTTATATACATTTGAAATATGCACTATGATCACAATACCACAATTACCACTTAATTAAAAAACTCAGTGATTGCATACATTACGAAGTTCATTAAATAAGTGTACTTTATCTGCCTCTCTACTCCTATGATATATAGGGTAGACAACACTTATTTATGAACAGAAAATAAAGTTGATAATACAATGGTGTGTCTATGATGCAGGTAATGGCTAAACTACGAGCACCAACCTACGCCAAACACACCTTAGTTGAATGTAAAGCCGAGTATTGAGTACAAATGGCTCATGTAGATTCTATTGAGTGCAACGGAGGTATTTTCCCTTGCGCGGAGTGCTCTCTCACGTAAACGCTCCCGCTCATCCTCTCTTACCTACCGAGCAATACGTTCCTCCTTCTGAACCTTGCGACAATACTTTTCCTCAACTTGTCGAAGTTCTTCCTGACGCTTGCGATGACGCTCCTTATGTTCATCTCTCCCCCTCCTCTTTTGTTGAACCCGATTTTCGGACTCCAACTCGTAGTGAAGTCCCTCCAAGCAGCTTTATGCATCGCGTGTACGTACTCGGCGTCTTGTGTTAATTGTTCGTGGTCAATGTACTGTGTCAATTCACAAAGAGGCAATGGGGACCACATGATTCAATATGTCGTTATCAACATTCGAATTGAAATGTGAATGTGAAATTGATAGAATCCTGAAGTAGGTATGTTACCTGACGTCTATCATTTGGAAAAAATGGCAGTCCTATGAGGGGGGTCATATTCATAGTTGTTACACATCCACGGTCTCAAACCATAGAAAACCCCAACCTAAGATCTCTTAAAAACCGACAATCAGTGCCACATAGACACATTGACGGTTGTAAGCCCTCTGGAATGTCGACTCTTTCTTTGTTGCTTGGTGGTGAGTAACGTGAGTCCATGATAACACAATGTATGGAACGGGAGTGTTTGTGGCGTGAGGTGAGTTTTTGATGTGCGATTGTGTTGAAGATGTGGGGTCACTCTTTAATAAACTATCGAAACATGTAGTCATCCAATAGGTGGACGATCCATCAGGTGGACGACTCGTCCATCAGGTGGACCACTCGTCCACCAGGTGGACAACTCGTTCCACAAAGGATCTTGATGCTTCCTTTGTTGTCTGAGGCACTCGTAGCCATACATTGGAAATTAAATGTTTATTAAAATTGAAGGTACAAGAACATACATCGTAAGGATACATTGGGACCATACATTGGAAGCATACATTAGGAGCATGCATTGGAAACAATAATCAGATGTAGTTTTAACTAGTAGGTTTTGGCTTGTGGTGAGGACATTCGCAAGACATGTTGTTGCACACGGTACTAGTACCTATGTACTCGAATAGCCGTGACTTCATTTCCACTAGTTCGCCTACCATTTCTCGGTTTCAATCTTGTAATTATTTGATGTAATCTTCAGTTGGCTTGATAGGCGGTGGATCAACCCATAGTTTGTATTTGCAACTACCAATATTGAAGTAGCACTAGAGAAACAGAAATGAAAGTCAAAATATGATGATATGTCAGCTCATAAATAATACATAATTTCAACTTACTCCACCGTTAGGGCAACAAAAGAATCGACAACTGCTGCCCTCTCTTCCATCCATCATTTGCACAACGCAATCAGGGCCACATCGGCACTTAGGACACTCTTCTTTTGTACTATCATATGGATGAAGAGGATCGAACACACCAAAATCACTCTTCCTTAGAATCGAGAACTCGTCAAGTTGTGGTTCATACCACGCAGGACCACCCACTATGTAGTTCTCAGGCACCGCTCTAATGTTCCCCCTACTCTCCTGCCATGACCTCTGCTCTCCATCGTTTGAGTACTGACGAAAGTTCTTGGTGTCCCCCTTCTCCTCTCTTCTCCCACTCTCAAGTGGGGTTTGTGACTCCCATGGTGCTGTGGCCATTATAGGCCGCGAGTCATCCACCCCGTGGACGACTCGTCCATGGCATGGATGACTCACCACGTCGGTCCAACGGCTTGTGACTATTGGGCCGACTTGGCGGCAATCGTCCGTGGCCTGTGTACGACTTAATCCAATGTTGTGCGCTCTATGGACCAAGAATACGAGTATAGACGGAAGTTCTTGGTGGCATCCTTACAAAAAAAGAACGGTGATCAGAAATTGTTGTTACTCTAAATACACATGATACACTACTAAAGATACAACATCAACGCCTAGCGCGCTTGCCACATCGTCTAAAAGCCCTCCGCGCCGCTCGAACATGGTCAGCATCATGCGTCAAGGGGTCCGACGGGTTGTTGGGCCTAGGTATTGCTGTCGGCATCGCGTCCTGCATCGGCTGGGTCGCCTGTGTCGGCTCTGGAGCTCCTTGTGTCTGAGGAAGTGTGTCTGCTATAGTATCGGTAACATAGGCTTCCCAGTCGAAGGAGGCTCCGGAATCCTGCTACGCAGCATCGGAACCGTAGGACGGGTCATCCAAACCTATAATTTATTTTCAGTTATTAGATTTACAAATAAATAATCATATTTTACAAAATTACCTTTGTGCAATCCGTACAGATGCATGAATATTTTATTCTTACTAGATTACCTTTGTGCAAGTCGTACAGAGACCTCAATACGTAGCTACTAGCACAGCTGAACCCCAACTATACTACGATACTACGTTAGAGGGATTGTCCGCTATTTCCCTCGCGAAATAGACGAGACGTTTGTCGCAGGAGTCCCCATGTGAATCTGTGAACATTATCCACCCGAACAACCACAGAAGGTATGCCTCCAAGTGTCTCGAGACCGAGTAATCTTCCACATCGGGGTGGATGTTCTTAGGCTAAAACAAACAATATAGATATAGAACAATTATTATTAAAAAATGAATACTGTAAATATAATTCTATGACACTTACCTCGTACTTTTGCAACCAACTCTTCAGCAAACCGTGTTCCTATTTCTCTAGAATCAGTCTTATCGGACCGTCCCTTTGAGTGTACCTCGGGTGAGGGACGACATACATTTTCTAGGCCTTGGACTACATCAAAACTAACTCGATAGAGAAACCAGTACCAATTGTCAGCATTTTAACTCTCAACAAAAGCAAAGGCCACAGGAACAACACACATTCGTCACGGTGTCTTCATCTTCATCACCTCTAATATCAACGTCGCTTGAGCAATACTCTTGAATTGCGGAGAAAATTTTGTCCATCACTTGATGTTGAGTGAAACCCTTCTTTTTCACATTCGAAGCATCGTTGAGAGCTGCCACTTCCTCTCCTTCTTGTTCTCACATTTTGCAATGCTTTTGAGAACCGAGTAGAGAGAAGTGCTAGCTCCTCCTCCGGAAACTCTTCAATCTATTCAAGGGTTAGAGAGGACAACAAAGAAAGTGTACCACAAGATGAAGATTTGCTAGAACTAGGCATGTGACGTTGTGAAACAAAAGCAAGAGACGTATTGGGATTCTTACGTGAGATTATGTCAATTTCATGAGTTTTCAATTTAGAATATAGCACATCTAAAGTAAGTGTACTCATGACAGTACATTCACAAATACATGTAACTTTCATCTCCCAAATTGACATGTCTAATGCACTTAACAATTGCCTAGCATTTTCAGCATCGGAAAAATTAACATTGACACTACGCAAGTTGCTGAGAATTTTATTAAAGCGAGCAAATAAATCGTCGATGGACTCACCTAGTTGCATCTCAAAGCGCATATATTCTTTCTTGAACATATCTTGCCTTACCTCCTTGATCGTGTTGGATCTTTCGTGGTAGTCGCAAAGTGCTTTCCACACATCATATGCAGATCGGAGGTGTGCAACACGATCAAAGTCGCTTTGAGTCAATCCTTGGATGATCAAGTTGCGAGCCTTGTTATTGTTGTTGACATCCCTCATGTTCGCAACCGTAAATTGATCGTTTGATGGCACGTCGAAGGATATGTAGACATTTCCCCATATGGCGAATCCTTGCGCTTGTATGTAAGCCTCCATACGAGCCTTCCAAACCTGAAAATCAACGCCATCGAAAACCCAAGATTTTGTGGAGTATTTCTTCATGTTGATTAGCGAAAACACATACAAATCAATGAGATTAGAGCACCGTGGATCTGATACCAATTGTAGGATTGAAGAGTACATGAAAAGCTACCATAGGGGAGGTGAATGGTAGATTAAAACTTTTTATGCGGAAACTACAAAAACCCCTCGCAGAAAATAGATCTGATAAAGAAACTGTGTGCTTGACTGTTTTTGACGTGTTCAAACATGACTAAACTAGTGGAGATTATATATAATCATGTCACGAAGTCACTGCAACAAGAATCACATGAAAACACTAAGTAGAACTTGAGTTATGATCAAAAGACTATTTTTTGAATAGAATGAACGACCGTAACGGATGTTGGCTCAATCCGAAGGAAATTATGCGGAAGCTTTGCAGAATTATTATGAAGCTATGCGACTAGAAATTGATCCCTATGATCGAAGTTATATACGAAGGTCAATCTGTTCTACCCGATTTTAAAAACAGATCCGCAACGCTGCAAAGAAACTCGTGTAGATAAAAGAACCACAAATACAATGACTGAAATTTTCAAAGGTTATAAATGATCAAGTTGTGAAGACAACTGAAAAAGAATCACGTCAATTGGATCAGTAAAATGCGAGTTATGATCGAAATACTGAAGCAACGTCGGTCTGTCCAGAAACTTGCTGAGGAAAAACTTGTCTGGAACAAGTCGGACGAACAAGGCACCAAAGCTCCTCTAAACTACCAATTTTATTGATCAAAACTCAAGAGAAGCAGACATAAGTCCTGCTCCCACGAGCCTTAGCCTCCCTTGCTTATATAACCAGCCTAAGGCCAACCCTATCCAAACTAGGACTCCTACTACTACTTGGATTCAAACTCTAACTTTCCAAAACTGCTCAAGACTCTTATATACACAGATAGAAGCAATCTTAAGACTTCCAAACACCTTAGAAACACCCCAAACATTCCTAAAACAACTCTACTTCGTGCCTAACACGAAATCCTATTATAACCAACTCGAAATTTTCCATAAACGAACCATAACCGCTTCAGCCGCAGCCTGAGCACAAAATCCAGCTGGTTGAACCTTTTCAACCATATATTCACTTCCTATCTCTTCACCACACCTTGGAACAATGTAGCCACGTCCATGCACCCATTGCATACGTGCAAACACTTTCCAAAACGTTCACAAACACCTTCATATGCTGTTCTAGGCCCAAACATGCTGCGTGAGCTCCCGATCAGCTAAACCACAATTCCTCCCGAACTTGATTGTTGAACCTCATCTTCTCCCTAAGACTAGTTCAAGGATCTCCATTACTAGCTATGTTTGAACTCAAGCAACACCTGCACATGAACAACATCCACTTTTTTTGAGCACAAGTCCGCGACTTGACTCACGCTATTCGAAAACCACAACACCTTACATGAGCACCTCACATAAGCATGTTGCAAACCATTGCAATGTTTTAACCACCATAATCAGCCATAACACATTAAAAACTTAGTAAGAGAATACTAATCAAACATTCCATAAGCCAAGAAGCAAGTTCGAAACATTGCAAGTTATAAAAAGAGTGGCTGAAAATTAAACATTATGAAAACAGCTATTCTGTAGTGACAATTACTTTTGAAATGCAACGAGAAAGTTCGAATAATCCAAAGCGAGTGTTTCGGCAATATTCAAAACTTTGAATGTAAATCCTCACTTTTATTCTAATTGCCAATGTATTCAGCACACATAGATCTCACAAAAGTGCCTGAGGGCACCAATGTGACCGTTCTGCAGGCGCTCACACGACTTATGGCGATGAAGTCCAAGTACAATTTTGCTAACAATTGCTACAATGGTACCTTGAAGTTGATCAGTGATATCCTTCCATCAAATTATAAGATGCCTAAAGACTTATACCAATCTAAGAAGCTTTTGGCTGGTCTGGGCATGAATTATGAGAAGATTGATGCGTGCGAGAATAATTTCATGATGTTTTCGAAGGAACACAAGAACAATACTCACTGTATGCATTGCAAAACATCTAGATATGTGCGGGTTCTGAGCAATGATAGTGAGGAAATAACTACAAAAGTACCGATCAAACAACTTCCGTACATGTCTGTCACGTCAAGGCTTAAACGGTTATTTCTATCCCAAGAAACAACGAAGCAGGTGAGGTGGTATTCTGAAGGGATACATGAGAGCGATGACAAAGATGTTGTGGCGCATCCTTTGGAAGGTGCGGCTTGGCAAGCTCTAGACCGTTTTGATCTGGAGTTTGCAAGAGATCCTAGAAATGTTCGCCTTAGGTTGTCAACAGTTGGTTTCACTCCTTTCAGCACCAGTAACAACTCATACTTTTGTTAGTCTGCTTTTATTATGCCCTACAATCTTCCTCCCAACATGTGCCTGAAGAAGGATACATATTCCTCACGGCCGTCATTCCTGGTCATAAACATCCAAAGAATAAAATCAATGTGTTTATGCAGCCGTTGATTGAAGAGCTGAAAGAGCTATTGCAAGGGGTAAAGGCATATGACAGTCACCTGAAATGTGAATTTACCTTATGTGTTGTGTATCTATTGTCGATTCATGATTTGTTGGCATATGGTATTTGGGCTGGTTGGTGTGTCCATGGACAGTTGTGTTGCCCCATATGTATGGATGACACTAATGCCATCACGCTGAAATATGGAAAAAAAGTCACTTTCTTTGATTTTCATCGATGATTCCTTCCTTCAAACCATCCTTTCAGGAGTCGTACACAATCATTCTGGAAAGGCAGAACAATTACAAAAGAACCATCTCGTCGATTGACAGGCAAACAAAAAATGACATGACATGTAAAGTTAAAAGAGTCCATAGAAGGTGGGTTCGAAGGGTACGGTAAAGAACACAACTGGACTCATATTTCTTTTCTTTGGGAGCTATCATACACAAATGCACCGCTTTTACCGCACAACATAGATTTGATGCACTAGGAGCGTAATGTCGCTAAAAGCATCATAAGCACATGTTTTGATTTTACTGGTCAAAACAAAGATAATTTGAATCTGAGTAAAGACTTAGATGATCTTTTTGATCGTCCTGAGCTTGAGGTTAGAACAAATGAAAGAGGATATGAAAGTAAGCCACGAGCTCTATACTGTGTCAAGCCAGAAGAAAGAAAGCAAGTACTTTGTTGGTTGAGAACATTGAATGAAGTTTCCAGACCGCTAAGTAGCTAACATAAGACGATGTGTTAATCTCAGCACCTGTAAACTCAACGGGTTGAAGAGTCATGATTATCCTATTATAATGGAAAGACTTGTACCTGTAATGTTTTGTGGCTGCTTCAAACCCGATTTTGTGGAAGATATTTGATGAACTTAGCTACTTTTATTGGCATATTTGTGCTAAGGAAGTGTTGAAGAAGATGATGCGACACTAGGAGAATGAAATTGTTGTGCTTGTATGTAAGATAGAAAAAGTTTTTCCGCCTATATTTATAAATGCTATGCAATATTTTTTGGTGCATTTACCTTATGAAGCGTTGGTGGCAGGACCTGCACAGTTCAGATGGATGTATAGTCAAGAAACAGAATTAAAAAAACTTAGAGCTACGGTGCGCAACAAGGCAAGAGTTGAGGGGTGTATTGCAGGGGCATTTGCAGCTAAAGAGATTACAAACTTCTCTACCAAATATTTCTCACGTGCGAACAACATGAATGCATCTACGACACGATATCACAATGTAGGAAAGCAACCTACGACTGAGCGTAGGATTTTTCATTGGAAGGGTAAAGGTGTTGGGGCTGGCACTTCTCATTATATTTTGGAGCTATAGAGGAACTAGACAATGTTTTACATGTACTTCAAAACTGAGGAAGTGTTACCATTTTTTGAAGTGTTCGACAAGCTATTTTGGACATCTTCTCGAAGACCTACGTAAAGTCAATTGGATAAGCTACGTCAGCAAGGCATAAATAGTGGCCCAAGCTTTGCGAACTGGTTCCATGGACATGTAATTTTTGTATCCTTCCTTTGTTCTTCAATTATAGTTCACATGGTTATCACGTATGTTGGTACCCTATAGACTGGGTACCCCCATGTGGAGGCTTGAAGAGGCCCCATATCCTGCCTCTCCCTGTGGTGGGCTCTAGCACCAACACGTGTCCTTGGCCCCGGACCTGGCCTCCCCGCTGAGGCAAGGTCCAGTGCTACCACGTGTCCCCGGGCTCCGGGTCGGATTTCCCAGCTGAGGATGGTTTCGGAGCCGCCATGTGCCCATGGCCTCGGACCTGGCCTCCTCACTGAGGCAAGGTTCGGCGCTACCACATGTACCCAGGCTTCGGGCCGGACCTCCCTGCTGAGGCTAGCCCTGGAGCCGCCACGTGTCCTTGGCTCCAGACCCGGCGTCCCCGCTGAGGCAAGGTATGGCGCTGCCACATGCCCCCGGGCTCTGGGCCAGCCCTCCCTGCTGAGAAGGGCTCTAGAGCCGCCATGTATCCTTGGCCTAGGACCTTGCCTCCCCGCTGAGGCAAGGTCAGGTGCTGCCATGTGTCCACGGGCTCCGGGTCGGACCTCCCCGCTGAGGAGGGCTCTGGAGCCACCACATGTCCTTGGCCTCGGACCTGGCCTTCTCGCTGAGGCAAGGTCCGGCGCTGCCACGTGTCTCCAGGCTCCGGACCTAACCTCCCCCGTGAGGAGGGCTCTGGAGCTGCCACGTATTCCATGATCTGTCGTGGGCTATGGGCCTCAAAAGTTAAGGATGACGTGCGCAGTCTAGTCACGCATTGATGACTCGCGCCTTCCCCAGAAGTATGGCCCGTGGTGCACGCCTCCACCCACTCCTGCCAGTCATTACAGTGACAGGACAGGGTGGCATGGCGTGACAACGGCATAGTGTTGTACGACGTGACAATGGCACAGTGCTGCACAACTGACCAAGTAGGACGCAGCGACAAGACGGGGCCTTCACACGCCATCATCAACCGCTACTTGGTCAGAGGCGCCTGACGTGTCAGGCGACGTGCCTTAACTCCATCGACAGTGACACTGCTTGTAGCTGTAAATACCCTAGACCATGTATAGGGTACGGACAACCGCGGGGCCATCTGTCGGGCCCCGGGCCACATTGTAACTGCCCTGATCTTGTGTAAGGGCCTCAGTTTTTGACACTCGTTTGCAGTGTTCATCACCACACCACACACCTCATTTGAGGAAGAATGATGAACACAAATGAAGAGCAAGTAACAATTATCAACATGCTCATTAGAGAACAAACTTACACATTGCAAAAGTGGTATTTCCCACATGTGATATAGATGGGCTGGACATATGAAAACTCCTACATTTTACTGAGGATGTCCATGCCAAGTTTCACCCAAATTCAAAACCTTTTTGAGGTCAGTTTGGGTATAGTTAGGAAGGGGGCAGTTTGAAACCATATCCAAATTCAAACTGTTTTTATCCAATGAATTTAAAAGTGGGGGGCATATTCTTGCTCAGCACATTTTTGTGAGCTCACACACCAATTTTCACTCCATTTGGAGTTGATCTTGACATGAGCTAAGGGGGAGAAATTCAAACTTTATTTGAATTTCAAACTGAACTTGTGCTGAAATTCATTAAAACCAAACCTCATTTGAACTTTGATCAATTCAAATGGCCCATAGGTGAATAATTTGAATTGCCAAGGGTAGTATGGGGTTCACTGTTTACAACAGTGATTAGGAGTAAATTTCAGAGGTTAAAATGGGGGGTGGGACCCACATGTCAGCCTCTACCTCAACACAAACCGACTGAAACACAGTTCAGTCGGTTCCCGGGTGCAGTGTGCGCGCGCCACCGAGGGGGGGCAGCCGGCGCCAGCTCCTGCTGCGCGCCCCAAGCCGGAGACCAGCCGCCGGGCTATTTATTCCCTCCCCGGCGTGCTTCAGTCGCCCATTCCCCGAGCTGCCGACGTGCACGATCTGTTCTTCCACTGCCATCGCCGCCGCTCGAGCTCACGCTTGATCAAGCCCGATCACTCGCGAGCACAGCCTCCTCCACAGCAAAACGGCACCAAGAGATCGTGAGCAACCTCCTAGACTCCGTGTTGGCCAGTGAGCAAGCGTCCTCGAGCTGTACGAGCCATTTCTCCGGCGAGCCGAACATCGCCGCCGATCGGGCTCCCGTGGACAGCACGGCACGACCGTTGTCACGTCCTCTTCTCTACACAAGAAAGGTGCGTGATTGTATGTGGATGGAGTAGCCGAAAGCCGTTTGGCGATTGATCAACCCTCGGCCGAGAATTTCCAAATTTACTCTTGATCAGTTCATAAGGACCGAGCTCACCTTCGGGTGAAATTCGTGCTCTATGCACGAGGGTTGGACGAGCTCGTTACCGAGTAGCTTCTACGCACGATAGCGCCCACGCTCGAACTGGAATTGGAGAAAACCATCGAGAATCGGCCATGTTATGGCTGTTTTCCCCGCCGCCATGGCTGAACACCTCGGCTCACCGTCGAGAGCCTAGTTGCCGGCGTTTCTAGCTTCCACCCAGCCCTGGTTCGGGTTTCCCATGCTCTACTGATGCTCTCCGACTGGTTTCCGGTCGATTTGGTGCACGGGAGAGCGGGACCGACCTCACCGGAACCCTAGCAGGTGCTGTCATCGGTGCGCACAGGTTTCCGGTCATCGCCGGCGGCCGGCGACCCCACCATCGAGTCCAGGGGGTCAGTAAAGGGGCAGGCGGCAAGTTTCGGGACGGGGGGTGGCCAGGAACTCAGTTCCGGCGAAGGTCGCCGGAGAACGCCGCCGCCGCGCAGTTGGCGCGAGGAGGGAGACGACGCACTGTGTGCGGGGCCCACAAGCCAGAGTTTAAACTTTTTCCCCGAATTTCAGTTTCAGTTCAAACTTCAAATCCTTATAACTTTGGCTAGAAAGCTCAAAATTGAGTGAACCAAATTTTGCTGGATTCAGCTCTCTGAGTACTTTCCAGAAAATCAAGTTTCACTTCATGAAATTCCTTATTTCTCCAGAATTAATTCCTTAAAGTTTAAACTGTTAGGAATTTTAACTGGAGAATCCTTTGGAGGAAAATCCTGAAATTTTGCTGAGATGTTCACCAAAATATCCTTGAACTACCATAAAAACTTCAGATCTATTTGAGCTCATTTAGTCCACCTAATGGTGTGATTAGTGAAACTGTTCCAGAGAAAATAGAAAATGTTCAGAAACATTTTCAGAATTTTCTCTGAAATTGTTTAGCTCTTATCTTTAGTTAGAGACTTCCAAATTAAGTGAGACCAACTCCATTAGAACCCTCTGAAAATCTAGTTTTCAGAAAGTCATAGTTTGTCTCATGAAAATTCCTAGAACACCCTAAGAGTTCCAATTAAGGTCAAGGACATAATTATTTGTGGGGGGCTCAAATGAGCTTTGCTGCAACTAAGACTTGACCAAGTCTCTGTTTAGGTTGTAAACAAGCCACAGTAAAAGTTTCACAGTCATTAGATCTATCTAGCAAATGTTATAGACTTCACAACTACAAAGTTAATACAAATGCATTTAAATTGATACATATGTTTCTTATATCATGTAGTCGCTAAGGTCGAGGAGGAACCCGAAGTCCTAGACTTCGTTACTCCGGAGGAACAGCTAGCCTACGACCAAGAGCAGCAAGGCAAGCCCCGGTTTGCATTAACCATTTTTCAAATTTTTATTGTTTTGAGCACATACTTGTTTCCTTTATTCTATGCATTAGAGTCTTGTTTGGAAACCCCACTGCATAGCCAAGAAAACCATGGGTTGGGTTTAGGATTGCAAACCCCGTTAGCCACTGCATTGCTAGGATAGAGTAGGATTCGGTACAAGTCGAGTAGTTGGAACTACTCGCGAGAATAGGCTAGTGGCACATCGCTCGGGTAGAGATAGCACATGATACACATGGCAAGAAAATGAGACCGAGCGGAGGGTAAGGGCAGCAGGACTTTGGGGCCTGTGTGCTGTAGCTCCGCTTGTGTCGATTGAGGACCGAGCCGTGTGCGGGCCTGTTGAACAAGCTAGAACAGTACCGAAGACCTACCGGCTATATGGGAACCGGGAAACCGATGTAACTCGGGTAGCTGGGTATTGAGGCATTGCCCGTCGTTCAGAGGGTAGGTTGAGAGCTCGAGGTGTAAATCGGCTGGCGGCACGGAGATGCGCGTGCAGAGACCTCTTGCTCGGGACGATGGGACCGGTTCAATATTTGGCTAACGGGTGAAAGGTAGTCGCGTACGGCGTCCGTGATGGTTGTTGTAGGCAACATCGAGTACGGGCGTACGTGACGGGTTGTTCGAGTAACCCTGCAGGTGTAAATCGATTATAATCTCCGTCCCTCGCGGTCAGTGAGTACCACTTGTTCACTGTACCGTGACGTAGAAAGAACAGGCTAGTTACATGTTAAAAATGTTGCTGATTGAAAGATGGACTTGATTGCTAATGACTTGCTGTAGTTTAGAGCTAACTAAAGTTCATTTCAACTTTGGGCAAAGTACATGAGAGAAATGCGTTTCTTGTTTGATTGCGGCTCTCTCATGTACCTTAGCGTAAGGTTCTCCACAACCTGCTGCTAAAACTTGAAAGTAAGGTTCTACTAATTAGGCGAGTCCTCGCCAATGATTTTTACCTCATGTAACCCAGTACCCTCATGTAGAAGTTCCATGTTTAGGTGAGACGGGTCAGACTTGCTGAGCCTTCGTGCTCACTGCTTGTGTTTGAAGCTTTTGCAGGGTTCTATGAGGAAGGGACTCCCGAAGAGGAGACGGAACCCCAGGAGGGGAACCCCGTCGAGTGGGAGTCGTGCACGCCGCAGAGTTAGTGTGCGTGTGTGCTAGCAAAGACACGTTCGAGGGCTGAACGTGCACTTGATGCTTAGTCTACGCCCGCGAGTGTAGACTGAACTTATTTTGATGTAAACATGTTCATAAACTTGTTTATGTAATAAAATTTCGCTTCCGCTTTGTACCTTTGACGTGTGTTATACGGTGCTGTGCAACGCAGCACCCCTCAGCGTGATCCTGGCTCGACAGGACCAGTGGGGTCATGTCAGCGTGGTATCAGAGCTCGCTTGAGGTTTAACACAGTACAAAGGTCTTCTTTTTCAAAAATCCAGTGAGGAACGAGTTAGTAGCCCGTATAAGGATGTTATTAGCATTTAGAAAGTGGCATATTAACCTATTTGTTATGTCGGAAAATCGTGCATCTCGGGACGTTCATGTCTTGGGGGGTGCACGTAAGCGCTGTCCACCAGTGCGCACAAGCTGAAGGGTGGAGCCCCACGGGTGGCAGGTAACCCGACCCGCTTTGATATCCTCTACGACTCTTCATGTCGTTTGGGGTATTCGAGCAACGTCTGTCCCTGGCGTGCGTGGTGCAACTTGGGAGACCCCGTCACGTGGTCTAAAACGTGAACACGTAACTCAAGGCGTGGTTGGCTTGAGAACATCCGGGCGAGTGATGACGGCCGGGTGTACTAACTGTTTGGATTCCGGGCTCGGTGTGCAGCCGAGTCTGATGATTGTTTGGATGTCTGCAGGTAGCCTTACCACGAAACAGTAGATGTGTAGCATCCATGTGCGAGTGACGTTTAGTGCCACTGAAATAACGAAGCCGGCTAAGTCCGGTATAGGTTTTTCTTTGTGAGGACGTAGTACCGACATAATCTGGTGACGCATCGACGTCACACCCCATTAAATGAACAACTTCATGTAAAACTTGAAGATTTTGATCTAAAGTAGTAAAAATTGATGTAACTCCTTCCCTTGAACAGGATATTCAAAGTAAACAAGTTTTCAACTTATAGGTTGTTAAGGACAGAGCACTCTGTTTCCAGCTGAATCAAGGCTGAAGTTAATCAGAGGCTAGAGGTTGAGTTCTTTCGATATTGGGGTCGTATGATACAGTTCTGGAAAGCTTTGGAAGGGCTTTACAACTTTTCTGTTGAGGTCCAAAGGTGTTTCATCCCTTAACCACTCGAAAAATGCAGTAGAGTTGAAACTGTCCAGAAAATAGGGCAGAGCAAAGACTCTCTGTAAACTCTCTGTAAATTAAGCATAACTTCCTGCTTAAAAATCCAAAAATAGAAAATGAGGTAGTTCTGGAAAGCTTATGAGGTGGGTTACAACTTTGTAACAGAAAGTTTTGTCAGATTAGGAACAGAATTAACTGGGATTCTTGGATCAATTCAGTACCTAAAGCAGGGAGGTGCTGTCCAATTGTTCCCAGAAATTCTGTTAACTTTGACATCTCATAACTTTTGAACCAGGACAGATCTTAGGACAAGCAAATACTGGCTGGAAATCTATTGAAGTTAGCTTTAACTTTGATGTTGAGCTCCAGAATTAGTTTTGCCTTTAACATGGCCTAAATCAGGTTGAAATGGAAACTGGTCAGGGCTGTCATGGGAACAGCAGATCAGCAGTCAAATTTGTTTAAAATTTGAACTATGTTTCCAAGTGTTATGAGTTCAAGGACATATCTTATGTTATAACTTGATGGTTTACTGTTTAAATAAATATTTGACATTTCTCAAATATATTTTTACAGATGGCAGCAGATAAACAGTTGGAGAACGGGTGGGTAGTTTCCCACTGTTCTGACCGTAGCGGCTACCCGGAAGCATTATGGCAAATGCTCCAATATTTCGGGTACAATCAGATGCCGCAGTACTTCGCCAAAGAAGATGGCGAAGGGGGGAACAAGACGTGGACGATCCATGTCGAGGTTCCTGCAGGACCTACGCCACCCGGTCGGGTGCCATTCACCGTCACGGTGAGAGGAAGACAACCGGAAGGGATGTGGCAAGTGGCAGCCCGTGACACTATGTCACGTTTCTGCCAACTACACGTGCAGGCTATGGAGGACACTCCATATGCACTCGTTCCGGTGGAGGGACGAGCTCAGCATGTGTGGGAAGAAAGGTATCTGGAGGCAACAGACCCGAATTGCCCAAGGTACAACCCCGCGGAGGCAAACCTCAGCCTCCAAATGAGAGCGGGAAACGCTGTGATGGGCAGCCAAGCTGTTCATACGGAGCATCTCGCCACCAAGCTCAAGGAGAGCACAAGCCGTGGAGATCATTTCGAGAGTGCTCACAGCGCACTCCGCAATGTGCTCCTTCCGACGATCAAGCGACTGAATGAACAACACAATCAGTTGCGTCGTCTGAAGAAGGCAAAGAAGAAGAGCCGTGTTGACATCGCGGCATTGCAAGAGCTGGTGCAGACCCTAACCCAGCAGAATGAGGACCTTGCTCAAGAGCGGGACGACGCTATTGAGGAAGGACAAGGCTGGGAAGAGGACTACAACCAGGCTATGGACGAGGTGCATGCATTGCAGGACCTCGTACCCCCGGTATTGGGCGTACCGGTAGTCTTGGGTCTTCCAGCAATGGGAGAACCCGGGATGGGAGAAGAGGTGGTAGACCCAGAGCCACCAGCAGAGGTACCGGAGGAGGACGACCCACAGGAGGTCGAGTTCTACTCCGAGTAGGGGGTTACGGTTGCCAAGTAGGGCAGCTAGGGTAGCGTAACCCAACTTTTGTAATCGGTGACATGTCGTGTAGACAGTAGCGTATGTATAGGTAGTGACGACATGAGCACGACTTCTCGGAGACCCGAGAATAATGTATCTTGTATAAAGTTTCTGCTTTATCAATATATGTGAATATTGTGCAAATTAATCATGTGTCACTTCAATACCTACTGTTGCGTATGGAATTTTAAGTGAGACATGTGCTAATTGCTGCTGTTTTGAATTTCAGAATGACGCGTACTCGTGCCAACCCTGACGTTGGGGGTACCAGTCAAAGGGGAGAGACCTCCCAACCACCTCCCGAGGACTCCTCGGGACAGCAGCAGCAACAGAAACAGCAAACACCGCCACCGCCACTACCAACGGTTACATTGGCCGACATTGTCGCGGCAATGGCGGGCTCGCATCAGCAGCACACAGAGTTGCTGCAGACCCTCATCGCCAATACGTCTCGCCCAGAGAGACGTCAAGACCGTGAGGAGCGCCAACAGAGCTCCTACTCCGACTTCTTGGCGACTCATCCCCCTGTATTCTCAAGGGCGGATGAACCACTTGACGCGGACAACTGGCTCCGCGCCATAGAGATGAAGTTCGGGCTGCTCCAGCTCAGCGAGCAGCGCAAGACTCAGTTCGCGGTCCAGCAGCTCCAAGGATCCGCGAGCGCGTGGTGGGCCAACTTCTGTGCTTCACAGCCCACCGACCGAGTGATGACCTGGGCGGAGTTCCGGACGGCCTTCAGGGCCTATCATATACCGCCAGGTCTGATGAAGAGGAAGACGCAGGAGTTCTTACACCTGCAACAAGGGAGCCGGAACGCGCTGGAATACTCCAGGGCGTTCAACGATCTCGCGCTCTACGCGTCGTATCACGCAGATACAGACGAGAAGCGGCGAGACCATTTTTACCAGGGGCTTAACCCGCTCCTGAAGGACAAGTTGGCGATGTTCAATCGCGGCAGCCTCAACGACATCATTGATGCTGCGATTGTTCAGGAGGACTCCGGTAAGGAGTTGGCGGCGGCAGAGCGAAAGCGAAGCGCGCCGCAGAGCAGCGGAGAAGGAGGCGGTCCTTCTCAGAAGTTTTGGATGGTGAATCGCCCACCATCAGGTCCACGCTGGCAGCCACCACAGCGGTCGATGCCGTTTCGCAGTCGGCCGTATTCTTCACCGGCATTCCGGCCGGCACTGCCAGCACCACCGCAACCACAACAGCAGCAACGGGCGATGCCGCGTGCGTTTGCACCTCAGCAACGCATGCCGGGCTTTCGTCCACCGAGTACTCCACCAGCAGCGGCCACATGTTACAAGTATGGTCGTCCAGGACACTTCGCGAGCAGTTGCCCGGAGAGGCAAGGCGGCGGAGTGGCACCACAGTTTCCGGGGAGGAATCAACCCCGGAACCCTACTAATGCGCGGCGGGCAAACCCTAGGCCCGGCACTGTCCACCAGCTTGCCATTGAGGACGTGCCGGAGGGCGAGCCAATCCTTGCGGGTATGTTCCAACTCCACCAGCATCCCGCTATAGTACTGTTTGATTCAGGCGCCACGCATAATTTTATTAGCCAAACTTTCATTGCTAAACACAGTTTGCCAATACTACCCACCGATAGTCCATATTTAATTTGTTCACTGGGTGGGAAGATTTCAGCAAGCGTAATGGTCTCCAAAGCACCATTATGCTTAGCGGGTAGAGTGTACCCCACGTCTCTCATTATCTTAGAGGGACAAAAGGTCGATGTCATCCTAGGGATGTCGTGGTTAACCCGCCACGGCGCTGTTTTAGACACCGTCCTTCGAGTCGTGCACTTAAACTAAGAGGTGCACGGTTCTCACTCATTATTTCTGGACAGTCCGGAAATAAAACTTCCAAGTGTCTATCAAGCCACCACCATCAGATTGGAAGACATTCCAGTGGTCCGAGAGTTCCCTGATGTATTCCCGGACGATTTGCCGGGGATGCCACCCGATAGAGAGGTGGAGTTCAAGATTGAACTTGCACCGGGAACCATGCCAATATCCCGAAGGCCATACAAGATGGCGCCCAAGGAGTTGGCTGAACTGAAGACTCAGCTCACGGACCTTCTGGAGAAGGGTTTTATTAGGCTGAGCTCCTCGCCATGGGGCTGTTCGGCATTATTTGTCAAGAAAAAGGATGAAACGTTGCGGCTTTGCGTGGACTACCGTCCATTAAATGCCGTAACTATCAAGAACAAGTACCCGTTGCCACGGATCGACATGTTGTTTGATCAGTTGGTTGAAGCAAAGATCTTTTCCAAGATGGATTTAAGATCCGGGTACCATCAGATTAAGATAAGGGCAGAGGACATTCCAAAGACAGCTTTCTCGACAAGGTATGGACTTTATGAGTACCTGGTCATGTCCTTCGGCCTCACCAATGCTCCAGCTCACTTCATGTACTTAATGAACTCAGTGTTCATGCCGGAGCTGGACAAGTTTTTCGTGGTCTTCATCGACGACATCCTGGTATATTCCAAGTCGGAGGAAGATCACAAGAAACATCTGCGTATAGTCTTGCAACGGCTGCGGGATCACAAGTTATACGCAAAATTCAGCAAATGCGAGTTTTGGATATCGCAAGTGCCTTTCCTCGGGCACATCATCTCAGCGGAAAGTATCGCTGTGGACCCGAGCAAGATCACGCAAGTGCTGAATTGGAAATCCCCGAGAACGGTTCATGAGGTACGGAGTTTCCTCGGACTCGCGGGATATTATCGGAGGTTCATTCCGAACTTCTCGAAGATTGCCAAGCCAATGACAGAGCTGCTGAAGAAGGCTACCAAATATGTTTGGAGTCCAACATGTGAAGCAGCATTCAAGGCTTTAGTCAAGCACCTGACATCAGCACCGGTTTTGGCGCAGCCAGACACAACAAAACCGTTCGATGTGTACTGCGATGCATCCGGCATTGGGCTCGGATGTGTGCTGATGCAAGACCGAAGAGTGGTCGCGTATGGATCACGGCAGCTTAGGAACCATGAGCAGAATTATCCAACTCACGATTTGGAGCTCGCTGCCGTGGTACTTGCACTGAAGATGTGGAGGCACTACCTACTCGGTAACCTCGTACATTTATATACCGACCACAAAAGCCTCAAGTACATATTCACTCAGAAGGAATTGAACATGAGGCAACGAAGATGGTTAGAACTGATAAAGGATTACGAGATAGAGATCCATTATCATCCGGGCAAGGCAAACGTTGTGCCAGATGCGCTGAGCCGCAAGTCACACGCCAATAATCTGACCATCACACCATTGGAAGAGAGCGAACCACCACTACGTGTGATTCCCCACGGAGCTCTCTACAACTTAGCTTTGATCCCCACCATCCGTGAAGAGATAGCGGCAGCCCAGAAGAATGACAAGGGCATGTCACATTTGCGGAGACGTATAGACAGTGGGGAGTTGAAATGTTTCCGGAAGGACGGAGACGGCGTCCTATGGTTCAAGGACCGGATTGTCGTACCCCGAAACCCGGAGTTACGGAAGAAAATCTTTGATGAGGCTCACTTATCAAAGTTTTCTATTCACCCCGGCAGCAACAAAATGTATCAAGAACTCAGAAGAAAGTTTTGGTGGACACGGATGAAGCGAGAGACTGCAAAATACGTGTCCGAATGTGATACGTGTCGAAGGGTGAAGGCAGACCACATGCGGATAGCGGGACTGCTGCAACCACTGGGCATTCCTGCCTGGAAGTGGGAGGACGTGAGCATGGATTTCGTCGTCGGTCTACCCACCACCTTACAAAAACATGATTCTGTGTGGGTGATCATCGATCGGCTCACCAAAGTTGCCCATTTCATCCCGGTCAACACCAACTACAACGCCAAGAAGTACGCTGAACTGTACATCTCACGGATCCTATGCTTATACGGCGTACCCCGTACCATCATATCGGACCGGGGCACTTTATTTGTGTCCCGTTTTTGGGAGCAGCTACACGCTGCCTTGGGGACGAAGCTGATCCGTAGTTCAGTCTACCACCCGCAGACGGATGGGCAAACGGAGCGGGTAAATCAAATCTTAGAAGACATGCTACGAGCTTGCGCTATCAACCACGGCAAGAATTGGGATGATCACTTGCCGTTAGCCGAGTTCTCGTACAACAATGGGTACCAAGCCAGCATCAAGATGGCGCCCTACGAGGCGCTATATGGGAGAAAATGCCGCACACCATTGAACTGGTGTGAGTCTGGCGAAAGGGTTACCTTCGGGATTGACCTTGTCAACAACGCGGAAGAAAAGGTTCGACTAATTCAAGCGAACCTAAAAGCCGCTCAATCCCGTCAGAAACAGTATGCGGACCGGAGAAGGCGCCCATTACGATTCGAAGTTGGGGATCACGTATATCTACGGGTGTCTCCAATGAAGGGCGTAAACAGATTTGGGGTGAGGGGAAAGTTAGCACCCCGCTTCATCGGTCCATTCCAGATTACCGAAAGATGTGGATCGGTGGCATACCGGCTGAAATTACCAGAAGCACTTTCCGGTGTGCACGACGTCTTTCATATTTCCCAGCTGAGGAAGTGTCTCAAGCTATCAACTACCGTTCAGCTGGAAGACATTGAAGAACTGCAACCGGATCTCACCTATCGGGAGGAACCGGTGCATATTATTGATGAAAAGGCCCGAACCACATGCAACCGTACGTTGTGGTTCTACAAGGTTCTATGGAGTAATCACTCCATGGACGAAGCGACATGGGAGAGCGAAGAATTCCTTCGCACTAACTACCCCGACTTTTTCACGTCGCATATCCGGTAATTTTCCACCGTCCTCTCTCTCATTTTCACCTTATAATCTCGGGACGAGATTCTTTTAAGGGGGGAGGAATGTAAGGGCCTCAGTTTTTGACACTCGTTTGCAGTGTTCATCACCACACCACACACCTCATTTGAGGAAGAATGATGAACACAAATGAAGAGCAAGTAACAATTATCAACATGCTCATTAGAGAACAAACTTACACATTGCAAAAGTGGTATTTCCCACATGTGATATAGATGGGCTGGACATATGAAAACTCCTACATTTTACTGAGGATGTCCATGCCAAGTTTCACCCAAATTCAAAACCTTTTTGAGGTCAGTTTGGGTATAGTTAGGAAGGGGGCAGTTTGAAACCATATCCAAATTCAAACTGTTTTTATCCAATGAATTTAAAAGTGGGGCATATTCTTGCTCAGCACATTTTTGTGAGCTCACACACCAATTTTCACTCCATTTGGAGTTGATCTTGACATGAGCTAAGGGGGACAAATTCAAACTTTATTTGAATTTCAAACTGAACTTGTGCTGAAATTCATTCAAACCAAACCTCATTTGAACTTTGATCAATTCAAATGGACCATAGGTGAATAATTTGAATTGCCAAGGGTAGTATGGGGTTCACTATTTACAACAGTGATTAGGAGTAAATTTCAGAGGTTAAAATGGGGGGTGGGACCCACATGTCAGCCTCTACCTCAACACAAACCGACTGAAACACAGTTCAGTCGGTTCCCGGGTGCAGTGTGCGCGCGCCACCGAGGGGGGGGGGGGGGCAGCCGGCGCCAGCTCCTGCTGCGCGCCCCAAGCCGGAGACCAGCCGCCGGGCTATTTATTCCCTCCCCGGCGTGCTTCAGTCGCCCATTCCCCGAGCTGCCGACGTGCACGACCTGTTCTTCCACTGCCATCGCCGCCGCTCGAGCTCACGCTTGATCAAGCCCGATCACTCGCGAGCACAGCCTCCTCCACAGCAAAACGGCACCAAGAGATCGTGAGCAACCTCCTAGACTCCGTGTTGGCCAGTGAGCAAGCGTCCTCGAGCTGTACGAGCCATTTCTCCGGCGAGCCGAACATCGCCGCCGATCGGGCTCCCGTGGACAGCACGGCACGACCGTTGTCACGTCCTCTTCTCTACACAAGAAAGGTGCGTGATTGTATGTGGATGGAGTAGCCGAAAGCCGTTTGGCGATTGATCAACCCTCGGCCGAGAATTTCCAAATTTACTCTTGATCAGTTCATAAGGACCGAGCTCACCTTCGGGTGAAATTCGTGCTCTATGCACGAGGGTTGGACGAGCTCGTTACCGAGTAGCTTCTACGCACGATAGCGCCCATGCTCGAACTGGAATTGGAGAAAACCATCGAGAATCGGCCATGTTATGGCTGTTTTCCCCGCCGCCATGGCTGAACACCTCGGCTCACCGTCGAGAGCCTAGTTGCCGGCGTTTCTAGCTTCCACCCAGCCCTGGTTCGGGTTTCCCATGCTCTACTGATGCTCTCCGACCGGTTTCCAGTCGATTTGGTGCACGGGAGAGCGGGACCGACCTCACCGGAACCCTAGCAGGTGCTGTCATCGGTGCGCACGGGTTTCCGGTCATCGCCGGCGGCCGGCGACCCCATCATCGAGTCCAGGGGGTCAGTAAAGGGGCAGGCGGCAAGTTTCGGGCCGGGGGGTGGCCGGGAACTCAGTTCCGGCGAAGGTCGCCGGAGAACGCCGCCGCCGCGCAGTTGGCGCGAGGAGGGAGACGACGCACTGTGTGCGGGGCCCACAAGCCAGAGTTTAAACTTTTTCCCCGAATTTCAGTTTCAGTTCAAACTTCAAATCCTTATAACTTTGGCTAGAAAGCTCCAAATTGAGTGAACCAAATTTTGCTGTATTCAGCTCTCTGAGTACTTTCCATAAAATCAAGTTTCACTTCATGAAATTCCTTATTTCTCCAGAATTAATTCCTTAAAATTTAAACTGTTAGGAATTTTAACTGGAGAATCCTTTGGAGGAAAATCCTGAAATTTTGCTGAGATGTTCACCAAAATATCCTTGAACTACCATAAAATGTCAGATCTATTTGAGCTCATTTAGTCCACCTAATGGTGTGATTAGTGAAACTGTTCCAGAGAAAATAGAAAATGTTCAGAAACATTTTCAGAATTTTCTCTGAAATTGTTTAGCTCTTATCTTTAGTTAGAGACTTCCAAATTAAGTGAGACCAACTCCATTAGAACCCTCTGAAAATCTAGTTTTCAGAAAGTCATAGTTTGTCTCATGAAAATTCCTAGAACACCCTAAGAGTTCCAATTAAGGTCAAGGACATAATTATTTGTGGGGGGCTCAAATGAGCTTTGCTGCAACTAAGACTTGACCAAGTCTCTGTTTAGGTTGTAACCAAGCCACAGTAAAAGTTTCACAGTCATTAGGTCTATCTAGCAAAGATGATAGACTTCACAACTACAAAGTTAATACAAATGCATTTAAATTGATACATATGTTTCTTATATCATGTAGTCGCTAAGGTCGAGGAGGAACCCGAAGTCCTAGACTTCGTTACTCCGGAGGAACAGCTAGCCTACGACCAAGAGCAGCAAGGCAGCCCCGGTTTGCATTAACCATTTTTCAAATTTTTATTGTTTTGAGCACATACTTGTTTCCTTTATTCTATGCATTAGAGTCTTGTTTGGAAACCCCACTGCATAGCCAAGAAAACCATGGGTTGGGTTTAGGATTGCAAACCCCGTTAGCCACTGCATTGCTAGGATAGAGTAGGATTCGGTACAAGTCGAGTAGTTGGAACTACTCGCGAGAATAGGCTAGTGGCACATCGCTCGGGTAGAGATAGCACATGATACACATGGCAAGAAAATGAGACCGAGCGGAGGGTAAGGGCAGCAGGACTTTGGGGCCTGTGTGCTGTAGCTCCGCTTGTGTCGATTGAGGACCGAGCCGTGTGCGGGCCTGTTGAACAAGCTAGAACAGTACCGAAGACCTACCGGCTATATGGGAACCGGGAAACCGATGTAACTCGGGTAGCTGGGTATTGAGGCATTGCCCGTCGTTCAGAGGGTAGGTTGAGAGCTCGAGGTGTAAATCGGCTGGCGGCACGGAGATGCGCGTGCAGAGACCTCTTGCTCGGGACGATGGGACCGGTTCAATATTTGGCTAACGGGTGAAAGGTAGTCGCGTACGGCGTCCGTGATGGTTGTTGTAGGCAACATCGAGTACGGGCGTACGTGACGGGTTGTTCTGGTAACCCTGCAGGTGTAAATCGATTATAATCGCCGTCCCTCGCGGTCAGTGAGTACCACTTGTTCACTGTACCGTGACGTAGAAAGAACAGGCTAGTTACATGTTAAAAATGTTGCTTATTGAAAGATGGACTTGATTGCTAATGACTTGCTGTAGTTTAGAGCTAACTAAAGTTCATTTCAACTTTGGGCAAAGTACATGAGAGAAATGCGTTTCTTGTTTGATTGCGGCTCTCTCATGTACCTTAGCGTAAGGTTCTCCACAACCTGCTGCTAAAACTTGAAAGTAAGGTTCTACTAATTAGGCGAGTCCTCGCCAATGATTTTTACCTCATGTAACCCAGTACCCTCATGTAGAAGTTCCATGTTTAGGTGAGACGGGTCAGACTTGCTGAGCCTTCATGCTCACTGCTTGTGTTTGAAGCTTTTGCAGGGTTCTATGAGGAAGGGACTCCCGAAGAGGAGACGGAACCCTAGGAGGGGAACCCCGTCGAGTGGGAGTCGTGCACGCCGCAGAGTTAGTGTGCGTGTGTGCTAGCAAAGACACGTTCGAGGGCTGAACGTGCACTTGATGCTTAGTCTACGCCCGCGTGTGTAGACTGAACTTATTTTGATGTAAACATGTTCATAAACTTGTTTATGTAATAAAATTTCGCTTCCGCTTTGTACCTTTGACGTGTGTTATACGGTGCTGTGCAACGCAGCACCCCTCAGCGTGATCCTGGCTCGACAGGACCAGTGGGGTCGAGTCACCTTGAGCTATAAAAGGACCGGGGCAGTCTCCGGGAAAAGGGTTCGATCTTCGATCCCCCAACACACACGCGCAAGGTAATACAACACTCACTACTGTGGACGTAGGGTTTTACGCTCTGGCGGCCCGAACCACGTAAATCCCTATGTTCACCTTGTCCCTCAAGCTCGATCTATCTGGCAATGTTAGCCCCTCCAAGCAACGAACCTTCGCTGACTGCTCCAGTAGCGGTACCAGGGGAAGTGTTGTAGGAATACTTCGACAAAGTAGTTAATAACTTTGTCTTTTGCTTGATATGTAGTGTATAAAGGATGTCAACGTCTCTCATGACTTGCGGTAAATCTCGCATGGTCAACTGAAAGCAAGAAAACTTAACTGTTACGATATCAACGAATACCTTTTTTGAATGGCAAGTTTAAAAGTGAACCTCCCACTTGTAGCCACATCAAAGAGTGGAGTATTGTTAACAGCCACAAAGGGTAGTGAAGAAGTGAATGGATACCATTGTGTTCTTCAAAAAATAATTGAGTACACATTTGGCGGTCCGAAAGATCTGAAACTTGTGCTTTTTGACTATCAATGGTTTGATCCAAATCGGGCACGCAAGTGGATGATTTTGGAACGGTGGAGGTCAACCACAACTCACTGTGTATGGCCCGTAACAATAATGTTGTACTTGCGCATCAGGTGGAACAAGTGTACTACTTAATTTACCCTCACCGAAGTTTGAAAAATTGGTGGGTTGTATATAAAGTTAACCGTGAAGTGCACCCTCGTTATTATGATGAGTACATAGAGAATTAGAAAGATGATGATTCTGGTGTCTATCAAGATGAAGTCTAGAAAGTAGAAGATTTTAGGATATCTGGTGGGACAAGACTCGCAGAAATAGCTAGTGGTACCCTAAAGTTAATGTCTGAAGAACAAGCTGGCCCTTCGAGAAAACGTCTTCGACAGTCACGAATGATTATTGAAAAGCAGAAAAGGATTATTGAAGAACAAGTGAGATTTGGGAAGAGAGTGAAGGAAAAGAGTTTGAAGAAGAGATGGAAGAATAAGAGAGACGTGAACATCTTCATACACGTGTGGCAGAAGCAGATTCTCATGCTGATGATTTTTTATTATGTTATTATATGCATTCTATGAGATTGTGATTCTTATTTTGAACATCTTTTATTTTTTTACCATTTATTCTTTATTGTTTTATATTCTCGTATACTAATCATTTTTTGATATTTGTGCAGATCTGGAAGCATTCTAGCTTAATAAGTAAGGTGACTGGAAGGGGGAAGAGCCGCAATGGTAGTTCATCCTCCACGTCTCAGCCAAGTAGTGGTTTGGACCACACAACCTTGTTTTAGGTACTTGTTTATTTTTATGTACATTTCAATGTCATAATTAGCTATCCAATATTTGTAGCATGTTTATTTGCATTTATTGGGCACTAATGGGAATGCGCAGAGATAGAGACAACTCCTTGAGTATGTCGCAGAGCAGGAAAGGAGTGAACCAACATAGGTGGCAGATCACTGCCCTACGTATGAAGAGTTGTAAGAGAAGGAGACGGAGACTGTCAGGCAACCGCCAGAACAGGGAGGAGGCTCAGGAGTAGGCAGGAGAGACTGGACGATGGAGGAGGTCTTTGGGCAGTCCTCCTCTAATGGTTGTTCTGAGGGCGATGACCAGGGCAGTGATGACGAGGGCGACGACCCCGTGCGAGATGCAAGGTTTGCTAGAGGTGGAGATAGCTGAGATAGTACAGGGGCAGACTGATTGATGCCTCTTCAGGTTCTCTTTCGGATTATTTGAGAAGCTATCTTCTATATTAGTTTTCTTGTAAACTAACTAATATTGTTTTTGTACAGGTTGTGGAGGCACCTTTTATAAGGCCCAAGGGTACTAGGTGTTGGATCTAGCGTGGTTGGAGTGGCAAGGGGCATCAACGAGTAGTTAACACGGAGTTGGGAAACGCCATCAGGTTTTGCTTCCCTGGGATGGTTCTAGCGGGCGACCAACGAATTGCGACGCATATTTAGGATCACTATGCGCTGAAATCGTATGGCAATTCAGGTACTTGTCAGGACAGAGTTTGGGAGATGTTTTGGGTAAGTTTATTTTTATTTTTAATTATATTGCCTCTTGCTTTGGTTGACAATAGTTGTTGCTTCTATGTAGAGTTTATTTCGCTTGGAGGATGGTGCGAGTGAACCATATGCAGGGTTAGTTTTCCAAAATTCAGCGAGAGGACGTACGAAGGGCACCTTCTCTGATGCACGGATCAAATCTATGACCGTGTTCTACAAGACCAAGTTGTTGTTGCCCATGACCAATAAGGAAGCAACCAGTATTCACTTGCGGAAAGAGGAGTACTTGCAGAGCAGTGTGGATTGGGTCTGTGCGGATATGGAAGCTTGGAAATGGTTATGTGATTATTGGGCGTCAGATGAGTTCAAACATGTTTCTGATAGAAACCGACAAAATCGAAGAAGCAAGCTTGGAAAGCACCGCTATGAGCCCGATGGACATACGCGGATGGAACAAAGAATGGTATGAACTATTATAATCAGTTTTAAACTGCTTCCAAAAATTGCATTGATTAAACTGTTGAATTTTGGTATTGCAGGCGGCTGAAACAGGTGCCACTCCTTCTATCTTTGAGGTTTACCTCAAGGCGCATAGAGGCACAAACCCAAATTGCCCGAAGCAGTTGTCTGACGAGGCGGCAAGACAGAGAGTGGTAAGTATGTTGAGAGTTTGTTACATCTATCCGTGAATTCAATGTATCTTTTATTACATCTATCCATGAACTCAATGAATCGTAGGCAAAATATGTTGAGTGTTTGAGAAACCTCATGGAGATGATGTGGATTTTGTAAGAGAGCCGTTGGATGTGGGTGCGGCGTACGAAGCCGACGGAGGTTTACCGCATGTGAGGTATGTGTAAAGATAGTGATGGTTTATATGCTAATGACTATCTATAGATAACACTTATATTTTTTATAGACTTGGGTTTGGCGACGGGTATGTGGAGCACTAGGCTTGTGCTAGACAACACTCGTCCTCCAGTGCGAGTTCTACTCGGTCTCGATCTAATATGGAGACATAGGAATTAAGAGAAGAATTGAGACGCACCCAAGAGCAGATGCAACAACAGATGCAATATTTGTTTATGGCACAGGTAACACACAATTTGAACAATTAAACAATTTTTTCAAGTCTAAAATTGTTCTACTTAAGATCTCTCAAATAATTTACATGATGCAATTCTTGGCTCAAGGTAACACCGGACCTCAGTTCGGTATGACTCGTCCCATGCAGGCAGGACAACCTGTTGGCGGCCCCTCGTCACAGGTATAGTTGCATGTCTTATTAATTCAAATTAAAATACAAAATCATCCACAACCTCAGGATTCATGCAGATGTTGGCTGCAAGTCATCTTGGATGGCAAGATTATACAGATGTTCTCCCAATGATGCCCTTCGATCTCATGCAGGCAGGACATCCTGTTGGCCCCTCGTCGTAGGTATAACTGCATATCTTATTAATTCGATTAGAATACAAAATGGTAACCATATGAACCACAGTGTTCCAAGAGTGGTCATCCACAATCTCAGGGATTCATGTCGATATTGGCTGCAACTAATCCTAGAGGGCAACCTTATACATGTGTTCTCCCACCGATGCCCTTTGGTCCGGGGCAGACTCAACCATCACCATCTACGGTGAGTATATATATGTCAGTTTTAGACATAGTCTAGTTACATAAGTTAGTTTTATAACAAATAAGTCAATTAGCAAATATTAGAGAGATTGAGACATGTGAATATATGTACCAATGCAAAGTTTAACTTGTATTTATTTCTCACATGGTTCTCGTTATGAAACGCCTGAACATTGCGATGATTTTCTCAATTTGAACGACAGAGTGGTGGAGATTCAAACAACAATATGGACATGTGAACTTCACAATGTCGTTTTTATTCGGACTTTGCATGAACTTAGAGATCTTTTGTATATGTGAACTTGTCGTTTTAATTCGGACTTGCTGAATTGTTTGTATGTTGAAATATTGTGTTTTTTATGTTGCGATGAATATAATGTATGTTGATGTGAATGTGTTGTGAATGTGCTGTGTAAAATAGAGATTTCTCATCCGGGGAGGGAGGGAAAAGAAGTAGCGTTTAATAAATAAAAAGTAAAATAGAACCATCGGTTTAAGGACTAACCGACAGATTTATGTAATTAAAGCCGTCGGGCTGACCTAGCACAGCCGACAGCTGTAGTGCTTTAAAGGCGTCAGTTTCTCTAGGCCGACGGTTATAAGTTTTATAGGTGTCGATGGTTATAAGTGGGAAAAGCATCGGGCTGACCAAACCGTCGAACATAAATAGTAAAAGCGTCGGTACCGACGGTCATACTTGTTAAAAGTGTCGAACAAAGGGCGACAGCTAAAGCCGTCAATTCACCGATGGGTATAACTTATGTACGTCGGCCGCATAACTGAACTGACGGCTACATGGCCGATGGCCTTTTACTCATTTTTTGTAGTGTCGTTGGCCCCTGGCTTGATGAGCTTATCCCAGAGATTTATTACTGTTTCCTAATGATTTGTATCCTGATTACGTGCCTACTAATTTAATCATCTTAGATCCTTTGTGTGCAAGCAACTATCACTGCATCTAGTATATGTCTTAGTAAATTTTACCGAAATTAACGTTAGAAAATGCCTTCGTTGCGGCTGTGATCAATGTTGCCTTGGCACATCTCACTGAACGGAGTACCGCTAACAAAAGTAGTAAATCTCAGGATCACGTACATTCGTTATATCTTCACTTTGAATCGGGGGCGGGATACCGCTAACATCTTTTTATGATTGTGTTAGTTCCTTGCTTGTTCTTGAATCAACATAATAGCAACTAAAAAATTTTATTGCATATGCATGTAATAAGAATGGTGTAGCTAACATGTGTGAAAAATACAAAAAAAACTGTTACAGTCGTACAAATAACTTTCATAAGTCACACGATCTACATTTTTCCCTTTAATCTCCTCCATCTAGTAATGCAAATTGAAAAGATAAAGTGTAGACACCATTGCCAGGTGGAAGGGTCAGACCAAGAGACATCCACACTCTAGTTTGCATTGCAAAATCAGAAGGATTTTAACTCGCAAAGTGGTTAGGTTAAGCTTCAACATCCAGATAGAAGCATAGTGTTAGACACTATAATTAGGGGTGTGTCACAAGGACATATTAGTCATTAGAGAGGGATTAGGGTTAGGGGTAGTTTAGTCTTTTCTCCCCTCCTAATTCCTCTATATAATCACACCTGTACCCCAGCTTTTCCATTATCTCAATACAATTATCATTAGCCTTCTATCATGGTATCATTAGCTAGGAATAATTAGGATTAGGGCTAAACCTAACCCTAATGGCCCAGCCCTTGGCTCACGTCGCCGCTGCCGTCCCTGGTGCGCCGCCCGCTGCCACCCTACCTTGGGCCGCCGCCAGAGCCGCTGCCGCCCCTAGTGCACCGCCCGCCGCCGCCCCTGGCGCGCCGCCTGCCGCGGCCAGTGTGCCGCCAGCCACTGGACGGGGGCGCGCAGGGGGACGGCGCTGCCTCGTCTGGAGGGCCGCGCGCCCAGGCAGGGGCCGCCGCCACCCCACCTTGGGCCGCCGCCGCCCCGGGGAGGTCCGCCGCGCCCTGGATCGGGCGCCTCCGCCTGGATTCGGGCCGCCCCCACCCGGATGGGGGCCGCGCGTGCACGGGGGGGGGGGGGGGGGGGGGGAGGGGGCGGGGGGGGGGGGGGGCGCCGCCGCCCCTTGGGGGTCCATCGCCGCCCCCTGGTCTACCGTTTCTGGAGGCACCGCAGCCTTTGGAGGGGCCGCCGCCCCCTGGTCCGTCGTTTATAGAGGCACCGCGGCCTCTGGAGGGGGCGCCGCCTCCTCTGGAGGGGCCGCAGCCCCCTGGCCTCTCGCTGCTGGAGGTGCTGCCGCCCCCTCTTTCTCGAAAACCGGTCCAGCTGCCGGTGGACCTCTCGTCGGTACCACCAGAAACCACGCCACCGCTGTCACTTTCATGGCAGGTACTTCCGTGCTACGGGACTCGACCGTCCTCGACATCGACGGGAGCATCACGGCGATCCCGCTGATTCCGTTCCCAGCCGCCGGTGCTACTGCTGAGAACACAGCTTCTTCCTACGGCACCGACACTGCGGACACCTCTGACATCGCCGCAGCACTGGACGCCTCTCGCGAACGCGAGTGGGCACTCGACCTTGCCCTAGAGCAGGAGCGTACCTCCGTGGCGTCACTATCCCACCAGCTCGAGGAGAGTGCCCGCCGATCGACGAGCGTTGTCCAAGAGCCTCCCTCGGACGCTGGTATGTACTCGACTTCACTTGTGGCCGCTCTTCATGCGCAGGCCGTAGGGATTCAGAACATCCGGACGCTCGTGCCGGTTGTTCTCAGCTCCGAATCCACCTCATATGCCCGGTGGCGTGATATGGTGCTCCTCACGTTGAGGCGCTACTGCCTCGATGATCACGTCCTCCAGGACGAGTCTTCAGTACAGGTGTCCTGGATCAGCATGGACAACCTGGTACTATCTTGGATCCTTGGCTTCCTCACAGAGGAGCTACAGGACATCGTCAGGCAGCGCGGTGGCGGCACTGCTCGACAGGCCTGGCTAGTCCTTGAGCAACGGTTTCTAGGGAACCACGCGACTCGAGCCCTCCACATCAGCACTCGGTTCCAGAACACCGTCCAGGGTGATCGTTCTATCTCCACCTACGTGACCTTGGTGAGCCGGTCACCGACAGCGCTCTTGTTCTTCGGGTCCTCCAGGGCCTGAACGAGCGCTATTGTCACCTACGGACGTGGCTACTCCGACTGGAGCCACTATCTACCTTCGAGAAGGTATGGTGTGATCTTGAACTTGAGGAGATCACTGCAGGAGGCTCTACTGGCTCTGGATCTACCACAACCTTCTATGGCTCTGGACAGTCCCCTCGTCCACCCTTACCAGCTGCTGGTGGACCACCGTCACAACCACCTTCTACTCCTACAAGTACAGGAGGTGGAAACCGTCGTCGCCAAGGAAAGAACGGCAGCCGTGGTGGCAGCAGTTCAGGCAGCACCCCCACGGCTTCGACTACTGGTGGCAGTGGTGGTACCGGCCAGGGAGGCGCACCCTGGCTCACACCCTACAACCCGTGGACTGGCCAGATCTACATGTGGCATGGGCCGTCCCCGGGTTCTCAGCCTCCATGACCACCACGTCCCCAGCCGACGTTCTTGGCTACTTCCGGCTACAGTGGACCAGCCCACAGTGCTGGTGGGCCGACAGCTCAGGCCTATAGTGGGCCTGGATACTCTTCTGGCGGACAGTCAGCCCCGACCTACGGAGGCACTGCCTACCCTGTTGGGAACTCGGAGCCATCGACACCTCTCCAGGAGCCACCGTCGACGTGGGATCGACAGTCGCTTGCTTCCTCCTTCAGCACCATGCACCTTACTCCACCAGGTGCCGACTAGGTAGTTAATTCCAGAGCATCATATCATACCACTCCTAATCCCGGTATACTCTCTTCCACCCATTCTCCCAATCCCTCTTTTCCTTCATCTATCGTTGTTGGGAATGGGTCCATTCTTCCGGTCACCTCAGTAGGTTATTCCGGTCTTCCGGGTACTTTCCAGCTTAAAAACATTCTCGTCGCTCAGGATATCATTCAAAATTTACTTTCTGTTTGCCGTTTTACCACTGACAACAATGTTACCATTGAATTTGATCCTTTTGGTTTATCTGTAAAGGATCTTTCCACCCAGCGACCTCTTTTCTGATGTGATAGCTCGGGGCCCCTATACACACTTCGACTTCCTACTTCCGCTGCATCACCGCCATTTGCTTTGACTACGACAACTTCATCCACCATCTGGCATCACCGGCTTGGCCACCCTGGTGCAGATGCTATGTCAAAGCTGTTCAGTAGCTCAGTTATCTCGTGTTCTAGGGGTACACATGACTCCCTATGTCATGCCTGTCAGCTTGGTCGCCATGTTCGCCTCCCTTTTCCCACCTATGTGACTCATGTTGAGCACCCATTCGATCTTATACATTGTGATTTGTGGACATCTCCCATTTCCAGTATATCGGGCTTTAATTATTATTTGGTGATAATTGATGATTTTTCTCACTTCTCCTGGACTTTTCCATTACGATTGAATTCTGAGACTTTTGTCACTCTTTCTCACTTCTTCGTTTGGATTTCTACTCAATTTGGGCGCACCATTCGAGCTGTCCAGTGCGATAACGGACGCGAGTTTGATAACTCCGCATTTCGTAATTCTCTCTCCGCACATGGGGTACAGCTATGCATGTCTTGTCCGTATACCTCTCCTCAAAACGGCAAGGCAGAGCGCATGATTCGCACCATCAATGATGTCATACGCTCCTTGATGTTCCAGGCATCTATTCCAGCCCGATACTGGGTGGAGGCTCTTCATACTGCCACACTTCTGATTAATCGTCTTCCCACCAAGGCGATTCGTGCCTCCACCCCCTACTTTGCTCTATATGGCACTGATCCTCTTTATGATCACCTTTGAGTTTTCGGATGCGCTTGCTACCCTAATCTTTCCGCCACCGCCCCACATAAGCTTGCGCTCCGCTTGACACGGTATGTTTTTCTCGGGTATTCCCTTGATCATAAGGGTTACCGGTGCTTAGATCTCACTACCCACCGTCTTTTGATCTCTCGGCACGTCGTCTTCGACGAGTCATCTTTTCCTTTCTCCACCACCTCTTCCAATTCCACCACAGAGCTGGACTCCCTTTTTACTACTGACCCCGAGGCTGCCTCGCAGTTGCCTTGGCCTATTTCTTCTGTAGGATCGACACGAGCTACGCCCCAGGTGCCCTCGACACCGACTGCGGCACCTCATGTGGCATCGACGTCTCAGGCATCACCCGCTGCACCCCGTGTGGCATCGACGCCTCCGACGTCACCTGCTGCGCCACGAGCGGCTCCGGCTTCCCCGACGCCACCTACTGTACCTCAGGTGCCCCCGGCATCACCATCTGTACCACGTACGGCATCAGCACCTGCGGCGTCACCAGATGCCTCCCCAACGTCACCTGCAGCGAGCACGACGCCACCAGCCGCGCCACGCGCGACACCGACGACGACTTCTCGCTTTGCTGACCCCGCACTTGTCTACCAGCGACGAGCGCGGGGAGATGCTCCTGTTCCAGCGACGCCACGCGCGGCCTCGAGACCCACTCTCTTCTACCCATGACGAGAGAAGATGGTTGTACCCGAGCGGCCGGTGTACAACCCCCCTCTCCTTCACAGGGATCCTGGTCACGTCCACCCGATGGTGACTCGACATGCGACTGGGAGTCTTCGGCCAGTGGAGCGGTTCGATAGTGCCGCTTACTCGTCGACGACATCTCCACCGACCGAGCCTTCTTGGATCTCGCCCATACCTACTTCCGTGCGTAGCGCCCTCGCCGACCCTAACTGGCGCCGCGCTATGGAGGAAGAGTATGAGGCCCTTTTTGCCAACCGGACCTGGGACCTGGTTCCCCGTCCTGGTCGTGGCAATGTTGTCATGGGAAAATGGGTATTCACGCTTAAGAAGAAGGCGTATGGCAGCTTGGAGAGATACAAGGCTGGTTGGGTACTCCGGGGTTTCACTCAGCGCTCTGGAGTCGACTACGACGAGACTTTCAGCCCGGTGGTGAAGCCGGCGATAGTTTGTACCGTACTATCGCTAGCTCTCTCACGTTCTTGGCCTGTCCACCAGCTGGACGTCAAGAACGCCTTCCTCCATGGTACACTGACTGAGACGGTGTACTGCAGTCAGCCGACAGGATTTGTAGATTCAGCTCACCCAGACATGGTCTGTAAGCTGAACAAATCCCTGTACGGACTGAAGCAGGCACCACGAGCCTGGTACAGCCGGTTCACCTCTTTCTTGGTTTCACAGGGGTTTGTTGAAGCTAAGTCGGACACTTCGCTGTTTGTCTATCGACGGGGCAGTGACACAGCTTACCTCCTACTGTACGTCGATGACATTGTACTAACAGCATCTAGTCTGGCTCTGCTTCAGCGAACCATTTCTGCCTTACAGCAGGAGTTCGCTATGAAGGATCTGGGCCGTCTCCACTACTTCCTGGGTATTACGGTCAAGGATCGACCAGGCAGCCTGTTCCTTCACCAGCGACAGTACTGCCTGGATATCCTCCAGCGAGCGGGCATGGCTGATTGCAAGCCGTGCTCCACTCCAGTGGATACTCAGGCGAAGCTCTCCGCTACCGACGGGACACCCGTCTCTGACCCCACTTCTTACAGGAGCCTTGCAGGTGCTCTTCAGTACCTCACCTTCACTAGGCCGGATATCTCCTATGCGGTTCAGCAGGTGTGCCTCCACATGCATGACTCAAGGGACCCGCACCTCACCGCTGTCAAGCAGATTCTTTGGTATCTACGAGGCACCCTCGACTACGGCCTCCTTCTTCGACGCGACGCGACCTCCGAGCTGGTCGTGTACACTGACGCTGACTGGGCAGGCTGCCCGGACACACGACGCTCTACTTCTGGGTACGCCGTCTTCCTGGGAGGCAACCTCGTCTCCTGGTCCTCGAAGCGACAGCCCGTAGTGTCGCGCTCGAGTGCTGAGGCGGAGTATCGCGCCGTGGCTAACGGCATGGCTGAGGCCTCCTGGCTTCAGCAGCTACTTCAGGAGCTCCACACTCCCGTCATCAAGAGCACCCTCATCTACTGCGACAACATCAGCGCCATGTACCTCTCCACCAACCCGGTCCAGCATCAGCGCACGAAGCATGTGGAGATCGACCTTCATTTTGTTCGTGAGCAGGTTGCACGGGACGAGGTTCGGGTACACCATGTCCCGACGACGACGCAGTTCGCCGACATCTTCACGAAGGGTCTCTCGTCGTCGCTGTTCTCCAAGTTTCGGTCCAGTCTCAGCATCTGCAGTGGCTAGATGTTGTGACTGCGGGGGGGGGGGGGGAGTGTTAGACACTGTAATTAGGGGTGTGTCACAGGGGCATATTAGTTATTAGAGAGGGATTAGTGTTAGGGGTAGTTTAGTCTTTTCTCCTCTCCTAATCCCTCTATATAATCACACCTATACCCCAGCTTTTCCATTATCTCAATACAACTATCATTAGCCTTCTATCACATAGAACCGACAAAATTTTGCAATGATAATTGATAAGTAGGGATGGTATGGCAAAATAGCAGAATGATTATCACCCATGCCACTTACAAGTATATAAAAACAGCAGAGCAAGAAAGACACGGAAGCAAAAAGAAGGGTCAGCATCAAGCAAGTGAACAAGCACAAGGAGAAGAAACCAGAACAATGGTGGCATGGCCAGCTCAGTGAAGGGTCAATGCCGGTGCCACCGGAAAGGCTCAGCATCCGTCGCAGTCTTTTCTACTCACCAGCTGTCTTTATCAGCCTCTCTATATCTTTTTCTCTCTTAGATTTTGTTTGAATACAGTTGAATACTCTCCTATTCAGAATGAATTGAATTAAAATTAGTTTATTTTCACTCTATTCCACTCTATTTATTATTACCCAAACAAGTCCTTAACATGCACAAACAATCTTGATTATTATCGTCCCTTGCCATTATCTCTCCATTTCACACGCTCCCTAGCGTGTTACCTGTTTTGCAGTTAGTAATACTCCAACGCCCCACACGGAAGCAGCAGCATCGACCGCACGCCCACAGCAAGAGCCACAGCGAAAGCAAATGAAACCACCATGCAGGTGTTCCTCGCCCCATAATAGACACCTCTATCGCTTTTCTTTGCAGTTTCTGGCGGAGAGCAAGATAGTTACCCCACTCTCCAATTCTTCTTGTTCATCGTTGGCGTCATCGCGGCGCTGCCTGTCTCCTTGAAATTGAGGAGAAACAATTGGCCGCCTAGAACACAAGGCTGCTTCTTCTCCAGTCCCTGACGTACGCAGACTTATCCTATCCAGTGCCTCCTGAATTTGCAAAGCTTTTTACGTCTTTCTTGCTTCGTGGATCCAAATCTCTTGATTCCCTTTCTTTCTTAAGGTCAAAAGGCATTCATCAAGTGTCACTTTTGAACCCATACATCTTTTTGTTAGTGATGAATGAGGTGTCAATATGCAAGGAGATATTTCTTAGTGTATGCTCTTTGTTGATGATGTAGTGTTGGTAGATGAAACTAGTAATGGTGTTGATAAAAAATTAGAGTTATAGAGACAAACCTTAGAGTACAACTCTAAGGGGTTTAGATTCAGTAGGAGCAACACCGAGTATATGAGGTGTGACTTTAGTGATGTTGGTCGTGAAGAGGGAAATGTTAGTCTACAAGCACAAATAGTATCTAAGAGGGACTCTTTTCGATACTTTGGATCAATGTTACCAAGCAATAACAATATTGATGAGGATGTTTGCCACAGGATCAAGGTAGGATGGATGAAATGGCGATAAACCTCTGGAATCCTGTATGATAGAAAGGTCCCGCAAAAGCTAAAAGGAAAAATCTATAGGACGGTGATCAGACCCGTAATATTGCTATATGGGGCGGAATGTTGGCCAACTAAATGACAACATGTCCAACAAATGAGTATCGCGGAGATGCGCATGCTATAGTGGATGTGTGAGCACACAAAAAGAGACCGGATTAGGAAGGTGGCGATTCGTGATAGGGTGGGGATGGCACCGATTGAAGAAAAGTTAGTCCAACAACGACTAAGGTGGTTTGGATATCTAGGGGAGACCTACAGAAGCACCGGTTAACAGTGGGATTTTAAGAGGTAGAGAAAATATTATGAGAGTTAGAGGATGATCAAGGTTGACTTGGGTGAAGGCGGTAAAATGAGACTTGAGAGATTGGAATGTATCTAGAGACTTAGCTCATGATAGGACTGCATGGAAAGTAGCAATTCACGTGCCAGAATCTTAGTTTTTTTTTTACTCTTATATCTCTTCATCTCTTTTACTTTATTTAAAAAGATAAAAAAATCATTGGGTTTCATGTCTAGCGTATCCCAACATGCTTGGGACAAAGGCTTTGTTGTTGTTGGTCAAAAGGCATTCATTAATAAATAAACAGAGTGTTGACGTACAAGCAGTATGTTTTACAGTTAAATGGATTACATCATCACATGCAAGTGGACAGAGAAACAACTACTACCTACTCAGATGGTAACTAGGGCACTGAGGCTGCCATCAGAGTGTCTGGGGTATGCGAGCCTGCAAGTCCCCAAAGGAGAAACTAATCTTTGATAGTCGTCAAGAGGGATTCAGTTGGTGTTGGTACCCTGCGGAACGGGTACCCCATGTGGAGGGAAAAAGACAGCCCATGCCCCACCAACATGCTGAGGCGGACGCTAGCATAGCCACGTGTCCTTAGCCTCGAGGTCAGCCCCGGGGCTTCCATGTGCGCTTGGGCTCCGGAGCCTACACGTGCCCTTGGCTTTGGTCTGAACCTCCCTGCTGAGGTGAGGTCCGAGGCTGCCACGTGTCGGTGGGCTCTGTACCTCCTCTCTGCTGAGGAGCGGTCCGTTGCTGACACGTGCCCTTGTCTCTGGGTCGAGCCTCCCTGCTGAGGTGAGGTCCGGAGCTGCCACGTGTCGGTGGGCTCTGAACCCCCTCCCTAATGAGGAGGGCTCCGGAGCCGACACGTGTCCTTGGCTCTGAGCCGAGCCTCCCCGCTGAGGTGAGATCCGGGGCTGTCACGTGTCGGTGGGCTCCAAACATCCTCCCTTCCGAGGAGGGCTCCAGAGCCGACGCGTGTCCTTGGCTCCGGCACGAGCCTCCCCGCTGAGGTGAGGTACGGAGCTTCCATGTGTATCCCAGCTCCGAACGTCCTCCCCGCCGAGGAGAGCTTCAGAGCCGCCATGTGTCCCCCGATTCTTCGAGGCCCGTAGGACGACGAATGCAAGGAGGAAGTGCGCTGTCAGGTCATGCATTCAAGGCCCACGCCTTCCCTAGAAGCATGGTGCGCGACGCACGCCTCCGTCCTCCTCCTGTTCGCCATCATGGTGACAAGACAGGGTGACGAAGCGTGACAACAGTACAGTGCCGCTCAACGGCATAGAGCCGCTCAACAGAGCAAGAAGACGCGGTGACAAGACAGCGACTTCATCATCACTTGCCACCCGGGCAGGGGCGCTCAGAGCGCCAGGCGGCGGGACTTAACTACCCCACCGACTACTCTACTCAGAGTGTAAAACCCTAGATCGTGTATAGGGTTCATACTGCTCCGGGGCCACCTATCGGGCCCCGAGCCTCATTGTACCACCCCGGCCTTGGACTATAAAAGGACCGGGGTGTTCTCCCAACAAAGGGTTCGTAACCCTGCGACTCTCACACTCATACGCACAAGCAATACAACAATCACACTGTGGACATAGGCTATTATGCTCTAGCGGCCCGAACCACGTAAATCCTGGTGTTCACCCGCTCCCTCGACTTTTGGATCGCTCTAGGGACGTCAAGCCCCTCCAATCAAAGAACCTCTTTGGGCTGCTACTGTAGCGGACTGGGGGAAGTGTCGTCTAACAGTTTGACATTTGACACTCCAGGAAGGGGGCTTTTCACGCTCTCGAAGCGAGCAAGGTGAACATCACCTCCCTTGGCGAGACTTCTCGCCCAACTCGCCGTCATCGCCAGGAGGGAGATGATGAGGCCACCTCCCGCTCCAGGGCGGGCAGATCCGGCTGGGCCACGACCAAAAAGCTGGCACGCTCTGTGTAATGTATGGGGGATTTTCCGATTTCTCGTCCCGGTGAGCCGTCAAGACCCTGCGCCGAGCGGTGGCGACAACTGCTCCAACCCCTGGGCCGGCGCCACACCTCAAGTGGATGGAAACGCCGATCAACTTCGACGCCTCTGACTTCCCCAAGAACATGGCAGGTGCCTGGCATCTGCCACTCCTCGTCACCCCGACCATCTCCAACATGAAGTTCTACCATGTGTTGATTGATGGCATGGCGTCCCTCAGCGTTATCAGCCTTGCAGCTTTCAAGAAGCTGCAAATTCCTATGTTCCAGCTTACCCCCTCGAGACCATTCTCGAGGGTAGGATGGGATCCAATCTTCCCATTCGGTAGCATCTCCCTCCCAGTGACGTTCGGGACGCCGGAGAACTACCACACGTAAAGCGTCATCTTCGACGTTGCGGAGGTCAACTTCCCCTTCAACGCCATAATCGGTAGGCCGGCCCTGTACCGATTTATGGCAGTAGCCCACTACGGCTACCTGTTCCTGAAGATGCCAACCTCGAGCGGCGTCCTCAATATCCGTGGAGACCACATTGCGGCTGTCTCAACGCTGGAAAAGATCCAAGCGGTGGCAGCTGCGCATGAGGCTGCTTTCGTTCACGTAGAAGCTAGCCGACTGCCTCCAGGCATGAGTTAGCGAGGGGTGACATATGCACCCTGTGTGCAGCCCTTGGACGGTGAGGACACTCCTGTAAAGGTCGTCCAAGTCGGCCTTGATGCCGCCCAGACCACCTGAATCGATGGGAGTCTAGGCGACAAATAGGAAGACACGCTTGTCACGTTCCTCCGGCTAATGTCGACTTGTTTGCATGGCAATCGTCGGAAATGCCCAGGACTCCTAGGGAGGCAATTGAGCATCAACTGAAGATCCACCTCGACGCCAGGCCGGTCCAACAGAAGCCTCGGAAGCAATCCGTCGAGCGGCAAGACTTCATCCATGAAGAAGTCAAGAAGTTGCTCGATGCTGGCTTCATCTGAGAGGTCCACCATCCTCGATGGTTGGCCAACCCTGTTGTCGTCCCCAAGGCTGGCGGGACGCTTCGAATGTGCATCGACTACAACACCCTCAATAAGGCATGTCCAAAGGATTCGTTTCCTCTCCCCCATATAGACCAAATAGTGTATTCTACATCCGGCTGTGATCTACTGTGTTTCCTAGATGCATATTCAGGTTTCCACCAAATACCTATGTCTAGGGAAGATGAAGAGCATACAACCTTCATCACAGTAGATGGTCTATACTGCTATATATCCATTCCTTACAGTCTTAAGAATGCCCTTCCCACTTTTGTACGAGCAATGCACAAAACGTTTGGGAATCTTATTCGTGACCTAGTAGAGGTGTATGTCGATGACATCGTAGTAAAGGTTAAGTCGCAGACATCTCTGCTCGACAACCTAGCCCTAGTATTCGACAGACTGTGTTTGACACGCACGAAGTTGAACCTAGACAAGTGTGTCTTCAGGGTCTCTGTCGGGAAGTTACTCCGTTTCTTGGTCTCACACCAAGGAATTGAAGATAACCAAGAGAAGATTAAGGCGATAGAGCTGATGCAGTCCCTTGCCCACATCAAGGACGTGCAGAAGCTTACCGGATGCTTGGCTACGCTCAGTCGGTTTATCTCTAGACTGGCTACGCGGGCTCTTTCGTTCTTCAAGCTCTTGTGCAATTCTAGTCCATTCGTTTGGACCAAGGAGGCGGATGAGGCGTTCCAGAAGCTGAAGAAGTTCCTAACGACGCTACCGATCATGGTAGCCCCGGAACACGGCGAGCCTCTGCTCCTCTACATCGCTGCAACATCTGAGGTCGTGAGCTTGGTTCTAGTCGTGAAGCGACCAGATCTCCATTGACCTCAGGTCCCATGCAAGGCTCCTTCTGCCGTTGGTTTAGAGCCCTAGGATTCGGACTCCGCAGGAGACCAGAGGGATGGGGAAGTAGTCACGTCCCAACCAGTCGGACCTGATGATCAATGCATATCCGGATACAAGCTCCCAGAATGCAGTCCCGGACTCGGGGACCTGGGGGCCCCGAGTCCAGGGTCTCCCCAAGAAGATCTAGTCAGGTCCCAGCCAGCTAGACCTAACAACCAGTGCACATTTGGGTCCGAGCTCCCAAAGTACAGCTCCGGACCCGGGGGCCGGGGGCCCCTGAGTCCCGGACTCCTATAAGAGGATGCATCGGACCCCTCTGGCAGGGTCCGGACCATCCAGCGTTCGCTCTACTTCATCAGCGAGGTCCTCCATGATGCCAATACAAGATATCTAGAGGTTCACATGCTGCTCTATGCAGTCCTCGTTGCATCAAGGAAGCTGCGCCACTACTTCGAAGCTCACTAGATCTTGATGGTCACCTCGTACCCACTGAGAACCGTCCTCCACAACCCCAATGCAACCGGGAACATAGCCAAATGGGCTGCAGAGCTGGCAGAGTTCGAGCTGGACTTCTTACCGCGCCTTGTGGTGAAGAGCCAAGTGTTAGCTGACTTCGTGGTGGAGTGGACACCACCACCATGCCACCCAGGGGGCCAAGACATCGGTGAGCCAGATCTCAGAGCTCCGATTTTCACTGAGCCTTACTGGACTCTCTTCTTTGACGGCTCCTCGTGCAAGCAAGGTGCCAGAGCGGGGTCCTGCTACTTACACCAACCGGAGAGCAGTTCAAGTACATGGTGTGACTTGACTTCAAGGCAACCAACGACATGGCGGAGTATGAAGCTCTCATCTTTGGGTTAAAGACCGCGCTGTCCCTCGGCATCTAGCAGTTGTTGGTCAAGGGTGATTCTCATCTAATTATCAAACAAGTCAAGGAAGAGTGCTGCTGCAATGAGCCACAGCTTGCGGCCTATCTCCTCCAAGTACAGAACATGGAGAAGGACTTCTTATCCTTGGATTTGCGCCAAGTCCACCTTACCAACAACACAATAGCCGACGACTTGTCAACGAAGACTTCCACTTGGGCTCCGGTGCCTGTGGGGGTCTTTGAAAGGAAGTTGCTGCGACCAACCGCTTGGCCGGCCGAACCAGGCGAAGGAGGCGAGGCCAGCACCTCGAAGCTAGTTTTCCTGACGGCCCTGCTATCGTGGTGCCCGCCAAGGATCGTAAGCGTCACCGGGGACTCCGTGCAATCCAGCGCTCAAGATCCAAGTGCTCAAGTAGGTCCCGATGCATGGATCACGGAGATCTGGGACTACTTGAAACACAATATCCTTCCCGATGAACGTGTATCTACTAAACGGATTGCTCAGTTGGCTATTAGATACGCACCGGTAGAAGGGGATCTCTACCAGTGTGGCGCTAATGGCGTCCTATTGCGGTGCATAACCCGAGAGGAGGGCTGCGACTTGCTCGCAGAGATCCATGGAGGCGAGTGTGGGAACGATACATCTTCCCACACGCTGGTCGGTAAAGCCTTCCTACATTGCTTCTACTGGACGACAGCTCTCCAGGATGCAGTCGACTTGGTCAAGAGATGTAAGATGTGCCAGATTCATGCTAAGCAGATCCACACACTAGCGCAGATGCTGCAGATGATCCCGCCCTCATGGCCCTTCGTTGTGTGGGGGGTGGACATCCTGAGGCCATTCCCCAGATCCGTCGGAGGGTACCGGTACCTCTACATCGCCGCAGACAAGTTCACCAAGTGACTAGAAGCCGCCCCTGTAGTGACAATCAACAAGCAGTCAGCAGTCAAGATCATCAAGTCGATCATCTATCGTTCGGGGTCCCAAACAGAATCATCACCGACTACGGGATGCAGTTCACCAGCGCAGTGTTCCAAGACTACTGTGAAGACCTCGACATCCAAGTTTGCTATGCTTCCGTTGCTCACCGAGAGAGCAATAGTCAAGTCAAGAGAGAAAACACCGAGATACTCAGGGGACTCAAGACGCGCACCGATGACAGTGATGAGTGGTTTAGGCCCGATCTTCCGAAAGGTAGGTCGATTGAGGTGGAGAACTCGATGTTGATGATCCGCGGCACTCGAGCAGTTCGAACACCCCTGCAATCACTACACCACTGCTCCGTTGGTATCAACCGTGCAGCACACGCTTGACCTTGCCAAGAAGGCTAATCCCTGCAGGTGCAACCGAGAACACGAGCAAGAACGTAGAAGACGTGATCTGAAAATCATGAAGTTGGGGTTTCACAAAAACCGTAGAACGGGGGCTGTTTATCTAAGCAAAACCCACGAATTTGGCTGGCGGCTACAGTATTTAAAGGCTAGGGTTCGACCATAATACCCTTGGACGCGTCCGTAATGGACTCATACGGGATACAAGGCCCAAAAGCTCAATACGGTGGTGCAGCACCGGACAGAACTCTGAATTCGACTTGTTTCGACAACTCCCAATGACCCCTGGCGAATTGCATATGTAGAACGTCGAAAATGGAGTCCGTATGCATCCTGGGCGTCCGTTTTAAGATGGATTGCTCCTGGACTCCGAGTTGAACTCGAGTCCGAGTTGGTGACTGTTTCCATCAACTTGTGGACGTCCCATCTGGTTCTCCACGTCCCCAAATCCTCCTCCCTTTACTTGTTGATCATGTCCATGGTTCCTAATAACAATTAAATCATTCAATAGCAATCCATTCTCAAAATCACATCGGTAGGAAGTTAGGAACGAGTTCACCTGCTGATTTAGTAACCATGCTCGTGCTCTTGTGATTGGTCCTTGTATATCAATGTGAGTATCCACTGTTGTGATGTCCTCATCATCCTCCCCCTCTTGAATCGGAGTCGTCCTCGACTCAAGATCATCTTCTTCCCCCAAGTATGGTCGTAAATCTGAAATGTTAAATGTGGAACTAACCCCAAAATCGGGAGGCAACTCAAGCTTATATGCATTGTCATTGATCTTTTCAACAATCTTAAAAGGACCAGCAGCTCATGGCATAAGTTTAGATTTTCTCAAGTGAGGGAATCATTCTTTTCTCAAATGTAGCCATACCAAGTCCCATGGTTCAAGTTTTACTTCTTTTCTACCTTTACTACCAGAAATTCTATACTTCTCATTCATCCTTTCAATATTTTTCTTTGTAGTTTCATTCATCTTAAGAATGAATTCAGATCGTTGTGTATCATCCAAATTTATAGTTTCAGAAGGAGGCAAAGGTAATAAATCAATAGGAGCACGAGGATTGAAACCATACACTACCTGGAATGGGCTTACCTTTGTAGTAGAGTGAACTGACCTGTTGTAAGCAAATTCTATAGGTGGTAAACAATCCTCCCAACCCTTTAAATTTGTTTTTAAAACAGCCCGCAACATAGTGGATAGAGTATGATTTACTACCTCAGTTTGTCCATCGGTTTGTGGGTGATATGTGGTTGAAAACAAAAGCTTGGTTCCCAATTTATACCACAAAGTTCTCCAAAAATGACTTAAAAATTTTGCATCACGATCAGAAACAATGGTATTTGGTACACCATGTAAACGAATAATTTTCGTCATTGTCGGTACCCTCGATATGGGGTACCCCCGCGCACAGGGGAAAATGCCTAAGGACCTCGCCCTTCTCCGCAGGGAGAGCTCCGAAGGCGCCACGCGTCCAGCGGGGCCGGACCTCCCTCTCCTCAGAGGAGAGCTCCGGGCCCACCACGTGGCATACAGAAGCCGGACCTCCCCCTCCGCGGGAGAGAGGTCCGAAGGTGCCGCGTGTCCAGAGAGGCCGGACCTCCCCCTCCTCAGAAAGGAGCTCCGGGCTCGCCACGTGGCCAACAGAAGCCGACCTCCCCCTCCGCGGGGAGAGGTCCGAAGGCTCCACGTGTCCTGCGGGGCCGGCCCCCCTCTCTTCTGAGGAGGGCTCCGGGCCCGCCACGTGGCCAGCAGAACGGCGCTGCCTGCCCCCGAGCGATAGGCAGCGGGCGTAAAGACGCCCCATACCTTGCCCCTACAAGGTATTCAAGGCCCACGCCTTCCCAAGACGCGGAGACGCGGAGCACGCCTCTGTCAGGTGCCGTTGCGCCCAGTCGCATCACAGACTGGCACGCAGTGTCAGAGCCTGCCAGCCAATAAACGCAGCGACAAGACATCCCATGCCGCCCCCGCCGTCATCATCCACTATGACTAGCATGCGGTATGGGCAGAGCTACAAGACGAAGACTCAGAAGTCTTCGGCAGAGACAACTACCGGCATAACTGCAGATACGGTAGATATCAGTCAATCTCCCCGGGACCACCCGGGTCCCGGCCCCCCTTGTAAGCCACCCGAGTCTTGGACTATAAAAGGCTCGGGTAGGCAACGTTAGCAGGGGTTCGCACTCTAGCCATTAGCACCCTGGGTTCGCACTTTGCAACTCATACGCTAGCCATACACTCTCAAGCTGTAACTCACCACCAAGCTCAGGCCTCCGGCCCTGAGCAGCAAGCAATACAGCGAGCTCCATAGCTCGCCGTGAACGTAGGGTTTTACGCTCCGGCGGCCCGAACCACGTAAAACTCGCCGTGTCAAGCTCTCGCTAACTCGTCCATCCGCGCAAGCTTTCCGCTAGGAGACTAGCCCCGCCGAAAAAAGAACCTCCGCGGACTGCCCAGTGCAGGCCCGGGGGAAGTGTCGATCGCACACTTCGACATTTGGCGCGCCAGGAAGGGGGCTTTTCCCCTAACGCGACGAGTTTCGGCCGACGAAGATGACCAAGCTTCCTTCAACGGCAAACTCTCCCCCTCCGCGTTCACGGCGAACCGTGACCACTGGGGAGTACATGTCGGCACACTCAGGACGGAGTGTGTCGGCACAAGCGGGCAGCCAGCAGCCGACTCCGGCAACGCCGACTCTGGCTATGCAGGCCCTGACCAGTGTGAGATCTTCTGCAGCGCTGAGCGTACACCATGGGGGTGCGCTAGCTGCAGCAAGAGCACTGCTGCGCAACCCACCTGCTGGGGATGTGCCCCATTCTGTGACCCAACAATGTGTCCGCGAGGTGGACCGCCTCGTCGTCGCCGCCACGAACCCGCAGTTTCGGCGAGGGCGACGCCCCGGTCAACCGGCTGTGTCGCTGACGCGCACGCCAACGGTTGACGGGCAGACGGTGGGTTCCAGCTCCACCAAGCTTCTGTCGACGGACCTGAGGACAGAGCTGGAACGGTGCCACTTGGGCCAAGATGCCCGAGTGTCCCTCGAGCGACGTCGAGAAAGGCGTCGCACTCAAGAGGCTGGCGACAACATGACGTCGGCCACGACCCAGCCTAGAGGGCAGACCTTCGCTACGCGAGCTCTGCCCCAGGCGTACGCCGCACAACATAAGCCACAACCATGTGCTCTGCAAGCGGCGTCCCCGGCCTATGGCGCAACCTTGCCCATACCGGGGTACACTGTGCCAGGCGCAACCAAGCGTTCGCGGCACCAGTACCTGCACTGGGAGCCAGCAACCGGCTCTGGCAGCGCCGACCCCAGAAATGCAGGCTCCAACCAGCGTCAGGTCTTCAGTAGCGCTGGGCGTACCCGGCGGGGGTGCGCTAGCCGCAACAAGAGCGTTACTGCACAATCCGCCTACTGGGGACGCGCCTCAGGCAGCGACCCAGCAGTGGATTCGCGAGGTAGACCATCTTGTCGTCGCCGCCGCAAATCCTTGACTTCGGCGGGGACGACGCTCCGGCCAACCGGCTGTGTCGCTGACGCGCACGCCAACGGTTGACGGACAGACGGCGGATTCCAGCTCCACCAGGCTTCCGTCGACGGACCTGAGGACTGAGCTGGAACGATGCCACCTGGGCCAAGATGCCCGAGTGTTCCTCCAGCGGCGACGAGAAAGGCGTTGCAGCCAAGAGGCCGGCGTCAGCATGACGACTGCCTCAACCCTGCCTGAGGCGCAGACTTTCGCCACGCGAACTCTGCCCCAGGCATACGCCACGCAGCATATGCCACAGCCATATGTCCTGCAAACGGCGCCCCCGGTCTATGGCGCAGCCTTGCCCATACCGGGGTACACTGTGCCAGCGGCAAACCAAGCATTCGCGGCACCAACACCTGCAGCAACAGGGGCAGGATGTACGGCCCTGGAGCCCCACCTCCGCTTCACGAGGTGGCCGCGCAAGTTTCGGCCGCACCTGCCCGAGAAGTACGACGGCAGCGTCAACCCGGCGGGGTTCCTCCAGATCTACTCCACCGCCGTACTTGCCACAGGAGGGGATGAGGCCGTCATGGCCAAACTACTTCCCCGTCGCCTTGACTGGCCCAGCCCGGTCTTGGCTAATGAACCTCCCTGAGGGTTCCATAACTTCCTGGGGAGAGCTCTGCCGGCAGTTCATCGCCAACTTCGGCAGCTCCTACACCCGTCCCGGCGCGGAGCTTGACCTCCAAGCCATCAAGCAACAACCTGGGGAGTCGCTGCGCTCCTTCATCCAGCGGTTCTCCCAGGTACGCAACACCATTCCGCATATTCAAAGTGCTTCTGTGGTGGCGGCACTTCGGCAGTGTCCAGGACAAGAAGATGCTTGAGAGGCTTGCAACCAGAGAGGTCTGCGATGCCTCCGAGCTCTTCAGCCTGGCGGACAAGTGCGCCAGAGCAGCCAGAGGGCGGAACTGGCACTCACTGCCAGCTTCCGAAGCCGGAAGACAGCCCGAAGACGGCGGAGTTCAAGCTGAGCTCCCGACCACGTCAGACAGCCAAGAGCCAAGCACTGGCTGACTTCGTGGCTGAGTGGACGCCAACGAAGGCTGACCCAGGGGGCCACGAAGACGGTGAACCAAAGTGCCGAGCTCCGGTCTTCACCGGGCCTCACTGGACGCTCTTCTTCGACGGCTCCTCGCGAAAGCAGGGGGCCGGTGCCGGCGTACTGCTTCTCATGCCATCGGGGGAGCAGTCTGGGTACATGGTGCGTCTCAATTCCAAGGCAACCAACAACTTGGGGAGTATGAAGCACTCATCTTTGGCCTAAAAGACAGTCCTGTCTCTGGGCGCTCGCCAGTTGTTGGCGCAGGGCGACTCCCAGCTAGTTATCAAGCAAGTTAAGGGTGAATGCCCCTGCAATGACCCACATCTAGCTGCTTATCTGCTTCACGTGCAGATGTTGGAAAAAGAATTCCTCGCCTAGGACCTGCGCCATGCACTGCGCGCTTGCACGGCCGCAGCTGACGACCTCTCAACGAAAGCCTCCATCGGAGCCCCTGCGCATGAAGGAGTCCTCGAGAGGACGTTGCTGCGGTCCACAGCCCGGCCCGCTGAGCCGGGCGAAGGGGGCTGAACCAGTGCCTCGAAGCTAGGCAGTCCCGGCGGCCCTGGATGCCGCCAAAGGATCGTAAGAGTCACTGGAAACTCCGTGCAACCCAGCGCTCAAGATCCAGAAGCTCAAGTAGTCCTGATGCATGGACCACGGAGGTCCGGGACTCCTTGAAGGACATCCTTCCTGATGAACGTGCATCCGCTGAACGGGTGGTGCGGATGGCTAAGTGCTACGCGCTGGTATCTTTACTGGCGTGGCGCCACGACATCCTATTGCGGTGCATAACCCAGGAGGAAGGCTGCGATTAGCTCGCAGTAGTCCAAGGAGGCGAGTGCTGGGAACGCTCATCGTCCCGCACGTTGGTCGGTTAAGCCACCCGGCATGGCTCCTACTGACCGAGAGCCACCTGGACGCCGTCAAACCGGTTAGGGATGCAATGCGTGCCAGGTCCACCCCAAGCAGACCCACACAACCGGTGCAGACGCGCACCCAGAGCCGTCGGGGGATACCGGCTCCTCCATGTCGAGGGCTAGCCGGACTTCCCAGGGCCGGGTCACGGGAACTACCCTTCCACATTGTATGTGGGGCCGAATCCATGCTTCCCCCTGATATATCCATGGGGGTCCCCCCATGTCCGGCGTACGACGAAGCCACGCATGACCCGGTCTGCGTGAAGACAGGCGCTCCGACGCTACCCAGTAAGTTCACCATGCTTACTTAGGTGTTTATTTAAATTACGCATTAATTTATATGAACACCTCCCCACGCTCTAGACAGTGTGCGTCCATTGTACACTCGGCTCCTCTTTCCGGCTCTCATGCATAGTCGATATTTGCCGTCCTGCCGAAGGCGGTTGTGCTTGGGGTACCTGCCAGAGGCCCGGTGGCCTTTTGGATCTCCCCCTATAAGGGTACTGCACCGCCAGTTGGTCTCCTCCGAGAAAAGACCTACGCTAGAACGGGGGGTCAGGAGCCTTGCTTTGCCCGGTCTTGCACCCAAAGCATGCGCACTCTGCCTCCCGGCGCTACGGTCTGAGTACCAGGGGGTCGGGCGGTTACACCCTGACTGGGGCTGGGGCCAGACCTCCGGGACCAAGTGCACTGGGTTACCCAAGCCCCGTATTCCGGCCTGGGACAGTAAGCCAAATGAGACTAAGGGATAGGAAAGGGGGGACCACTGAGCAGTGCCGGACTCCGCCCCCACAGCTGGGCCGAGCTCCGAGGCCAGCCCTCGCCCTCCTTTCAGAGGCGAGCGCTGATGCCGGACCTCACGCCCTTCGCTGGCCTGAGCTCCGATGACTTCCGGACCTCCGCCCCCAAAGCCGGGCCGAGCTCCGATGCCAGGCTTCACCCCCTCCTAAGAGGCTGAACACCGAAGCCGTCAAGACCCTGCCAGCACAGGGAGTACTCAAGACAAGAAAGTGTGCGGATCAGAAGAGACGAAGGTCCCACCTCGGGCTCGCTATCTCCCCCGAGATGGGCCCGGGGGCCACTGTCGGTACCCTCGATATGGGGTACCCCCACGAACAGGGGAAAATGCCTAAGGACCTCGCCCTTCTCCGCAGGGAGAGCTCCGAAGGCGCCACGCGTCCGGCGGGGCCGGACCCCCCTCTCCTCAGAAGAGAGCTCCGGGCCCGCCATGTGGCATACAGAAGCCGGACCTCCCCCTCCGCGGGAGAGAGGTCCGAAGGTGCCGCGTGTCCAGAGAGGCCGGACCTCCCCCTCCTTAGAAAGGAGCTCCGGGCTCGCCACGTGGCCAACAGAAGCCGACCTCCCCCTCCGCGGGGAGAGGTCCGAAGGCTCCACGTGTCCTACGGGGCCGGCCCCCCCTCTCTTCTGAGGAGGGCTCCGGGCCCGCCACGTGGCCAGCAGAACGGCGCTGCCTGCCCCCGAGCGATAGGCAGCGGGCGTAAAGACGCCCCATACCTTGCCCCTACAAGGTATTCAAGGCCCGCGCCTTCCCAAGACGCGGAGACGCGGAGCACGCCTCTGTCAGGTGCCGTTGCGCCCAGTCGCATCACAGACTGGCACGCAGTGTCAGAGCCTGCCAGCCAATAAACGCAGCGACAAGACATCCCATGCCGCCCCCGCCGTCATCATCCACTATGACTAGCATGCGGTATGGGCAGAGCTACAAGATGAAGACTCAGAAGTCTTCGGCAGAGACAACTACTGGCATAACTGCAGATACGGTAGATATCAGTCAATCTCCCCGGGACCACCTGTCGGGTCCCGGCCCCCCTTGTAAGCCACCTGAGTCTTGGACTATAAAAGACTCGGGTAGGCAACGTTAGCAGGGGTTCGCACTCTAGCCATTCGCACCCTGGGTTCGCACTTTGCAACTCATACGCTAGCCATACACTCTCAAGCTGTAACTCACCACCAAGCTCAGGCCTCCGGCCCTGAGCAGCAAGCAATACAGCGAGCTCCATAGCTCGCCGTGGACGTAGGGTTTTACGCTCCGGCGGCCCGAACCACGTAAAACTCACCGTGTCAAGCTCTCGCTAACTCGTCCATCCGCGCAAGCTTTCCGCTAGGAGACTAGCCCCGCCGAAAAAAGAACCTCCGCGGGCTGCCCAGTGCAGGCCTGGGGGAAGTGTCGATCGCACACTTCGACAGTCATAAACAAATCAGCATTGTGTGAGGCATTATCATTCTTATGACAAGGTATAAAATGCGCCATTTTGGAGAAACGATCAACAACTACAAAAATATTATCCCTCCCCCTCTTAGTCCTAGGCAATCCCAAAACAAAATCCATAGAAATATCCTGCTAAGGTACACTAGGAACAGGAAGAGGCATATAAAGACCATGTGGGTTAAGTCGAGACTTAGCTTTATTACAAATAGTGCATCGTGACACGTAGCGCTCGACATCACGTCTCATCTTTGGCCAAAAGAAGTGTGTGGCCAACATGTCCTAAGTTTTCTTCACTCCAAAATGTCCCATCAAATCTCCTCCATGAGCTTCCTGCAAAAGTAATAGGCGAATGGAACTAGCAGGAACACATAGCTTGTTAGCATGATAGATGAGGCCCTCTTGTAGTACATATTTATTGCAAGTTCTTCCTTCTCTATAATTTTCAAAGGCATCTTTGAAGTCCAATTCAGTAGTATATAATCCTTTTATTGTTTCCAAACCAAATATTTTATGATCAAGTTGGGAGAGCATGGTGTAACGTTTAGATAATGCATCTGCAATAATATTGTCCTTCCATTTCTTATGCTTAATGATGTATAGAAATGATTCTATGAACTCAATCTATTTAGCATGTCGTTTATTCAGATTGGTTTGACACTTAAAATACTTCAAAGATTCATGATCGGAATGTATAACGAACTCCTTAGACCACAGATAATGTTGCCAAGTTTGTAGGTCTCGCACTAAGGCATACAATTCCTTATCTTAAGTGGAATAATTCAGAGAAGGACCATGCAATTTTTCACTAAAGAATGCAACGGGTTTACCTCCTTGTATGAGAACACCTCCAATACCAATGCCGCTTGCATCACATTCTAGCTCAAATGTCTTGTCAAAATCAGGAAGTTGTAGCAATGGTGCTTGTGTAAGCTTTGATTTGAGAACATCAAAAACTTGTTGCTGCTTTTCGCCCCATCGAAACTGCACTCCCTTCTTCGTCAGTTCATGGAGAGGTGCTGCAATGGTGCTGAAATCCCGCACAAAGCGTCGATAAAAACCTGCAAGACCAAGAAAACTACGCACCCGCGTGACGGTCGATGGAGTTGGCCAGCTAGTGATCGCCACAATTTTTGCCTCATCCATCTCAATTCCCTGCGATGAAACGACATATCCAAGAAACGAAACTCGATTGGTGCAAAATACACACTTTTCGAGGTTACCAAACAAACGTGCATCTCTCAAGACACTGAAAACAGCACGTAAATGATTAATATGTTCGTCATATGACTTGCTGTAAATGAGGATATCATCGAAGTAAATCACCACAAATTTTCCAATAAAAGCACGTAAAACCTCGTTCATTAATCGCATAAAAGTGCTAGGTGCATTAGTTAAACCAAAAAGCATGACTAACCACTCATAAAGTCCAAACTTAGTTTTAAATGCAGTTTTCCATTCATCTCCTAGTGTCATTCTAATTTGGTGGTAACCACTACGCAAGTCTATTTTTGTGAAAATAATAGCACCACTCAATTCTTCAAGCATGTCATCTAAGCGAGGAATAGGATAACGATATCGAATGCTGATATTATTAATCGCTCTACAATCAACACACATGCGCCAGCTACCATCTTTCTTAGGAACCAAAAGAACAGGAACAGAACAAGGACTAAGGCTTTCACGAATATACCTGCGGTTCAAAAGATCTTGAACTTTTCGCTGAATTTCCCTTGTCTCTTCCGGATTCGCCGTGTACGCCGCACGATTTGGCAAACTTGCCCCTGGAATCAAGTCGATCTTATGTTCAATGCCCCTCATAGGTGGTAATCCAGGGGGTATCTCGGGGAGAAACACATCCGCAAAATCCTGCAAAAGGTTAGCAACAGTAGGGGGCAATGCAATGGACACTTCATGAAGCGAAAGCATGGCTTCTTTGCATACTAAAGCATAGTACATCCCCTTGGTATTAAATAAATCAGCAGGGTCAGATTTAGTTGTGAGCAACGAAGGTGATTTTAACTTAATTACTTGCTGTTTTTCAGAGTCTAGTGATTTTGTTGCCTTATCATCACGTATTTTACTTTTCTCCAAATGTATAATTTCAGCAGGAGTCATAAGAAGCAAAGTGATTTTCTTTCCTTTATGCATCAGAGTTCTACCATGATGAATAGCATCCGTATCAAATTCCCAAGGACGTCCCAACAAAAGAGAACAAGCATCCATAGGTACGACATCAAAATCAGCAAAATCATGGTAAGAACCAATCGAAAAATGTACCCTCGCTGTTTGTGTTACCCTAACCTTACCGCTGTTGTTGAACCACTGAATGTGGTATGGATGAGGGTGTGCTCTTGTTGTCAACCCAAGTTTCTTGACCACATCCGTGTTCACCAAGTTGTTGCAGCTGCCTCCATCAATTATAGTGTGCACGCGGCAGTCCTTGACGATGAGAAACATGTGAAAAAGATTGTGTCGTTGTAGCTTGTCATCCGCCTCAACTTTGGAGCTCAAAGCACGCTGCACAATTATGCTTCTATAATTTTCCGTTGCTGCAGTACCAAGTACCTCTTCATCTGTGCTATAGTGGTCATCTTTTGGTCCTGCAACGTTAGTAGCAAGAGAATATTCATCTTCAACATCCGAAGTACTATCAAACCCGCCATCATCTCGTGCTATGTATGCTCGTTTGCTAGGGCAATCTTTCATCACATGACCAACTCCATGGCAGTGGTGACACTTAATGTTGGAAGTTCAACTCGTGGAAGGAGTGGAAGACGTAGGCTTGAATGGTGTCGTCTTGCTGCCCTCCGGTGCGCGAGGAAATGGAGCAGTAGATGAAGTTAGTTGGCCACCATTGGATGGTGTAGTGGCAGTAGGAAAACTCGAAGATGGTGCTGTTTTGGATGGTGTAGATGTCGAACGCGGTGTAAAGGTGCTCCTCGTGCGTTGGTGCTGCTGCTGTTGGCGGCCTGCAATTCTTTCTCTGCCAACATAGCCAGCTGAAATAATCTGTTAAAAGTATCATATTCCTTATAATCAACAATGTCCTGAATTTCACGCCTCAACCCCCCATAAAAACGAGCTATTTTATCATCCATGTCCTCTATTACCCCACAATGCAACATACCCTTTTGTAACTCTTTATAATACTTCTCTACGGACATGTTACCTTGGTCTAAGCGCTGCAATTTTTTGCCAAGGTCCCGCTGAAAAGAAGGAACAAAACGAACACGCATAGCTTCCTTTAATCTATCCCATGTTGGAGGATCAATTCTAGTTTTAACAAGTTCATTCCACCATATGATAGTAAAATCCTTAAACCCACTAGTGGCTTGACGAACTCTATGTTGTTCAGGAACAAGGTGGACATTAATTTTTTGCTCTACTGTCATCTCCCTATCAAGATATGCCTCAGCACCATAAGAACCAGAAAAAGACAGTATAGTAAATTTGACTTTAGCAAAAGGATCATCAAGAGGGCGATTAAAATTGTTATGACGATCATTATAATTACAATGATTATTACCTCCCATACCTCGTAGATAAAGTGGAAGTCATGGTTGATCGTTATGATCTTCCATATTATAAGCACCATCTTCACGATCTTCAGCGAAAGGCAGCCGCGCCTCAAGAGTACGAACAACAATATCAGCAAGTTGGCGATTCAAGGTCGTCAATGACGCCTCTGTCGATGCTTGGGTTTTGGTGAACATATCTGTCATTTCCCTCATCATGTCACGCAACTCAGCATGTTGAACACATTCATCATCCCTTTTATCTTCTGCCGTTGTTAGTAGTAAATAAAAGACAACAAAAATATGTTATCCCTATCAACTACAAAGGATAGTGGCAATGTGAAAAGTGGAAGGAAGGAAACAATCTCTCTCTCTCTCTCTAAAGCTTCTTACCACGTTCTTACAAGTGTTCTTACCGACATAGCAGGTGGTAAACGGTGGACGGTGAGAACCAATGAAGCGTGGAGTGATTGCAAAGGTACCTGTTCTGCTCAAGAGGAAAAGTGGAGCTTGGATGGCACAATATGGTGGCTAATAAGCAGAAAAAAAAATCGTTAACAGCAAACAAAGTTGAATAAGTATTCAATGTATGAACTGTTGCTGGTTAACAAGTGTTCTAGGCCTAGAACAATACAAGGCAGTAGAAAGGCAAATAGAAAATCAGGGAGATATAACCTGTACAGCACAAGTGTATAGGCCAACTGTTTTCAAGTGTGTGCTGTCAATGCTTTAATATCTATGCTCTCTTCACTATTTTTTCTTTTTTAATATTTTTTCTGATATTTTTTGTTTACTCAAGAGCACGAAAATAGAAAGTACACAACTTTGCAGCTCAATTGGATGTAAGATGTGGCCTATAGAAAATCAGGAAGATTCTTTAAAATTAAGGTTGAAACTTCAGAGGCCGGATTGTCTATCTTCCAAGGGGAATTTGTCCAAACAAATTTCGCCGAACACGGCAAAGTCATGGAAAATTGGTTGCAAAATTTCGAGTAGATCAATTTGAAAAAAATCGCCCAATTTCGAGTTCGTATGCAAAAGTTATGGCTGTTTTAAGGTAGGCTACCCGAGTTACTGTTTTTTATGTTGATTCAACCTCGGTTTTGAAAAAGATCTCGCAATAGGACGTGAAAAATAATTGGAAGTTAGCAATACGAATGATGGGATGTTGTGTTATGAATCAAGGAGGACTGGCACAATGGTTTGTCCCCTGTTCTAGGGCTGGCGATGCGGGAGTTCACGCAAGGCGGCTAGCTAGGGCAAACCGATGATCTTATTGGCTCGGTTTGTTGTTTAGGGATTATGGAATAGGTGAGCAGCTAGAAAAACAAGGAAAAAATGATAACTACGACCCAAAAACACAATGCTAAACCAGCAACAAGACTCAACCACACGAATGCAAACTCAATAATGCAAACTGAAAAACAAAACTTGCAGGCACTATGGTCTAGGAATCGGTAAACACGATATGATTTTTTTGTGGCTTTTTCTGTGGACTCTAGGTATGAAAAACAAAAACTAATCTAGTGGGAAATCAATGTACCTCACGGGCAACCTGAAATCTGATACCAAATGAAGAGTGGTTTAGGCCCGATCTTCCGAAAGGTAGGTCGATTGAGGTGGAGAACTCAACGTTGATGATCCGTGGCACTCGAGCAGTTCGAACACCCCTGCAATCACTACACCACTGCTCCGTTGGTTATTAACCGTGCAGCACACGCTTGACCTCGCCAAGAAGGCTAATCCCTGCAGGTGCAACCGAGAACACGAGCAAGAACGTAGAAGTCGTGATCTGAAAATCACGAAGTTGGAGTTTCACAAAAACAGTAGAACGGCGGCTGTTTATCTAAGAAAAACCCACGATATTGGCTGTTGGCTAGTATTTAAAGGCTAGGGTTCAGCCATAAGACCCTTGGACGCGTCCCTAATGGACTCATACGGGATACAAGGCCCAAAAGCCCAATACGGTGGTGCAGCACCGGACAGAACTCTGAATTTGACTTGTTTCGATAACTCCCAATGACTCCTGGCTAATTTTAATGTGGGACAAGAACCATTGGAATGTTTATCTTCTCATCTTTCCATGGATATGTAGAACGTCGAAAATGGAGTCCGTATGCATCCTGGGCGTCCGTTTTAAGATGGACTGCTCCTGAACTCTTTGTTGAACTCGAGTCCGAGTTGGTGACTGTTTCCATCAACTTGTGGACGTCCCATCTGGTTCTCCACGTCCCCAAATCCTCCTCCCTTTACTTGTTGATCATGTCTATGGTTCCTAATAACAATTAAATCATTCAATAGCAATCCATTCTCAAAATCACATGGGTAGGAAGTTAGGAACGAGTTCACCTGCTGATTTAGTAACCGTGCTCGTGCTCTTGTGATTGGTCCTTGTATATCAATGTGAGTATCCACTGTTGTGATGTCCTCATCAGACAGCTTGAAGAAGCACGGTGCCAATTTGGTTGAAGAGCTTCCGTGTGCACTATGGGCTAGCCGGACGTTCTCAGTCACGTGTCAAGGGAAACACCCTTCTTCCTGGTGTATGGGGCTGAGGCCGTCCTCCCCCCCGAAAATCACCATGGGCTCATCCTGTGTCCAAGCATACGACGAAGCCACGCAGGACCAGCTCCGGCATGAAGATATTGACCTTGTCGATGAGTGAAGGTGGCAAGCAGCTGCTCAAAATGCGCGATACTGTCAAGCGCTCCGGCGTTATCAGCAGCGGTTCTTGCAGAGTAGACAGGTCAAGGTGGGTGACCTGGTGCTTCGGCGAATACTTTCTCTAGAAGGGAGGGAACAAACTCTCCCCCAGCACGTGTCCTTGGCCCCGAGGTCAGCCCCGGGACTGCCACGTGCGCTTGGGCTCCGGAGCCTACACGTGCCCTTAGCTCCGGTTCGAACCTCCCCGCTGAGGTGAGATCCGAGGCCGCCACGTGTCGGTTGGCTCTGAACCTCCTCCCTGTTGAGGAGGGCTCCGGAGCTGACACGTGCCCTTGGCTCTGGGCCGAGCCTCCCCCCTGAGGTGAGGTCCGGGGCTGCCACGTGTCGGTGGGCTCCGAACCTCCTCCTTGCTGAGGAGGGCTCCGGAGCCGACTCGTGCCCTTGGCTCTAGGCCGTGCCTCCCCGCTGTTGTGAGGTCCGGGGCTGCCACATGTCGGTGGGCTCCAAACCTCCTCCCTGTTGAGGAGGGCTCCGGAGCCGACGCATGCCCTTGGCTCCGGCCCGAGCCTCCCCGCTGATGTGCTGTCCAGAGCTGCCACGTGTAACCCAGCTCCGAACCTCCTCCTCGCTGAGGAGAGCTCCGGAGCCGCCACGTGTCTCCCGATCCATCGAGGGCCGTGGGACGACAAAGTCAAGGAGGAAGTGCGTTATCAGGTCATGCATTCAATGCCCGCGCCTTCCCCAGAAGCATGGCGCGTGGTGCACGCCTCCGTCCTCCTCCCGTTCACCATTACGGTAACAAGACAGGGCAATGAAGCGTGACAGCAGTACAGTGCTGCTCAATGGCATAGAGCCGCTCAGCAAAGCGAGAAGACATGGTGACAAGATGACATCTTCATCATCACCTGCCACCCCGGGCAGGGGCGCTCAGAGTGCCAGGCGGTGGGACTTAACTCCCCCACCGACTACTCTACTCAGAGTGTAAAAACCTAGATCGTGTATAAGGTTCATACTGCTCCGGGGCCACCTGTCAGGCCCCGAGCCTCATTGTACCACCCCGGCCTTGGACTGTAAAAGGACCATGGTGTCCACCCGACAAAGGGTTCGCAACCCTGCGACTCTCACACTCATACGCGCAAGAAATACAACAATCACACCGTGGACGTAGGCTATTACGCTCCGGTGGCCCGAACCACGTAAATCCTGGTGTTCACCTGCTTCCTCGAGTTGGATCGCTCTAGGGACGTCAAGCCCCTCCAATCAAAGAACCTCCGCGGGCTGCTCCCGTAGCAGACCGGGGGAAGTGTCGTCTCACACTTTGACAGTTGGACTTTGTGTTCCTTCGAAAACCCTCTTGTTGCATTCCTGCCATATTGTCCAAAGCACCAGGAAGATTAGGGACTTCATAGCTACTGTCTTCTTTTGGCTATCGGTCATCGAGAGCCTTCAAAACCAGTCCATGAAACAGTCTGTGTCAACCCAGTTTGAAGGGTTCAGCGCTGGCTGAGCCACCCACACGCTGACAAGCTCCCAGATGCGCGACGATGATGGGCATTGCAAGAAGAGGTGCTGCACTGTCTCTAGTTTACAGTAGCATAAGGGGCAAAAATAGTCATTAGGCCATCCTCGCCGGAGCAACTGATCAGCCGTCCAGATTCTTTTCCGAAGCAACAGCCACACAAAAGTCGTAATCTTTTATGGCGCCCATGCACACCAGATGTATTCTGGAAAGGGAGAACATGTGCTGCCTTCAAACTGCACTTGATAGGGTAAGCACTAAGCAAGTAAACAAGTAAATTGGTGGTATTAGTACAATAAATAAACATCATACTCGTACTAGACCGTGTTATTGTTACGAAGTTTCAGTAAGGTTGTGATATTTCGTGAACAATTGTGGTAACGTGTGGACACAGTAGTAGTCCCAATCAAAAAAAGAGGGTGGTGGCCTCTCCCTTTTCTGCAATCTCATGTGGACAACAAAATGTTCTTCACGGTTATAGCTAATATAGCAAACAATGCTGATGCAGGCCAATATCTAGGGTTGGATTTAAAATTTGTTCGCAGGTCTGAGTTTTAGTTGCTGTCAAGCGTTCATCACAAATGGCGTCAATCTTCCTTGCGCTACATTTGAAAAGTTATGCCTGATGTGTTTTAATGGTTGCTCAATAATGGTATATGATCAATAGTGATAACAAGTGGATGTACAAGTTGTAATAAGTAACAAGATTATTAAAAAAAGGCAACTTGGATGTGCAATTGTCAAAAGAGCTCTACTAAGTCACGTGATCTTTATCCTACAATCATCTGTATTTTTCACTTAAACCCCTCCACCCAACAACAACGGCCACACCTCATTTTTTAATTCGCGTTGCAGTGGCTTAAGTAAAAAAAGAAGTTGAACATGAAACTTTCTGTATACAAGTCTGTCAGTACCTGCGATATGGGGTACCCCCGCGCACAGGGGAAAATGCCTAAGGGACTCGCCCTTCTCCGCAGGGAGAGCTCTGAAGGCGCCACGCGTCTGGCGGGGCCGGACCTCCCTCTCCGCAGAGGAGAGCTCTGGGTCCGCCACGTGGCATACAGAGGCCGGACCTCCCCCTCCGCGGGAGAGAGGTCCAAAGGTTCCACGTATACGGCAGGGCCGGACCTCCCTCTCCTCAGAGAGGAGCTCCGGGCCCGCCACGTGGCCGACTGAAGCCGAACCTCCCTCTCCGCGGAGAGAGGTCCGAAGGCTCCACGTGTCCCGCAGAGTCAGATCCCTCCTCTCCTCTGAGGAGGGCTCCGGGCTCGCCACGTGGCCAGCAGAAGAACGCTGCCTGCCCCCGAGCGATAGGCAGCGGGCGTAAAGACGCCCCATACCTTGCCTGTACAAGGTATTCAAGGCCCGCGCCTTCCCAAGACGCGGAGACGCGGAGCACGCCTCTGTCAGGTGCCGTTGCGCCCAGTCACATCACAGACTGGCGCGCGGTGTCAGAACCTGCCAGCCAATAAACACCGCGACAAGACATCCCATGCCGCCTGCGCCGTCATCAACCACTACGACTAGCATGCGGCATGGACAGGTCGGCAAGACGGAGACTCGGAAGCCTTCGCCAGAGACAACTACCGGCATAACTGCAGATACGGTAGATAACAGTCAATCTCCCCGGGACCACCTGTCGGGTCCCGGGCCCCCCTTGTAAGCCACCCGAGTCTTGGACTATAAAAGGCTCGGGTAGGCGACGATAGCAAGGGTTCGCACTCTGCAACTCATACGCTAGCCATTCACTCCCAAGCTGTAACTCACCCCCAAGCTCAGGACTCCGGCCCTGAGCGCCAAGCAATACAGCGAGCTCCATAGCTCGCCGTGGACGTAGGGTTTTACGCTCCGGCGGTCTGAACCACGTAAAACTCACCGTGTCAAGCTCTTACTAACTCGTCCATCCGCGCAAGCTCTCCGCAAGGGACTAGCCCCACCGAAAAAAAACCTCCGCGGGCTGCCCAGTGCAGGCCCGGGGGAAGTGTCGACCGAACACTTCGACATTTGGCGTGCCAGGTAGGGGGCTTTTCCCCTAGCGCGACGAGTTTCCGCCGAGGAAGATGACCAAGCTTCCTTCAGCGGCGAACTCTCCTCCCTCGCCTCTGTGGCAAACCGCGACCAGGGGGGAGCACATGTCAACAAACTCGGGACGGAGTGTGTCGGTACAAGCTGAGAGCCAGCAACCGGCTCTGGCAGCACCGACCCCGGCAATGCAGGCTCCAACCAGCATCAGGTCTTCAGTAGCACTGGACGTACCCGGTGGGGGTGCGCTAGCTGCAGCAAGAGCGCTACTGTACAATCCGCCTGCTGGGGACGCGCCTCAGGCAGCGACCCAGCAGTGGATTCGCGAGGTAGACCGTCTCGTCGTCGCCGCCGCAAACCCTCGACCTCGGCGGGGACGACGCTCTGACCAACCGGCCGTGCCGCTGATGCGCGCACCATTGGTTGACGAGCAGATGGCAGATTCCAGCTCTACCAGGCTCCAATCGACGGATCTGAGGACAGAGCTGGAGCGGTGTCGCCTGGGTCAAGATGCCCGGGTATACCTCGAGCAACGCCGAGAAAGGCGTCGCTACCAAGAGGCTGACGACAGCATGACGTCGGCCTCGACCCAGCATGTAGAGCAGACCTTCGCCCCGCGATCTCTGCCCCAGGCCTGCGCCGTGCAGAATATGCCACAGTCATATGTCCTGCAGATGGCGCCCCCGGCCTATGGTGCAGCCTTGCCCGTACCGGGGTACACTGTGCCCAGTGCGAACCGAGCGTTCGTGGCACCAGAACCTGCGGCGACAGAAGCAGGGTGTGCGGCCCTCGCGCCCCACCTTCGCTTCGCGAAGTGCCGCGCAAGTTTCGGCCGCACCTGCCCGAGAAGTACGACGGCAGCGTCAACCCGGCGGAGTTCTTCCAGATCTACTCCACCGCCATACTTGCCGCAGGAGGGAATGAAGCCGTCATGGCCAATTACTTCCCTGTCGCCTTGACCGGTCCATCCCGGTCTTGGCTCATGAACCTCCCCCAGGGTTCCGTAACTTCATGGGGAGAGCTTTGCCGACAGTTCATCGCCAACTTTGGCAGTTCCTACACCCGGCCTGGCACGGAGCTCGACCTCCACGCCATCCAGCAACAACCTGGGGAGTCGCTGCGCTCTTTCATCCAGCGGTTCTCCCAGGTGCGGAACACCATCCCACACATTCAAAATGCTTCTGTGGTGGTGGCGTTCCGGCAAGGCGTCCGGGACAAGAAGATGCTCGAGAAGCTCGCGACCAGGGAGGTCTGCGATGTCTCAGAGCTCTTCAGCCTGGCAGACAAGTGCGCCAGGGCAGCCGAAGGGCGGAACTGGCACTCGCTGCCGTCCTCCGAGTCAGGAGGACTGCCCGGATCTGGTCCTACTCCCTGTGGAGGCAACAGGAAGGCCAAGAACCGAGGCAGAGGCAAGATAGAATCACCGACCGCAGCTCCAGTCGTCACTGCAGCGGCGCTCAGTGGGGCTCGGGGGCCGCGCCCCGACAAGAGGCAGCGAAGATCACCAATCATAGAAGGTGATCAAGACAATATGTGCCCCGTGCACGGCAGCTGTCGCCACACTACTGCCGAATGCCGGGAGATCCGAAAGCTCGCAGAGCGCTTCCGCAAGGGGAAGCAGCAGCGGGCTGAGGCCCCACCCTTCCGTCCAAAGGAGGGCAAACAGAGGGTGGATGTCCCAGACAGCATCGACCACTCAGAGGAGATCCAGGAGCCTCAGCGCGCCGTGAAGGCGGCACGCAATCATGAGGACTCCAGCTCCAGCGACGATGAGCGTCGAAAGAAGCTCTACGTCATATACAGCGGGTCCGCCGACCCCTCGTCCTGAAGCGCAGTAAAGACTCTGCGCCGAGCGGTAGCGTCGGTGGCGCCACTCCCAAGTGCCGCACCGCACCTTAAGTGGATGGGGACCCCCATCAGCTTTGACGCCACCGACTGCCCCAGGAACATGGCTGGGGCCGGCCAACTACCGCTCTTGGTAGCTCCTACCATCGCCAACGTGAGAATGTACCACGTTTTGGTAGATGGTGGAGCTGGGCTGAACCTCATCAGCCGTGCAGCTTTCCAGAAGATGCAGATCCCGATGGCCAAGCTCACCCCGTCGAGCCTGTTCTCAGGGGTAGGGCCGGGAAAAGTAATTCCCTACGGCAACATTAGCCTCCCGGTGACCTTCGGGGCTCCGGACAGCTATCGGACAGAGTACATTCTGTTCGACGTAGCGGAGATAGACCTCCCCTTCAATGCCATAATCGGAAGGCCAGCCCTGTACCGGTTCATGGCAGTAGCCCACTACGGCTACCTCGTCCTGAAGATGCCAACACCGACGGGCGTCCTCAGGATCCGTGGAGACCGCACTGCTGCAGTGTCGTCCTTAGAGAAACTTCAAGCGCTCGCAACAGCTGGGGCATCAGCCCCCGGCAGTGCAGAGCCGGACCAGCTCCGCCCGAGCGCACGCCACCGTGCCTCCGCCACAGCACCCCGGGTGCAACTTCTCGACGAGGGCGGCGTCCCCTTAAAGGTCGTCCAAGTCGGCGCCGAAGCCACCCAGACCACCCGGGTAGCCGGGGGCCTGGATAGCAAATAGGAAGGCGCGCTCGTCCCCTTCCTCCGGCACAACGTCGACGTGTTTGCATGGCAGCCGTCACAGATGCCGGGGATCCTCAGGGAGGTGATCGAGCACCACTTAAAAGTCTTCCCCGATGCCCGGCCGGTTCAACAGAAGCCCCGCAAGCAGTCCACCGAGCGGCAAAACTTCATTCGTGAAGAAGTCAAGAAGCTGCTGGACGCTGGCTTCATACGGGAGGTCCACCACCCCCGGTAGTTGGCGAACCCCGTCGTTGTCCCGAAGGCCGGCGGGAAGCTCCGGATGTGCATCGACTACACCAGTCTCAATAAGGCATGTCCCAAAGATCCATTCCCTCTCCCTAGAATAGATCAAATAGTAGACTCAACGTCAGGCTGTGATATGTTGTGCTTCCTAGACGCCTACTCGGGTTTCCATCAGATCCCCATGTCTAGGGAGGATGAGGAGCACACCTCCTTCATCACAGTAGACAGCCTTTATTGTTATGTGTCTATGCCTTACGGCCTAAAGAATGCACTCCCCACCTTTGTGCGAGCAATGCACAAAACCTTTGGGGAGTTAATAAGAGACCTAGTTGAGGTGTACGTCGATGACATAGTTGTCAAGGTCAAGCAGGGTTCATCTTTGTTAGATAACCTAGTCTTAGTCTTTGACAAGTTGCGCTCTACGCGCACCAAGTTGAACCCCGATAAATGTGTCTTCGGTGTGTCCTCTGGGAAGCTCTTAGGATTCTTGGTCTCGCACCGAGGGATTAAGGCCAACCCAGAGAAGATCAAGGCCATCGACTTGATGTGGCCCACTGCCCGCGTCAAGGAGGTCCAGAAACTCACGGGATGTCTAGCCGCGCTGAGTCGGTTTATACCGAGGCTAGCAGAGCGAGCACTCCCTTTCTTTAAGCTCCTGCGCAAGTCAGGCCCTTTTGCCTGGACTGACAAAGCAGAAGAGGCTTTCCAGGAGTTGAAGCGACTCTTGACGACCCTACCTATCATGGTAGCCCCCGAGCCCGGAGAGCACCTGTTGCTCTACATCGCGGCGACAACTGAAGTGGTGAGTATGGTCCTCGTCGCAGAGCGGCCGGACCCCTCATCTTCATAACCTGCTCCGGTAGCAGAAGACAGACCCCAGGAGGCCCCGCAGGACCAAGGCGGTCTCCCGGACCTCCAAGGCAACCTCCCAGAGGTCCAGGTCGGCCTCCCGGAGGTCCAGGGCGGTCTCGCGGACCCCCAAGATAAACCCCCGGGGGTCCTGCGGGACCCCCCGAGGGCCGAATGGGACCTCCCGGAGGTCCCTCAAGACCCACTGGAGCTCCCGGATAACCAAGATAGCTTAAGGGCCTCCGGGTCCCAGCTCCCGGAGGCCCCCGCGGGTCCAATCGCCTCCAGCGGGCCAGGGCCAATGGACGAGGACCTCCCAAGCCTAAGAGAGAGGGTTCGAACCATCCAGAGGCCTGTCTACTACATCAGCGAAGTACTGCATGATGCCAAGACAAGGTACCTAGAAGTCCACAAGCTGCTGTATGCGGTGCTCGTGGCCTCCAGGAAGCTCTGCCATTACTTCCAGGCCCATCGGGTCTCGGTAGTCACCTCGTATCCGTTGAAGACGATTCTTCACAGCCCCCATGCGACTGGCAACGTTGCTAAATGGGCGGCGGAGCTGGCGGAGTTTGAGCTGGACTTCCTCCCACGCCATGCAGTCAAGAGCCAAGCACTGGCTGACTTTGTGGCAGAGTGGACACCAACGAAGACTGACCCAGGGGGCTATAAAGGCGGTGAACCAGAGCACCAGGCTCCGGTCTTCACCGAACCCCACTGAACACTTTTCTTCGATGGCTCCTCGCGAAAGCAGGGGGCCGGTGCCGGCGTACTGCTCCTCATGCCATCGGGGGAACAGTTTGGGTACATGGTGCGTCTCAATTTCAAGGCAACCAACAACATGGCAGAGTATGAAGCACTCATCTTTGGCCTGCAGACAGCCCTGTCTTTAGGCGCTCGCCAGTTGTTGGCACAGGGCGACTCCCAGCTGGTCATCAAACAAGTCAAGGGCGAATGCTCCTGCAATGACCCACAGCTAGCTGCGTATCTGCTTCACGTGCAGATGTTGGAGAAAGAATTCCTCGCCTTGGACCTGCACCACGTACCGCGCGCTGGCAATGCCGCAGCTGACAACCTTTCAACGAAGGCTTCCACCGGAGCCCCTGCGCCTGAAGGAGTTTTCGAGAGGACGTTGCTGCGGCCCACAGCCCGGCCCGCCGAGCCGGGCGAAGGGGCTTGACCAGCACCTCGAAGCTAGCGGTCTCGGCGGCCCTACAACCATGGATGCCGCCAAGGATTGTAAGCGTCACTGGGGACTCCGTGCAACCCAGCGCTCAAGATCCAAAAGCTCAAGTCAGACCCAATGCATGGATCACGGAGATCCGGGACTACTTGAAAGACAATATCCTCCCTGATGAACATGCAACCGCTAAGCGGATTGTGCGTATGGCTAAGAGGTACGCGCTGGTAGAGGGGGATCTCTACCGGCGTGGCGCCAACCACATCATAATGCGGTGCATAACCCAGGGGGAAGGCTGCGACTTGCTCGCTGAGATCCATGGAGGCGAATGTGGAAGTCACTCTTCCTCACGTACGCTTGTCGGTAAAGCCTTCCGGCATGGCTTCTACTGGCCGACAGCACTCCAGGATGCCGTCAAGCTGGTCGAGAGCTGCAAGGCGTGCCAGTTCCACGCCAAGCAGATCCATACACCGGCTCAGGCGGTACAGATGATTCCGCCCTCGTGGCCATTTGCCGTATGGGGGCTGGACATCTTGGGACCATTTCCCAGAACCGTCGGGGGATTACGGTACCTCTATGTCGCCATCGACAAGTTCACCAAGTGGCCGGAAGCTACACCAGTTGTCACCATCAACAAAAAATCCACAGTAAGATTCATCAAGTCTATTGTCTGCCGGTTCAGGGTCCCGAACAGAATAATCACCGACAACGGGACCCAGTTCACCAGCGCAGCCTTCCAAGACTACTGCGAGGACCTCGGCATTCAGGTGTGCTATGCCTCTGTCGCCCACCCGAAGAGCAATGGGCAAGTTGAGAGGGCCAACGCGGAGATTCTCCGGGGCCTCAAGACTCGCACCTTCGCCAGTCTGAAGAAACATGGTGCCAATTGGGTAGATGAGCTTCCAAGCACACTATGGGCTAACCGGACATCCCAGAGCCGGGCCACCGGAGAGACACCCTTCTTCATGGTGTATGGGGCCGAAGCTATACTTCTCCTAGAAATCACCATGAAGTCTCACCGTGTCCGGGCTTACGACGAAGCCGCGCAGGACAACCTCCGGCGTGGAGAAATCGACCTCGTCGACGAGGTCCGATTACATGCAGCACTCCGTAACGCGCGGTACAGACAAGCGCTTCGGCGCTACCACCAGAGATCTGTGCGTGCCCGGGAGCTGCAGGAAGGTGACCTGGTGCTGCGGCGCATACTTTCTCGTGAAGGGGCCCACAAACTCTCCCCTAGTTGGGAAGGTCCCTTCCGAGTCGCGAAAGTATGCCGCCCCGGGTGTGTGCGCCTTTCCACCGAGGATGGGGACCTGCTCCCAAACCCTTGGAACATAGAGCACCTCCGTAAGTTCTACCCCTAGAGCAAAGATAGGGCAGTACTTTCTTTCCATAATAAACTCCATAGAGTCCAGGAACAGCGCTCGGAGCAGCTAAGCCCCAGGGGACGGTACAGGACTACGTTCAGCTTTGCCTGGTTCCGACTCCAAGTGCGTAGAGTCTTGCTTCCCCTCTTAATGGGGCGGGTCGTGGCCTCCATGTTTAGCCTGCCTTCCTCCTGTGGAAAGTTATACGAAAAGAAACCTGTTCTACTTTGCTCTTTCCTCGTACTCATTTAAATTGTGTACTAAGTTTTTTATGACTACCCTTGCGGTGCATGGCTGCCATGTGCTCAGCTCCCCCTTCTCATTCTCACCACTAGTCGGCATTCGCTGCCCTACCAGAGGCGGGTGCATCGGGGGTACCTGCCGATAGTCGAGGGGGCCCTGAGCCCCCGAACGCTTCGCGCACTACTGTCCCCAAGCACCGAGCATATGGTTAGGGGCCATAAGTCGAATAAGACTATGAGATAAGGGAGGGGAAGCTCCCAAGGAGAATTACGTTTCCTCTGCCTGTGTGCAGGACCTCCAGGTTACGGCAACGGGAACTGCATGAAGCGGGGGGAAAGGAGCTACCAACTACTCCGGCCTAGGACTGGAAGGACCGGGTCCCGCCCCTTCAGCAGGGGCGAGGCTCGAGGGCCCCATGTGTCCGGCGGGCCCGGAGCTCTCGCCTCCCCTGAGGGGGCTCCGGGCTCGCCACGTGGCAGGCGGAAACCGGACCTCCCCCCCGGTGGGAGGGCTCCGAAAGCCCTACGTGTCCAGCATGGCCAGAGCTCCCGCCTCCTAAGGAGGGGCTCCGGACCCGCCACGTGGCAGGCAGATTTGGAGCTCCCCATAGGGCGAGATCCGGAGACCCCCGGGGGCCCCTAACACGGTTAGGACCCGGGGAAGGTGTCTGTGCAGAGCTCCGAGATTGGAGAAGGCCTCTGAGTACCTTGCGGAGCTAAGGACTCAGTCAGGCAAAGCCAAGAAGGAGAGAAAAGGCATCACAGACACAAAAATCTAAAAGAGTCAAACTATGCAAGGCTCCATGAGCTGGGCTACAAACTCGATGAAAAAGAAAGAAACAAGCCCCAAGGTTCCCCTGACATGACCAGAGTCTAGAAGTTGCAAGATCAGCCGCGCCGGGAGCGGGAGAGCGCCTCCCTCATCACCAGCGCAAAGGCCGGTGTCATTAAGGGTGCTCCTGAAGCCCCCTCCGCAGCTTCAATGGTCTTCTTGGAGACTCTGCCGCCTAGGATCCTCCTTGGTGCATCAGCTGTTTCCTTCTCCTGAAGTTCCCTCATCACCGGCGCAAAAGCCGGTGTCGTCAAGGGTGCTCCTGAGGCCCTCTCCGCAGCTTCAGCGGTCTCCTCGGAGGCTCTGCCGCCTGGAATTCTCCTTGGTGCTTCAGCGATTTCTTTGAAGACTCCACCATCTGAGAAGGGACGCAACGCCAGGGAGCTTGCTGCCTGCCGTCACCAAGGAAGGGCCCAGTCGGGAGGACAAACCAGAGACCCCTTGGAGGCGCCACCACCAGAGGCAAGGCAGGCAGGCTCCCTGGGTCCCAGACTTGGTGCAGACGCCGTTGCTGGAGGGAATCAAGAGCGATTCTCCCCCCGTAAGGCGGGTTAGGAGCCATGGAAGAAGACAGGACTGCAGAGACTCGAGGGGGGCACAAGGGCTGGAAGCCTTATAAGGGAAGCGTACCCACGTGGAGGTTTCTTTTCACACCTTCCCGGGTGCAATCCCAAGCGATTCGGAACTCTTCGAGTACGCCGCATCGGCAACCGCTTCGGCTCCTAGACCGAGCGCCGATGACAGGTGGACCCAAGCCGCCCGACTGAAGCGGTGGGCCAAGGAGTCAGCCTCCTAAGAAGACAAGCCGGCAAGGCACTTCGGCGGTTCCCGAAGAAAGCGCCGCAACATGCAGAAGTGGCAGTCTTGGGAACCGCCGCAGTAAAAGCAACCATCAAGTGGGCGCACGCTCCCACGCTCCTGCGACCGTTCGTGCTCCGGCAGCGCTCAATGCGGGACTTAGAGAAAGTGCGCGGATCAGAAGAGACGGAGGTCCCACCTCGGGCTCACTATCTCCCCCGAGATGGGCCCGGAGGCCACTGTCGGTACCTGCGATATGGGGTACTCCCGCGCACAGGGGAAAATGCCTAAGGGACTTGCCCTTCTCCGTAGGGAGAGCTCCGAAGGCGCCACGCGTCTGGCGGGGCCGGACCTCCCTCTCCTCAGAGGAGAGCTCCGGGTCCGCCACGTGGCATACAGAGGCCGGACCTCCCCCTCCGTGGGAGAGAGGTCCGAAGGTGCCATGCATCCGGCAGGGCCGGACCTCCCTCTCCTCAGAGAGGAGCTCCGGGCCCGCCACGTGGCCGACTGAAGTCGAACCTCCCCCTCCGCGGAGAGAGGTCCGAAGGCTCCACGTGTCCCGCAGAGTCGGACCCCTCCTCTCCTCTGAGGAGGGCTCCGGGCCCGCCACGTGGCCAGCAGAAGAACGCTGTCTGCCCCTGAGCGATAGGAAGCAGGCGTAAAGACGCCCCATACCTTGCCCGTACAAGGTGTTCAAGGCCCGCGCCTTCCCAAGACGCGGAGACGCGGAGCACGCCTCTGTCAGGTGCCGTTGCGCCCAGTCACATCACAGACTGGCGCGCGGTGTCAGAACCTGCCAGCCAATAAACACCGCGACAAGACATCCCATGCCGCCTGCGCCGTCATCAACCACTACGACTAGCATGCGGCATGGGCAGGTCGGCAAGACGGAGACTCGGAAGCCTTCGCCAGAGACAACTACCGGCATAACTGCAGATACGGTAGATAACAGTCAATCTCCCCGGGACCATCTGTCGGGTCCCGGGCCCCCCTTGTAAGCCACCCGAGTCTTGGACTATAAAAGGCTCGGGTAGGCGACGATAGCAAGGGTTCGCACTCTGCAACTCATACGCTAGCCATTCACTCCCAAGCTGTAACTCACCCCCAAGCTCAGGACTCCGGCCCTGAGCGCCAAGCAATACAGCGAGCTCCATAGCTCGCCGTGGACGTAGGGTTTTACGCTCCGGCGGCCTGAACCACGTAAAACTCACCGTGTCAAGCTCTTACTAACTCGTCCATCCGCGCAAGCTCTCCGCAAGGGACTATCTCCACCGAAAAAAGAACCTCCGCGGGCTGCCCAGTGCAGGCCCGGGGGAAGTGTCGACCGAACACTTCGACAAAGTCTCATTCTTCAGTACCTGAGATACTTCTAACAACTTTTGATTCCTTGGGACCAAGGAAAAACTTGTGGTCATCAGCAGGAATTTATTTTTCACAACCAACTCCCAATTGATACAACTCTCCCCTGTACTGGAATATTTTAACTGGTAGTTACAATAACATGTTGCCTTAGTTTCTTGAATCAAAGATTTCTAACACATTTTCATTCTTATTTCAGAATAAGGTGTATCGATGGTCATACAAGATCTAGTGGTGGACCACAATGAACAATGTAAAGCTTGGTGTTCAAGTTCTCAGTGCTCATGACCTCCTCCAAAAGGAGCAGGGTGTTAAAGATAGTAGGTCATCTATATTAGAAATGGGCCATGCGCTATTGATTCTGGGGATGCGCCCCCACTAATCTTGCCAAGTGTTATTGCCTACCATATAAATCTCTTCTGTTGTACACCTCTACATATAGGAGAGTCCAGCCCCAAGAGGGCATTGCCTTGCGCCATTCAACATGGTACCAGAGCCAATGAATTCTGTTTTAATTCCACCAACGCAATTTTCTTCCTCCTCTTCTCCCCTTCCACCTCCCATGTCGGACGCCATTGCTCCTCCCATCATGGCGTCGATCCTCATACACCAAGTAGTCACAATTCGACTGACTAAATCCAATTATCTCCCGTGGCATGCCAGCTCTTTCCGTATCTATGGAGCTCGAAGCTTATGGGATACCTTGATGGATCCCACACCACACCTGAGAAGAAGATCGCCACATCGACGACTGCGGGTACTGCTGAAGTCCCCAATCCGGTGTATGATTGCTGGTACGATCAAGACTAACAACTGTTGAGTGGTATTCTCTCGTCGATGACCAAGGAAGTTCTTCGGGACGTCGTCAACGCCACATCTTCCAAGGAGGTATGGGAATCTCTCCAGAAGAAATTCGCCTCATCCATGAAGGCACGTACGGTGCAAATCTGTGTACAACTTGCTACCTCAAAGAAATGTGATCTCTTTGTTGCGGATTTCTTCTGCAAGATCACGGGGCTCGCCATCGAGCTCGCCACTGCCGATGCTCCTCTACATGATGAGGAGGTCGTCGCCTATCTGCTCGGGGGGCTCCCAACTGATTATGACCCATTTGTCACCTCCACGATGACCAAGACCGAGCCACTCTATCTTGATGATTTGTTCGCGCACCTAGTTGTGTTCGAGGCTCGTCAACTCCAACACATGGCTGAATTGCAGAAGCACCACGGTGCCTCTGCCAACTATGTGCATCATGGTGGCCCCTCTTGTTGCTGCGGTCATTGTGATCGTGGCCACGGCGGTCACTCCCGCGGCGGCACTCACTCCTGTGGTGATCGTCGCGGCAATGGTCCTCGTCCTCAGTGCTAGTTTTGGCAAGCTTTGCCACACCGCCATCAAGTGTTGGTAGAAGATGGACGGAGTCGTACCAGGATGACGGTCCTTTGGTGGCCTTGGTATCTACAAGCTCCTACGAGATCGATCCCAACTGGTACATTGATACGGGCGCCGCGGACCACATCACAAACGACCTTGATCGCTTAGCTGTGAGGGATCAGTACCATGGTGGTGACACGGTACAAGTGGGCAATGGAGCAGGTTTGCAAATTAAACACATTGGTTCCTGTTCCATCAATACTAATACACGCCCTCTTGCTCTTAACAATGTCCTTCACATTCCTGAAATTTCTAAACACCTTTTTTCAGTTTATAAATATCCCGTGATAACAATATATTTTTGAATTTCATCGTTGATATTACCTCATTAAGGATCAGGCAACCCGAAATCTACTCTTGGAAGGTAAATGTGAAGACGGCCTCTACCCCATCAAGTCATCCGATATTAACTTCATCAAGCAGGCGTTTGTGACCTATTCTGCACGTTCAGATCAATGGCATGCTCGGTTCGTTCATCCATCCCCTCAAGTAGTTCAGTCCATTTTACGTATTCATAATTTTCCATATCTCAAGGAGTCTACTATTTCCTCAGTTTGTAATACGTGTCAGTTAGCAAATTGTCATCAGTTACTCTACAGTACTTCATGCCATAGATCCATGACACCACTCTAACTCATTTGTTCTGATGTCTGGGGTCCTGCTCCCGTTTTGGTTGGTTGTTCGAAATATTATATAAGTTATATTGATGATTTTAGCAAATTCACGTGGATTTATCTCATGAATGATAGAACTGACGCTCAGTGCATTTTCTTAATCTTTCAAGCTCATGTTGAATGCCTCCTTGACACAAAAATTAAATACGTACAATCAGATTGGGGTGGGGAATATCAAAAACTCTATAAAGATAGAAGGTCATCTGTATTAGGAATGGGCCATGCGCTCTTGATTCTGGGCCATACCAAGAATGTGGTACGTGAGGGTCAATGTAATTGAGGAACATGATATAATCCCTATGGAGAGTCACATACCTGATGTCTTTGTAAAGGTGAGGCTAGGCCATGAGTTGCTGAGGACAAGACAAGTTCGCTCACCAACCAGAAACTTTATGTGGAATGAAGAGTTAATGTTTGTTGCAGCAGAGCCTTTTGAGGAGGACTTGATCGTATCGATAGAAGATCGTGTTGGACCCAACAAATATGAGGTCATAGGTGAAACTATCATACCACTAATAAGGATTCCAATGCGGGCTGATCACAAGCCAGTAAGGCCAACATGGTTTGATCTCAGAAGACCGGGACTGATTGATGTGAACCAGCTAAAAGAAGACAAATTCTATGCAAAGATACACCTCCACATTTGCCTTGAAGGTGGTTATCATGTGCTCGATGAGTCCACACAGTATTGCAGTGATCTCAGGCCAACAATGAAGCAGCTGTGGAAGCCACCAATCGGTTTGCTAGAACTTGGTGTTCTAAGCGCAAATGTTCTCAATCCAACAAAAATAAGGAATGAACGGGGATCAGGCTACGCGTATTGTCTTGCCAAGTATGGTTAGAAATGGGAGCAGACTCGCACAATAGTTGACAACTTGAACCCTAGATTTTTTGAGCAGTATACATGGGATGTCTCTGACCATGTAACAGTAATCACCATTGGCCTGTTTGACAACTGCCACTTAAATGGAGACAACAATCATTGTTCCTACGGTCATATGGATAAGCCCATTCGGAAAGTATGAATCCGCCTTTCAACCCTTGAGATTGGGCGAGTGTACACACACACATATCCATTGCTTGTTCTACACCCATCAGGAGTGAAAAGATAGGTGAACTGTGTTGGGTGCACAAATTGGTTGTATGTTTCGCAGGTAGAAAACGCTGGAAAACGAGGTTCGGGAGGCCATTTTATCTCGAGAATCCAATGTGCGAGCGTCCAAGCGGGAGAACATACCGGAACCCAAAGTTCACTTTGCATGAAGCAGTTTTACCTCGGAAACCTAAGATAACAGGTGCTCGGGTGAAGAGTCAGTCGGGAACAAGATTTATCTCGTGGCCGCCAGATAGACAAGCTAAACCGCGAGATACCAAGGCTGAGGCAAGACTTAAAGAATTCCGGCTGATCCAAAGGATGTATCATCTAGTAATATTTATACATATCATAGTAGAAATAGCTTCTAGGAGTCAACACAACACATTTACGAGTACGTGCATTAGATATAGATTAGAGATAAAAGATAGTTTAGAGTTTAAACTAGAGTTGTCAGGATAGCTCAGAATCCTCAAGTTGTACCGAGTCTATATAAGCGCAGCCATCTGCCAAGATTAAAACATCTAGAATTCCGATCAAACATTCGTTTTTTACTTAGTTCTTAGATTAGTTTGTAGTTTTTTGATACTTTGCCAAGAAAAGTATCCGGTTTCTCTCCACGTGAGACTTATCACGTTTCTATCTCAAAAACCTCATATTTATATAAGTTTCGGTGACTAACGCTGAAACACACCAACAGAATTGGTGACTCCGCTGGGGACCGACGTCAAGTGCATCGAGTTTCGCTTCTACTCGTCCATCGGCACGGTTTTTGTACTGATCAACCAGAAGAAAGCATGGAAGATGCATCTAGGAGGAAACGCCAATGGCCCGCCCGTCGACGCTAGCAACATCATCGGTTTTCAACTTGAAGATCTCACGCATGAGGATCAGGAACGCATCCAGGAAGAGCTTGACAGAGAGATTGAACAAGAGAAGATGGTGTGGCTGCAATCTAAGCTGACGTGCTTCCAAAAGACTCACGGTGAAATCGTTCAAAAGCCCGACACACGAGAAGCAACTTCACGTAAGGTAAACACGACGTTCTCACTCGAAGATCTCGTGCATCTTGTAAACGTGTCGGTAGCTAGAAAGTACGATGCTGATTTCGAGCAGATGGCCCTCACGGTATCTGATAGATTGAAGCACTCTTTTGATTCATTTAAAGCCGATTTAGAGCAAATCATAGACAAGAACTTGCATTGGCAAATCCGATCTACCATTCAACAAGTCTGGGATGAATCGAAAGGTAAACGGGTAGATCCTAACATGAGTAGTGCGGCACTCAACGTGACAAACACTACACCACCTTGCATACCGCCAACCATTACCTCAGCTAGGCAACCGGCAGCAAACATTCAACAACCTTACTACCGAACTGTCGCATATGGACCTACTCTACCACCCACAGGGAGTGGTGTACCGCTCGGGCCAATGCCCAATACTTATTTTCGTCCAATACAACCCCAACCTGCACCATGCAACTAGCCTAACCCTCCCACTGTTCCACACAATGATCTTAGGGACCAAGTTGTGACAACCGGTTCTGAAAATGAAACAATTGATGCGTATCTGTGCCCAGGATGTTCATCACACATACACAAGTACATCACAAACTGAATTAAGAACATAACCACGTTACAAATAGTACTTAAGTGCTTTACAATAGTTCAATGTCTCAACATGAGTATCTAGTTTATTTTGCAGTGGAAGACACTAAAAAGAAGTGGGACTTCAACTCTACTCCACGGGCGGTTGACGGTAGTATGCGTGCCTAGAGTACTTCGCCTGATCTTCGAAGTACTCTTCTCCTGTAGCTGAATTATTGTGGGAAATGCAAGGGTGAGTACATGCCGTACTCAGCAAGTGCGGGAAAGTATGACTTGTATCTTAAACAAGGTTGGGAACAAAAGTTAGTTGCAGCAAGCAAATTTTATTTCACAATCATAAGAAAACAGCCTACAATGTCTAGGTGAGTTAAAATCCCAACATAACCAAGTAGTTCATCATGCCTCATGTTCAATACCATCATACTCCATCATTAATCAGGTTTTAACCATCTAATACTCATCCTCAACCTTATCTCAAATTTACAAATTCTCATGATCAGCACATACTCACATAACCGAAACCAATCTCATATACATAACCCAAACCAGTCTCGAATGACGAGATCATCCCAACCAAACTAAGTTAACCTCTAATCATGGAAGTTGTCCAGGTGCTCATAACTGAAATCACGGATATCATGATAGTTTTATACTCTGCAGAGGTGACACAACTTTACCCATAAATTTGTGATTTCGTCACCCGTCGGCGACTAGAGAAACATCCATTATGCCAATACACAACCATTGGTGTACGGCCAAGAGATCACAAAATATCCTTTACAAAGGGACTACTAGAATGTACGGACCCACTGAGGTTTCACCGGCAGGCTTGAATCCACATTCTCTCACCCACGAGCCCCCTCGTGTGCCATGATCATACCGAATATCCATCCCAAGTTTTCCCTCTAATCATGTGAGTTGGCCAGGTGCTTGTGACCAGAAGCATGGCTATCATGATAGTTTTACACTCTGCAGAGGTAGCACCACTTTACCCACAAGTTTGTGATTTTGTGACCCGTCGGCGATTGCAGAACATTATACCAGTACACAGCCATCGGTGTATGGCCAAGAGATCACAAAATAGCCTTTACAAAGGGGCTACTAGATGTATGGACTCACTGAGGTTTTACCGGCAGGCTCGAATCACCATTCTCTCACCCACGGCCCCCCTCTTGTGCCATGTAGTTCCCAGGGCAGTCCTCCTCGACTCCCATTCCCCGCGCCATCCAATGGTCCATAACAAACTAGCATCACACCTAATTAATCAGCTATGCCGCACCTATATTTGGCCCTGTGATGGCACTGTTTTCCTGGCATATTCTCGTATGAACCGGTCCTTGTATCTAAGGCAAGCAAACCACCATGACATTCAACACAACCACAAACCACGCTTGCTTAGATCACCCCAGTTCCATGCTTGTTAAATATCACCATGTTCTCATCATCATTAATCCTCATGATTCTAGTGGTTTAAGCAAGTTTATTTCATTTCCCACATTCCCATAAAGCAATGCGGTGTAAAAGAGAGAATAACACCCATACCCGACTCATCATGTTCCTAGCGACAAGGGTGAAAAGCAAAACAAGTAAACTCCTATGAATAGGACCCCATTCATGTTGACACAAGCATGCAGTTTTCGCAAGCAAAACAGTTTTAAAACACGGTATCAAAATGGTCAAGGGTCACTTGCCTTGCTCCAATGGGGTTTGCTGCTCGTGCTTTTCGAAGTTTTGGTGCTGGAGGTCCTCGTACACGACCTCTTGAGTGTGTCCTTCTACTCACAATCACGTACATACAAGACAACACATCCAATCAATATGATGCACACAGGTTAATCAAAATGTGATGATGCGTATGCATGCAATTCTACAATGCAACTTACTCTAACCAGTTTACACATGCCCATGCGAGTTTGGGTAGGTTTTAGTGGGGTTTTGTGATGATTGGTGCTGCTGGAAACAATTTAGATGTAGCTATGGTTTTAACTCGGGTAGTAGATCAATTCCACCGTCAAGACCTAGACTGTAGAATGACCTACTTACGTGCAGCAGCTCGTGGTCGTGGGGTGCGATGCAGCGGGTCAGATATGACAGCAGTGACGTAGCAACGAAGGATGGCGGCTCCTACCTTCTCTTCCTCCCGTTCTTCTTCTTTACGGGTGGTCTTCTCCCTTCTCTCGCCGGTGGCAGCAACTAGGCGTCCCTTGTGGACAATGCAGTGCGTCTAGGGTTTTCTTGTGGCAAGGGCGACGTCTAGGGCAGGGCAGGGCTTCGGCCAAAGCTCTTCCTCTTGGCAGGGCGCAACAGGGCCAGCAGGGTGGCAGCCAAGGTTTTCCTCCTGGCAGGGGCGTGGCAGGGCAGAGGGTTTTTCCTTTGGGCAGGGGGGGCGGCCAGGGTTGTGGTTTATTTATAGGGGGAGGGTGCAGCCAAGGGGGGCTAGGATTTCAGCAAAAGGGGGTGATCAAGGGGTGGGATTTAATCCCAATGGCCAGCCAAGGGGAGAAAACCTCCTACTCGGATTGGAGGAGGAAAAATTTCCCTAAGGAGCCGACCAGGGGGTTTTCTCCGGAGGGGGGGGGCGCCGGCCAGGGTTTGGGGGTTTTCCTACTCAGTTTGGGAGGGGGGAGGGAATCCCTAAGGGTGTGCGACAGACTTTCGTGGTTTCTCCACTCGGACAGGGCAGGGGGAGGGTCTTCTACTCGGCTTTGGAAAGTGTTATCTCCATAGTTGCGTAGGCAAAGCTAAGGGGGAATAAACCCTACTCGGATTGGAGGGGTTTTATCTCATTTTCTTTCCTTTTTTAAGTGATCTCTACATGAGAATGGATGCAGTGCATGATTATGAAAATGAGGGTGTTACAAACCTACCCCCCCTTAAAATAAATATCTCCCTCGAGATTCGACGGAGTGGAGAAAAGATGAGAGAATTTCGTCTTGAGCTCTTCTTCACGCTCCCACGTAGCTTCGACTTTCGTATGATGGATCCATTGTTCTCTGCACCAATGGACTCTCTTGTTTCTCGTGACTCTTTCATTCGTATCCAAGATTTTTGATAGGTTGTTCAACATAGGTCAAATCCTCCTGGAGTTCCAACTCGTCCATCGGTACTTGTTCTTCTGGCACTCTTAGACACTTCTTGAGCTGAGACACGTGGAACACGTCGTGTATGTCGGCGAGGTGCACCGGCATTTGTATTTGATATCCTACCTCTCCTTGCTTGCTCAAAATCTTAAATTGTCTGATGTAGCGAGGTGCCAACTTGCCCTTGATGTTAAACCGTCGTTGGGCTCGGATAGGCGACACCTTGAGATACACGAAGTGTCCGACTTGGAAGATCAGATTCCTTCGCCTATTGTCTGCATAGCCTTTCTGACGTGACTGAGCAGCCTTCAAGTTTTCACGTATTACTTGAACTTGCTTCTCGGTGCCCTGTAACACATCAGGTCCGAACACTTGATTTCTCCCATCTCATTCTAGAACAAGGGTGTCCTATACCTTCTTCCATATAGAACCTCAAAGGGTGATATCTTCAGGATGGCTTGGTAACTATTGTTGTATGAGAGTTCAGCATACGGCAGTCTCTTGTCCCAACTACGCCCATGTTTCAAGGCGCAAGCTCTGAACATGCCATCCAATATTTGATTTGTCCTCTCGGTTTTCCCGTCGGTCTGTGAGTGATACGTGGAGCTGAAATTCAACCGTGTACCTATAGCTTCATGTAGTTTCTTTCATGATCTAGAGGTAAATTGAGAACCTCGGTCCGAAACTATCCTCTTCGAAACTCCATGACGACATACTATATTCTCCATATAAAGCTTGGCTAACTGCGCCACGGTGTACTTGGTCCTAACAGGAATAAAGTGAGCAGATTTTGTCAATCAGTCCACGATAACCCTAATAGAGCCATACCCGGACTGAGTACGTAGTAATCCGACTATGAAATCCATACTGATTTCTTCCCACTTCCACTAGGGTACTTTCAGCGGCTGCAATAATCCAGCTGGTCTCTAATGCTCAGCCATAACTCGTTGGCATGTGTCACATAGGTCAACGTATTTGGCTTTGTCCCTTTTCATGCCATCTCACCAATTGCAAGTTTTCAAGTCCTTATACATCTTTATACAGTCCGGATGTATGGAATAGGGCGAGTCATGTGCCTCCATTAATATTGCATCACAGATGTGCTTCACGTTAGGCACACAAATCCTTTTCTTTAACCAAAGCGTGCCATTCTCATCTTCCCTGAAATCCTTCTCTATCCCTTGTCGGATTCTTTCCTTGATTTCCTTTATATGTTCATCCATTGACTGACCATCTCGTATCTCTTGTTTCAATGTTGGGTTTAGGTCTATCACCTCCATCTCATTCACGAACCCGAGATGTAACCGTTCAAACTCCTTAAGTAGCTCAGGTGGCAGCTCCTGAACCGTGAGTTGGTGACATGCTCCCTTTCGGCTCAAAGCGTCCGCTACTACATTAGCTTTCCTTGGTGATACTTGATTCCTACATCATAATCCTTGATGAGCTCTAACCATCGACGTTGCCTCAAATTCAGATCCGTTTGCGTGAATATGTACTTGAGACTTTTGTGATCCGTATAAATCTCACATCGGTGACCAAGAATGTAGTGCCTCTAAATCTTCAAGGCGTGTACCACGACTGTGAGTTCCAGATCATGTGTAGGTGTAACATCCCGTTTTCCTACGAGTTATTAAACCAAGCTTATATCAATATTCCAAGCATGTGTATGTAAACTTATATGCACACACACACATGCTTCAGAAAAAACAAGAGTTAGAAACAAGAAAGAAAAAAAGAAATGGAAATATAAATGAGATCAACCAGATAGTTCTTAATACACCGACAAATATAATAACCCCTCTCCCTTTCTGTCCCCTGGTGTCGTTGCACACGCCGTCCTACTGCCGACCCGTTTGCTCACTCAAACACTACCACACTTGAATGTGCCATCTCCTTAGCTTAAAGATGAGATGCAGGAGCACATCTCTAGGGCCCTCCTCACCGCTCAAGCATTAATGATGATCAGTACCATTTATACCCACTGCCCGAGCCACCACCTCATCTCTGTGCCTTGCTGAGCCACTGTCCAGGAAGTCCAATCGACTAAGCCACACCATGTGCTGAAACTCCTCAAGCAGGTTGACCAAAGAATACTGATGAGCAGACACCCACTGCCCGAGCTGTTGCCTTGCCTCTGTGCCTCGCTGAGCCGCTGCCCCGTGGAATATAATCAACTGAGCCTGTTCTAGAACTCCTCAAGCAGATTGACCGGAGGACAGTGACGATCAGACACCCACTGCCCGAGCTATCGCCTCGCTTGTGCGCTTCACTGAGCCGCTGTCCATGGAGTCCAATCAACTGATCCTGTGCTGGAACAACTCAAGCAGGTTGACCGGAGAATAGTGATAAGCAGGCACCCACTGCCCGAGTTGTCGCCTCACTTCTGTGCCTCGCTGAGCCGCTGATCATGGAGTCCAATCGGCTGCCATGTGTTGAGACTCATCAAGCAGTTTGCTCAGAGCTGATGGCCACAGCCTAAGCCGTCGCCTCACCTCTGTGCCTCGCTCAACCCATGCCCGTGTAGTTCCATCGACTGAGCCACACCAGGTGCTAGGACACCTCCAGCAGCTTGCTCAAAGTATAGTGGAGAGTAGAGTTCCATCGCATCACCACTATCATCATCTGCAATGAGTGTTTGCCATCCTTCTACCCTCCCCCGCTGTCCTTAAAGGGGCGCTCGATGAACTCACCCCACTCCGACCAGCTGCGCCCTGCCTCCGCGCCGCTCTCCCGCAAACGCCGCGTCGATCTCCGGCGAGGATCCTCCACGCCTGAGTTGTGGCCTAGGTGAGCACCCCCACCAATAGACCCTTCTTCCCCCAACCTGTCCCCGAGCTATCTCCCTCTCTCCTCAGACCTAGACACGACCACCCCGCGCCATGGCCGCCCTCACATGAAGTTTCCCCCTTCCTCTGTCCTCCACCTAAATCGGCAGTTCGATCGAGGGAGCCATAGAGTCGGTGTTCGACTCCTTGCTCTATGGCCATCTCCTCTCTGATACCCTCCTTGATTTGATCCTAAATGCCATCTATGGTGGTCAGAGGGAGAGGAGGTTGAACTGGAGAAGTAGGTCGAAGATTCTTATTCCTCTATCAGGCCAATAACTAGTAGAACATTAGTTAATTAGGTATTTCGTCCACATGTAGGGCGCAAGCCCAGGGAATCACTTGATCGGCCTGAGACCATACTCATCCATACAAACACTGCTCGATCCAATTCTCTTCTAAAAATCATTCAACATGATAATGCATTTAATTTATGCAAGCAAGTGTAAATGATGTATTAATATACGTTTGCTTTGCGTGTATATTTGCTTGCGCACGACGTTTACGGATATAGAACTGGTGTCTGAGGAGACCCCGGACGAGCCGAGAGACCAGCAGCACGACGCTGCAGACAGTAGCGAAGGCAAGTTCCATCGATCTTTTTTTAATCATATTGCGCCTATGTGAGGTTCATCCATTGTGACTAGTAGATTAGATCTTTGCATTGTTGAGCATCACCCAAGAAATATAGTATGACCATACTAGTTCCCTTTCACAGCATGTTGATATGCTGAGATATGCATGACTATGTGCCTTGTGTATGTTGCATGGTTGCTGAGAGCATGAGTTGAGACCGGGGCAGAAGGGTTAGTGTTTTTGTAAGCGCTACTGTAGTGGTAGACTTACAGCGAGTACTATCAGGATAACAGGCTCGTGGTTCGCGTATGGAGGCTGCCCTGATGAGCCCTAAGGACCGAATTGTTTTGACATCTCACTTAACTTCTTTCAGTATGGCCACATGACCCTGTATGGGCAGGGCTTAGCCTAACCCTAGTGGTGAGCCCGGCAGCCGTCCACGATGGAGAAAAAGATATGTATGACGGGCCGTTCTGATGGTTTGTGCATGTAGGTACATTGTACAACCTCTTCAGAGTGTAGAACCTGTTCGGAAAGTTGTGTCCTCGTTATGGACAGGTTATGGTGTGGTATTAACAACTAGAATGTCACATGTTGTGGGATCGAGATCAGGGATGCCTATGGATGAGGTGTTGGGTTGCATTAGTATGCATTAGGTTGAACCACTCTTTACTTTGCGCATTGCATCTATATCTGATTCATTCCTCTCCCGAAGTGCAAGGTGGAGCTTGCTGAGTACCTTCTCAGATGTTGTTGATATGTTTTTTAGAGGATCCTTACTTCGTGCCGAAGGACTTAGAGTAGGGTCGCGTCCGCACCCAAGTTGTGTAGTGGAACCATGGGTGACGAGGAGCTACTAGTCTCTGTGTTCTTGACCATTATATCTTTCTTGTTAGTAGTTATAGTTTTTATCCACAAGACTATGTCATTGTAATAAAGCTCTGTTTAGTTGTGGTTCCACTTGTATTGTAATATTATGCACCAAACTCTGCTTCTGGTATAATATTACATGTTTAGTTCCGATCTTATTGATCGGGACACTTTAGTAGAGTAATTCAGCTCATATTTCTTTAGTTGCCTCGACACATAAGCTACAACTTGGCCTTCTTGCATAAGCACGCATCCAAGTCCTTGTCTTGAGGCATCACAATATATATGAAGCTTTTTCTCATGTATGGCAATACCAACACTAGTGTCGTTATCAATATCTTCTTCAACTCCTTAAAGCTGTCTTGACAAGCTTGCGTCCACTGGAATGCCTTCCCTTTTATTAGCAATTCAGTCATAGACTTCGCTATCTTGGAGAAATCCTTGATGAATCGGCGGTAATATCCAGCCATCCCGATGAAACTCCGAATGTCCTTAACATTCTGCAGTGGGTTCCACATCAGAACGTCCCTCACTTTTCCGGGATCAACTGATACTCCTCCTTCAAAGATGATGTGCCTAAGAATGATATCTCCCTTAACCAGAATTGACACTTGCTGAACTTGGCATACAATTGATGCTCTCGTAGTTTCTACAACGTCAGTTGTAAAACCTTAAATTGTGAGAAAAAGAAAATTTGGAATAAAAAGAAAATATATATTTAGGCCAACACGCATTCATGTCTCTATTTTTAAAAAGAATTTAAAGTTTTAAATTCGTTAGAAAGTTTGAAATCCAAATTTGAATTCAAATGGAAACAAAAGAAATATATATATATATATATCTTAAACCAACCTAAACTAGCCCATCGACCTGGCCCAACCCCTCAGCCCAGAAAAACAACCGCGCGCCCCTTCTTCCCCGCTGTGGACCCCACCTGTCAGCCGCTTCATCTCACTGCTGAGTGGGCTCCGCAACCTTCCTTCTACCTCCAGCTGAACAACCACTCGCGATGAAACTTCCGTCGATCAATTCTTCAATTTCGATTACCAATCCATTAAATCACTTTGTCAATCTTGACATCCATTACCCCCTCCTCATTTTCCCTCTATAAAACCCGAGTTCTGTTCTCAAATTCACCTCGCACAGAGCTCTCACTCTCGCCGTCGGCGACGAAGCCGCCGAACATCACGGAACCAAGGAATTGTCACCGCTCCGTCGAGTTCACCGACGACCGAAGACCCCTGCCGCCATTCTTCGACGCTACCCCGTTATGGAGCTTCTCCGGCTCTTCGCGCATGCACCCGTGTGACGCCCTTGTTCTGAGAGAAAACCTCTCGAAACTGAGACTGATGCATATGTGTGCCCAGAATGTTCATCACACATACACATATCATCCACAAACTGAATTTCAGAATAATACCACGAATAACAGGGTTTTATTACATTGTCTCATGAGTCTCAAACTCATGCTAGCAGCAGAAGTCTTATTCTAGCAGCGGAAGTCTTTATTCTAGCAGCGGAAGTCTTCTATCTATCGCGGAAGCAACTAAGCAGCAGCAGCGGCTCCATCTCTACCTCCATCATGATTCATCCCTTTCCATGTCTCAACCAGACATTAATCTTTCTTAACTTTGCTCATGAATACCATCTCGTATTCACTACCATCTCATGAATACCATCTCGTATTCACTACCATTTCATCTCATATTCAATTCCGTCTCATCCCGAGACCAAATCTCGTTGCCATGACTCAACAGTCATGCAACCAATCTCATTACCCGGACTCAACAGTCCCGAAAACCAAATCCAAAGACCAAACCAATAACCAAAACCATCCCATCTAATCATGTGGGTTGTCCAGGCGCTCGTGACCGTAAGCTCGGCTATCATGATAGTTTAAGATTCAGCAGAGTTGGTACCACTTTACCCACAAGTTTGTGATTTCGTCACCCATGGGCGACTGCAGAACCTCCATTATACTAGTACACAACCATCGGTGTATGGTCAAGAGATCACAAAATAGCCTTTACAAAGGGGCTACTAGATGTACGGATTCACTAAGGTTTCACCGGCAGGCTAGACTCTCCAATTCTCCCACCCATGGGCCCCCTCTTGTGCCATGCAGTTCCCAGGGCAGTCCTCACTCGACTCCCATTCCCCGCGCCTTCCACGGTCCATAACAATCTAGTAACTTACCTAATTACTCAGCTAAGCCGCACCTATACTTGGCCTTGTGGTGGCACTGTTATCCTGGCATGGATCGTATGAACCGGTCCTTAGATCTACGGCAAGTAAACCACCATCTCATTCTACCTCATCCACAAACCAAGGCTTGCCTAGATCTCCCTCCGATTCATGTTCATTAACAACATCCGTTTCTCATTATTCACACGACCGCAGTTAGCTAGACACATCTATCTCGCTTCCCGTATCCCATGGACTCAGCGAAGCATAAAAGCAAAAACCATACCCGACTTATTAACTTCCCCGATGACAAGGGTGGTTAACAAAACTAGTAAACTTCCTATGAAAGGGTTTCCCATCATGTTGACTCAAGCACACACACCTTTTCACAAACAAAAGAGTTTTCCAAAAACATGGGATCAATATGGTCAAGGAGCACTTGCCTTGTTCTTGCGGTTCCTGTTGCTCAAATTCTTGCTGTTGTAGTCCGTCGTAGGTCGCTCCCTGAGCTTGTCCTTCTATACGCGATCACGCACATACAAGATTCATAGCAATCAATCATCATGCACAAACTCTACCTTAAGATGCAATGATGCATATGCATGTTAATCCTATGATGCAGTTTAGTTTATATGTGTTCTTGCATGGCTTGCATGGGTTTTACGATGAACAGAGGTGTAAAGATCAATTGTGGACGTGGCGACGATCTTGTATTTAGATCAAACCGATCAACATGTGATCTGTCCATGAAAAAGCTTCTGTTCAAAAGGATCAAAGAACAGATGCAAACCGCGATGATGTCGTAAGGTGGTATTGGAGACCTACCTTACGTTCTTCGGGTCCTCCCTCCTAGCAAAAAAAGATCGTCGGGGCTCTCTTCCGGGGACGGCGATAGTGTCTGGGCTCGTCGGCGGTCTCTCTGGTGGTCAATCTCTGGTGAAGGGGTTTAGCTCGGCGAGTTTGGGGGCTAGGGCTTCTAAGTTGTCAGCTTAGAAAGATGTTACGACCAAGGGGTTGTTTTGGGTTCTATTTATAAGAGGAAACAAAGAGTCCTAATTTGATCAGAATTCGAATAAGAGTCCTATTCAAATTGTTTTTGAATCTTAACAACTTATCTTCAATTGATTTGGTGCGGTATTCAACGTAGAAGAGTTCGTGTCAGTTTCCTCCGTGTCGGGCACTCGTGCAAGGGAGAAAAACCGCTTCAGAATCGCGTCCTTCCGCAGGGATAAGCTCCGGAGGCTCCACGTGTCCAGCGGAGGCCTGGGCTTCCCTTTTCCACAGAGGCGAGCTCTGGTTGTGCCGCATGTCAGGCGGGCGAGACCTCACTCTTCCTCAGAGGTGAGCTCTGCGTGCGCCACGCGTCCTGGCGGGCGGGACCTCCCTCTCAACAGAGGCGAGCTCCGCGAACGCCGTGTGTCAGTTCCGGACCTCCCCTCTCTTCGGAGGTGAGCTCCGAGAATGCCACGTGTCAAGTAGCATCGGACTTACTTTCTGCTCGGAGGCGAGCTACAAGGTCGACACGTGTCTGTCAGCGTCGGACCCCCTGGAGGTGAGCTCCGGAGGTGACACGTGTCCGGTAGTGTCGAACCTCTCGGAGGCGAGCTCCGGAGGTGACATGTGTCCAGTAAGACCGGACCTCTCGGAGACGAGCTTCAAGAGCGACACGTGTCCCGTGCGACTGGACCTTTTCTTCTCCACAGGAACTAGCTCCGCAGCCGACACGTGTCCTGCGGGACTGGCCTCGCTCCTCTGCAGAGGCTAGCTCCGGGGGCAACACGTGTCCTACGGGGTCGGACCTCTCCCCCTTCGCGGGGATGAGCCCCGAGCCTGCCACGTAGCCAGTTTAGCGGCGGACCTCTCCCTTTTTGCGGGGATGAGCCCCGAAAGCGCCACGTGGCCAGCGGCCGCGGGAGTTGTCTTCGGCGCTCTCTGTGGATTGAATTTGGCTCCTTTTTGGCTATCTTTTTTATTTCTTTTCTGTTTCTATTTATTAAAAAAATGTTTTTCTACATAAACTATGAATACATGCAGAAATAAAAAATGAGGCTGTCACAACCCGTGAGATCCTCATCCCTTCCTCTTCATTTTGCACCTTTAGGATTGAAGATTAAGGCCTTCCCGACGATTTCCCGTGCAGGCGAGCCTCGCCGCCATGCCCGCCAAGTGCAGCCGTGTGCCGCCGCCCTTGGCCGTCTATGCGACGTGGCCCATATTAGGCCGTTCATCTTGAACGTGCGGCCAAGATTTAAAAGAGCACATACACCTTCATGATTTTAAAATCCAAGTCATCCGCTTAAGATCCAACAAACACCATTCAAACTAATTAAAACGTGTGTGGGATTTATACCGAGCCCCTAGGAATTTTGGTAGAAATAGCATGCCAATCCTAGAATTTCACCCTGAGGCTCTTGGAATTCATAGTAATTATGAAATTTAGTATAAAATTCATATTTGCCCTCAAATTTAACAGAAATTTTGATTTAGGTCCGGGTAAAGTATAAATTGACCCCTGAGTTATTTAATATTTAGTTCAAAACATAAATAATTGTAATTAGGCCCTGGTAATATTAGGAAAAATATAAAAAATGAATTCTAGCATTTAATTAATACTTTTGTTGTATAAAAATTCATTTAATCACTAGAAAAGTTGTGGAAGATTCCTATTTAATGAAAAGTGATAGAAACAGACTTAGGAAAATAGGGAATAATATTTTGGCTTTATAATAATTCTGAACAATTGTTTTTAATCAATTAAATTAGTAGTAAATGTATTGTTAGTATACTTTTGACATTAAAATTAAAAAGTTATAGTAATAAGTATAAAAAATACTTAGGAAAATAATTCATGCACATTGTTAGGCTTAACTCAACTTCTAACTTATTTTAAGTGCATGAACTCATTTTAGGAAAACCATTCCGAGCCCAAAACAAATATAAAAGTGCTATAAAAATAACAAATCCACAAAGATCACTTTACCTATGCAAAGTCTAGCAAAACCAATAAAATTCAACTATGAGATGATTTTGCGTAGGATATGTTTTGTTTAACTATTATGTTATTAGTTAGACTTATGTTTATCATTATATGTTCTTTCTCGTTCGTGCGTCATCGAATCGTAGAATCGAGACCTGACTCGTCGTTTAATCTTTAAGAGCAACAGTTTCCCATCGACCCCACTTATTATTATGGAGGCAAGTGTCCTTGAAATTTCACACTTGTTTTTATAGAGTTTTAGCTAGTTGCATGTTATTAATATGAATCCTATTTTATCCCTGTTTCCATACCTACTTACTTGTCGCCTTGGTTGGTTTGGTGGGAATTCATTTTAGAATAAGAATTGCTTAGCCGTGCTTAGTTATGGGGTTAGAAATATGGACCACATGTTGGATTATTACACAACTATGATATTGGAACTGATGTAGTTGAAAGGAACACGATAGGCTAATTGGAATTGGCTGGTGCATGCTTGCACGAGGATCCCAGGATTGGGGTATGATGCCTAGAAGGGTTCTAAGGACCGGTTCGTGGAGGAAGTGAATGTAGCCTAGAGGGGGTGAATAGGCTTTTCGACACTTTGTTGATCCCTGAAACACTTAGTAGGTTTATCAAATACAGGGAAATCGGACTAGTCCGATAGAGTGCGGACTAGTCCATTTTCTAAACAGAGAAAAATTGGACTAGTCCGGTACTGTGCGGACTAGTCCGGTATGCGTGGAATAGAGAGATCAAAGTTGATCAATTTTTCACTTCTAGCACTTTATGCAGCGGAAATTAATTTGATACTTAGATGTATTGCAAGTGAAACAATGAATGATAGAGATCAACTTTGGTTTCAATGCTTCAATGTAAATTTCACAAGATTTATTAAACACTAGAATATGATGAACAATAAATGAACAAGAGTAGGAGACAAGTGTTTATCCCGAGGTTCGATTCCACAAAGGAAATCTACGTCCCCGTTGAGGAGTCCACTTAGGACTGGGTCTTCACCAACCCTACCCTCGTCGAATCGCCATGAAGGCCGATTCTCTTCCACTAATCACAAAGGGCAAATAAATCGTTGAAGGGGCCTTCTCACAAGTTGAATGCTCCCCAAACGTTACAATGGAAGAACACAACCAAACACACTCAAAAGATGAACAATTAACGAACAAGAGTGTGCGAGAGATCAAACCCAAGAGCTCAAGATGTGTAGAACAACTCTCTCCTTTGATCAATTGCTAATCCCCAAAAAATTGATCCTTATTGGGTTAGAATGTGTGGAGAGATGTGAATTTTGGGCTCTTGGGAGGTGTGACGGCACAGGGGGTCAAAGTTTTATGATGGTATGGCCATACATCTCTTTTTATAGTAGGGTTTCCAATGGTTACGTTAGGGTTTCCGATGTTCGGACTAGTCCGTGGTTGACTCCAGACTAGTCCGGTGTGCTGTGCTTGGAAAACCCTAAGTGTTGTGAGATACCAGACTAGTCCGTAGTAGTGCGGACTAGTCCGATGTCTACTCAGAGATATATCGGACTAGTCCGTACCATATCGGACTAGTCCGTTTTGTGGTCAGAAAGAAAATCGGACTAGTCCGGTTGATATCGGACTAGTCAGGACATGCTGAATTTTTGCAGTTAGTGTGATTTCTTCCATTTGAGCTCTTGGGGTGTGTTTCTCCAACACACTCTATACTAAGTGATCTAATCTTTTCAGTTCTTGAGCTCTTATCAATTTGGATCATCCTTCTCCTTTCTTTTTGCGCTTTCTTCCTAATTTCTTTGAGAACCTGCGTTCATCTCAACAATTTTGTTAGGGTCTCATTTGTTTGTCATAAATCAACCAAAACCCACAAGGGATGCCTAGATGCACTTTAAATCTCCCCCTTTTGGTGATTGACGACAACCAATTGAGATCACACAAATATAATAAGAAAAGTTCAGATTTTCATAAAGTGTGCACATATGAGTTTTGAACAAAATAGGCAATGAAGACATAAGACATATGTGCACTCTTTATGGTGGGGTGCAAAACTACATGTGTGAGCAATAATTTTTATGTGAACATCATAATGAGCATAATCATAACATCATGAAGAGTCTCAATCCTACATAGCAGTTTTAAACATACACCATTAATCATAAGCATAACATAGTCATCTCACAAAAAGCGTAATGATAACATAAGTCTTACAATAGCATAATGGTAGCGTAGGTCTTACAAAAGCTCATTTCTTAAGCTAGAACATAAAAAAGGAGAGCCTACGACGAGCCTACGACCTAAGACTCCCCCTCAATCTCTCCCCCTTTGGCATCAAGGCACCAAAAAGAAGGAGAGGAGGGATCTACTTGTCGTCGCCAACTCACTCCTTGTTGTCGGTCCTCTCTTCGTCTTCATCATTAGGCTGAGGAGGAGGAGGAGAGGAACCACTCATCGTGCCAAAGTAGGCACGCTCTGATGGAGAGAGAGGAGGAAGCTCTGTAAAATCAGATGCAGAGTCCTCTGAGATGACCGGGGATCCATTGGGCTCAATCTCCAGTTTTTGGCATATTTCTTTGACATTGGCCTTCATGTATCTCATTTCTTTTTTTCTTGCCTTGTTCATCCTATGAAGCTTCACCTCAGTTTTGCGGCAAGAACTGAAAATATCAGCCAAAAACTTCATAACTCCACTAGATGAACCTTTGTGTGGAGAGGTCCTAGTCTTGGATGAAGGCCTTGCATCTTCTTGAGCTCTCTCTGGATGTTCTTCAGGTGATCCAGGTGAGAAGGCAACTGGGAGGGAGGCCTGAGGAGGCTTTCGAGGCCTTAGAGCAGTGTGCTCTACATCCTTCACAAACTCAATTCCTATGACTTTCTCAATCATGAACATCAAGTAAGGTGCATAGCCACAGGAATGGTTTGGTGTGCATGATATGTTTACCATGACATTCCAGATGTAATCAAAGATATCAAATCTTCTCCTCCTGCTGATTACTTTCATCAAGGTGCTCAAGTAACCTTGGACACTCCCGGCATCTCCATCCTTTGGAGCAATGGTCTTCCGGAGTACTCTGTTGAGAACAATGAAGAAGGGATCCATGTTCTTGGTTGAGGGAGGATTGTACGGTAGTCGAGTATCATAGAGAAACTCCATCCCGTCCTTCTCCACCACTCCCAGATTGTGAATCACAATCACATCACTGCCGGTGTCCTCAAGGTGCAGCAGTCTGACAAACTCAGTGTAGGAAATTGTGTACTTGGATCCATGTGTCATCCAAGTTACTTTGTCTTCTCCATCATGGGCAAAGTGGCAAGTTGCATAGAACTGGGCAATGATCTCATCATTCCAGTTGTATCTGAAGACGAGCAGGTCCTTGAGTCCATGTCTCTCTGCAGCCTCTATGATCTCCTCAAAGGCTTCACAGCTCTTCTTCTCAAAATATGTCTAGTCGATCCATTGGCTGCGGACCACTAGAGTCTTCATTTGGAGGTACATGGAACCTTAGTAGTCCGAGTGAAAGTTGCTCCAAAATCTTTTGCCGGCTGCCTTTTTGCCAGAGCTATAGGCATCAACCTTCCTCAGGCTCCATGCCACATCACTCCCCTGGCCATTGAACTTCTGCTCCGAGAGATCCCTATTTCCCTGCCTTGGAGCTGTCATCTTGAGGGGACCAATCGGGCCGAAAGCAAGCCCTTTCCCTTGGTTTGGCGTTGAGCCGCCGAGCTACAACCAACCACATTTGCTTTTGAAGCTGGTCTCTTGATTGTAACATTTCGACACACCCTAGGTGGGGTGAGTGAAGGCTCGGCAGCACGCTCTTGTCGCTTGTTGGAGTGAGAGTCCGGAGGATGAGACATCACATCTTGATCTTGATCCATCTCGGCCTCAAAGTCAGAGAGACTCTCATTTGATCCCGACATGATTTCTGACAAGGAAGATATAGTGGGTATGAATAATCAAGGATGACAAAGGATTGCATTGAATTGACATAAGCTAGGATTCCCTGACAAAAATCCTGAATCAGGGTATACCGGACTAGTCCGGTGTTCAGGGTCGGACTAGTTCGGAGTACAGAACTTGTCCGCCTAAGAACGGACTAGTCCGTTATGAGGCTGCTCAAGCCCTAATTTGTTGAAATTTGAGATTATTCAATGCAAATATGATCTAGGGTACATGGAATACATCAATAGAGCATGCATTGACTAGAGGAGTTAAGCTAATTGAGCAAAAGCAAGGAAAATCGAAGGTTCTAGGGTTTGGAGCGAAGTTTACCAAATCATTCGATTCGAAGTGTTGAAGGAGTTCTTGATCCGGACTAGTCCGGGGTCTTTGATCCCTTTGCAGTGGAGATTGATTCCCACGGAAATTTGAGAGGTTTTGATGGAGAACTTGCAAATGTACCTTGGGAGCACTTGAGTGAGGAGAGAGAGAGTGTGGAGGGTTTTGAGGATGAAGAAGATTAGGTTTGAGCCGTCCCTAGGTTTATGGAGTCGAAATATCAGACTAGTCCGAAACATATTGGACTTCCGTTTTCTGGTCAGAGAGAAAATCAGACTGGTCCGTGGTGGTCCGGACTAGTTCGGTCTAACGGACCTAGTACGGACTAGTCTGCAAGTGCGGACTAGTCCGGGGTGACCACGGACTAGTCCGTGGTCCCTTGTACAGAAGTGTATAACACACACACACACACACACACACACACACACACACACACACACACACACACACACACACACACACACACACACACACACACACACACACACACACACACACACACACACACACACACACACACACACACACACACACACACACACACACATATATATATATATATATATATATATATATATATAAGGAATAAGGGACAAATGCACACAGAAATTCTTGATGAATATGATCAGTAAACATACAACAATCAAGCTATGATCATGATTCACCAAGATCAAGTAACTCACATAGTTTTTAGGAAAAATAGAGAGAGATGATTTTTCAACATAATTAACATGATTTTGAGGATGGCATACAGGTATGCAAGTTTTCAAGCCACGTTTCGAGCATCAAGGATATTTAGTTCATTTCGGAGCTCACAAAAGCGTTTTTCATCAAGTGGCTTGGTAAAGATATCGGCTAGTTGTTTTTTTGTGTTGACATGGGAGATGGCTATGTCTCCTTTCATTGAGTGATCTCTCAAAAAATGATGCCGGATATCTATGTGTTTGGTTCTATAGTGTTCAACAGGGTTATGGGCAATTTTAATTGCACTCTCATTGTCACAAAGGAGTGGAATATGGCTCATATTGTAACCGTAGTCCCTTAGAGTTTTTCGCATCCAAAGGAGTTGTGCACAACAACTCCCGACTGCAACATACTCCGCTTCGGCCGTGGATAAGGCAATTGAAATTTTGTTTCTTGGAGGACCAAGAAACTAAGGATCTACCTAGAAATTGGCAAGTGCCGGAAGTACTTTTTCTATCTACCTTGCATCCGGCATATCTGCATCGGAGTCCAATGAGATTGAATTTTGAACCTTTGGGATACCAAAGGCCTAGGTTGGGTGTATGAACTAAATATCTCAAGATCCTTTTAACGACTGTTAAATGACATTCCTTAGGATTGGCTTGAAACCTTGCACACAGACATACGCTCAACATGATATCAGGCCTCGATGCACATAAATAGAGTAAGGAGCCAATCATGGAACGATATACCTTTTGATCCACATTTGGTCCGTCTTCATTTAGATCCAAGTGCCCATTTGTCGCCATGGGAGTCTTTATGGACTTTGCTTTATCCATTCCAAACTTCTTGATAATGTCTTGAGTGTACTTTGTTTGGCTTATGAACGTCCCGTCCTTTTGTTGCTTCACTTGGAATCCCAAGAAGTACCTCAATTCTCCCATCATGGACATATCAAATCTATCTGTCATAATCTTGCTAAATTCTTGATAAAAGGATTTGTTAGTTGAACCAAATATAATATCATCAACATAGATTTGGCAAATGAAGAGATCATCATCAAAGTGTTTAGTGAACAAGGTATAATCAGCTTTTCCAATCTTGAAGTCATTTTCAATCAAAAAGTCTCTAAGGCACTCATACCAAGCTCTAGGAGCTTGTTTGAGGCCATAGAGAGCCTTACGCAGTTTGAACACATAGTCGGGGTGCTCTTGATCTTCAAAACCTGGTGGTTGCTCCACGTACACCTCCTCCTTGATCGGTCCGTTGAGAAAGGCGCTTTTCACATACATTTGATAAAGCTTGAAATTATGGTGAGTAGCATATGCAAGTAATATATGAATTGATTCAAGCCTAGCTACGGGAGCAAAAGTCTCATCGAAATCCAAACCTTCGACTTGTGAGTACCCTTTTGCCACAAGTTGTGCCTTGTTCCTTGTTACCACTCCATGTTTGTCTTGCTTGTTGCGGAAAACCCATTTAGTGCCGACGACGTTGGACTTGGGTCTTTCAACAAGCTCCCACACTTTGTTCCTTTTGAAGTTGTTCAATTCTTCTTGCATCGCCATCACCCAATCTGGATCTTTTAATGCATCCTCAACCCTGTATGGTTCCAAAGAAGATACAAAGGAATAGTGTTCACAAAAATTAGCTATGCGAGATCGAGTTATTACTCCCTTTCGGATGTCACTGATTATGTTGTCAATGTGGTGATCTCTTTGGATGCTTTGGTGTACTCTTGGATGTGGCACTTGTGGTTTTGAATCTTCATTATCATCTTCTTCTCCCCCTGGATAGTTGCCCTCATTAATGTTTTGGCCTTCTTGATTTTCTTGAGGTTGATCTTGTATGGAAGCTCCCTCTTGATCATTTTCCTCCATCTGTGGTTCATTTTCTTCATTCGCATTTGAAGGTGGCACTTGTGGTCGAACATCGCCCAATGCCATTCTTCTCAATGCTTCACATGGAGCTTCTTCTTGATCTAGCACACACTGATCAACTTGCTCTTCTTGAGAGCCGTTAGTTTCATCGAACACTACGTCACGTGCTACATCAACAAGTCCGGAGGTTTTGTTGAAGACACGATAAGCGTAGGAGTTCGAATCATAGCCAAGTAAGAAACCTTCATCGGACTTCGAAGCAAACTTCGAAGCCCTTGGCTTCTTATTTAAAATATAACATTTTGAACCAAAAACTCAAAAATATGAAATATTTGGCTTGTTACCCGTGAGTAGTTCATAAGAGGTTTTCTTGAGCAGCCGATGAAGATATAGTCGATTTATGGCGTGACAAGCGGTGTTAACCGCTTTAGCCCAAAACCTGTTCGAAGTCTTGTATTCATCGAGCATTGTCCTTGACATCTCAATGAGAGTTCTGTTCTTCATTTCGGCTACTCCGTTTTGTTGAGGAGTATATGGTGCTGAAAATCCGTGCTTTATCCCTTCTTCGTCTAGATACTCCTCAACTTGGGTGTTCTTGAATTCTGTTCCATTGTCGCTTCGTATGTTCCTGATATCAATGAGAATTCATTTTGGGCACGCTTGATGAACTTCTTGAGGGTTCCTAGAGTTTTTGTCTTATCATGCAAAAAGAAAACCCACATGAAGCGTGAAAAATCATCAACAATGACTAGATCGTATTTATTACCGCCGATGCTTATGTAGGCAATTGGACCAAATAGATCCATGTGAAGGAGCTCAAGCGGTCTTGTTGTAGTCATGACATTCTTCGCGGGATGGGGTGCTCCTACTTGCTTCCCTGCTTGGCACGCTCTACACGGCTTGTCTTTCTCAAAAACAACATCCTTTAAACCTCGGATGTGATCACCTTTGAGGACTTTTTGAATATTCCTCATACCAACATGTGCTAGCCGTCTATGCCACAACCAACCCATGTTGGTCTTTGCAATCAAGCATGTGTTAAGTTCGGGTTTATCTTTATTGAAGTCAACTAGATAAAGTTTTCCCTTCAACACACCCTTGAATGCAATTGAGTTATCACTCCTTCTAAAGACAGTCACACCCTCATTAGTGAATAAGCAATTATAACCCTTGTCACATAATTGAGATATGGACAAAAGATTATAATCCAAGGAGTCAACATGTAAAACATGAGATAGAGTATGTTGTGATGAAATTGCAATTTTACCGGTACCAAGCACTTTTCCTTGACTATTATCATCAAAGTAAATGCCTTCGCTTGGATTTTCATTTTCTTCATATTCCATGAACATTCTTCTTTCTCCGGTCATGTGATTGGTGCATCCACTATCTAGCACCCATTTTGCTCCACCGGATGAATAAGTCTGCAAAAAATAAATTATGCCTTGGTCTTAGGTACCCAAGCTTGCTTGGGTCCTTTGAGGTTAGTCACAAGTGATTTGGGCACCCACACATGAGACTTGATGTTCCCATGACGTGGCCCAACACATTTAGCATAAACTCTTCCAAGATTACTTTTTATAAGTACAGATGAAGCATCAAAATTTCTAAATAGAAGTTGTTGTTCATATGTGTTCACAGTGTTAAATTTATCAACATTATTAAGTTTTCTAACTTGAGAAGAGTTTCCCTTGACAAAGGCAATGCAACTCTTGTTATTCTTGTGGCTTCTAGCGTTTTGCTTTTCACCATTAGAACATCCAATGCCATATTTGTCATTAGGAGGTCTTGTGACCGAGTATGCACTGCGCGCATACTTGATCTTCTCCTTGTCAAATATGCCACTTTGAGAAGATTGCTTGTCCCTTGTCAAGTTTGGCTTTTTCTTCATGTTAGTGTCACTTTTGGCACAGGGGCAAGTAATACTAGTTTCAGATTTTATGTGTTGAGAAGGTGAGCTAGAAGTTGATGAAGAACCACTTTGCTTGAGTGACTCAACTTGTCCCTCAAGGATCTTGTTAACTTTGGTTAAGTTAGCAAGTTCATCCTTGATGGTGGTGTTTGAGTCTTTTAACTTCAAGCAAGCTTCCTTTCTTGAAGCTAACTCAAGCTCTAGTGATTTATTTTGTTCCTTTTCAAGTTCCAGAAGCTTTTCAATCTCAAGATATTCCTCCTTTTGGGAGATGATCATATCTTCCTGACGATTGACTAACTTCTCCATATCAACAAGCTTATCAAGTAGAAATTTCATTTTAGCAACTGTCTTTTTGTCTAAACCCCTAAGAATATATTCATCTTCATCACTACTATCATCCTCACTAGAATTATCACTATCACTAGTAAAAGAATGAGAGAAGGAAGATTTAGTTGGTACCTTTCGTTTACCTTCCTTTGCCATTAGACAAGTGTTGTCGGTGTTCTTCCATGCGCCCATGGTTGGGAAGAGAGTGGATTTTTTGGTAGTCTTCTTTATGGCTATGGTGGCCATCTCCTCTTCTTCTTCGGATGAGGATTCATCATTGGAGTCCCACTCCTTCCCTAGATGCGCTTGGTCATATTGCTTCTTCTTCTTGAATATTTTCTTTGGTTGAGGATTGTTGTCTTTTCTCTTCTTCTTGTTTTCATCATATGGACAATCTACTATGAAATGATCGTATTCTCCGCAGTTATAGCACGCCCGTCTCATCTTCGGTCTTTGTTTGTCCCTTTGTCTTCCTTCATTTTAGCTGCTACCTGTCACACCCGGTTTTTCTGAAGAACAACTGAGTGAATATCACATGTATGCCAGGATCATTTTCTCATACATTTGATGACAAATAGTGAAGCATCATTTATTACAAGCCAGGTGTCGAATATAAATAAGTCTTACATAGCAAATGTCTCGATGGACAATAATAAGTTCATCACAAATAAATAAACTAGCAGTGGAATATTATTCTTGAGGGCTCCGTCACAGGCGTTGCCCGGGGACTCCATGAACCTAGAAACCTTCTTCGGGTCCAAAGTCTTGATCATTATACGCCACCTCATTTTCTTGACCTGAGCAGCAATATAAAGCAACAAATATGCAAGGTTGAGTACCAATGGTACTCAGCAAGTGTGGGAAAGTTATGTCATGCATGGCTAGAGCAAGGGGAGGTTGAACTCATGGTTAAAGCACTACGCAATTAATACATATCACCTTAGCTTATTAAGCACCTACATTACTACATAGGTGAAATGGTCCCAATCTCCCAACCCTTCATCATAATCAAATAACCATAACATCATTTCCAATGTTAAGCTCCCCGCTTAACATCCACAACTTCCAAAGTCATCATCCTCTAATCATGAATAAGTCCAAGCCGCTCTTGACCGTGAGCACGGCTGTCATGACAGTTTTGACTCTGCAGAGATTGCACCACTGTACCCACATGTAGTGATTTCATCCCCCGTTGCCGGGTGGACTAAAAGAACCTCCATTATGCTAGTGGCCACAACCACATTCACACTTCCCATGTGTGTAGCCAGGAGATCACTATGAAGCCTTTACAAAGGGATTCCCGACGAGCGTGGGCCCACTGAGGTTTCACCCCTAACAGCATACAAGAGGCTCCAACCCCGCTGCAGTGGCCCCCTCTTGAGCCTTGCGGTTCATATGGTAGTCCAACTGACACCTATTCCCCGCACCATCCAACACACCCATATTACGCCGGGATACACCTAATTAATTGGCCAAGCTGCCCCATCTCAGCATGTGGTTGGCACGGTAAAGCCAGGTTACATGCTCCATGAACCGGTCCTTAGGATCCAGACAAGTACTAAACACAAACCCGAGTCTCGTGCACCCAGCACCAACCAAAACATCCAACTTGCCTTGATCCCTACCTCTACATAACTCACAACATCTCATTCAAGAGTATGGTAAAATAAACTGATGATCTCATATCCCAAATATCCCATTCTAAGCATGGCTAAGCATATGCATAATAATAAATGGCATGATAAAATGAATCCCAACCCAAGCTACAAGGAAACAAGGTAATGCAATTCTAGGGAAACATCCTAGCATGGGTTTCATATTTTCATTTGACAATGCAAATAATTCTAGCTACGCATCCTAGCATAGGATCAAAGTGGTCAAGGACACTTGCCTCCTTCCTGCTGCTCTTGGAATGGGTAGTCCTGATCTTGGAAAGGAAGAACTTGCTCTGGAGCAGGTTCTACATCATACCATCACACATAGCAAAAGAAAAGCAACAATCCATAAGACATAGTTCACACTTCCACTTCATATAAACCACACATTCACATTTATGAAAGCCATTCACAAATTCTATGTGTTGTGGTTACTCTATGTGTGTTGATTTTTGGCTTACATGCACTTTTAAACATGTGTATATGATTTCTACTTTTGTATTCATATTCATGTTCGCATACTATATATGAATTTCTAATTTAAATAAATCCCTTATATTTAATGGATACACATTTTAGCTACCAAGTATGCATGAAAGGTATTTTCCCACTTCATATGTGTCTTCAAACCTTCTACCAACCCTAAACTGAATTCTTTGGATTTTGGAAATTTCATTTATCATTTTCTAGTTATTCATACCTAGTTTGCTATATTTTCAGATTTATTTCCTATGCCTAAATGTGCACTTTATTATAAAAATAGTAAGACACCTCATCTAAACAGAATAGGTTTTGGGTCTAAAATATTAAATAATATATTTTTGAACTTCTCTTCTGATGTAAACTATTTTACATTTATTTTACAAATTTTCAGAATTATTCTATACTTAAAAATGTGTCCCTATAACCAATAAATGTGATTAATCAATTAAACAGATTCATTTCAGCCAAAAATCTATTTTTATCTCACTCCAAGGTTTTCTAAGTACTGGGAAAGTTTTTAGTTTGTCTTTGACAATATGTTTGTCCCACCTTTTAAATTTTAAATACTAGCCACATATTCAAATTCCTAACTTTAATATTAACTAGGGTTAAAAAGGTAAACTCACCCCACTTCAGGGTCCATTATATTATTTTAAGAACTTCCAGGGGTCTAGCTACACTTAACAGAGGGGTTTTTCCTAATTTTTATTAAGTCCAGGGGCTAAAACTGATTTTTAAATGAATTTACATGATTTTCTAAAGTTCCAGGGGCTAGATCAGAAGTTTCCGGGGCTAGCTCTTATTTTCCAAGAACCCCAGGGGGTAGCGCGTAAGAATTCTAGTATTTATAATGCGGGGCTAATGTGGACCGTCCGATTTAAAACAGACGGCTCATATTAGATCGCCGAACCGGTACGCGCGGGTTTTAATTCTACCGTGCGATTTAAAATAGACGGCACACAAGCGTCCACGTCGCCCTGACCGTGCGCGGGCGGCGCTGCCAGTCGGCGCACGGCGGCGGGAGGCGGCGATCTCGCCGGAGAGTTTCGGATCTTCATAAATTCTTCCTAGAACTGTGATTTTATGGCATAGATCGATAGAGGGGAGGTCGGGGATCTAACCTCGGGGGTTTTCTTGAGCTCGGAGGTCCCGAAAAGCGATCGGCGACGAGGTCCGAGGTGAATTCACGGCGAGGCTCGTCGGCGCTGTGTTTGAACCGCAAGTCACCGAGTTTTCTGCACCTGCAAGGTTCCCCGGACGCGGTGGATCAAGACCAGCGAGTTAGATCAGAATTCCCGAGCGTAGATCGAGCAGAATTCGCCGTAGGGGCTCGGGTTCTCACCGGAGAGAAAATCGGCGGATCGTGGGGGAAAACGGGACGGTGCCAGGGTTTTTATAGACGGGGGAGGGTGGCGTTCGGTTGTGATCGAGTTTGTGTCGCCCACGAACAAAATTCGGCTCGGATACGCGAGGATCCGGGGCGGTTTTGATTGGGGTGAGAAGAGTCCGGCCGAGCGCGGGCGCGAGCGCGAGGAGGAAGAAAGGTTGGCGGGCCCCGCGTGTCAGTGGGAAGAAGGGGGGGCGCGGCTGCGGGCCGGCGCGGGATGGGGTGGGCCGGCTGGTGGGTTTCGGCCCACTGGCCGGTTTTTTTTCTGTTTTTTCTTTTTCTTTTCCATTTCTTTTCTGGTTTGAATTTGAATTTGAATTCCAACTAAGTTTGAATTTCTGCAGCCCATGCAATACGTCCAAAAATTTTTAAATTCCCCTCTTAACAGGATTTTGGGGTGTTACACTACCCTTTCTTCTTCTCATCATTTTCTTGACCTTCTTCATGAACAAGATCATGTCTTCTTCATCGATATCACTACTTTCATCATCGCTGTCATCTTCTCCATAAGCTTCTCGAGCTTCCTTTGATACGGGTTTATAGGTTGACTTCAAAGCAACTCCTTTCTTCTTTGCTGAGGTGAGATCGACAATTTCCTTGACATGCTTGGCTTGCTTCTCCATCATTTCAAAGTTGATGATCTTGCCAAGAAGTTCTTCTGGGGTCATTTTCCGGTACCCGGGGCTTTCTCTAATCATAGAGAAAAGAGTCACGTTGTGAGGCATGAATGCTCTGAAAATCAATTTCACGACCTCATGATCATTCCACTTCTTGCTGCCATAAGCCCGAACTTTGTTGATAAGATTCTTTAGTCGATTGTACATATCTTGTGGTGATTCATCTTCTTCTATCGCGAATCTTACCAATTCACCTTCAATCATTTCTATCTTGGCTTCGCGTATGTGACGGTCACCTTCATGTGCAGTTAGTGTGTCCCATATCTCCTTGGCAATTTCGAGTCCGTCCACCTTGGTGAACTTGTCTCGGCTTAGTGATGATGTGATCACAGCTGCTGCTTGAGCATTCCGATGAATGGCTTGTTCTTGGCTTGGGGTCAGCTCTTCATCATCATCCGGGATATCTATCCCTGTACACACTATATGCCACAAACTTGAGTTAAGAGATATAAGGTGCATTTTCATGTTTTGTCTCCACATTGAATAGTCATTGCCATCAAAGTAAGGTGCTTTCCCTAGGGGAATTAATAAGTAATGATTATTGTTAGAATTCAAACGCTCATAATCAAAAAGATATAGGGAGTAGTCTGTGTGACTACCCCCTTTCTTCTTCTTTTCATCATCGGTATTCTTCTTCCCTTTTGGGGAGATTGCCTTCTTCTGTAGAAGAGCCTTGAGTTGGAGCACCTACTCATCATCGTCCTAACTGTCTTGAATGGCGTCGAGTAGCTTCTTTAGCTTTTGAGTCCTTTCATCATTACTCTTTTCGTCATCGATCTTCTTGTGTACATCCTTGACGTCCATATCATCTCTTCGAGCGGTGATTCTCTTTTGAAGAGTTTGACTCTGATACCAATTGAATGTAGCCTAGAGGAGGGTGAATAAGCTTTTTGACGCTTTGTTGATCCTTGAAACACTTAGTAGGTTTATCAAATACAGGGAAATCGGACTAGTCCGGTAGAGTGCGGACTAGTCTGTTTTCTAAACAGAGGAAAATCGGACTAGTCCGATACTGTGCGGACTAGTCCGGTATGCGTGGACTAGAGAGATCAAAGTTGACCAATTTTTCACTTCTAGCACTTTATGCAGCGGAAATTAATTTGATACTTAGATGTATTGCAAAAGTGAAACAATGAATGACAGAGATCAACTTTGGTTTCAATGCTTCAATGTAAATTTCACAAGATTAATTAAACACTAGAATATGATGAACAATGAATGAACAAGAGTAGGAGAAGTGTTTATCCCGAGGTTCGATTCCACGAAGGAAATCTACGTCTCCGTTGAGGATTCCACTAAGGATCGGGTCTTTACCAACCCTACCCTCGTCGAATCGCCACGAAGGTCGATTCTCTTCCACTAATCACAAAGGGCAAATAAATTGTTGAAGGGACCTTCTCACAAGTTGAGTGCTCCCCAAATGTTACAATGAATGAACACAACCAAACACACTCAAAATATGAAAAATTAACGAACAAGAGTGTGTGAGAGATCAAACCCAAGAGCTCAAGATGTGTAGAACAAGTCTCTCCTTTGATCAATTGCTAATCCCCAAAGAATTGATCCTTCTTGGGTTAGAATGTGTGGAGAGATGTGAATTTTGGGCTCTTGGGAGGTGTGACAGTGCAGGGGGTCGAAGTGTTATGGTGGTATGGCCGTACACCTCTTTTTATAGTAGGGTTTCCAATGGTTACGTTAGGGTTTACGATGTCCGGTGTGCAGTGTGTGGAAAACCCTAAGTGTTGTGAGATACCAGACTAGTCCTTTGTAGTGTGGACTAGTCCGATGTCTACTCAGAGATATATCGGACTAGTTTAGACCATATCGGACTAGTCTGTTTTGTGGTCAGAAAGAAAATCGGACTAGTCCGCACATGCTGAATTTTCGCAGTTAGTGTGATTTCTTCCACTTGAGCTCTTGGGGTGTGTTTCTCCAACACACTCTATACTAAGTGATCTAATCTTTTCATTTCTTGATCTCTTATCAATTTGGATCCTCCTTCTCCTTTCTTTTTGCGCTTTCTTCCTAATTTCTTTGAGAACCTGCGCTCATCTCAACAATTTTGTTAGGGTCTCATTTGTTTGTTATAAATCAACCAAAACCCACAAGGGATGCCTAGATGCACTTTCAGGAAGTCACTACGCTATAAAGTACCACCACAAGATTGAGTATGGGCCGACTTGGTTGATTAATTTGGTCTCTCCCGGTGTAGTTCTGGTAATAGACTTGTGTAGGGAATTGGTTCATGGATACTGCCTTTTGAACCGCAAGGCTTAAGAGGGGGCATCTTCTGGCGAAGGGAAAATAGACTTCAGGTGTCGCAGCGGTGAAACTTCCGAGAGTCGGTACAAGTCGGGAGAAATCATTGGAAAGACCTTGTAGTGATCTTGTCGTTACCCTGCAGACCGGGTACCCCAGCGTAGTGGGTAAAAGACAATCTGAGCCCCGCCTCCCCGCTGAGGCAGGCCCCAGCGTAGCCACGTGCCCTTGGCTCCATGGTCATCCCTGGGGCTGCCATGTGCGCTTGGGCTCCGGAGCTGGCATGTGCCCTGGGATCCTGTCCGAGCCTCCCCGCTGAGGTGAGGTCCGGGGCTTCCATGTGTCCCCTGGCTCCGAGCCACCTCCCTACTGAGGAAAGCTCCGGAGCTGACACGTGCCCTGGGCTCTGGCCCGAACCTCCCCGCTGAGGTGAGGTACGGGGCTGCCACATGTCCACCGGTACCAATCCCGTCGATAAGAGCTCCAGGGCCGCCATGTGCCCCACGGTCCATCATGGGCAGCGGGTCGACGAAGTCAAAAAGGAAGTGTGCTATCAGGCTTCGCATTCAAGGCTCACGCCTTCCCAGAAGCATGGTGCACTATGCAAGTCTTCGTACTCTGCCCGTTCGCCATTACGGTGACAAGACAGGACGGCCAGGCGTGACTGCAGCACAGTGCTGCCCAGTGGCACGAAGCCGCCCAAGCAGGGCAAGAAGACGCGGCGACAAGATGACGTCTTCATCATCACCTGACACGCAGTCAGGGACGTTCAGCGCGCCGAACAAAGGGACTTAACTCCTCCGTCGGCCAACTCTACTCAGAGGAAGAAGCCCTAAATCATGAATAGGCTACTCATAGCATTGGGGCCACCTGTCAGTTCCCAAGCCACATTGTAACCACCCTGGCCTTGAACTATAAAAGGACCGGGGTGACCATCCTACAGGGGGTTCGCACCAAACACCCTCTCATGCAAATAGAAGCAAACAATACAGCAAGCACCCCCGTGGACGTAGGGTATTATGCTCCGGCGGCCCGAACCACGTAAATCTCAGTGTTCATCCACTCCCTCGAGCCCAGGTCGCGTAGGGCGCCAAGCCCCCTCCGGAAAAAAAGAACCTCACACTCTGACATTTGGCGCACCAGGTAGGGGGGCTTTCTGCGCTCTCCACACGATCGTGGTGGATATCACCTCCCATGGCGAGCCTCTCGCCCAACTCGCCGTTGTCTCCAGGCGGGAGACGACGAGGCTACCCCTCCCTCCAGAGCGGGCAGGTCTAGCCAAGTCAGCAGCCAAACAGCCGGCGCACTCTGTGTGATGTACGGGGTTCTTCCGATGTCTCATCTAGGCGAGCCGTCAAGACCCTCCATCGAGCAATGGCAGCAGCTGCCCCAATCCCGGGGCCAGCGCCACACCGCAAATGGAAGGAGACATCGATCAGCTTCGACGCCTCCGACTGCCCCAAGAACATGGCAGGCGCCAGGCAGCTGCCTCTCCTCGTCGCCCCGACCATCTCCAACATGAAGCTATACCCCGTGTTGATCGACGGCGGGGCGGCCCTCAGCGTTATCAGTCTTGCAGCTTTCAAGAAGCTGCAAATCCCTATATCCAAGCTTACCCCCTCGAGACCATTCTCGGGGGTAGGTCAGGACCCAATCTTCCCGTGCGGTAGCATCTCCCTCCCGGTAACATTCAGGTCGCCTGAGAACTGCCGTACGGAGAGCGTCATCTTCAACGTTGCGGAGGTCAGTCTCCTCTTCAATGCCATAATCGGCAGACCAACTCTGTACCAGTTCATGGCAATAGCCCACTATGGCTACTTGGTCCTGAAGATGCCAACCCCGAGTGGCGTCCTCAAGATCCAGGTAACCGCACCGCAACTGTCTCAGCGCTGGAAAAGCTCCAAACGCTGGCGGCAGCACACGAGGCCGCTTCCGGTCACGCTGAGGCTAGCCGTCCGCCTCCAAGTATGCGTCAGCAAGGGGCAACATCTGCACCCCGTGTGCAGCCCTCGGACGGCGAGGACGTACCAGTCAAGGTCATCTAGGTCGGTCCTGATGTCACCCAGACCACCCGGATTGCCGGGGGCCTCGGAGGCAAATAGGAAGACACGCTCATCACCTTCCTCCGGGCCAATGTCGACGTGTTTGCTTGGCAACCATCAGAAATTCCCGGGATCCCCAAGTAGGTGATTGAGCACCAACTGAAGATCCATCCCAACGCTAGGACGATCCAAAAGAAGCCTCGAAAGCAATCCATCGAGTGGCATGACTTCATCCGTGAAAAAATCAAGAAGTTGTTCGATGCTGGCTCCATCCGAGAGGTCCACCATCCATGATGGTTGGTGACCCTATTTTCGTCCCCAAGGTTGGCGGGAATCTACGCATGTGCATCGACTACTCCACCCTCAATAAGGCATGTCTAAAGGATCCATTTCCTCCCCCCCGTATAGAACAGATAGTCGACTCTACGTCCGGTTGTGATCTACTGTGTTTCCTAGATGCATATTCAGGTTTCCACCAGATACCTATGTCTAGGGAAGATGAAGAACATACTGCTATGTGTCCATGCCTTATGGTCTTAAGAAATTCCTTCCCACTTTTGTGCGTGCAATGCACAAGACGTTCGGGAACCTCATTCGGGACCTGTTAGAGGTTTATGTCGATGACATGGTAGTGAAGGTTAAGTCGCAAGCATCTCTGCTAGACAACCTATCCCTACTCTTTGATAGACTGCATTCCACATGCACGAAGTTGAACCCAGACAAATGTGTCTTTGAGGTCTCTGCCAGGAAGTTGCTCGGTTTCTTGGTCTCACACCAAGGGATCGAAGCTAACCCAGAGAAGATTAAGGCGATAGAACTGATGAGGCCCCCTTCCCACATCAAGGACGTGCAGAAGCTTACCGGGTGCTTGGCAGCGCTCAGTCGGTTTATCTCTAGACTGGTCAAGCGGGCTCTTCCGTTCTTCAAACTTCTTCGCAAATCTGGTCCATTCATATGGACCAAGGAAGCGGATGAGGCATTCCAGGAGCTGAAGAAGTTCCTCACAACGCTATGAATCATGGTGGCCCCTGAACAAGGCAAGCCACTACTCCTCTACATCGCTGCCCATCGACCTCAAATCCCAGAGAAGGATCCTGCTGCGGTTGGTTTAAAGCCTAGGGCTCAGACTCCGTAGGAAATCCTTGGGATGGGGAAGTAATAAGATCCCACACACGCAGACCTGATGATCAATGCATATCCAGGTCCAAGCTCCCGGAATGCAGTCCCGGACCTGTGGGCCTGGGGGCCTCGAGTCCTAGACCTCCCCAAGAACTAGTCAGGTCTTAGCCATCTAGACCCGACAATCACTGTGCATCCGTGTCCGAGCTCCCGGAGTGCAGCTCCGGACCCGGGGTCGGGGGCCCCTGAGTCCCGGGCCTCTACAAGGAGACGCTTCGGACCCCCCCGGGAGGGTCCGTACCATCCAGCGTCCAGTCTACTTCATCAGCGAGGTCCTCCACAACGCCAAGACAAGATATCTGGAGGTGCACAATCTGCTCTATGCAGTCCTCGTTGCATCAAGGAAGCTGCACCATTACTTCCAAGCTCACAAGATCTCGGTGGTTACCTCATAGCCACTGAGAACCGTCCTCCACAGCCCAACGCCAACTGGAAACATAGCTAAATGGGCTGCGGAGTTGGCGGAGTTCGAGCTGGACTTCTTACCGCGCCATGTAGTGAAAAGTCAGGAGCTAACTAACTTCGTGGCAGAGTGGACTCCACCACCATGCCAGCCAGGGGGCCAGGACATCAGTTAACCAGAGCCCAGAGCTCCGGTCTTCACTGGGCTCTACTCGACTCTCTTCTTCGACGGCTCCTCGCGGAAGCAAGATGTTGGAGTGGGGGTTCTGCTCATTAAAACAACCGGAGAGCAGTTCAAATACATGGTGTGACTTGATTTCAAGGCAAGCAACAACATGGCGGAGTATGAAGCTCTCATCTTCGGGTTAAAGACTGTGGTTTCCCTCGGCGTCTAGCAGTTGTTAGTCAAGGGTGATTCTCAATTGATCATCAAGCAAGTCAAGGGAGAGTGTTGCTGCAATGACCCACAGCTTGCAGCATATCTCCTCCAAGTACAGAAGTTGGAGAAGGACTTCTTATCCTTGTACTTGTGCCATGTTCCAAGTGCCAATAATAAAATCGCCAACGACCTGTCAACGAAGGCTTCCACTTGAGCTCCGGTGCCTAAGGGGGTCTATGAAAGGAAGTTGTTGCGACCTACCACCTGAACGGCCGAACCAGGTGAAGGGGGCGGGACCAGCACCTCAAAGCTGGCGGTCCTGGCGGCCATGTTACCATGGCGCCCGCCAAGGATCATAAGCATCACCAGGGACTCTGTTCAACCCGACGCTCAAGATCCAAGTGCTCAAGTAGGTCCCGATGCATGGATCACGGAGATCCGAGGCTACTTGAAAGACAATTTCCTTCTAGAGGAACGTGTATCCGCTGAACAGATCGCTCAATTGGCTAAGAGATACACTCTGACAGAAGGGGATCTCTACCAGCGTGGCGCTAATGGCATCCTATTGTGGTGCATAACCCGGGAGGAGGGCTGCGACCTGCTCGCAGAGATCTATGGAGGCGAGTGTGGGAACCATGCATGTTCCCGCACGCTGGTCGGTAAAGCCTTTCGGCATGGCTTTTACGAGCCGATAGCTCTCTAGGATGTTGTCGACCTGGTCAAGAGATGCAAGGCGTGCCAGTTCCACGCTAAGTAGATCCACACACCAGCGCAGACGCTGTAGATGATCCCGCCCTCATGGCCCTTCGCTGTGTAGGGGCTGGACATCCTGGGCCCATTCCCCAGATCCGTCGTACGGTACCGGTACCTCTACGTCGCCGTAGACAAGTTCACCAAGTGGGCGGAAGCTACCCCTGTAGTAACCATCAACAAGCAATCACCAGTAAAGTTCATTAAGTCAATCATCTACCGGTTCGGGGTCTTGAACAGAATCATCACCGACAACAGGACCCAGTTCACTAGTGCAATATTCCAAGACTGCTGCGAAGAACTCGGCGTCCATGTTTTCTATGCTTCCGTTGCTCACCCAGAGAGCAATGGTCAAGCCGACAGAGAAAACGCCGAGATACTCAGGGACTCAAGACGCGCACCTACAACAGCTTGAAGAAGCACGGTGCCAATTGGGTTGAAGAGCTTCTGTGTGCACTGTGGGCTAGCCGGGCGTCCCTCAATCGCTCGACAAGGGAAACACCCTTCTTCCTTATGTATGGAGCTGAGGCCGTCCTCCCCCGAAAATCACCATGGGCTCATCCTGTGTCCGAGCATACGATGAAGCCACGTAGGACCAGCTCTGGCGTGAAGATATCGACCTTGCCGATGAGCGAAGGTGGCAAGCTGCTGTCTGAAACGCGTGATACTGTCAAGCACTCCGACGTTATCAGCAGCAGTTCGTGCGGAGTAGAGATCTTGAGGTGGGCGACCTGATGCTTCAGCGAATACTTTCTCGAGGCAGGGGGGACAAACTCTCCTCCAGCTGGGAGGGCCCCTTCCGGGTGACACAAGTATGTCGTCCTGGGTGCGTGCGCCTAGCCACAGAGGATGGGGTACCTCTACCCAATCCATGGAACATAGAACACCTCCGTAAGTTCTATCCTTAGCACAACTATAGGGTTTTATTTTCTCTGAAAAGGTGTCATAGTGTCTAGGAACAGCGCTTAGAACAGCTAATCCTCGGGGGAGTCCTGCTACCCTCGACAGCCGGGTCGGGTCGCTGCCCTCTAGTACAGCCTGTCTCCTCCTATGAAGGGAACCTGAAGTGAGAAAGTTTTGCCTTGCACTGTGCATCCGCCCTTTGCAGTTTGTGCTTCCTCAAGCATATCAAATGTAAATGGGCAAGCCACATGCGATTGGTCCTAAGGTCAGCTCTGTGGCTGCCACGTGAGCTTGAGTTCCGGAGCCGACGCGTGCCCTGGCTCCGAAGCCTCCCCGCTGAGGTGGAACCTGGAGCTGCCACGCCTCACCTAGTTCCGAGCCTCCTCCCTGCTGAGGATAGCTCCGGAGCTCACATATTCCTTGTGCATTCTCCCTATGCTTTTTGTGCTTCCTCAAGCATATCAAATGTTAATGGGCAAGCCACGTGCCCTTGACCCTAAGGTCATCCCTGGGGCTGCCACGTGAGCTTCAGTTCCGAAACCGACGCGTGCCCTGGGCTCCAGTCCAAAGCCTCCCCGCTGAGGTGGAACCCAGAGCTTCCATGCCTCACCTAGCTCAGAGCCTCCTCCCCGCTGAGGACAGCTCCAAAGCTCTCAAGTGCCCTGGGCTCCGGTCCAACACCTCCCCGCTGGGGTAACGTCCGGAGATGTCACGCGTCCCCACTGGGATAAGCTGAAGGCGACGGCCGAACTTCCCTCGAGTCCTTGCATTGCCAAGAGCTTGGAAGGAGTGGTATCCGCACTGTTGGAGCGCCCTGGGCCCTTACGCTACTAAGGATCCGGAGGAGCAATCTCAAGACATTGGCAAAGAGCTACCCACATCAGCTAAGTCATTCCGGACCTTTGTGTTGCCAAAGACCCGAAGTCTACGTCAACAACTCAGGACAATGGAAGACTTGAAATAAAAGACTTTCATTAGACAGAGTTCTGGCATACAAAAAAGGATACAAGACAACTAAGGAACCTAGCAGCTACAAGTTGAGCAATCTCCTGCTCCGTGGCATACTTGCTTGCCCCCCAAGCCTTTCTCTGCGCTGGGAGACAGTCACCTGCTGTGAGACCGAGGAAAGCATCTACTCATGCTGGACCGAGGCAATGGTGACATCCAGTGTCCTATGGGCCAAAACGCCATCTATGGCAGATTTGGTTGTCCACAACAGTACATGGAGGAAGGCTTGATTACTCTAGACTTAACTGTCCTCGGTACCGGCAGATCGTCCTTCTCTAGCAAGGCGCCTAGAGGACATGCTCCACACGACACTAGAGTGGAGACTCCCTACGAGTCAAGGATCCTATACCCGACGGCCTCCTTTACCATCGGCATGCCATCAGCATGGCTTGTGCTTCTATCCGGGACCGTCAAGGAGAGGGACGCCTCAGAAGGCCGCACACACACGAACATCTCACAAAAGTGGACGAAGACGACTACTGATGAAAGAGCATCTGGTGGGCGAGAGTGCTGGGAAGCGGAGGCTTCCAGCGTGCAGGAAGAGAACAAAGGCAACATGATGAGGGAAGGTGCCATCCAACACCAGAAGGCCTCCTTTTAAACACAACCGTGAGCTCTGGCAGGGCTACAGGTGTGAGGATTGGGCTTCCACCTCCGCACGCAGCGGGTTATTCGCTTCCTCCAACGATGAGTAGGATCCAAGTCCACCCGTTAGACATTGGGGGCCAAGCGAGTAACATCTCAGGAATGTTCGGCGGTTCCTGAGAAGAGCGGTGCGGGGGAGCTGCGGTGATCAATCCGTTGGTTGCCACAGTAAGTCCCCCGAGGCAACCCCTCGAACACGTCGCCTTGGCACTCAGCCCCCCCAGTGACCGGTAGGGCCCAGGTCAACCGGACAGACCCTGGGGAACAAGCGTGTAACGTCTCGGGAATGCCCGGCGGTTCCCAAGGAGAGCGGCGCGGTATGCCTGCGACCTATGGGTTGTTGCAGTAGTTACCCCGAGGTGACCCCTCAAGTGCGTCGTGACCCATCAATCAAGAGTGAACACGACGACACGTTGTCGCTTCGACTGATAAGTACGCCCACTACGCCAAGGATGTGCAACCTTTTCGCCTCCCAGGTACAACCACTCGTCCACTACGCGAAAATCTCACCGCCGCTTTGGTCTCCAAAGTGAAGGTTCAAAACCACCATGCGGGAGAGATGGGGGCCCCACCTGCAGGCTTGATTCCTCCTCTGAGATGGGCCCGAGGGCCACTGTCGGTACCCTGCAGACCAGGTACCCTCGCGTAGTGGGTAAAAGACAGCCTGGGCCCCGCCTTCGCGCTGAGGCGGGCCCCAGCGTAGCTACGTGCCCTTGGCTCCATGGTCAGCCCTGGGGCTGCCACGTGCGCTTGAGCTCTGGAGCTGGCACGTGCCCTGGGCTCCGGTCCGAGCCTCCCCGCTGAGGTGAGGTCCGAGGCTGCCACGTGTCCCCTAGTACCAAACCCGTCGATAAGAGCTCCAGAGCCGCAACGTGCCCCACGATCCATCGTGGGCAGTGGGTCGACGAAGTCAAAAAGGAAGTGCGCTGTCAGGCTTCACATTCAAGGCTCACTCCTTCCTCAGAAGCATGGCGCACTACGCACGCCTTCGTCCTCTGCCCACTCGCCATTACGGCGACAAGACAGGATGGCAAGGCGTGACAGTAGCACAGTGCCGCCCAACGGCACGAAGCCGCCCAAGCAGGACAAGAAGACGCGGCGACAAGACAGCATATTCATCATCACCTAACACGCGGTCACGGGCGTTCAGCGCGCCAGATTAAGGGACTTAACTCCTCCGTCGGCCAACTCTACTCAGAGGACGAAGCCCTAGATCATGTATAGGCTATGCATAGCATTGGGGCCACCTGTGGGGCCCCAAGACACATTGTAACCACCCCGGTCTTGAACTATAAAAGGACCGGGGTGACCACCCTACAGGGGGTTCGCACCCAGCACCCTCTCACGCACATACAAGCAAACAATACAGCAAGCACTCAAGTGGACGTAGGGTATTACGCTCTGGCGTCCTGAACCACGTAAATCTCAGTGTTCATCCGCTCCCTCGAGCCCAGGTCGCGTAGGGCGCCAAGCCCCCACCGAAAAAAAGAACCTCGCGGGCTATTTCCGAGCAGGGCAGTGTCGCAGCTCACACTCCAACAGATCTCCTAGACACACACCTAAGGAAGTGTGTAATGTGGTTGGCTGCCACGGGAGACAAGGGGGTTTATTCAGTCCACCTGGCAACAAGGGATGAAATCATGGCTTGTGGGTAAAGGGTACACACACTGCAGAGTTAACCACTGTCTAGACAGCCATGCTCACGGTCTAGAGCGGCTTGGGACCAACTTTATGATTAGCCACACTTTGGTGATTTGGATGGTTTGGTCGAGACTTTGTTTACTATTTTGGATCTTGGGATCACATTCATAGACGTAGGTTGCTAAATAACTTGTTAAGTTAGGCTATTACACTGCTTAGTACTTACACTGTTAAAGCCTTCACTATTGTGGCCATCATGTGCATTATTATTTTTACACTTACTGAGTATCATTTGGTACTCAAACTTTTTTGTTTCCCTCTTTTTCTCCCTTTCTTAGCCTATGACCCTAAATATGAAGTGGAAAACGAAAATTTCTATGCGGATCTGGAGGAAGGATTCTAGGTTGTTGTTCCCCGGGCGACTCCTGTGTTAAAGACCTATACTTTCCGCTGCTATGTAATTTTCTGTAGACCATCAAGGTCCTTCGTAGTGTTTTATGAACCCAAACATGGTTTATATAATGACATTTCACTTCTGTCGCCACATGTATGATGAGAACTGATCCTGACATACATGTGAGATACGCTCCGTTGTTCTTTTGGAAAACCGAGTGTGACAAAATGGTATCAGATCCATGTTGCCCGTAGGACGCAAACCTAGCTAGAAATGGTGGAATTAAGGATCTATTTGAAAAATAGTTGCAAAAATTTCTTCGTACTCTTTACCTTGTTCACCTTTTCTTTTCATTATTCATTAATTTTTTTATTTTTAACACTCTTCTTTTCTCATAATTTTATAGATGGCTCACTGCAAGAACACCGCTCGCAAGGTGACTGGAGCCAATGTGCCATGTCACCTTTTGGCCCCACGATTTGCCCCGCATGGACCTCATGACCCGGAGGTGTTCGTTTCTTCAGGAGAGGCTGCTGGATACATGGTCCACCGCATCAGGACTATGTTGAGCGCAGCGGCATATGATGACAACAAGATCTCCCTCCGCTACCACACCAGCAGAGTCCATCGCTATGGATGCACCAAATGGACCTCGAAAATTTTTGTCTGCTATGAAGATAGACTGCTTAAAACTCACCACTTCCCAACCCGGAGGAGCTCTATAGAGGCCGTGGAGAAGGATGCTACTTGGGAGGCCATTACATGTTTGATCCACATGCAGCAAACATGACTGGAAACCTCCGACCATACTTTTGTTCCTCAGCGGCCGAGTGGCATGGCCAACTTCACTCTACGGGAAGTGTCGAGCCCCTTAAACATCAACCAGTTAGATCAGCGCGTGGATGACGGAGTCGAGCTCAGCGCCCATCTACAGGAGTGCCAGCAGGAACTCCAGGACCTTTGTGGTGTCGCTCAATTTCTCGAGAAGATGATTTGAAGGTATCAGATGATCACCGAGGAGGATCCTACTGACTACACCCCCGACATTGAGACAGTGGTCCCTTATTCGCCAGATCGTTGGGACTGTGAGGACGTTGCACCACCCGCATCTGAGTCGATCGGGAGCTACATCAATGGCGGAGACAGCGATAAAGAACCACAGGATGCCCCCGTAGAGCAGGAGAAGATTGAGATCGTATCAACAACGCAGGACTAGGCCCCTTCATTAAATAAGACTGTGTAGTGATTGTAACTAGGCTTCCTGAAGTTGTATCTTTTAGTTGGCTGCTTGTTTGAATGTTCATCTATTAATAAAATATCTTTTTTCATCTATTTTGGCTCACTTGATACATATAGTGGGATTCTTATTCATTAGAATCATTCCTACCTACCTTACCTATTAGTCTATTCTAAATAAAGCCTTTCCAATCTTAGATGGTGGGCAGAGGCAGAGGTAGAAACTGTGGATGTGGTGTGCCTCTTGGGGATAACAACGAACATAAAGGAGCCTCACTACCTGGCTGGAATGAAAGAGGAGCACCATCTATAAACCAAATGCAGCAGATGATGGCTATGTAGATGCAACTTCTGCAAAATCTTACTTAGATCATTGGCAATATGCAGCAGGCACCACTACCACCATCTCCACCTCAACCAGCGCCAAGACCGAGATCGTGCTTTAGGGATTTCCTGAATACCCAGCCGCCCAGTTTTGCGAATGCAATTGAGCCAATGGATGTAGACGACTGGCTCAAAACTGTTGAAAGCAAGCTAAGGATTGAGCAGTGTGAAGGATTAGAGGGTGTTGCTTGCCTCTCATAAGTTAACAGGACAAGCTGCTGATTGGTGGGCTTCCTTCATAGCAGCTCATGCCAATCCCGACAATATCATGTGGCAAGAGTTCAGGCAGAATTTCCGCAGCCACCACATCCCTGAAGGGAAAGTGCAAGCAAAGCGCCAAGTATTCCTCACATTGAAGCAGGGAAGCATGAGGTTGCAGAATTATTTGAACAAGTTCACTCAGTTGTCCCGCTACGCTCCTGAGGATGTGAATACTGATGCCAAGAAACAGTATTATTTTAAGGAGGAGCTTGATAAGGAGCTACAGTTTGCTATGTCATCTACTATCTATGCTAACTTTCAGAGCATGGTGGACATTGCTTTTACAGTTGAAAGAAAGAGGAAGGAATTAGATGATGAGAATCACAAGAGGGAGATGGTGCAAGGGCAGTCTTCTGGCAGCAACAGCCGTCCCCGTTTCGTACCACAGCATATGGGGTACATGAATTGTCCAATGAACCCAAATCAAGACCAGAGGTATCCCAACAACAGTTTCAGACCCCCAAAGCCGTTCAACCATCCACAACGTCCGCTAGGGAAGCCTCCTTGCTCTCCAATGCAGCAGATAAATGTGGGGACAACTTCTCAACCCAAAAGTCAAGGACAACAGGGTCAGCAAGGTAACAAGCCCAATGGAGTTGCTAATTTTGGGTAGTGCTACAACTGTGCCGAGAAAGGTCACTATTCCAACCAGTGTGCGAAGAAGCAGCAACAACAAAGATCTCAAGGCCGTGTCAACCATGTGGCCTTGGAGGAAGCTTAGAATGCTCCGAATGTGTTAATTGGTACGTTCCCTGCCAATTCTCACCCTTCTATAATTTTATTTGATTCTGGTGCTACACACACGTCCATAGTCAAAGGATTCGTAAGAAGACACAAATTGGAAGTAACACTTGAGTGTTAATAGTTAACTCTCCTGGAGGAGAGATGTTAACCAGGCAAGTATGCCCTAGTGTGAGCATAGGCATAAGGGGGTAGCGTTCTAAGCAAATCTTATTGTCTTGGAGTCACAAGGGTTAGACATCATCCTTGGAATGGATTGGCTGACCAAGTACAAGGACAAATACATTGTGCTACAAGGACAGTGTGCCTGACTCATACAGATGGCACAAAGATAGAACTCCATCTAGTCCAAGAATCAACTCAGAGGATGCGTCTTAATCAAGTTGAAAGCCTAGAGGAGGTACGAGTGGTTAGCGGATTTATCGATGTATTTCCTGAAGACCTATCTAGAATGCCTCCTGACCGAGAGATAGAGTTCATCATTGAGGGGGTACCTGGAACTGCTCCTATATACAAGTAGCCCTACAGGATGGATGCGGATCAATTGGCCGAATTGAAGAAGCACATTGAAGAGTTGCTCGAGAAAGGGTACATCCGTCCCAGTTCATCACCCTGGAGAGCACCTGTTATATTTGTGCCCAAGAAGGATTATACTCAGAGGCTTTGTGTGGATTATCGCGCTCTCAATGCGGTAACCATTAAAAACAAATACCCATTGCCTGGGATTGAAGATTTGTTTGATCAGCTCAGAGGAGCTAGTGTGTTCTCCAAAATTGATCTTTGATCGGGTTATCACCAGCTGAAGATCCGAGAGTCAGGCATCCCCAAGACAGCATTTGTTACTCGGTATGGGCTATACAAGTACACCGTCATGTCATTTGGATTGACTAATGCTCCGGCCTATTTCATGTACTTAATGAACAAGGTGTTTATGGAGTATCTGGATAAGTTTGTGGTCTTGTTCATTGATGATATTCTGGTATACTCCAAGAATGAAGAAGAACACAAGGAGCATTTAAAGTTAACCTTACAGAAGCTTCGGCATAATCAATTGTATGCCAAGTTTAGTAAGTGCGAGTTTTGGCTGAAAGAGGTGTCATTCTTAGGACACGTAATAACCAAAGGAGGAATATGTGTAGATCCAAGTAATGTGGTACATGTTTTGAAGTGGAAGACACCAAATTATGTCAGAGACATCAGAAGTTTCTTGGGGTTAGCTGGATATTATCGACGGTTAATCGAGGGATTCTCTAAGTTGAAATGAATGGCGCTGCCTGCTCTCAAAGGAGCAGATCCTCTCATATTTATAGAAGAAGCAATACATGGCAGGTTACATGCGTGGCTTGTAGCACACGACCAGACAAGGAGACACAGCTCCAAATATAGATGATGCTCTTCTAAGAATAGTTATGCACTTCTATGAATAAATATTCACTTCTATATTTAACACAGACAAGGAGACAGCTCCAAATATAGATGATGCTCTTCTAAGAATAGTTATGCACTTCTATGAATAAATATTCACTTCTATATTTAACACCCCCCCTCAATCTGGACGGTGTGCAACTAAGTTCAGATTGCGCCTAAGATTGCAGAAGGCAGTGACCGGCAAAGGCTTGGTCATGATGTCGGCTATTTGATCCTTGGAGGAGATAAAGCGAACCTCTAATTGTCGAGATGCCACGCGCTCCTGGACAAAATGATAGTCCACTTCAACATGTTTGGTGCGCCGATGAAATATCGGATTTGCCGATAGATAAGTAGCCCCGATGTTGTCACACCATAAACTTGGCGGTCGATGTTGAGAAATCCCGAGTTCGCGCAGCAATACTTGAATCCATATAACTTCGGCGGTAGCATTAGCAACCGCCTTATACTCGGCCTCCGTACTTGAGCGAGAGACAGTAGGCTGTTTGCGAGAGCTCCAGGAAATGAGATTGCCTCCAAAGAAAATGGTATAACCACCGGTGCTGCGCCTATCATCCGGATTGCCAGCCCAATCCGCGTCTGAAAAAGCACTGAGTAATGAGGACTCAGTTTTTGTGATGCAGAGACCCAAGTATGAAGTAGCATGTAGATAACGCAAGATGCGTTTGACTGCCGCCCAATGAGTAGTTGTTGGCGCCGAAAGAAATTGACAGACACGATTCACACAAAATGAGATATCCGGTCTAGTCAATGAGAGGTATTGGAGAGCGCCAACGACACTCCGATAGCGTGTAGAATCTTCGGTGGAGAGAGGATCACCACTTGCTAACATCAACTTATCCGTAGGGAGCATGGGGGTGGAGACAATATTTGAGGAGGCCATGTTGGTGCGCTTCAAAATATCTTGAATATATTTATGTTGTGTCAATATGAGGCCGGTTGAAGTATGATGCACTTCTATACCAAGAAAGTAACTCAGGGGACCGAGATCTTTTACCGCAAAGTCAGCTTGAAGGTGGGCAAGAAGACGATTTGTAGCCGATGATGAGGAACTGACAATGATAATGTCATCCACATAGATGAGAATATACATCTGAATGCCCCCTTTATTAAAGATAAATAAAGACACATCGGCTTTAGAAGCATAGAAGCCCAACTGTAATAGCTTGCCACTAAGACGTGAAAACCAGGCTCTTGGGGCCTGTTTAAGGCCATATAATGACTTGTCCAGCTTGCAAAGATAAGTAGGATGATCTGAGTCAATAAAACCAGGTGGTTGTTTCATATAAACATCTTCATTGAGATGACCATGAAGAAATGCATTCTGAATATCAATTTGCCGAAGAGACCAACCACGAGAGACAGCAAGAGATAAAAGAACTCGAATAGTAGTAGGTTTGACCACAGGGCTGAATGTATCATCATAGTCAACACCATACTGTTGTTTGAAGCCCTTTGCAACCAGGCGGGCTTTATAGCGATCAATCGAGCCATCAGCCTTACGCTTCAACTTGAATATCCACTTACAATCAATGACATTGAGGCCGGCACGTGGCGGAACGAGATGCCAAGTGTTGTTCTGGAGAAGGGCTTGAAACTCCTCATTCATTGCGGACCTCCAAAGTGGATGAGACTTGGCATTGGTATAACAAGTTGGTTCTTCATCAGAGGTACGGACTGCTGAATATGTCACCGTGCCATCGGTACGGACTTTAGGTTGCTTAATATTGTTGCGGAGACGAGTGCCGTACCGATGAGCGGGAGCTGCTGGCACGGCTGCACCAGATTGGATGGCTGGCGCGGGCCGTACAGGCGAGGGATCCCACGAGGCAGACGGCTCGCGAGGTGAGCCGACAAGTGGCAGCTCAGTCGAAACCTCTGTCGGGTGGTGAGAAGACACGGGCGCGCGCTCATCTGGAGGTGGGTCGCGGGCGCGGGGAGTGGAGGGCGGAGACCCCGAGGCCGCCTGGTCCACACGGGGCACGGAGGCCGTAGCACCTGCGTCAGCAGGGAATGTCGGCGCTGAGCCCGTAAGAGGTTCAGGCGACAGGCGCCTGTGATCTTCGGCATCAGAGAGAGCTGCAGGCACAGGGTTAGCAGGCAACGAATGCACATTGTTAGTGTTCAAACTAAAACTGCTACGATTTGGTTGGGTGGTTGGAATATTTTGTGGTTGTTCAACGTTGGATGAAGGATTAGTGGCAAAGGGAAATTTAGCCTCATCAAAAACAACGTCACGAGAAATATACACGCGACCGGATTCCACGTCAAGGCACTTGTAGCCCTTGTGATGTGAGCTGTACCCAAGAAACGCACAAGCCTTGGATCTAAATGAGAGTTTGTGTTGATTATACGGTCTCAAATTGGGCCAACACGCACAACCGAAGATGCGAAGCATATTATAATTGGGTGGGGCTTTGAACAAACGTTCTAGAGGACATAAATTATCAATTACGCGGGTTGGCAATCTGTTGATGAGATAAGCAGCAGTAGCAAACGCTTCATCCCAAAACTTTATAGGCATTGATGCATGAGCTAAGAGGGCAAGCCCGGTTTCAACAATGTGGCGATGTTTGCGTTCGGCCGAGCCATTTTGTTGATGGGTGTGGGGGCAAGATACATGATGAGAAATGCCAAGAGAACGAAAAAATTGATTGTGAAGTTTTTGGTACTCCCCACCCCAATCGGATTGAACACATTTGATTTTAGTATCAAGAAGGCGTTCTACATGAGCTTGGAATTGTAAGAAAATATGCTGAACCTCAGTTCTATCTTGCATCAAGTAAACCCAAGTGAATTTGCTGTAGTCATCAATAAAACTTATGTAATATCTATAACCACCAACAGATTTAGGGGCAGGACCCCAAACATCTGAAAAAATAAGTTCTAAAGGAGATGTAGAACGATGAATAGCATTATTGTAAGGAAGTTGGTGGCTCTTGCCTAATTGACAAGCATTACATATGGTGTGACTCGACTCTTTAGAACATGGGAGATTATTCAAACTTAAGATAGACCTAACAACTTGGGTAGAGGGGTGGCCAAACCGAGCATGCCATTGATCTGTAGACGTCTTGACATGGATGAGGGCTTGTTTGAAGGACTCAATGTCGGAGAGTTTGATGGGATAGAGACCGGATTCACATCTTCCTTCCAGAAGTACTTGCCTCGTTGCTATGTCCTTTATGAGAAAATGATACGGATGAAATTCAAAAAAGACATGGTTATCACGTGCTAATTTATGAACGGAAAGAAGATGTTTGGAAATATGTGGAACGTGAAGAACATTTACTAGTGCAAGGGATCTAGTAGCAGTATTAATTGAACAAGAACCAATATGCATAATTTGCAAACCTGCCCCGTTGCCAACTTGAACGGTTTCACCACCATGATATTGTTCGCGGAGGGCTAGGCGATCTAGATCACTAGTGATGTGATCAGTAGCCCCGGTGTCGGTGTACCAGTTGGGGTCGACCTTGTAAGAAGTAGTGGTAGCAGCAGCGGCAAAGGGTTGTTCCTCCTGATAGGACTCGTCCATGCGGTGCCAACATTTTATCGCCGTGTGGCCCTCACGGCCGCAGATCTGGCACGACGGACTTCGGCCTGTCGTAGCTTGGAGCAGATCGACCACCGCGGCCCTGGAACAGTGCAAGCCAACGTCCACGGCCACGGCCAGGCGGTGCACCACGACCGCGTCCACGCGGCGCTTGTCCCCCGCGGCCAGCGAAGTTGGCTGAGGCGCCAATATTAAGTCGCGTCTCGGTCTGGTTCTGGAGCTGACGAGCCTCGAATGCCAGGAGGTGGGAGTAGACGTCGTCGAGGGAGAGAGCTTCGGTCTTGGTCGTAATAGATGTGACGAACGGATCGTAATCCGATCCGAGACCGGCCAGGAGATATGCAACAACTTCATCATTGCGGAGAGGGGCATCAGCAGCAGCAAGTTCACTGGCGAACCCCTTAATCTTGCGGAAGTAGTCAGCAGCAGACAAATCCCTCTTCTTCGTGGTGGCGAGGTCGATGCGAACTTGGACAGTTCGGGCTCGCACGGCAGAGGAGAACATGCGCTGCAACGTGTCCCAGGCTTCTTTGGCGGTGGAGGCAGACACCACATCAAGAAGTAGCTCCTCGGTCATGGAGGAGAGAAGTCCACTAAGGAGTTGCTGGTCCTGATCATACCACCTGCTGTGAGCCGGATTTGGAACAAGCTCGGCACTTTCGGCAGTGGAAGACGGGACGAGTTTAGGGGGCTCAACAATGGACCCATCGATGAATCCGATCAGTTTGGTACTTCTCAGATATGGGAGGAGTTGCGCGCGCCACAGAATGTAGTTAGTTTTGTTGAGGCGAATGGTAACGGCATGGTGGATAGGGACAAAGGTAGATGACATGGTGCTGTTCATGGCGTCAGAGGTGGTGGCGGGGAAGGAGGAGGAAGAATTGGTGGTGGTCATTGGAAAGAAGAATTATGGCTCTGATACCATGTTGAAATGAATGGCGCTGCCTGCTCTCAAAGGAGCAGATCCTCTCATATTTATAGAAGAAGCAATACATGGCAGGTTACATGCGTGGCTTGTAGCACACGACCAGACAAGGAGACACAGCTCCAAATATAGATGATGCTCTTCTAAGAATAGTTATGCACTTCTATGAATAAATATTCACTTCTATATTTAACACAGACAAGGAGACACAACTCCAAATATAGATGATGCTCTTCTAAGAATAGTTATGCACTTCTATGAATAAATATTCACTTCTATATTTAACACTCTAAACTCTCTCATCCACTCACCAAGCTTCTTGAGAAAGGAGTGGCATTCAAGTGGACCCCCGAATGTGAAGATAGTTTCAATGAACTGGATAAGCGGTTGACCACTGCTCCAGTTTTAGTTATGCCTGAGATGCAGAAGGAGTTTTCTATTTATTGTGATGCATCGGGACAAAGATTGGGATGTGTACTCATGCAAGATGGACATGTAGTTGCCTACGCTTCACGTCAACTCAGAAAGCATGAAAGGAATTACCCAACTCATGACCTAGAGATGGCAGCGGTAGTTCATTATTTAAAGCTATGGAAGCACTATCTCATGGGGAAGAGAACTAAAATATACACCGACCACAAGAGTCTGAAGTATATCTTCACCCAACCTAATCTTAATCTCAGGCAACGTAGATGGTTGGAACTTATCAATGACTTTGATGTGGGTATCAACTATCATCCTGGAAAAGCAAATATGGTCGCTGATGCCCTGAGTAGAAAGGCACGATGCAACGCTATGTCACTGCAAAGCCAACAATCACAATTATGTAAGGAATTTACAAGATCGAACTTATGCATAGTGGCTAGCACCGAGGCCGTAGCCATTGAGATAGAGTCAACATTAGAAAAGGATATTCGTGAAGGGCAAAAGAATGGCGAAAAGATAAAAGAGATCAAACAATTGATGAAGGAAGGAAATCGAGATGGAAAAGCTCAAGGTGGCCAAAGATTACAACAAGAGAATTTGAGAGAAATCGTTTCAACTTGGAGACTTAGTGTGGAAAACGATTTTGCCCTTGAGAACCAAAGACAAGAAGTTTACAAAGTGGTCACCGAGCTAGAAAGGACATTTAAGATCGTTTGGATTGTTACTGGAAACTCATACTTCGTAGAGACCTTGCAAAGAGAGAACTCAGCTAAAGCTATCAGTGGAAGATACTTAAAAGAAATTTTACCGAGTGTATGACGAGAAGGTTGATTTATCTAGAGATTGCAAGGTAGAACAACCGATTTTCTTGACAAATCATGGATAAAAAGTTGTTTTTCGGCGCACTATGTTTTCCCAAAAACAGGGGGCATGTGTTGGGTGCATAAATTGGTTGTATGTTTCACAGGTAGAAAACGCTGAAAAACGAGGTTCGGGAGGCCATTTTATATTGAGAATCCAAGATGTGAGCATCCATGCGGGAGAACCTACCGGACTAAGTTCACCTTGGGGGAAGCAGTTTTACCTCGAAAACCTAAGATAACAGGGCTCGGATAAAGAATCGGTCGGGAACAAGATTTACCTCGCGGCCACAAGATAATAAGCTAAACCGCAAGATATCAAGGCTAGGGCAAGACTTAAGGAACTCCGGGCTGAGCCAAAGGATGTATCATCTAGTATTTATACATATCACAATAGAAATAGCTTCTAGAAGGAGTCACCACAACACATTTACGTGTACATACATTAGAGATAGATTAGAGATAAGATATTTTAGAGTTTGAACTAGAGTTGTCTGGATAGCTCAGAATACTCAAGTTGTACCGATTCTATATAAGGGCAGCCATCTACCGAGATAAAAACATCCAAAATTCTAATCAAACATTCATTCTTTTACTTAGTTCTTCTAGTTAGTAGTTTTTTTAAACTTTATCGAGAAAAGTATCTTTTGGTTTCTCTCCACGTAAGTGAGACTTATCACGTTTCTATCTCAGAAACCTTATATTCATCTAAATTTCGGTGACTAACGCCAACACACCAACAAACTGCACCTTGCCTTCTGCTTCTCAGCCACATCCCTGATCAATGTGCTCTTTACATACTCCCGGCTCCTCTTGCCCAAGATGCATTATGCACAACCTCTTTCAATCGTCCAGCAAGAACTACCGCGCCACGCAGCGGGGCGCATGGAGCCACCACTTCGTAGGGAAGTTGTTGAATATATGTCTGACGCGCGCTCTCACCTGTGGAGCATGCGACGAAGCAAAGCTAGCTTCTTTCCACCTCATGCAAGTTTTCTCCAGAATCATTGCTGCAGGAAAGTGGTTTGGTGATGTCTGCCAGTGGAAAATCCCAATCACCAGTCTTGGTTCATGTGCTATTAGTCATGCTTGTGTTCTATCCAGATCTTATCCTTCCCACATGTCTCTATATGTTCTTGATAGGGCTGTGGAGTTAGCGGTTCCGGCCACGCTTCCCACCACACATGAATACAAGAATATCTTATGCGGATGTGGCTAATCCTGATGAGCTTGATGATGAATTTGACACATTTCCAACAACAAAGAGCTCAGATCTCATCAGGATGAGGTATAGCAGGTTACGTCATGTTGCTGGAAGGATACAGACAGTTGTTGGGGACATTGCCACTCAGGGGGAGACACTGCAGTCACTGCTACGCTGGAGGGACCCAAGAGCAACAGCTATGTTCCTTTTATTTTGCATGATCACTGCGATCATACTGTACATTACACCATTCCAAGTGACCGCACTCTGCCTCGGGTTCTTCTGGATGAGGCACCCTCGATTTCGCCACAAGTTGCCTGCAGCACCGGTAAACTTCTTCAGGAGGCTATCTGCAAAGACAGGTTCTGCAATCAGTTATGCCCAATATGGTTTTTTGTATCTACCTTTTGTTGTCCATTGTTGTTGTATAATAGCATTGACGTAAAATGTAATTATTCCTTCATGTGAGAAAACAAAATAAGTTTCATCAGGTAAGTTCTCCAGGTTTATATAAGTTAAGAAGATATGCAAACTTCTGTGTAGCATGAACGTTTATAAATTGTCTGTACCAACAGAATTTTCTCCAAATTGATCTGAGTTTTTAATAATGAAATACTGCTCGGTTTGATAGGTATCAGAGAAATACAGAGCACCCTGTTAGACACTGTAATTAGGGGTGTGACACAGGGGTATATTAGTCATTAGAGAGGGATTAGGGTTAGGGGTAGTTTAGTCTTTTCTCCTCTCCTAATCTCTCTATATAATCACACCTGTACTCCAGCTTTTCCATCATCTCAATACAATTATCATTAGCCCTCTTTCATGGTATCAGAGCCAGATGTCTCGAGTTCGAATCCTGGTGGGCGCGATTTATTAAAATAAATTGCAGCCGACTCCTATTTCACATTTGTGGCCCAAGAGAGCCTGCACGTGAGAGAGAGTGTTGAAATATAAGTGAATTGTCCACCCTTCCTCATCAGCTTAAGTTGTTGGGGTCAACTGGTCGGTGCATAGTAGCTTAACATGGTATCAGAGCTAAGTCGTGCGGACTGAAGCAGGCACCGCGAGCCTGGTACAGCCGGTTCGCCTCTTTCTTGGTCTCACAGGGGTTTGTTGAAGCTAAGTCGGACACTTCGCTGTTTGTCTATCGACGGGGCAGTGACACAGCTTACCTCTTACTGTACGTCGATGACATTGTACTAACAGCATCTAGTCCGACTCTGCTTCAGCGAACCATTTCTGCCTTACAGCAGGAGTTCGCTATAAAGGACCTGGGCCGTCTCCACCACTTCCTGGGTATAAAGGTCGAAGTTGAGTCTTTCACACCCATGAAGTTGAGGCTTTTGTTATCTTCTGGATATGAATAGTCTTGTGCCCAAGTTAAATGAGATTAATAATCATGCTAGCATATACTAGTTTATGTCTGAGCGTCAAATCTCTCGCTGTTATGAAGATGAGCATTGGATAATGTATCTGAAAACTGTAACTGGTATTGGCACAACTAGGCACACAAAGTTTACAGTAATTATTTGCCCTTCCTTTGAAGCAGTCTTGCCTCGTACCAGAAATTCAAATGACATCCACCTTGGGGATATGGATATTCAATACAAGTTCCTGCAACATTTAATTTGCAGGAAGACACACATGTCGTTACCCTACAAACCGGGTACCCCCGCGTAGAGGGTAAAAGACAACCTAGGTCCCGCCTCCCTGCTAAGGCGGGCCCTGGCATAGCCACGTGTCCTTGGCCCCGAGGTCATCCCTGGGGCTTCCACGTGCGCTTGAGTTCCAGAGCCGACGCGTGCCCTGGGCTCCGGTCTGAGCCTCCCCGCTAAGGTGAGGTCCGGAGCTGCCACGTGTCTCTAGACTCAGAACCCCCTCCCTGCTAAGGAGATTCTCCAGAACTGACACGTGCTCTGGGCTCTGGTCCGAGCCTCCCCGCTGAGATGAGGTTCGGAGCTGCCACGTGTCTCCTGGCTCAGAGCCTCCTCCCTGCTAAGGACAGCGCCGGAGCTGACACGTGCCCTAGGCTCCAGTCCGAGTCTCCCCGCTGAGGTGAGGTCCGGAGCTGCCATGTGTCTCCTGGCTCAGAGCCTCCTCCCTTCTGAGGACAACTCCGGAGCTTACATGTGCCCTGGGCTCCGGTCCGAGCCTCCCCGCTGAGGTGAGGTCCGGAGCTGCCACGTGTCCCTTGGCTCAGAGCCTCCCCCTGCTGAGGACAGCTCCGGAGCTGACACGTGCGCTGGGCTCCGGTCCGAGCCTCCCCGTTGAGATGAGGTCCAGAGCTGCCACATGCCTCCTGGCTCAGTGCCTCCTCCCTGCTGAGGACATCTCCGGGGCTGACACGTGCCCTAGGCTCCGGTCCGAGCCACCCCGCTGAGGTGAGGTCCGGAGCTGCCACGTGTCTCTTGGCTCAGAGCCTCCTCCCTGCTGAGGAGAGCTCCAGAGCTGACATGTGCCCTGGGCTCCGGTCCAAGCCTCCCTGTTGAGGTGAGGTCCGGAGCTGCCACATGTCTCCTGGCTCCAAACCCGTCGATGAGAGCTCTAAAGCCGCCACGTGCCCCACGGTGCATCGTGGGCCGTGGGTCGACGAAGTCAAGGTGGAAGTGTGCTGTCAGGCTGCGCATTCAAGGCTTGCACCTTCCCTAGAAGCATGGCGCGCTACACACGCCTCCAACCTCTGCCCGTTCGCCATTACGGTGACAAGACGGGACGGTGAGGCGTGACAGCGGTATAGTGCCGCCCAAGCAGAGCGAGAAGACGCGGCGACAAGACGGCGTCTTCATCATCACCTGGCACACGGACAGGGGCGGTCAGCGCGCCTGACGGTGGGACTTAACTTCCCCTTCGACTATTCTACTCATAGTACAAAACCCTAGATCATGTATAGGGTTCGTATAGTTTCAGGGCCACCTGTCGGGCCCTAAGCCACATTGTAATCACTCCGACCTTGGACTATAAAAGGACAGGGGTGACCTCCCGACAAAGGGTTCCACATTCGCAACTCTGCACCCTCTCATGCACAAACAAGCAAACAATACAACAAGCACTCCCGTGTACATAGGGAATTACGCTCCGGCGGTCTGAACCACGTAAATCTTAGTGTTCATCCGCTCTCTCGAGCCCGATCGCGTGAGGGCGCCAAGCCCCCTCCAATCAAAGAACCTCATGAGCTGCTTCCGTAGCAGGCCGGGAGGAGTGTCGCAGCTCACACTCCGACAACACGCATCACAGTTGAGAAAATGAATAGATGTAATGACATTGGAAGAGAAAAATTGAGGTGCAGTTTGCAAAGAGTAAAGGTGTTGTAGCTATTCATAAACTGTAATTGGTACATAAAATACATTTATAAAACAAATGTAACATCAATGGGCCTACTATCTGAGGCGCATGTGCTATAGTCCATAATTTCATTTTGCTTTTGCATTTTTGCTATTAATGCTTTCTAAACAAAGGTGTTGCTCGAGCTTGTGAGAACCATAAATTAGAAAATTAAAGACCAACGCAAGTGACTCAGAAACAAGTCACAGGCTTGCAACAGTAGTTACCTTCTACAAACCACCGATTATAAGCGTTGACTAGGGAAGTCGGAGCAACTGATTGACTGCCACATCTAACGAATCAACATCCTTCCACAGGGTTTTTCTTTCACAGAAATTAAGCCCTAACATGTAGCACCAAAATGAAGAGTGGTCAACTACTATGGAAACTAACAGACGTGATTCAAATGAAATGGTCTTTTACTAATTGTACAGCATAACTGCAGAACTACATATTGCCAGGAACTAATAAAAGGATACAGTTGCATAGCTAGGCTTTAAAGGCCTCTCATTTCCTCATTCAATCTGCAACATATGTAAAAAAAAGGGCAGCCCGGTGCATGTAGCTCCCGATTGCGCAAGGTTTGGAGAAGGGTCTGACCCACTTAGGTAATTTGTACGCAGCCTTTTTCTACATTTCAAGAACAGGGGATACACAAAAAATAAATCGACCACTGAGAAGGAATAAAAACATACTATTCATACAACGCAATGAATTTATTTTCCTTTTTTAATATAACACGAGTACCATAAGGAATGGATGCATGCCAAGTTGTTTTTTACAATGTTAGTTCAAATGGTCACCTCAAGCACGAATTGATGTATTTATTTCTCTTTGAAGATGCTTCTAGTGCTGCAAAAACACAGTAACAAAGTGAAAAATTATAAACTGTCATCTAACAAAAAAAATATAAGTTCAGATATCCCAAATGTGGGAAACGGCCACCCGTGGTACAAGTATAAAAAACACTACAGAATCCTACATTCTTAATTACTGCAGTAAAAGAAAGTCACTGCAGTTGAGGGCTGACAATCCCATCCAAACATAAAATGGAATAAGTCTATTTAACCCCTCACCTATTGAGATTGGTGTACTTAACCCCTCATCTATAAAAACAGGTATCTTGCCTTCTAAACTATTTGAAACCATTTAAATAACTCCCTAGGAAGGTTTTAGAGGTGATTTTGTCTACATCGCATTACATGTGAACGATGACACGGCATGAAAAATTTTTCAACGATTTTGTCTACTCCGCCTATGCCTTTCTAGCTATAGCCGGTCTCAAGGCCGGGTAAAGGAGGAGCGTTGTGATAGACTTGGCGAGCCAGCATCAAAACTAGCCATTTCTATAGATAACCTCAAGATGTTTGAGACAAAGTCTTTGTTGTTGTTGTTTTAATATCATAAACAGAGTTCTGTATTGAGAAAAAATAATTATCATTGAGAATTAAAATATTTTGTAAATAGGATTGATATTTTTATTATATGAGAAGTATTTGACAATGACGTGTGATGTCACACCCGGTTTTCTTGAAGAACAAACCGAGTGAATATACACATGTATGCCAGGATCATTCGTTCATACATGTGACGACAAATAGTTATAACATCATATATTACATGTCAATTTAAACGTGTACATAAAGTATTACATAAATGTCTTTAAAGACTAATAAAGTACTAGATACATCAATGACAACACAGAGGAATTAATCTTGTGGAGCTCCATCACAGGCATTGCCCGGGAGATTCCGCAAGCGTAGTAGAAGTTTTCTGTGTCGATGTCGTTTTAACTGTACTCCACACCATCACCATGGGCTGAGCAGAAAATAAATCCAATAAAAAGACAAGTCTGAGTACCTAAGGTACTCAACAAGTGTTAGAAAGAAATGGCATGAATGCCAATACACGGGAAGGCTTACATAAGGGTTTTAGCACTACGCATATGACCTAACACCTTAGCTTGAATTAGCACTTATATTACTACATAAATAAATTCATCCCATTCCCATAACCACATCATCAATGTTAAGTTCCACACTCAACATTTCCACCAATTCACTTCAGATTCCACTAATCACGAAGAAGTCTGAGCACGGCTATCATGACAGTTTTCCAACTCTGCAGAATTTGTGCCGCTTTATCCATAAGTAGTGATTTCATCCTCCGTTTCTAGATGGACTAAAAGAACCTCCATTTTGCCCGTGGCAGCCAACCACATTCACACTTTCATGGTGTGTGGCCCGAAGACCACTACGAGGCATTTACAAAGGGATTCCCGACTAGCATGAGCCCACTGAGCTTTCACACCTAACATCATCCAGGAGGCTACAACCTCCGCTGCAGTGGCCCCCTCTTGAGCCTTGCGATTCCCAAAGTAGCCCACCTGACTCCTATTCCCCGCACCTTGCAAACACTCATACTACATCAGAAATACACCTAATTACTTGGTCAAGCTGCCCCATCTCATCATGTGGTGGCACGGTAAAGCTAGGTTAAATGCTCCATGAACCGATCTTTAGAATCTAAACAACACCAATCACTAGCCCAAGTTCTCGTGCCCACGGCATCAACCAAAATCATTCCAGCATGTCCAGATTCCTAACTCTACAACAATTCATCACGTATCATCAAGCTTCATCAAAATCAAGTTGTACTCCATATTCTAGATTCTCCATAATCTAAGCATGGCTAAGCATAAGCACAAATATTCATATATCGATAAGAACTCCCATCATGGCTACAAGGAATAAGTCATGTAAAAACTAGGGAGAACATCCTAATGGTGGGAATACGTCAAGTTAGTTAGACCCTTTCCTTCGGATCGCATGCATGCCGCTCCGCGTCAGTGGGCGCACGATTGCCGTGCTTATCCATGCACGTCTCCACGCCAAGCATTTAGGCTTTTCAGTTGTGTCGCTCGCCTATAAATGTAATCGTCGTTGATTCAATAAAACTCATGTTAGTTTCTATATGGTATCAGCCTACTCTCATTCTTCCCTTCCGCTGCTCCACAATGACAACGAGTCCGATGTCCTCTGTTGCCAGCTCTCAGCGATCCAATCCCTTTGCTGACTCCAATCCACCACCTTCCACTGTCTCCACAATACAGCACATCCATATCAAGAACCATGTTCCTGTAGTGCTCGATTATGGAGATTCAACTTCTCGATATGGTGCTCGTTCTTTGATGCAACCCTTCAGAAGTTTGGTCTGCTTGATCATATCAACGGAACCGTCGATGCGTAGACCATGTGGCACGACCGCGACTGGTTTCAAATCGACCAATGCATCGTCTCCTGGTTATACAACTCCATCACCCCAAACTTGATGAAGATGATCCAGGTGCCGCATCCCTCCGCATACGTACTTTGGTCTGCCATTCGCGGCCTGTTTCTTGACAACGCAGATCAGCGCGCTGTCTATGCCTTGCAAGAGTTCCACAACCTCTTCCAAGGCGAGCTCTCGGTCTCCGACTATTTCGCCTGGCTCAAGGAACTGGCCGATCTGTTGCGAGATGTTGGTCACCCAATCTCTGAAGCCTCCATGGTGATCAATGCCTTACGTGGCTTGGGCTCTAAGTTCAGCCACGATATTTTTGTGATGACTTCTCAGAATCCATTGCCTTCATTCCTTTTCGTCCGTGACTACATGTTACAAGACGAAAAATGGCAGATTCACACTGCCCAAATGGAGGCAAACACCGCATTGTTGGCCGCTGGTTCCAAAGTCCCTCCGGCTACATCTTTGCAGACGTCTGCTTCTGCGACGTCATCTTCGTCAAGCCAACACGGACCACCAGCACCTAAACAACAGAAGAAGAAGGGCAAGCAATAGAAGAAGAATACGTCCAACTCTGGACAGAACTTCGGTACTCCCACTGCACCCCGTGCTCCGTGGGGAGCATCCTACAATCCATGGACCGGAGTCGTCCAGGCTTGGCCGATGTCAATATGGCGTCCCTCTGCACCAGGTGTACTCGGACCACGCTCGGGGTCCAGTCATCAACAAGCGCTCTACACCAGCTCCACGCCGAGTCTACCTGACATGCATGGTGTCCAACTGAAAGAGGGCTAATGATGATTGTATTGAGATGATAGAAAAGCTGGGGTACAGGTGTGATTATATAGAGGGATTAGGAGGGGAGAAAAGACTAAACTACCCCTAACCCTAATCCCTCTCTAATGACTAATATACCCCTGTGTCACACCCCTAATTACAGTGTCTAACACCCCCCCCCCCCCCGCAGTCACAACATCTAGCCGCTGCAGATGTTGAGACTGGACCGAAACTCGGAGAACAACGACGACGGGAGGCCCTTCGTGAAGATGTCGGTGAACTGCGTTGTCGTCGGGACTTGGTGTACCCGAATCTCGCCCCGTGCAACCCGCTCACGAACAAAATGAAGGTCGATCTCCACATGCTTCGCGCGCTGATGCTGGACCGGGTTGGTGGAGAGGTACATGGCGCTGACGTTGTCGCAGTAGATGAGGGTGCTCTTGATGACAGGAGTGTGGAGCTCCTGAAGTAGCTGCTGAAGCCAGGAGGCCTCAGCTACGCCGTAAGCCACGACGCGATACTCCGCCTCAGCACTCGAGTGCGACACTACGGGTTGTCGCTTCGAGGACCAGGAGACAAGGTTGCCGCCCAGGAAGACGGCGTACCCAGAAGTAGAGCGTCGTGTGTCCGGGCAGCCTGCCCAGTCAGCGTCTGTGTACACGACCAGCTCGGAGGTCGTGTCACGCCAAAGAATGAGGCCGTAGTCGAGGGTGCCTCGTAGGTACCGAAGAATCCGCTTGATAGCGGTGAGATGCGGTTCCCTCGGATCATGCATGTGGAGGCACACCTGCTGGACCGCATATGAGATATTCGGCCTGATGAAGGTGAGGTACTGGAGAGCACCTGCAAGGCTCCTGTAAGAAGTGGGGTCAGAGACGGGTGTCCCATCGGTGGCAGAGAGCTTCGCCTGAGTATCCACTGGAGTGGAGCACGGCTTGCAATCAGCCATACTCGCCCGCTGGAGGATATCCAGACAATACTGTCGCTGGTGAAGGAATAGGCCGCCTGGTCGGTCCTCGACCGTAATACCCAGAAAGTGGTGGAGACGGCCCAGGTCCTTCATAGCGAACTCCTGCTGTAAGGCAGAAATGGTTCGCTGAAGCAGAGTTGGACTAGATGCTGTTAGTACAATGTCATCGACGTACATTAGGAGGTAAGTTGTGTCACTGCCCCGTCGATAGACACACAGCGAAGTGTCCGACTTAGCTTCAACAAACCCCTGTGAAACCAAGAAAGAGGCTGTCGAAATGTGTAGCCGACACTTCCCCCGGGCCTGCACTGGGCAACCCGCGGAGGTTCTTTTTCGGAGGGGCTAGTCACTCGCGGAGAGCTTCAGCATAGGGACGATTGAGGGAGAAGCTTGACGCGGGGAGTTTTACGTGGTTCAGGCCGCCGGAGCGTAAAACCCTACGTCCATGGTGAGCAGAGTTGCTCGTTGTATTGCTTGCTGCTCAAAACCGGAGTCCAGAGCTTGAGGGTGAGTGATGTCTAGGGTGCGAGTCAACAGAGTTCGAACCCTTGCTAACGTCGCCTACCCGAGCCTTTTATAGTCCAAGGCTCGAGCGGCTTATAGGGTGGGCCCGGGACCCGACAGGTGGTCCCGGGGAGATTTCCTGCCGTCTACCGTATCTGCAGTTATGCCGGTAGTTGCCTCTGGCGAAGGCTTCCGAGTCTTCGTTCTGCCGCCCTGCCCATGCCGCAGGCTAGTCGTAGTGGTTGATGATGGCAGGGGCGGCAGGGGATGTCTTGTCACAGTGTTTATTGGCGGGCCAGCCCTGACACGGCGCGCCAGTCGACGATGTGATTGGGCGCAACGGCACGTGACAGAGGCGTGCTCCGCGTCTCCGCGTCTTGGGAAGGCGCGGGCCTTGAATACCTTGTACGGGCAAGGTATGGCGCGTCTTTACGCTTGCTGCCTACCGCGCGGGGGCAGGCAGCGTCGCTCTGCTGGCCACGTGGCGGGCCCGGAGCTCTCCTCTGATGAGAGGGAGGTCCGGCCCCGTGGGACACGTGGAGCCTTCGGAGCTCTCCCCGCGGAGGGGGGAGGTCCGGCTGCTGCTGGCCACGTGGCGGGCCCGGAGCTCTCCTCTGAGGAGAGGGAGGTTCGGTCCCGCAGGACACGTGGAGCCTCGGAGCTCCCCCCACAGAGGGGGGAGGTCCGGCTCAGTTGGCCACGTGGCAGGCCCGGAGCTCTCCTCTGAGGAGAGGGAGGTCCGGTCCCGCTGGACACGTGGTGCCTTCGGAGCTCTCCCTGCGGAGAAGGGCGAGGTCCTTAGGCAATTTCCCCTGTGCGCGGGGGTATCCCATATCGAGGGTACCGACAGAGGCAAACCGGCTGTACCAGGCTCGCGGTGCCTGCTTCAGTCCGTACAGGGATTTGTTCAGCTTACAGACCATGTCTGGGTGAGCTGAATCTACAAATCCTGCCGGCTGACTGAAGTACACCGTATCGGTCAGTGTACCGTGGAGGAAGGCGTTCTTGACGTCCAACTGGTGGACAGGCCAAGAACTCGAGAGAGCTAGCGACAGTACGGTACGAACTGTCGCCGGCTTCACCACCGGGCTGAAAGTCTCGTCGTAGTCAACTCCAGGGCGATGAGTGAAGCCTCGGAGTACCCAACGAGCCTTGTATCTCTCCAAGGTGCCATCCGCCTTCTTCTTATGCGTGAATACCCACTTGCCTGTGACAACATTGCCATGACCAGGACGGGGAACCAGGTCCCAGGTCTGGTTGGCAAGCAAGGCCTCATACTCTTCCTCCATAGAGCGGTGACAGTTAGGGTCGGCGAGGGTGCTACGCACGAAAGTAGGTATGGGCGAGATCGAAGAAGGCTCGGTTGGTGGAGATGTCGTCGACGAGAAAGCGGCACTATCGAACCGCTCCACTGGCTGAAGACTCTTGGACGCACGTCGAGTCACCATCGGATGGACGTGAACAGGATCCCTGTGAAGTAGAGGGGGGTTGTACACCGGCCGCTCGGGTACAACCATCTTCTCTCGTCGTGGGTAGACAAGAGTGGGTCTCGATGTCGCGCGTGGCGTCACCGGAGCAGGAGCCTCTCCCCGCGCTCGTCACTGGTAGACAAGTGCGGGGTCAGCAAAACGAGAAGTCGTCGTCGGTGACGCGCGTGGCGCGGCTGGTGGCGTCGTGCTCGCTGCAGGTGACGTCGGGGACGTAGCTTGGATGCCGCTGGTGCCGTATGTGGTACAGCTGGTGACGCCGTGGGCACCTGAGGTACAGTAGGCGGCGTCAGGGAAGCCGAGGCCGCGCGTGGCGCAGCAGGTGACGTCGGAGGCGTCGATGGCACACGGGGTGCAGCGGGTGACGCCTGAGACATCGATGCCACACGAGGTGCAGCAATCGGTGTCGAGGGCATCTGGGACGTAGCTCGTGTCGATCCTGCAGAAGAAATAGGCCAAGGCAACTGGGAGGTAGCCTCGGGGTCAGTAGGAAAAAGGGAGTCCAGCTCTGTGGTGGAATCAGAAGAGGTGGTGGAAAAAAGAAAAGATGACTCGTCGAAGACGACGTGCCGAGAGATCAAAAGACGGTGGGTAGTGAGATCTAAGCATCAGTAACCCTTATGATCAAGGGAATACCTGAGAAAAACGCACCGTGTCGAGCGGGGCGTGTAACACCCCAAAAATCTTGTTAAGAACCTAAATCATGTTAAGAGGGGAATTTAAAAATTTTTGGACGTGTTGCATGTTTTGCAATAATTTAAATTCAAACTGGAATTCAATTTAAATTCAAAACAGAAAAGAAATACAAAAAAAAAAGAAAAAGAAAACAGAAAAAAAACCGGCCAGTGGGCCGAAACCCACCAGCCGGCCCAACCAGCACCGCGACAGCCCGCAGCCGCGCGCGCCTCTTCCTCCCACTGACAGGCGGGGCCCACCACCCCTTCTTCTACCTCGCGCCCGCGCAGGGACTCTCTCACCCCGAATCCAAACCGACCCGGATTTCTGCGAATCCCAGCCGAATTTTGATCGGGGGCGACGCAAACTCGATCTAAACCACCCCGCCGCCCTTCCCTGTCTATAAAAACTCCGGCCTCGTTCTGTTTTTCCCACGCGATCCGTCGATTTTTCTCCGGTGAGAAACCGAGCCTTCTCCGGCGAATTCTGGCCGATCTAAGCTCGGAAATTCCGATCTAACTCACTGGTCTTCATCCACCGCCTCCGTGGAACCCTGCAGGTGTAGAAAACCCGGTGACTTGCGGTTCAAACACAGCGCCGACGAGCCTCGCCGTGGTTTCAATTCGGACCTCGTCGCCGACCGTCTTCCAGGACCTCCGAGCTCAAGAAAACCCCCGAGTTGAGATCCCCGACCTCTCCTCCACCGATCTATGCCATAAGATCACAGTTCTAGGAAGAATTCTCGAAGATCCGAAAGTCTCCGGCGAGATCGCCGCCGGGCAGCGCCGCCCGCGCTCGATCAGAGCGACGTGACCGCTTGTGCGCCGTCTATTTTAAATCGCACGGTAGACTTTAAATCCCCGCGTACCGGTTCGGCGTTATAATCTCAGCCGTTTGTTTTAAATCGGACGATCCACGTCAGCCCCGCGTTATAAAGACTGGAATCTTACGTGCTACCCTCTGGGGTTCTCGGGAAATAAGAGCTAGCCCCGGAAACTTCTGATCTAGCCCCTGGAACTTCAGAAAATCATGCAAATTCATTTAAAAATCAGTTTTAGCCCCTAGACTTAATAAAATTAGGAAAAACTCCTCTGTTATGTATAGCTAGACCCCTGAAAGTTGTTAAAATAATATTATAGACCCTGTAGTGGGGTGAGTTTACCTTTTTAGCCCTGTTTAATATTTAATTTAGGAAATTGAATATGTGGCTAGTGTTTAAAATTTAAAAAGTGGAACAAACATATTGTCAAAATTAAATTAAAAACTTTCTCAGTATTTAGAAAACTTTGGAGTGAGATAACAATATATTTTGGGCTGAAATGAATCTGTTTAATTTATTATTCACATTTAGGGACACATTTTTAAGTAAAGAATAGTTCTAGAAAATAGGAAAAATAATTGTAAAATAGTTTACATCAGAGGAAAAGGTCAAAAATATATTAGTAAATATTTTAGATCAGAACCTATTCTGTTTAGATGATGTGTATTGTTATTTTCATAATAAAGTTCACATTTAGGCATAGGAAATAAATCTGAAAATATAGCAACTAGTAAATGATAAATGGAGTTCTAAAATCCAAGGAATTCAGTTTAGCGTTGGTAGAAATTCTGAAGACACTTATGAAGAAGGAAAATACCTTTCATGCATACTTGGTAGCTAAAAGGTGTAGTAATTGAATATAAGAAATTTATTTAAATTGGAAACTCATATATATAGTATGTAATTATAAATGTGAACACAAAAGTAGGAATCATATACACATGATTAAAAATGCATGCAAGCCACAAATCAACACACATAGAGTAACCACAACACATATAATGGTGAATGACTTTCATAAATATGAATGTGTGGTTTGTATGAAGTGGAAGTGTGAACTATGTCTTATGGATTGTTGTTTTTCTTTTGCTATGTGTGATGGTATGATGTAGAACCTGCTCAAGAGCAAGTTATTCCTTTCCAAGATCAGGACTACCCATTTCAAGAGCAGCAGGAAGGAGGCAAGTGTCCTTGACCACTTTGATCCTATACTAGGATGTGTAGGTAGAATTATTTGCATTGTCAATTAAAATATGAAACCCATGCTAGGATGTTTCCCTAGAATTGCATTACCTTGTTTCCTTGTAGCTTGGTTGGGATTCATTTTATCATGTCATTTATTATCATGCATATGCTTAGCCATGCTTAGAATGGGATAATTGGGATATGAGATCATCAGTTTATTTTACCATACTCTTGAATGAGATATTGTGAGTTATGTAGAGGTAGGGATCAAGGAAAGTTTGATGTTTTGGTTGTGTGCTGGGTGCACGAGACTCGAGTTTGTGTTTAGTACTTGTCTGGATCCTAAGGACCAGTTCATGGAGCATGTAACCTGGCTTTACAGTGCCAAACACATGCTGAGATGGGGCAGCTTGGCCAATTAATTAGGTGTATCCCCGGCGTAGTATGGGTGTGTTGGATGGTGCGCGGAGTAGGTGTCAGCTGGACTACCATATGAACCGCAAGGCTTAAGAGGGGGCCACTGCAGCGGGGTTGGAGCCTCTTGTATGCTGTTAGGGGTGAAACCTCAGTGGGCCCACGCTCGTCGGGAATCCCTTTGTAAAGGCTTCGTAGTGATCTCCTGGCTACACACCTGGGAAGTGTGAATGTGGTTCGTAGCCACTGGCATAATGGAGGTTCTTTTAGTCCACCCGGCAACGGGGGATGAAATCACTACATGTGGGTACAGTGGTGCAAACTCTACAGAGTCAAAACTGTCATGACAGCCGTGCTCACGGTCAAGAGCGGCTTGGACTTATTCATGATTAGAGGATTGATGGTTGGAAGTTGAGAATGTTAAGCGGGGAGCTTAACATTGGAAATGATGTTATGGTTATTTGATTATGGTGATGGGATGGGAGATTGGGATCATTTCACCTGTGTAGTAATGTAGGTGCTTAATAAGCTAAGGTAATAGGTATTAATGGCATAGTGCTTTAACCATGAGTTCAACCTCCCCTTGTTCTAGCCTTGCATAACATAACTTTCCCACACTTGCTGAGTACCATCGGTACTCAACCTTGCATATTTGTTGGTTTATATTGCTGCTCAGGTCAAGATAATGAGGTGGTGTATAATGACCAAGATTTTGGACCCGAAGAAGGTTTCTAGGTTCATGGAGACCCCCGGGCAACGCCTGTGACGGAGCCCTCAAGAATAATTTTCCGCTGCTAGTTTATTTGCTTGTGATGAACTTATTATTGTCCATCGAGACATTTGCTATGTAAGACTTATTTATATTCGACACCTGGCTTGTAATAAATGATGTTTCACTATTTGTCATCACATGTATGAGAAAATGATCCTGGCATACATGTGATATTCACTTGGTTGTTCTTCGGAAAAACCGGGTGTGACAGGGTGCAAGCTTATGTGGGGCGGTGGCGGAAAGATTAGGGTAGCAAGCGCATCCAAAAACTCGAAGGTGATCATAAAGAGGATTAGTGCCATATAGAGCAAAGTAGGGGGTGGAGGCACGAATCGCCTTGGTGGGAAGACGATTGGTCAGAAGTGTGGCAGTATGAAGAGCCTCCACCCAGTATCGGGCTGGAATAGATGCCTGGAACATCAGGGAGCGTATGACATCATTAATGGTGCGAATCATGCGCTCTGCCTTGCCGTTTTGAGGATAGGTATACGGACAAGACATGCATAGCTGTACCCCATGTGCGGAGAGAAAATTACGAAACGTGGAGTTATCAAACTCACGTCCGTTATCGCACTGGACAGCTCGAATGGTACGCCCAAATTGAGTAGAAATCCAAACGAAGAAGTGAGAAAGAGTGACGAAAGTCTCAGACTTCAATCGTAATGGAAAAGTCTAGGAGAAGTGAGAAAAATCATTAATTATCACCAAATAGTAATTAAAGCCCGATATACTGGAATTGGGAGATGTCCACAAATCACAATGTATAAGATCGAATGAGTGCTCAACATGAGTCACAGATGTGGGAAAAGGGAGGCGAATATAGCGACCAAGCTGACAGACATGACATAGGGAGTCATGTGTACCCCCAGAACACAAGATAACTGAGCTACTGGACAGCTTTGACATAGCATCTGCACCAGGGTGGCCAAGCCGGCGATGCTAGATGGTAGATGAAGTTGTCGTAGTCAAAGCAAATGGCGGTGATGCAGCGGAAGTAGGAAGCCGAAGTGTGTATAGGGGCCCCGAGCTATCACATCGGAAAAGAGGTAGCCAGGTGGAAAGATCCTTCACAGACAAACTAAAAGGATCAAATTCAATGGAAACATTGTTGTCAGTGGTAAAACGGCGAACGGAAAGTAAGTTCTGAATGATATCCGGAGCAACAAGAATGTTTTTAAGCTGGAAAGTACCCGGAAGACCGGAATCACCTACTGAGGTGACCGGAAGAACGGACCCATTCCCAACAACGATAGATGAAGGAAAAGAGGGATTGGGAGAATGGGTGGAAGAGAGTATACCGGAATTAGGAGTGGTATGATATGATGCTCCGGAATCAACTACCCAGTCGGCACCAGGTGGAGTAAGGTGCATGATGCTGAAGGAGGAAGCAAGCGACTGTCGATCCCACGTCGACGGTGGCTCCTGAAGAGGTGCCGATGGCTCCGAGTTCCCAACAGGGTAGTCAGTGCCTCCGTAAGTCGGGGCTGACTGTCCGCCAGAAGAGTATCCATGCCCACTATAGGCCTGAGCTGTCGGCCCACTAGCACTGTGGGCTGGTCCACTGTAGCCGGGGGTAGCCGTGAATGCCGGCTGAGGACGTGGTGGTCGTGGAGGCTGAGAACCCGGGGACGGACAAGGCCACATGTAGATCTGGCCAATCCACGGGTTGTAGGGTGTGTGCCAGGGTGCACCTCCCTGGCCGGTACCACCACTACTACCAGTAGTCGAAGCCGTGGGGGTGTTGTCGGCACTGCTGCCACCACAGCCGCCGTTCTTTCCTCGGCGATGACGGTTTCCACCTCCTGTACCGGTAGGAGTAGAAGGTGGACGTGACGGTGGTCCACTAGCCGCTGGTAAGGGTGGACGAGGGGACTGCCCGGAGCCATAGAAAGTTGTGGCAGATCCAGAGCCAGTAGAGTCTCCTGCAGTGATCTCTTCAAGTTCAAGATCAGACCATATCTTCTCGAAGGTAGGTAGTGGCTCCAGTCAAAGTAGCCACGTCCGTAGGTGACAATAGCGCTCGTTCAGGCCCTGAAGGACCCGAAGGACAAGAGCGTTTTCGGTGACCGGCTCACCAAGGTCACGTAGGGCATCCGCCATGCCCTTCATCTCCCGACAGTAGGTGGAGATGGAACGATCACCCTAGACGGTGTTCTAGAACCGAGTGCTCATGTGGAGGGCTCGAGTCACGCGGTTCCCTAGAAACCATTGCTCGAGGACTAGCCAGGCCTGTCGAGCAGTACCGCCACCGCGCTACCTGACGATGTAATGTAGCTCCTCTGTCAGGGAGCCAAGGATCCAGGATAGTACCAGGCTGTCCATGCTGATCCAGGACACCTGTACTGAAGACTAGTCCTGGAGGACGTGGTCATGGAGGCAGTAGCGCCTCAGCGTGAGGAGCACCATATCACGCCACCGGGCATATGAGGTGGACTCGGAGCTGAGAACAACCGGCACGAGCGTCCAGATGTTCTGAATCCCTGCGGCCTGTGCATGAAGAGCGGCCACAAGCGAAGTCGAGTACGTACCAACGTCCGAGGGAGGCTCATGGACAGCACTCGTTGATCGGCGAGCACTCTCCTCGAGTTGGTGGGATAGTGATGCCACGGAGGCACGCTCCTGCTCTAGGGCAAGGGCGAGTGCCCGCTCGCGTTTGCGAGAGGCGGCCAGTGTTGTGGCGATGTCAGATGTCTCCGCAGTGTCGGTGCTGTAGGAATAAGTTGTGTTCTCCGCAGTAGCACCGGCGGCTGGGAACGGAATCGGCGGGATCGCCGTGGTGCTCCCGTCGATGTCGAGGCCGGTGGCGTCCCGTAGCGTGGAGGTACCTGCCATGAAGGTGACAGCAGTGGCGGGGTTGCTGGTGGTACCGACGAGGGGTTCACCGGCGGCTGGACCGGTTCTTGAGAAGGAGGGGGCGGCTACAGACCCAGCAGCGAGGGGCCTGGGGGCTGCGGCACCTCCTAAGAAGGCGTCGCCCCCTCCAGAGGCTGTTGTGCCTCCAGTTTCAGCAGGCCAGAGGGCGGCGCCCCCTCCAGGGGAGCCGGCGGACCCCCCAGGGGCGGCGGCGGAGCACCCAGGGGCGGCGGCGGCCCAGGCAGGGGAGGTGACGCCACCTCCCCCCCCCCCCCCCCCCCCGTGCGCGTGCGGCCCCCATCCGGGTGGGGGCGGCCCGAATCCGGGCGGAGCCGCCCCGATCCAGGGCGCGGCGGCCCCGGATCTGGATGTGGCGGTGGCGGTGGCGGCTGCCCCTCCCCGCGCCTAGGGTGGGGTGGTGGCGGCCCCTGCCTCCGCGCGCTGTCCTCCAGAGGAGGCGGCGCCCCCCCTGCGTGCGCAGCCCGGATCCAGCAGCTGGCAGCGCCCTGGCGGCGGCGGGCGACGCACCAGGGGCGGCGGCGGGCGGCGGCTCAAGGGCGGCGGTGGTTCTGGCAGCGGCGGCCCAGGGTGGGGTGGCGGCGGCGTGCGCCCAGGGCTGCTGCGGCGGCGGCTGGGCCATTAGGATTAGGTTTAGCCCTAATCCTAATTATTCCTAGCTAATGATACCATGAAAGAGGGTTAATGATGATTGTATTGAGATGATAGAAAAGCTAGGGTACAGGTGTGATTATATAGAGGGGTTAGGAGGGGAGAAAAGACTAAACTACCCCTAACCCTAATCCCTCTCTAATGACTAATATACCCCTGTGTCACACCCCTAATTACAGTGTCTAACACCAACACATGCAACCACCAGCAGGACTCCTCACTGCATTGCAGGGCGTTGCACCACCAAGTCAATACCACGGTGGCGGTGAATGGGTGCTTGATACTGGTGCCAGTTCCCACATGGCATCGGATCCCAGTATTTTACCATCTTCTTCCTCTGTTCACACACCATCCGACATCATTGTTGGCAATGGTGCTACTCTGCTTGTTCATCGTATTGGTCATACTTCCATACATACAAATTCCTCTCCTTTGCAGTTGTCTAATGTTCTTATTTCTCCACACCTTATCAAGAACTTAATATCCGTCCGTCAACTGACAAAAGATAATAATGTTGCTGTCATTTTTGACCCGTTTGGTTTTTCCATTAAGGATTTTCGCACGGGGACGACTCTTCTTTGATGTGACACCACGGGCGATCTCTACACCCTTCGTTCGGCCAAGAATAATTGACAGCAACATTGTTCCTTCACTGCTACTCTCAGCTCAGACTTGTGGCATGCACGTTTGGGACATTCAGGACACAGCCATCTTCATCAGATTGTTTCTAAATTCTCTTTTTGTTGTGAGAAAGCCACAACTCATTCTTGCAACTCTTGTCAGTTAGGAAAGCATGTCAAATTGCCTTTCGCATCTTCTGAAATTGTTGCCATGTTTCCCTTTCAATTGTTGCATTGTGACGTGTGGACATCTCCAATAATTAGTAATTCGGTTTCAAATTTTACCTTGTTATACTTGATGATTTCTCACACTTTACTTGGAGTTTCCCACTTCGTTTTAAATCTGATATGCTGTCCACGATTATTGCGTTTCATGCCTTTGTTCAAACTCAATACCAGCACCCTATCTTGTGCATTCAAACAGACAATGGCAAGGAGTTTGACAATCATGCATCACGCACCTTTTTCACTGCTCACGGCATCACCCTTCGTCTCACTTGTCCATACACCTCCCAGCAAAATGGTCGAGCGGAGCGTATCATCAGGACCCTCAATGACAGCATGCGCACATTGTTGATTCATGTCAGTGCACCGACCATGTTTTGGCCGGATGCCCTCTCCACCACCACATACTTAATCAACAGACGGCCTTGCCGTGTTCGTCATTCTCTCACGCCACATGAGATTTTACTTGGCCGACCACCATCTTATCAACACCTTCGTGTATTCGGGTGTCTGTTATCCAAACACATCCTCCACCGCACCTCATAAACTTGCACCGAGGTCGGTTGCGTGTATCTTCATTGGGTACCTGGCTGAGTCTAAAGGGTTTCGCTGCTATAACCCGGTGACGCGACGAGTAATCACTTCTCGTCATGTTACCTTTGAGGAACAAGTGATTCCTTTCAGGTCTCGTTCTGAAGAAAATACTCCCTCGTCTGGTGCGCTTGAACCGGACTCCGTTCCGGTCTTTATGCCGGTCGCAGTTTTGTCCAAACGTCGGCAACCGCCTCGCCAACAAACTCGGCATGTGAACGCCGAGCCGTTGCTTGGGTCCCAAGAAGCGGCGGGTACGACGCGGATATCTCCTACGTCGCATGCATGCACGAATCCCGCTCCGCGGGAATCGGCGCCGTTGCATGGCCTCAACGATCTACCATCTTCGGTTGATCATGCTGCTCGGAATTCTACGCCGACTGATGGGCACAACGATCATGCGGATCCCTCTGCCACTAGCAGTGATGCAATCAATTCCATGCAGCTGCATCAGGCACCGAGGGCGAACGACGACGCCAACCCGTCTACCACTGTACCTCCACATCCTATGGTCACCCGTGCCAGGGCTGGTATTCTCAAGCCCAATCCAAAATATGCTTCAGTGGTCACTTCGGGTCCATCTCCGGCACCAACTTCAGTACGCGCTGCGCTGAAGAATCATGCCTGATTCCAGGCCATGCAGGAAGAAATGAACGCCCTTCATGCTAATCGGACCTGGATATTGGTACCTCGTCCTTCGGGAGTGAACATCATTAGCGGCAAATGGATATTCAAAAACAAGCTACATCCAGACGGAAGCTTGGAACGTCTGAAAGCTCGATGGGTTGTTCGCGGGTTTCATCAACGACCGGGAGTTGATTTCGACCAGACTTTTTCCCCAGTCGTCAAACCTGGAGCGATACGCATCGTGCTTCACATCGCAGCTTCTCGACAGTGGCCTGTGCACCAGCTCGATGTCAAAAATGCATTCCTCCATGGCCATCTGATGGAGCGTGTATATTGTACACAGCCTGCAGGATTCGTTGACTCCAGGTACCCCGATCATGTCTGCCAACTTACCAAATCACTGTATGGTCTTAAACAAGCTCAACGGGTCTGGTTTCACACCTTTGCCTCTGAAGTTCACAGCATCGGCTTCGTGCCAACCAAGTCTGACTCTTCACTATTTGTTTACAAACAAGATCAGGATATGGCCTACTTGCTATTATATGTTGATGATATTGTGCTCACTGCTTCATCATCTACACTGCTTCAGAACATAGTTCGTCATCTCAGTGCATGTTTTGCCATGAAGGATCTCGGGCCTCTTCACTTTTTTCTTGGCATTCAGGTGCATCGAAATGATTCAGGATTTTTTCTCTGTCAATCAAAATATGCTGAAGGGATCCTTGATCGAGCCGATATGTTAACCTGCAAATCAATTTCTACACCTGTTAACACTAAGCCCAAGATATCTAGCAAGGATGGGAGCTTAGCGAATGATGCATCATTCTATCGAAGCATCACCGGCGCCTTGCAATATTTGACACTTACCCGTCCAGACATCGCGTATGTCGTTCAGCAAGTCTGCTTGCATATGCATGAACCACGTGACGTGCACTGGGGACTTATCAAACGCATATTGTGTTATATCAAAGGCACCAGACAGTATGGATTGAAGATTACTCCTTCGGCAATCAACAAAATCACGGCCTACTCTGATGCAGACTGGGTCGGCTGCCCGGACACCAGACGTTCCACTTCCGGCTACTGTGTGTTCATCGGCGATTCACTGGTGTCTTGGTCTTCGAAGAGACAGACAACAGTGTCCAGGTCCAATGCAGAAGCCGAGTATCGGGCGGTCCCCAACGCAACTTCTGAATGCTGCTGGCTAAGAAATCTTCTCCACGAACTACATGTCGACGTGCCAACTGCAACAGTGATCTACTGTGATAACATATCGGCCGTGTATCTATCGAAGAATCCAGTGCATCACCGCCGTACAAAATATGTCGAGCTTGACATACATTTTGTGCGGGAGAAAGTTTCTGTCGGCGATCTACGTGTTCTTCACACTCCTACAAGTTCCCAGCTAGCAGATGTCATGACCAAAGGTCTTCCTACAGGCATTTTTGAAGACTTCAGGCGCAGTTTATGCATCATCTGTCCAGATGTACAAACTGAGGGGGGTGTGGGAATACGTCAAGTTAGTTAGACCCTTTCCTTCGGATCGCATGCATACCGCTCCGCGTCAGTGGGCGCACGATTGTCGTGCTTATCCATGCACGTCTCCATGCCAAGCATTTAGGCTTTTCAGTTGTGTCTCTCGCCTATAAATGTAATCATCGTTGATTCAATAAAGCTCACGTCAGTTTCTATACTAATATTGGGTTTCACAAGTTATGATAACAAGCAATTAAATTCTAACTAACATCCTAAAATAGGAGCAAACTTGATCAAGGACACTTGTCTTCCTCTCGTCGATGCTCAGTGATGTTGAAGTCTTACTCTTGGAGATTTAGAACCGAAAACCGGCTCTGGAGCTGGTTCTACTCGTGCAAACATACATAAAACAAATGCAACAATACACAATAAGAACTCATCCAACATAAATAACTCAAGCAAGTTAACATGCATAAACACATAGCTTCATTTAATATTATGGCCTAAAGTCACTAAATTTACAATATATATGTTTAGTTTTGGTTTCTCATAATAAAACACTTACTTATGTCATGATATCATTCTTATACTAAATTTTGGTGTGTGTATATATGGATATATATTACTTTTTAACTTTACTTTAAGCTTAATTTTTGCACATGTATTGTACAGCATACACATTTAGAAAATATATATTGCTTCTAATTTAATTTCAGATTTAAAACTCACACCTAAACTGAAATTTCAGTTTAAATTAGATTTCTATACTATTTACTAGAATTTCAGCTACAAGCTTGCACCAAAATGCATTTTTAGCTTAAAACCAAAATTTTGTAGCTCTTAATAAATATTCCAGATTCCATACTGCACATAAAACCATTTATATTTTCTTTCTACAGTGGATATAATTTTTACATGAATGCAAGATTATTTTTATGCCTAAAATGCAATTTCAGCATTAAAACAGTTATTAAATTGTATTTTCAGAATTTATTTATTGTCTAAAACACAAATTCAGATTATTCTGTAGATTCCTAAAAGTTAAACTCATTTGGAGTCAATTTTTATGATTATTTTCTTTTGTAGTGAGTTTAAATGAATTTCAAACTTCCAAATACAAAATTTTGGTTTTCTACAGAGACCAATTTATAAATATGCATTGCTGCAGGGTCTAAATCACATTTTCACAATTATCAGGGAGCTAGACAAATAATACAGTGCAATTTCCTAATTTACAAAGTTTTCAGGGGCTAAAACAGCTATTTAAATGTGTTTCTGAGAAGTTGAGGGGTAGCTCAGAAGTTTGCAGGGTATAGCCTCTGTTTTGCTAAAAACTCGAGGGCCTAGCTGCATATTTCCAGGCGGGAAGAGGGGGTGTTCAACCTGGGCCATCGGATTTAAAGAGGAGGACCCAGACTATAACACGAAGGGGTATGGTGGGATTTAATTTAGACCGCATGATTTAAAATGGACGTCCCACTAGGAGCCACATCGCTCTGGCTGGCGCCAACCGAGATGCGCGGCGGCGCCCCTGGTTTCGCGGGCGATCTCGCCGGAGAAGACCGAAACCTCGCATCTACGTGCTAAATCTTCACGTTCTTTACATAATTCGAAGGAAAGGAGGTAGGGAAACACACCAATGACATTTTTGTGAACCCGAAGAGCTCGCAAGGCGGTCGGCGACGGTATTTGGTGGCGGTGTTCACCGGCGATCATCGCGGGAACGTCTGCGTGCGGGATATCCGGAGATTTCTTGCCCGAGAGCTGCTCTGCGACACACCAAAGCTCACTAGATAATCAAAAAGGGGAGAGAGGAGTGAAAGTGCATCTAGGTAATCCCTGTGGATTTTGGATGATTGATGATGATATTAAGATACTAATGAGCTTTTATAAGTAGGAGCACAGGTTTTGAAATGAGAATGAATGTGGAGTCACTCAAAAAGCAAAAAGAAAAAGAAGAAGACTTGCAAGAGTAGAAAATAGGATTTTATTCTTGAGTTTCACATTTTCTAATTGTGTAGTGGGTCTTCTGTTTTAGAGTGCTTGAGAATCATTAGAGAGCTCATATTTTTAATTAGAATTTTGAGAGTGAATAGTCCTAGGCATAGCTTAGAAGGTAGACCGGACTTGTCCGGACTTGGGGCCGGACTAGTCCGATCCAACCGGACTATTCCGTTTTGGACCGGACTACAAGTCTCTAAGTGAGTTCGGACTTGTCCGTTTTATGCCGGACTAGTCCGTTCTTGTGTAAGTCTGAGTCTTTCTGAGACCAAGTCCTAGAAGTCCGGACTAGTCCGCCGATGGGGTCTGACTAGTCCGCCTGTTAGGACTAAGCCGCTTAGATCCGGAGGAAATCCCTCTGAGTGATCTCGTACTAGTCCGCTCAGCTGGCCGGACTAGTCCGGTTTCTTTAGACTAGTCTGGTTGATGGAACAATTATTCCTGTGTGAGCTCAGACTAGTCTGGACATAGTCAGACTAGTCTGTAATCTGAGTTTAGAGAGTTTTGAGACTAAGTCTGGTAAGGCCGGACTAGTCCGCCCTCGTGGCTGGACTAGTGCGCTAGCCAGATTAGTCCGTTCTCACCCGGAGCAAAGGCTCTTGTCGAAGTGTGTGGTCGACACTTCACCCAAACCTGCTCTGGGCAGCCCGCGGAGGTTCTTTTTTGGAGGGGCTAGACACTTGCGGAGAGCTTCAGCGTTAGGGACGAGTGAGGGAGAAGCTTGACACGGGGAGTTTTACGTGGTTCAGGCCGTCGGAGCGTAAAACCCTACGTCCACGGTGAGCAGAGGTGCTCGTTGTATTGCTTGTTGCTCAGAACCGGAGTCCTGAGCTTGAGGGTGAGTGATGTCTAGAGTGCGAGTTCACAGAGTTCGAACCCTTGCTAACGTTGCCTACCCAAGCCTTTTATAGTCCAAGCCTCGAGTGGCTTACAAGGTGGGCCCGGAACCCGACAGGTGATCCCGGGGAGATAGCCTGCCGACTACCGTATCTGCTGTTATGCCGGTAGATGTCTCTGGCGAAGGCTTCCGAGTCTTTGTTCTGCCGCCCTGTCCATGCCGCAAGCTAGTCGTAGTGGTTGATGGTGGTAGGGGCGGCAGGGGATGTCTTGTTGCTGTGTTTATTGGCGGGCAGGCTCTGACACGGCGCGCCAGTCTGCAATGTGACTGGGCGCAACGGCACCTGACAGAAGCGTGCTCCGCGTATCCACATCTTGGGAAGGCGCGGGCCTTGAATACCTTGTACGGGCAAGGTATGGCGCGTCTTTACGCTCGCTGCCTACCGCGCGGCGGCAGGCAGCGTTGTTCTGCTGGCCACGTGGCAGGCCCGGAGCTCTCCTCTAAGAAGAGGGAGGTTCGGCCCTGCGGGACACGTGGAGTCCTCGGAGCTCTCCCCGCGGAGGGGGGAGGTCCTGCTTCTGCTGGCCATGTGGCGGCCTAGAGCTCTCCTCTGAGGAGAGGGAGGCCCGGCCCCGCGGGACACATGGAGCCTTCGGAGCTCTCCCCACGGAGGGGGGAGGTCCGGCTCAGTTGGCCACGTGGCGAGTTCGGAGCTCTCCTCTGAGGAGAGGGAGGTCCGGCCCCGCTGGACACGTGGCGCGTTCGGAGCTCTCCCTGCGAAGAAGGGGGAGGTCCTTAGGCATTTTCCCCTGTGCGCGGGGATACCCCATATCGATGGTACCGACAGTGGCCCCCGAGCCCATCTCGGGGGAGATAGCGAGCCCGAGGTGGGGCCTCCGTCTCTTCCATTCCGCGCACCTTCTCTAAGTCCCACATTGACCGTTGTCGGAGCATGAACAGTCGCGGGATCGTGGAAGCATGAGCCCACTTGATGGTTGCTTTTACTGCGGCGGTTCCCAAGGCTGCCACTTCTGGACGTTGCGGCGCTTTTTTCGAGAACCGCCGAAGCGTCTTGCCGGCTCGTCTCCTTGGGAGATTGACTTCTTGGCCCACCGCTTCAGCTAGACGACTTGGGTCCACTTGTCATCGATGCTCGGTCTTGGAGCCGAAGTGGTTGCCCATGCGGCGTATTCGAAGAGTTTCGAATCGCTTTGAATCGCACCTGGGAAGTTTTAAAAGGGGATCTTACCCGCATTGCGGCTTCCCTTCGCACTCCCCAGCGCTTTGCACTTTCAGTGAGTTCTTGCGCCTTCGTCTTCTGCCATGGCTTCCAACCCGCCTCCAGAGAAGAAGCGCGCTCGATCTCCTCCGGTGGCAGCGTCTGTGCCGAGTCAGGGAACCAGGGCGCCTGCACGGCCTGCTTCTGGAGATGGCGCTCCGTCCGGTGGCGACCCCAAGAGGTCTTGAGCTCATCATCCCGACGGGACTCCTCTTGAGCGACGACAGGCTGAAGGTTCTCGGGCGTCGCGTCCTCCCTCCTCAGGTGGAGGAGTCTCCAAGGAAACTGCTGATGCATTGAGGAAGGCTTTAGGCGGTGGAGTCTCCAAGGAAACTGCTGACGCGCCAAGGAGGGCTTCAGGCGCTGGAGTCTCCAAGGAGACTGCTGATGTGTCGAGGGGAGCTTTAGGAGCATCCCCTGCTCCGTCAGTCCGGGCGACTGCGGAGCAGCCGTCGGCGGCGACAGCGGGCTCTAGTGGTCCTACCCCGGCTCGGAAGCCGGGGTTCAGAGCCCGTTGGAGTGCTCGCGTTTCTCGACAGCGGGCTCTAGTGGTCCTACCCCCGGCTCGGAAGACGGTTGTCGCGGCCCCCAAGCCAGCGCAGGTTCCTCCTGTACCAGGCGGCCCGGCTTCTGTGGCAGCGTCGACCCCCTCCACTCGTCCTTCTCCACCGGCTCAGGAGCCAGCTGCCGGTGAGGGTTCGGCGGGTCCGGCTATCGAAGTCCCGACGCTGGCTTCTCCTGACCGGCGTCTCATTCTGGTTGCCGGTGCGTCGTCTTCTCTTGAAGACGACGTGATGGAGGAAGTCAGGGGCGCCGCTCCAGCCTCGGCTGCCCCACTGCCCCTGGCCGATGCTCTCGCGCTCGCCCAGACGAGCGTTCGGCAGGTCTTGGCCGCGCTCGGTCGCGAGAGAGAGGAGCAGGTGGTTGAGAGGGATCGCCTCCTCACCTGGGGGAACCTTTTGCGGGAGCGGACCGCGAAGGTCAAGGGCGAGCTCGACTCTAGGCGGGAGTCGCTTGACATCATGGAGGCGCTCCTTGACCGACAGAAGCGGGTTGTCGACCGTCTGGACTCCGAGACGCGGCGGCTCCACAGGGAGGCCCTTAAGGCGCATGCCCGGGCCGAGGAGAACTTCTCTACCCTTGAGGAGGTACGGCAGAGGCTGGCGCGCCGTAAGCGCGCCGTTGAGGATCAGGAGCGCTCCGTGGCGGCCGAGGCGGAGAGGGTCGCTGCGCGGCTGGCGGCAGGCGAAGGCGACCTGCGAGCTCGGGCCAGGGAGCTAGAGGCCTGGAAGGCAGACCTTGCCATGAGGGAAGAGCAAGTCTCCCGGGAACGCCAGGCGATCCTGGATCGGGAGTTGGCTGTCGACTTCCGGGCTTCAGAGTTGGAGCGGCTTGCCCAGACTCTCCGCCTTCGGGAAAGTTCCCTGGCGGCCAAGGAGAAGGAATTCTCCGAGGGAAGCCGTGACGCCCTGCGGGCAGCCCGCCGCGAGGTAGAGGAGCTCTTGGCCTCGCGGTCTTCCGAGGCCCGTGCGGTCTCGAGCTTCATTGACCAGGCAGGGTCCGCCTTGGTCCCCCTTGGCTTCAGCCCGGTGAAGGCGGCGGCTCCTGCGCTGAAGGTGGCTGAAGTGATCCCCGCGCTGGAGTCAATCGGCACCAAGCTGAGCAGGCTAGATGCGGTGGTCGCCGGCGAGCTCGAGGCACAGGGACGGGGCCTGGCCGTGGAGGTTGCCACGCATGTGCTGGCATGCTTCAGGTGCCGGGACCCTTCTTTCTCTCTAGAGCCAGCGAGATTGGGCCCTGCCGCGAAGCGGGAGGAGACCGCCAGGGCTGAAGTCGGGGATGTGGCTGCCCTTGTAGCCTCTAGGTTCCGGCGCGAGCCAGGGGGACCCTAGAGCTTGTGTCTCCCTCTTTTTCTTTTTATTGAGTCTGTAGTCTAGCTCATGGAGCCATGAATAAATAGACTCTTGTGACCTTTTGTGCCTGTTATGCTTTTGTCTTCTTCTTGGTTTTGCCTGGCCAAGCCCTTAGCTCCGAAAGGTACTCAGAGGCCTTCACCAATCTCGAAGCTCTGCACAGACACTTTCCCCAGGTCCTCATTGTATCAAGGGCCCCGGAGGTCTCCGGAGCTCGCCCCATGAGAATGGGGAGGTCCGGATCTGCCGGCCACGTGGCGGGCCTGAAGCTCCCCTCTGAGGAGAGGGAGGTCTGGCCCCGCGGGACACGTGGAGCCTTCGGAGCTCTCCCCTCGAATGAGGAGGTCCGGTTTCTGCCGGCCACGTGGCGGGCCCGGAGCTCCTCCTGTGGAGACGAGAGCTCTGGCCCCGCTGGACACGTGGGGCCTTCGGAGCCCTCCCCTCGGAGGGGGAGGTCCGGCTTCTGCCGGCCACGTGGCGGGCCCGGAGCCCCTCCTGAGGAGTGGGGAGCTCCGGCCCCGCTGGACACATGGGGCCTTCGGGTCTTGTCCCTGCAGAAGGGGCGAAATCCGGTTCCTCCGGTCTTGCACCGGAGTAGTCGATAGCTCCTTGCCCCCCCTTCATGCAGCCCCCGTAGCTATAACCTGGAGGTCCTGCACACAGGTAGAGGAAGCATAATTCTCCTCAGGGGGTTCTCCCCTTCCTGTCTCTTAGTCTTATTCGGCTTACGGTCCTAGTCCGGTATACGGGGCTTGGGCAATTCTGTGCGCGAGGCACCGGGGCTCCGGCTCCCTCCAAGGTCCGGGTACGACCGTCCGGCCCCTAGTACCGGACCATACGTCAGGGAAGCAGAGTGCACAGGCTTTGGGTACGGAACCAGGCAAAGCGGCTGTACTCCCCTGGACCTCCGGAGGGCAGGGTGTGCACGCTTTGGGTACAGAGCCGGCTGAGCGGGATACGCACCCTGAACCCCCATGCACGGCGCAGGCCTTTCCTGGAGGTGAACAACTGGCATCGCCAACGCCTGACTAGGCGAGGCCCGGAGGCCCCCTGGCCATCGGCAGGTACCTCAAGCGCAACCGCCTTCAGTAGGATAGCAAATGCTGACAATGGATGAGTGCGGGAAAAAGGGGAGCTAAATGTACGGTGAGCATACATAGAAAGTGTGGTCATAAAAATTAATGCGTAATTTAAATGAGCACATGAGTGAGAGCGAGGTAGAACAGGTTTCTGTGTAAACGCCATAGGAGGAAGGCAGGCTGTACATGGAGGCAACGACCCGCCCTATTAAGAAGGGAAGCAAGACTCTACGCGCTTGGGGTCGGAACAAGGCCAAGCTGGACGTAGTCCTGGACCGTCCCCTGAGACTTAGCTGCTCCGAGCGTTGTTCCTGGACTCTATGGGATTTATTACACAAGGGTATGGCCCTGTTCTACTAATGCTCAGGAGGTAGAACTTATTGTGTTGTTCCATGCTCCAAGGGTTCGGGAACGGATCCCATCCTTGGTTGAAAGGCATGTGTACCTGGGACGACAACTTTCGTGACTCGGAAGGGACCTTCCCGGCTAGGGGAGAGTTTATAAGTCCTTCGCGGGAAAGTGTGTGCCGCGGCACTAGGTTGCCTTCTTGCAGGTCCCTGACGCGCTTGGTCCTTTGGTGGTAGTGCTATAGCACCAGCCGAGGTCGTGCGTTGTGGGGTGTCACCTGCAGTCGTGCCTCGTCAACGAGGTCGTTATCTTCACGCTGGAGCGGGTCCTGCGCGGCTTCTCCCGAGAGCCCCAGGATACCTCCCCCTTCTGACTAAGGCCGTCAAGAGGTAGGAGGACCCGGACTCTTCTTGGGAGACTCAAGGCGCCTTTCCTCTTCTAGCTAAGGCCGTCAAGAGGTTGACAGACCCTGGGCGGCCCCCAGGAGGTAAGGCCGAGGCACAGAGACGTGCACTCCGGTGGAGCTAGCCCGGTTCTGCACCGTCGGGGCTGGTGCTTGGGCTGCTGCAACTGCTTGGAGCTTCTCCAAGGTTGATATCGCAGCAGTGCAGTCTCCACTGACTTTTTGAGGCAGCCGTAGTCGGCTACTGCCCCGGCTCGTCATCACTGGAGCTGGAGTCCTCACCGTTGTGCACCGTCTTTATGGCGCGCTGAGGCTCCTGAAACCCCACCTGGTGGCCGACGCTGACCGAGGCGTCGACCTTCTTCTTGCCCTCCCTTTGACGGAAGGGCGGAGCATCAGCTCGTAGCTGCCTCCCTTTGCGGAAGCGCTCCGCGAGCCTCTGGATGTCCCGGCAGTCAGCAGCAGTATGGTGGCTGGTGCCATGCACGGGGCATAGCTCGCCTTGGTCACCATCCGGAGCTGGTGACTGTCGCTGCCTTTTGTCGGGGCATGGCCCCCGAGCTCCACTGGGTGCCGCTGCTGCGGCAACGGGAGCCGCGGCCGGTGGCTTCATCTTGCCACCGCCCCGGTTCTTGATCTTCTTGCTGCCTCCATAGGAAGCAGCGCCAGATCCGGGCTGTCTTCCTAACTCGGAGGCTGGCAGAGAGTGCCAGTTCCGCCCTTCAGCTGCCCTGGCGCATCTGTCCGCCAGGCTGAAGAGCTCTGAGACGTCGCGAACCTCTCTGGTCGCGAGCTTCTCAAGCATCTTCTCATCCCGAACACCCTGCTGGAACGCCACCACCACAGAAGCACTTTGAATGTGCAGGATGGTGTTGCGTACCTGGGAGAACCGCTGGATGAAGGAGCGCAGCGTTTCTCCTGGTTGTTGCTGGATGGCGTGGAGGTCGAGCTCCGTGCTAGACCGGGTGTAGGAGCTGCCGAAGTTGGCAGTGAACTGTTGGCAGAGCTCTCCCCAGGAGGTTATGGAACCCTGTGGAAGGTTCATGAGCCAAGACCGGGCCAGGCCGGTCAAGGCAACGGGGAAGTAGCTGGCCATGACGGCCTCGTCCCCTCCTGCAGCAAGGACGGCGGTGGAGTAGATCTGGAGGGACTCTGTCGGGTTGACGCTATCGTCGTACTTCTCGGGCAAGTGCGGCCGAAACTTGCGCGGCCACCTCGAGAAGCGAAGGTGGGGCACCAGGGTCGCACATCCTGCTCCTGTTGCCGCAGGCGTTGGTGCCGCGAACGCTTGGTTCACTGCTGGCACCGTGTACCCAGGTATGGGCAAGGCTGCGCCATAGACCGGAGGCGCCATTTGCAGGGCATATGGTTGTGGCATATGCTGCGTGGCGTATGCCTGGGGCAGAGATCGCGTGGCGAAAGTCTACGCCTGAGGCGGGGTTGAGGCAGTCGACATGCTGTCGGCGGGCTCCTGGTTGCGACGCCTTTCTCGTCGTCGCTCGAGGAACACTCGGGCATCTTGGCCCAAGTGGCATCGTTCCAGCTCCGTCCTCAGGTCCGTCGACGGGGGCCTGGTGGAGCGGGAATCCGCCGTCTGCCCGTCAACCATTGGCGTGTGCGTCAGCGACACAGCTGGTTGGCCAGGGCGTCGTCCCCGCCGAAGTCGAGGGTTTGCGGCGGCGACGACGAGACGGTCTACCTCGTGAATCCACCGCTAGGTCGCTGACTCAGGCGCGTCCCCAGCAGGCAGATTGTGCAGTAGCGCTCTTGCTGCAGCTAGCGCGCCCCCGTGGGGGATGCTCAGCGCTGCAGAGGATCTCACGCTCGCTGGAGCCTGCGTTGTCGGGGTCGGCTGCTGGCTTCCAGCCTGCGCCGACACACTCCGCCCAGAGTGTGTCGAGACGTAGTCCCCGCTAGTCACGGTCCGTCGCGAACGCGGGGGAGGAGAGCTTGCCGCTGAAGGAAGCTTGGTCATCTTCGCCGGCAAAAACTCGTCGCGCAAGGGAAAAGCCCCCTACCTGGCGCGCCAAATGTCGAAGTGTCTGGTCGACACTTCCCCCGGACCTGCTCTGGGCAGCCCGCGGAGGTCCTTTTTCGGAGGGGCTAGACACTTGCGGAGAGCTTCAGCGTTAGGGACGAGTGAGGGAGAAGCTTGACACGGGGAGTTTTACGTGGTTCAGGCCGCTGGAGCGTAAAACCCTACGTCCACGGTGAGCAGAGGTGCTCGCTGTATTGCTTGTTGCTCAGAACTGGAGTCCTGAGCTTGAGGGTGAGTGATGTCTAGAGTGCGGGTTCACAGAGTTCGAACCCTTGCTAACGTTGCCTACCCGAGCCTTTTATAGTCCAAGGCTCGAGTGGCTTACAAGGTGGGCCCGGGACCCGACAGGTGGTCCCAGGGAGATTGCCTGCCGACTACCGTATCTGCAGTTATGCTGGTAGTTGTCTCTAGCGAAGGCTTCCGAGTCTTTGTTCTGTCGCCCTGCCCATGCCGCAAGCTATTCGTAGTGGTTGATGATGGCAGGGGCGGCAGGGGATGTCTTGTTGCTGTGTTTATTGGCGGGCAGGCTCTGACACGGCGCGCCAGTCTGCTATGTGATTGGACGCAACGGCACCTGACAGAAGCGTGCTCAGCGTCTCCGCGTCTTGGGAAGGCGCGGGCCTTGAATACCTTTTACGGGCAAGGTATGGCGCGTCTTTACGCCCGCTTCCTACCGCGCGGGGGCAGGCAGCGTTGTTCTGCTGGCCACGTGGCGGGTCCGGAGCTCTCCTCTGAGAAGAGGGAGGTCCGGCCCTGCGGGACACGTGGAGTCCTCGGAGCTCTCCCCGCGGAGGGGGGAGGTCCGGCTTCTGCTGGCCACATGGCGGGCCCGGAGCTCTCCTCTGAGGAGAGGGAGGCCCGGCCCCGCGGGACACGTGGAGCCTTCGGAGCTCTCCCCACGGAGGGGGGAGGTCCGGCTCAGTTGGCCACGTGGCGAGTCCGGAGCTCTCCTCTGAGGAGAAGGAGGTCCGGCCCCGCTGGACACGTGGCGCGTTCGGAGCTCTCCCTGCGGAGAAGGGGGAGGTCCTTAGGCATTTTCCCCTGTGCGCGGGGGTACCCCATATCGCGGGGACTTTAGTTGGTAGCCTTTGTGACGTAAGTGGTCCTCCAAGGTCGGACTAGTCCGGACTTAACGGTTAGATGTCGGGATCCCTATAAAAAGGGACCCCCCGGTATAAAATGAGCATCTCTGCAACCCTAGCACTGAAAACTCTTTCCTTAAGCTCTTCTAAGCCTCTTTCCTCACCTTGTTGACCCCTAAGATTGGATCTTGAGAGGTTTGTGGATTTGTGAGAGGAGAGACGCGGTGATCAACGTTTGAGCTCTCGGTTTGAGTCTCTTGCACTCTAATCGTTAATTTGAGTTCGTGGTTGTGTATTTTGTTTCCTAGAACTGCTAGATTGTTGTAGGGAGCCTCAAGTCGTGAGTAGCCCCTAAAATCTTGTATTCACCCTTCGATTGATAGTGAAGAACCCGGACATGATCTTGGTGATCGCTCGGTGAGAATAGGGTTGGAAGAGACCCGATCCTTTGTGGACTCCTCAACAGGACGTAGATTCCTGAGTCAGGAATCGAACCTCGGGATAAATCGAGTCTCTTGAATCCTTTACTTTCTCGCTCAACCACTAGAGTTGCTTGTTAGGATTTGTCTCGCTCAAAACTTGTTGATTGTCTTATAGTCGTGAATATTGCAATCCAATTGGTTTCTTTTTCACAAACTAGTTAATTAAATTGTTAGACAACTCACGAATCTTTCGCTTGAACAAACTTGAAAAGAAATTCATAAAAACGCAACCTTTACCTAACTTTTATACCTAGACCGGACTAGTCCGCCCCCAGACCAAACTAGTCCGACCCTTCGGGTTTAATTTGCTGTTTTTCAGTAGTTTTAGGTTTTATTATCCTATTCACCCCCCTCTAGGCAACTTTCAATTGGTATCAGGGTCTAACTCTCCACAAAAGTTTAACCGCTTGGAGAGGAGATGGGGGACAAGACCGGTATTCAAGTTGATCCTACCAAGGAAAATGGAGCAAGTCCGAGCAACTTCGAAGAGCAAGGTTCAAACCCACCTCCAGCTGTTACTCCTCCACAAGATGTCTCAAGCTCGAAAGAAGATGAAGAAGTTCTTCGTCTCATGGCTCTCCTCAAGAAGGAGGAAGCTAAGAAGAAAAAGAAGGAGAAGTTAGAGAAGAAGCATAAGAGTAGTCAACAAGACTACTCGCGATATCCTTTTAATTATGAGCGTCTAAATTCACATTATAGTTATTTATCAATTCACTTAGGTAAACCACCTCACTTTGATGGAACTAATTATACCATGTGAAAGCACAACATGAAGTTGCATCTAATCTCCTTAAACCCAAGTCTTTGGCATGTTGTTTATACAGGTATAGATATTCCCAAAGACGAGGATGAACTCACCCAAGAGCAAGAACAACAAATCCACCACAATGCACAAGCGGCGTTCGTGCTCAACTCATCTCTAAGCCTCGATGAATTCAACAAGGTGAATGGGTTAGAGCTCACCAAAGAAATTTGGGACACCCTCAAGATCGCACATGAAGAAAACCGATCCGTGAGGGAAGTCAAGATCGAGATGATCGAAGGAGAGCTTGGAAGGTTCACCATGGAAGAAGGTGAAACACCTCAAGAGATGTACAACCGGCTCAAAACTCTCATCAACAAGAGCCGGGCATATGGATGCAAGGAATGGAATGATCATGAGGTGGTCAAGAGGATGATAAGAGCTTTCATGCTTCGTAATGTGACCCTATGCACCTTGATCCGGGAAAGTCCAAACTTCCACATGATGACTCCGGATGAAGTGCTAGGGAAGATCATCAACCACGAGATGATGGAGAAGTAAACCCAACACGTCAACGACCTAGCAAAGATCACCTCATCCAAGAAGAAGGGCATAGCACTCAAGGCCGCATCCAAGTCCAAGGGAAAAGAAGTGCAAATCACAAGTGATGATGAAGAGAGTGATTATGAGAGCACGAACATGGATGATGAAGAAATGGCCTTCTTCATCAAAAGATTCCAAAGAATGATGAGGAGAAGAAAAAGTCATCATTATGAGAACAAGAGCAAGGACAAGGGCAAGTCAAGAACAAATAAAACTTGCTACAAATGCGGCGAATACGAGCATTTCATTGTAAATTGCCCTCATAGCAAGGAAGATGAAAATAGGAAGAAAAAGGATGGGAAGCCTCAAGACAAGAAGATCTTCAAAAAGAAGAAGGCTTATGGACAAGCTCACATTGGAGAAGAGTGGGACTCAAACGAAGAGTCCTCTTCTGAAGATGAAGAAAAGGTGGCAACAGTCGCCATCAAGAGGCCAACCATGAAGAAATCACTCTTGCCAAACAAGGGTGATTGGAAGAGCCCAAGTCACACATGCCTCATGGCAAAGGAAGGAAAGCGTAAGGTAATATCTAAACCTTCCAAGTTACATATTGTTGATGACGAAAATGACTTTGATAGCAATAGCGAAAATGAGTTCATGTTTAAGGGCTTAAACAAAAATGCTATAGCTAAAATGCAAATGCTATCGAATGAAATATTTGAACGGGAAGAGTTTCTCAATCAACAAGAAGAATTGCTTATCCTTGAAAAAGAAAGAAACCTTGAGATTGAGAAGCTCCTTGAACTTGAGAGAGAGAAGAGTAGAGCACTTGAAAGCGAACTTGCCTTGAGCAAGGAAACTTGTGTTGAACTTAAGAGTACAAATGTAGTACTTCAAGATGAACTTGTGAGTTTGACCAAAACTCATAAGAATCTTGAAGCACAATTCAACTCACTTAAGTCAAGTGTCTCATCTACTTCATCTCCAAGAACTCCTCAACAAATATGGAATCTAACACTAAAACTTGCAAATGTGATAATCTTGTTCTAAACTTGAAAAATGAGCTCAAAGAGTCACAAAGCAAGAATATACACAAAAGTGACATCTTTGATAAGAAGAAGATCAAATATGCACGTAGTGCATACTAGATCACAAGATCTCCTCTTATTAAAGATGGACTTGGTTATACTAGTGGAGGAAAGCAAAATGCTAGAATCCTTAAGAATAACAACAAGTGTGTAGCTTTTGTCAAAGAGAACTCAACTCAAGACAATAACAACAACCTTGCATCTACCTCACATAAAATTGCCAAAAATAGAAACTCTACCATATTTCATAACTTTGATGCATCTTATGTTCTTATGAAGAGCAAGTATGGTCGAGTATATGCTAAATGTGTTGGGTCACTCCACAAGAGTCCAAAAACTTGTGTATGGGTGCCCAAATGCCTTGTGACTAACCTCAAAGGACTCAACCTAGTTTGGGTACCTAAAACCAAACCCTAAATTGTTTTGAAGGCCTACTCCTCCGGTGGCACTAAATGGGTGCTAGATAGTGGATGCACTAATCATATGACCGGAGAGAGGAATATGTTCGTTGAGTATGAAGAAAATGATGATCCAAATGAAGGCATCTACTTTGGCGACAATAGTCAAGGAAGGGTGCTCGGTATCAGTAAAATTGCAATCTCTTCTCAACACTCGCTTTCTCATGTTCTACATGTTGAATCACTTGATTACAACATATTGTCCATATCTCAACTATGTGAGAAAGGTTATAACTGCTTGTTTACAAACGAGGGTGTGACCGTATCTAGAAGAAGTGATAACTCGATTGCTTTTTAAGGGTGTGTTGAAGGGAAAGCTTTATTTAGTGGATTTCTCTACGGATAAAGCTCAACTTGACACATGCTTAATAGCAAAAACCAACATGGGATAGTTGTGGCATAGAAGACTAGCCCATGTTGGTATGAGGAACTTACAAAAAGTTCTAAAGGGGGATCACATCCGTGGAATAAAGAATGTTGTTTTTGAGAAAGATAGGCCATGCAGCGCGTGTCAAGCCGGAAAGCAAATTGGAGCAGCTCATCCCGCCAAGAATGTGATGACAACAAGACCATTAGAGATGCCCCACATGGACCTCTTCGGTCCCGTGACCTACATAAGCATTGGTGGTAACAAATATGGTTTAGTAATTGTTGATTACTTTCTCGCTTCACTTGGGTATTTTTCTTGCATGATAAGAGAGAAACTCAAAGTGTCCCCCAAGAAGTTCTTGAGGAGAGCTCAAAACGAGTTCTCCTTAAGAATCAAGAAGATAAGAAGTGACAACGGCTCCGAATTCAAGAACACCTAAGTAGAAGAATACTTGGATGAAGAGGACATCAAGCATGAGTTTTCAGTCCTCTACTTCCCCGAACAAAACGGGGTGACCGAAAGGAAGAACCGCACATTCATAGAGATGGCAAGAACCATACTTGATGAGTACAAGACTTCGGACCGGTTTTGGGCGAAAGCAGTCAACACCGCTTGCCACGCCACAAACCGCCTCTACCTCCATAGAGTTTTGAAGAAAACTCCATATGAGCTCCTAACCAGTAACAAACACAACATCTCTTACTTTCGTGTTTTCAGGAGTAAATGCTATATTCTCAACAAGAAGTCTAGGACTTCGAAGTTCGCTTCGAAATCCGATGAAGGTTTGTTACTTGGTTATGACTCAAACACCTATGCCTATCGTGTTTTCAACAAAACCTCCGGTTGTGTTAAAATTGCACGTGACGTGGTGTTTGATGAAACTAATGGCTCCCAAGTGGAGGAAGTTGATAAATGTGTGCTAGATGAAGAAGAAGCACCATGTGTAGCACTAAGAAGAATGGGGTTTGGAGATGTCTGTCCTCAAGAAGATGTAGGCCAAGATGCTTCAAGTTCATCACAATCGACGCCTCTCACACAAAATCAAACTGAAGAACCCCAAGATCAAGACGGTCAAGTTCAAGAAGGAGAAGATCAAGACCATGACATTGATCAAGGAGGGGGGCAAAGAAGAAGAAGACCACTCAAAAACTCAAGTGCCTCACCCAAGGGTTCATCAAAGCATTCAACGGGATCACCCCGTTGACAACATCCTTAGAGATATCACAAAAGGGGTAACAACACGATCTCGAATGGCTAACTGTTGTGCACATTACTCTTTTGTGTCCTCCTTGGAACCATTTCGGGTGGAAGAAGCACTAAAGGATCCGGATTGGGTGATGGTCATGCAAGAAGAGTTGAACAATTTCACAAAAACCAAGTATGGGAGTTGGTGAAGAGACTAAACGCAAATGTGGTAGGCACCAAGTGGGTGTTCCGCAACAAGCAAAACGAACACGAAGTGGTGACAAGGAACAAGGCACGACTTGTGGCAAAGGGATATGCTCAAGTCGAAGGTTTGGACTTTGATGAAATCTTTGCTCCAGTAGCTAGGCTTGAGTCAATTCGTATTCTATTGGTCTATGCTACTCACCATGATTTCAAGCTTTATCAAATGGATTTGAAAAGCGCCTTCCTCAACGGTCCAATCAAGGAGGAAGTGTACATGGAGCAACCACCTGGGTTTGAAGATCAAGAATATCCTAATCATGTGTTTAAATTGCATAAAGCTCTCTATAGCCTCAAACAAGCTCCTAGAGCTTGGTATGAGTGTCTTAGAGGCTTTCTTATTAATAATGGTTTTAGGATAGGCAAAGTTGATTACACTCTTTTCACAAAGAATGTGGATGATGATCTCTTTGTGTGCCAAATATATGTCGATGACATTATATTTGGTTCGACTAACAAATCTTTTTGTAATGAGTTTAGTAAGATAATGACAGATAGGTTTGAGATGTACATGATGGGGGAGTTGAATTTCTTCCTAGGATTTCAAGTCAAGCAACTCAAAGAAGGCACATTCATTAGTCAAATGAAGTACACACAAGACATACTTAAGAAGTTTGACATGGACAAGGTCAAACCCATTAAGACACCAATGGCAACGAACGGGCACCTCAATCTCAATGAAGATGAACCAAGCGTGGATCAAAAGGTATATCGCTCTATGATTGGCTCATTGCTTTATCTTTGTGCATCTAGACCGGATATCATGCTTAATGTATGCTTGTGTGCAAGGTTTCAAACCTCTCCTAAAGAATGTCACTTAATTGTCGTTAAAAGAATCTTAAGATATTTAGTTCACACACCGAACCTAGGGTTGTGGTATCCAAAGAGGTCTAAGTTTAATCTCATCGAATATTCCGATGCGGATTACGCCGGATGCAAAGTAGATAGGAAAAGCACCTCTGAGACTTGACAATTCTTGGGTAGGTCCTTAGTATCATGGTCATCCAAGAAACAAAATTCCATTGCCCTTTCCACAGCCGAAGCGGAGTATGTTATAGCCGAAGTTGTTGTACTCAACTTCTTTGGATGCGACAAACTTTAAGGAATTATGGTTACAATATGAACCACATTCCACTCCTATGCAACAATGAGAGTGCCATTAAGATTGCCCATAACCCCATTGAACACTCTAGGACCAAACACATAGACATCTGGCACCACTTCTTGAGAGACCATTCTATAAAGGGGGACATAGCTATCTCACATGTTAGAACCAAAAATAACTAGCCGACATTTTCACCAAACCACTAGATGAAAAATGGTTTTGTGAACTTCGAAATGAGCTAAACATCCTAGACTCTAGGAATGTGGCTTGAAATGTTGCACATATGAATGCTAGTAGTTGGAATCTTTAGGAATTTTCACAAACTTCAAAAAGATGCATGATTGTGAAAACTTGTTCCCCTTCTAATTTTCTCTCACATTATTTTTAGATATATTATGGTCATCATCTAATTGTGTGCTTTGATTTATTGACCATATTTATCTAATACAAGGTGAAAGTAAATTCATCTTAATCACTCTTGGCGAAATTCTAATATATAGGAATTTATCAGCCTTCAAGGACCGAACTAGTCCGCCCTATAGGCCGGACAAGTCCGGATATTTTGAATAGTACGGGATGCAGCAAACAAGTCCACAACGGACTAGTCCGAAATGCATCCGGACAAGTCCGGACTACAGACTAGTCCGGACCTAGTCTGACATACCGGACTAGTTCGGACCTAGTCCGACATACCGGACTAGTTCGGACAGCAAACCGGACTAGTCCGGCCCCTGGAGACTTAACCTCCAAGGGTCGGGCCTGAACCCCTCTCCCTATCCCATTCACCTCTACACCTCTCTTCTCCTAAAAAACTCGCCCCCATTGGCGATTTTGGAGCTCTCCCTCAAATCACTCGAAGGAATCCTCGATTCAAGGCTTGTGGAGTGTGGGGAACCCTTTCCCAACTAACTCCGCTCCTTCGATCCGCGTATTTCATCAAATTTCTTCGTTCTAAGGTATTTTTTACCTAACTTTGATTTTTATCAAATCCCTTGTTTCTATGTCATATTTCTAGTGTCTTAGGCCTTCCCTAATGTCCTTATGCCATATTGTTGCATTCCATGTAGTATTGTGTCTAGTTTTTGTGAATTTATGCACAAATCACTTAAGTTAGGGTTTAAAACTGTAGAGTCCGGACTCTGGCCGGACAAGTCCGACTGATGCAGTTTTAGCCCCTTTGTGAATGTACACTAATTCAAACGCAATGCTTTCGTGTCTAATCTTTCCCTTTTATCTATCATGGGATCATGTCGGGATCCGGAGATAGTCCTCTCCCCAACCCCGAGGCCGAAGCGGCTCGCCAAGCCGCCTATCGTGCAGTAGCCGAGGCCAGAACGGCTGAGGCTGTAGCTAGGGAGGCTCGGACAAAGAAACGTGCTGACAGGGAAGCACAAGCATCTCAGTCAGTTGATCCTCCAAGAAGAAAGAGGCTGGTCACATTAAAGGAAAAATAACAAGCTCAGTCACAGGGAACTGCCCAAGACAAAGGAAAAGGGAAAGCAGCCGATCCCAAGAGGAGAAAGGCTTTGGCCAATAGGGGTCTTGTCATTCGTGACAACCCTAGGCGTGGAAGAGGGAATCCCCCATAAGGACCAGTTGGGCCACTTGAGAGAGCACCTCCCATGCACAATCCAAACCGCCAACCCAATTTGGCGAGTGCAACATTCAAAGGCAAGGGAGCTGAGAAAGCTAGAAGGATAAGAGAGGAAGAAGTCTACAAGTATGAGAAGGCCACACCAGACTCTCGCTTTTGGTGTGACTTCATTGTGACTATTACCGGCTTGTTTATCTTCCAATGAAGACACCGGTAGTTGATGCTCAGTGGGTGGATTGGTCCTATATGGCGAACAAGAAGCATCAAGCTTTTGATGCAGTGATTGAAGCTGTAGAATGTCATGGGATCAAGGACTTGATGGGTTTTCAGTACGATTGAAACATTGAAGTCATAGTCCAATTCTACACCACCTGCTACTTACACACATATGGAAACAGGAAGATCACTTGGATGAAAAATGGTGTGGTGTACTCGGTGTTGTATGATGAGTTTGCAAGGATCCTCGGGCTTGAAGAGCATTTGAACTATGAGATCATAGTTCACAATGAAAGTACCTTGGGAAAGAATGACTTGGACTTTATGTACCCATCATACCTCACCTATGAGCCATCCTCAACTCACAACATCAAGCCTTTGTTTGGAGTACTCAACCGAGTTTTGAGGAAGACACTAGCACCCAAGGATGGAGATGCAGGAATGATACAAGGATATCTAAGGAACCTAATGAAGCTACTTAATGAAGAAGAGAATTTCAACGTTTTTGACTACATTTACAACGATATCTTCAACATCTCCTACACGCCAAACAAGTCTTGTGGCTATGCACCATACATTATGTGCATGATTGAGAAAGTCACCGGCGTGGAATTTACCGAGGACGTGAAGCACAGTAAGCTGCGTCCACAAATGTCGACTCCTCTTCCTCATCCTCCTGTATCCTTGGGTAGGAGCTCCTCCGCAGCTCCATCTTCCTCGGCTGGGCCGTCTGCTCCTCCGTCGTCGAGTGGCTCCTCTAGTGGGTTACTCAAAATCTTCAAGGTGATCTTCTCTTCATGCCGGAAGGTGGAAATTCGCACACAAAAGATGAAGCAACGCCAAGAGAAGTACCTCAAAGCAATGTGCGATAAGATGGAGATACCTATACCTCCACCGTCATCGAAAGATGAAGGAGTAACCGAGTTTCCCACTCTCACCGAGGACGAGCTTGCCTACTTTGGTGAAGGTGGCTCATCCTCTGCTGCTCCTCCTACCTCCCACACTCAACATGAGGATGACGATGAAGATAACGATGAAGATGAAGAGACTCAAAGCGAGCAAGGCGAAGATCAAGATGAAGACGATAGCGATTAGGCCCTTCTCTCTTTTCTTTTCCTTTTTGGTGCCTTGATGCCAAAGGGGGAGAGAAAGAGGGGGAGTAGTCTAGTTTAGCCATTTAAAATTCTTGTCTTGTCTTGTAATGACTAAGACACATTATGTCTCGTTATGACTTCATACTATGTTATGTTGAGATGATCTTGTTAGTTGATATGAATTATATTCCCCTCAATGCATTTTACACTCCTTTTATCACATCACACTTAGTCACTCCACCATAACACACGTGTGTATGAAATCCTCACAGAACTCATTCATGTGCATATTTTTTTCTTTATAAACTCTTATGCACACATTTAGGGGGAGTACATCATTCATATATGTATTATGAAAACAAAGTCTTATATCCATTAATCGAGAGTCTTAATGTGTTATCATCAATCACCAAAAAGGAGATATTGAAAGTGCATCTAGATAATCCCTGTGGGTTTTGGATGATTGATGGCGATAATTAAGATACTAATGAGCTTTTATGAGTATGAGCACAGGTTTTGAGATGAGAATGAATGTGGAGTTACTCAAAAAGCAAAAAGAAAAAGAAGAAGACTTGCAAGAGTAGAAAATAGGATTTTATTCTTGAGTTTCACATTTTCTAGTTGTGTAGAGGGTCTTCTCTTTTAGAGTGCTTGATAATCATTATAGAGCTCATATTTTTAGTTAGAATTTTGGGAGGGAATAGTCCTAGGCATAGCTTAGAAGGTAGAACGGACTTGTCCGGACTTGGGGCCGGACTAGTCCGATCCAACCGGACTATTCCGTTTTGGACCGGACTACAAGTCTCTGAGTGAGTTCAGACTTGTCCGTTTTATGCCGGACTAGTCCGTTCTTGTATAAGTCTGAGCCTTTTTGAGACCAAGTCCCAGAAGGCTGAACTAGTCCGCCGATGGGGTCGGACTTGTCCGCCTGTTCAGACTAAGCCGCTTAGGTCTGGAGGAAATCTCTCTGGGTGATCTCGGACTAGTCCGCTCAGCTGGACGGACTAGTCCAGTTTCTTTAGACTAGTTCGGTTTAGGACGGAACAATTGTTCTTGTGTGAGCTCGGACTAGTCCGGACATGGCCAGGCTAGTCCGTAATGTGAGTTTAGAGAGTTTTGAGACTAAGTCTGGTAAGGCCGGACTAGTCCGCCCGCGTGAACGGACTAGTCCGCTACTAGCCAGACTAGTCCGTTCTTTAACGGACTAATCCGAAGTTTTATGACCGTTTGAATTCAAAGGTCACGGAGACTTTAGTTGGTAGCCTTTGTGACGTAAGTGGTCTCCCAAGGTCGGACTAGTCCGGACTTTAGCAGGGGTAACGGTTAGATGTCAGGATCCCTATAAAAAGGGACCCCCCCGGTTTCAAATGAGCATCTCTGCAACCCTAGCGCCAAAAACTCTTTCCTTGAGCTCTTATAAGCCTCTTTCCTCACCTTATTGACCCCTAAGATTGGATCTTGAGGGGTTTGTGGATTTGTGAGAGGAGAGATGCGGTGATCAACGTTTGAGCTCTCGGTTTGAATCTCTTGCACTGTAATCGTTAATTTGAGTTCGTGGTTGTGTATTTTGTTTTCTAGAACTGCTAGGTTGTTGTAGTGAGCCTCAAGTTGTGAGTAGCCCCTAAAATATTGTATTCACCCTTTGATTGATAATGAAGAACACGGGCTTGACCTTGGTGATCGCTCGGTGAGGATAGGGTTGGAAGAGACCCGATCCTTTATGGACTCCTCAACGAGGACGTAGATTCCTGTGTGGAATCGAAGCTCGGGATAAATCGAGTCTCTTGAATCATTTACTTTCTCGCTCAATCACTAGAGTTGCTTGTTAGGATTTGTCTCGCTCAAAACTTGTTGATTGTCTTATAGTCGTGAATCTTGCAATCCAATCGGTTTCTTTTTCACAAACTAGTTGATTAGATTATTAGACAACTCACGAATCTTTTGCTTGAACAAACTTGAAAAGAAATTCATAAAAATGCAACTTTTACCTAACTTTTATACCTAGACCGGACTAGTCCGCCCCTAGACCGGACTAGTCCGGCCCTTCAGGTTTAATCCGTTGTTTTTCAGTAGTTTCAGATTTTATTAGTCTATGCACCCACCCTCTAGGCAACTTTCAAGAAGGTGTGTCGACGTGGCAACGGCGAGGGGCGGCGGTTGCTCACCGGCGCACGACGGGGTCGAGTTCCCCGACGTGGATTCGTCTCGGAGTCGATGCCTACGGGATGCAAACGGTCCTGTGATGGAGTGGGATTCGTTAGACTGAAGCAAACGACGACGGGCGAGGTGAATTTCAAAGATCAGCGGCGGCTTACCGGTGGCAAGTGGGGGCGCGCGAGGAGGGAAATTGGGGTCCGAGAGGAGTTCAAATGGGGAGGAGGTGCGCATAGAGGGTGGGGTGGTTGTGCGCGTGTAGAACGGGCGCAAAGAACTCGAGATCGTGGGGTTTGCGCGTGGTCAAATCGGATGCGGGTGGTGGGCGGGAGAAGCGGCCGGCGGTTGGGAGAAGGGGATGGAGCTGACATGTGGGGCTGGCCTTCAGCGAGAGGGAGAGGGGGAGAGAGGGCTGCGGGCTGCACTGGGGAGATTTAGGCCCAAATGAAGTTTTTCCTTTTTCTTTTTTATCTTTTCCGTTTCTCAATTTTCAACTCAAATTTTGTTTTGAATTTCGTTCCTTTGCACATGCACAACGTAATTTCTTCATGAGTTCGAATTTAAAAAATTTGGATGTTACATGCGAGTGAGAGCAAGTGAATGAGCAGCGATGCTTCAAATTTATGTTCAAAAGAATAGGTTGGGGATTATTCATGGCTCGAGTGTAAGACAGAAGATAGAGAAGAAAAAGTGATAACAAATGATATAGTGCCAATGTCATCACCTGAGTCTAACGTCACGTAGGCAAAACTGCTTCTAAAAAAATTATATACCATGCCATTATTCACATGTAATGCCATGAAAACAAAAACACCTCTAAAACCTATTTAGGGGATTATTTAGACAGTTTTAGATAGTTTACGGGTAAGATAGTTTCATATGTGAGGAGGTTAATTAGATGAACCTCAATAAGTTAGAGGGTGAAGTAGACTTATTTCACATAAATTATTATCCAAATTATTTGATAATACATGGAGTTGCGGAGAACTTAGTAAATCATCAATAACCTCACTGCATTCCTGGAGGCGGCCGACGACGTCCCCATGGCACTCCATGTTCTCCGCCGACGTCGAGGTGGCCTTTGTTTGTTTCCAGCGCGTGGCGGCAATCAAGATTCATCCACTAGTGAATTGTAACAGTGGTAGCAGAGCAAGAGAGAGCTAAAAGGCTTGCCTTGTTTCGGGACATAGAGAGAGCACATATGTTGGAGAGGGCGACGCGGGACTGTTGGCGATGGCGGCGGCCTCCATCGCCGCTGGACCGACGAGACTGCCGCGACGGATGACGAGGACAACGATTCTATCAGAGAGCGATCCTGCGGAGGTAGCGCCAGCGGCTGATCGATGGAGTCTCCGGCGGCGGCAGCAGCGGATTCCACCTTGTTCGTCTGGAGATTTTTCTGTGTCGTGGAATAGAATGGGGTATAGCGTGAGCTAGACTGCTGGAATCTGATGGTATAGGACTTGTTTGGTAAACTTGTTAAAAAAGCAGCTTGTCTGAAAAGCTGGTGAACAGTAGGTTAAACTTATATCCTGTTTTTAGTTTATTCTGAAAAGCAGCTGAACTAATAAGCTACTGGAGAAGCTGACTGTTTGGTACAACTGTAACTTATTTTTATAAAAAAGCTGATTCAGAAGCTGTGCCAAACAGGACCGTAGACAGTAGCTTTTAGACTAAGGGGTCGTTTGGCTTTTAGAATTGTTTCTGATTTTGTATAATCACTAGAATCAATTCCAAACAGATAGTTTTTGAATTGTTTCAAGTGAGAATCAGTCTGAAACATTTCTAAAATTTGGCCTAGGAGTGTGAAACCGGGTTAGAGGTGTTTCACCATCTGGATCGGTTCTAGATATGTATCTCTCCTCAAAATTCGATAGGAATTACAGCAATTGCCACCGGCTCTTCTCGCACCTAACCCTACGTGACGAGACCACTTATGATTTGGACATTCGTACATGTGGTTTATTACGATATTATACAATCTCACTTTATAAATAATATATATCATAAGACTACATTACATGTTATAACATGGCAAAAACAGTATGGCTCATCCAAAGGTAAATGGGTCAATTAAATGTTTTACTTTTTACTGAAACTGAAGCGGAAAATTAGCCAAACGGTTATAAAGTGATTCTATTTCAGGTTGGGAAACGTTTCTAGATTGAAACCGAAACATTTCTGATTTTTGAAGAATTTGGAACGGTACGAAACGGGCCCTAATTCTATCAAACCTTTACCTTCTAAGTTTATTTTTAGAGTTGATCAAAGTTAAACTAAATTAAATTTAATCAAGTTTATAAAAAAGTATTTATTTTCATAACATCGTATTAGTACATTAGATTCACCATGATTTGTGTTTTTATAGCAAACTTATTTTATATACAGATGTAATATTTTTCTATAAACTAAGTCAAAGTTAAATTAGTTTGACTTTAACTACTTTTAGAAATAAATTTTCAAAGAGAATTTAAAAACCGACGTTTAAAATTAGAGCTGACCATGTTGCATGCATAAAGGCGAGGATGCACAAAATTTGATTTCAATGCATATCAAACTGCACGTGATCCCTGGGCCCACAGTCCAGGATTTCCTCGTCAACATGCAACAGGTGCTCCGAGGAAAAAGCCTGATCCAACCGTTTCGAATTCTGGAATGCCAAATTTGAGATCTGTTCTAGACTCATGAAACGGATCCTTCTTGTGTCCATTCTTCCTCGAGATACGTTACTTCTTTACAGCAAAGGCAATCTCCTTTTCTTTCTATTCCAAAGTTGTGTTGCCTCCTGATCGTGGCATTCGCTTACAGAGGAATTCGATTAGCTCTTGGGGAGCCCATCGGACATTTGATTCATGCTAAATCTTTCCTTCTTCTTCCTTAACCGTCCTATGTTTAGTTATGGTATAGTGTTGTTCCATCAGGCCAGTATTTGGTGTGTATGTCAACTTGCCAAGTGACTGGAGCTGCACGTGATCTCATATGCTGGTCACTGGGTCTGGGAAATCGGTTTAAAATGACTAGTCAGAAACTGAGGAACTATAGGATCTAAATACTAAAACTGAAATCAGTGGAGTTAGTGATGGCCTTTAGACATGCCAATAAACCAATCAATGATTTATCAAAAACTCCCCTTTATTCCTGTACAGACTAGAAATTGCCCTACCAATACCATATGATTCACCATCCATAGCTTTTCCAACACATATTTGTTTTAGTAATGCCAATACCAATCAAAGTCCTGGAAGCAAAATTTTTTTGTAGACATAAGTATTGATTAAGATGCTCGTAGATGGTAGCAACATGCAGTAGGGCGACCAATAATTGTTCCACAAGCGTGGTAATGTCTGAGTAAGTAGCTAGAGGTGTCGGGATCTGATCTTTAGACAAAATGTTGCTAGAACTCGAATGCCAGCTCCGGCTTGTCCTGATCATCCAAGTTTCCAATCAAGTGATGAGTTTCCATTTCCATTATACTCCCTCCTTTTCAAATTACTCGACACTGGTTAATTTAATTTTTAAACTAAGAGCGTCAAATAATTAGAAATGGAGGAAGTATTTATATATAGAAACAGTAATGCGCTATCAGTGCCAGACGGTGGAAACGGTAATGCGCTATCAGTGCCAGACGGTGGATCCGACTTCTCGCTTGACGCACATAGGTAGCACCAGAAAACTTCTAAACAAAATTAAATCAATAATTAGAAACGGATGGAGTATTTATATATAGAAACGGTAATGTGCTGAGTGGATCTGACTTCTCACCTTACGCACATGGGTAGCACCACAAAACTTAGGAAACTAAATTGGAATCATTGGGTTTTCATTTTGCAGTTTCATAAAAAATGCTTGCAGTGCCAGTGTGCTAAAAAATGTTTTATGCGGGATATTGTGGTTGCCTACCGGCAAGCACTGTTGATTAAGAACAGCTGCTGTGTTTATTTTTTGTCATTAAAACAGAGTGACGCCAGATCATGCGTGAGTTCCTATATGTGTCCTTCGTCTAGATAATGTGGTACTTTATTTCGTTTCTTATGCAAATTCGGTGGATTGGATATGATAAAAAAATCTTGAATACACCAGTTAGGAGTTAGGACCCTCCTTTTCCAAAAATACACATCAAATACGAGGGGATTGACCGTGAATTTTAGTATCGTGTTCGTCAACTGAAGAATTTTCTAACAGCTCGCTTCCTCGCCGGCCATCCGTAGCGCAGGCGAGAGAGACGATTTGCTCGAGCATAAAAAAACGCAGGCGATGCCTCGAGGCGAAGCGAGGCGACACGGGTGGAAGCTGCAGCGAAGAAGACGACGCGTCTCCTGCTGCCAGCATTGCGCCGCGGCGACATTCCCGTGGTCTACTCCTCGCGGGACGCCGTTTGGGATCCACGGTGCTCAAGCTCTCGCCTTTGATTCTTCGGCCACGTCGCCTTCCAGGATCAAGCTTCCGTTGGGATTCGAGGTGCATTGCTAAGGCGTTCAAGGCTCCCAAAAGGTACGCATGGGCATGTCTTTGATGTGATCTAGCTCTGCGTTCCACCAAATTTGTTGGGGGAATTGCTGTAAAAGATGTTTGTTGTGGGAATTGAGGATTTCGAGCGCACTATGGCGATATTAAAATCCTTCCAGAAAGTCTAGGAGGAGCTCAGGTGAATTTATTTTGCTGGATGATATGGGCCATTTGCGTAGCGAAGGAGCCCAGAAATGCTCCTTGAGTTCTGGTGAACGTTAATCTGGAAGGTATGTAGCTGTAGTAATTCAGAAATAAGCCTTCAGAATTCAATATGATATTCATACAATCGAAGAATCAACCAAAATCAATACCAGTGCCTCTCAGCCTAAAAGGATACTAAAACGAAACAGCATTTATAAAGACAAAATCTGTACTTATGTTCTTGCATCCATTCGCAAGTGTCTGATGCAAATTTAAGCATACATCGTACCTGTAACAGAGAATAGGTTGTGTATAATGTGTGGGTTATATTGATTGTACCTCTCGTCTTGTATATATAAGGTACAGGAGACTTAGGGGTCAAGAAGACTTCTCAATACATATGACAATCTACAATACTAATATCTAGCCTACAAAATATATTTTTAATATACATGACGGTCTATGATACAAATATCTAGTCTATTAAAATAAACTATAACATCCCATCGTAGTCACAGCGGAAGCATCACGAACGGTGAGAACAAAGAAGAAGCATAGGTAGAATCTGACAGACTAACATTGCCCCGCAGTTGTAGCATCATGGTGATACGGATGCTACAACTAGAGTAGAAACCAACGAGTAGCATATGCGGATGATAACCTTTAGTGTCGATGTTGACGTAGCCGAGAGAGAAGGCGAGTAGCTCTGGTCGAGGAAGCTGTGCTTGAGGTAGACGTTGTCGATGATGCCGAAGTCGAGGAAGCCGCACATGAAGCCACGGGTGCAGAGGGGTTTTAAGTAGTGGGTGCGCAAGGATGCGCCTTGGATGAAGACGACGACACAATCGAGGCACCGTGAGAAAGGATATCAATGCCAAGGTCGATGTTGTCGAAGCCACCATTGACGAGGGGTGCATCGGGTTTGTCAGACCCAAAAACACATCATGGATGACACATCGGTGTTGACAATATCGGGCACACGAAGGTGGAGAAGAAGAAGAATGTCGGTACAATCCACGATTGCTGAAGTAGAGTCAAGTGGAAGATAGTAACTCTGGCGATGTGGTTGTGGTGGAAAGAAGATGAAGACGTGGCAAAACCAGCGGTCAAAAAGTGGCAAAATGGGTAGTCGGTTATCCTAAGGAAACACGACATTGATACTCCAAGTAGGCAAAGATGAACTCAACCAGCCTAACGAAGACCATGTGCGTCGATGATCTGAATGTCATCGCACGTCGGTGCACGAAGACTGTGATGAAGTTGCAATAGCGAGTGCCACAATAGACGTAATTACGCCTCAAAGGGTGTGTCTCCGGTTCGTGGCGACCACGGTGTTGCTTTCTGAGGAGGCGACACAACGACATACCAAAGGTCTGGGGCGTGGTATGCGACCACAATGTTTGCCACACGTATGGAAATATGACGATGTTGTACATATTGGAGTCACCAGACCCCTATGGATTGCACAACACTATACACTATAGAGCTGGTGGAGACAACGTTGAGGACATCTTGAGGATGGTGACGACGAAATCGGCTCGAATACGTGCGGTCGAGGCGTCCACACCCCGACGTATGCAGCCGCACCTGGAGCGTTTGGCACCCGGCGTCACTACGAGTGTTGCAGACAAGGCGCGGGCCGGAGTTATCGATGCCGATGTCGGAGGAGAGGCATGTGATATCGATGGGCAGTGGACCACTTAACTCTGATCGTTGATCAGGTAAAATGAGAAGACAACTGTTGGGTGTTTTCCTCACTGAACTCTCACTGATTTGTGATGCAAACCGTGTTGGAAGTCTAGAGGTGTGGTGTAGATCCAAAACACAAGTGGAGAACCGAATGAAAATGGCTCGGATGAGTTGTGGCGGCGCTCAACAAACACCAGCGCATTCCCCTCCTTTTATTAGCCGGAAGCCACAAGTTTTCAATAACCTCAACCCGGGTTTTACACCATACAAATTTGAAAAGCATGCAACACATGCATGTGCCATGCACGTATGGCCCAAACCCCCGGGTTGTTTGAAACATAACAAAAACACCCTCTCACACACTAGGACTCGGTGCAAACACATGTGACTCAGAACACACCCCTGGTTCTTGTCATGTGTGCTTTATTTCCTTGAAACATAAGGAAACTAAACTCTGATTAAACCTCCAGAAGTACTCAACAATCTCCCCCTACTTCTGAGGTTTGATCTCCTGAACTCCAATCTTCTCACGAAGTTCCTGAAATTGTGTACGTCCCAGTGGCTTTGTGAGGATATCAGCAAGCTCATCTTTTGTCCCAGCATGCTCTAAGATGACTTCTCCTCTATCAACACATTCTCTGACAAAGTGAAACTTGATGTCAATGTGTTTACTTCTATCATGCAAAACTGGATTCTTTGCCAAAGCAATTGCTGCTGTGTTATCCATCTTAATCACTGGTGGAGGTACTTGAATTCTTGTTACTTCTTCTAACACATGCCTGAGCCAAACAGCCTGACTTGCTGCAGCTGCTCCAGCCACATACTCAGCTTCACATGTGGACTTTGCCACAACCTTTTGCTTATGGGATAACCAGCTGATAGGATTTTCACTCAGGAAGAATATGACTCCTGCTGTGCTTCTCCTGTCATCCACATCTCCCGCAAAATCACTATCACTATAGCCTCTTAACTCAAGACTTCCTTCACCTCGGTTGTAAGACAAACCATACCTCATTATAGCTGCCACATACCGAAGTAAATGTTTCAAAGCCACCATGTGTTCTTCTTGAGGTTCTGACATGAACCTACTTAAGTACCCAACACCAAAACTGAGATCAGGCCGAGTATGTAAAAGATACCTGAGTCCACCAATTATGCTGCGATAAGTGGTTGGATCACTGAGTGGAGTTGTACTTCTCTTGGTAAGCTTCAACCGGGATTCCATGGGAGTGGCACACCCATTACAATTTATCATCCTACTTCTTTCCAGCAACTTTGCAGCATAGGCTCCTTGACACAAGTCAATACCATGTCTTCCTTGCTTTACTTCAATACCGAGATAGTAAGACAAGCTTCCTAAGTCACTCATGCAAAACTTCTCCTTCATTTTCTCCTTGAGCCGACTGATTTCCTCCATGTTTTCTCCCACAATCAGTAAGTCATCAACATACACACCCACAATGAGCCTTACCTCACCTCCAAACTTAGTGTACAAGCCATGTTCTGATTTGCACCGTATGAAACCGAGTTGCTTGATACTTTCATCAAGTTTGCAGTTCCATGCTCGAGGAGCTTGTCTCAAGCCATACAATGCCTTGTGAAGTCTTAAAACCCACTTTTCCTTGCCTTCAGCTATGAAATCCGGAGGTTGAGTGACATAGATCTCCTCTTCTAGACTCCCATTCAAGAAGGCTGACTTCACATCCATGTGATGAACATGCCACCCAAAATGAGCTGCAACAGCTAACACAATCCTCACAGACTCCATCCTGGCAACTGGTGCAAAAACTTCTTCAAAATCAACTCCTTGCTTCTGCACATACCCCTTTGCAACTAGCCTTGCTTTGTGACGTATGACATTCCCATGTTCATCTTTCTTCAACTTGAAAACCCATTTCAAGCCAATGGCACGATAACCCTCCGGAAGTTGTACCAATGACCATGTTTTGTTCTCTTCAATGGATGTGAGCTCCTAAATCATGGCAATGCGCCACTCCTTGACCCTCAAGGCCTCTTCTGCTGTGCATGGCTCTTCACCTATGGCAACAAGAAGTTCATCTACTCCTCCTTCTTATGGTTCACAATTTGGCACCTCCTCAAGAATATTTCTCATGGAACGATAACGAAGTGGTGCTTCTTTTAGCTCACTATCCATTTCTGGTGACATGGAAGGAGGTGACACAAACTCCACATCCTTGGATGCTTGTTGCTTCAGTTGTGTCATAGAAGACACTCCCTCAGCTGGGGTTTTGTCTCCTTGACCTGTGTCACAAGAGGAAGAACTCACTCCACCAGGGTTCTCATCACGAAAGATGTATTCTACCCGAAAGATGTCTTCATCATTCACCATTTCACTTGACTCAGCTGCATCCCACTTCCATGGGCGGTTTTCTTCAAACACAGCATCACGTGACACGTGAACACTCTCCGTGTTTGGATTGTAAAACCTCCATGCCTTGCTTCCTTGCTCATATCCAATGAAGACCATTGGTATACTTCGATCTTCAAGTTTGCTAAGGCGTTTGCTTCCCTGTTTCACGTGTGCCACACAACCGAAAGTGCGCAAATGATGTGCACTAGGTTTCTTGTCATGCCATACCTCATATGGAGTCTTTCTCTCAACACTCCGAGTAGGAGAATGGTTCAACACATACACTGCTGTGGTTACTGCCTCCCCCCAGAACCAACCGGGCATATTCATTGCTTTCATCATGCTTCTTGCCATTCCCATAACAGTTTGGTTCCTTCTCTCAACCACACCATTTTGCTCAGGAGAATATGGAGCTGTTAAATGACGTTGAACACCCTCCTTGGTGCAATACTCAACAAAAGCCCGAGCTGTGAACTCTCCACCACGATCTGTGCGAAAAGTTCCAATCTTCCTCCCTGCCTCAGCTTCAACACTTGATTGAAAACCCATGAAGGTACTCATAGCTTGATCCTTTGTGCTGATAAAAAACACCCACATGTATCTACTGAGATCATCCACAAGAAGAAAGAAAAACCTGCTGCCTCTTGGAGTTGCTGGCTTCACTGGTCCACAGAGGTCTCCATGCACAAGTTCAAGTTTCTTCTCAGCTCGGTACTTTGCCATGCATGGGAATGGTTGACGTCTTTGTTTCCCAGCCAAACAGCTATCACACTTCTCCTCAGTTTGAGTGATGGTTGGCAATCCATACACAAGTTGCTCTTCGGCAAGTCTTCTGAGACTCCGAAAGTTTAAGTGCCCCATCCTAGCATGCCACATCCATGTTGCATTGCACCCTTGTGCCATGAGACACCTTGGTTGCACTACCTTAAGATCAATGGTGTACAACTGGTTCACTCCCCGTTTCACCATTGCCACAGAGGTTCCATCTTTATCCCAAATCTTGATATAACCATTCACCATCAAGATTCGGTGTCCCTCCTCCTCAAGCTGTCCAAGACTAATGATGTTTGCCTTGAGCTGAGGGATAAGGTAGACCCCAACCAACTCCTTTCGACCACCTCTCTTACCTTGGAACACCACAGTTCCTTGGCCATCAATCTCTGTCAATGAGCCGTCTCCCAAACGCACAGTACCATGCACCGTGTTATCAAGTTTTGTGATCACATCCCGTTTCCCGGTCATGTGATTTGTTGCACCGGAGTCCAGGATCCACCGGGTACTGCCTCCTCCCTCCAAGTCTCCAACTTGAACGTGTAACATATCATTGTTGAGGCATACCTTCTCCAGGGACATGTCTTGATCAGCCTTGGTGTTGGCACACGCCACCAAGAGGCTGGATTCAAACTCATGATCAACTTGAGCTGTGTTCACCTCTTCATCCTTCTTTTTCTTCCTGCACTCTCTAGCCCAATGACCTTTCTTACCACAGTAGCGGCACTCATCTTTGGCCACTCCACGGCCTGAGTTTCCACCACCACGGTTACCTCGACCACGACCACGTCCTCGACCATGATCTTTCCTCGGTGCAAATGAGTCTTTGTGCCGTTCCTGTCCAGTTCCCCCGGACATCTTGAGACGTGTCGACAACCTTGCAAGCAACTCTTCTTCACTCAGATGCAACTTCTCATGTGTGTTGCCCTCCCAAGTGCTTGCACCAAGCCTTTCTTCTGCAGCCTTGAGTCTACCAATCAACTCATCAACGAACATATCACTTAAGTCAAGTAATGTCTCGATGGAGGCCGCAATCTGCTCAAATTTTTGTGGTACCACCTGAAGGAACTTCCAGACAATCTCCTCCTCCGAACGTTCGCTCCCAAGTGCCGCAAGTTGAGATGTGATCCGGCTCATACACACACCAAACTCATCAACCGTTTCACCATCGTGGAATCTGAGTGCATCAAACTCCCGACCCAATGTGCTTGCCCTGGCCTTGCACACGCGTTCGGCTCCAACGTTGCGCAACTTGATCGCATCCCATGCAATCTTGGCCGACTCCTTCCCGGCAATGATCCCTATCATTTCTGGTGGCACAGCCTTGGTGAGAGCCTCCAAAGCCATCCGATCTTCAATGTAATCATCGGTGCCAAGGCTCATAGCAGTCCACAAGCCTCTCGCTTGCAACATCACCCGCATAAGTGCCGACCAATCATGATAGTTTGTCTTTGTGAGCATCGGATACGTACCACCACTGCTGACTTCCTTCGTGATGCGATGAATCACCAATGCCCTTGATCCTCCTCCTGCCCTGCTGGTGCCTCCCGGTGGTGTGACGTCTCTCCATGAACGTCGGGCTGGTGATGAAGATCTCCTCCGCGACATCAGCGCCCACTCAATGGCCGTGTCACGGTCCCAGGCAACATAATCGGCTCTGATGCCAATTGTTGGGTGTTTTCCTCACTGAACTCTCCCTGATTTGTGATGCAAACCGTGTTGGAAGTCTAGAGGTGTGGTGTAGATCCAAAACACAAGTGGAGAACCGAATGAAAATGGCTCGGATGAGTTGTGGCGGCGCTCAACAAACACCAGCGCATTCCCCTCCTTTTATTAGCCGGAAGCCACAAGTTTTCAACAACCTCAACCCGGGTTTTACACCATACAAATTTGAAAAGCATGCAACACATGCATGTGCCATGCACGTATGGCCCAAACTCCCTGGTTCTTTGAAACATAACAAAAACACCCTCTCACACACTAGGACTCGGTGCAACACATGTGACTCCGGACACACCCCTGGTTCTTGTCATGCGTGCTTTATTTCCTTGAAACATAAGGAAACTAAACTCTGATTAAACCTCCAGAAGTACTCAACAACAATGATGGCAGATCAAAAAGATCGGCCACAAGTCTAACTATGAGAGCGCTGCCCCCGGCGGAGACCGGGGTCTGTCCGGAGTTGACGCGGTGAGGACAACGGATGACCTAGGTTCTTAACAAAAACTCATGATACCATATAAGAGAGTTGCTGACTAGTATAGTAGTATATATAAAATACAGAAGACTTAGGGGTCAAGGAGACTATCCAGTACATATGACAGTCTATGAACTAATATCTAGCCTACCAAATATACTTTCGATATACATGATAGTCTATCTAGCCTACCTGACATACTTCCGGTATCAATGTAGTCTATGTCGCTACTCTACAGACCGGGTACCCCCGCGTGGAGGGAAAAAGACAGCCCAGCCCTGCCTCCCTGCTGAGGTGGGCGCTAGCGTAGCCACATGTCCTTGACCCCGTGGTCAGCCCCGGGGCTTCCACTTGCGCTTGGGCTTCGGAGCCTACACGTGGCCTTGGCCCCGGTCCAAGCCTCCCCGCTGAGGTGAGGTATGGGGCTACCATGTGTCGGTGGGCTCTGAACCTCCCCCTACTGAGGAGGGCTCTGGAGCCTACACGTTCCCTTGGCTCCGGTCCGAGCCTCCCCGCTGAGGTGAGGTCCAGAGCTACCACATGTAATCAGCTCTGAATCTCCTCCCTGTTGACCGAGTCACCACGAGCTGATTTAAGTCTTTCTTCTTCTTGAACACATATAACCATGACCTTTTCTAAGCTCCAATTTTCTGGATTGGAGTTGTAGTTAACGACAAATGTCTCAAAGTCTTTTGGAAGAAATACAAAGATGAGATGGATGAGAAATTCATCCTTCACCCCCAAGTCCATTCCTTTAAGCTTTGCATTCATATTTGTCAACTTAAGGATGTGATCCCACACACTTCCTCTAGAGAATCTCTGAGTGATGAGTTGCTTGATAATAGTACTCATTGTTGTCTTAGATGAGCCAGTGTAGGTTTTCTGGACTCTCTAGAGATATTCAGTGGCAGTCTCACAATCTAGAATTGCTCCCTTAATTACATCACAAATGTTGCTCATAATAATCATCAAGCATTTCATGTTTCATGCATTCACTTAAAGCAAACATCAGTGTGAGCAGCTAAGTCCTTGTGATAAGCATCCATCCTTTCCTTATATGCTTCCTGAGTTTCCTTTGGACCTCTTCTAGAGGTCAGCGACGACGACCTCCTTCTCCTCCAAGCCAATCCTTGTACAAAGAAGCAATTTCCCGTTGTAGCTCAAGGGATGACCAACAAATAGATCAGCTTACCGTTTCAAATTCTTCTTCCTTGCAACCGAGGTATCCGCTTCAGGGATCCCCACGCCCTGCAAGGCATCGCCAACCTGCTGTACTCCTCGGCGTACTGCTAGGCGGGCCGGACGCGCTGCTGGAGAGGGGCAATCCGGCGGGATAGGAAGCCGGCCTGACCATCAACGAGGTTAGACCTTTTTCCGCCAAGTAGCTGATCCTCTCCAGTACCGGCGTGTAGGCATCCTGCAGGTCGGGGATCTTGTCCCCGACAGCTTCCTCAGCCATCAGCGGGCCACCTGGCAGCTCCAAGCGGTCATGGACGTCAGCCTGGGCGATCAAATAGTCCTCTTTCCAGTGCTCCCACTTCCCAGGAGAGAAGGACGCGACGTATGGCGCGGAGTTCCTCCCTCGGTGCTGGAAGTAGTAAGCCCCCAGGTGGCTTGTGCTTCTCACCGAGACCCTCAAGGAGAAAAACACCCTGAAGAACCGCAACGAAGGTTGCACTCTCACGAATATCTCGTAGAAGTGGAAAAAGAGGGCCACTAGTGCGAGGGCGTGCAACTTCCATTTCTACGTCCGCGACCTCTGGCAGGGCAACAGGCGTGACGCATGGGTTTCCACCGCCACGGGCTACTCGCCTTCCCCAAGGACGGGTAGGACCCAGGTCCACCCGTCAGACACAAGGGGCCAGGCGGGTAACTGTAAGTGCATCTAGGTATCCCCGTGGGTTTTGGATGATTGATGACGACGATTAAGAGACTAATGAACTGAGATGATCATAAGCACAAGATATTTCCAAGGTGGACACCTAAACTCTCAAAAAGGAAAAGGATGAAGAACGACATTGGAGACTCGAAGAGTAGAAATTAGTGTTTTATTTGAGTCTTTAGTAGGCTAGCCGTGTTAGAGTGAAAGTGTGTGTGTCAAGTGCATTGAGATCATAGAAGAGAGCTCAAAGCGTTAGAAGTGTCGAACCCTTAGTGGAGAGTGCTAGTGTGGTAAATCCTAGTAGGCCAGACTTGTTCGGGCCAGAGGCCGGACTAGTCCGGAGTCCTACGGCTTAGTCCATTTTGGGGCGGACTAAGAGTTCCTGACTGAGTTCGGACTTGTCCGTTTGGGGACGGACTAGTCCTGTTCTCTCTTGGTGAGAGTGTTTCGGGGCTAAGTCCTGGTAGACCGGACTTGTCAGCCTCAGTGGCCGGACTAGTCCGGGCTAGCCAGACTTGCCCATTTTCACCCGGACAAAGAATTCCTGTGTGAGTTCGGGCTAGTCCGTTCTGAGGCGGACTAGTCCGTATGGTTGTGAGATGAGAGCTCCCACGGCTAAGTCTTGGTGGACCGGACTTGTTCGCCTTAGTGGCCGGACTAGTTCGGGTCCTCCAGACTTGTCCGTTCTCACCCGTACTAAGAGTTCCTGTGTTAGATCGGACTAGTCCGTTGTGAGGCGGACTAGTCCGGAGATTTGTGAACATTTGAAATTTGAACGTTGGGGAGTAGGTGGCTTTGTGACGTCAGTGGTCCCCGCAGACCGGACTAGTCCGGGGTCCTGACCGGACTAGTCCGGACTTTAGTTGGTGGCAACGGTTGGCTGTCGGGACCTCTATAAAAGGAGGTGCCCCGACTTCATTTGAAGACACGTGGAACCCTAGCGCCGCCACAACCATCCTAGAGCCTCTCTAAGCCTTCTCTCTTGCCTACTCACGCTCTAGAACCAATTCTTGAGTGGATTTGGGTGTGTGAGGAGTGGAGAAGGAAGAACTTCGTGTTTTGGCTCTTGGAGTGATCTCATGCACTTGGTGTGAGTCTTTGTGACCTGTGTCTTGTGAGATTCGTGAAGTTTGTGAAAGTGTTCAAGTGGGAGCCTCAGATTATGAGCAGCCCCCAAATATCTTTTAAGTTCACCCTTGAGATAGTGGAAGAACCAGGTTGGCCTTAGTGGCGACTTGGTGAGGAAAGGGTTGTTAAACCAGGTCCTTTGTGGACTCCTCAACGGGGGGGGGGGGGGGGGGGGGGTAGATTCCTTTGTGGAATCGAACCTCGGGAAAAATCTCCGTGTCTCTCTTGCATTTACATTTCCTCGATCATTAAAATTAGTTAGGGTTCGTTTTGATCATTTAGCTCTTCTAGTGTTTCTCATTACAATCTTGCAATCCACTGCTATATCTTGTCACACTTATCATATTAGATTGCTAGATAGTTTATCCGTATTTCGTTAAGTTAAAATCTGAAGAAAAACCCATAAAAATCAAGTTTTTAGCTTTTTCTAGCAGGCTGACCGGACTAGTCCACCCCTGAGCCAGACTACCGGACCCTGTGTTCTAATCTCGTTTAATTAGGTCATTTCAGGTAGTTTAGCCTATTCACCCCCTCTAGTCAACTTTCAATTGGTATCAGAGCAGGTCTCTCCATCAAAAGTCTAACCACTCGGGGAGAAGATGGCCGGAGTGGATGGATACGAGATTTCGTCGATGTCGCAAGACGACCACACACATGACAAGAAGGAGAACGCGGATGTGCTGCAAGACCATTCAAGTGACGTTGAAGAAGTTCGCGAGCTCAAGACACGACTTCGCGAGAAGCTAGGTCACTCAAGCAAAGAGGAGAAGAAGAAGACGAAGGATAAGAAAGGAGTGGTCAACCACACTACTCCCAATATCCTTTCAACTATGAGCGATTAATCTCTAACAATCATTACTTGTCTATTCCTCTTGGCAAACCTTCTCAATTCGATGGAAATGACTACTCTATATGGAAGCATAATATGAAGATGCATCTAATCTCCTTAAACCCTAGCTTGTGGCAAATTGTCCTAACAGGTGTTCATATTCCATGGAATGAAGAAGACGTTACCCTGGAGCAAGCCATCCTACTTCATCGTAATGCTCAAGCAGTTGGGGTCACCACCTCATCCTTGACTCGAGAATAGTTCAACCGAGTCGATGGTTTGGAGGTGGCCAAAGACATATGGGACACACTCAAGACGACGCATGAAGGCAACCGAGTCATTAGGGAGGCCAAGATCAAGATGATCGAAGGAGAGCTTGGGAGGTTCACCATCATGGATGGTGAGTCCCCTCAAGACATGTACAACCGTCTCAAGGTCCTCATCAACAAGATCCGATCCTATGGATGCACCCGGTGGACGGATCATGAGGTGGTGAAGAGGATGGTTCGGGCATTCATGCCTCGAAACATTGCTCTTTGCTCCATGATCCGTGAGAGTCTGGGATATGCTCAAATGACCCCGGAGGAAGTGTTTGGAAGGATCATCAATAATGAGATGATGGAGAAGGAAGCCATGTTCTACAACGATCTCCAAAGGCTCACCTCCTCCAAGAAGAAAGATGTTGCTTTCAAAGCAACATACTCATCACAAGACCTCGAAGCAAGTGATGATGAGAGTCTCGACACCGATGAAGAAGAGACGCTCTTCATCAACAAATTCAAGAGGATGATGAGAAGGAGGAAGGGGAGCTACCACTATGAGAATAAGAACAAGGAAAGGTCGAAGCCCAAGACAAAAAGAGCATGCTATAATTGTGGTGAATATGGACACCTCATTGTGGATTGTCCATATTAAGAGAGCAAGAAAAGGAGGGATGGCAAGACCCAAGAGAAGAAGTTCCTCAAGAAGAAGAAGCCATCGGGACATGCTCACCTTGGGAAGGAATGGGACTCAAACGAAGACTCATCCTCCGAGGATGAAGAGAAAGTGGCAACACTTGCCATTGGAAGGAGCAAGCTCTTCCCCAACCTTGTTCAAGTCTACATGTCTCATGGCTAAGGAGAGAAGAAGAAAGGTTAAATCTAAACCATCCTCCTCTACTTCTTCATTTGATAATTTTGATAGTAGTAGTGAAAACAAATCCATGCTCAAGGATCTAAGTAGGAGCACCTTGAAAAAGATGAGCTTGTTGTCGGAAGATGAGACTAATGACTCCCAAGTGGAGCAAGTTGATCAAAGTGTGCTAGATAGAGAAGAGGCTCCACAAGAAGCACTTAAAAGGATGGCACTTGAAGACATTTTCCCTTAAGAACATCCTCAAGACTCAAATGATCATCCAATAAACGAAGATACGTCTCCTTCCCATGATCAAGCTCAAGATGAGCAAGGCCAACCTCAACAAGATCAAAACGATCAAAGTCAAGAAGGAGGATTGGATTAAGGGGGAGACGAAGAAAAGAACGACGATGAAGATGAAGATCAAAGAGTCCAACCACCTCATCCAAGAATGCACCAAAGTGTTCAACGAGATCATCCCGTCGACAACATACTAGGAGACATCTCCAAAGGGGTACCCACTCGCTCTCAAATGGCTAACTTTTTTGAACATTACTCTTTTGTTTCCTCTTTGGAGCCTCGCAAGGTAGAAGAAGCACTATAAGATCTGGATTGGATGGTGGCCATGCAAGAGGAACTCAACAATTTTGAAAGAAATCAAGTATGGGAACCCGTGAAGCGACCCAACGCAAATGTTGTGGGAACCAAGTGGGTATTCTGCAACTAGCAAGACGATTATGGGGTTGTAACAAGAAACAAGGCAAGACTTGTTGCAAAGGGATATGCACAAGTTGAAGTTTTAGATTACGATGAAACTTTTGCTCCCGTAGCTAGGCTTGAATCAATTCGTATCTTGCTTGCCTTTGCTACTCACCATGATTTCAAGCTATACCTAATGGATGTGAAAAGCGCTTTTCTCAACGGTCCGATCAAGGAGGAAGTGTACGTGGAGCAACCACCCGGATTTGAGGATGATAAGTATCCTAACCATGTCTTTAAACTTCGTAAAGCCCTCTATGGCTTTAAACAAACTCCTAGAGCTTGGTATGAGTGTCTTAGAGACTTTCTCACTAGAAATGGTTTTATGATAGGGAAGGCCGACTATACACTCTTCACTAAGCATTTTAACGATGATTTATTTGTGTGCCAAATATATGTCGATGACATTATATTTGGTTCTACTAACAAAGCATTTTGTGATGAGTTTTCAAAGATAATGACCGAAAGGTTCGAGATGTCAATGATGGGGAAATTTAAGTTCTTCCTAGGATTCCAAGTCAAACAACTCAAGGAAGGAACATTCATAAGTCAAACCAAGTATATTCAAGACATACTCAAGAGGTTCGACATGGACAAAGCCAAACCCATCAAGACTCCAATGGGAACCAACGGACACCTTGACCTCAATGAAGATGGTCCAAGTGTGGACCAAAAGATATTTCGTTCCATGGTAGGTTCCTTACTTTATCTTTGTGCATCTAGGCCCGACATAATGCTTAGTGTATGTATGTGTGCACGGTTCCTAAGGAGTGTCACTTGACAACCGTTAAGAGGATTCTTAGATATTTGGTTCATACTCCTAACCTAGAACTTTGGTATCCCAAGGGATTCAAGTTCAATCTCATTGGATACTCCGATGCTGATTATACCGGTTGTAAGGTAGATAGGAAGAGCACGTCCGGGACTTGTCAATTCCTTTGTAGGTCCTTGGTTTCGTGGTCTTCAAAGAAATAAAACTCCATTGCCATATCCACAGCCGAAGCGGTGTACGTCGTAGCTGGGAGTTGTTATGCACAACTCCTATGGATGCGACAAACTCTTAGTGACTATGGTTACACTTTGAGCCATATTACACTCCTATGTGACAATGAGAGTGCCATAAAGATTGCTCACAATTTCGTGGAACATTCTAGAACCAAACACATTGATATCCGTCACCATTTCCTGCGAGATCACTCTATCAAGGGAGATATCGTTATCTCTCATGTTAGCAATGAGAAGCAATTGGCGGATATCTTCACAAAACCTCTTGATGAGCAACGTTTTTGTAACCTAAGGAGTGAGCTAAATATTCTAGATTTTCGAAACGTTGCTTGAGCCGTGCACATCTGTTTGTTACATGTATATAAACTTAAAAAGTCGCATGCTTTCAAAATTTTATCCTAATCTCTTTTACTCTATGAAAACTATGTTCAAAAGGATTCTTTGTCAAATATGGTCATTGTTTGTTTGATGTATGCTTACTCACCATGTTTGTCAAAGATATTTGCAAAAACTTGTTCAAAAAGGATCATATTCTTGAGCTAAAATTCAAATTATATGAAATTTCAGCTTATAGCCGGACTAGTCCGCCCCATTGGGTCGGACAAGTCCGGGCCGTCTAGGTCAGACTTCTTAGCGGACAAGTCCAAATTGGACTAGTCCGACTGGGAGGCCGGACAAGTCCGGCACCGGGGAAGTCCGGCTCTGGTCCATCGACCGGACTTGTCCGTGCATCAGGCCGGACTAGTCCGGCCCCTGGGGGCTTAACCTCTCAGGGGTGGCCAGACCACCCCTCTCTCTTCATGCTCAATTCTCTCTCTAGCGAGAACCGCCCCCCATTAGCGATTTTCGCTTTTCTCCACCAAAAACCTCCTCCAATCCACGGATTGAAGTCCTAAGGAGTGCGGGAATCTGTCCCCGTGCCTCGTTGCTCGAGTTTCGCCTCCGATTTCATCGCATTTGGATATTTGAAGAGGTATTCTTGACCTACCCAAAATTCTCTCCTTTTCTTCATTCTTAGGTCTTTTGCTAGAAACCTCTTCACAAATGTTGTTCCTCATGTCATTGTGATCGTAGCCTAGGAGTATTGCGACTTGATTCGAAGTCTTTGCGAGAAATTGTTAGGGTTATGGTTCTTCCTGTGTAACCAGGACTAGTCCGGTTTCTAGGCGAACAAGTTCGTTCTCGGGCGGACTAGTCTGGCCCCTTAACGGACAAGTCCGGTCTACACAGGACAAACCCCAATTTTAGCCATTCTTAGTGAATTCTTTCGCAATATTCCACTTCCTTGACCTCCTATCTCTTATCTCTCAGGCGATATGTCAGACTCCGACCACGACTCCTGTCGAAGTGTGTTGTCGACACTTCCCCCGGGCCTGCTCTGGGCAGGCCGCGGAGGTTCTTTTTCGGAGGGGCTAGTCACTCACGGAGAGCTTACGCGTTCGGGAGGATTGAAGGAGAAGCTTGACACAGGGATTTTTACGTGGTTCAGGCCGCCGGAGCGTAAAACCTTACGTCCACGGTGAGCAGAGATGCTCGTTGTATTGCTTGAGGATGAGTTGGGTGCTCGGATGCTGGAGCGTAAGTGTGCAAAGAGTCAAACCCTTGCTAACGTCGCCTACCCGAGCCTTTTATAGTCCAAGGCTCGGGCGGCTTACAAGGTGGGCCCGGGACCCGACAGGTGGTCCCGGGGAAATTGCCTGCCATCTACTGTATCCACAGTTACTCCGGCAGTTGTCTCTGGCGAGGGCTTCTAAGTCTTCGTTCTGCCGCCCTCCCCATGTCGCAAGCTAGTCGTAGTGGTTAATGATGGCAAGGGCGGTAGGGGATGTCTTGTCGCTGTGTTTATTGGCGTACAACCTCTGACGTGGCGTGCCAGTCTTCACTGCGATGTGATTGGGCGCAACGGCACATGACAGAGGCGTGCTCCACGTCTCCGCGCCTTGGGAAGGCGCGGGTCTTGAATACCTTGTACGGGCAAGGTATGGCGAGTCTTAACTCTTGTTGCCTACCGCGCGGGGGCAGGAAGTGCTGTTTCGCTAGCCACGTGGCGGGCCCGGAGCTCTCCTTTGAGGAGAGGGAGGTCTGGCCCCGCTGGTCTTCGGAGCTCTCCCCACGGAGGGGGGAGGTCCGGCTCTGCTGGCCACATGGCGGGCCCGGAGCTCTCCTTTGAGGAGAGGGAGGTCCGGCCCCACTGGACACGTGGAGCCTTCGGAGCTCTCCCCGTGGAGGGGGGAGGTCCGGCTCTGCTGGCCACGTGGCAGGCCCGGAGCTCTCCTCTAAGGAGAGGGAGATCCGGCCCCGCTGGACACGTGGAGCCTTCGGAGCTCTCCCCGCGGAGGGGGGAGGTCCGGCTCTGTTGGCCACACGGCGGACCCGGAGCTTTCCTCTAAGGAGAGGGACGTCCGGCCCGCTGGACACGTAGCGCCTTCGGATCTCTCCCTGCGGAGAAGGGCGAGGTCCCTAGGTAGTTTCCCCTGTGCGCGGGGGTACCCCATATTGAGGGTACCGACAGTGGCCCCCGGGCCCATCTCGGGGGAGATAACGAGCCCGAGGTGGGGTCCCCGTCTCTTCCACTCCGCGCACCTTCTCGAAGACCCGCATTGACCGTTGCCGGAGCACGAACAGTCGCGGGATCGTGGGAGCGTGCGCCCCACTTGATGGCTGCTTTTACTGCGGTGGTTCCCAAGGCTGCCACTTCTGCACGTCGCAGCGCCTTTTCGGGAACCGCCGAAGCGTCCTACCGGCTTGTATCCTTGGGAGACCGACTTCTTGGCTCACCGCTTCAGCTGGATGGCTTGGGTCCACTTGTCATCGACGCTTGGTCTTGGAGCTGAAGCGGTTGTCCAAGCAGCGTATTCGAAGAGTTTCGAATCACTTTGAATCGCGTCTGGGAAGTTTAAAAGGGGATCTCACCCGCATCGCGGCTTCCCTTCGCACTTCCCTGCGGTTGAATCTTCCTTGTTTTCTTGAGCTCTTGCGCCCTTGCCTTCCCTGTTCTTGAGCTTCCATCTGCCATGGCTTCCAATTTGCCTCCGCCGCGCTCTACCCGTCCAGCCGAGCTTGGGACAGTGCGCAGGCTGCTGGGCTGGCACGCGGAGGAGCAGAAGCACTGGCTCCGGCAGGGATCTCTCCCCCTGTTCTTGGAGAAGAGGGAGATAGTCTTCTTTACCACCTACGCCATGGCGGGGTTTGTCCAGCCGATTTCTTCCTTCTTCGTGACGCTGCTGGAGACGTACGGTCTCCAGCTCCATCGCCTCTCCCCAAACTCCTTCGCGATGGCCGCCGTCTTCGTGCACTTCTGCGAGATGTTCGTGGGGGTACGCGCTTCAGTGACGCTCTTCCGCTACATTTTCGTGTTGCGGACGACCGGGCGTAGCTCAAAGAATTAGCTGAGAGCGTACTACTTCCAGCATCGCTGCAAGGATCCGAAGGCCTCTGGGTACCTTCTACCTTTCAGCGTGGCGAGATGGGAAAACTGGAGGGAGAACTAGGTGATCGTGCAGACCGACGAGCATGATCGCCTGCAACTGCCAACTGCCGGCCCGACCACCTAGCGTCGCTTCTGGGAGGAGATCCCGGAGCTGGAGCCGGAGTACGCGCTTGTCTTGGAGCGGATCCGGTTCCTGGCCAACGAGGGGCTGACGTCCCTGATGGTGCTGATAGACTTCCTGTCACGCCGTATTGCGCCCTTGCAATAGCGCAACCGCCCGGCGTGGTACTACACCGGCGAGCACGACTGCATCAGGCTTGAGAAGGGTCTTGGCTCCGACCCATCCGAGGAGGTGTTGTACGAGATGGTGGACAGGGTGAGCGGCGACTTCATCACCGGCGACAACTTCACTTTCCCGGCCTCTTGCACTCCCCTCTTCTTGGAGCCGCAGTGGAGGGCGGAGTTGCTGCGGAAGATGTCGAACCTTGATGACATCGGGATCGCCGTTCATCAGGTTGGGGATGCCTTCCGGGGGATCTCGATCCCCGGGGTTGGGCGCTCCGGGGCGGAGCGTGAGGCGTCAGCTGCTGCCCAACCTGCACCGAGGGTCGACGGAGCTCGGACCGTCGACAAGGGGAAGGGAAAGTAGCCGGCCCCCGGGCACCCGGAGAAGAAACGTGCCCGGTCCCCTCCAAGGGCGTCGTTTGCGCCGAGTCAGGGGGCCAGGGTACCCTTGCGCCCATCTCCTGGAGGTGCTGGTTTGTCGGGCGGCGACCCAATGAGACCTCGGGTGTCCAGCTCTTGCGGGGCTCCTCTCTGACAGCGGCGGCCCGAGGAGCTCTGAGCGTCCCGCCTTCCTTCTTCAGGCGGAGGAGCTTCAAGGAGGGACGCTGGTGGGGCGATGCCCAGAGGTGAGCCGAGGACTCAGGCGCCACAGCCAGCGAGCGTCCCGGCTGCAGGCTCGGCAAGCAGCGGCGCTGGAAGGAGCAACGCTGGGACTTATCCGGGGACGCAGGTGCCCCGGGCCTCAGGAGCCGGATCGGCGAGCAGCACTAGGGGAACCACCGACGGGGGCCCTACTGCTGTGCCTCCTACTCCGCCAGTCTGAGTACCTGCGGCGCAGGCGTAGGCGCCGGCGGCAGGCTCCGGTGGTTCTGTCCTGGCTTGGGAGCCGGGGCTCCATGCCCGTTGGAGCGCTCACGTCCCGCGGTAAGTGTTGCTCTTTCCGGATTTTAGAACTAGCGTTCTTTTTTCCTTTTTTAGCCTAAGAGTTTCTTATGTCAGCAGGGACTCATCGGCTGCCGGGGGCAAGTCTGTTGCCTGGCCATCTCCTGTTAGCGGAGGTTCTGCGCCACAGCGTCCGGGAGCTGCGGCGACTCCAGTGGCCCCCAAGTCGGCGGGGGCTTCTTCTGTGCCGGCGGGACCATCCCCCGCGGCGGCGGCGGCACCCGCTCGTCCCCCTTCGCCAACTCGGAAGCTGGCGGCTGTCGAAGGCTCGGCGGAGCCGGCTAGCGGCGCCCGACCTTTTGGTGCTGAGGCTGGAGGGCCAGCTGCGGGTGCAGTTGCTGGCCCTCCGGCTTCCCGAGATCGGCGCCTCACCTCGGTTGCTGAGGCTCCGGCATCTCCACCAGTCGAGGATGTGACGGGGGAGGTCGGGGGCGCGGCTTCGGCCTCCGCCGCCCCGCTGCCCCTAGCGGATGCCTTGGGGCTTGCCCAGGCTGGCGTTCGGCAGGTCTAGGCCACCCTAGAGCGAGAGCGGGAGGTGCTGGCTGGAGAGAGGGACCGCCTTCTCAGCTGGGGGCATCTCCTGAAGCAGCGGACTCAGGAAGCTAGGGCAGAGCTCGACTCGAGGCAGTTGAGGCTTGATGCCATGGAGGCGCTGCTCGACGCTCAGAAGAGGGCCATCGACCGCCTGGGCTCCGAGACCCGGCGGCTCCGCCAGGAGACCCGCGAAGCTCATGCCAGGGCCGAGGCACGCTCCACTGCCATGGAGGAGCTGCGGTTGTAGGTGGCGCGTCGTGAGTGTGCTGTCGCGGATCGAGAGCGTGAGCTGGTGGTCGAGAAGAAGAAGGTTGCCGCACAGCTGGAGGCCAGCGAGGGCGAACTGAGGGCCCGGGCCGAGGAGCTGGGGCTTCGGGAGACGACCTTTGTCGTGAGGGAGGAGCAGGCCTCCCAGGAGCACCAGGCAGCTGATCTCCGGGCGTCTGAGCTGGAGCGACTCAGCCAAGATCTCCAGCTTCGGGAGAACTCGCTGGCGGCCAAGGAGGTGAGATTCTCTGAGGAGGGGGTCGACGCCCTGCTAGCAGCCCACCAAGAGGTGGAGAAGCTCTAGGCTTCACGGTCCGTCGAGGCCCGGGCGGTCTGGAGCTTTGTCGGCCAGGCGGGGTTCGCGCTGGTTCCTCTTGGCTTCAGCCCAGTGAGGATGGAGGCTCCGGCGCAGGAGGTGGCTGAGGCAATCCCGACGCTTGAGTCCATCGGCGCCAAGCTGGGCAGGCTCGAAGCTGTGATCGCCGACGAGCTTGAGGCGGAGGGACGGGGCCTGGCAAAGGAGGTCGCTACGCACGTGCTGGCGTGCTTCCGGAGTCAAGACCCTTCCTTCTCTCTGGAGTCGGCGAGACTCGGCCCCGCCGCCGAGCGGGAGGAAGCTGCCAGGGCCGAAGTCGGGGACGTGGCCGCCCTCATGGCTTCTAGGTTCCAGCGGGAGTTCGGGGACTCTTAGGTAGTCACCCCTGTGGCCAGAAGGCCCTGTAACTCTCTTTCTTCCTTTTGTTGAGTCTGTAGTCCAGCTCATGGAGCTTTGAATGAATGAACAAGCTCTTTGTTTTTTGTGTCTGCGTTTATTTTCTTCTTGGCTTGGCCTGGCCGAGTCCTTAGCTCCGCAAGGACCTCGGAGGTCTTCACCAATCTTGAAGTCTTGCACAGATACCTTCCTAGGGTCCTTATTGTGTTAAGGACCCAAGGGGTCTTTGGAGATCGCCCCGTGAGGACGGGGAGGTCCAGATCTGCCGGACACGTGGCGGGCCCGGAGCTCTCCTCTGAGGAGAGGGAGATCCGACCCCGCGGGACACGTGGAGCCTTCGAAGCTCACCCCTGCAGAGGGGGCGAGGCCCGGCTCTGCCGGCCACGTGGGGGGCCCGGAGCTACCCTCTGAGGAGAGGGGAGCTCCGGCCCGACCAGACACGTGGGGCCTTCGGAACCCGCCCCTGCGGAGGGGGCGAGGTCCGGATCTTCCGGTCTTGCGTTGGAGCTTCGGTCTTTCCTTGCGCGGTCCCCGTAGTGGCCCCCTGGTAGGTGTGGCCAATGGATTGGGCACACCTACCATACTCCTGCGGGCGAGCTAAGGTCGGGAGGTCCTGCACACTAGTAAGGGAACCGTAATTCTCCTTGGGGCTCTCCCTTCCCTATCTCATAGTCTTATTTGGCTTACGGTCCTGATCCAGTATACGGGGCTTGGGCAATTCAGTGCACTCGGCGCCGGTGGTCCGGCTCCCTCCGAGGACAGGTACGACCGTCCGACCCTTAGTACTGGACCAACTAGCATCGCAACACCTGACTGGGGGAGGCCCGAGAGGCCCCCTGGCCATTGGCAGGTACCTCAAGCGCGACCGTCTTCGGTAGGATAGTAAATGCCGACTAGGGATGAGAATGGGAAAAGAGAACTGAGTGTATGGTGAGCATACACAGAAAGTGCGGTCATAAAAATTAATGTGTAATTAAATGAGCACAAGGGTAAGAGCAAAGCAGGACATGTTTCTTTCCATATAAATATCCATAGGAGGAAGGTAGGCTAAACATGGAGGCAACGACCCGCCCCATTAAGAAGGGAAGCAAGACTCTACGTGCTTAGAGTCGGAACCAGTCCAAGCTGAACGTAGTCCTGGACCGTCCCCTGAGGCTTATCTGCTCCGAGCGCTGTTCCTGGACTCTATGGAATCTATTACAAAAAGAAAAAGTATTGTCCTACTATTGCTCTAGGGATAGAACTTACGGAGGTGTTCTATGTTCCAAGGGTTCGGGAGCGGATCCCCATCCTCAGTGGAAAGGCGTACGCACCCGGGCGGCAAACTTTCATGACTCGGAAGGGACCTTCCCAGCTGGGGGAGAGTTTGTCGGTCCCTTTGCGATAAAGTATGCGCCGTAGCACCAGGTCGCCTTCTTGCAGCTCCCGGACACGCACGGACCTTTGACGGTAGCGCCAGAGCGTTTGCCGGTACCGTGCGTTGTGGAGCGCTGCGTGTAATCGAGCCTCGTCGATGAGGTTGATGTGTTCACGCCGGAGGTTGTCCTGCGTGGCTTAGTCGTAAGCTCGGACACGGAGAGACCCCATGGTGATCTCTAGGGGAAGCACGGCTTTGGCCCCGTATACCATGAAGAAGGGTGTCTCTCCAGTGGCCCGACTTTGGGATGTCCGGTTAGCCCATAGTGTGCTCGGAAGCTCGTCCACCCACTTGGCGCCATGTTTCTTCAAGCCGGCATAGGTGCGAGTCTTGAGGCCCTGAAGGATCTCGGCGTTGGCCCTCTCGACCTGCCCATTGCTCTTTGGGTGAGCAACGGAGGCATAGCACACCTGGATGCCGAGGTCTTCGCAGTAGTCTTGGAACGCTGCACTGGTGAACTGGGTCCCGTTGTCGGTGATGATTCTGTTCGGGACCCCGAACCAGCAGACGATCAACTTGATGAACTTTACTGTGGATTGCTTGTTGATGGTGACGACGGGTGTATCTTCCGGCCACTTGGTGAACTTGTCGATGGCAACGTAGAGGTACCGGAATCCCCCGACGGCTTTGGGGAATGGTCCCAGGATGTCCAACCCCCATACGGTGAACGACCACGAGGGCGGGATCATCTGAACCGCCTGAGCCGGTGTGTGGATCTGCTTGGCGTGGAACTGGCACGCCTTGCAGCTCTCGACCAGCTTGACGGCCTCCCGGAGTGCTGTCGGCCAGTAGAAGCCATGCCGGAAGGCTTTACCGACGAGCGTGCGTGAGGAAGAGTGACTCCCACATTCGCCTCCATGGATCTCAGCGAGCAAGTCGCAGTCTTCCCCCTGGGTTATGCATCGCAATAGGACGTGGTTGGCGCCACGCCGGTAGAGATCCCCTTCTACCAGCGCGTATCTTTTAGCCATGCGCACGATCCGTTCAGCGGATACACGTTCATCAGGGAGGATGTTGTCTTTCAAGTAGTCTCGGATCTCCGTGATCCATGCATCGGGTCTGACTTGAGTTTCTGGATCTTGAGAGCTTGGGTTGCACGGAGTCCCCAGTGACGCTTACGATCCTTGGCAGCGTCCATGGCTGCAGGGCCGCCGGGACCGCTAGCTTCGAGGTGCTGGTCAAACCCCCTTCGCCCGGCTCGGCAGGCCGGGCTGTGGGCCGCGACAACGTCCTCTCGAAGACTCCTTCGGGCAAAGGGGCTCCGGTGGAGGCCTTCATTGAGAGGTCGTCGGCCACGGCATTGCCAGCGCGCGGTACATGGCGCAGGTCCAAGGCGAGGAAGTCTTTCTCCAACATCTGCACGTGAAACAGATAAGCAGCTAGTTGTGGGTCATTGCAGGAGGATTCGCCCTATGCCAACAACTGGCGAGCGTCTAGAGACAGAGCTGTCTTTAGGTCAAAGATGAGTGCTTCATACTCTGCCATGTTGTTGGTTGCCTTGAAATTGAGACGCACCATGTACCCAAACTGCTCCCCCGATGGCATGAGAAGCAGTACGCCAGCACCGGCCCCTTGCTTTAGCGAGGAGCCGTCGAAGAAGAGCGTCCAGTGAGGCCCGATGAAGACCGGAGCTCGGGCTTTGGTTCACCGTCTTCGTGGTCCCCTGGGTTAGTCATTGTTGGCATCCACTCGGCCACGAAGTCAGCCAGTGCTTAGCTCTTGACTGCATGGCGAGGAAGGAAGTCTAGCTCAAACTCCGCCAATTCCGCTGCCCATTTAGTGACATTACCGGTCGCGTTGGGGCTGTGAAGAATGGCCTTCAGCGGGTAGGAGGTGACCACCGAGATCCGATGGGCTTGAAAGTAGTGTAGGAGCTTCCTGGATGCCACGAGTACTGCGTACAACAGCTTGTGGACCTCCAGGTACCTTGTCTTGGCGTCGTGGAGGACTTCGCTGATGTAGTAGACATGCCTCTGGATGGTCCGAACCCTGCCCCTGGGCCTGAGATGTCCTCCTCCATTGGCTCAGGCCGACACGAGGTAGACGGGTCCGGGGGAGCCTCCCGGAGCTGGGACTCGAAGGCTTCTAGGCCGTCTTGGACCTCCGGGGGTCCCGCTGGTCTTTCGGGTGGTCATCCTGGACCCTCGGGAGGACGTCTTGTTCTCCTGGGAGGTTCCTTTGGGCCTCTGGGGGGTTATCCTGGAGCTCCAGGAGGTCCCGTTGGAGCTCCGGGAGGTCGTCTTGAGCCTCCGGGGTCTCCTGGTGCTTGTCTTCTGCTACCGGAGCAGGCTGCGGTGATGAGGGGTCCGGCCGCTCTGCGACGAGAACCATGCTCACCACCTCAGTTGTTGCCGCGATGTAGAGCAGCAAGTGCTCTTCGGGCTCGGGGGCTACCATGATGGGTAGGGTCGTCAGGAGCTGCTTCAACTCCTGGAAAGCTTCTTCTGCTTCGTCGGTCCAAGCAAATGGACCGGACTTGCGCAGGAGCTTAAAGAAGGGGAGCGCCCGCTCTGCTAGCCTTGGTAGAAACCGATTCAGCGCGGCTAGGCATCCCGTGAGTTTCTGGACATCTTTGATGCGGGCAGGGGGCCGCATCAGGTCGATGGCCTTGATCTTATCTGGGTTGGCCTCAATTCCTCGGTGTGAGACCAGGAATCCTAGGAGCTTCCCAGAGGATACACCGAACACACACTTGTCGGGGTTCAGCTTAGTGCGCGTGGAGCGCAGTTTGTCAAAGACTAGGGCTAGGTTATCTAACAAGGACGAGCTCTGCCTGACTTTGACAACGATGTCATCGACATACACCTCGACTAAGTCTCTTATTAGCTCTCCAAAGGTTTTGTGCATAGCGCGTACAAAGGTGGGAAGAACATTCTTTAGACCATAAGGCATAGAGACGTAACAATACAGGTCGTCTACTGTGATGAAAAAAGTGTGTTCTTCATCTTCTCTAGACATAGGGATCTGATGAAAGCCCGAGTAGGCGTCTAGAAAGCATAGCATATCACAGCCTGATGTAGAGTCTACTATTTGATCTATTCTAGGGAGGGAGAATGGATCTTTGGGACATGCCTTATTGAGACTGGTGTAGTCGATGCACATCCGGAGCTTCCCGCCGGCCTTCGGGACAACGACGGGGTTCGCCAACCACCGGGGGTGGTGGACTTCCCGTATGAAGCCAGCATCCAACAGCTTCTTTATTTCTTCTCGGATGAAGCTCTGCCGTTCGATGGACTGCTTGTGGGGTTTCTGTTGGACTGGCCGGGCATCAGGGAAGATCTTCAGATGGTGCTCGATCACCTCCCTAGGGATCCCCGGCATCTGTGACGGCTGCCATGCAAACACGTCGATGTTGTGCCGGAGGAAGGTGATGCGCGCCTTCCTATTTGCTGCCCAGGCCCCCGGCTACCCGGGTGGTCTGGGCCGCATCGGCGCCGACTTGGACGACCTTCAGGGGGACGTCGCCCTCGTCGAGGGGTTGCACGCAGGGTGCTGAGGTCGAGGCACGGTGGCGTGCACTCGGGTGGAGCTGGTCCGGTTCTGCACCGCCAGGGGCTGGTGCTCGGGCTGTTGCAAGTGCTTGGAGCTTCTCCAAGGCTGATACTGCAGCAGTGCGGTCTCCACGAATCTTGAGGATGCCTGTTGGTGTGGGCATCTTCAAGACGAGGTAGCCGTAGTGGGCTACCGCCATAAATCGGTACAGGGCTGGCCTGCCTATTATGGCGTTGAAGGGGAGGTCGATCTCTGCCACGTCGAACAGAATGTACTCTGTTCGATAGCTGTTCGGTGCCTCAAAGGTCACCGGAAGGCTGATGTTGCCGTAGGGGACGACTTGTACCGGCCCTACCCCTGAAAACGGGCTCGATGGGGTGAGCTTGGCCATCAGGATCTGCAGCTTCTGGAAAGCTGCGCGGCTGATGAGGTTCAGCCCAGCCCCGCCATCTACCAGAACGTGGTACATCCTCACGTTGGCGATGGTGGGTGCTACCAAGAGCGGTAGTTGGCCGGCCCCAGCCATGTTCCTGGGGCAGTCGGTGGCGTCGAAGCTGATGGGGGTTCCCATCCACTTGAGGTGTGGCACGGCACTTGGGAGAGGAGCCACTGACGCTACCGCTCGGCGTAGAGTCTTGACTGCACTTCGGGATGAGGGGTCAGCGGACCCGCCGTAGATAACGTAGAGTGTCTTCCGGCGCTCGTCGTCGCTGGAGCCGGAGTCCTCATGGTTGTGTACCGCCTTCACGGTGCGCTGAGGCTCCTGGAACTCCACCTGGTGGTCGTCGTTGTCCTGGATGTCGACCTTCTGCTTGCCCTCCCTTTGACGGAAAGGAGGGGCATCAGTACGCGGTTGCTTCCCCTTGCGGAAGCGCTCCGCGAGCTTCTGAATCTCCCGGCACTCAGCAGCAGTATGGCTGCTGGTGTTGTGCACGGGGCACGACTCGCCTTGGTCACCATCTGGAGCGTGTGACTGTCGCTGCCTCTTGTCGGGGCGTGGCCCCCGAGCTCCACTGGGTGCTGCTGCTGCAGCAACGAGAGCTGCGGTCGGTGGCTTCATCTTGCCGCCGCCCCGGTTCTTGATCTTCTTGCTGCTTCCATGGGAAGCAGCGCCAGATCCGGGCTGTCCTCCTGATTCGGAGGCTGGCTGTAAGTGCCAGTTCCGCCCTTCTGCTGCCCTGGCGCACTTGTCCGCCAGGCTGAAGAGCTCTGAGACGTCGCACACTTCTCTGGTCGCGAGCTTCTCGAGCATCTTCGTATCCCGTACACCCTGCCGGAATGCCACCACTACAGAAGCATTCTGGATATGTGGGATGGTGTTCCGGACCTGAGAGAACTGCTGGATGAAGGAGCACAGCGTCTCTCCAAGTTGTTGTTGGATGGCATGGAGGTCGAGCTCCGTGCCAGGCTGGGTGTAGGAGCTGCCGAAGTTCGCAGTAAACTGCCGGCAGAGCTCTCCCCAGGAGGTTATGGAGCCCTGGGGTAGATTCATGAGCCAAGACCGGGCTGGGCCGGTCAAGGCGACGGGGAAGTAGTTGGCCATGACGGCCTCGTCCCCTCGTGCAGCAAGGATGGCGGTGGAGTAGATCTGGAGGAACTCCGCTGGGTTGACGCTGCCGTCGTACTTCTTAGGCAGGTGCGGCCGGAACTTGCGCGGCCACTTCGTGAAGTGAAGGTGTGGCGCCAGGGCCGCACATCCTGCTCTTGTTGCGGCAGGAGTTGGTGCCTCGAACGCTTGGTTCGCTGTCGGCACTGTGTACCCTGGTATGGGCAAGGCTGCGCCATAGACCGGGGGCACCATTTGCAGTGCATATGGTTGGGGCATATGCTGTGTGGCGTATGCCTGGGGCAGAGATCGCGTAGCGAACGTCTGCGGCTCAGGCTGGGTCGAGGCGGTTGACATGCTATTGCCAGCCTCTTGGTTGCGACGCCTTTCTCGCCGTCGCTCAATGACCACTCGGGCATTCTTGCCCAGGTGGCATCATTCTAGCTCCGACCTCAGGTCCGCCGATGGGAGCCTGGTGGAGCGGGAGTCTGCCGTCTGCCCATCAACCGTTGGCGTGCGCGTCAGCGACACAGCCGGTTGACTAGGACGTCGTCCCCACTGAAGCTGAGGGTTGGCGGCGGTGATGAGACGGTCTACGTCGCGAATCCACCGCTGGGTCGCTGACTGAGGCGCGTCCCCAGAAGGTGGATTCCGCAGTACCGCTCGTGCTACAGCTAGTGCGTTCCCGTGGGAGACACTCAGCGCTGCAGCAGATCTTGGGCTTGCTGGAGTCGGCGCTGCCGGAGTCGGCTGCTGGCTTCCAGATTGCACCGACACACTCCGTCCTGAGTGTGTCGAGACGTAGTCCCTGCTGGTCACCGTTCGTCATGAACGTGGGCGGGGAGAGCTTGCCGCTGAAGGAAGTTTCATCATCTTCGTCGGTGAAAGCTCGTCGCGCAAGGGAAAAGCCCCCTACCTGGCGCGCCAAATGTCGAAGTGTGTTGTCGACACTTCCCCCGGGGCCTGCTCTGGGCAGCCCGTGGAGGTTCTTTTTCGGAGGGGCTAGTCACTCACGGAGAGCTTACGCGTTAGGGACGATTGAAGGAGAAGCTTGACACATGGATTTTTACATGGTTTAGGCCGCCAGAGCGTAAAACCCTACGTCCACGGTGAGCAGAGATGCTCGTTGTATTGCTTGAGGATGAGTTGAGTGCTCGGATGCTGGAGCGTAAGTGTGCAAAGAGTCGAACCCTTGCTAACTTCGCCTACCCGAGCCTTTTATAGTCCAAGGCTCGGGCGGCTTACAAGGTGGTCTCGGGACCCGACAGGTGGTCCCGAGGAGATTGCCTGCCATCTACCGTATCCGCAGTTACACCGGCAGTTGTCTCTAGCGAGGGCTTCTAAGTCTTCGTTCTGCCGCCCTGCCCATGCCGCAAGCTAGTCGTAGTGGTTGATGATGGCAGGGGCGGCAGGAGATGTCTTGTCGCTGTGTTTATTGGCGTACAGCCTCTGACGTGGCGTGCCAGTCTTCACTGCGATGTGATTGGGCGCGACGGCACCTGATAGATGCGTGCTCCGCGTCTCCGCGCCTTGGGAAGGCGCAGGTCTTGAATACCTTGTACGAGCAAGGTATGGCGCGTCTTAACTCTTGCTGCGTACCGCGTGGGGGCAGGCAGCGCTGTTCCGCTGGCCACATGGCGGGCCCGGAGCTCTCCTCTGAGGAGAGGGAGGTCCGGCCCCGCTGGACACGTGGAGCCTTCGGAGCTCTCCCCGCGGAGGGGGAGGTCCAGCTCTGCTGGCCACGTGGCGGGCCCGGAGCTCTCCTTTGAGGAGAGGGTGGTCCGGCCCCGCTGGACACGTGGAGCCTTCGGAGCTCTCCCCGCGGAGGGGGGAGGTCCGGCTCTGCTGGCCACGTGGCGGGCCCCGAGCTCTCCTCTGAGGAGAGGGAGGTCCGGCCCCGCTGGACACGTGGAGCCTTCGGAGCTCTCCCCACGGAGGGGGGAGGTTCGGCTCTGTTGGCCATGCGGCATGCCCGGAGCTTTCCTCTGAGGAGAGGGACGTCAGGCCCCGCTGGACACGTGGCGCCTTCGGAGCTCTCCCTGCGGAGAAGGGCGAGGTCCTTAGGCAGTTTCCCCTATGCGCAGGGGTACCCCATATTGAGGGTACCTACAGCTCCCCTCTTAAAATCCCGCGACCGAGGAGGCTCGACAAGCCCTCCATCGGCGCACTGCCGAAGAAAGGGCGGCAAAGGAAGCTCAAGCAGCTAAGGATGCCGTCATTCGAGAGGCAAGGATAAAGAAGAGGCATGATCTCGAAGAGCAGGCACATATTGCCAAAGCCGTTGAAGAATCCTTGGCGGATCAACAGAAGAAGAAAAGGGCCGAACGTGGAGTCCATAACTCCTAGGATGCTAGTGTCGTAGAGCCCAAGAGGAAGAAGCTGGTCACTCTGGGAGAGAAAGAGCGGGACAAAGAGAAGGAGAAAGAACCCGAAGGTAGGGTTCTCCGTGACCCGAAGAAAGGCAAGGCTCCACTTCTTGAGGAGTCCAAGAAGAAAAAGGCAACTGCCAAGGCACCGACAAAGAGGGCATGAGGCATTGTAATCAGGGAGAAGGGGCAACTAAAGCCCATCACCCCCCTTAAGATGGCTGCCCCTGCTAGAGATCCAAACCGGCAGCCCAACAATGCAGCATATGTGTTCAAAGGAAAGGGTGCTGAGAAGGCAAGAAGGCTGAGAATGGACAAAGTTTATGATTATGAGAAGCACACAGCCGACCCTAGGTTTTGGTATGACTTTCATTGCGACTACTACCGCCTAGTATACTTGAAGATGAAGACTCCAGTCGCTCAAGATCAATAGGTGGATTGGGGTTACATGGCCAAAAGGAAGCATAAAGCTTTTGATGCCGTGATTGAAGCCGCAGAGCGCTATGGGAAGGAAATAATGAGTTTCAAGTATGATTGGAACATCGAAGTGATTGTGCAGTTTTACACCACCGTGTACTTCTCCACCTACGGTGACCGGAAGATCACTTTGATGACTCATGGAGAGCAGTACTCAGCCACATATGAGGAGTTTGCTCGGATACTTCGCCTTGAGGAGCACCTGGACCATGAGATCATCATTTCCAACCTCAAGGCAGTGGATAGGGATCAACTCGACTATATGTATCCTAGTCATGTTCTCTATGAGGCTGGGCTTGCTAGGAACATCAAGCCATTTTATAGCATCCTCAACCGGATTCTTAGCAGAACCATTGCCCCTAAGGATGGAGATGCAGGGGTGATTCAAGGAAACTTAAGGCATCTCCTCCTGTTGATTGATGGTGAAGAAAAGTTCAACCTCATTAAGCACATCTATGACGACATCTTCAACATCTCTCACACTCCCAACCGCTCATGTGGGTATGCACCATACATTATGTGCTTAATTGAGAAGGTGTCGGGGCTTGTCTTCGTCAAGGATGTGACTTATCGACCGCTCCGTCCTCAAATGCCCCCAATTGTGCCAGAACCATCCAGAAGGAAGAATGCTCAACCTCCTTCAAGCTCAGTGGCTCCTCCTAGCTCAGTGGCTCCTTCATCACCTCCTCCTCCGTAGTCGATGAGCAGATTCTTCAAGTGCTTCAACGCGATCTTCGCCTCTTGTCGGCGTGTGGAGGTCCGGACTCGACGCCTGGAGAGGCGTCAGGAGAAGTACCTCAATCCTGTGTGTGACAAGCTTGAGGTGCCTATGTCTCCTCCCGAGGAGAGTGATGGAGAGCTCACTCCTTATCCAGAGTTCACTGCTAATGAGCTCGCCCAGTTCACGGAAGATGGAATCTCTTCCAAGGCCGTGCCTCCATCCACCGCCGCCGACAACGAGGAAGATGATACGGAGGCTACGGAGAGTGAGTTTGAAGAAGAAGACGATGAAGATGACGAGTAGACTTAGGCGTATCTTCTTCCTTTTTTTCCTTTTTGGTGCCTTGATGCCAAAGGGGGAGAGATGGAAGAGGATGTCTTTTTTATCATCTCCTAGTCTTGTATAGATCATTGGACATGATTATCTATGTTTTATGCATTGTCTCTTTTGTGTAAGACTATGTGTGGATCTTATTCTTATATTTGATCATTGTTGCCCTTTGCTATATCTTATTGTCTTGTCACACTTTTTGAGCACAACACGTAGGCACCCCACTATAACATGTGAGTGTATGTCAACTCTCCTCTTTTACTGTTGCATACATCCAGGGGGAGTTATGCATACACACACTTGTTATGAAAATCAAATTTTTACCTCTTATGTCGAAACTTAATGTGTTGTCATCAATCACCAGAAAGGGGGAGATTGTAAGTGCATCTAGGTATCCCCGTGGGTTTTGGATGATTGATGACTGTTAGACACTGTAATTATGTGTTTGTCACAGGGGCATATTAGTCATTAGTGAGAGATTAGGGTTAGGGGTAGTTTAGTCTTTTTGCCCACCTAATCCCTCTATATAATCATCCTTGTACCTCATTATTCTCTATCATCTAATACAACCACAATTACTACTTTAATATGGTATCAACTAGGTTTTAAATTAGGATTAGGGCTTAACCCTAACCCTAAAGACCCAACCGCCACCGCCGCACTGGCCCTGCGTCGCCGCCGCATTCGCCGGCGTGCCGCCTGCCGGAGCAGTCGCCGGCCTCGCTGGCGCACCGCCCGCCGGAGCCGCTGCTGCCGCCGCCGAGGCGCCGCGCCTCCGCACAGCCATGCCGCCCGCGTCGGCCACTGCCGCCGCCGCCTCCAATCACGCTGCGGTGACCAGGGCCAGGCCCGCCGCTGGCACCGCCGCCGCCAGCGCCCCAGCCGGCGCCGGCGCGCCCTGGATCGGGGTGGCCCCACCCGGATTCGGGCCGCCTCCACCCGGATGGTGGCCGTGCGCGCACGGGGGGGGGGGGGGGGGGGGGGGGGCGCCGCCGCCTCTGGAGGGGCCGCCGCCCCCTGGCCCGCCGGATCTGGAGGGGCTGCCACCTCTGGAGGGGCCGCCACCACCTCTGGAGGGGCCGCATCCCCCTGGCCCGCCGCTTCTGGAAGGGCCGCCGCCTCTGGAGGGGCTGCCGCTGCCTCTGGTGGGGCCGCCGGTCCCTGGACCGCTCGACCACCCATGTTTTCGGTTCCTAGAGATGCCGCCGCCTCTTCTTTGACTCCGAAAACCGGTCCGGCTGTCGGTGGATCCCTCGTAGGTACCACCGGCAACCCCGCCACCGTTGTCACTTTCATGGCAGGTACTTCCGGGCTACGTGACTCGACCAGCCTCGACATCGACGGGAGCACCACGACTACTGTCCCGCCGATTCTGTTCCGAGTCGTTGGTGTTACTGCTGAGATCGCAACTTCTTCTTCCTACGGCACCGACACTGTGGATACCTCCGACATCGCCGCAACACTGGCGGCCTCTCGCGAGCGCGAGCGGGCACTCACTCTTGCCCTAGAGCAGGAGGTTGCCTCCGTGGCAGCGCTATCCCACCAGCTCGAGGAGAGTGCTCACCGATCAATGAGTGCTGCCCACGAGCCTCCCTCGGACGCTGGTACATACTCGACTTCACTTGTGGCCTCTCTTCATGCGCAGGCCGTAGGGATTCAGAACATACGGACACTCGTGCCGGTTGTTCTCAGGTCCGAGTCCACCTCATATGCCCGGTGGCGTGATATGGTGCTCCTCACGCTGAGGCGTTACTGCCTCGACGACCACGTCCTCCAGGACGATTCTTCAGCACTGGTGTCCTGGATCAGCATGGACAAGCTGGTCCTATCCTGGATCCTTGGCTCCTTGACAGAGGAGCTACAGGACATCGTCAGGCAGCGTGGTGGCGGCACTGCTCGACGGGCCTCGCTGGTCCTTGAGCAGCGGTTTCTAGGGAACCGCGCGACTCGAGCCCTCCACATCAGCACTCGGTTCTAGAACACCGTCCAGGGTGACCGCTCTATCTCCACCTACTGCCGGGAGATGAAGGGCAATGGCGGATGCCCTACGTGACCTTGGTGAGCCGGTCACTGATAGCGCCCTTGTTCTTCGGGTCCTTCAGAGCCTGAATGAGCGCTATTGTCACCTACGGACGTGGCTACTCCGACTAGAGCCACTACCTACCTTCGAGAAGGTATGGTCTGATTTTGAACTTGAGGAGATCTCTGCAGAAGGCTCTACTGGCTACGGATCTGCCACAGCCTTTTATGGCTCTGGCCAGTCCCCTCGTCCACCCTTACCAGCTGCCGGTGGATCACCGTCACACCACCTTCCACTCCAAGCACTCCTGCCAGTACAGGAGGTGGAAACCGCCTTCGCCGAGGAAAGAACGGCGGCCGTGGTGGGAGCAGTGCAGGCAGCACTCCCACACCCACGGCTCCGACTACTGGTGGTACCGGTGGTACCGGTTGGGGAGGCGCAACCTGGCCCACACCCTACAACCCGTGGACTGGACAGATCTACATGTGTCCCAGGCCGTCCCCGGGTTCTCAGCCTCCACGACCACCACATCCCCAGCTGGCATTTGCGGCCACCCCGGGCCACAGTGGACTAGCCTGTGGTGGGCCGCCAGCCCAGGCCTATGGTGGGCCTAGATACTCTTCTGGCGGACAGTCAACCTCGACCTACAGAGGCACTGACTATCCTGTTGGGTACTCGGAGCCGTCGGCAACTCTCCAGGAGCCACCGTCGACGTGGGATCGACAATCGCTGGCTTCTTCCTTCAGCACCATGCACCTTACTCCACCAGGTGCCGACAGGATAGTCGATTCCGGAGCGTCATACCATACCACTCCTAATCCCGGTATACTCTCTTCCACCCATCCTCCCAATCCCTCTTTTCCTTCATCTATCGTTGTTGGGAATGGGTCCGTTCTTCCGGTCACCTCAGTAGGTGATTCCGGTCTCCCGGGTTCTTTTCAGCTTAAAAACATTCTTGTCGCTCCGGATATCATTCAAAACCTGCTTTCTGTTCGCCGTTTTACCACTGACAAAATGTTTCCATTGAATTTGATCCATTTGGTTTGTCTGTGAAGGATCTTTCCACCTGGCGACCTCTTTTTCGATGTGATAGCTCGGGGCCCCTATACACACTTCGGCTTCCTACTTTCGCTGCATCACCACCGTTTGCTTTGACTACGACAACTTCATCCACCATCTAGCATCGCCAGCTTGGCCACCCTGGTGCAGATGCTATGTCGAAGTTGTTCAGTAGTTCTGTTATCTCGTGTTCTAGGGGCACACATGACTCACTATGTCATGTCTGTCAGCTTGGTCGTCATGTTAGGCTTCCTTTTCCCACTTCTATGACTCATGTTGAGCACACGTTTGATCTCATACATTGTGATTTGTGGACATCTCCCATTACCAGTGTATCGGGCTTTAATTATTACTTGGTGATCATTGATGATTTTTCTCACTTTTCCTCGACTTTTCCATTACGATTGAAGTCTGACACTTTCGCCACTCTTTTGCACTTCTTCGTTTGGATTTCTACTCAGTTTGGGTGCACCATCCGAGCTGTCCAGTGCGATAATGGACGCGAGTTTGATAACTCTGTGTTTCGTAATTTTCTCTCCGCACATGGGGTACAACTACACATGTATTGTCCGTATACCTCTCCTCAAAACGGCAAGGCAGAGCGCATGATTTGCACCACCAATGATGTCATGCGCTCCCTAATGTTCCAGACATCTATTCCAGCCCGATACTAGGTGGAGGCTCTTCATACTGACACACTTCTGATTAATCGTCTTCCCACCAAGGCGATTCGTGCCTCCACCTCCTACTTTGCTCTATATGGCACCGATCCTCTTTATGATCACCTTCGAGTTTTCGGGTGCGCTTGCTACCCTACCTTTCCGCCACTGCCCCACATAAGCTTGTGCCCCGCTCGACACGGTGTGTTTTTCTCGGGTATTCCCTTGATCATAAGGGTTACCGGTGCTTAGATCTCACTACTCACCATCTTTTGATCTCTCGGCACGTCGTCTTCGACGAGTCATCCTTTCCTTTCTCCACCACCTCTTCCGATTCCACCACAGAGCTGGACTCCCTTTTCCCACTGACCCCAAGGCTGCCTCCCAGCTGCCTTGGCCTCTTTCTTCTGTAGGTTCGACACGAGCTACACCTCAGGTGCCCCCGGCGCCGACTGCTGCACCTCGTGCGGCATCGACGCCTCCGGCGTCACCCGCTGCACTTCGTGCGGCATTGACGCCTCCGGCGTCACCCGCTGCGCCACGCGCGGCCTCGGCTTCCCCGATGTCACCTGCTGCACCTCAGGTGCCCCCGACATCACCAGCTGCACCACGTGCGGCATCGACGCCTCTGGCGTCACCTGCTGCACCATGTGCGGCATCTACGCCTACGGCGTCACCAGCTGCGCCACACGCGGCACCGACGACGACTTCTCGTTTTGCTGACCCCGCACTTGTCTACCAGCGACGAGCGCGGGGGGGGGGGGGGGGGGGAGCTCCTCCTGTTCCAGCTGCGCCACGTGAGGCCTCGAGACCCACTCTCGTCTACGCACGACGAGAGAAGGTGGTTGTACCCGAGTGACCAGTGTACAACCCCCCTCTTCTCCACAGGGATCCTGGTCACGTCCACCCGATGGTGACTCGACGTGCGTCCGGGAGTCTTTGGCCAGTTGAGCGGTTCGACGGGGCCGCTTTCTCGTCGACGACATCTCCACCGATCGATCCTTCTTCGATCTCACCCATACCTACTTCCGTGCGCAGCGCCCTCGCGGACCCTCACTGGCGCTATGGAGGAAGAGTATGAGACCCTGCTTGCCAACCGGACCTGGGACCTGGTTCCCCATCCCGGACGTGGCAATGTTGTCACGGGCAAGTGGGTGTTCACACATAAGAAGAAGGCGGATGGTACCTTGGAGAGGTACAAGGCTCGGTGGGTACTCCGAGGTTTCACTCAACGCCCTGGAGTCGACTACGACGAGACTTTCAGCCCGGTGGTAAAGCCGACGACGGTTCGTACTGTACTACCGCTGGCTCTCTCGCGTTCTTGGCCTGTCCACCAGTTGGACGTCAAGAATGCCTTTCTCCACGGTACACTGACCGAGACGGTGTACTGCAGTCAGCCGGCAGAGTTTGTGGATTCAACTCACCCAGACATGGTATGTAAGCTGAACAAATCCCTGTACGGACTGAAGCAGGCACCACGAGCCTAGTATAGACGGTTCGTCTCCTTCTTGGTCTCACAGGGGTTTGTTGAAGCTAAGTCGGACACTTCGCTATTTGTCTATTGACGGGGCAGTGACACTGCTTACCTCCTACTGTACGTCGATGACATTGTACTGACAGCGTCTAGTCCGGTTTTGCTTCAGCGAACCATTTCTGCTTTATAGCAGAAGTTCGCTATGAAGGATCTGGGCCGTCTCCACCACTTCCTGGGTATTGCGGTCGAGGACCGGCCAGACGGCCTATTCCTTCACCAGCGACAGTACTGCATAGATATCCTCCAGCGAGCGGACGTGGCTGAGTGCAAGCCGTGCTCCACTCCAGTGGATACTCAGGCGAAGCTCTCCGCTACCGACGGGACACCCGTATGTGACCCCACTTCTTACAGGATTCTTGCAGGTGCTCTTCAGTACCTCACCTTCACCAGGCCGGATATCTCATATGCGGTTCAGCAGGTGTGCCTCCACATGCATGACCCGAGGGAGCTGCACCTCACCGCTGTGAAGCGGATTCTTCGGTATCTACGAGGAACCCTCGACTACAGCCTCCTCCTTCGACGTGACACGACCTCTGAGCTGGTCGTGTACACCGACGCTGACTGGGCAGGCTGCCCGGACACACAACATTCTACTTTTGGGTACGCCGTCTTCCTGGGTGGTAACCTCATCTCCTGGTCCTCGAAGTGATAGCCCGTGGTGTCGCGCTCGAGTGCTGAGGCGGAGTATCACGCCGTGGCTGAGGCCTCCTGGCTTCAACAGCTACTTCAGGAGCTCCACACTCCCGTCGCCAGGAGCACTCTCATCTACTGCGACAACGTCAGCGCCGAGTACCTCTCCACCAACCCGGTCCAGCATCAGCGCACGAAGCATGTGGAGATCGACCTCCACTTTGTCCGTGAGCGGGTTGCACGCGGCGAGATTCGGGTACACCATGTCCCGATGACGACGCAGTTCGCCGGCATCTTCACGAAGGGCCTCCCGTCATCGCTGTTCTCCGAGTTTCGGTCCAATCTCAACATCTGCAGTGGCTAGATGTTGTGACTGCGGGGGGGTGTTAGACACTGTAATTATGTGTGTCACAGGGGCATATTAGTCATTAGTGAAGGATTAGGGTTAGGGGTAGTTTAGTCTTTTTTCCCACCTAATCCCTCTATATAATCATCCCTGCACCTCATTATTCTCAATCATCTAATACAGCCACAATTACTACTTTAATAATGACAACGATTAAGAGATTAATGAGCTGAGATGATCATAAGCACAAGATATTTCCAAGGTGGACACCTAAACTCTCAAAAAGGAAAAGGATGAAGAACGGCGTCGAAGACTCGAAGAGTAGAAATTAAGGTTTCATTTGAGTCTTTAGTAGGCTAGCTGTGTTAGAGTGAGAGTGTGTGTGTCAAGTGCATTGAGATCATAGAAGAGAGCTCAAAATGTTAGAAGTGTCGAATCCTTAGTGAAGAGTGCTAGTGAGGTAAACCCTAGTAGGCTGGACTTGTCCGGGCCAGAGGCCGGACTAGTCCAGAGTCCTACGGCTTAATCCGTTTTGGGGCGGACTAAGAGTTCCTAACTGAGTTCGGACTTGTCCGTTTAGGGACGGACTAGTCCGGTTCTATCTTGGTGAGAGTGTTTCGGGACTAAGTCCTGGTAGACCAGACTTGTCCGCCTTAGTGGCCGGACTAGTCCAGGCTAGCCAGACTTGTCCGTTTTCACCCGGACAAAGAGTTCCTGTGTGAGTTCGGGCTAGACCGTTCTGAGGCGGACTAGTCCGTATGGTTGTGAGGTGAGAGCTCCCATGGCTAAGTCTTGGTGGACTGGACTTGTCCGCCTTAGTGGCCGGACTAGTCCGGGTCCTCCAGACTTATCCGTTCTCAGCCGGACAAAGAGTTCCTGTGTGAGATCGGACTAGTTCTTTGTGAGGCGGACTAGTCCGGAGATTTTTGAACGTTTGAAATTTGAACATTGGGGAGTAGGTGGTTGTGTGATGTCAGTGGTCCTCGCAGACCGGACTAGTCCGGGGTCCTGACCGGACTAGTCCGGACTTTAGTTGGTGGCAACGGTTGGCTGTCGGGACCTCTATAAAAGGAGGTGCCCCGACTTCATTTGAAGACACCTGGAACCCTAGCGCCGCCACAGCCATCCTAGAGCCTCTCTAAGCTTTCTCTCTTGCCTACTCACCCTCTAGAACTAATTCTTGAGTGGATTTGGGTGTGTGAGGAGAGGAGAAGGAAGAACTTCGTGTTTTGGCTCTTGGAGTGATCTCGTGCACTTGGTGTGAGTCTTTGTGACCTGTGGCTTGTGAGATTCGTGAAGTTTGTGAAAGTGTTCAAGTGGGAGCCTCAGATTGTGAGCAGCCCCAAAGATATTGTAAGTTCACCCTTGAGATAGTGGAAGAACCGGGTTGGCCTTAGTGGCGACTTGGTGAGGAAAGGGTTGTTAAACCCGGTCCTTTATGGACTCCTCAACGGGGACGTAGATTCCTTAGTGGAATCGAACCTTGGCAAAAATCTCCGTGTCTCTCTTGCATTTACATTTCCTCGATCATTAAAATTACTTAGCGTTTGTTTTTATCATTTAGCTCTTCTAGTGTTTCTCATTACAATCTTGCAATCCACTGCTATATCTTGTCACACGTATCATATTAGATTGCTAGATAGTTTATCCGCATTTCGTTAAGTTAAAATCTGATGAAAAACCCATAAAAATCAAGTTTTTAGATTTTTCTAGCAGGCTGACCGGACTAGTCCACCCCTGAGCCAGACTAGTCTGGCCCTTGTGTTCTAATCTCGTTTAATTAGGTCATTTCAGGTAGTTTAGCCTATTCACCCCCTCTAGGCAACTTTTAGTAACTTCTCGGGAACGCCCGGCGATTCCTGATAAAAGCGGCATGGTGGAACTGCAGCGGTTGACCCGAGGGCTGCCGCAGTAAATACCCCGGGGCAACCCCTCGAGCACATCGCCACGACCCACCAGTCAAGAGCAGCCACGCGTCCACTACGCCGATGACGTGCTGCCGCTTCGATTGCCGAGTACGCCCATTATGCCAAGTACAAGCAACCTTTTTATCTCTCAGGTACAACCATACACCCACTACGCTAGAATCTCGCTAACACTTCGGCTTCCAAAGTGCAGGTTCAAAGCCACCACGCGGAAAAGTATGGAGGCCCCACCTGCGGGCTCGTTGCCTCCCTCGAGATGGGCCCCGGGCCACCATCGGTACCCTGCAGACCGGGTACCACCGCGTGGTGGGAAAAAGACAGCCCAATCCCCGCCTCCCTGCTGAGGCGGGCGCTAGCGTAGCCATGTGTCCTTGGCCCCGAGGTCAGCCCCGGGGCTGCCACGTGCACTTGGGCTCCGAAGCCTACACGTGCCCTTGGCCCCGGTCAGAGCCTCCCCGCTGAGGTGAGGTCCGAGGCTGCCACGTGTCGGTGGGCTCTGAACCTCCTCCGTGCTAAGGAGGGCTCTGGAGCCTACACGTGCCCTTGGCTCCGGTCCAAGCCTCCCCGCTTAGGTGAGGTCCGGAGCTGCCACGTGTACATGAGCTCTGAACCTCCTCCCTGTTGAGGAGGGCTCCGGAGCCGACACGTGCCCTTAGCCCCGGACCAAGCCTTCCCGCTAAGGTGAGGTCCGGAGCTGCCACGTGTATGAGGGCTCTGAATTTCCCCGCCGAGGAGGGCTTCGGATCCGACACGTGCCCTTGGCCCCAGACCAAGCCTCCCCGCTGAGGTGAGATCCGGAGCTGCCACGTGTACCTGGGCTCCGAATCTCCTCCCCGCTGAGGAGGGCTCTGAAGCCGACACGTGCCCTTGGCCCCGGACCAAGCCTCCCCGCTGAGGTGAGGTCCAGAGCTGCCACGTGTACCCGGGCTCCGATTCTCTTACTTGCTAAGGAGGGCTTCGGAGCCGCCACATGTCCCACGATCCGTCATGGGCCGTGGGTGCGTTGTCAGACCTTGCATTCAAGGCTCGCGCCTTCCCCAGAAGCATGGCGCACAATGCACGCCTCCGTCCTCCGCCCGTTCGCCATTATGGTGACAAGACATGGCGGCGAGGCGTGACAACGGCACAATGCTGCTCTACGGCACAGTGCCGTCCTGCAGAGTGAGGTGATGCGGCGACAAGACGGTGTCATCATCATCACCTGCAGCATGGTCAGAGGTGTTCAGCGCGCCAGGCGGCGGGTCTTAACTCCCCCGCCAACCACTCTACTCAGGATGTAAACCCCAAATCGTGTATAGTGTTAGTAGTTGAATTCTTACTCTCATTGGAAGAGAGGATGACACTAGGAGTGGGGGCAATTTTCTTGTCTATTTCTCACACAATGCCATACCAACCCAAGGGGTTGAGGCTACATATTTATAACTGCTATGGCAGCCAAGAATATGCCACAAAGATGCTAGTCTAAGATGCTTAGATGCTGTCCTAATATGCTGTCCTTGGCTGACACTAAGATGCTGTCCTAGTGTCCTTAATATGCAGTCCTAGTGTCCTTAGATGCTGACCTAATTGGGGCCACAAAGACCAAACGACTAGGGTACAGCAAGGACCAAGGACTAAAGTGCAACAAACTAAAGGACTAGGGTACAAGGGACTAGGGGACCAAAGACCAATGACTACAAGACTTATTCCAGCATTCTCCCCCTAAGTCTTGTACGTCGTCTTCTGAGAGGGTTGGACCATCCCGATCTTGGTGCGAAGTTCAATGAACTTGAGCCTCCCAAGGGGCTTCCTGAGCAGGTCCGGAAGCTGGTCATTGGTGTTGATGTAGTTCGCCTTGATGCTCCCTTCCTCCAAGTATTTGCGGATGAAGTGGTACCTCACCCGGATGTGCTTGCTCCGTTCATGGAAAACGGGATTCTTTGCCAGGGCCAGAGCGGACACGTTGTCCACCCTGAGTTCAACCGCTCCAGTGTCTCTGCTGAGGAGATCACTAAGCAGCCGACTAAGCCAGAGCGCCTGAGTCGAAGCGATGGAGGCCGCTATGTACTCGGCCTCGCAGCTGGACAGGGCCACCACGTGCTGCTTGACCGACTGCCAGCTAACGAGGCACTTGCCGAAGAAGAAGAGGATCACGCTCGTGCTCTTGCTTGTGTCGATGTCGCCGGCGTGGTCGCTATCGCTGTACCTGACAAGGTATGCCTCCCCAGGACACCTTGGGTAGTGGAGGCCGTGATCGAGAGTCCCCGCAACATAGCGGATGATCCTCTTCACAGCCTGCTGGTGATCCGTCGTCGGTCATTGCAGGAACCGACTAACGTAGCCGATGGAGAATGCCAAGTCCAACCGTGTGTGGGTGAGGTAGCGAAGGCTCCCCACAAGACGCCGGTACTGCGTAGCGTCCACCTCCTCCGCCGTGCTGTCGCGGTTCAGCTTCAGCCTCTCCTCCATCGGAGTGAGAGCTGGGTTGCAGTTTGTGAGCCCAGCTAGCTCAACAATGTGCTTGGCGTAGGCAGTCTGTCAAAGTGTGATCCCGGAGTTGGCCTGGAAGGTGGCTTTCATCTCTTCCTTGAACACTGCCACCTCCGCATCCTTGGTGCCGGTGATCACCAAGTCGTCGACGTAGACACCCACCAGTAGGGTGTTTCCTCCATTGCCCCGCCGGTAGATGGCCGCCGCGTGCGGCATTGCCCAAAGCCCATCCTCTTGAGCATGGGATCCAACTTGGCATTCCACGCCCTTGGTGCCTGAGGCAAGCCATAGAGGGCCTTGCGCAGGCGCAACACCTTGCCCTCCTTGCCAGGGACCACAAACCCCGGCGGCTGGTGTACATAGACCTCCTCCTTCAAGTCACCGTTGAGGAACGCCGACTTGACATCCATGTGCTGGACACGCCAGCCTTCTTGGGCAGCGAGTGCAAGAAGGAGTCGCACGGATTCCATCCGTGCCACGGGGGCAAAAGCATCGTCGAAGTCGATCCCCTCCTGTTGCACGAAGCCGCGTGCCACCAAGCGAGCCTTGTGCTTGACGATGGCGCCGGCTTCATCCCTCTTCAACTTGAACACCCACTTAAGGGTGATCGAACGGTGACCGCGAGGGAGATCAGCAAGCTCCCAAGTGCGGTTCGTCTCAACCGCGTCCATCTCCGACTGCATCGCAGCACGCCATGTCGCGTGTTTCTCGGCCTCCACAAAAGACCGAGGCTCGCCATCCTCGCACGCAAGGTGCAACTGCGCCTCTAGATCTTGATCATCCAGATCGTGAGGGGCCAGTCCCGACACCGGCAGGTTGCCGAGAATGTTCTCCATCTTGCGATACCGCAACTGCTTGCCGTCGTAGCACCCGTCGAGGCGCTCCTCGTCGTGGGAGAGCGGAGTAACAAACTCCACTGGGTCGTGCTCGACACGAGCTGGGGACGGAGTGGGCGTGCCCGGAGGAGTGGTTGTCGGTGCTGGAGTGCGTGGGGTCGCCGGCTGAGGTAGAGGTGGACGGTTGGGGGCTGGGGTAGACAAGCTCGGTGGAGAAGAGTTGCCTACTCCCCCAACTCCCTTGAAGTGGACGTAGTCGATGATGAAGTTGTCATGCGTCGAGGTCGAACCGTCGTCCACCGCCCTGTCCCATGCCCATCCTCGCCCTTCGTTGAACACAACGTCGCGCGTCATGCGCACACGCTGTGTCTCTGGGTCGAGAATGCGGTAGGCCTTCGAGCCCTCCGCGTAGCCGATGAACACCCACGGAGTGCTCCTGTCGTCGAGCTTGCTGATGTGGCCAAGCTCCTTGGCAAACGCGAGGCAGCCGAAGACCCGTAGATGAGAGACCGCCGGCTTGCGCCCATTCCAAGCCTCGTACGGCGTCCTGCCGTTGAGAGCCTTGGTGGGCGAGCGGTTGAGGATGTAGACAACCGTCACCACCGCCTCTCCCCAGAAGATAGCCGACATTCCCCTCTGCTTGAGGAGGGCACGAGTCATCCCCACAAACGTCTGGTTGCGCCGTTCGACGACGCCGTTCTGCTGCGGGCTGTAGGGCGCGGAGTAGTGGCGCTGAACACCCTCATCCGCGCAATACGACGCGAATTCAGCCGCCGTATATTCGCCGCCGTTGTCGGTGCGCAGCACACGCAGCTTGCGGCCACACTCCGCCTCCGCAATGGCCTGCGCGCCCCTGATGGCGTTCGCAGCCTCTCCCTTGCTGCCAAGGACCACGACCCACATGTAGCAGGAGAGGTCGTCGACGAGCAGCAGGAAGTAGCGTCGTCCTCCTGGTGTAGCTGGTGTCACCGGGCCACACAAGTCCCCGTGAACGAGCTCGAGCCGTTCCTTAGCTCGAAAGCTCGACTGTTGGGGAAAAGGAAGCCGCCTCTGCTTCGTCAATACGCAGACGTCGCAGAGCTGCTCCATGTGGTCAAGGCATGGCATGCCTCGCACCATCTCCTTGGCACTGAGCTGCTTTAGGGCCTCGAAGTGAAGATGCCCAAAGCGCTCGTGCCACTGCCATGCCTCGTCGTCCCGACGAGTGGCAAGGCAGACAGGCTGTGCTACCTGCACGTGAAGGACATAGAGTCGATTGGTGCCTCTAGTTACCTTGGCAAGAAGGCGACGATGGCGATCCCAAATCCTCATGACTCCGTCCTTAATCTCCACGTGCGAACTGTTCTCATCCAGCTGTCCCAGGCTGATGATGGAGTTTCTCAACGCGGGGATGTAGTAGACTCCGACGAGCAGCATGTGCTCACCAGACTCTGCGGTGAGGATGACGGAGCCGACACCCTTGATCTCCATGCCGGAGGCGTCACCAAACTTGACAGAGCCTCAGACATTGGAGTCAAGCTCAACGAAGAACTCCCGTCGACCGGTCATGTGATGGGTGGCGCCGGTGTCGAGGCACCACCCGTCAGTCTTGTCGTTGCTGGAGCCGTCGCCGAGGAAAGCGTGTGCTTTTGGCTCATCAAGATGAAGCAGTGCCGCTGCGGTCGATGCCACTAGAGGTGGCTTGATGCTTCCGTGTGCCAGAAGCAAAGCTGGCTCCTCCTCTACCTGTGCCACATGGGCCTCCTTCTCCACTTGTGCCACGTGGGCCTGGCCACGTCGTGGCTGTCGACACTTCCTGGCCCAATGACCAAGCTTGCCACAGTTGTGGCAGGTGTCGTCTCGTGTTGGCTTGTGGTTACCGACGGTGCCGCCCTGGGCGCCTCCGCGGGCGCCTCCCTCGATACGTCTGCGTGCCCCGACCTGGGTACCTCCGCGCCCCTTGCGCGACTTGCCGCGCTTGCGGCCGCCTGTCGAGGAAGAGGACCCCCCTTCTTCCGGTCACCCTTGCCAGCCTCCCACTGCTCGCGAGTGAGATGAAGCTTCCCGCCAATGGTGATAGGCCCCGAGAGAGGTTGTGGTTCGTCGCTGTCGACGACCTTGAGGCGACCTATCGCCTCTTCGATCGACATCGTGGAGAGGTCCAGCAGAGACTCGATCGAGCGAGCGATCTGCTTGTACTTCTCGGGGATGCACCGAAGGAGCTTCTCGACAGCTCTCTCTTCGTTGTAGGTGTCGTCGCCGAACTGCACCAACTTCTGCAACAAAGTGTTGAGACGGAGAGCAAAGTCATCAACGTCCTCACCTGGCTTAAAGGCCAGGTTCTCCCACTCCTTGCGAAGCACCTGCAGTGTGGACTTGCGGGCGCGGTCGCTGCCGATGCATGCCGCAGCGATGGCATCCCATGCCTCCTTAGCAGTCCGCTTCTTGGAAAGCGAGAACTGCATCTCGGGCGGGACTGCAGCAATGAGGGCATCCAACGCCCATCGATCCTCGTAGTAGTAGACGTCGCCGTACTGAACTGCTTCCCACATGTGTCGCACCTAGAGCCGTACCCTCATCACCGCGGCCCACTCGACGTAGTTGGTCTTGGTGAGGGTAGGCCACCCACCGCCGGGACCGACGTCCCTGACAATGGCCTGGACCCCGTGGTGTCCATGGTACCTGTCCGGGGAGGGAGAACCGCACCGCCTGTAATGGCCGCGTTCTCCGTTGATCCAGCCGCCGCCGCCGGGAGCGCCACCGGCGCGTCCTCGCCCGTCTGGGCTGCGGCTGTCGCGCCCATGGGGGCACGCGGCTGCTCGCTGCACCTCTCGTGCTCGCGCCGCCTCCCTCACCGGCCTGAGCTCATCGTCGACGCCGCCGTCGACAGAGCTGCTGGAGCTACTGCCGCGCAGAGCCTCCAGCTCCGCTGCCGCCGCACGCGCTACAGCCGCCGCCGCCGCTGCTTCCACTTCCGCCCTTGCTGCTGCTAGTTCCGCCGCCGCCAACCTTGCCGCCATTGCCGCCGTCGCCGCAGTCTCTGCCGCCGCTCGCTCGCGCTCCTCTGCCGCGGCGACCTCCGTCTGCCGCGCGCTCGAGGCGACCGAGCGCTGAGACTGTCCGTCGGACATGGCGCACTAGTGGGGAAGGGCTGTTATGTGTGGAAGACAAGCTTCTGCTCGTCTGTGCAGGAGAGGAAGGATCTGGAACAGCCGGTGTTCCTGCTGCCGGTTGCGGACAGAGAGAGGTGCGGGAAGGGGATGAGCAGGAGATGTTTAAGCTGCAGGATAGAACGGCTTGAATTCTTACTCTCATTGGAAGAGAGGATGACACTAGGAGTTGGGGCAATTTTCTTGTCTATTTCTCACACAATGCCATACCAACCCAAGGGGTTGAGGCTACATATTTATAGCTGCCATGGCAGCCAAGCATATGCCACAAAGATGCTAGTCTAAGATGCTTAGATGCTGTCCTAATATGCTGTCCTTGGCTGACACTAAGATGCTGTCCTAGTGTCCTTAATATGCTGTCCTAGTGTCCTTAGATGCTGTCCAAATTGGGGCCACAAAGACCAAAGGACTAGGGTACAGCAAGGACCAAGGACCAAGGACTAAAGTGCAACAAACTAAAGGACTTGGGTACAAGGGACTAGGGGACCAAAGACCAAGGACTACAAGACTTATTCCAGCATATAGGATTTGGACAGCCTTGGGGCCACCTGTCGTGCCCCAAGCCGCATTGTAACCACCCCAGCCTTGGACTATAAAAGGACCGAGGTGTCCACCCGACAAGGGGTTGGTTCCCACATATTAGCAACCCTAGCAACATACGCGTAAGCAATACAACAAACACTCCCGTGGATGTAGGGTATTACGCTCCGGCGGCCCGAATCACGTAAATACTGGTCTTCACCCGCTCTCTCGAGTTGGATCGCTCTAGGTACGTCAAGCCTCTCCAATCAAAGAACCTCCGCGGACTGCTCCAGTAACGGACCGGGGGCAGTGTCGAAGCAAAGACTCCGACAGTCTATAATACAAATATCTAGCCTATTAAATATACTCTAACAGTACCAACCAGCTCAGTTGAGCATCGGGCTCTTTCATTTGCTTCTGTACCTTAAGTCCTCAACAACACATAGGCATCCTCATATGCCACTACATTAATTTCTCTAACAAGTTGCAAGTTGGGAAAACATATCACTTTGCTTCCTTGAATATGTTATCTTTGTACCATGTCGACATTTTGCTTACCTAATTCAAATGCACAGATTCTAATTTCCATGTGGTAGTATTCATATAGCTTGGTTGATGAAGATAACTGCTGAAAGTTTACAACTATACTTGGTTCCTTTTGATAGTGAACAGCAGGATGATACTCTTTTTTTTTCTAATACAATGATGCTTGGTTCTTTCCAGAAGAGATAGTACCTGAACACCTCGAAGTGAGTTACGATGGAGATGATTGTATCTGAGTTCACAAAGCAAGTTATCAGCTCACTTGTCCATTTAGCCACTAATGAAATGACCAATGTTCTGTGCGTCAAAAATGAGATCAACAGACTAGCCGGAAAGCTACGGAGTATGGAAGCTATCATTAGCGATGCAGAGAAGACAGTGAAGCAATATGAAACCACTAAAGTTTGGCTCAACAAATTGAAAGAAATCACTTACGAAGCAGAAAAAAATAATTGACCACTGTAGAAATGAAAAGGAGAGGCTCCAAACATCACAACTACAGGTCTGGTGATATATATTCTTTATGTTACAGAGGTGCTAAGCTATCAAAATATTTTCTACGAGACTTCAACAGACTACCTTTATTTGTTTGTCGGAATTCTCTCAACTCTATGGATGTTAGAGAGAGTAATACTGCATGCAAAGTAGAAGTTTAGAGCAAGTCCAATGTAGTTGTTATTCCCTTTGCTATCCTATATTTTAGCAAAAAAACGAAGAAAAATGGTCTCCAACCGAGTTGTTACTTCATTTGCTACTTTTATCGGTTTGCTATCCAACTGCTTCCATGTGTTACAAGTAGCAAATCGTCTTCGATTGCTATTCATCTCCCACTCACCCGCTGCAACAATCTGGATGTGGCTTGAATTTCAAATTGGTTACCAGATATCAATAAAATATCAAAGAGTGGGATATAGGATACCAATTTTAGCAAATCGGTTGGAGTGTGATGTGAAATGGATTGCTAAATCTGGATAGAGCATTTGCTATTCAGGAGAATAGCAAACCAAAACAGCAACTCAAGTTGGAGTTGCTCTTAGAACACTACTAAATTGATTTATCACAAGCCTGCTGCTTGGAGGATGTGTGGACATATTATTTGTGTACTAACTAGTTTTTTTTTCTTTCAAAAAATACATTTGTGCACTGCTAGTGTCTACTCGCAGAAGGAAGAATTAATTGAGCTGTTCCAACCGTCGTGTATGCAAGTCAACTGATTCTTGGCTTTACTGTAGGCCAAGTATGTAAGAGTGCACGCTAATACCATACTATATTAAATAAGCTAAGCAATGGCGATATTGATGAGTATATTTGCCACAGGATCAAGGTAGGGTGGATGAAATGGCGACAAGCCTCTGGAATCCTATGTGATAGGAAGGTCTCACAAAATCTAAAAGGGAAGTTCTATAGGACGGTGATTAGACCCGCGATGCTATATGAGGCGGAATGTTGACCAACTAAACGGTAACATGTCCAACAAATAAGCGTCGCGGAGATGTGCATGCTATGGTGGATGTGCGGGCACATGAGAAGAGACCGAATAAGGAATGAGGCGATTCGTGATAGGGTAGGGGTGGCGCCAATTGAAGAGAAGTTAGTCCAACATCGACTAAGGTGGTTTGGACATATCCAACGGAGACCTCCAGAAGCAACGGTTAACAGTGGGATTTTAAGAGGTAGAGAAAATATTAGGAGGGGTAGAGGACGACTAAGGTTGACCTGGGAGGAGGCGGTAAAACGAGATTTAAGAGATTAGAATGTATCAAGAGACTTAGTTCATGATAAGACCGCATGGAAAGTAGCAATTCATGTGTCAGAATCTTAGTCTTTTTTTATTTTTTCTTGTTACTCTTATATCTCTTCCTCTCTTTTACTTCATTGAATATATATATATATATATATATATATATATATGTGTGTGTGTGTGTGTGTGTGTGTGTGTGTGTGTGTGTGTGTGTGTGTGTGTGATGTAATTATTGGGTTTCATGTCTAGCCGACCCCAACATGCATGGGATAAGGGCTTGGTTGTTGTTGTTGTATAATTTCTGTATTATAGACATAACTTGGTCATGTGGCCTGGGCCGTCTCCGGGTCTACTTGGGCCACCCCCTGGCCTTCCCTCTCCATGTCAGCCACATCCTTAGCCGGCGTACGTTGCCCATCCGGGCTATGGCGGGTTCGCCTACCCTGCTACTACACCGACTCAGGCCACAGACTACCCTGCTGGGTACTCGGAGCCGTCTGCACCACGCCAGGAGCCGCCCCTGGGGTGGGGACCGCCAGTCGCTGGCGTCCTCGTTCAGCACTATGCACCTCACACCACCTACTGCAGACTGGGTGGCTGACTCCGGAGCTTCGTACCATACTACACCCAATGCTGGTATTCTTTCTTCTACCCACCCCCACATCCCTCTTTTCCTTCATCTATCATTTTTGGGAATGGGTCTGTTCTTCCGGTCACCTCAGTAGGTGACTCAAGATCCTCGGGTTCTTTTCAGCTTAACAATATCCTTGTCGCCCTAGATATTATTCAGAATTTGCTTTCTGTTCGTCGGTTTACCACTGATAATCGTGTTTCTGTTGAATTTGATCCTCTTGGTTTATCTGTGAAGGACCTTTCCACCCGGCGTCTTCTTCTTAGATGTTATAGTTCGGGGCCCCTGTACACGCTTCGACTTCCTGCTTCCGCTGCATCTCCGACTTTTGCTCTGGCTACGACGGCTTCGTCCACTACTTGGCACCACCGGCTTGGTCATCCTGGTGTTGATGCTATGTCTAAGCTGTCTAGTAGTTCAGTTATCTCGTGTACTAGGGGCACACATGAGTCTTTATGTCATGCTTGTCAGCTTGGTCGCCATGTTAGGCTTCCGTTTCTTACATCAGTGACTCATGTTGAGCATAGTTTTTGTGACACCCTCATCTCGGGTGTCAGCATGTGTTCATGCTTTATGAAGAGGAAACATTTTAAGAAAAGTAGGAACAGAGAAAAATATCAAAAGGATAGCCAATAAGAGTCGAATCCAGCTCTCAGAAAGCGCCGAAGACCACTTACCGCGGCCGCTGGCCACGTGGCGTGTTCGGAGCTCGTCCCTGCGAGGTGGGGAGAGGTCCGCCGCTAAAATAACTACGTGGCAGGTTCGGGACTCATCTCCGCAAAAGGGGAGAGGTCCGACCCTGGGGGACACGTGTTGCCCTCAGAGCTTTCTTCTGCGGAAGAAGCAAAGGCGTTTCCGCAGGACACATGTCACCTGCGGAGCTAGTCATCACGGAAATCAGAGGACCGGTCTTACGGGATACGTGTCGATCTCGGAGCTCACCTCCAAGAGGTCCGGTTCCCTCGGACACGTGTCGCCACCGGAGCTTATCTCCGGGCGGTCTGTCGCTGCTGGACACGTGTCGACCTCGGGGCATGTCCCTGAAGAAAGAAGAGAGGAAAGACCGGCGCCAACACGTGGCGTGCGCGGAGCTCATCTCCAAAGGAGGGGGGAGGTCTCGCTCGTTGACACACGGCACGACCGGAGCTCGTCTCTGCGGAGAAGGAGATACCAGGCCCCGAAGGACACGTGGAGCCTCCGGAACTCATCGCCGCGAAGGTAACAAGTTCTGGAGCGGCTGTTACGCGTAAGAATACCGGTACGTAAAGGAAACCGACCTGAATTCCACAATGTTACCGCACCAAATCAACTAAAGATAAGATGATAGGATCCAACGACGATCTGAATAAGACTCTTATTCGGGATACAATCAGATTAGGACTCTTCTCTTCCCGATTATAAATAGAACCCAGAACCTTTGGCCGAAACCACAAACTTCTTTTCCAACTCCCGAGCCGGCGACTTAGAGCCCTAGCCCTAACTCGCCGAGTAAACCGTCACCGAAGCGCAACAAGGGAGATCATCGGAGGAGAACCGAGCAGTCTGAGGAGGACCTCGAAAACCAAGAAGGGCGTAAGGTAGGACTCCGACACCACCTTACGGCATCGTTGTATTCTCCTTGCATATGTTCTTTGATTCCTTCTAGAAGCCTTCTCGTGGATAGATCACTTGATGATCAGGTTGATCTAAAGACAAGATCATCACCACATCCACCTTTGATCCGAATGCCTCCGTCCATGCAAGCCATGCAAGAACACGTACAGACCAATCTAATAAAATTAATCATAGGATAGCATGCATGTGCATCATCGCATCTAGTTTAAGGTTTGTGCATGATATTGATTGATGTGAATCTTGTATGCACGTGATCCTACCTAGCAGAACAAGCTCGGGGAGCTGTCTACAACGAACCACAGCAACAAGGTTTTGGGATTCAAGAACAACCGGAACCGCATGAACAAGGCAAGTGCTCCTTGACCATGTTGATCCTATGTTTTGGGTAAAACTATTTTGTTTTGCGAAAAGGTGTGTGTGCTGAGTCAAACATGATGGGAAACCTTTTTTATAGGAGTTTACTAGTTTTGGTTGAAACACCCTTGTCACCTGGGAAGTTTATGAGTCGGGTATGGTTTTTGCTTTATGCTTCGCTGAGTCTATGGGATTGGGAAGCGAGATAGATGTGTCTAGCTAACTGCACTCATAATGATAATGAGAAACTGATGATGTTAATAAACATGGATCGGAGGGAGATCTAGGCAAGACTGGGTTTGTGAATGAGGTAGCGTGAGACGGTGGTTTACTTGCCATAGATCTAAGGACCGGTTCATGCATGCACATGCCAGGATAACAGTGCCACCACAAGGCCAAGTATGGGTGCGGCTTAGCTGAGTAATTAGGTAAGTTGCTAGAGTGTTATGGACTATGGAAGGCGAGGGGAATGGGAGTCGAGTGAGGAATGCCCTAGGAACTGCAGGGCACAAGAGGGGGCCCGTGGGTGGGAGAATTGGGGATTCTAGCCTGCCGGTGAAACCTTAGTGAGTCCATACATCTAGTAACCCCTTTGTAAAGGCTATTTTGTGATCTCTTGACCATACACCGACGGTTGTGTGTTGGTATAATGGAGGTTCTGCAGTCGTCGACGGGTGACGAAATCACAATTTTGTGGGTAAAGAGGTGCAAACTCTGCAGAGTTATTAAAACTATCATGATAGCTGAGCTTACGGACACAAGCACCTGGCTAAACTGCCATGATTAGTTGGGATGGATATTGGGAAGGTTCTTGGTTATGATTAATGAGTTTGTTTATGGTTTGGTTGTTGGGACTGTTGAGTCCGGGTGATGAGATGGTTGCATGACTGTTGAGTCGTGACATAAGATTGGTCTCGGTACGAGAAGGAGTTGTTTTATGAGATGGGATAGTAGCGAATACGGGAAGGTATTCGTGAGATGGTAGCGAATACGAGGAGGTATTCGTGAGTGTGAATAAAGGTTGGTTAATGTTTGGATGGAACATGGAAAGGGATGAAGGTATGTTGGTAATTTAATTCATGTTGGGATTACATTCATCTAAAGTTAAGTTGTTGTTTTATCATGGTTTTATAAATTTGCTTTTCTGCAAATAAGCCATTTTATACCTACCTTGTTTATGAGCTGCATATCATGTGTTTTCTCGCACTTGCTGAGTACATCATTGTACTCAAACTTGCATTATTATTTCATCATCAGCAGCAGGAGAAGCCTACTATGAAGACCAAGTGGAGCATTACGGCGTGTGATCTGTTCTCAACCTTGCCTGTGGAGGGAGTAGAGATGTAGCCACTTCTGCTTAGATTTACTTTCGCATTAGCTAAATTGCTTCCGCTTTAGAATAAAGACTTCCGCTGCATAGAGATAAGACTTCCACTGTGAGCATGAGTCCGAGACTCATGAGATATTGTAATAAACTCTGTTAATCGTGGTAATATATATTCTGAATTCAGTTTGTGGATCATATGTGTATGTGTGGAGAACATCCTGGGCACACATATGCATTAGTTCTCGGTTCCGTGGTTTTCCACAGAATTGAGGGCGTCACAGCGACTCAGGCTGTGCCTCGCACAGCCCCGACGTTGCGGTTCACTGATCCTGCTCTCGTCTACCAGAGACGAGCGTGGGTTGGTGCCTAGACCCCTGTGGCTCCGCCATTCCTGGGGCTCCCAGCTGCGCCACGTGTGACCCCGGCGTCTCCGACCTCGACTGTCGCGCCATGCGCGGCCCCGACGTCTTTGACTCCTCCAGCCGCGTCACACGCGGCCCCGGTGTCTCCGACCTTGACCACTGCATCACACGCGGCCCCGGCGTCTCCGACCTCATGCGCGGCCCCGACGTCTTCGACCTCGACCACCGCGCCATGCGTGGCCCCGATGTCTTCGACCCCGACCACCGCGCCACGCGCGGCCCCGGTGTCTCCGACCTCGACCACCGTGCCACGCGCGGCCCCAGCGTCTTCAACACCCTCCGACCCCGACCACCGCGCCACGCGTGGCCCCGGCATCTCCGACCTCTCCGACGTCACGCACTGTGCCACGTGCGGCCACGGTCCCACGGTTTGCCGACCCGGCTCTTGTCTACCAGCAACGAGAGCGAGTTGGTGACTCCACTCCTGCTCGCCTCGAGCCCCCGGTGTACCACCCGCCTTTGCTCCACCGGGACCCAGGGCACGTTCACCCGATGGTGACTTGACGTGCAGCTGGGGTCCTTCGGACTGCGCAGCACTTCTCCGGGGTCGCCCTCTCTTCGACGACGCCTGCACCGTCTGCATCCTCTTCGGTATCACCTATACCGACTTCCGTTCGTAGCGCCCTTGCCGATCCTCACTGGCGCCGCACTATGGAGGAAGAGTATGCGACCCTACTTGCCAACCGGACTTGGGACCTTGTTCCTCGTCCACCTAGTGGCAACATTTTCACCGGCAAGTGGGTCTTCACGCATAAGAAAAAGGCCGATGGATCCCTGGAGAGATATAAGGCTCGATGGGTACTTCGGGGCTTCACCCAGCGTCCTGGAGTGGACTACGACGAGACTTTCAGCCCGGTGGTTAAGCCAGCGACGGTTCATACCGTTCTGTCATTGGCTCTCTCGCGTTCTTGGCCAGTCCACCAGTTGGACGTCAAGAATGCCTTCCTCCACGGTACTCTGACGGAGATGGTGTACTGCTGTCAACCAACAGGATTTGTTGACTCAGCTCGACCAGCCATGGTATGCAAGCTGAACAAGTCCTTGTACGGTTTGAAGCCGGCACCTCGAGCCTGGTACAGCAGGTTCGCCTCCTTCTTGGTCTCCTTGGGCTTCGTTGAAGCTAAGTCGGACACGTCACTGTTTGTCTATCGACGGGAAGGTGACACTGCTTACCTTCTTCTGTACGTTGATGACATTGTGCTAACGTCGTCCAGTCTGGCTTTCCTTCAGCTTACTATCTCTGCCCTCCAGCAGGATTTCGCTATGAAGGACTTGGGTCGACTTCACCACTTTCTAGGGATTGCAGTCGAGGACAGACCATGTGGCCTGTTTCTTCACCAGCGGCAGTATTGTCTGGACATCCTCGAGCGCGCGGGCATGGCTGAGTGTAAGCCGTGCTCCACGCCGGTGGATACCTAGGCAAAGGTCTCCTCTGCCGATGGGACACCTGTCAGTGACCCAACTGCCTACAGGAGTCTTGCAGGTGCGCTCCAGTATCTCACCTTCACCAGGCCGGACATCTCCTACGCGGTTCAGCAGGTGTGCCTAGCATGACCCGCGGGAGCCACACCTCACCGCTGTGAAGCGGATTCTTCGGTACCTGCGCGGCTCCCTCGACTACGGCCTTCTACTTCGACGTGACTCGCCCTCTGAGTTGGTTTTCTACACCGACGCTGACTGGGCGGGATGCCCAGACACTCGCCGTTCCACCTCTGGTTACGCTGTTTTCCTAGGGGGGAACCTTGTGTCCTGGTCCTCGAAGCGGCAGCCCGTGGTCTCGCGCTCGAGTGCTGAGGCAGAGTATCGCGCTGTGTCTAACGGCGTGGCTGAGGCTTCTTGGCTTCAGCAGCTACTTCAGGAGCTTCACTCCCCCGTCGCCCGGAGCACGTTGGTCTACTGTGATAATGTCAGCGCCGTCTACCTCTCCACCAACCCCGTCCAGCATCAGCGCACGAAGCATGTGGAGATTGATCTCTATTTTGTTCGTGAGCGGGTTGCACGTGGCGAGGTCCGGGTTCTCCACGTCCCGACGATGTCGCAGTTCGCCGACATCTTCACAAAGGGCCTCCCGCCGACGTTGTTTTCTGAGTTCGGTCCAGTCTCAACATCTGCTGTGGCTAGATGTTGGGACTGCGGGGGGGGGGGGTGTTGGACTTTATTAGTACTTTGGGCTAGGCCCAACAGCCCAGCTAGGCCCAACAGCCCACTATTGTATCTATATATGTGTACTCTCTCCCCTATGCGGCTAATCAAGTCATTATTTTTGCTATTAGTAGACACCATGAAGTAGTTAATGCACTTCTTTGCTCGTTCGTATCCAAGAGAGTAAATTTCTGAACCTGCATCTTTCATTTCATCAGCACATTTCAGACTATCCGGCAATTATGCTGAGAAATGAATATTTTCTTCCCTGTACAGGAATGTAACCCGTCATCAGTTTTTAAGTGCTGCAGTGATGTTGGTATTGACTATAAAATTGCAAATGATATACGTGAACTGAATCAGAAACTGGATGACATTTAATTGGAGAGTGACATTAAATCCCGTGGCTGAAGATCAAGCAAAGCTGGATCGTGACGTTGGTCCAGATCTGGATCTTGATATTGTGGGCAAAGAGATGGAAAATGGCTCTGACAGTCTCATTGAACAACTAAAGAGAGAAGACATTCCTAATTGTCATTTGTTTGCTATTATAGGAACAATTGGAGTAGGCAAGAGTACTCTTGCTAGGAAGGTATACCACAAGGCAGGAGCTATGTTTGACACCAGGGTATGGGTTCATTTCTCCAAAGACTTGCGCGGTCTAGCAATGTGGTCAGGTGATAGGTTCAGTGAAGGAGAGACTGCAGGACAACAAGTACAGCTGCGTGCATGGTTACAAGGTAATAAGTTTCTGCTGGTCATTGATGATGCGAGGAAGAATGTTTGGGATAGGCTGCTAGAGATTCAAGCACAACATGGCAAACCTGGCAGCAGAGTCCTTCTAACAACCCGGGATGAGCGTGTTGCGAGGAAGATGGGGGGCTATTCATCTTCACCGTGTGATGAGGGCTTCGCACAAGGGCTTTCCTTGATGAGAGCACTGGAGACATGCAAGACATCGGGAGGCGAATTGTACAAAAGTGCATGTCACACCCGGTTTTCTATAAGGAACAGCCGAGCGCATTCTCACATGTATGCCAGGATCAGTTGACTCATACATGTGCCGACAAGAGTGTAATATCATTATATTACAAGCCAAGTTCAATGTACAACATAATATTACATCGTAAGATATAAAATACTAAATAAGAGTATTAGTACACTAATAACACAACAGCGGAAGACTCTAGCGTGGTGCTCCAATTCCATAGGTGTTGCCCGGGGCTTCCGCCAACCTAGAACAACTCCTCGGGATCGAAATCCTCCTCATCAAAGTCTATATCTTCATTTGCACCTAAGCAGCATATGATATCCAACAAAAGCAAGTTTGAGTACCAAAGGTACACAGCAAGTGTAGGAAAGAATGTTATGAAGGCTAATAGCAAGGAAGGCTAACATGGTTAAGCACTATGCATTAAACCTAAGCCTTAGCTTTGATTAGCAATCTATCTTACTAAGTGATAATTCCACCATCATTATAATTAAGTCATTAATGTTAGGTTACACCATCCAACAACCTCTTTCAACTTACATCCATGTTTCTCTAATCATGGACAAGTCCAAGCCGCTCTTGACCGTGAGCACGACTGTCATGACAGTTTGGTTCTCTGTAGAGATTGTACCACTTTACCCACAAGTAGTGATTTCATCCCCTGTTGCCAGGTGGACTAAGAAACCTCCCTGATATCTGTGGTTGCAAGCCACATTACACACTTCCTTTGGTGTGCGATCAGGAGATCACTACAGGGCCTTTACAAAGGGTCTACCGGCAACCAGCCCACTGAGGTTTCACCGCTGCAGTTCCTGGGAGTAAACCCTCCCCTTCTATCACACCCGGTTTCTCCGAAGAACAACCGAGTGAATATCACATGTATGCCACGATCATTTTCTCATACATGTGATGACAAATAGTGAAGCATCATTTATTACAAGCCAGGTGTCGAATATAAATAAGTCTTACATAACATCTGTCTCGATGGACGATAATAAGTTCATAACATGTAAATAAAATAGCAGCGAAATATTATTCTTGTGGGCTCCGTCACAGGCGTTGCCCGGGTAACTCCATGAACCTAGAATCCTTCTTCGGGTCCGAAGTCTTGGTCATTGAACACCACATCATCCCCTTGACCTGAGCAGCAATTTAAACCAACGAATATGCAAGTTTGAGTACCGTCGGTACTCAGCAAGTGTGGGAAAGATTATGTCATGCATGTCTAGAGCCAGGAGAGGTTGAACTCATGGTTAAATGTAACACCCCAAAAATATTGTTAAGACCCTAAATCATGTTAAGAGGGGAATTTAAAAATTTTTGGACGTGTTGCATGTTTTGCAAAAATTTAAATTCAAACTGGAATTCAAATTAAACTCAAATCAGAAAAGAAATAGAAAAAGAAAAAGAGAAAACAGAAAAAAACCCGCCAGTGGGCCGAAACCCACCAGCCGGCCCAGCCAGCGCCCGCGCCAGCCCGCAGCCGCGCGCGCCGCTTCCTTCCGCTGACAGGTGGGACCCACCAGATCGTCGTCTACCTCGCGCCCGCGCCGGACTCCCTCTCACCCGAATCAAAACCGATCGGGATTTCGGCGTATCCCCGCTGAATTCTGTTCGTAGGCGACGCAGACATGATCTAAACCACCCCGCCGCCCTCCCCCGTCTATAAACCCCGGCCTCATTCTGTTTTTCCCACGCGATCGGCTGTTTTTACTCCGGTGAGAACCGAGACTTCTCTGGCGAATTCTGGTCGATCTAAGCTCGGAATTTCCGATCTAACTCGCTGGCCTTGATCCACCGGCTCCGGGGAACCTTGCAGGTGCAGAAAACTCGGTGACTTGCGGTGTAAACATAGCGCCGACGAGCTTCGCCGTGGTTTCGCCTCGGACCTCGTCGCCGATCACCTTCCAGGACCTCCGAGCTCAAGAAAACCCCCGAGGTGAGATCCCCGACCTCCCCTCTACCTATCTATGCCATAAAATCACAGTTCTAGGAAGAATTCCCGAAGATCCGAAAGTTTCCGGCGAGATCGCCGCTTCCCGCCACCGTGCGCCGCCGGCAGCGCCGCCCGCGCTCGATCAGAGCGACGTGGCCGCTTGTGCGCCGTTTATTTTAAATCGCACGGTAGGGTTTAAATCCCCGCGTACCGGTTCGACGTTATAATATCAGCCGTCGGTTTAAAATCGGATGGTCCACATCAGCCCCGCGTTATAAAGACTGGAGATCTTACGTGCTACCCCTGGGGTTCTTGGGAAATAAGAGCTAGCCCCGGAAACTTCTGATCTAGCCCCTGAAACTCCAGAAAATCATGTAAATTCATTTAAAAATCAGTTTTAGCCCCTGGACTTAATGAAAATTAGGAAAAACACCTCTGATAAGTGTAGCTAGACCCCTGGAAATTCTGAAAATAATATTATAGACCCTGTAATTGGGTGAATTTACCTTTTTAGCCCTGTTTAGTATTTAATTTAGGAAATTGAATATGTTGCTAGTGTTTAAAAATTAAAAAGTGGGACAAACATATTGTCAAAATTTAATTAAAGACTTTCTCAGTATTTAGGAAATTTTGGAGTGAGATAAAAACATATTTTGGGCTGAATTGAATCTGTCTAATTTATTATTCACATTTAGGGACACATTTTTAAGCAATGAATAGTTTTAGAAAATAGGGAAAATAATTGTGAAATAGTTTACATCAGAGGCAAAGGTTAAAATATGTTATTAAATTATTTAGGACCAGAACCTATTCTGTTAGATGATGTGTATTACTAATTTCATAATAAAGAACACATTTATGTATAGGAAAATAAATCTGAAAATATAGCAACTAGTAAATGATAAATGGAGTTTCTAGAATCCAAAGAATTCATTTTAAGGTTGGTAGAAATTCTAAAGGCACATATGGAGAAGAAAAATACTTTTCATACATACTTGGTAGTGAAAAGGTGTAGTAGTTGAATATAAGGAATTTATGTAAATGGGAAACTCATATATATACAGTAGGTAAGTATAAATGTGAACATAAAAGTAGGAATCATATACACATGATTAAAAGTGCATGCAAGCCACAAATCAACACACATAGAGTAACCACAACACATATAATGGTGAATGACTTTCATAAATGTGAATGTGTGGTTTGTACGAAGTGGAAATGTGAACTATGTCTTATGGATTGTTGTTTTTCTTTTGCTATGTGTGATGGTATGATGTAGAACCTGCTCAAGAGCAAGTTATTCCTTTCCAAGATCAGGACTACTCATTCCAAGAGCAGCAGGAAGGAGGCAAGTGTCCTTGATCACTTTGATCCTATGCTAGGATGTGTAGATAGAATTATTTGCATTGTCAAGTAAAATATGAAACCCATGCTAGGAAGTTTCCCTAGAATTGCATTACCTTGTTTTCCTTGTAGCTTGGGTTGGGATTTATTTTATCATGTCATTTATTATTATGCATATGCTTAGCCATGCTTAGAATGGGATATTTGGGATATGAGATCATCAGTTTATTTTACCATACTCTTGAATGAGACATTGTGAGTTATGTAGAGGTAGGGATCAAGGCAAGTTGGATGTTTTGGTTGTGTGCTGGGTGCACGAGACTTGGGTTTGTGTTTAGTACTTGCCTGGATCCTAAGGACCGGTTCATGGAGCATGTAACCTGGCTTTACAGTGCCAACCACATGCTGAGATGGGGCAGCTTGGCCAATTAATTAGGTGTATCCCCGGCGTAGTATGGGTGTGTTGGATGGTGCGGGGAATAGGTGTCAGCTGGACTACCATATGAACCGCAAGGCTCAAGAGGGGGCCACTGCAGCGGGGTTGGAGCCTCTTGTATGCTGTTAGGGGTGAAACCTCAGTGGGCCCACGCTTGTCAGTAATCCCTTTGTAAAGGCTTCGTAGTGATCTCCTGGCTACACACCTGGGAAGTGTGAATGTGGTTCGTGGCCACTGGCATAATGGAGGTTCTTTTAGTCCACCCGGCAACGGGGGATGAAATCACTACATGTGGGTACAGTGGTGCAAACTCTGCAGAGTCAAAACTGTCATGACAGCCGTGCTCACGGTCAAGAGCGGCTTGGACTTATTCATGATTAGAGGAGTGATGGTTTTGGAAGTTGTGGATGTTAAGCGGGGAGCTTAACATTGGAAATGATGTTATGGTTATTTGATTATGATGATGGTATGGGAGCTTGGGACCATTTCACCTGTGTAGTAATGTAGGTGCTTAATAAGCTAAGGTGATAGGTATTATTTGCGTAGTGCTTTAAACCATGAGTTCAACCTCCCTTTGTTCTAGCCATGCATGACATAACTTTCCCACACTTGCTGAGTACCATTGGTACTCAACCTTGCACGTTTGTTGATTTATATTGCTGCTCAGGTCAAGATAATGAGGTGGTGTATAATGACCAAGACTTTGGACCCGAAGAAGGTTTCTAGGTTCATGGAGACCCCGGGCAATGCCTGTGACGGAGCCCTCAAGAATAATATTCCGCTGCTAGTTTATTTACTTGTGATGAACTTATTATTGTCCATCGAGACATTTAATATGTAAGACTTACTTATATTCGACACCTGGCTTGTAATAAAGGATGCTTCACTATTTGTCATCACATGTATGAGAAAATGGTCCTGACATACATGTGATATTCACTTGGTTGTTCTTCGGAAAAACCGGGTGTGACAGAAGTGGTATCAGAGCCAAGGTTGCCCGTAGGAACGTGGACCTAGGTAGAAATAGACGTATTTAAGGGCCCTATTTTCTTAAAAACTATTTTTCAAAGGTGTGGATTGAAAAGTGTTATCTAAATGAGTCACTTTCTTCATCTTACCCCAACTTTCATTCAAAATAGGATTTTTGGTTTAAGAGTTTATCTAACCTAAGTTTAAATTCTCTTTGTTTTAGATGGTTCGCATGATTCGTACCGCTCGTAAGTCCACAGGAGGGAGAGTTCCCGTAGTTGCCCTTGCCGAGAGAGAGGAGAGCCGTCCGGTGACGTACCTTTCCTACGGATTGGCAGTAGGAGGCTTATTGCGCCGACTTCGGCGTATGCTCGAAGCCGCCGGCAATACGGGCAAGCTAATCATCCACTATAACTCCACCAGGACCATCCGTGAGAAGAGGGAAGAATGGAGTTTGGAGATGAGGATTATACACGAAAATCAGCTGCTTAAGATTTACCACTCTCCAGCTTGTAGAGCAACACAGGTCGATGCGGAGAAAGATGTCACCTGGGAGGCCATCACCTGCCAGAGTCACATCTATCGTCGCCGCTTGGACAAAACTGAGTACATGTATGTCCTCCAGCGTGGGAGTGGTACCACGGAGTACAAGTACCCGCCGGTGCAGCAAGGGACTTCCCATGAGCACATGGACTTGTGCTTGGAGGATGCTTCTATGCTCAGCACTCGACTGCAGGAGTGCCAACAAGAGCTTCAGGATGTCCGGGACACCCTGAAGGAAACGGAGGCGTTGCTGCGAGCCTGCTTAAGGGCGAGAGAAAGAGGAGATGGGAATGAACTGTGTGTCACCGCGAATGATACATGGACTCCTGACTCCCCAGATCGCCGAGCGATCAGGCGTCGTTGCACTTCTCCACCAGCAGCCTCCCCACCCAAAGCAGAGTCAGAAGGCAGCCGAAATGATGAGGAAGATCCCGAGGAGCCAGCTCAAGAAAACGAGTAGTGTAGAGTCCTTCCCTTAGTTAGCAAGATGTCGAATAGTCGAGTCGTTACGTTAAGTTAATGGTGTGTTAATGCTTGGTGTGTGACGTGAGTTGTGGAAGCCATGAGCAATTGTCCACAGCCTCGTCTTCAGATTGTTTTGCTTTGGTGTGTGAACCCACATGAAATAATAGTGCATTTATTTGGTGTGAGATATGAACCCTCGTAAAAGTATAACAAAGCCTCAACACTTCAAAGTACAAACAAATGAAAGTAGTAAGATGATACAAAATGCTTTCAAATTAACGTTTGTTGATTCTGCCAGATGGCTGGAAGAGGAAAAGGACGTGCTGCCAACCCCGCCAACAACAACGATGAGGCATGCAACCCTCATCTTTCTGGAGGCCAGGACCGGGGTGGTCGCCGTGAAGGAGTTGATCCCCTCCACCAAATGCTGGAGAATCAAAATCAGCTCATCCAGAACTTGACTCAAGTGGTGGCCAACTTGCATCAAGTTCCACCTCCACAAGCTGCACCACGCCAACCAAGGTTGAGTGAGTTTCTAGGAACTCAACCTCCAAGGTTTGCAAGTGCTGCCGAACCTCTGGAGGCAGATGATTGGCTGTAGACCATTGAAAGTAAGATGAGGATCATCCAGTGCCAAGGATATGAGAGGGTGCTGTTTGCCTCTCATCAATTGCATGGACCTGCTGCTGATTGGTGGACCGCCTACGTGGCCGCCCATCATGACCCTGAGAACATCACTTGGGAAGAGTTCAAGCGCAGCTTCCGCAACCATTACATACCAAGGGGTGAACTCAAAAACAAGAGGAAGGAGTTCTTGGGGTTGCAGCAAGGTAACATGACTGTGAGGGAATACCTCACTAAATTTACTCAACTCTCCCGTTATGCTCCATGGGACATAGAGACTGATGAGCAGAAACAAGATTGTTTCGTGGAAGGACTTACCGCAGAAATGCAGTGTGCAATGTCCTCCAACGAGTATGAAAGCTTCCAAAAGATGGTGGACAGAGCGTTTGTGGTAGAAAGGAAGCTGAAGGCCTTGGAAAATGAGAACAAGAGGAAGGCCGGGTGGTCACATCAAGCCTTGGGAAGCAACACTCGCCCCCGTATGATGCAGCAACCTACGGGGCAGACGAGCCGTGCTGCGGTACCCTACTCAGCACCAAGAGGGTACAACCCGAACTACAGGCCTCCGGCAGCACCAGCACAGCCACCACGTCAGTTTGTACAGCAGCCTCGCCCTGCATATCCACCTCGACCAGCAGTGCAAGGACCCCCGAACCAACCCCAAGACAACAAAGGCCAAGCACCTAAGGTTGGGGTGCAATGTTTTAGCTGTGGTGAAGTGGGGCACTATGCCCATAAGTGCCCAAAGAAGAAGCCCGCGCAGCCACAACAGCAGAATGTAATGAGAGGACGGGTGAACCACGTCACTATGGAGGAAGCACAAGATGCACCCGACGTGGTAGTTGGTAAGTTTCCTGCCAATTTACACCTTGCAACCCTGCTGTTTGATTCTGGTGCCACCCACTCGTTTATTGCTCAAGGGTTTGTTAAGAAGTATGACCTAGCAACAACACAAATGAACCATATGCTAGCCGTAAACTCTCCAGGTGGGGAAATAAGGACAAGACAAGTGTGTCCCAAGGTGAATCTAGACATTAATGGGGTAGTGTTTACTGCTAACCTCATAGTGATAGATTCCCAAGGGATCGATATTATTTTGGGCATGGATTGGTTGACCAAACATAAGGGAATCATTCATTGTTCGACCAGAACGGTGGAACTAACTTACCCTAGCGGCACAAGAGTAAAGTTCATAACAATACACGAGCCTAGGAGGGACATTAAATTAAATCAAGTTGAGGTGAAAGTGGAGGAGATCAGGATTATCCGGGAATATCCAGATGTTTTTCCGGAAGAATTGCCAGGTATACCTCCCGATCGTGAAGTGGAATTTGCAATTGAGCTAGTGCCTGGAACAGCCCCGATATACAAGAGACCTTATCGGATGGACTCCAAGAAGCTAGAAGAACTCAAGGATCATTTGAGAGAATTGACGGAGAAGGGGTATATTCGCCCTAGTTCCTCACCATGGGGAGCTCCGGTGATATTTGTGCCCAAGAAAGACGGAACCCAAAGGTTATGCGTGGATTACCGTGCTTTGAATGAGGTAACCATCAAGAACAAGTACCCATTACCCCGCATTGAAGACTTGTTTGATCAGTTGAGGGGAGCTTGTGTGTTCTCGAAAATTGATCTCAGGTCGGGATACCACCAACTCAAGATAAGGCAATCTGATATTCCCAAGACAGCTTTCGTATCTCGGTACAGACTGTATGAATACACTGTCATGCCTTTCGGGCTAACTAATGCCCCGACATACTTCATGTATCTCATGAACAAGGTATTCATGGAATATCTGGACAAATTTGTGGTGGTTTTCATAGATGACATTCTCGTCTTCTCCAAAGATGAAGAAGATGAGAAACATCTAAGGTTGGTGTTGCAAAGGCTGAGAGAACACCAACTATATGCCAAGTTGAGCAAGTGTGAGTTTTGGCTGAAGAGAGTTCCCTTTTTAGGACATATAATCTCAGAAGGAGGAATCTCCATAGATCCCGCCAAAATCGAGGATATACAGAAGTGGAAGACCCCTGAAAGTGTCGGGGAAGTTCGAAGCTTCTTGGGATTGGCTGGATACTATCGACGGTTTATTGAGGGATTCTCTAAGATCTCAAGACCCCTCACCAAACTGTTGGAGAAGGGAATCACATTCACATGGACGCCACAGTGCGAGACAAGTTTTCAGGAGCTAAAGAAAAGATTGACAATAGCCCCAGTGTTGGTTATGCCAGATATGCAGAAGAATTTCACGGTGTACTGCGATGCCTCTGGAAACGGGTTGGGATGTGTTCTCATGCAAGAAGGGCATGTCGTGGATTATGCATCCCTGCAGCTTTGGAAGCACGAGAAGAACTATCCTACACATGACCTAGAACTAGCCGCAGTGGTACACGCGTTGAAAATTTGGCGGCACTATTTGATGGGGAAGAGGACCGAGATATATACGGATCATAAGAGTTTGAAGTACATATTCACACAGCCAGACCTCAACCTCAGACAAAGGAGATGGCTAGAGTTAATCAATGACTTTGATGTGGGCATCAACTATCATCCCGGGAAGGCAAACGTCGTGGCCGATGCTTTGAGTCGGAAAGTGCAGGTCAATAAGTTGAGCTTGAAGGACATGCCTGCAGAATTGAAGGACGAGGTTATAAGGCTCAATCTATGTCTAGTAAATAGTGGTGAAGCCATCGCCATGGAAGTGGACTCCACACTCGAGCGAGACATACGCGAGGGCCAAAAGAATGATGAGAAGATACAAGAGATCAGACAACTCATCAAGGAAAATAAAGCTCCAGGTTTCAGAGAGGATGAACAAGGTACGGTGTGGCACGGGAAAAGGATCTGCGTGCCTGAAGTAAAGGAGATCCGTGAATTGATTTTGAAGGAGGCTCACGATTCTGACTATTCCATTCATCCTGGGAGTACGAAGATGTACCAGGACCTCAAGGGCAGGTATTGGTGGCATGGCATGAAGCGAGATGTCGCGGAACATGTTGCCCTATGTGACACATGTCAGTTGGTGAAAGCAGAACATCAACGACCCGCGGGATTATTGCAACCACTCAAAGTGCCTGAATGGAAATGGGAAGAAATCAGTATGGATTTCATCGTGGGATTGCCTAGGACCCAATCAGGATATGATTCGATATGGGTCATCATTGATAGGCTAACAAAGGTAGCTCACTTCATCCCCATGAAGGAAAGCTACAGCGGATCCAAATTGGCAGAGTTGTACATGTCAAGGATCGTGTGTTACCATGGAGTGCCAAAGAAGATTGTGTCGGATCGAGGGACACAGTTCACCTCAAGGTTCTGGCAGAAGTTGCACGAAACCATGGGAACCCATCTGAACTTTAGTTCTGCCTATCATCCCCAAACCGATGGGCAGACGGAAAGAATCAACCAGATCCTTGAAGATATGCTAAGGGCATGTGCACTCAAAAACAATAGGAGTTGGGACAATAACTTACCGTATGCGGAGTTTTCTTATAACAACAGCTATCAAGCTAGTATGAAGATGTCACCGTTTGAAGCTTTGTAGGGAGGAAGTGCAGAACTCCCCTATTTTGGAACCAAACGGGGGAAAGTAAAGTGTTTGGTCCAGAAGTACTACAAGAAGCCGAGGCGAAGGTAAGGGAAATTTGCAACAATTTGAGGATAGCACAGACACGCCAAAAGAGTTATGCTGATGTACGAAGAAGAGAGCTCGTTTTCAACGTGGGAGACTATGTTTACCTCAAGGTGTCCCCTATCCGAGGACTTCGTCGGTTCTAGGTGAAAGGGAAGTTGTCACCTCGATACATCGGACCCTTTCAAGTTTTGGAGTGGAAAGGCGAAGTGGCGTATCAACTAGAGTTACCAGCTCGTCTATCGGATGTGCACGATGTGTTCCATGTGTCACAACTCAAGAAATGCCTGAGGACGTCTGAAGAGGTGTTACCCATGAATGAAGTGGACGTAGCTGAGGATTTGTCTTGTGCCGAGCAACCATACAAGATTTTGGAGACAATGGAACGCCTCACCAGAAATAAAAGAATCCGGATGTGCAAGGTGCAGTGGAAGCATCGATCAGAGCGACGTGGCCGCTTGTGCGCCGTTTATTTTAAATCGCACGGTAGGGTTTAAATCCCCGCGTACCGGTTCGTCGTTATAATCTCAGCCGTCGGTTTAAAATCGGACGGTCCACGTCAGCCCCGTGTTATAAAGACTGGAGATCTTACGTGCTACCCCCTGGGGTTCTCGGGAAATAAGAGCTAGCCCCGGAAACTTCTGATCTAGCCCCTGGAACTCCAGAAAATCATGTAAATTCATTTAAAAATCAGTTTTAGCCCCTGGACTTAATGAAAATTAGGAAAACACCTCTGATAAGTGTAGCTAGACCCCTGGAAATTCTGAAAATAATAGTATAGACCCTGTAATGGGGTGAATTTACCTTTTTAGCCCTGTTTAGTATTTAATTTAGGAAATTGAATATGTTGCTAGTGTTTAAAAATTAAAAAGTGGGACAAACATATTGTCAAAATTTAATTAAAGACTTTCTCAGTATTTAGGAAACTTTGGAGTGAGATAAAAACATATTTTGGGCTGAATTGAATCTGTCTAATTTATTATTCACATTTAGGGACACATTTTTAAGCAATGAATAGTTTTAGAAAATAGGGAAAATAATTGTGAAATAGTTTACATCAGAGGCAAAGGTTAAAATATGTTATTAAATTATTTAGGACCAGAACCTATTCTGTTAGATGATGTGTATTACTAATTTCATAATAAAGAACACATTTATGTATAGGAAAATAAATCTGAAAATATAGCAACTAGTAAATGATAAATGGAGTTTCTAGAATCCAAAGAATTCATTTTAAGGTTGGTAGAAATTCTAAAGGCACATATGGAGAAGAAAAATACTTTTCATACATACTTGGTAGTGAAAAGGTGTAGTAGTTGAATATAAGGAATTTATGTAAATGGGAAACTCATATATATACAGTAGGTAAGTATAAATGTGAACATAAAAGTAGGAATCATATTAAGCACCTACATTACTACATAGGTGAAACGGTCTCAATCTCCCAACACATCATCATAATCAAATAACCATAACATCATTTCAAATGTTAAGCTCCCCGCTTAACATCCACAACTTCCAAAGTCATCATCCTCTAATCATGAATAAGTCCAAGCCGCTCTTGACCATGAGCACGGCTGTCATGACACTTTTGACTCTGCAGAGTTTGCACCACTGTACCCACATGAAGTGATTTCATCCCCCGTTGCCGGGTGGACTAAAAGAACCTCCATTATGCCAGTGGCTACGAACCACATTCACACTTCCCAGGTGTGTAGCCAGGAGATCACTATGAAGCCTTTACAAAGGGATTCCTGACGAGCGTGGGCCCACTGAGGTTTCACCCCTAACAGCATACAAGAGGCTCCAACCCCGATGCAGTGGCCCCCTCTTGAGCCTTGCGGTTCATATGGTAGTCTAGCTGACACCTATTCCCCGCACCATCCAACACACCCATAATACGCCGGGGATACACCTAATTAATTGGCCAAGCTGCCCCATCTCAGCATGAGGTTGGCACGCTAAAGCCAGGTTACATGCTCCATGAACCGGTCCTTAGGATCAAGGCAAGTACTAAACACAAACCCGAGTCTCGTGCACCCAACACCAACCAAATCATCCAACTTGCCTCGATCCCTACCTCTACATAACTCATAAGATCTCATTCAAGAGTAAGGTAAATAAATTGATGATCTCATATCACAATTATCCCATTCTAAGCATGGCTAAGCATATAAATAAATGACATGATAAAATAAATCCCAACCCAAGCTACAAGGAAACAAGGTAATGCAATTATAGGGAAACTTCCTAGAATGGGTTTCATATTTCAATTGACAATGCAAATAATTCTATCTACACATCCTAGTATAGGATCAAAGTGGTCAAGGACACTTGCCTTCTTCCTGCTGCTCTGGGAATGGAAAGTCTTGGTCTTGGAAGGGGAGAACTTGCTCTGGGGCAGGTTCTACTCATGTCAATACACATAGCAAAAGAAAACAACAATCCATAAGACATAGTTCACACTTTCACTTCATACAAACCACACATACATACCTATGAAAGTCATTCACATTACTAAGTGTTGTGGTTATCCTAGATGTGTTGATTTTTGGCCTACATGCACTTTTAAACATATGTATATTATTTCTAACTTTTGTATTCAGATTTCTGTTTGCACACTATATATGAATTTCCAATTTAAACAAATTCTTTAATACACTCTTTAGCTACCAAGTTTGCATGGAAGGTAATTTCTTACTCCAAATGGGTTTTCAGATCTTCTACCAAATCCTAAACTGAAGTCTTTGGATTTGAAGACTTCATTTATCATTTTCTAGTTATGCATTTCTATTTTCCTATATTTTCCAGATTTATTTTCTATGCCTAAAAGTGAGTTTTAATATTAAATAGTAGGGCATATCATCTAAACAGAATAGGTTCTGATCTAAAATATTAAATAATATATTTTGGAACTTCTCCTCTGATGTGAACTAATTTAAATTCATTTTTCCAATTTTCAGAATTATTTCCTAGCCTAAAATATGTTTCTATAACTAATAAATATGAACAATCAACTAGACAGATTCATTTCAGCTAAAAATCTATTTTTAACTCATTCTAAAGTTTTCCAAGTGCTAGGAGAGTTTAAATTTGAATTTACAATGTGTTTGCCTCACCTTTTAAATTTTAAATCCTAATCACATATTCAAATTCCTAAATTTAATATCATATAGGGTTAAAAAGGTAAACTCACCCCACTACAGGGTCTATTATATTATTTCATAAATTTCCAGGGGTCTAACTACACATAACAGAGGGGTTTTCCTAATTTTTTTAAGTCCAGGGGGCTAAAACTGATTTTTAAATGAATTTACATGAATTTCTGAAGTTCCAAGGGCTAGATCAAAAGTTTCCGGGGCTAGCTCGTATTTTCCGAGATCCCCAGGGGGTAGCGCGTAAGAATCCCGGCCTTTATAATGCGGGGCTGATGTGGACCGTCCGATTTAAAGTGAACGGCTCAGATTAGATCATCGAACCGGTACGCGCGGGTTTTAATTCTACCGTGCGATTTAAAATAGACGGCGCATAAGCGGCCACGTCGCTCTGACCGTGCGCGGGCGGCGCTGCCCGGCGGCGCGCGGCGGCGGGAGGCGGCGATCTCGCCGGAAAACTTCGGATCTTCGTCTATTCTTCCTAAAATTGGGATTTCATGGCATAGATCGGTAGAGGGGAGGTCGGGGATCTCACCTCGGGGTTTTTCTTGAGCTCGGAGGTCCTGGAAGACGGTCGGCGACGAGGTCCGAGATGGAATCGCTGCGGTGCTCGTCGGAGCTGTGCCTAGAGCGCAAACCACCGAGTTTTCTGCACCTGCGTGACTCCTCGGAGGCGGTGGAACACGATCGTCACGTTAGATCGGAAAATCTGAGCAGAGATCGAGAGAAAACGGTGATCGGAGCTTCGGTTCTCACCGGGAGGAAAAACAGCCGATCGTGAGGGAAAAACGGGATGATGCCGGTGTTTATATAGACGGGGGAGGGCGGCGTGTCGGTTGTGATCGAGTCGGAGTCGTCCGGGACCAGAATTCGGCTGGGAAAGCGGGGTTTTCCGGGTTAGTTGCGATCGGCCGCGCGCGGAGGAGTCCGGGTAGTTGGCGCGAGCGGGAGGTCAGGGATGACACGCGGGTCCCGCGTGTCAGTGAGAGAGAGAGGGAGCGCGCGGCTGCGGGCTGGCGCGGGGGCGGGTGGGTCGGCTGGTGGGTTTCGGCCCACTGGCCGGGGGTTTTGTTTTTTTTCTTTTTCTTTTTCGTTTTCTTTTCTGTTTTGAGTTGAACTTGAATTCCAATTTAAATTTGAATTTCTGCACCACATGCAATACGTCCAAAATTTTTTAAATTCCCCTCTTAACAGGTTTTGGGGTGTTACAGCTCTACCCCCCTTAAAAGAAATCTCGTCCTCGAGATTGGTGGTTCTAGGAAAATAATTCAGGAAACTGTGCCTTAAGCTCGTCTTCTCGCTCCCAGGTGGCTTCCTCTTCCGAGTGATGCTTCCACTGCACCTTGCACATCTGAATTCTTTTATTTCTTGTGAGGCGTTCCATTGTCTCCAAAATCTTGAATGGTTGCTCGCATAAGACAGATCCTCAGCTACGTCAACCTCATTCATGGGTAACATCTCTTCAGGCATCCTCAGACATTTCTTGAGTTGTGACACATGGAATACGTCATGTACATCTGATAGGCGAGCCGGTAGTTCTAGTTGATATGTCACTTCGCCTTTCCTCTCCAGAACTTGAAAGGGTCCAATGTATCGGGGTGATAACTTCCCTTTCACCTTGAACCGATGAAGTCCTCGGATAGGGGACACCTTGAGATAGACATAGTCTCCCACGTTGAAAACGAGCTCTCTTCTCCGTACATCGGCATAGCTCTTTTGTCGTGTTTGTGCTATCCTCAAGTTGTTGCGGATTTCCCTCACTTTCGCCTCGGCTTCTTGTAGTAACTCGGGCCCAAATACTTTACTTTCCCCCGTTTGGTTCCAAAATAGGGGAGTTCTGCACTTCGTCCCATACAAAGCTTCAAACAGTGACATCTTCATACTAGCCTGATAGCTGTTGTTATAGGAGAACTCCGCATACGGTAAGTTCTTATCCCAACTCCGATTGTTTTTGAGTGCACACGCTCTCAGCATATCCTCAAGGATCTGATTGGTTCTTTCCGTCTGCCCGTCAGTTTGGGGATGATAGGCAGAACTAAAATTCAGATGAGTTCCCATGGTTTCATGCAACTTCTGCCTGAACCTTGAGGTGAACTGTGTCCCTCGATCTGACACTATCTTCTATGGCACTCCATGGAAACACACGATCCTTGACATGTATAATTCTGCCAATTTGGATCCGCTGTAGCTTTCTTTCACGGGGATGAAATGAGCTACCTTGGTTAGCCTGTCGATGATGACCCATATCGAATCATATCCTGATTGGGTCCTAGGCAATCCCACTATGAAATCCATACCGATTTCTTCCCATTTCCATTCAGGCACTTTGAGTGGTTGCCCGCGGGTCGTTGATGTTCTGCTTTCACCAACTGACATGTGTCACATAGGGCAACATGTTCCGTGACATCTCGCTTCATGCCATACCACCAATATCTGCTCTGGAGGTCATAATACATCTTCGTACTCCCAGGATGAAAGGAATAGTCAGAATCATGAGCCTCCTTCAAAATCAATTCACGGATCTCCTTCACTTCAGGCACACAGATTATTTTCCCGTGCCACACCGTACCTTGTTCATCCTCTCTGAAACCAGGGGCTTTATTATCCTTGATGAGTTTTCTGATTTCTTGTATCTTCTCATCATTCTTTTGACCATCGCGTACGTCTTGCTCTAATGTGGAGTCCACTTCCATGGCGATGGCTTCACCACTATTTACCAGGCATAGATTGAGTCTTATAACATCGTCCTTCAATTCTGCAGGCATGTCCTTCAAGCTCAACCTATTGACCTGCACTTTCTGGCTTAAAGCATCTACCACGACATTCGCTTTCCCAGGATGATAGTTGATGCCCACATCAAAATCGTTGATTAGCTCTAACCATCTCCTTTGTCTGAGGTGAGATCTGGCTGTGTGAAAATATACTTTAAGCTCTTATGATCCGTATATATCTCTGTCCTCTTCCCCATCAAGTAGTGCCGCCAAATTTTCTACGCGTGTACCACTGCGGCTAGTTCTAGGTCATGTGTAGGATAGTTCTTCTCGTGTTTCCGGAGCTGCCGGGACGCATAAGCCACGACATGCCCCTCTTGCATGAGAACACATCCCAACCCGTTTCCAGAGGCATCACAGTACACCAAAAAGTTCTTCTGCATATCTAGCATAACTAGCACTGGGGCTGTTGTCAATCTTTTCTTCAGTTCCTGAAAACTCGTCTCGCACTGCGGTGTCCATTTGAATGTGATTCCCTTCTCCAACAATTTGGTGAGGGTCTCGAAATCTTGGAGAAACCCTCGATAAACCGTCGATAATACCCAGCCAATCCTAAGAAGCTTCGAACTTCCCCGACATTCTCAGGGGTCTTCCACTTCTGTACATCCTCGATCTTGGCGGGATCTACGGAGATTCCTCCCTCCGAGATTATATGTCCTAAGAAGGGAACTCTCTTCAGCCAAAACTCACACTTGCTCAACTTGGCATATAGTTGGTGTTCTCTCAGCTTTTGCAACACCAACCTTAGGTGTTTCTCATGTTCTTCTTCATCTTTGGAGAAGACGAGAATGTCATCTATTAAAACCACCACAAATTTGTCCAGATATTCCATGAATACCTTGTTCATGAGATACATGAAGTATGCCGGGGCATTGGTTAGCCCGAAAGGCATGATGGTGTATTCATACAGTCCGTACCGAGATATGAAAGCTGTCTTTGGAATATCAGTTTGTCTTATCTTAAGTTGGTGGTATCCCGACCTGAGATCAATTTTCGAGAACACACAAGCTCCCCTCAACTGATCAAACAAGTCTGCAATGCGGGGTAATGGGTACTTGTTCTTGATGGTTACTTCATTCAACGCACGGTAGTCCACGCATAGCCTTTGGGTCCCATCCTTCTTGGGCACAAATATCACTGGAGCCCCCCATGGTGAGGAACTAGGACGAATGTACCCCTTTTCTATCAATTCTCTTAAATGTTCCTTGAGTTCTTCCAGCTGTTTGGAGTTCATCCGATATGGTCTCTTGTATATCGGAGTTGTTCCAGGCACTAGCTCAATCGCGAATTCCACTTCACGATCGGGGGGCATACCTAGCAACTCCTCCGGAAAAACATCTGGATATTCCCTGATGATCCTGATCTCCTCCACTTCCACCTCAACTTGATTGAGTTTAATGTCCCTCCTAGGCTCTTGTATAGTTATGAACTTTACTCTTGTGCCACTAGGGTGAGTTAGTTCCACCGTTCTTGTCGAACAATGGATGATTCCTTTATGTTTGGTCAACTTAAAGCATTACGTATTAACTTCCCAACTTGCTTGTTTAAACTTTAAAATTTTGAGACCTTAGTATATTTATATTTTCTGAGGGTTTCATGTCTTACGCGAAAATAGATGCACTCTTAATTCGTAGGGGTTCACACATCAAAGAAAAACATCCTAAAGACGAGGTTGTGGACAATTGCCCATGGCTTCCACAACTCACGTCACACACCAAGCATTAACACACCATTAACAAAGGTAACGACTCAACTACTCGATAACCTACTGAACTAAGGGAAAGGACTCTACACTATTCGTATCACTGAGCTGGCTCCTCGGGATATTCCTCGTTATTGTGGCTGCCCTCTGACTCCGCTTTGGGTGGGGAAGCTGCTGGTGGAGAAGTGCGGCGACGCCTGCTCGCACGGTGATCTGGGGAGTCAGGAGTCCATGTGTCATTTACGGTGACACAAAGTTCATTTCCATCTCCTCTTTCTCTCGCCCTCAAGCTAGCGTGAAGCAATGCCTCAGTCTCCTTCAGGGTGTCACGAACATCCTGAAGCTCCTGCTGACACTCTTGCAGTCGAGTGCTGAGCATAGCAACATCCTCCAAGCACAGGTCCATGTGCTCATGGGAAGTCCCCTGCTGCACTGGCGGGTACTTGTACTCCGTTGTACTACTCTCACGCTGGAGGACATACATGTACTCAGTCCTGTCCAGGTGGCGACGGTAGATGTGACTCTGGCAGGTGATGGCCTCCCAGGTGACATCCTTCTCCGCATCGACCTGTGTCGCTCGACAAGCTGGAGAGCGGTGGATCTTGAGCAGCTGATTTTCATGGATAATCCTCATTCTGAACTCTATTCTTCCCACTTCTCACGGATGGTCCGGGTGGAGCTGTAGTGTATGATTAGCTTGCCCGTATTGCCGACGGCGTGGAGCATACGTCGAAGACGGCGCAACAAGCCTCCTACTGCCAATCCGTAGGAGAGGTACGTCACCGGACGGTTCTCCTCTCTCAGGGCAAAGGCAACTACGGGAACTCTCCCTCCGGTGGACTTGCGAACGGTGCGGATCATGCGAACCATCTAAAACATAAAGCATTTAAACTTAAGTTAGATAAGATTTTAAACAAAAATCCTATTTTGAATAAAAGTTGGGTAAGATGAATAAAATGACCCCATTAAATAACACTTTTCAACCCACACCTTTGTAATAATAGTTTTTAAGAAAATAGGGTCCTTAAATACGTCCATTTCTACCTAGGTCCACGTTCCTACGGGCAACCTTGGCTCTGATACCACTTCTGTCACACCCGGTTTCTCCGAAGAACAACCGAGTGAATATCACATGTATGCCAGGATCATTTTCTCATACATGTGATGACAAATAGTGAAGCATCATTTATTACAAGCCAAGTGTCGAATATAAATAAGTCTTACATAGCATCTGTCTCGATGGACGATAATAAGTTCATAACATGTAAATAAATAGCAGCGGAATATTATTCTTGTGGGCTCCGTCACAGGCGTTGCCCAGGGAACTCCATGAACCTAGAATCCTTCTTTGGGTCCGAAGTCTTGGTCATTGAACACCACATCATCCCCTTGACCTGAGCAGCAATTTAAACCAACGAATATGCAAGTTTGAGTACCGTGGGTACTCAGCAGGTGTGGGAAAGATTATGTCATGCATGGCTAGAGCAAGGAGAGGTTGAACTCATGGTTAAAGCACTACGCAATTAATACCTATCACCTTAGCTTATTAAGCACCTACATTACTACATAGGTGAAACGGTCTCAATCTCCCAACACATCATCATAATCAAATAACCATAACATCATTTCAAATGTTAAGCTCCCCGCTTAACATCCACAACTTCCAAAGTCATCATCCTCTAATCATGAATAAGTCCAAGCCGCTCTTGACCATGAGCACGGCTGTCATGACACTTTTGACTCTGCAGAGTTTGCACCACTGTACCCACATGAAGTGATTTCATCCCCCGTTGCCGGGTGGACTAAAAGAACCTCCATTATGCCAGTGGCTACGAACCACATTCACACTTCCCAGGTGTGTAGCCAGGAGATCACTATGAAGCCTTTACAAAGGGATTCCTGACGAGCGTGGGCCCACTGAGGTTTCACCCCTAACAGCATACAAGAGGCTCCAACCCCGATGCAGTGGCCCCCTCTTGAGCCTTGCGGTTCATATGGTAGTCTAGCTGACACCTATTCCCCGCACCATCCAACACACCCATAATACGCCGGGGATACACCTAATTAATTGGCCAAGCTGCCCCATCTCAGCATGAGGTTGGCACGCTAAAGCCAGGTTACATGCTCCATGAACCGGTCCTTAGGATCAAGGCAAGTACTAAACACAAACCCGAGTCTCGTGCACCCAACACCAACCAAATCATCCAACTTGCCTCGATCCCTACCTCTACATAACTCATAAGATCTCATTCAAGAGTAAGGTAAATAAATTGATGATCTCATATCACAATTATCCCATTCTAAGCATGGCTAAGCATATAAATAAATGACATGATAAAATAAATCCCAACCCAAGCTACAAGGAAACAAGGTAATGCAATTATAGGGAAACTTCCTAGAATGGGTTTCATATTTCAATTGACAATGCAAATAATTCTATCTACACATCCTAGTATAGGATCAAAGTGGTCAAGGACACTTGCCTTCTTCCTGCTGCTCTGGGAATGGAAAGTCTTGGTCTTGGAAGGGGAGAACTTGCTCTGGGGCAGGTTCTACTCATGTCAATACACATAGCAAAAGAAAACAACAATCCATAAGACATAGTTCACACTTTCACTTCATACAAACCACACATACATACCTATGAAAGTCATTCACATTACTAAGTGTTGTGGTTATCCTAGATGTGTTGATTTTTGGCCTACATGCACTTTTTAAACATATGTATATTATTTCTAACTTTTGTATTCAGATTTCTGTTTGCACACTATATATGAATTTCCAATTTAAACAAATTCTTTAATACACTCTTTAGCTACCAAGTTTGCATGGAAGGTAATTTCTTACTCCAAATGGGTTTTCAGATCTTCTACCAAATCCTAAACTGAAGTCTTTGGATTTGAAGACTTCATTTATCATTTTCTAGTTATGCATTCCTATTTTCCTATATTTTCCAGATTTATTTTCTATGCCTAAAAGTGAGTTTTAATATTAAATAGTAGGGCATATCATCTAAACAGAATAGGTTCTGATCTAAAATATTAAATAATATATTTTGGAACTTCTCCTCTGATGTGAACTAATTTAAATTCATTTTTCCAATTTTCAGAATTATTTCCTAGCCTAAAATATGTTTCTATAACTAATAAATATGAACAATCAACTAGACAGATTCATTTCAGCTAAAAATCTATTTTTAACTCATTCTAAAGTTTTCCAAGTGCTAGGAGAGTTTAAATTTGAATTTACAATGTGTTTGCCTCACCTTTTAAATTTTAAATCCTAATCACATATTCAAATTCCTAAATTTAATATCATATAGGGTTAAAAAGGTAAACTCACCCCACTACAGGGTCTATTATATTATTTCATAAATTTCCAGGGGTCTAACTACACATAACAGAGGGGTTTTCCTAATTTTTTTAAGTCCAGGGGGCTAAAACTGATTTTTAAATGAATTTACATGAATTTCTGAAGTTCCAGGGGCTAGATCAAAAGTTTCCGGGGCTAGCTCGTATTTTCCGAGATCCCCAGGGGGTAGCGCGTAAGAATCCCAGCCTTTATAATGCGGGGCTGATGTGGACCGTCCGATTTAAAGTGAACGGCTCAGATTAGATCATCGAACCGGTACGCGCGGGTTTTAATTCTACCGTGCGATTTAAAATAGACGGCGCATAAGCGGCCACGTCGCTCTGACCGTGCGCGGGCGGCGCTGCCCGGCGGCGCGCGGCGGCGGGAGGCGGCGATCTCGCCGGAAAACTTCGGATCTTCGTCTATTCTTCCTAAAATTGGGATTTCATGGCATAGATCGGTAGAGGGGAGGTCGGGGATCTCACCTCGGGGTTTTTCTTGAGCTCGGAGGTCCTGGAAGACGGTCGGCGACGAGGTCCGAGATGGAATCGCTGCGGTGCTCGTCGGAGCTGTGCCTAGAGCGCAAACCACCGAGTTTTCTGCACCTGCGTGACTCCTCGGAGGCGGTGGAACACGATCGTCACGTTAGATCGGAAAATCTGAGCAGAGATCGAGAGAAAACGGTGATCGGAGCTTCGGTTCTCACCGGGAGGAAAAACAGCCGATCGTGAGGGAAAAACGGGATGATGCCGGTGTTTATATAGACGGGGGAGGGCGGCGTGTCGGTTGTGATCGAGTCGGAGTCGTCCGGGACCAGAATTCGGCTGGGAAAGCGGGGTTTTCCGGGTTAGTTGCGATCGGCCGCGCGCGGAGGAGTCCGGGTAGTTGGCGCGAGCGGGAGGTCAGGGATGACACGCGGGTCCCGCGTGTCAGTGAGAGAGAGAGGGAGCGCGCAGCTGCGGGCTGGCGCGGGGGCGGGTGGGTCGGCTGGTGGGTTTCGGCCCACTGGCCGGGGGTTTTGTTTTTTTCTTTTTCTTTTTCGTTTTCTTTTCTGTTTTGAGTTGAACTTGAATTCCAATTTAAATTTGAATTTCTGCACCACATGCAATACGTCCAAAATTTTTTAAATTCCCCTCTTAACAGGTTTTGGGGTGTTACAGCTCTACCCCCTTAAAAGAAATCTCGTCCTCGAGATTGGTGGTTCTAGGAAAATAATTCAGGAAACTGTGCCTTAAGCTCGTCTTCTCGCTCCCAGGTGGCTTCCTCTTCCGAGTGATGCTTCCACTGCACCTTGCACATCTGAATTCTTTTATTTCTTGTGAGGCGTTCCATTGTCTCCAAAATCTTGAATGGTTGCTCGCATAAGACAGATCCTCAGCTACGTCAACCTCATTCATGGGTAACATCTCTTCAGGCATCCTCAGACATTTCTTGAGTTGTGACACATGGAATACGTCATGTACATCTGATAGGCGAGCCGGTAGTTCTAGTTGATATGTCACTTCGCCTTTCCTCTCCAGAACTTGAAAGGGTCCAATGTATCGGGGTGATAACTTCCCTTTCACCTTGAACCGATGAAGTCCTCGGATAGGGGACACCTTGAGATAGACATAGTCTCCCACGTTGAAAACGAGCTCTCTTCTCCGTACATCGGCATAGCTCTTTTGTCGTGTTTGTGCTATCCTCAAGTTGTTGCGGATTTCCCTCACTTTCGCCTCGGCTTCTTGTAGTAACTCGGGCCCAAATACTTTACTTTCCCCCGTTTGGTTCCAAAATAGGGGAGTTCTGCACTTCGTCCCATACAAAGCTTCAAACAGTGACATCTTCATACTAGCCTGATAGCTGTTGTTATAGGAGAACTCCGCATACGGTAAGTTCTTATCCCAACTCCGATTGTTTTTGAGTGCACACGCTCTCAGCATATCCTCAAGGATCTGATTGGTTCTTTCCGTCTGCCCGTCAGTTTGGGGATGATAGGCAGAACTAAAATTCAGATGAGTTCCCATGGTTTCATGCAACTTCTGCCTGAACCTTGAGGTGAACTGTGTCCCTCGATCTGACACTATCTTCTATGGCACTCCATGGAAACACACGATCCTTGACATGTATAATTCTGCCAATTTGGATCCGCTGTAGCTTTCTTTCACGGGGATGAAATGAGCTACCTTGGTTAGCCTGTCGATGATGACCCATATCGAATCATATCCTGATTGGGTCCTAGGCAATCCCACTATGAAATCCATACCGATTTCTTCCCATTTCCATTCAGGCACTTTGAGTGGTTGCCCGCGGGTCGTTGATGTTCTGCTTTCACCAACTGACATGTGTCACATAGGGCAACATGTTCCGTGACATCTCGCTTCATGCCATACCACCAATATCTGCTCTGGAGGTCATAATACATCTTCGTACTCCCAGGATGAAAGGAATAGTCAGAATCATGAGCCTCCTTCAAAATCAATTCACGGATCTCCTTCACTTCAGGCACACAGATTATTTTCCCGTGCCACACCGTACCTTGTTCATCCTCTCTGAAACCAGGGGCTTTATTATCCTTGATGAGTTTTCTGATTTCTTGTATCTTCTCATCATTCTTTTGACCATCGCGTACGTCTTGCTCTAATGTGGAGTCCACTTCCATGGCGATGGCTTCACCACTATTTACCAGGCATAGATTGAGTCTTATAACATCGTCCTTCAATTCTGCAGGCATGTCCTTCAAGCTCAACCTATTGACCTGCACTTTCTGGCTTAAAGCATCTACCACGACATTCGCTTTCCCAGGATGATAGTTGATGCCCACATCAAAATCGTTGATTAGCTCTAACCATCTCCTTTGTCTGAGGTGAGATCTGGCTGTGTGAAAATATACTTTAAGCTCTTATGATCCGTATATATCTCTGTCCTCTTCCCCATCAAGTAGTGCCGCCAAATTTTCTACGCGTGTACCACTGCGGCTAGTTCTAGGTCATGTGTAGGATAGTTCTTCTCGTGTTTCCGGAGCTGCCGGGACGCATAAGCCACGACATGCCCCTCTTGCATGAGAACACATCCCAACCCGTTTCCAGAGGCATCACAGTACACCAAAAAGTTCTTCTGCATATCTAGCATAACTAGCACTGGGGCTGTTGTCAATCTTTTCTTCAGTTCCTGAAAACTCGTCTCGCACTGCGGTGTCCATTTGAATGTGATTCCCTTCTCCAACAATTTGGTGAGGGTCTCGAAATCTTGGAGAAACCCTCGATAAACCGTCGATAATACCCAGCCAATCCTAAGAAGCTTCGAACTTCCCCGACATTCTCAGGGGTCTTCCACTTCTGTACATCCTCGATCTTGGCGGGATCTACGGAGATTCCTCCCTCCGAGATTATATGTCCTAAGAAGGGAACTCTCTTCAGCCAAAACTCACACTTGCTCAACTTGGCATATAGTTGGTGTTCTCTCAGCTTTTGCAACACAAACCTTAGGTGTTTCTCATGTTCTTCTTCATCTTTGGAGAAGACGAGAATGTCATCTATTAAAACCACCACAAATTTGTCCAGATATTCCATGAATACCTTGTTCATGAGATACATGAAGTATGCCGGGGCATTGGTTAGCCCGAAAGGCATGATGGTGTATTCATACAGTCCGTACCGAGATATGAAAGCTGTCTTTGGAATATCAGTTTGTCTTATCTTAAGTTGGTGGTATCCCGACCTGAGATCAATTTTCGAGAACACACAAGCTCCCCTCAACTGATCAAACAAGTCTGCAATGCGGGGTAATGGGTACTTGTTCTTGATGGTTACTTCATTCAACGCACGGTAGTCCACGCATAGCCTTTGGGTCCCATCCTTCTTGGGCACAAATATCACTGGAGCCCCCCATGGTGAGGAACTAGGACGAATGTACCCCTTTTCTATCAATTCTCTTAAATGTTCCTTGAGTTCTTCCAGCTGTTTGGAGTTCATCCGATATGGTCTCTTGTATATCGGAGTTGTTCCAGGCACTAGCTCAATCGCGAATTCCACTTCACGATCGGGGGGCATACCTAGCAACTCCTCCGGAAAAACATCTGGATATTCCCTGATGATCCTGATCTCCTCCACTTCCACCTCAACTTGATTGAGTTTAATGTCCCTCCTAGGCTCTTGTATAGTTATGAACTTTACTCTTGTGCCACTAGGGTGAGTTAGTTCCACCGTTCTTGTCGAACAATGGATGATTCCTTTATGTTTGGTCAACTTAAAGCATTACGTATTAACTTCCCAACTTGCTTGTTTAAACTTTAAAATTTTGAGACCTTAGTATATTTATATTTTCTGAGGGTTTCATGTCTTACGCGAAAATAGATGCACTCTTAATTCGTAGGGGTTCACACATCAAAGAAAAACATCCTAAAGACGAGGTTGTGGACAATTGCCCATGGCTTCCACAACTCACGTCACACACCAAGCATTAACACACCATTAACAAAGGTAACGACTCAACTACTCGATAACCTACTGAACTAAGGGAAAGGACTCTACACTATTCGTATCACTGAGCTGGCTCCTCGGGATATTCCTCGTTATTGTGGCTGCCCTCTGACTCCGCTTTGGGTGGGGAAGCTGCTGGTGGAGAAGTGCGGCGACGCCTGCTCGCACGGTGATCTGGGGAGTCAGGAGTCCATGTGTCATTTACGGTGACACAAAGTTCATTTCCATCTCCTCTTTCTCTCGCCCTCAAGCTAGCGTGAAGCAATGCCTCAGTCTCCTTCAGGGTGTCACGAACATCCTGAAGCTCCTGCTGACACTCTTGCAGTCGAGTGCTGAGCATAGCAACATCCTCCAAGCACAGGTCCATGTGCTCATGGGAAGTCCCCTGCTGCACTGGCGGGTACTTGTACTCCGTTGTACTACTCTCACGCTGGAGGACATACATGTACTCAGTCCTGTCCAGGTGGCGACGGTAGATGTGACTCTGGCAGGTGATGGCCTCCCAGGTGACATCCTTCTCCGCATCGACCTGTGTCGCTCGACAAGCTGGAGAGCGGTGGATCTTGAGCAGCTGATTTTCATGGATAATCCTCATTCTGAACTCTATTCTTCCCACTTCTCACGGATGGTCCGGGTGGAGCTGTAGTGTATGATTAGCTTGCCCGTATTGCCGACGGCGTGGAGCATACGTCGAAGACGGCGCAACAAGCCTCCTACTGCCAATCCGTAGGAGAGGTACGTCACCGGACGGTTCTCCTCTCTCAGGGCAAAGGCAACTACGGGAACTCTCCCTCCGGTGGACTTGCGAACGGTGCGGATCATGCGAACCATCTAAAACATAAAGCATTTAAACTTAAGTTAGATAAGATTTTAAACAAAAATCCTATTTTGAATAAAAGTTGGGTAAGATGAATAAAATGACCCCATTAAATAACACTTTTCAACCCACACCTTTGTAATAATAGTTTTTAAGAAAATAGGGTCCTTAAATACGTCCATTTCTACCTAGGTCCACGTTCCTACGGGCAACCTTGGCTCTGATACCACTTCTGTCACACCCGGTTTCTCCGAAGAACAACCGAGTGAATATCACATGTATGCCAGGATCATTTTCTCATACATGTGATGACAAATAGTGAAGCATCATTTATTACAAGCCAAGTGTCGAATATAAATAAGTCTTACATAGCATCTGTCTCGATGGACGATAATAAGTTCATAACATGTAAATAAATAGCAGCGGAATATTATTCTTGTGGGCTCCGTCACAGGCGTTGCCCAGGGAACTCCATGAACCTAGAATCCTTCTTTGGGTCCGAAGTCTTGGTCATTGAACACCACATCATCCCCTTGACCTGAGCAGCAATTTAAACCAACGAATATGCAAGTTTGAGTACCGTGGGTACTCAGCAGGTGTGGGAAAGATTATGTCATGCATGGCTAGAGCAAGGAGAGGTTGAACTCATGGTTAAAGCACTACGCAATTAATACCTATCACCTTAGCTTATTAAGCACCTACATTACTACATAGGTGAAATGGTCCCAATCTCCCAACCCATCATCATAATCAAATAACCATAACATCATTTCAAATGTTAAGCTCCCCGCTTAACATCCACAACTTCCAAAGTCATCATCCTCTAATCATGAATAAGTCCAAGCCGCTCTTGACCGTGAGCACGGCTGTCATGACAGTTTTGACTCTGCAGAGTTTGCACCACTGTACCCACATGTAGTGATTTCATCCCCCGTTGCCGGGTGGACTAAAAGAACCTCCATTATGCCAGTGGCTACGAACCACAATCACACTTCCCAGGTGTGTAGCCAGGAGATCACTACGAAGCCTTTACAAAGGGATTCCCGACGAGCATGGGCCCACTGAGGTTTCACCCCTAACAGCATACAAGAGGCACCAACCCCGCTGCAGTGGCCCCCTCTTGAGCCTTGCGGTTCATATCGTAGTCCAGCTGACACCTATTCCCCGCACCATCCAACACACCCATAATACGCCGGGGATACACCTAATTAATTGGCCAAGCTGCCCCATCTCAGCATGAGGTTGGCACGCTAAAGCCAGGTTACATGCTCCATGAACCGGTCCTTAGGATCAAGGCAAGTACTAAACACAAACCCGAGTCTCGTGCACCCAACACCAACCAAATCATCCAACTTGCCTCGATCCCTACCTCTACATAACTCATAAGATCTCATTCAAGAGTAAGGTAAATAAATTGATGATCTCATATCACAATTATCCCATTCTAAGCATGGCTAAGCATATAAATAAATGACATGATAAAATAAATCCCAACCCAATCTACAAGGAAACAAGGTAATGCAATTATAGGGAAACTTCCTAGAATGGGTTTCATATTTCAATTGACAATGCAAATAATTCTATCTACACATCCTAGTATAGGATCAAAGTGGTCAAGGACACTTGCCTTCTTCCTGCTGCTCTGGGAATGGAAAGTCTTGGTCTTGGAAGGGGAGAACTTGCTCTGGGGCAGGTTCTACTCATGTCAATACACATAGCAAAAGAAAACAACAATCCATAAGACATAGTTCACACTTTCACTTCATACAAACCACACATACATACCTATGAAAGTCATTCACATTACTAAGTGTTGTGGTTATCCTAGATGTGTTGATTTTTGGCCTACATGCACTTTTAAACATATGTATATTATTTCTAACTTTTGTATTCAGATTTCTGTTTGCACACTATATATGAATTTCCAATTTAAACAAATTCTTTAATACACTCTTTAGCTACCAAGTTTGCATGGAAGGTAATTTCTTACTCCAAATGGGTTTTCAGATCTTCTACCAAATCCTAAACTGAAGTCTTTGGATTTGAAGACTTCATTTATCATTTTCTAGTTATGCATTCCTATTTTCCTATATTTTCCAGATTTATTTTCTATGCCTAAAAGTGAGTTTTAATATTAAATAGTAGGGCATATCATCTAAACAGAATAGGTTCTGATCTAAAATATTAAATAATATATTTTGGAACTTCTCCTCTGATGTGAACTAATTTAAATTCATTTTTCCAATTTTCAGAATTATTTCCTAGCCTAAAATATGTTTCTATAACTAATAAATATGAACAATCAACTAGACAGATTCATTTCAGCTAAAAATCTATTTTTAACTCATTCTAAAGTTTTCCAAGTGCTAGGAGAGTTTAAATTTGAATTTACAATGTGTTTGCCTCACCTTTTAAATTTTAAATCCTAATCACATATTCAAATTCCTAAATTTAATATCATATAGGGTTAAAAAGGTAAACTCACCCCACTACAGGGTCTATTATATTATTTCATAAATTTCCAGGGGTCTAACTACACATAACAGAGGGGTTTTCCTAATTTTTTTAAGTCCAGGGGGCTAAAACTGATTTTTAAATGAATTTACATGAATTTCTGAAGTTCCAGGGGCTAGATCAAAAGTTTCCGGGGCTAGCTCGTATTTTCCGAGATCCCCAGGGGGTAGCGCGTAAGAATCCCAGCCTTTATAATGCGGGGCTGATGTGGACCGTCCGATTTAAAGTGAACGGCTCAGATTAGATCATCGAACCGGTACGCGCGGGTTTTAATTCTACCGTGCGATTTAAAATAGACGGCGCATAAGCGGCCACGTCGCTCTGACCGTGCGCGGGCGGCGCTGCCCGGCGGCGCGCGGCGGCGGGAGGCGGCGATCTCGCCGGAAAACTTCGGATCTTCGTCTATTCTTCCTAAAACTGGGATTTCATGGCATAGATCGGTAGAGGGGAGGTCGGGGATCTCACCTCGGGGTTTTTCTTGAGCTCGGAGGTCCTGGAAGACGGTCGGCGACGAGGTCCGAGATGGAATCGCTGCGGTGCTCGTCGGAGCTGTGCCTAGAGCGCAAACCACTGAGTTTTCTGCACCTGCGTGACTCCCCGTAGGCGGTGGAACACGATCGTCACGTTAGATCAGAAAATCTGAGCAGAGATCAAGAGAAAACGGTGATCGGAGCTTCGGTTCTCACCGGGAGGAAAAACAGCCGATCGTGAGGGAAAACGGGACGATGCCGGCGTTTATATAGATGGGGGAGGGCGGCGTGTCGGTTGTGATCGAGTCAGAGTCGTCCGGGACCAGAATTCGGCTGGTAAAGCGGGGTTTTTCGGGTTAGTTGCGATCGGCCGCGCGCGGAGGAGTCCGGGTAGTTGGCGCGAGCGGGAGGTCAGGGATGACACGCGGGTCCCGCGTGTCAGTGAGAGAGAGAGAGGGGAGCGCGCGGCTGCGGGCTGGCGCGGGGGCGGGTGGATCGGCTGGTGGGTTTCGGCCCACTGGCCGGGGGTTTTGTTTTTTCTTTTTCTTTTTTGTTTTCTTTTCTTTTTTGAGTTGAATTTGAATTCCAATTTAAATTTGAATTCCTGCACCACATGCAATACGTCCAAAAATTTTTAAATTCCCCTCTTAACAGGTTTTGGGGTGTTACACCTGCAGAAGCCCCCTCTTGAGCCTTGCAGTTCCCAGGGCAGTCAAAAATGGACTCCCATTCCCCGCACCATCCAAACACTCATACTATATCGGCAAACTCCTAATTAGTTGGCCAAGCTGCCCCATCTCAGTCTTGTGGTGGCACTGTCAAGCTGGGTTAACTGTTCCATGAACCGGTCCTTAGAATCTAAGACAGACACTATCACTAACCCGAGTCTCGTGCACGAAGCACCATCCAAAGCAACCAGCCTGTCTAGATTCCTAACACCATGACACACACTTGTGTCTTTCATATAATTCCACAAAAGTAACCACATTTATATTTCATTCATTCTCTAAGTACTAAGCATGGCTAAGCACATAAAATGATAACCAACAATTATCAACTAAGTCCCTCCATGGTTCAACAAGGAATGATAAAGGAATATATCTAGGGAAACAATCTAAATTAGGTTTCATGTTAATGACATCATGCAAGCATTCTAACTAATCATCCTAGAATAGGAACAAAGTGGTCAAGGAACACTTGCCTTTGAATGAAGGGTGATTCACTTCAAATTCTTGCTCTTGAAGATTTGGAAGTAATTTTTGATTTGATTCTAGCCATTCATATGCACACACAAAACAATGCCAAACATGCCATAAGAATCTTAGCAATGCATTTCAATCATATATGTTTGGTTACACACATACACCTATTGATTTCATGTCATTTCATGTGGTTTGGAATAAAAATAAATTTCAAATGGGCATCTATATCCTTCTTCTTTATCTTTGTTTTAGCCAAAATATTCATTTTCTAATTTTATAGTTATATTACTAATTTCTAGAATTTTATGTGTATATATGTTAATTTTTATAATTAATTAAATCCGAAAAGTCATTTAAATCATTACTATAATCATTTTCAGAACAAATATTACTATCTTCTACATTTCAGAACCTATTTATATATTTGGAACAGTTTCCATAATTTCCCTTCATTATATAATATTTTTATCTATATTTCAGAATTTACTTAATACTTAAAATGCATTTTCAGCCTTTTAAATAATTATTCTGGGCTACAGAAATTATACATATACAAAAATATGATAACAGAATAATTTTATACCTTTTAATAAATTTCTACAATTTTTCTGGAATATATGTGATTTTTATTTTGATTTTTAAGAAATAATTGTCACTATATAAATAATTTCAGCCTTTGGAAACTTTTATTTTTAATTTCAGAATTTTTATTCTGTTCAGAATGTTTTAAAAGTGTTTTGAATAAATTTCTAACATTTTTCAGAATTCATTTAGCCTATTTTGATTAATTACAGAATTAAAAACAAACTTTTAAACTGATTTAGGCCAATTTGTAATATTTTCAAACTTTCTAGGGTTCAAACTGAATTTACAGAACTATTTTACCAATTTCTAAAATGCACAGGGGCTAATTGGCTAATTCATAGTGAATTTCCAAATTTCTATAAGCCTGGGGTTGATTATGTAAATCACAGGGGCTATTTCCTAGTTATTTAAATCTCCAGGGGCCTAACCGTGAAATTCTCAACGGTTGTAACTATTTTAAATGTGGGCCGTTGGATCTAATCTGGACGGTTCATATTTAATGAACCGAAGGGGTACGCCCTCTTCTAATCCTAGCCGCACATAAAAAATGGAGAGATAGGATTCAGCCACGTCGCCCTATCCCCTTCTCCTTCACGCGCGGTGCCGCGCTCGCCGGCGAGCGGCGGCGGCATCGCCGGAGATTTTCGGTTCCTTAAATTTCTCTACTATTCTTTGACATTCCTATACCAGAACGAAGAGGAGGTCATCAGGAACTCACCTAGGGTGCCTCTTTGGTCTTGAAACGGCCGGAAGGACGTCGGTGACGGTGTTTGGCGGAAAACTCCGGCGATCTTCGTCGGTAGTGTTCCGAGCACGTTTCTTCGTAGCTTCTCGTCAGGAAATCTTCCTCTCGGCCTTGTGACGACGTAGGAGGAGTTAGGGTGAAGGATATTGCGACGGTTGTGCCAAATTTCAGAATTAGGGCTACTGGGTGGCGGTTTTTGTTGAGGGAAATTGTGTGCGATCGGTGAATGAAAAAGGGGGGGGGGCTCGATTGGGTTTTATAGTGGACATAGAGGCGACGAAGTGGGGGCGCCGTTTGGGGAGAAGATGTGGAGAGGCGGTTGCTGCCGGAAGGAATTTGTTCACATGTGATATAAGGTGGAGAGAGGAGGAGGAGGAGGGCTTCGGCGGTTTCGGGAAGGCAGCAACTGCTGCCGGGGCTTCACTAAGCGTGAGAGATGAGTGTCACAATTCTACCCCCCTTAAAAAAAATCTCGTCCTCGATATTGGAGTTTACAAAGGGAATATATTAGGGAATTGTGATTTGAGTTCATCTTCTCTTTCCCATGTAGCTTCTGCCTCTGAATGATGTTTCCATTGAACCTTGCACATACGAATTATTTTGTTTCTTGTAACCTTTTCCATTGTATCAAGAATTTTTACAGGATACTCGGTATATGAAAGATCTTCTTGTACATCCAACTCATCCATTGGTAGTTGCTCTTCTGGTGTTCTCAAACACTTCTTGAGTTGTGATACGTCGAATACATCGTGTACATCTGACAATCGGGAGGGTAACTCCAACTGATATGCTACCTCTCCTTTGCGTTCCAGTATCTTGAATGGTCCGATATACCGAGGTGCTAGCTTCCCTCTTACTTTAAATCTCTTTAGTCCACGCATGGATGACACTTTGAGATACACATAGTCTCCCACTTCGAAGACTAGTTCTCTTCGCCTTGTGTCCGCATAACTCTTCTGTCTTGTTTGAGCTATCTTTAGATTATTGCGAATTTCTCTTACTTTCTTTTCTGCATCTTTTAGTACTTCAGGTCCAAACACCTTATTCTCACCTATTTGATCCCAAAATAGTGGAGTTCTACATCTTCTTCCATATACAGCCTCAAATGGGGACATCTTCATACTTGCTTGGTAGCTATTATTGTAGGAGAATTCTGCATATGGCAAACTCTTATCCCAACTCCTACTATTTTTGAGTGCACAAGCCCTGAGCATATCTTCAAGAATTTGGTTGGTTCTCTCGGTCTGCCCATCAGTTTGTGGATGATATGCAGAACTGAAATTTAATCGAGTTCCCATGGACTCATATAATTTCTGCCAAAATCTTGAGGTGAACTGTGTACCTCTATCTGACACTATCTTTTTAGGTACACCATGTAGGCAGGCTATTCTCGACATATACAGTTCTGCTAGTTTCGAACCATTAAAATTTTCCTTAACTGGAATTAAATGAGCAACTTTGGTCAATCTATCCACTATCACCCATATTGAATCATTCCCTGTTTGTGTCCTGGGCAAACCCACTATAAAGTCCATCCCAATTTCTTCCCACTTCCATTCGGGTATCTTTAGTGGTTGTAATAGCCCTGCAGGCCTTTGGTGTTCTACTTTAACTAGCTGACATGTGTCACACAATGCCACATGCTCTAAAACATCTCTTTTCATTCTGTACCACCAATACCTTGTCTTAAGGTCATGATACATCTTTGTACTTCCAGGATGGATAGAATAATCAGAATCATGAGCCTCTTTTTAAAATTAACTTCTTTATTTCCTTGATGTCTGGCACACATATTCTTTTACCATGCCATATGATACCATTCTCATCTTCTCTAAATCCCGGGGCTTTGTTTTCTTTGATAAACTCCTTGATTTCTTTGATCTTTTCATCATTCTTTTGACCATTTCGTATATCTTGTTCTAGAGTTGAGTCAACTTCCATTGCTATGGCTTCTGTATGATTCACCAAGCATAAGTTGAGTTTTGCGAACTCTTCACAAAGTTGGGGTTGTAGATCTCTTATTGTTAACATGTTAACATGTGTCTTTCTGTTCAAGGCATCTGCAACCACATTAGCTTTTCTAGGATGGTAATTGATTCCCACATCAAAATCGTTAATGAACTCCAACCATCTCCTTTGTCGAAGGTTTAGATCTAGCTGAGTGAAGATATACTTTAAACTCTTATGATCGGTATAGATCTCAGTTCTTTTACCCATTAGGTAATGTCTCCATAACTTCAATGCATGTACAACTGCTGCCACCTCTAGGTCATGGGTAGGATAGTTCTTCTCATGCTTCCGAAGTTGTTGGGAAGTATAGGCAATAACATGCCCTTCTTGCATAAGCACACATCCTAATCCTGGACCTGAAGCATCACAATAGACAGAGAATGATTTCTCCATATCGGGCATAATCAAGACTGGGGCAGTTGTTAACTTCTTCTTTAATTCTTGAAAGCTTGATTCGCACTCTTGAGACCATATAAAAGTAGCTCCTTTTCCAACATCTTTGTGAGTGGCTTGGCTATTTTTGAAAATCCTTCAATGAACCTTCGGTAATAGCCTGCCAACCCTAAGAAGCTTCGGATTTCTCCGACATTCTCTGGTGTCTTCCACTTTTGAACACCAGATATCTTTTCTGGGTCTACTGATATTCCTCCTTCGGAGATAATATGTCCCAGAAAAGCAACTTTCTTAAGCCAAAATTCACACTTACTGAATTTGGCATAGAGTTGATTTTCTCTTAACTTTTGTAACACTATTCTCAGATGCTCTTCATGTTCTTTCTCATTCTTTGAGTATATGAGGATATCATCAATGAACACTACTACAAACTTGTCCAAGTATTTCATGAATACCTTATTCATAAGGTACATGAAATATGCCGGAGCATTTGTTAGTCCAAAAGGCATAACTGTATATTCATACAGTCCATACCTAGAAACAAATGCTGTCTTCGGGATATCCGATTCTCTTATCTTTAGTTGATGATATCCGGAACGGGGGTCAATCTTGGAGAATACACATGCACCTCTTAATTGATCAAACAAGTCCTCAATACGAGGCAAAGGGTACATGTTTTTGATCGTTACTTCATTGAGGGCACGGTAATCTACACACAACCTCTTGGTCCCATCCTTCTTTGGTACAAATATCACCGGAGCTCCCCATGGTGAGGAACTAGGGCGGATATACCCTTTCTCTGATAACTCTCGGATATGATCCTTGAGTTCTGCTAGCTGTTGGGTATCCATCCTATATGGCCTTTTATATATGGGAGCAGTACCAGGTACTGATTCTATAATGAATTCTACTTCTCGATCCGGTGGCATACCTGATAACTCCTCGGGGAATACATCTGGAAATTCATTGACAACCTTTATATCTTCAATAACTACTTCGGTCTTGTTGAGTTGAACATTTCCAGAGGGTATTTGAACAGATGTGAACTCAACCTTTATTCCATCCGTATGTGTTAGTTCCACCGTTCTCGTTGAACAATGTATAACTCCTTTATACTTGGATAACCAATCCATCCCCAAGATGATATCTATCCCTTGTGATTCTATCACAATGAGATTTGCAAGGAATTCTACTCCATTAACTCCTAGCTTTAACTTGGGACATACTTGTTTTGTCTTTATTTCTCCTCCAGGAGAATTCACTACTAACACTCGATTCATAGATGTAATTGGTAATTTGTGCTTGGTTATGAATTCCTTGGCTATGAATGAGTGTTGCACCAGAGTTAAACAAAATTATAGCAGGGTAAGTATTTGCAGAGAACATACCAATCACCACATCTGGTGCCTCTTGTGCTTCTTCCATAGTCACATGATTCACCTTACCACGCACAAGATTCTGTTGTTGAGGTGGCTTCTTGTTTGGGCACCGGTTGGCATAGTGTCCCGTTTCTCCACAGTTGTAGCATTGCCCTGTGACCTTGTTCAGTTGTGCTTTGTTGCCTTGTTGTGCATTTGGAGGACTTGATCCTGCAGGATGAGGTTGAATGGCAGGACGTTGTTGCTGCACTTGTGGTCGCTGTTGTTGTGGTTGAAAAGTTGGATTCCTAGCAGCAGAGTTGTAGCTCCTATGAAACTGATTGGGAGCTATAGGTCGATTCATTGCTCCCGTCGGCGGTGATGAGAAACGGGGCCGACTGTTGCTGCTAGAAGACTGTCCTTGCCAATTCATTTTCCTCTTTCGCTCCTCAACTAACTTCTGTCTTTTTCTTTCCACTATGAAAGCCTTGTTAATGAGCTTTTGGAAACTTTCATAGTCACTTGAAGACATGGCATACTGTATTTCTGAGTTCAAGCCCTCAATGAAACAGTCTTGTTTCTTTTCATCCGTGTCTATGTCTCCCGGAGCATAGCGAGATAACTGTGTGAACTTAGTAAGGTATTCTCGCATGGACATGCTACCTTGCTTCAGGTTGAGAAACTCCTTCCGCTTGTTCTTTATTTCTCCTGCTGTAACAAAGCGATTGCGGAAGACGAGTTTGAACTCATTCCATGAGATACTTTCTGGATCCTCATGAGCTTCTTTGTATGCCATCCACCAGTCCGCTCCAGATCCATATAGTTGGTGAGAAGCAAAGAGTACCCTCTCACGCTCTGGGCATTGTATGATCTGCAACTTATTCTCAATATTCTTGAGCCAATCATCAGCTTCTACTGGCTCTATAGCATTGTCAAACCTTGGTGGTTGGGTGCTTAGGAATTCATTCAACTTGGGTTGACATGGTGCATTCTGAATTTGTGGTTGAGGTTGTTGCATGTTGGCCACCACTTGTGTCAAGTTTTGAATGAGTTGGTTTTGCATGTTCATCATCTGTTGTATCACCTCTCCATCAGCTCTGCGTGCAACTCTTGGCTGCCATCCAGGTAAAGGAAACTCTGCAGCCTCATTGTTGTTGTTCCCTTCGTTGCGTCTCCTTCTTCCTGCCATCTATTGTGAAAGACTATGTTTAAATTTAATGTATATATGCTCTCTTAAGTGTAATACGTTGTGTATTTACTTCATCAGTTCTACACAAGAATTACAAAAGTTTCTACTTCATTCATTAAATGATCATGGTTGAAGCAAACTAAGCATTTATATTCCTTAATAGATATGTACATACATTAACGAGGTTGTGAACATAAGCCTACGGCTCTCACAACTCACGTTCATACACTAACAACACATTACATCATCAACCTAAACAAGTACACTAATCAACGATTACACACTAGTCAATACAATACCATACATACGTACTACACGAGCCATTACATGAGCAAGGACACCTATCCTAGTTGTCCTCTGGGTTCTGTGCATCCTCCTATGGGTTCTCGCCATCACCATCGGGAGTGCTAGCCTCTGACTCGGTCGTGGAGGCCTCAGGTGGTGGTGGAGCATGAGGGCGTTTGGCTGCCCTACGGTCTGGAGAGTCCAGAGTCCAAGTGTCTCCATCTGAAGCATAGAGATCACTCACTTCTCCATCCCACATCCTTATCAGTCCACGCATTATGGCCTCCATCTTCTTCAAAAGGCCACGTACGTCCTGAAGCTCCTGTTGGCAGTTCTGTAGCCTGGTGCTGACGTCAACTCCTACCTTGAGGGTCATCTCCATCTGCACTGTGTTGCAACCTTCATGGATTTGCTCGTAGTTGAACACTGCACTTCCACTTTGTCGCCGAGGGGTGTACATGTATTGAGTCCCCTCAAGGCGGCCACGGTTGGTGTAGCTCTGGCAAGTGATTGCCTTCCAAGTGGCGTCCTTCTCAGCCTCTACCATGGTAGACCTCCATGCTGGCGAATTGTGGATCTTGAGCAGCTTGTTCTCATAGTAGATCCTCGCCTGCGACTTCCACTCCTCGCGTTCTGCGCGAGAAACTCGAGTGGTGTCGTACTGCACCTCTAGCTTGCCGGTGTATACAGCACAGCGAAGGAGGTGTCTAAGGCGATCCACCATGCCTCTAGTAGACTCCCCGTGGGTCTGGTAGGTGGCGGGGTTGTCCACATCCTCGACAGTGCGTTCAGCCAGCTGGTGTCGAGGAACTCGTCCTCCGGTGGACTTACGGGTCGTAAGACGTGTGCGTGCCATCTGTTTCAAGAAAAATTTAAAATGTGTTAGAAAATAAATAATAATATAATTTTGAGTATAGATGAGGTTAGACAACATATATATAATCTAAATAATCCTCCTTCTAACAAAATATTTAGTAAAATAGTTTTTAATAAAATAGTGATGTCTATCCCGTCCATTTCTAACTAGGTTTGCGTCCTACGGGCAACCTTGGCTCTGATACCACTTTGTCACACCCGGTTTTCCATAAGGAACACCCGAGCGCATTCTCACATGTATGCCAGGATCAGTTGACTCATACATGTGCCGACAAGAGTGTAATATCATTATATTACAAGCCAAGTTCAATGTACAACATAATATTACATCGTAAGATATAAAATACTAAATAAGAGTATTAGTACACTAATAACACAACAGCGGAAGACTCTAGCGTGGTGCTCCAATTCCACAGGCGTTGCCCGGGGGTTCCGCTAACCTAGAACAACTCCTCGGGATCGAAGTCCTCTTCATCAAAGTCTATATCTTCATTTGCACCTGAGCAGCATATGATATCCAACAAAAGCAAGTTTGAGTACCAAAGGTACTCAGCAAGTGTAGGAAAGAATGTTATGAAGGCTAATAGCAAGGAAGGCTAACATGGTTAAGCACTATACATTAATCCTAAGCCTTAGCTTTGATTAGCAATCTATCTTACTAAGTGATAATCCCACCATCATCATAATTAAGTCATTAATATTAGGTTACACCACCCAACAACCTCTTTCAACTTACATCCATGTTTCTCTAATCATGGACAAGTCCAAGCCACTCTTGATCGTGAGCACGGCTGTCATGACAGTTTGGTTCTCTGCAGAGATTGTACCACTTTACCCACAAGTAGTGATTTCATCCCCTATTGCCAGGTGGACTAAGAAACCTCCCTGATATCTGTGGTTGCAAGCCACATTACACACTTCCTTTGGTATGCGATCAGGAGATCACTATAGGGCCTTTACAAAGGGTCTACCGGCAAGTACAAGCCCACTTAGGTTTCACCGCTGCAGTTCCTGGGAGTAAACCCTCCCCTGCAGAAGCCCCCTCTTGAGCCTTGCAGTTCTCAGGGTAGTCGAAAATGGACTCCCATTCCCCGCACCATCCAAACACTCATACTATACCGGGAAACTCCTAATTAGTTGGCCAAGATGCCCCATCTCAGTCTTGTGGTGGCACTGTAAAGCCGGGTTAACTGTTCCATGAACCGATCCTTAGAATCTAAGACAGGAACTATCACTAACCCGAGTCTCGTGCACGAAGCACCATCCAAAGCAACCAGCCTGTCTAGATTCCTAACACCATGACACACACTTGTGTCTTTCATATAATTCCACAAAAGTAACCACATTTATATTTCATTCATTCTCTAAGTACTAAGTATGGCTAAGCACATAAAATGATAACCAACAATTATCAACTAAGTCCCTCCATGGTTCAATAAGGAATGATACAGGAATATATCTAGGGAAACAACCTAAATTAGGTTTCATGTTAATGACATCATGCAAGCATTCTAACTAATCATCCTAGAATAGGAACAAAGTGGTCAAGGAACACTTGCCTTTGAATGAAGGGTGATTCACTTCAAATTCTTGCTCTTGAAGATTTGGAAGTAATTCTTGATTTGATTCTAGCCATTCATATGCACACACAAAACAATGCCAAACATGCCATAAGAATCTTAGCAATGCATTTCAATCATATATGTTTGGTTACACACATACACCTATTGATTTCATGTCATTTCATGTGGTTTGGAATAAAAATAAATTTCAAATGGGCATCTGTATCCTTCTTCTTTATCTTTGTTATAGCCAAAATATTCATTTTCTAATTTTATAATGATATTACTAATTTCTAGAATTTTATGTGTATATATGTTAATTTTTATAATTAATTAAATCCTAAAAGTCATTTAAATCATTACTATAATCATTTTCAGAACTCATATTACTATCTTCTACATTTCAGAATCTATTTATATATTTGGAACAGTTTCCATAATTTTCCTTCATTATATAATATTTTTATCTATATTTCAGCATTTATTTAATACTTAAAATGCATTTTCAGCCTTTTAAATAATTATTCTGGGCTACAGAAATTATACATGTACAAAAATATGATAACAGAATAATTTTATACCTTTTAATAAATTTCTACAATTTTTCTGGCATATATGTGATTTTGATTTTGATTTTCAGGTATAATTGTCACTATATAAATAATTTCAGCCTTTGGAAACTATTATTTTTAATTTCAGAATTTTTATTCTGTTCAGAATGTTTTAACAGTGTTTTGAATAAATTTCTAACATTTTTCAGAATTCATTTAGCCTATTTTAATTAATTACAGAATTAAAAACAAACTTTTAAACTGATTTGGGCCAATTTATAATATTTTCAAACTTTCTATGGTTCAAACTGAATTTACAGAACTATTTTACCAATTTCTAAAATACACAGGGGCTAATTGGCTAATTCACAGTGAATTTCTAAATTTCTATAAGCCTGGGGTTGATTCTGAAAATCACAGGGGCTATTTCCTAGTTATTTAAATCTCCAGGGGCCTAACCGTGAAATTCTCAACGGCTGTAACTATTTTAAATATGGGCCGTTGGATCTAATCTGGACGGTTCAGATTTAATGAACCGAAGGGGTACGCCCTCTTCTAATCCTAGCCGCACATAAAAAATGGAGAGCCAGGATTCGGCCACGTCGCCCTATCCCCTTCTCCTTCACGCGCGGTGGCGCGCTCGCCGGCGAGCGGCGGCGGCATCGCCGGAGATTTTCGGTTTCTTAAATTTCTCTACTATTCTTTGACATTCCTATATCAGAACGAAGAGGAGGTCATCAGGAACTCACCTAGGGTGCCCCTTTGGTCTTAGAACGGCCGGAAGGACGTCGGTGACGGTGTTTGGCGGAAAACTCCGGCGATCTTCGTCGGTAGAGTGTTCCGAGCACGTTTCTTCGTAGCTTCTCGTCGGGAAATCTTCCTCTCGGCCTTGTGACGACGTAGGAGGAGTTAGGGTGAAGGATATTGCAACGGTTGTGTCGAATTTCGGAATTAGGGCTACTGGGTGGCGGTTTTTGTTGAGGGAAATTGTGTGCGATCGGTGAATGAACGGGGGGCCTCGGTTGGGTTTTATAGTGGACATAGAGGCGACGAAGTGGGGGCGCCGTTTGGGGAGAAGATGTGGAGAGGCGGTTACTGCCGGAAGGAATTTGTTCACATGTGATATAAGGTGGAGAGAGGAGGAGGAGGAGGGCTTCGGCGGTTTCGGGAAGGCAGCAACTGCTGCCGGGGCTTCACTGAGCGTGAGAGATGAGTGTCACAGTGCAGTGGCCTTCCAATGGCTATAAGGGGAATTGGATGCCATCTGAGGAATGTGGAACCTAAGGAAGATGACTGGGAGAGGATCTACTACAGTGATTTCTGTGGCATTTCTTCAAGGATAAGGAAAACTATTAACACGAGCTACCTGGAGTTACCATATTACCTGAAAAGATGTTTTCTTTATTGCTCATTGTACCCAGAGGGGTCTGTGATTGATCGGCAGCGCATCACCCAGCAATGGATTGCAGAGGGGTTTATTATGCCTCACAGGAAAACAGCACAACAGCCACATGCAGTAGTTGAGGATGAAGCTAGAAATTGTTAATGAGGAACTGATAGGAAGGGGCCTTCTTCTACAAGAAAACGAAGCTTGTGGTGCAGAGGGATCAAAGATGCCTCATCTTTTCAGATCATTTGCACTTGTCCAGTCACAAGATGAAAACTTTACTGGTAATCCTCAAGATGTAGGTGATATGTTGAAACCATGCCGCGTATCGATTAGAGCTGGGGGTGAAGAAACCATCCGAAATGGTATTAAAAAGCTGAGGTGCTTGAGGACAATCATCCTGTCTGGGAGTCGATTAAATGACAGGGAGTTGGGTGATATTTTTCAGAAGTTCACACGCTTAAGAGTTTTAGACCTTCAGGATACACAGATTGAGTGCGTTCCTGGGAGTTTGGGAAGGATGACGCACCTTAGATATCTTAGCTTTGCAAATACTCAACTTCGAGAAATTCCAGCAGCTATTGAGAATCTAAGGATGCTGCAGTTCTTAATTCTCAAGAACTGCACTCGTCTACGTGTTCTCCCAGAATCTGTTGGCCGTCTTGTTAACTTGAGAACCCTGGACATTTCAGGAGCTGGTCTAAATCAGGTGAAATTCAGTTTCTCCTTCATAAGAGAACTCAAATGCCTTCAAGGTTTTCTTGTGAGACCAGGAGGTTCAGAAAACAGAAATGGTTGGTCATTTAAAGAGTTGACTTCCTTATCTCACCTGACAAGCCTACAGATATCCAGGCTAGAGAAGACATTAACTTGGGAAGATGCAAGACTATCAGCACTACAGTCAAAACGTTATCTCAAAGAACTACAATTATGTTGCAGCACTGATGATGGAGCAACGGAAATTAGTAGAGCCAGGAATATTAAAGATGTGTTTGAGGCACTCAAACCAGGACCTTCAATTATATCTGTCAAGCTGAAAAATTATTATGGCCATGGATTCCCATCTTGGCTAGCCCCATCTCATCTACGAGGACTGCAGCGGATGACTCTTGACGGTTGCTTGCATTGCCAACTTCTCCCTTCTCTGGGCCAGATGACATATCTAAAGTTTCTAATGATAAGTGGCTCCAGTATGTCAACTTATATTGGCCCGGAGATTCGTGGAAATCCAGATAATGGGGTGGCGTTTTTAAAGCTTGAGCAGTTTCACATTAGAAACATGAGCAACCTAAAGTCACTATCAGGCCTTGAAGAAGTAGATATGCCTTTACTTATTAATTTCAGGATTGTTAAATGCCCCAAGCTGGATTCACTCCCTAGCTGTCTCAGGCATTGTATGGCATTGACAAACTTGCACATAGAACACGCTGATAGCCTGGAAGCAATTGGCAACATACCTTCACTTAAAGAACTCGAAATTCGAGAGAACGGTAAGCTGAAGATGATCTGGAACCTTAGAAGGCTTGAAGATTTGAAAGTAGTTAACTGCGTGCTTTTGGATGTTGTGCAATGTCCCTTCATTGCGCGCTGTGTTTGTATATGAAAGGAATTCAGCTGAACTTCCACAATGGTTGCAGCCAGAAAAACCATTCATGCTCAGGAGACTAGAGATCGTTGGCACTGAGATGCTACTTGATAGCTGCTCCTCCACTACTGCCCCACACTGGCACGTCATCCAAAATGTTGATCATGTATACGCAAATCTGCCAGATGGCTCCTTCTACTTCTCCTACTCCAAAAGCAGTAGCAACATCCACAGAAGTGGGAGATCTCTTGCACAATCTTCTTTACACAGCACACCGAGCTTCACGATGCCTATTGCTCCACAAGTTGAGGATGTTGTTTCTACGGATGAAGTTATAAGTAGCAACGGACAAATTTGTCAATCCACAAGTCGGCCACGGACGAGGACCAATCTTCTGTTCGCAGTTCTCCTGTTTGTTGCTGCCCATATATTTTTCTTGTCAACTGAGTATTGATCACCAGATGAGGTTCCGTGTTTGAACAAACCTAATGTTTCATTTGCTTTTCGCCCTTAGAAATCTAATATATCTTGTTTTGTTGGCTCACAAAGTTTATCCAGGACCTTTTCAATTACTGACAAGCTTATGTTCTGTAATAACTAGGATGCACTCTTATAATTTCAGCGAATTGTTAAGTCTCTGCAAGAATACAGTTGTGACTTCATTTCTGGGATTATTTTGAGTTCTTAGTGTAGATTTATATCCTCTGATAGGAATTATACATTATATTAGTAAATCAAGTTCACATTGTTATAGTAAATCGAGGCTTGAAGTTTAGGATTTGTAATTAATCCATGGTACTTGCGCCATCTCTTGGAGAGACTCCTTGAAGGTTTGAACTTCGAGTCTTATACTCCCTCTGTTATGAAATAAATGACGTTTAGGACAGCTAATTTAGTTCAATTTGAAATATTTTTTCATAAACGTCATTTATCTCAGAACGGAGGGAGTATATTATTTTCCACCTTTAGATGCTCAACAATACAATCGATTGCATTAAGTCAACTAACTACCTATGTTCATTGTGGCATTCGTTGGTGAATCCATACTGTTGGACTGTATTAGTGTTTTGGGCTAGACCCAGCCCACTCTTGTATCTATATATGTGTACCCACCCCTATGGGGTTAATCAATCAAATCATTATTCTCTATTATGGTATCATTAGCCAGTAATCCCTAACCCTAATTCCCCTCCCCCTCCTAGCTGCCGCCCTATGGCGCCTCCAACCAGGCCGCCGCCGGCCGCCTCCCTCCCCCTGGCCGGCGCGCCACCTCTGGCCGGCGCCCCTCCCCTGGCCGGCGCCCCTCCCTTGGCCGTCGCCCCTCTTCTGGCCGGCGCGCCCTTGATCGGCGTCCCCACCTCCTCTCTGACACGCGTGGCCGGCGAGCCCCTGGCCGGTGCGCCTCTGGCCGCTGCGCCTCTCGCCCCCGTGCCCCTGTCCGGCGCGGCCCTGGCCGCCGCGCCCCTGGCCGGCGTGCCCCCGCCCGGCGCAGCGCCCCTGGCCGATGCGCCCCTGGCTGGCGCGCCCCTGGCTGGCGCCCCTCTGGCCGGCGCGCCCCCTGCGGCTGTGACTCGACGCACGTACAGCGCCACGACCGGTCCGGCAGCGGGCGGCCCTCTTGCCGGCCCCACTGCTGTTTCCTTCATGACAGGCTCCAGATCAGACGGATCTACGGGTGGTGCCGCTGCTGCTCATAGCGCGGCCACTCCCCCCCTCTACGGTGTTGACAACACCACTCCGGCGACTGCGGATACCTCCGGTATCTTCGCAGCCCTAGCTGCCTCCCGCGAACGTGAGCGGGCACTTGCTCTCGCCCTTGAGCAAGAGCGTGCCTCGGCAGCTGCTCTCTCTCACCAGATCCAGGAGAGTGCTCACCGACCACTAAGCACTACACACGAGCCTCCCTCGGATGCTAGTGCGCACTCTGCGTACTCGGCATCTCTCGTCGCCTCTCTACACGCCCAGGCTGCTGGAGTTCAGAACATCCGGACCCTTGTGCCGGTTGTCCTTAGCTCTAACTCCACTGCCTACGCCCGCTGGTGTAACGTGTTCCTTCTCACGTTGAGGCGGTACCATCTTGAGGACCACGTCTAGCGGGAGGGCTCCCCGTGGGACGACTCTTGGACCAGCATGGACAACTTGGTCCTCTCCTGGATCCTTGGGTCCCTCGCCGACGAGTTACACGACCTTGTCGGGCAGAACGGTGGTGGCACTGCGCGCCGGGCGTGGCTGGTGCTTGAGCAGCACTTCCTGGGGAACCGTGCAACTCGGGCACTCAACATCAACGCACGGTTCCAGACCACAGTTCAGGGTGACCGCTCCATCTCTGCCTACTGTGGGGAGATGAAGAGCATGGCTGACGCCCTGCGCGACCTTGGTGAGCCGGTCACCGACAACACTCTTGTTCTTCGGGTCCTTCAGGGCCTGAACGAGCGCTACAGCCACCTCCGTTCCTGGCTTCTTCGTGTAGCCACCACCGACCTTTGAGAAGGTCTGGTCGAATCTTGAGCTTGAGGAGATCACAACTGGTGGTCCTACTAGCTCGGGGCCTGCCACAGCTTTCTATGGCTCTGGGCAGCCCTCGTGACCACCAACTTCTGGAGGACCACCACCGAGACCACCTCCTCTATCTACCGCCCAGGTGCCTCTACAGGCTCAGGGGGTGGTAATCGTCGATGCCGTGGTGGAAAGCGCATAGGACGAGGTGCTGGTAGCACTTCTGTGTCTACTTCTGCTCCTGAAGGCGGTAGTGGTGACACCGGCCGGGGAGGTGCGCCCTGGCCCACACCCTACAACCTGTGGACTGGCTAGATCTCCATGTGGCCTGGGCCGTCTCCGGGTCTACATGGGCCGCCCCCAGGCCTTCCTTCTCCACGCCAGCCACATCCTCAGCCGACGTACGTGGCCCACCTGGGCTATGGCGGGTTCGCCTACCCTGCGACTACATCGACTCAGGCCACACACTACCCTGCTGGGTACTCGGAGCTGTCTACACCATGCCAGGAGCCGCCCTGGGGTGGGACCGCCAGTCGCTGGCGTCTTCGTTCAGCACTATGCACCTCACACCACCTACTGCAGACTGGGTGGCTGACTCCGGAGCTTCGTACCATACTACTCCCAATGTCGGTATCCTCTCTTCTGCCCACCCCACATCCCTCTTTTCCTTCATCTATCGTTGTTGGGAATGGGTCTGTTCTTCCGGTCACCTCAATAGGTGACTCGAGATCTCCGGGTTCTTTTCAGCTTAACAATATCCTTGTCACCCCAGATATTATTCAGAATTTGCTTTCTATTCGTCGTTTTACCACTGATAATCGTGTTTCTGTTGAATTTGATCCTCTTGGTTTATCTGTGAAGGATCTTTCCACCCGGCGTCTTCTTCTTAGATGTGATAGCCCGGGGCCCCTGTACACACTTCGACTTCCTGCTTCCGCTGCATCTCCGACTTTTGCTCTGGCTACGACAGCTTCGTCCACTACTTGGCACCGCCGGCTTGGTCATCCTGGCGTTGATGCTATGTCTAAGCTGTCTAGTAGTTCAGCTATCTCGTGTACTAGGGGCACACATGAGTCTTTATGTCATGCTTGTCAGCTTGGTCGACATGTTAGGCTTCCGTTTCCTACATCAGTGACTCATGTTGAGCATAGTTTTGATCTTATTCACTGTGATTTGTGGACATCTTCCATTACCAGTGTTTCTGGGTTTAAGTATTATATGGTGGTCATGGATGATTTCTCGCATTTCTCTTGGACTTTTCCCTTACGTTTGAAGTCTGAGACATATGTCACCCTCTCTCACTTCTTCGTTTGGGTTTCCACTCAGTTTGGTCGCACTGTCCGTGCCCTCCAGTGTGATAACGGACGTGAGTTTGATAACTCGATGCTTCGTAATTTTCTACTCGCACATGGCATCCAACTGCGCATGTCTTGTCCATATACTTCCCCTCAGAATAGCAAGGCAGAGCGTATGCTTCGCACCACGAATGATGTCATGCGTTCTTTGATGTTTCAGGCCTCTCTCCCTGCTCGGTACTGGGTAGAGGCACTCCACACTTCCACCTTTCTCATTAATTGCCTTCCCACCAAGGCGATTCAGGCACCTACCCCGTACTTTGCCCTGTATGGCACTACTCCTCTCTACCACCACCTTTGAGTTTTCGGGTGCGCTTGCTACCCTAATCTTTCCGCCACAGCTCCACATAAGCTTGCGCCCTGCTCTACTCGGTGTGTTTTTCTGGGGTACTCTCTTGATCATAAGGGGTGCCGGTGTCTTGATCTCACTACACACCGTATCTTGATCTCTCGACACATCGTCTTCGATGAGTCCTCCTTTCCTTTCTCTCCCTCCTCCTCTGCTTCAGCTGTAGAGTTGGACTCTCTATTTCCTACTGACACCGAGACTGCTCCACCACAGCTGTCTTGGCCTTTTTCTGCAGGTACGCCACCCGCTGGGTCACGTGTGACCCCGACACCCACGACGTCGACTGCTGCGCCTCACGCAATACCGGTACCTCAGGCGACTCAAGCTGTGCCTCGCACAGCCCCGACGTTGCGGTTCACTGACCCTGCTCTCGTCTACCAGCGACGAGCGCGGGTTGGTGCCCAGACCCCTGGGGCTCCCAGCTGCGCCACGTGTGGCCCCGGTGTCTATGACCTCGACTGCCGCGCCATGCGCGGCCCCGGCATCTTTGACTCCTCCAGCCGCGTCACGTGCTGCCCCGGCGTCTCTGACCTCGACCGCTGTGCCACACGCGGCCCCAGTGTCTCCGACCTCGACCACCGTGCCACGCGCGGCCTCGACGTCTCCGACCCCAACCACCGCGCCACGCGTGGCCCCGGCGTCTCTGACCCCAACCACCGTGCCACGCGCGGCCCCGGCGTCTCCGACCGCGACCACCGCGGCACGCGCGGCCCCGGCGTCTCCGACCCCGACCACTGCGCCACGCGCGGTCCCGGTGTCTCTGACCTTGACCACCGTGCCACGCGCGGCCCCGACATCTCCGGCCTCTCCGACGTCACGCACTGTGCCACGTGTGGCCACGGTCCCACGGTTTGCCGACCCGGCTCTTGTCTACCAGCAACGAGATCGGGTTGGTGACTCCACTCCTGCTCGCCTCGAGCCCCTGGTGTACCACCTGCCTTTGCTCCACCGGGACCCAGGGCACGTTCACCCTATGGTGACTAGACGTGCAGCTGGGGTCCTCCAGCCTGCACACCGCTTCTCCGGGGTCGTCCTCTCTTCGACGACGCCTCCACCGTCTGCTTCCTCTTTGGTATCACCTATACCGACTTCTGTCCGTAGCGCCCTCGCCGATCCTCACTGGCGCCGTGCTATGGAGGAAGAGTATGCGGCCCTACTTGCCAACTGGACTTGGGACCTTGTTCCTCGTCCACCTCGTGGCAACGTTGTCACCAGCAAGTGGGTCTTCACGCATAAGAGGAAGGCCGATGGATCCCTGGAGAGATATAAGGCTCGATGGGTACTTCAGGGCTTCACTCAGCGTCCTGGAGTGGACTACGACGAGACTTTCAGCCCGGTGGTTAAGCCAGTGACAGTTCGTACCGTTCTGTCGTTGGCTCTCTCGCGTTCTTGGCCAGTCCACCAGCTGGACGTCAAGAATGTCTTCCTCCACGGTACTCTGACGGAGACGGTGTACTGCTGTCAGCCGACAGGATTTGTTGATTCAGCTTGACCAGCCATGGTATGCAAGCTGAACAAGTCCTTGTACGGTCTGAAGCAGGCAACTCGAGCCGGGTACAGCAGGTTCGCCTCCTTCCTGGTCTCCTTGGGCTTCGTTGAAGCCAAGTCGGACACGTCACTGTTTGTCTATCGACAGGAGGGTGACACTGCTTACCTTCTTCTGTACGTCGACGGCATTGTGCTGACGGCGTCCAGTCCGGCTCTCCTTCAGCGTACTATCTCTGCCCTCTAGCAGGAGTTCGCTATGAAGGACTTAGGTCGACTTCACCACTTTCTGGGGATTGCAGTCGAGGACAGACCAGGTGGTCTGTTTCTTTACCAGCGGTAGTATTGTCTGGACATCCTCGAGCCCGCGGGCATGGCTGAGTGTAAGCCATGCTCCACGCCGGTGGATACCCAGGCAAAGGTCTCCTCTGCCGATGGGACACCTGTCAGTGACCGACTGCCTACAGGAGTCTTGCAGGTGTGCTCCAGTAACTCACCTTCACCAGGCCGGACATCTCCTACGCGGTTCAGCAGGTGTCCTACACATGCATGACCCGCGGGAGCCGCACCTCACCGCTGTGAAGCGGATTCTTCGGTACATGCGCGGCTCCCTCGACTACGGCCTTCTACTTCGACGTGACTCGCCCTCCGAGTTGGTTGTCTACACCGACGCTGATTGGGCGGGATGCCCAGACACCCGTCGTTCCACCTCTGGTTACGCCGTCTTCCTGGGGGGGAACATCGTCTCCTGGTCCTCGAAGCGGCAGCCCGTGGTCTCGCGCTCGAGTGCTGAGGCGGAGTATCGCGCTGTGTCTAACGGCGTGGCTGGGGCTTCTTGGCTTCAGCAGCTACTTCAGGAGCTTCACTCCCCCGTCGCCCGGAGCACGTTGGTCTACTGTGATAATGTCAGCGCCGTCTACCTCTCCACCAACCTCATCCAGCATCAGCGCACGAAGCATGTGGAGATTGATCTCCATTTTGTTCGTGAGCGGGTTGAACGTGGCGAGGTCCGGGTTCTCCACGTCCCGACGACATCGCAGTTCGCTGACATCTTCACGAAGGGCCTCCCGTCGACGCTGTTTTTAGAGTTCCGGTCCAGTCTCAACATCTGTTGTGGCTAGATGTTGGGACTGCGGATGGGTGTTGGACTGTATTAGTGTTTTGGACTAGGACCGGCCCACTCTTGTATCTATATATGTGTACCCACCCCTATGGGGTTAATCAATCAAGTCATTATTCTCTATTACATACCGTCTTTCCTCATGTGCAATTGTGTTGGCTTCCTAGCACGGTCGTTATTGCCACCAAGTTGTCTGTGTGCATGATCTTCATCACGCCGATTGAGTTCTTCACTTCGACTCCACCTACTTTGAGCATCACTGTCGTGTTTCTTATGGCTACCAACTTAACCACTTTTAACCATTTTCAACACTTTTCTTACTTATTGTTCTTTTGGCACCCTCCAATACTGGTATATGATTCGTGATGGTCCCCTTATTCAAGCATTTGGTGCATTGTTGGCTATAACAGTTCATAGCTGTTGGATGGTCCCAGTTTTAGTCAAAATGACCAAGTCTTCTCAATGGGCTTAATCACCCATTTATTGAGCCCTGATGGGGAGCCACTTACCATATTTGTGGCTTAGTACAAACTATACCCCACACCAATAAAAAGGGACCTCGATTTATAATCATGTGATTAACACAACTACTAATCAGGAGGCGACACCGTAATCTCTACCAGTCTAGATGGTTGAAGATGATGCCCACCACCAACTGGGAGGCCTAATCGGGCTCACAGCCGTCGTCACCCTCACTCATGAGCTCCGGGAAACATGGGTAGAGAAATGAGAATTAGGGTTAGGATTGCATGTTCGTGTATTTTGTTCAATGGAAGACTGATACTGATCGTCGGATCGCCGTGAATGGCCTGGATTGACGCGCGGTAGATGAGTTGTGCATGCTCTGAGAGAAACACCACTTTGGCGGCCAAGGCCCGGGTTGTTGGACCAACCCGCGCAGGGACTTAGTGGGCCAGCTAGTCTTAGAGAACACTTTTTTTGGTCGATTATATTTATGTTTTTCAGCAACTTCTTATGGGCCTGCGTTGGCTGTTTTGGGCTGCACGTGAAGAAATATGGGTCACCCAGTTTCCACCCGTCTCTTTTCATTTTTGCGCCTTTTTTCACATTTTAGGGCTAAAATTCATTTACAAGCCACACTATATAATCTAGAAATGGTAATGGATATCTATTATCCGTGCCCAAAGATTTCGATGTAATGGACGTGGATATGAATCACAGTTTTTATCCATGAAATGCAGATTTAACCTCAAGTCTAAGAGTAAAATATCAACATGCTAGAAAAACTCGTAACTATACCGGCATACCCGCATGTCCGCACCTAATATTTGGGACCTACAACAAGGTAAGTATATATATAATATGTTAGACTTTCTTACTCAGACTCATCGATGTCTGCCCGTCGTCCACACCAGCCTCTCCCATATCGGCACCCAACCACCACAACATATAGGGGTAGGTGACGGGGTGACATACCCCAAGTACCCAAGAAGCAGTCGACAAATCAGCCGCACAAGGACACACGGCTCCACGGGCCATGACCAGGGGGCTCGCGCTCGGGGTGACGCCATCAAAGACTGACCCCCAGGGCGGGAGCGACAATCGACCTCCAAGCCCGAACGACAAGGCCGCGGGACAGAAGCAATCCGGGCTAGAGCTTGGACCGAGAGCAGGCGGAAGACTTAAATGCCGATGCTAGAAACGACAGAAGGGATTTAAGACGGTGTGGGATGCCACATGCGACAAGACAAGCACAACGTTGAACCATCATCACCACCCGTCCCGTCCTGCTCGGCGCGGGTTTACAGGGGCGGAAAGTAGAGCTAAACCAGAGAATAGACGGGAGCAGGTGTACTCATCGCTCTTGTACCGCTTTGGGTCGCTTGAGGCACTGACACACCATGTAAAGCCTCACACCATTTACGAGGAGCCGGTGGGTAGGTATATACGTCCGAGCTATAAAAGGGGAGGCCTAGAACCCCCCTCGCATGGCGAACACAACTCACACACATGCTCGACACTAGGCTTTCTCTTTGTTCTAGCACGTGGGACAACCTCGCTTGTAACCGCAGTTCCTTGAACCGCCTGAGCTAATACAAGGCCGAGGAACACCTCTGACTAGACGTAGGACACGCTGTCCAAACCAGTATAAATATTTGTCTTCGTTAGGTAGCCATGCAGACATAAAACGTGAATCATTCGATTACTAGCATGTGGTAAAAACACCGATAATTTGCGCGCCAGGTAGGGGGCCGCTTCGCATTTTCACTTTTTTTTTCCTTCTATGATGGATTTCGTGAGCTCGAGCTTCCATGCCGGCGACAAGCTCCGCTTTGGCAGCCTAAAAGTTGTCATCACCGCCGACAACAGGCTCGAGGCTGTTGTTGTGTTCACGCTCAGCCAGACCCTTTGTTTCGAAAGCTTGCAGTTCGTCACCAACGGTGGCGATGCTCTACGGTTGATGGACAGCGTGATCGTTGACATCGCCAACCGCGCCCCAGAAGAAAACTTCGTGGGCATGATTGACGAGGCATCGGCGTCCCCTCTCCCCCTCGTGGAGGACACAACCGGCTATGACTACAACACCGACACCGGGTCAGAAGAGAGCGAAAGCGCCTGACGAGGGTACTCATGGACGGAGGGAGCGGCCTCAACATTTTATACGCCGGGACGCTCGACGTTGTGGGGATCACTCGGTCCGATCTATGGCCGACACGGGCGCCTTTCCATGGGGTCGTCCCGGGAAAGAAAGTGACAACTCTAGGGCAGATCGACCTCCCCGTTATGTTCGAGGATGCAGCCAACTTTTGCACGGAGATGCTCACGTTTGAGGTAGCGGACCTTACCGACCTACCACCCCATCTTGGGGCAACCCTGCTACGCAAAGTTTACAGCTGTCCCCAACTATACTTACCTCAAGTGAAAGATATTTGGTCCACACGGCGTCATTACCATAGGTGCCAAGTTCAGACAAGCTCACATGTGCGAGCAATGCAGTTGTGAACAGAAGACCGCAGCCGTGGCGGTGGCCGAGCTCTCCGAGATGGCACAAGCGATCGGGGACGGCTGGCCTGACACTAATCAAGCTTCAACTTAAGGAGCCTTCATGCCCGCGAAGGACACAAAGGTCATCCAAGTCGACCCAAAGGATGCGGCCAACACCGTGCGGATCGGCGCCGCCCTCAGCACCAAATAGGAAAACGCGCTCGTCGACTTCCTATGTGCGAATCGAGATGTTTTCACCTGGCAACCTGCCTACATGTTAGCCATCCCGATAGAATTTGCCGAGCACACACTCAACATCAGACTGGGCTCCAAGCCTATGAAACAGAAGCTCCGACGCTTTGATGAAGAGAAGCACCGAGCCACCGGCGAGGAAATCGCCAAGCTCTTGGCATCCGGCTTCATCAAGGAGGTGCAGCACCCCGAGTGGCTGGCCAATCCCGTCCTCATGAGGAAGAGGACCGGGAAATGGAGGATGTGCGAGGACTACACGGGCCTCAACAAGGCGTGCCCCCCAAGATCCTTTCCCGCTACCGAGGATCGATCAAGTAATTGATCTGACCTCAAGGAGCGAATCCTTGAGCTTTCTGGACGCGTACTCTAGCTATCACCAGATCACCCTCAACGAGGAGGAGCATTTGGCGACCATATTCATCACTCCCTTCGGCTCCTAATATCACGTAAGGATGTCGTTCGGAATAAAAAACACAGGGGACACATACCACGCTGCACACAGAAGTGTTTGTAGTCGCAGATTGGTCGGAACCTCGAAGTCTATGTTGACGACATCGTGGTGAAATCCAAGAGGGTGGCCAGCCTCGTCGCCAACCTATAAAGACAATGGGACGGCCGACCTTCTAGCCAAAATGGCCTCAAGTCGGCAGGCCCCCCCCCCCCCGGCGTCTTCGTCGAAGACATCTGCCAGCCGTCCTCCTGAACCGAAGAGGATGGTCCAATCTCTCGAGCGGAATGCGAGTCCCGGATCAAGGAGGATAGGGCTGAGGCTGACCTCTCCCTCGACCCCTTTGTTCTCGCGAATGAGAAAAGCTGGAAAGCGCCTTTTGTTAGATACCTAAAGCATGATGAGCTCCCGACCAAAGAAATTGAAGCTCGTCGCATTGCCCGAAGAGCTAAATCGTTCGTTATCGTCGGTGATGAACTCTTTCGGCGCAACGTCATTAGGATCCTCCAGCGATGCATCCCCGACCGACCAAGGACGGGCCCTTCTCCTCGACATTCACAAAGGCATCTGTGGCCACCATGTGGTGCCATGCTCCTTGGTCGGAAAGGCGTACCGTCAGGGTTTCTTCTAGCCGACCGTAGTCAGCGATGCCCAACATACCATATGTACTTGCAAGGGTTGCCAGTCTTTTGCTTGACAGATGTATGTACCAGCGCAGGACCTCCAGGCCATCGCTGTCACGTGGCCTTTTGCCATATCGGGGCTCAACCTCCTCATACCCTTCAAAAAGGGGCCCGGAGGCTTCACCATTCTCCTCATGGTTATCGACAAGTTTACGAAGTTGGTAGAAGCAAAGCCCTTCGTCTCGGTGAAATCTGAGTAAGCGGCGAGTTTCTACCACAACATCGTGTACCTCTTCGGGGTGCCTAATTCCATCATCACCAATAACGGGACACAATTTGCTAGGAAGAGATTTCTGGAGTTCTGTGATGAATTCAATATTTGGGTCGACTGGGCGTCAGTAGCTCAACCCCGGACTAATAGGCAAGTCGAACGAGCTAACAACATGATCCTGCAAGGGCTCAAACCTTGTATCTTCGACCAACTCAATAAGTCCGTCGGGCGATGCGTCGTTTAATTGTCGTCCGTCCTCTGGAGCCCGCGCACCACACCCTACCGGGCAACCGACTTCATGCCTTTCTTCATGACGTATGGGTCGGAAGTTGTTCTCCCAGCCGAGCTCGAGTACGGATCTCCTAGAACAAAAGCCTACGACGAAGCCCGGTCCAAAGAGGCCAGGCAGGATTCTGTCGACTAGATAGATGAAGCTCGTGACGTCGCCCTCCTGAGAATGGCAAAGCATCAACAGGCACTTCGCCACTACCACCCGCAATGGTTCCAACCCCGAGCCTTTCAGGTCGGTGATCTAGTCCTTCGATGGATCCAAATCAACAAGGACAAGCACAAGCTATCCTCCCCGTGGGAAGGCCCGTATGTGGTGGCAGTTGTCTTACGGCCCGGCGCCTACCAACTAAAAGACGCCGACGGGAATGTCTTCCCCAACGCTTGGAACGTAAAGCACCTTAGGCGGTTCTACCCGTAGCCACCCCGACCTCTGAGGGAAAGGAGACGAGTCAGAAGCCAAAAGATAAGTACCCTCGCCGTAATTTTTACTTTCGTGCGAAGTATGGTCCCGCCTCCTGAGCACAAGCTCGGACGAGTCTGTGCGATTTAAGCGCCACGAGGTGCGCCGACCAGTCCGGCCACCACACGCCGCTCGGGGGCTATCTACCCTAGAGGCACACACAAGAGTTTTCTAAGTACTTCCTACACGCTTAGCAACCCACGACTAGAACTATGAAAGTTCTCAGAGCTACGGTTCGAGCGAAGCAAAGGAACGAAAGTGACACACTGTTTTTTTTCAACCTGGTGTTCGCGATCCTCGAACGAAACCATAAAAGGTACTTGGGACTACAAACCGAAAATTCAACACAAAGGAGAAACCTCATATATAGAAAACTTTTTTCGCTTTTCTTCATTAGCGGGGCCATAAAGGCCTAATACATTTGCATTACAAGGGAGTACTCCATTTTTCTTCATTAGAAAAGCCACGAAGGGCTATTACACTGGCGATACAAAGCAGAAAAGGTGGGAAGATGTAAGAGCCTCAGTTTTTGACACATAATTGAAGTGTTCATCACCACACGACACACCTCATTTGAGGAAAGATGATGAACACAAATAAAGAGCAAGTAACCACCATCAACATGCTCATTAGAGAACAAACTCACACATTGCAAAAGTGGTATTTTCCCACATGTGATATAGGTGGGCTGGACATATGAAAAATCCTACACATTGCTAAGAATGCCCATGCCAAGTTTCACCCAAATTCAAAACCTTTTTGAGGTCATTTTAGGTATAGCTAGCAAAAGAGGGCAGTTTGAAACCATATTCAAATTCAAACTGTTTTTATCCCATGAATTTAAAAGTGGGAGGCATATTCTTACTCAGCACATTTTTGTGAGCTCACACACCAATTTTCACTCCATTTGGAGTTGATCTTGACATGAGCTAAGTGGGACAAATTCAAACTTTATTTGAATTCAAAACTGAACTTTTGCTGAAATTCACTCAAACCAAACCCAATTTGAATTCTACTCAATTCGAATGGCTCATGGGTGAATAATTTGAATTACCAGGGGTACTATGGGGTTCACTGTTTACAACAGTGATTAGGAGTAAATTTCAGAGGTTAAAATGGGGAGTGGGACCCACTTGTCAGCCTCTACTTCAAATCAAACCGACTGAGACTTTCTCACTCGGTTAACCGCGCCGCCGCTGCGATCGCCACCGAGGGAAGCCGCCACGCCAGCAGCTGCTTGGCCACGCGTGGGCGTGAGGCGGTGCAGAGCCTTCTTAAGGCACCTTTCCCCCTCCTCGGCCGAAGCATCGCCCGGTTCTTTCTCCGCAAGAACTCAGCGCCGGCCGAAACTTTCCGCAGCTCGGAATCGATCGGAGAGCGCCGATCACAGCTTCCTCCGTCCCCTCCAGAGCCCCGGCAAGGTACTAGAGACCTTCCTCCGTCTTCCCCGCTGCTAGAATTCAGTTGAAACCGATTGATATCGGCTGTGCCGAAAGATCAATTCGGTGACTTAGAACCGCCGCACCTTGGGCTCCCGTGGACAGCCCAATCAGGGCATTGTCACGCCCGAGCCAAGGCACCCTTGGACGCGCTGGTGACCGGTGCTGCTCACCCCCGAGCCACAGCTCGAGTGGTTGCTCACCGGCGGCGAATTTCCAGTTTTCCCCTTTCTGTGTGCAGAACGACCTTCGGGTGTGATTCCATTGAATTCGTGCTCTAGAAAGGATTAGAGGGCCTCAATCCGCTCTCACACAAACTAGACACGGTAACGCACAAGTTGCCTTCACAACCCTTGGCCGGAGAACCTCTGTACCCGGCGTAATTCGAGGTTTACCAATGGCGGAATAAACGGGACGCATCGGGCGCACGGTGAGGACCTACTTCGGGCCTTCCCCGAGCTGCCTCAAGCTCATGTCGACCTTCCCTGAGGTCCACTGATGCTTCCCGACCGGTTCCTCGAGTAGTTGAGGTGCTAGGGAAGTCAGCCGACATGGCCGAAGTCTTTCCGAGGTGGCGGCTCGTCGCCGACCATGTACCGGCCATTGTCATGAGTAGCTGACCCTAGAATCCTGTTCCCCGAGTGAAAGTAGGCAGGGGCGGCCAGGATCGTGAAGTTTGGAGCTGTACAGAAGCCGGCGGCGAGCTCTCCGGCGAGGTCCCTCGGCGGTGGAGCGCGGACATCGCGAGGTTGAAGAAGGGGGTGGACCCCAGCTGTCAGCGGCCGATATTTTGAATCGGGATCGGGCTGCGGCCGGGATCGGGTGTGCTGGCGCGCAAAATCCTCGTGGGCCGCGGTGTGCTGTCGCCTCGGCGTGCGAAGCGTGTCCCCGGGGCCCACTCGCGAGTTTAAACTTTTCCCCGATTTTCAGATTTCCTTCAAACTTCAAATCCTCTTAACTTTGGCTAGAAAGCTCCAAATTGAGTGAAACAAATTTTGTTGGATTCATCTCTCTGAGAACTTCCCAGCAAATCAAGTTTCAACTCATGAAAACCCTTAATTCTCCAGAATTAAATCCTCAAAGTTTAAACTGTTAGGAATTTTAACTGGAGAATCCTTTGGAGGAAAATCCTGAAATTTTGCTGGGATGTTCACCAAAATATCCTTGAACTACCATAAAAATTTCAGATCCATTTGAGCTCATTTGATCCACCTAATGGTGTGATTAGTGAAACTGTTCCAGAGAAAATATAAAATGTTTAGAAACATTTTCAGAATTTTCTCTGAAATTGTTTAGCTCATATCTTTAATTAGGAACCTTCAAATTAAGTGAGACCAACTCCATTAGAACCCTCTGAAAATCTAGTTTTCAGAAAGTCATAGTTTGTTTCATGAAAATCCTTAGAACACCCTAAAAGCCTTCAATTAAGGTCAAGTACATGATTAATTGTGGAGGGCTCAAATGTGCTCTACTGCAACTAAAACTTGACCAAGTCTCTGTTTAGGTTGTAACCAAGCCACAGTAAAAGTTTCACAGTCATTAGGCTTGTCTAGTAAGAGTTACAGACCTCACAAATTAAAAGTTAATACAACTGCATTTAAATTAATACATGTATTGCTTCTGTCATGTAGTCACTAAGGTCGAGGAGGAACCCGAAGTCCTAGACTTCGTTACTCCGGAGGAACAGCTAGCCTACGACCAAGAGCAGCAAGGCAAGCTCCGGCTTGCATTAACCTTTTTACAAATTTTTATTGTTTTGAGCACATACTTGTTTACTTTATTCTTTGCATTAGGGTCTTGTTTGGAAGCCCCACTGCATCGCCAAGAGAACCATGGATTGGGTTTAGGATTACAAACCCCGTTAGCTACTGCATTGCTATGATAGAGTACGATTCGGTACAACTCGAGTAGTTGGAACTACCCGCGAGCATAGGCTAGAAGCACTCGACTCGGGTAGTGATAGCACATGAAACACATGGCAAGAAAATGAGACCGAGCGGAGGGTAATGGCAGCAGGACTTTGGGGCCTGTGTGCTGTAGCTCCGCTTGTGTCGTTTGAGGACAGAGCCGTGTGCGGGCCTGTTGAACAAGCTAGAACAGTACCGAAGACCTACAGGCTATATGGGAACCGGGAAACTGATGTAACTCGGGTAGCTGGGTATTGAGGCATTGCCCGTCGTTCAGAGGGTAGGTTGAGAGCTTGAGGTGTAAATCGGCTGGCGGCACTGAGATGCGCGTGCAGATACCTCTTGCTCGGGACGATGGGACCGGTTCAATATTTGGCTGACGGGCGAAAGGTGGTTGCGTACGGCGTCTGTGATGGTTGTTGTAGGCAAAATCGAGTACGGGCGTACGTGACGGGTTGTTCGGGTAACCCTGCAGGTGTAAATCGATTATAATCGCCGTCCCTCGCGGTCAGTGAGTACCACTTGTTCACTGTACCGTGACGTAGAAAGAATAGGCTAGTTACATGTTAAAATGTTGCTGATTGAAAGATGGACTTGATTGCTAATGACTTGCTGTAGTTTAGAGCTAACTAAAGTTCATTTCAACTTTGGGCAAAGTACATGAGAGAAATGCGTTTATTGTTTGATTGCGGCTCTCTCATGTGCCTTAGCGTAAGGTTCTCCACAAACTGCTGCTAAAACTTGAAAGTAAGGTTCCACTAATTAGGCGAGTCCTTGCAAATGATTTTTACCTCATGTAACCCATCACCCCTCATGTAGAAGTTCCATGTTTAGGTGAGACGGGTCAGACTTGCTGAGCCTTCGTGCTCACTGCTTGTGTTTGAAGCTTTTGCAGGGTTCTATGAGGAAGGGACTCCCGAGGAAGAGACGGAACCCCAGGAGGGGAACCCCGTCGAGTGGGAGTCGTGCACGCCGCAGAGTTAGTGTATGTGTGTGTGCTAGCAAGGACACGTTCAAGGGCTGAACGTGCACTTGATGCTTAGTCTACGCCCGTGAGTGTAGACTGAACTTATTTTGATGTAAACATGTTCATAAACTTGTTTATGTAATAAAATTTCGCTTCCGCTTTGTACCTTTGACGTGTGTTATCCGGTGCTGTGCAACGCAGTACCCCTCAGCGTGATCCTGGCTCGACAAGACCGTGGGGTCGTGTCAGCGTTGGTATCAGAGCTCGCTTGAGGTTTAACACACTGCAAAGGTCATCTTTTTCAAAAATCTAGTGAGGAACGAGTTAGTAGCCCGTATAACGATGTTATTAGCATATAGAAAGTGGCATATTAACCTATTTGTTTATGTCGGAAAATCGTGTATCTCGGGACGTTTATGTCTTGGGGGGTACACGTAAGCGCTGTCCACCAATGCACACAAGCTGAAGGGTGGAGCCCCACGGGTGGCAGGTAACCCGACCCGCTTTAGTATCCTCTACGACTCTTCATGTCGTTTGGGGTATTCGAGCAACGTCTGTCCCTGGCGTGCGTGGTGCAACTTGGGAGACCCCGTCACATGGTCTGAAACGTGAACACGTAACTCAAGGTGTGTTTGGCTTGAGAACATCCGGGCGAGTGATGACGGCCGGGTGTACGAACTGTATGGATTCCGGGCTCGGTGTGCAGCCGAGTCTGATGATTGTTTGAGTTTCTGCAGGTAGCCTGACCACGAAACGGTACACGTGTAGCATCCGTGTGCGAGTGACGTTTAGTGTCACTGAAATAACGAAGCCGGCTAAGTCTGGTATAGGTTTTCTATGTGAGGACGTAGTACCAACATAATCTGGTGACGCATCGACGTCACACCCCAACTAAATGAACAACTTCATTTAAAACTTGAAGGTTTTGATCCAAAGCAGTAAAACTTGATGTAACTCCTTCCCTTGAACAAGATATTCAAAGTTAACAAGTTTTCAAGTTATAGGTTGTTAAGGACAGAGCACTCTGTTTTCAGCTGAATCAAGGCTGAAGTTGATCAGAGGTTAGAGGTTGAGTTCTTTCGAGGTTGGGGTCATATGATGCATTTATGGAAAGCTTTGGAAGAGTTTTACAACTTTTCTGTTGAGGTCCAGAGGTGTTTCATCCCTTAACCAATCGAAAAATGCAGTAGAGTTGAAACTGTCCAGAAAACATGACAGAGTAAAGACTCTATGTAAACTCTCTGTAAATTAAGCATAACTTCCTGCTTAAAAATCCAAAAATAGAAAATGAGATAGTTCTGGAAAGCTTATGAGATGGGTTACAACTTTGTAACAGAAAGTTTTGTTAGATTAGGAACAGAATTAACTGGAATTCTTGGATCAAATCAGTATCTAAAGCAGGGAGGTGCTGTCCAATTTTCTCCAGAAATTCTGTTAACTTTGACATCTCATAACTTTTGAACCAGGACAGATCTTAGGCCAAGCAAATACTTTATGGAAAGCTATTGAAGTTAGCTTTAACTTTGATGTTGAGCTCCAGAACTGGTTGTGCTTTAACATGGCCTAAATCAGGTTGAAATGGAAACTGGTCAGGGCTGTCATGGGAACAGCAGATCAGCAGTCAAATTTGTTTAAAAATTGAACTATGTTTTCAAGTTTTATGGGTTCAATGACATGTCTTATGTTATAACTCAGAGGTTTACTGTTTAAATAAATATTTGACATTTCTCAAATATATTTTTACAGATGACAGCAGATAAGCAATTGGAGAACGGGTGGGTGGTGTCCCACTGTTCTCACCGTAGCGGCTACCCGGAAGCATTGTGGCAAATGCTCCAATATTTCGGGTACAACCAGATGCCGCAATACTTCGCCAAGGAAGAAGGCGAAGAGGGGAACAAGATGTGGACGATCCATGTCGAAGTCCCTGCAGGACCTATGCCACCCGGTTGGGTGCCGTTCACCGTCACGGTGAGAGGAAGACAACCGGAAGGGATGTGGCAAGTGGCAGCCCGTGACACCATGTCACGTTTCTGCCAACTACACGTGAAGGCTATGGAGGGCACTCCATACGCGCTCGTTCCGGTGGAGGGACGGGTTCAACATGTGTGGGAAGAAAGGTACCTGGAGGCAACAGACCCAAGTTGCCCAAGGTACAACCCCGCGGAGGCAAACCTTAGCCTCCAGATGAGGGCGGGAAACGCCGTGATGGACAGCCAAGCTGTTCATACGGAGCATCTCGCCACAAAGCTCAAGGAGAGCATGAACCGTGGAGACTACTTCGAGAGTGCTCACAGCGCACTCCGCAATGTGCTCCTTCTGACGATCAAGCGACTGAATGAACAACACAATCAGTTGCATCGTCTGAAGAAGGCAAAGAAGAAGAGCCGTGTCGACATCGCGGCGTTGCAAGAACTGGTACAAAATCTGACCCAGCAGAACGAGGAACTTACTCAAGAGCGAGACGACGCTATTGAGGAAGGGCAAGGCTGGGAAGAAGATTACAACCAGGCTATGGACGAGGTGCATGCATTGCAGGACCTCGTACCTCCGGTGTTAGGCGTACCGGTGGTCTTGGGCCTTCCAGCAATGGGAGAACCCGGGATGGGAGAAGAGGTGGTATATCCAGAGCCACCAGCAGAGGTACCGGAGGAGGACGACCCACAGGAGGTCGATTTCTACTCCGAGTAGGGGGTTACGGTTGCCAAGTAGGGCAGCTAGGGTAGCGTAACCCAACTTTTGTAATCGGTGACATGTCGTGCAGACAGTAGCGTATGTATAGGTAGTGACGACATGAGCATGAATTCTCGGAGACCCGAGAATAATGTATCTTGTATAAAGTTTATGCTTTATCAATATATGTGAATGTTGTACAAATTAATCATGTGTCACTTCAATACCTACTGTTGCTTATGGAATTTTAAGTAAGACATGTGCTAATCGCTGCTGTTTTGAATTTCAGAATGACGCGTACTCGTGCCAATCCGGACGTTGGAGGTACTAGTCAAGGGGGAGAGACCTCCCAACCACCTCCTGAGGACTCCTCGGGACAGAGCAGCAACAGCAACAGCAAACACCGCCATCGCCACTGCCAACGGTTACATTGGCCGACATCGTCACGGCAATGGCAGGTTCACATCAGCAGCACACGGAGTTGCTGCAAACTCTTATTGCCAATACGTCTCGCCCAGAGAGACGTCAAGACCGTGAGGAGCGTCAACAGAGCTCCTACTATGACTTCCTGGTGACTCATCCCCCTGTATTCTCAAGGGTGGATGAACCTCTTGACGCGGACAACTGGCTCCGCGCAATAGAGATGAAGTTCGGGCTGCTCCAGATAAGCGAGCAGCGCAAGACTCAGTTCGCGGTCCAGCAGCTCCAAGGATCCGCGAGCGCGTGGTGGGCCAACTTCTGTGCTTCACAGCCCACCGACCGAGTGATGACCTGGACGGAGTTCCGGACGGCCTTCAGGGCCTATCATATACCGCCAGGTTTGATGAAAAGAAAGACGCACGAATTTCTACACCTGCAACAAGGGAGCAGGAACGCGCTGGAATACTCCAGAGCGTTCAACAATCTCGCGCTATATGCGTCGTATCACGCAGATACTGACGAGAAGCGGCGGGACCACTTTTACCAGGGGCTTAACCCGCTCCTGAAGGACAAGTTGGCGATGTTCAATCGCGGCAGCCTCAACGACATCATTGATGCTGCGATTGTTCAGGAGGACTCCGGCAAGGAGTTGGCGGCGGCAGAGCGAAAGCGAAGCGTGCCGCAAAGCAGCGGAGAAGGAGGCGGTCCTTCTCAGAAGTTTCGGATGGTGAATCTTCCACCATCAGGTCCACGCTGGCAGCCACCACAGCGGTCGATGCCGTTCCGCAGTCGGCCGTACTCTTCACCGGCATTCAGGCCGGCACTGCCAGTACCACCTCCACAACAACAACAGCAGCAGCGGACGATGCCGCGTGCGTATGCACCTCAGCAGCGCATGCCGGGCTTTCGTTTCCCGAGCACTACACCAGCAGCGGCCACATGTTACAAGTGTGGTCGCCCAGGACACTTCGCGAGCAGTTGCCCGGAGAGGCAAGGCGGCGGAGTGGCACCGCAGTTTCCAGGGAGGAATCAACCCCGGAACCCTACTAATGCGCGGCGGGCAAACCCTAGGCCCGGCACCGTCCACCAGCTTGCCATTGAGGACGTGCCGGAGGGCGAGCCAATACTTGCGGGTATGTTCCAACTCCACCAGCATCCCGCTATAGTACTGTTTGATTCATGCGCCACACATAATTTTATTAGCCAAGCTTTCATTGCTAAACACAGCTTGCCAATACTACCTACCGATAGTCCATATTTAATTTGTTCACCGGGTGGGAAGATTTCAGCAAGCGTAATGGTCTCTAAAGCACCATTATGCTTAGCGGGTAGAGTGTACCCCACGTCTCTCATTATCTTAGAGGGACAGAAGGTCGATGTCATCCTAGGGATGCCGTGGTTAACCCGCCGCGGCGCTGTTTTAGACACCGTCCTTCGAGTCGTGCACTTAAACTCAGAAGTGCACGGGTCTCACTCATTATTTCTGGACAGTCCAGAAATAAAACTTCCAAGTGTCTATCAAGCCACAACTATCAGATTGGAAGATATTCCAGTAGTCCGAGAGTTCCCTGACGTGTTCCCGGATGATTTACCGGGAATGCCACCCGACAGAGAGGTGGAGTTCAAGATTGAACTTGCACCGGGAACCATGCCAATATCCCAAAGGCCGTACAAGATGGCGCCCAAGGAGTTGGCTGAACTGAAGACTCAACTCACGGACCTTCTGGAGAAGGGTTTTATTAGGCCGAGCTCCTCGCCATGGGGCTGTTCGGCATTATTTGTCAAGAAGAAGGATGAGACATTACGGCTTTGCGTGGACTATCGTCCATTAAATGCCGTAACCATCAAGAACAAGTACCCGTTGCCACGGATCGACATGTTGTTTGATCAGTTGGTCGAAGCAAAGATCTTTTCCAAGATGGATTTAAGATCCGGTTACCATCAGATTAAGATAAGGGCTGAGGACATTCCAAAGACGGCTTTCTCGACGAGGTACGGACTTTATGAGTACCTGGTCATGTCCTTCGGCCTCACCAATGCTCCAGCTCACTTCATGTACTTAATGAACCCGGTATTCATGCCGGAGCTGGACAAGTTTGTCGTGGTCTTCATCGACGACATCCTGGTATATTCCAAGTCGGAAGAAGATCACAAGAAGCATCTGCGTATAGTCTTGCAACGGCTGCGGGATCACAAGTTATACGCGAAATTCAGCAAATGCGAGTTTTGGATATCGCAAGTGCCTTTCCTCGGGCATATCATCTCAGCGGAGGGTATCGCTGTGGACCCGAGCAAGATCACTCAAGTGCTGAATTGGAAATCCCCGAGAACTGTTCACGAGGTACGGAGTTTCCTCGGACTCGCGGGATATTATCGGAGGTTCATTCCGAACTTCTTGAAGATTGCCAAGCCAATGACAGAGCTACTGAAGAAGGCTACAAAATATGTTGGGAGTCCAGCGTGTGAAGCAGCATTCAAGGCTTTAGTCAAGCACCTGACATCAGCACCGGTTTTGGCGCAGCCAGACACAACAAAACCGTTCGATGTGTACTGCGATGCATCCGGCATTGGGCTTGGATGTGTGCTGATGCAAGACCGAAGAGTGGTCGTGTATGGATCACGGCAGCTTAGAAACCATGAGCAGAATTATCCAACCCACGACTTGGAGCTCGCTGCCGTGGTACTCGCACTCAAGATGTGGAGGCACTACCTACTCGGTAACCTCGTACATTTATATACCGACCACAAAAGCCTCAAGTACATATTCACTCAGAAAGAGCTGAACATGAGGCAACGAAGATGGTTAGAACTGATAAAGGATTACGAAATAGAGATCCATTATCATCCGGGCAAGGCAAACGTAGTGGCAGATGCGCTGAGCCGCAAGTCACACGTCAATAATCTGACCATCACACCATTGGAAGAGAGGGAGCCACCACTACATGTGATTCCACACGGAGCTCTCTACAACCTAGCTTTGATCCCCACCATCCGTGAAGAGATAGCGGCAGCCCAGAAGAATGACAAGGGCATGTCACATTTGCGGAGACGTGTAGACAGTGGGGAGCTGAAATGTTTCCGGAAGGACGGAGACGGCGTCCTATGGTTCAAGGACCGGATCGTCGTACCCCGTAACCCGGAATTACGAAAGAAAATCTTTGATGAGGCTCACTTATAAAAGTTTTCTGTTCACTCCGGCAGCAACAAGATGTATCAAGAACTCAGAAGAAAGTTTCGGTGGACACGGATGAAGCGCGAGGTTGCAAAATACGTGTCCGAGTGTGATACATGTCAAAGGGTGAAGGCAGATCATATGCGGAAACCGGGACTGCTGCAACCACTGGGCATTCCTGCCTTGAAATGAGAGGATGTGAGCATGGACTTCATCGTCGGTTTACCCACCACCTTGCAGAAACATGATTCTGTGTGGGTGATCGTCGATCGGCTCACCAAAGTTGCCCATTTCATCCCGGTCAACACCAACTACAACGCCAAGAAGTACGCTGAACTGTACATCTCACGGATCCTATGCTTGTACGGCGTACCCCGTACCATCATATCGGACCGGGGCACTTTATTTGTGTCCCATTTTTGGGAGCAGCTGCACGCTGCCTTGGGGACGAAGTTGATCCATAGTTCAGCATACCACCCACAGACGGATGGGCAAACGGAGCGGGTAAATAAGATCCTAGAAGACATGCTACGAGCTTGTGCTATCAACCACGGCAAGAATTGGGATGATCACTTGCCGTTAGCCGAATTCTCGTACAATAATGGGTACCAAGCCAGCATCAAGATGGCACCTTACGAGGCGCTATACGGTAGGAAGTGTCGCACACCATTGAACTGGTGTGAGTCTGGCGAAAGGGTTACCTTCGGGATTGACCTTGTCAACAACGCGGAAGAAAAGGTTCGACTAATTCAAGCGAACCTAAAAGCCGCTCAATCCCGTCAGAAACAGTATACGGACCGGAGAAGGCGCCCATTACAATTCGAAGTTGGAGATCACGTATACCTACGGGTGTCTCCAATGAAGGGCGTAAACAGATTTGGGGTGAGAGGAAAGTTCGCACCCCGATTCATCGGTCCATTCCAGATTACCGAAAGATGTGGATCAGTGGCATACTGGCTGAAATTACCAGAAGCACTTTCCGGTGTGCACGACGTCTTTCACATTGCCCAGCTGAGAAAGTGTCTTAAGCTATCAACTACCGTTCAGCTGGAGGATATTGAAGAACTGCAACCGGATCTCACCTATCGGGAGGAACCGGTGCAGATTATCGATGAAAAGGCCTGAACCACACGCAACCGCACGTTGTGGTTCTACAAGATTCTATGGAGTAATCACTCCATGGACGAAGCGACATGGGAGAGCGAAGAATTTCTTCACGCTAACTACCCCGACTTTTTCACGTCGCATATCCGGTAATTTTCCACCGTCCTCTCTCTCATTTTCACCTTATAATCTCGGGATGAGATTCTTTTAAGGGGGAGGAATGTAAGGGCCTCAATTTTTGACACATAATTGAAGTGTTCATCACCACACCACACACCTCATTTGAGGAAAGATGATGAACACAAATAAAGAGCAAGTAACCATCATCAACATGCTCATTAGAGAACAAACTCACACATTGCAAAAGTGGTATTTTCCCACATGTGATATAGGTGGCTGGACATATGAAAAATCCTACACATTGCTAAGAATGTCCATGCCAAGTTTCACCCAAATTCAAAACCTTTTTGAGGTCATTTTGGGTATAGCTAGCAAAAGAGGGCAGTTTGAAACCATATTCAAATTCAAACTGTTTTTATCCCATGAATTTAAAAGTGGGAGGCATATTCTTACTCAGCACATTTTTGTGAGCTCACACACCAATTTTCACTCCATTTGGAGTTGATCTTGACATGAGCTAAGTGGGACAAATTCAAACTTTATTTGAATTCAAAACTGAACTTGTGCTGAAATTCACTCAAACAAAACCCAATTTGAATTCTACTCAATTCGAATGGCTCATGGGTGAATAATTTGAATTACCAGGGGTAGTATGGGGTTCACTGTTTACAACAGTGATTAGGAGTAAATTTCAGAGGTTAAAATGGGGAGTGGGACCCACTTGTCAGCCTCTACTTCAAATCAAACCGACTGAGACTTTCTCACTCGGTTAACCGCGCCGCCGCTGCGATCGCCACCGAGGGAAGCCGCCGCGCCAGCAGCTGCTTGGCCACGCGCGGGCGTGAGGCGGTGCAGAGCCTTCTTAAGGCACCTTTCCACCTCCTCGGCCGAAGCATCGCCCGGTTCTTTCCCCGCAAGAACTCAGCGCCGGCCGAAACTTTCCGCAGCTCGGAATCGATCGGAGAGCGCCGATCACAGCTTCCTCCGTCCCCTCCAGAGCCCCGGCAAGGTACTAGAGACCTTCCTCCGTCTTCCCCGCTGCTAGAATTCAGTTGAAACCGATTGATATCGGCTGTGCCGAAAGATCAATTCGGTGACTTAGAACCGCCGCACCTCAGGCTCCCGTGGACAGCCCAACCAGGGCGTTGTCACGCCCGAGCCAAGGTACCCTTGGACGCGCTGGTGACCGGTGCTGCTCACCCCCGAGCCACAGCTCGAGTGGTTGCTCACCGGCGGCGAATTTCCAGTTTTCCCCTTTCTGTGTGCAGAACGACCTTCGGGTGCGATTCCGTTGAATTCGTTCTCTAGAAAGGATTAGAGGGCCTCAATCCGCTCTCACATAAACTAGACACGGTAACGCACAAGTTACCTTCACAACCCTTGGCCGGAGAACCTCTGTACCCGGCGTAATTCGAGGTTTACCAATGGCGGAATAAACGGGAGGCATCGGGCGCACGGTGAGGACCTACTTCGGGCCTTCCCCGAGCTGCCTCAAGCTCATGTCGACCTTTCCTGAGGTCCACTGATGCTTCCCGACCGGTTCCTCGAGTAGTTGAGGTGCTAGGGAATTTAGCCGACATGGCCGAAGTCTTTCCGAGGTGGCGGCTCGTCGCCGACCATGTACCGGCCATTGTCATGAGTAGCTGACCCTAGAATCCTGTTCCCCAAGTGAAAGTAGGCAGGGGCGGCCAGGATCGTGAAGTTTAGAGCTGTACAGAAGCCGGCGGCGAGCTCTCCGGCGAGGTCCCTCGGCGGTGGAGCGCGGACGTCGCGAGGTTGAAGAAGGGGGTGGACCCCAGCTGTCAGCGGCCGATATTTTAAATCAGGATCGGGCTGCGGCCGGGATTGGGTGTGCTGGCATGCAAAATCCTTGTGGGCCGCGGTGTGCTGTCGCCTCAGCGTGCGACGCGTGTCCCCGGGGCCCACTCGCGAGTTTAATCTTTTCCCCGATTTTCAGATTTCCTTCAAACTTCAAATCCTCATAACTTTGGCTAGAAAGCTCCAAATTGAGTGAACCAAATTTTGTTGGATTCAGCTCTCTGATCACTTCCCAGAAAATCAAGTTTCAACTTATGAAAACCCTTAATTCTCCAGAATTAAATCCTCAAAATTTAAACTGTTAGGAATTTTAACTGGAGAATCCTTTGGAGGAAAATCCTGAAATTTTTCTGGGTTGTTCACCAAAATATCCTTAAACTACGATAAAAATTTCAGATCCATTTGAGCTCATTTGATCCACCTAATGGTGTGATTAGTGAAACTGTTCCAGAGAAAATAGAAAATGTTCAGAAACATTTTCAGAATTTTCTCTGAAATTGTTTAGCTGATATTTTTAATTAGGAACCTTCAAATTAAGTGAGACCAACTCCATTAGAACCCTATGAAAATCTAGTTTTCAGAAAGTCATAGTTTGTTTCATGAAAATCCTTAGAACACTCTAAAAGCCTTCAATTAAGGTAAAGTACATGATTAATTGTCGAGGGCTCAAATGAGCTTTGCTGCAACTAAAACTTGACCAAGTCTCTGTTTAGGTTGTAACCAAGCCACAGTAAAAGTTTCACAGTCATTAGGCTTGTCTAGTAAGAGTTATAGACCTCACAAGTTAAAAGTTAATACAACTGCATTTAAATTAATACATGTATTGCTTCTGTCATGTAGTCGCTAAGGTCAAGGAGGAACCCGAAGTCCTAGACTTCGTTACTCCGGAGGAACAGCTAGCCTACGACCAAGAGCAGCAAGGCAAGCTCCGGTTTGCATTAACCTTTTTACAAATTTTTATTGTTTTGAGCACATACTTGTTTACTTTATTCTTTGCATTAGGGTCTTGTTTGGAAGCCCCACTGCATCGCCAAGAGAACCATGGGATGGGTTTAGGACTGCAAACCCCGTTAGCTACTGCATTGCTATGATAGAGTAGGATTCGGTACAAGTAGAGTAGTTGGAACTACTCGCGAGCATAGGCTAGAAGCACTCGACTCGGGTAGTGATAGCACATGAAACACATGGCAAGAAAATGAGACCGAGCGGAGGGTAAGGGCAGCAGGACTTTGGGGCCTGTGTGCTGTAGCTCCGCTTGTGTCAATTGAGGACCGAGCCGTGTGCGGGCCTATTGAACAAGCTAGAACAGTACCGAAGACCTACCGGCTATATGGGAACCGGGAAACTGATGTAACTCGGGTAGCTGGGTATTGAGGCATTGCCCGTCGTTCAGAGGGTAGGTTGAGAGCTTGAGGTGTAAATCGGCTGGCGGCACTGAGATGCGCGTGCAGAGACCTCTTCCTCGGGACGATGGGACCGGTTCAATATTTGGCTGACGGGCGAAAGGTGGTTGCGTACGGCGTCCGTGATGGTTGTTGTAGGCAACATCGAGTACGGGCGTACGTGACGGGTTGTTCGGGTAACCCTGCAGGTGTAAATCGATTATAATCGCCGTCCCTCGCGGTCAGTGAGTACCACTTGTTCACTGTACCGTGACGTAGAAAGAATAGGCTAGTTACATGTTAAAATGTTGCTGATTGAAAGATGGACTTGATTGCTAATGACTTGCTGTAATTTAGAGCTAACTAAAGTTCATTTCAACTTTGGGCAAAGTACATGAGAGAAATGTGTTTCTTGTTTGATTGCGGCTCTCTCATGTGCCTTAGCGTAAGGTTCTCCACAAACTGCTGCTAAAACTTGAAAGTAAGGTTCCACTAATTAGGCGAGTCCTTGCAAATGATTTTTACCTCATGTAACCCATCACCCCTCATGTAGAAGTTCCATGTTTAGGTGAGACGGGTCAGACTTGCTGAGCCTTCGTGCTCACTGCTTGTGTTTGAAGCTTTTGCAGGGTTATATGAGGAAGGGACTCCTGAGGAAGAGACGGAACCCCAGTAGGGGAACCCCGTCGAGTGGGAGTCGTGCACGCCGCAGAGTTAGTGTACGTGTGTGTGCTAGCAAGGACACATTCAAGGGCTGAACGTGCACTTGATGCTTAGTCTACGCCCGTGAGTGTAGACTGAACTTATTTTGATGTAACATGTTCATAAACTTGTTTATGTAATAAAATTTCGCTTCCGCTTTGTACCTTTGACGTGTGTTATCCGGTGCTGTGCAACGCAGTACCCCTCAGCGTGATCCTGGCTCGACAAGACCGTGGGGTCGTCTCAGAAGATAACTGAACAAAGGCTTACAGGAGGATGGTTGATGTTAATAAGAAAATTAACTACAAGCAACATCCACAACTCAACGTTCGTGCAAGTTCACTTGCCTCCAGGCAACGTCCTTGCAAGATTCACCCGCTTTCAGTCATCCTTTCTGCTTGCAACGCCTCAACCCTGGCCTGAACTATGACGACTCACTGTTTGCACGCCTCCGCGGCGTCCCCAACGCTGCTAGTATCGAAGAACAAGCGCCCGACTCAAGGAAGATGGAAACACCAAACCCTTGTCGTGGAGATAGGGCTGGCCTTATCGACAGTTCTTCACGGACTTTGGTAGCGGTGGGTCGAAGTGCCACGGCTACACCAACCGAGGGTGTACATAGGCGCCGTGAACCGCCAGGATTGAGAAGCCGACGTCCGCGTTCAGGGGAAGCGCAGCCATAGCCCGAAGCAAGGCTCGACGGGGGGGGGGGGGGGACGCCACACACTGTCTTTCGACCCTTTTAACCTATGCTACCAAAACTTGTAGAGAAGCGGAAGCGTGAGAGGGATGGAACGGGAGAGGAAGGCACAAGCATAAAGATTTGCACCCCAAGGGCTGCTTATATAGCCGGCGCGCGACGGAACCGAGTAAAAGCACCGGAGCCCACAAACGCATGCATCCTGCAGCAATGCCTCTCGACCGCGGAGTGGTTGCGCACCTCCCAAAACATCAGGGTGCGATGCCCGTCATAATTACGGTCAGACAAGTCTGCCCCTTCGATATCTGCGATGATTCGAAGAGCTGCGTGTCACCTTCTCCTCTTCCCGAGACCACCTTTCGTCCGCCATGCCCCTTCGCCTACCTTCGAGCAACGTCGACGGGCCACACGAATCGAAGGCCCAGGTAAGTAGGTAAGTTTTTATGGCCAACTTTTGGGGCTCGATCAAAGTTCTGGGTTATAAGGTATACCTAACATTTTTGGTCAAAAGGAATGCCTGGAACGAACAAGAGCGAGGGATAGGCAATGCTCGACGGCCATCAATCGCGCACTCGGGGGCTTCGGTGCCCTTATCTTGGCGACTCCCCCCCCCGGAGGGTCGGCATCGAGCCGCCTAGCCCCAAAAACGGCCTGAGATCCTCGCGAGTGCACCAAGAGGGATCTTATGGAATGCGGGCATCGAGCCTCGGTCTGGTCAACCTAATTCCCTCGTCCTCGCAGAAAGGTAGTGGGGTTCCACTTGGATTAACGCGTTAGGCAGCTCACCAAGCTCGGGAACTTGACCACAGAGGTAATTTCCCGCCTAGCTCAAACTCTCCAAGCCCGCAAACGGTTTTCGGATGGGGAGCGAAGCAGATTCACTAAACGAACCAAGCCCAATCTGTGCAGGGAGGCTTGAGGGCTATTTGATGACCCAAAGTCACGAAAGGCTCGGTGCCTAAGGCTTTGATCTCGGACATAGCCACGAACCCAAATGAAACAGCGATCTAACACAATTTCTGTTTTTTCTTATCCTTTCAGGCCCTTCGCCATACGTAGAGATATGCCTCCAACTGACAAAGACGGGAGCTTGGCTGAAGGCTCGAGGGCTACTGAGGGGTAACATACCCCGGGTACCCAAGAAGCAGTCGACCAACCAGCCGCACAAGGACATGTGGCCCCATGGGCCACGACAAGTGGTGCGCACTCCGGGAGATGCCATCAAAGACCGAACCCCAGGACGAGAGAGACGACCGACCTCGAAGCCCGGACGACAAGACAGGCGGAAGACTAAACGCCGACGTGACAGAATGGTAAAAGGGATTTAAAACGGAGTGGGAGACCACACGTGACAAGACAAGTATGACGTCAGGCCATCATCACCACCCGTCCCGCCCCGCTCGGTGCGAGTGAACAGGGGTGGAAAGTAGTAGACCGTAGATGTGACATCCGGTTCCGAAAATGAACCAGGTGAATGCATATGTGTGTCCAGGATGTTCATCACACATACACATGTATTCTACAAACCGAATTCAGAATATAACCATGAACAAATAGTGTTTAAGTACTTTATTACAATGACTCAATGTCTCACTCATGAATATATAACTTATTCTTGCAGCGGAAGACTCTAAATGACAGTGTAAAATGGCTAAGCCAGCAGGCTCCAACTTCAACTCCACAGGAATGTTGACGGTAGTGCGCACGCCTAGTACTCCTCATGTTCCTCGAAGTACTCTTCTCCTGTAGCTGATGTATATGTGGGAATGCAAGGGTGAGTACATGTCGTACTCAGCAGGTGCAGGAAAAGTATGACATGTAACTTACAACAAGGTAGGGAATAAAGAGGTTCATTGCAGCAAGCAAATTTTATTTCACAAACATGGTAAAAACAGCAATTATCTCTAGGTGAGTTAAAATCCCATCATAACCAAGTCAAATCATCAACATTCCTTCATAATATTTCACCATATATCAAGTCTCAACCAGCCATTAATCTTTCTCAAGTTCCTTTCATACTCATAAATATTCATAACCATCTCATATTCATATAACCGAAACCAAACTCATTCTCAAGACCCCAAACAGTCCCGAAACCAATCCCAATTACCATACCATAACCATACCCAAGTTTTGCTTCTAATCATGGAAGTTGGCAAGGTGCTTGTGACCGGAAGCACGGCTATCATGATAGTTTTACACTTTGCAGAGGTGGCACCACTTTACCCACAAGTTTGTGATTTTGTCACCCCTCGACGACTAGAAAGAACCTCCATTATACCAGTACACAACCATCCCATTCAGCAACATCCACGAACCAAGCTCGCCTAGATCTCCCCAATTCCATGCTCATTAACATCATCAAGTTATCATCATCTTTATTCATATGAGTGCAGTAGCTAACAATTTTATTTCAGCTTCCAGTATGCTGTAAGTTGAGCGAAGCAAAAAGGAAAAACGACCATACCCGACTCATCAACTTTCCCGGCAACAAGGATGGTTAACAAAACTAGTAAACTCCTATAAAAGGGTGTCCCATCAAGTTGACTCAAGCATACGAGTTTTCGCAAGCAAAACAGTTTCGAAAACATGGGATCAATATGGTCAAGGGGCACTTGCCTTGCTCTTTTGGTTCGTGTTACTCAAGCGTCTCGAAGTCTTGGTGCTGTAGTTCCTCGTAGACGGACTCTTGAGCGAGTCCTTCTACTCACGACAACACACATACAAAATTTACAGCAATCAATTATCATGCACAAACTTTACTCAAGATGCAATGATATGAATGAATGCAATTCCTATGGTGCAGTTTTATAAAACCAGTTTGTACGTTTTCTTGCATGTTTTAGTAGGCTTTCATGGGGTTTTATGGTGATCAATGTTGCTGGGATCAAGTGTGAACGTGGTGATGATCTTGACACAACATGTAGATCAATTCCACCGTCCAAAATTGACCAAAACATGGTCTGTCCCACACGCAGAAGTTTCTGCTTGAAGGGGGCGAAGAAAACGGGTGCGTAGAAACAGCGGTGATGTCGTAAGTGGGGTAATGGGGACCTACCTCTCTTTTTCCTCCTCTCCTCCTTGCAGCTGGATTTTTTCCCTTGCAATGGCAGCAGCTGGGGTTTTACTTTGGAGAAGAATAGGGCTGAGGCCAGGGCTTGGCAGCAGGGGTATTCTTCTCCGGCGAAGGCGGGGGGGGGGGGGGGGGGGGGGGCAGAGCTTCGATGGTGGCCAAGGCAGCAGCAAAGGGGTGGCGACCAAAATAGAGAGGGGTGCAGCCAGGGAGGAGAGTTCTATTTATAAGGGGGAAAAGAGTCCTAGGGGTGGGGAACAAAGAGTTCTAGAGGTGGGGGACTTAACCAAAGAGTCCTAGAGGTGGGGGACTTAACCAAATAGTCCTAGAGGTGGGGGACTTAATCTAAGAGCCCTAGAGGTGGGGGACTAACACAAGAGTCCTAGAGGTGGGTGACTAACCCAAGAGTCCTAGAGGTGGGGGGCTAAGCCAAGAGTCCTAGAGGTGGACTTACCCAAGAGTCCTAGAGGTGGGGACTAGGGTTCCCCCCTCTAATGGGCTGCGGCCAAGGGGGAGTGTGCCCAATTAGGGTTTCTCCCCCTAATTTGGTGTGGAAAATTTGTGGGAAAATTCCCCCCCCCCCCAAATGTGGGGGAAATTCTCCCTAGGGGAATTGTGGGGAAAATCAGGAAAATTGGGAAAAATTTGGAAAGATTGGGGAAGGGGAAAAATTGGGGTGGCTCATTTTGGCTATTTTATTTTTATTATTTTCCATTTCTATTTCCTTCCATCATTTAAGTAGCTTCTATATTCCTTTCCTCATTTCTCCTTCTTTTTAAATGCTTCTCTACATGAAAAATGTATGCAATGCATGGTAGTGAAGTTGAGGGTGTTACAAACCTACCCCCCTTAAAATGAATCTCGCCCTCGAGATTTGATAGAGTGGAGAAGAGATGGGGGAATTCTGCCTTGAGATCTTCCTCACGTTTCCATGTAGTTTCGGCTTCCGTGTGATGTCTCCATTCCTCGTGACCCTTTCCTTCACGTCCAAGATTTTGACGGGGTGTTCCGCGTAGGTCAGATCCTCTTGAAGCTCTAGCCCATCCATCGGTACTTGTTCTTCCAGTACTCTTAAGCATTTCTTGAGCTGAGATACGTGAAACATGTCGTGCACGTCGGAGAGGTGCGTTGGCAGCTCTAGTTGATAGGCTACTTCTCCTCGCTTGCCCAAAATCTTGAATGGCCCTATGTAGCGAGGTGCTAACTTGCCTTTGACAAATCGTCGTTGGCCTCGGATAGGCGACACCTTAAGATACACGAAGTCTCCCACTTTAAAGGTCAATCTTCTCAGCCTATTGTCTACGTAAACCTTTTGTTGTGACTGAGCGGCCTTCAAGTTTTCACGTAATGTTTGGACTTGCCTTTCGGCATCTTGCAGCATTTCGGGTCTGAATACTTGGCTTTCTCCGGTCTCATTCCAGAACAGCGGCGTTCTACACCGTCTACCATACAATGTTTCGAAAGGTGTCATCTTCAAGCTGGCTTGGTAACTGTTGTTGTACGAGAATTCAGCATATGGCAAGCTCTTATCTCAACTACGCCCATGTTTCAAGGCGCAAGCTCTCAACACGTCTTCCAAAATCTGATTTGTCCTCTCGGTTTGCCCGTCGGTTTGCGGGTGATATGCGGAGCTGGAATTCAACCGTGTACCCATGGCTTCATGCAGCTTCTTCCAGAACCTAGAGGTAAATTGAGAACCTCGTTCTGAAACTATCCTCTTCAGAACTCCATGGCAACACACGATTTGCTCCATATACAGCTCGGCTAGTTGTGCAACGGTGTACTTGGTTCTAACAGGAAGGAAGTTGGCTGTTTTCGTCAATCGGTCCATGATAACCCAAATGGAGTCGTAGTCGGACTGAGTGTGTGGCAATCCGACTATGAAATCCATGCTAATGTCTTCCAACTTCCACTCGGGTACTTTTAATGGCTGCAACAATCCAGCGGGTCTTTGTTGTTCGGCCTTCACTCGTTGGCACGTGTCGCATAGGGCAACATATTCAGCAATATTCCTTTCATACCATCCCACCAATAGCAAGTTTTCAGATCCTTGTACATCTTTGTACAACCGGGGTGTAGGGAATACAGTGAGTCATGTGCCTTCTTTAGCATCGTGTCACGGATGTGCTTCATGTTAGGCACACAAATCCTTTTCCCTAACCAAAGCGTGCCATTCTCGTCTTCCTTGAAATCCTTCTCTATGCCTTGTCGGATTCTTTCCTTGATTTCCTCATCCGTTGCTTGGCCATCTCGTATTTCTTGTTCCAGCGTTGAGTTCAGTTCGATCACCTCCATCTCGTTCAATAACCCGAGATGTAACCGTTCGAACTCCTTACGCAGCTCGGGTGGCAGCTCCCGAACCGTGAGCTGGTGACATGCTCCCTTCAGCTCAACGCATCAACTACTACATTGGTCTTTCTGGGGTGATAGTTGATTCCAACATCATAATCCTTGATGAGTTCCAACCATCGACGTTGCCTCAAATTCATCCGTTTGCGTGAATATATACTTCAGGCTTTTGTGACCCGTATAGATCTCACATCGGTGGCCAAGAAGATAATGCCTCCAAATCTTCAAGGCATGTACCACGGCTGCAAGTTCCAGGTCATGTGTGGGGTAATTCAGCTCATGTTTCTTTAGTTGTCTCGATGCATAGGCCACCACTTGGCCTCCTTGCACGAGCATACATCCAAGCCCTTGTCTTGATGCGTCACAATATATATCGAAACTCTTGCTCACGTCCAGCAATACCAAAACCGGCGCTGTTGTTAATCTCTCCTTTAGCTCCTCAAAGTTGTTTTGACACGCTGGTGTCCACTGAAATGCTTTCCCCTTCATCAGCAATTCAGTCATAGGCTTCGCTATTTTGGAGAAATCCTTGATGAACCGGCGGTAGTATCCAGCCATCCCAAGGAAACTCCGAATATCCCTCACATTCTGCGGTTGGTTCCACTTCAAAACATCCCTCACTTTTTCGGGATCAACCGATACTCCTCCTTCGGATGTGATGTGGCCTAGGAACGATATCTCCTTTAGACAAAATTGACACTTGCTGAACTTAGCATATAGTTGATGCTCTTGCAGTTTCTGCAATGTCAATCTTAAGTGTTCTTCATGTTCTTCCTTGCTTTTTGAATACACCATGATGTCATCGATGAAAACCACGACAAACTTGTCCAAGTACTCCATGAAGACCTTATTCATGAGGTACATAAAGTATGCGGGTGCATTCGTTAACCCAAATGACATATTGGTATACTCATACGATCCATACCATGTTCGAAATGTAGTTTTGGGTATGTCGGAGGGCTTAATATTCAGCTGGAAGTATCCTGACCAAAGATCAATCTTAGAGAAAATTCAGACACCTTTCATTTGATGGAATAGGTCCTCTATGCAGGGCAGCGAGTATTTATTCTTGATCGTCACCTCGTTGAGAGACCAATAGTCCACACACATCCTTTGGGTTCCATCTTTCTTATCCACGAAGAGCATGGGGGCTCCCCACGGTGATGAGCTTGGGCATATAAAACCCTTATCTAGCTGCTCCTTAATTTGTTTCTTAAGCTCCACTAATTCATTAGCAGGCATCCTAAATGGCCTCTTCGCTATAGGTGCAGTTCCAGGTACTAAATCAATTGAAAATTCAATGTCCCGGTCTGGTGGCATACCTGGAAGTTCTTCCGGAAACACATCTGAATATTCTCGAACCACTGGAATGCTTTCTAGTGTCGCTTCTTCGATGTGGTTCAGCACTACCTTCTCGGTTGCAGGTTGGGCTGCCTCGAACTCAATACGAGTACTGTGCTCACTTGTCAACTGCACGATCCTCTAAGCATATTGAATCACTCCGTTGTGCTTGCTTAACCAGTCCATTCCAAGTATTATGTCAATCCATTGGGAATCCAAAACAACAAGGTTGGCAAGAAAGTCTACCCCCCTTATTTTAAGGCTTACTTTCAGACATACTATATATTTAGGAGCTAGAATTCAGATTTGAAAGAACCAATTTCTTAACTATATGCATCAAGGTATATGAACTAAACAACTCCTTTATTAATATAAGCCTAGACAAGTGCCGAAGCATCCAACATCACTCTACCATGTGTGGATGTGGACATTCACTGAAGCGTCCCATAACTCACACCCAAGCACACAAACATAAGCAATCATCATAAAAGTTCAGCACACCACTCTTATTCAAGCTACTATGGTCTAAGCGTTCTTATTACAACTTTATTCAATGGGGAACCTAAACTTAATCGTGAGAACCGGTGCTGTTCTTGCCGTGTGATGGGGGTGGTTCAAACATGGGTGCACGCCATGGTGAGTCGGCAGTCCATGTAGGGATAGATGACATTGCTGCTCCATTTGCTCCCGCGTTGGCATGGGTCTCCTCCTGTTTTTCCAACAAGTACAACTTCTTGTGGAGGTAACGGATCTCTTCTTGTGCGCTTGCATAGCGGTTTCCTAACTTCACGAGCAACCTCTAAGACTTATCAACAGATTGTGGGTTGGAAAGAGCTCCTCCATGGGGTCCAATGATCTTCCTTGTACCACTCTTTCGATATTGGTGCAGCTCAAAAGTACTGTTCTCAAGCTACTCACGGAAGGCGTAGCACAGTCCGGTGAGTGCATGCCATGCGGCATCATCAATAACTTCTGCCCTTGTAGCTCTCCATATGGGTGTGAAGTGCCGTGTGATAACCTACCGTTAGATAGGATGGTTACCTCAGCCTTCCACTCTTCATGTCTGAGACGAGGGACTTTTTTGAGGAGATACTCCGGGTATAAGCTGCAGCAATCTAGAAACTCTTTAAGCTCTCTGGATATGTGTCCTCCTTCCATCCCGTCAGACTGGAATTCTTGAACTAAACAGTTGGCTCGTTCATCACCTTCATTCTCAGCCTCAGCAGGGGGTGGCTCCTCTTCGGATCCATCTCCTTCTGACATAGCTTCATGAGGCTCCGCTGGTTGTAAGTCCGCATGAAGATCCTCTTGAGGTGCATACCAATGCTACTCTTGTGGATCATCTCCCATGTCTTCTTCGATTGGTTCCACCTCTTCTGGATCCTCTTCCTCATGCATGGAGCTACTGACTTCATGTTCATCTTGAGGTTCCATCTTCACCTCCTCCCAATATGGTTCATCGGACACCTCAATGGAGTTAAGTGCACTCCCAAGTGGTGGTGGACGAGTCCTTATGCGTGCTGTGCTCCTAGTCACCGGCATATATAAATAAGACATGAGAAACTTTAGAGAAGAAGAAAATAACTTCAAAACTTCAGAATCTATGAAACAAGAAAACAGAAAGTGTGGCTGTCCACAAGAAAAGGAGAAAAGAGGGGCTGAAAATAGCACTTTGCGGTGGCTGAGTTGACAAATAAAGTGCAGCAGCAAGCAATTTTTGAAAATAGTAGTTTAGAGGGGTGTACCTATGTGTTTAGAGTGTCCATTCTACCTAGGCTTGCGTCCTACAGTCAAGGTGCCTCTGATGCCAATTTGTGACACCCGGTTCCGAAAATGAACCAAGTAAATGCATATGTGTGCCCAGGATATTCATCACACATACACATGTATTCCAAAAACTGAATCAGAATATAACCACGAACAAATAGTGTTAAGTACTTTATTACAATGACTCAATGTCTCACTCATGAATATCTAACTTATTCTTGCAGCGGAAGACTCTAAACAACAGCGAAAAATGGCTAAGCCACCAGGCTCCAACTTCAACTCCATAGGCATGTTGATGGTAGTGCGCATGCCTAGTACTCCTCATGTTCCTTGAAGTACTCTTCTCCTGTAGCTGATGTATATGTGGGAATGCAAGGGTGAGTACATGTCGTACTCAGCAAGTGCGGGAAAAGTATGATATATAACTTACAACAAGGTAGGGAATAAAGAGGTTCATTGCAGCAAGCAAATTTTATTTCACAAACATGGTAAAAACAGCAACTATCTCTAGGTGAGTTAAAATCCCATCATAACCAAGTTAAATCATAAACAATCTTTCATCATATTTCACCATATATCAAGTCTTAACCATCCATTAATCTTTCTCAAGTTCCTCTCATACTCATAAATATTCATAACCATCTCATATTCATATAACCGAAACCAAACTCATTTTCATGACCCAAAACAGTTTTGAAACCAATCCCAATTACCATACCATAACCATACCCAAGTTTTGCCTCTAATCATGGAAGTTGGCCAGGTGCTTGTGACCGAAAGCATGTCTATCATGATAGTTTTACACTTTGCAGAGGTGGCACCACTTTACCCACAAGTTTATGATTTCATCACCCGTCGGCGACTAGAACGAACCTCCATTATACCAGTACACAACCTTCGGTGTATGGCCAATAGATCATGAAATAGCCTTTATAAAGGGGCTATTAGGATGTACGGACCCACTGAGGTTTTACCAGCAGCCTCGAATCTCCATTCTCCCACCCACGGGCCCCCCTCTTGTGCCATGCAGTTCCCAAGACAGTCCTTCTGGATTCCCATTCCCCGCACCATCCAACGGTCCATAACAAGCTAGCAACACACCTAATTAGTCAGCTAAGCCGCACCCATATTTGGCCTTGTGGTGGCACTGTTTTTCTGGCATGTGCTCGCATGAACCAGTCCTTAGATCTACAGCAAGAAAACCACCATCTCATTCAGCGACATCCATGAACCAAGCTCGCCTAGATATCCCTGATTCCATGCTCATTAACATCATCAAGTTATCATCATCTTTATTCATATGAGTGCAATAGCTAACAATTTTATTTCAGCTTCCCGTATCCTGTAAGTTGAACGAAGCAAAAAGGAAAAACAACCATACCCGACACATCAAATTTCCCGGCGACAAGGATGGTTAACAAAACTAGTAAACTCCTATAAAAGGGTGTCCCATCAAGTTGACTCAAGCATACGAGTTTTCGCAAGCAAAACAGTTTTGAAAACATGGGATCAATATGGTCAAGGGGCACTTGCCTTGCTCCCGTGGTTCGTATTCCTCAAGCGTCTCAAAGTCTTGGTGCCGTAGTTCCTCATAGACGGCCTCTTGAGCGTGTCCTTCTACTCACGATCACGCACATACAAAATTTACAGCAATCAATTTTCATGCACAAACTTTACTCAAGATGCAATGAGATGAATGAATGCAATTCCTATGGTGCAGTTTTATAAAACTAGTCTGTACGTGTTCTTGCATGTTTTAGTAGGCTTTCATGGGGTTTTATGGTGATCAAGGTTGCTGGGATCAAGTGTGGACGTGGTGATGATCTTGACACAAGATGTATATCAATTCCACCGTCAAAAATTGACCAAAACATGGTCTGTCCACACACAGAAGTTTATGGTCGCAGGAGGTGAAGAAAACGGGTGCACAGAAACAGCGGCGATGTCGTAAGAGGCGTAACGGGGACCTACCTCTCTTCTTACTCCTCTCCTTTTTGCAGCTGGACCTTTTCCCTTGCAATGGCAGCAGCTGGGGTTTTACTTTGGAGAAGAATAGGGCTGCCGCCAGGGCTTGGCAGCAGGGGTCTTCTTCTCCGGCAACGTCGAGGCAGGGCAGAGCCTTGATGGCGGCCAAGGCAGCAGCAAAGGGGTGGTGACCAAAAGAGAGAGGGGTGCGGCTAGGGGGGATTTATATTTATAAGGCGGGAAAAGAGTCCTAGGGGTGGGGAACAAAAACTAGAGGTGGGGGACTTAACCAAGGAGTCCTAGAGGTGGGGGACTTAACCAAAGAGTCCTAGAGGTGGGGGACTTAACCAAAGAGTCCTAGAGGTGGGGGACTAAGAGTCCTAGAGGTGGACTTAACCAAAGAGTCCTAGAGGTGGGGGACTAACCCAAGAGTCCTAGAGGTGGGGGATTAACCCAAGAGTCCTAGAGGTGGGGGGCTAACCCAAGAGTCCTAGAGATGGAGGACCAACCCAAGAGTCCTAGAGGTGGGGACTAGGGTTCCCCCTCTAATGGGCTGCGACCAAGAGGGAGTGTGCCCAATTAGGGTTTCTCCACCTGATTTGGTGCGGCCAATTTGGGGGAAAATTTCCCCCAAATGTGGGGAAAATTCCCTGTAGGGGAATTGTGGGGAAAATCAGGAAAACTGGGAAAAATTTGGAAAGATTGGGGAAGGGGGAAATTTGGGAAAAATTGGGGTGGCTCATTTTGGCTATTTTATTTTCATTATTTTTTTCCTTCTATCATTTAGTAGCTTCTATATTCCTTTCCTCAATTCTTCTTCTTTTTAAATGCTTCTCTACATGAAAAATGTATGCAATGCATGGTAGTGAAATTAAGGGTGTTATAGTAGACTAGGCGAGAGCAGGTGTACTCATCACCCCTGCACAGCTTTGGGACGTCTTAATTAGGCACTGACAAACCATGTAAACCCCCATCCAATTTATTAGGAGCCGATGGGTAAGTATAGGCATCCGGGCTATAAAATGGGTGGCCCGGAACCTCTCCTCGCACGGCGAAAATAACTCACGCACACGCTCGATACTTAGGCTTCCTCTTTGCTCTAGCACGCGGGACAATCTCGCTTGTAACCGTGGTTCCTCAAACCGCCTGAGCTAATACAAGGTCCACGAACACCGTAGACTGGACGTAGGACATGTTGTCCGAACCAGTATAAATCTTTGTCTTTGTTAGTTAGCCATCTAAACATAAAACACGAAGCACTCAGTTACTAGCCAATGGTAAAAACGCTGACAGTGTGTGTTCGATTAATTCTTTTAATTCGGTTCGACCAATACGACTAAAATGAACATTAAATATTAAAACAATAACAATCCAATATACCATAAAATAAATTATAAGCACATTTAGCGGTGGGTGTTCGAGATTACCCAAAATTTCGGATCGGACAATTCTGTATTTTTCAAGTTCGGGTTTTCAAAATTGCTACCCGAAATTGTACGTACCCAACTGAAAGTTCGTGTACCTGAAAATCCGGGTTCGTTACCTATATTATCCAAAAACAAAACATATGTGGTGTAATAATTTGTATTAAGACAGTCAAAACAGCAATAAAATCAACATTCTAGCAGAAAAACAAAAATTCCAGCAACATTACAGTAGCAAGAACAACAAAAAATACTTGTACATTTAGCATTTCAGCAAAAAATAATAATATTTCCGCAGCATTCCAAGAGAGGAGTTGCAAATCGGGTATTTCAGGAAATCAGTTAACAGGTACTGCCACCCAAAAATACCCAAAATATTATCGGGTTTTGCGAATCCTTACCTGAAAAAACAATGTCGGGTTTTGGTATTCGGGTTTTTCTATTTCAGTTTGTTTGGGTTTGTTGTTCTGGTTCGGGTTTTATGCCCACCGCTAAGCGTATTGTTTGGTTATTGTTTAAATCATTTTGCTTGTACAGTTAACCACATATTAGTGTATAATATAATTTATTAGGCAAAAATAGCAATAAACACATAAAAATAGCAACAAACATACAAAATAAAATATATGGTTAGATGATGGATGGAGATTACTAAGATTGGACTGAGATGTGAGAAATTTTTTATTGGGATTGGGATCAGTACTATTGGACTTTGTTTTTATGGGCCGTGGGTAATGTGAGCTAAAATTTCAGTTAAAGTGATAGTTCGGTTAGTAGTGAATAAAATTCAGTTAACGTATTAAACAAAACTAAAAACCAAATTTAATAACACATTTCAGTTTACCATACATTTTGAGTTCGTCTGGTTTTGTTTGGTTTTTGCCCAACCCTAACTACTCACCACCACCACCACCACAGTGCGCCCATAGCGCTCCCACACCCCACCTGCACCGCAATCTTTGATCCTACTCCATTCTTCCTAGATTTGGGCCCCTCCTAGATCCCCTGCAACGGAGGTCTCCTGCCTGCGGATTTGCTATTGCATTCCTCGCGATCTCTCTGCAGCCGACGAATGATCCCAACATCCTCCTCCACACACGCTCTTGGTTGCCCATCTCCCGCGCACTCTTCGCCGTCTCCACCATTCACCTCACACGCCTCCACCTTGTCCATGGTCTACCTCGCGCTAAACCTTGTCCTCCATGGTGTCATATCCATTCGCTTCCCTAAATCCTTCCATGGAAGAAACCTCATGTGCATGGTCAACTCCTTCCCTGTAGGATTGAAGGACACGAGATCAGCTACTAGGGGGGTGAATGGTAGATGTTACGAAAATTTCAGCGAAAGACTCAACCCCTCAACCAAAAACTGATCTGTCTGAAAAAGTACATGTGCGCGAATAGGTTCTGTGACCTCAAACTTGATAAAAAGTCGAGATATTGTAGAGAAACAAGTTAGAAAGCCAGTGCAACAAGAATCACCTCAATTTATGGAGTAGAACTCAAGTTACTATAAAAAAACGTGAGCAAAGGTCAGTCTGATCTACCTGAACAAAGATCCAATATGTTAAGTTGCAAAAACTCATGTGTGACTGGCGATCTATAAATCCAATGTCACACCCGGTATTCCATAAGAAATACCCGAGCGTATAATCACATGTATGCCAGGATCAGTTGATTCATACATGTGCCGACAAAAGTGTAATATCATTATATTACAAGCCAAGTTTAACGTACATCATAATATTACATCATTGTTCATAAAAATATCAACTATTAGTACCAATACATTTAACACAACAGCGGAATACTACATCATGGGTGCTCCATCTCCATAGGCGTTGCCCGGGGGTTTCGCCAACCTAGAATAACTCCTCGGGATCGAAGTACTCCTCGTCAAAGTCTACGTCTTCATTTGCACCTGAGCCAACATATGATATCCAACAAAAGCAAGTTTGAGTGCCGAAGGTACTCAGCAAGTGTAGGAAAGAATGTTATGAAGGCCAATAGCAAGGGAAGGCTAACATGGTTAAGCACTATGCATTAATCCTAAGCCTTAGCTTTGATTAGCAACCTATCTTACTAAGTGATAATACCACCATCATCGTAATTAGGTCATTAATGTTAGGTTACACCACCCAACAACCTCTTTTGACTCACATTCCATGTTTCTCTAATCATGGACAAGTCCAAGCCGCTCTTGACCGTGAGCACGGCTGTCATGACAGTTTGGTTCTCTGCAGAGATTGTACCACTTTACCCACAAGTAGTGATTTCATCCCCTGTTGCCAGGTGGACTAAGAAACCTCCCTGATATCCGTGGTTGCAAGCCACATTACACACTTCCTTTGGTGTGCGATCAGGAGATCACTACATGGCCTTTACAAAGGGTCTACCGGCAAGTACAAGCCCACTGAGGTTTCACCGCTGTAGTTCCTGAGAGTAACCCTCCCCTACAGAAGCCCCCTCTTGAGCCTTGCAGTTCCCAGGGCAGTCAAAAATGGACTACCATTCCCCGCACCATCCAAACACTCATACTATACCGGCAAACTCCTAATTAATTGGCCAAGCTGCCCCATCTCAGTCTTGTTGTGGCACTGTAAAGCCGGGTTAACTGTTCCATGAACCGGTCCTTAGAATCTAAGACATGCACTAACTCATTCCCGAGTCTCGTGCACGAAGCACCAACCAAACAAACAGCCTGTCTAGATTCATAACACATGACACATACTTGTGTCTTTCATATAATCCACAAGACTAGTATCAACTATGTTTCATTCATTTCTAAAGTTCTAAGCATGGCTAAGCACATAAAATGATAACCATCAAGTCCTATCTAATTCCCTCCATGGTTTTGCAAGGAATGATAAAGGAAATAAACAAGGGAAACATCCTACAATGGGTTTCATATTGAAAACATCATGCAAATAATCTAACTATTCATCCTAGAATAGGAACAAAGTGATCAAGGAACACTTGCCTTTTTCTTGCTACTCAGAAATGTCAAAATTTGCCGTTGAAGATTAACAACTAGTTTTGGGACTGCTTCTTAATCCAACGACTCCGAGAGGGCCACGTTGTCCTGACCGTGACCGATAGCGACGCGCGGCGGCGCTCGACGGCGGCGATGATTTTCTTGCCGGAAAACGCGAGAAGACGGAAAAATTCACTAATTCTTAACTTTTTGTACTAAATTCAAAGGAGGGAAATACGAGAAACTTACCTAGCGTATTTTTTTATTTGGATCGGTTCTGAAATGAGTCAGAGGACGACGATGAACTCGATTCTCATCGGTAGAGTTTGGTTTGTGTGTGGGGAAAATTTTTAGGGGCTCTTGAGTTGTTTAAATAGGAGGGAAGGGGTGGCAGTTTTCTGATGCAAATGGACAAAGGAGGGGCGGGTGCGGCGCGCGAGCGGGCGCGAGCGAGCGCTGTGAGCATTGGGTGCGGTTGTGAGGGCGTGAGCAGTTTTTTTTTCTTTCCCACGTGGGGTGTGACAAACTACCCCCCTTAAATGGAATCTCGCCCCGAGATTCGGTAGGTTTAGATTTTCTAAGGTTTGGTTGATTAAAATTGGTTTCATTAAGATGTTTAAGAAAGTTGTAACCAATTTTCAATGGATTAGGACCTAAACGGTTAATACCAAACAGTTTGTGCTTACGGTCATGGTTAGGTGTTAACGGTTTTGATATGGTGAAATAAGATTAGGTTTAATAAACTAGGACACACACTACATAAAATCAAGCATATAGCATCAAAACTTCGTGACAATCTTCAATGTCTTCTAGCTTGTTTTCTGTTATTCAGTGATCCTCCATCTTCATGTGTGGGAGCCTTCAGTGACGATTGTTTTTTTTATATTGTCATCGTTGGCGATGACCTATCGGATCATTTATCTAATCATGTTAGAAAAATGTTAAATGTGATAGACTACCCCCTTATATAAAAATAAAAAAATAAAACACTAGATATCAATACATAAAAAAAATTTCAACTCGTAACGACAAGGCATGGATATCAACCGCTGATCAAAATGGAACCTAAGCGAGTGGTGAATAATTTTTTTTTAAAAAAAAATTTAAGATGTTTTCGTATCTTAATCTTTAAAATTTTGTTGGTTGAGTTGAAAGAAGAAAAAAATAACAAAGTTAGAAAATAAAATATAACAAGATTTTTTTCTTTTGAAGCTAGATGAATCTAGACCTTAGATAAGTAACTAAATAACTATTTTTCTTTTAAAAGATTTTGTAAAATAGTTTTGCTAAAATAACAAGGCTTTGTTTCGTCTATTTCTAACTAGATTCGCGTCCTACGGGCAACCTTGACTCTGATACCACTTTGTCACACCCGGTATTCCATAAGAAATACCCGAGCGTATACTCACATGTATGCCAGGATCAGTTGATTCATACATGTGCCGAGAAGAGTGTAATATCATTATATTACAAGCCAAGTTTAACGTACATCATAATATTACATCATTGTTCATAAAAATATCAACTATTAGTACCAATACATTTAACACAACAGCGGAATACTACATCATGGGTGCTCCATCTCCACAGGCGTTGCCCGGGGGTTTCGCCAACCTAGAATAACTCCTCGGGATCGAAGTACTCCTCGTCAAAGTCTACGTCTTCATTTGCACCTGAGCCAACATATGATATCCAACAAAAGCAAGTTTGAGTACCGAAGGTACTCAGCAAGTGTAGGAAAGAATGTTATGAAGGCCAATAGCAAGGGAAGGCTAACATGGTTAAGCACTATGCATTAATCCTAAGCCTTAGCTTTGATTAGCAACCTATCTTACTAAGTGATAATACCACCATCATCGTAATTAGGTCATTAATGTTAGGTTACACCACCCAACAACCTCTTTTGACTCACATTCCATGTTTCTCTAATCATGGACAAGTCCAAGCCGCTCTTGACCGTGAGCACGGCTGTCATGACAGTTTGGTTCTCTGCAGAGATTGTACCACTTTACCCACAAGTAGTGATTTCATCCCCTGTTGCCAGGTGGACTAAGAAACCTCCCTGATATCCGTGGTTGCAAGCCACATTACACACTTCCTTTGGTGTGCGATCAGGAGATCACTACATGGCCTTTACAAACGGTCTACCGGCAAGTACAAGCCCACTGAGGTTTCACCGCTGTAGTTCCTGGGAGTAACCCTCCCCTACAGAAGCCCCCTCTTGAGCCTTGCAGTTCCCAGGGCAGTCAAAAATGGACTCCCATTCCCCGCACCATCCAAACACTCATACTATACCGGCAAACTCCTAATTAATTGGCCAAGCTGCCCCATCTCAGTCTTGTGGTGGCACTGTAAAGCCGGGTTAACTGTTCCATGAACCGGTCCTTAGAATCTAAGACATGCACTAACTCATTCCCGAGTCTCGTGCACGAAGCACCAACCAAACAAACAGCCTGTCTAGATTCATAACACATGACACATACTTGTGTCTTTCATATAATCCACAAGACTAGTATCAACTATGTTTCATTCATTTCTAAAGTTCTAAGCATGGCTAAGCACATAAAATGATAACCATCAAGTCCTATCTAATTCCCTCCATGGTTTTGCAAGGAATGATAAAGGAAATAAACTAGGGAAACATCCTACAATGGGTTTCATATTGAAAACATCATGCAAATAATCTAACTATTCATCCTAGAATAGGAACAAAGTGATCAAGGAACACTTGCCTTTTTTTTGCTACTCAGAAATGTCAAAATTTGCCGTTGAAGATTAACAACTAGTTTTGGGACTGCTTCTTAATCCAACGACTCCGAGAGGGCCACGTTGTCCTGACCGTGACCGATAGCGACGCGCGGCGGCGCTCGACGGCGGTGATGATTTTCTTGCCGGAAAACGCGAGAAGACGGAAAAATTCACTAATTCTTAACTTTTTGTACTAAATTCAAAGGACGGAAATACGAGAAACTTACCTAGCGTATTTTTTTATTTGGATCGGTTCTGAAATGAGTCAGAGGACGACGATGAACTCGATTCTCATCGGTGGAGTTTGGTTTGTGTGTGGGGAAAATTTTTAGGGGCGCTTGAGTTGTTTAAATAGGAGGGAAGGGGTGGCAGTTTTCTGATGCAAATGGACAAAGGAGGGGCGGGTGCGGCGCGCGAGCGGGCGCGAGCGAGCGCTGTGAGCATTGGGTGCTGTTGTGAGGGCGTGAGCAGTTTTTTTTTCTTTCCCACGTGGGGTGTGACAAACTACCCCCCCTTAAATGGAATCTCGCCCCGAGATTCGGTAGGTTTAGATTTTCTAAGGTTTGGTTGATTAAAATTGGTTTCATTAAGATGTTTAAGAAAGTTGTAACCAATTTTCAATGGATTAGGACCTAAACGGTTAATACCAAACAGTTTGTGCTTACGGTCATGGTTAGGTGTTAACGGTTTTGATATGGTGAAATAAGATTAGGTTTAATAAACTAGGACACACACTACATAAAATCAAGCATATAGCATCAAAACTTCGTGACAATCTTCAATGTCTTCTAGCTTGTTTTCTGTTATTCAGTGATCCTCCATCTTCATGTGTGGGAGCCTTCAGTGACGATTGTTTTTTTTATATTGTCATCGTTGGCGATGACCTATCGGATCATTTATCTAATCATGTTAGAAAAATGTTAAATGTGATAGACTACCCCCTTATATAAAAATAAAAAAAATAAAACACTAGATATCAATACATAAAAAAAATTTCAACTCGTAACGACAAGGCATGGATATCAACCGCTGATCAAAATGGAACCTAAGCGAGTGGTGAATAATTTTTTTTTTAAAAAATTTAAGATGTTTTCGTATCTTAATCTTTAAAATTTTGTTGGTTGAGTTGAAAGAAGAAAAAAATAACAAAGTTAGAAAATAAAATATAACAAGATTTTTTTCTTTTGAAGCTAGATGAATCTAGACCTTAGATAAGTAACTAAATAACTATTTTTCTTTTAAAAGATTTTGTAAAATAGTTTTGCTAAAATAACAAGGCTTTGTTTCGTCTATTTCTAACTAGATTCGCGTCCTACGGGCAACCTTGGCTCTGATACCACTTTGTCACACCCGGTATTCCATAAGAAATACCCGAGCGTATACTCACATGTATGCCAGGATCAGTTGATTCATACATGTGCCGACAAGAGTGTAATATCATTATATTACAAGCCAAGTTTAACGTACATCATAATATTACATCATTGTTCATAAAAATATCAACTATTAGTACCAATACATTTAACACAACAGCGGAATACTACATCATGGGTGCTCCATCTCCACAGGCGTTGCCCGGGGGTTTCGCCAACCTAGAATAACTCCTCGGGATCGAAGTACTCCTCGTCAAAGTCTACGTCTTCATTTGCACCTGAGCCAACATATGATATCCAACAAAAGCAAGTTTGAGTACCGAAGGTACTCAGCAAGTGTAGGAAAGAATGTTATGAAGGCCAATAGCAAGGGAAGGCTAACATGGTTAAGCACTATGCATTAATCCTAAGCCTTAGCTTTGATTAGCAACCTATCTTACTAAGTGATAATACCACCATCATCGTAATTAGGTCATTAATGTTAGGTTACACCACCCAACAACCTCTTTTGACTCACATTCCATGTTTCTCTAATCATGGACAAGTCCAAGCCGCTCTTGACCGTGAGCACGGCTGTCATGACAGTTTGGTTCTCTGCAGAGATTGTACCACTTTACCCACAAGTAGTGATTTCATCCCCTGTTGCCAGGTGGACTAAGAAACCTCCCTGATATCCGTGGTTGCAAGCCACATTACACACTTCCTTTGGTGTGCGATCAGGAGATCACTACATGGCCTTTACAAAGGGTCTACCGACAAGTACAAGCCCACTGAGGTTTCACCGCTGTAGTTCCTGGGAGTAACCCTCCCCTACAGAAGCCCCCTCTTGAGCCTTGCAGTTCCCAGGGCAGTCAAAAATGGACTCCCATTCCCCGCACCATCCAAACACTCATACTATACCGGCAAACTCCTAATTAATTGGCCAAGCTGCCCCATCTCAGTCTTATGGTGGCACTGTAAAGCCGGGTTAACTGTTCCATGAACCGGTCCTTAGAATCTAAGACATGCACTAACTCATTCCCGAGTCTCGTGCACGAAGCACCAACCAAACAAACAGCCTGTCTAGATTCATAACACATGACACATACTTGTGTCTTTCATATAATCCACAAGACTAGTATCAACTATGTTTCATTCATTTCTAAAGTTCTAAGCATGGCTAAGCACATAAAATGATAACCATCAAGTCCTATCTAATTCCCTCCATGGTTTTGCAAGGAATGATAAAGGAAATAAACTAGGGAAACATCCTACAATGGGTTTCATATTGAAAACATCATGCAAATAATCTAACTATTCATCCTAGAATAGGAACAAAGTGATCAAGGAACACTTGCCTTTTTCTTGCTACTCAGAAATGTCAAAATTTGCCGTTGAAGATTAACAACTAGTTTTGGGACTGCTTCTTAATCCAATGACTCCGAGAGGACCACGTTGTCCTGACCGTGACCGATAGCGACGCGCGGCGGCGCTCGACGGCGGTGATGATTTTCTTGCCGGAAAACGCGAGAAGACGGAAAAATTCACTAATTCTTAACTTTTTGTACTAAATTCAAAGGAGGGAAATACGAGAAACTTACCTAGCGTATTTTTTTTATTTGGATCGGTTCTGAAATGAGTCAGAGGACGACGATGAACTCGATTCTCATCGGTGGAGTTTGGTTTGTGTGTGGGGAAAATTTTTAGGGGCTCTTGAGTTGTTTAAATAGGAGGGAAGGGGTGGCAGTTTTCTGATGCAAATGGACAAAGGAGGGGCGGGTGCGACGCGCGAGCGGGCGCGAGCGAGCGCTGTGAGCATTGGGTGCGGTTGTGAGGGCGTGAGCAGTTTTTTTTCTTTCCCACGTGGGGTGTGACATCCAATTACTTAAAAATATTTACAGATGATAGAGGATCAAGTTGTGAAGCTAACACAAAAAGAATCACACCAATTAGATGGATAGAACTAAAGTTATGATACCAAACGTGATCAAAGGTTGGCTGAATTTAAACGGACGCGAGAAACAGAATACGTATCAAGAAAAACAGTGTCCGAACGGTGAAAAACGGAGTTTTCGGATCACGATGCAAAAGTTTGGCACAGCCCATGACTTTTTACCTCAAAACACATGAAAGTTTGGCACAGCCCCCACCTCTAGGACTCTTTGGTTAAGTCCCCCACCTCTAGGACTCTTTGGTTAAGTCCCCCACCTCTAGGACTCTTTGGTAAGTCCCCCACCTCTAGGACTCTTTGTTCCCCACCCCTAGGACTCTTTTCCCACCTTATAAATATAAATCCCCCCTAGCCGCACCCCTCTCTCTTTTGGTCACCACCCCTTTGCTGCTGCCTTGGCCGCCATCAAGGCTCTGCCCTGCCTCGACGTTGCCGGAGAAGAAGACCCCTGCTGCCAAGCCCTGGCGGCAGACCTATTCTTCTCCAAAGTAAAACCCCAGCTGCTGCCATTGCAAGGGAAAAAGTCCAGCTGCAAGAAGGAGAGGAGTAAGAAGAGAGGTAGGTCCCCGTTATGCCTCTTACGACATCGCCGTTGTTTCTGTGCACCCGTTTTCTTCACCTCCTGCGAGCATAAACTTCTGTGTGTGGACAGACCATGTTTTGGTCAATTTTTGACGGTGGAATTGATCTACATCTTGTGTCAAGATCATCACCACGTCCACACTTGATACCAGCAACCTTGATCACCATAAAACCCCATGATAGCCTACTAAAACATGCAAGAACACATACAGACTAGTTTTATAAAACTTCACCATAGGAATTGCATTCATTCATCTCATTGCATCTTGAGTAAAGTTTGTGCATGACAATTGATTGCTGTAAATTTTGTATGTGCCTGATCGTGAGTAGAAGGACACGCTCAAGAGGCCGTCTATGAGGAACTACAGCACCAAGACTTTGAGACGCTTGAGGAATACGAACCACGGGAGCAAGGCAAGTGCCCCTTGACCATATTGATCCCATGTTTTCAAAACTGTTTTGTTTGTGAAAACGTGTATGCTTGAGTCAACTTGATGGGACACCCTTTTATAGGAGTTTACTAGTTTTGTTAACCACCCTTGTCGCCGGGAAAGTTGATGAGTCGGGTATGGTCGTTTTTCTTTTTTTTTGCTTCGCTTAAGCTACGAGATACGGGAAGGTGAAGTAGAACATGTCTAAGTACTGCACTCATATGAATAATGTTGATGAGAACTTGATGATAATAATGAGCATAGAATCGGGGAAGATCTAGGCAAGTTTGGTTCGTGGATGTGGTAGAATGAGATGGTGGTTTACTTGCCGTAGATCTAAGGACCGGTTCATGCCAGCACATGCTAGAAAACAGTGCCACCACAAGGCCAAATATGGGTGCGGCTTAGCTGACTAATTAGGTAAGTTGCTAGATTGTTATGGACCGTGGAAGGCACAGGGAATGGGAGTCGAGAGAGGACTGCCCTGGGAACTGCATGGCACAAGAAGGGACCCGTAGGTGGGAGAATGGTGATTCGAGCCTGCTGGTGAAACCTTAGTGAGTCCATACATCTAGTAGCCCCTTTGTAAAGGCTATTTTTTGATCTCTTGGCCATACACCGACGGTTGTGTACTGGTATAATGGAGGTTCTGCAGTCATCGATGGGTGACGAAATCACAAACTTGTGGGTAAAGTGGTGCCACCTCTGCAGAGTGTAAAACTATCATGATAGCCGTGCTTACGGTCACAAGCGTCTGGCCAACTCACATGATTAGAGGGAGAACTTGGGATGGATGGTCTGAGATGGATGTTCGGTATGGTTATGGTATGGTCGTTGAGATTGGTATTGGGACTGTTTGAGTCTTGACAATAAGTTTGGTTTCGGTATATGAAAATGAGATGGTTATGAATATTATGAGCATGAGATGAAGTTGAGAAAGATTAATGGCTGGTTGAGACATGATAAGTGGTGAATTATGGTGAAGGAATATTGATGGATGTATGTCGCTGTTTTACATGGTTATATTGGGATTAAAATTCACCTAGACATAGTTGCTGCTTTTATTATGTTGTGAAATAAAATTTTCTTTCTGCAATGAGCCTTTTTATTCCTACCTTGTTGAAAGCTACATCATACTTTTCCCGCACTTGCTGAGTACGACATGTACTCACCCTTGCATTATCATACAAACATCAGCAACAGGAGAAGAGTACTTCGAAGATCATGTGGAGTACTAGGCGTGTGAACTACCGTCAACTTACCTGTGGTGTTGAAGATGGAGCTGCTGCTATTTAGTTATTTCCAATGTCGTATAGAGACTTCCGCTGCTAGAATAAGTTTAGAGACTTCCGCTGCAAGAATAAGTTAGAGAATGATGTAATAAAGTACTTAAACCCTATTATTCGTGGTTATATTCTGAATTCAGTTTGTGGATTACATGTGTATGTGTGATGAACATCCTGGGCATACATATGCATTAGCTGGGTTCCGTGTTCTACGGGACCGGGCGTCACAGCATGAGAGTTTGAATCAAAGAAGCTGGACCATGTTACTCTTTCATGCAAGCTTCAAATAATCTGTTGTGGAGGATGCATTTTGCGGATGTATAAAGGAGTAGAGACTACACAAGCTTCTTATTCTTCATATTCTTCATCAATCGAAGAGAGCTTGTGGCTTGTGAATGTTCAGGACCAGCTGCATTGGACGTTGGAGCTGGTTGTGAATCAAAAATAGAAACTGGAAAGGCACCATTACCTTCTGAATTCTCTGGCAGCAGCTCTACTTCTTCTTCAACTTCAATAAAAATGCTCTCCCCCTAAAGATATGCACCTGGACCTGCAATGTTAGAGCTAGTACCTGGGCTAGCTTCATTAAAAGAAACCTCACAAAAATTCAACACATTATTGTCCAAACGTGTTGAGATGAAGCAACTGTTCTTGAGCAATGTCATGTAACAGTTGAAGTTGAAAACTTCTTCTATTTGTTGTGCATTCTGTCCAAGATGCATGAGTGAAAGAGGAGAACCAAACTTCTTGTATTGGAACACAAGTTGAAAGCATCCGGAGTTGTTTTAGCTCCAAAGTTCCCCTTCTTCCTGTGAAACAGCTTACAAGGAGACAAAATTCGTTCTTCTTTCGGTGCTGTGGTTAGTTAGATAACATTTAGGTATCCAACACTTTGTCACACGATGAACAGCAGGCATAGAACAAGAAAGCTGAGAAAAAACAGCAGGGTTATGAGACAAAACATGTGAATTTTTCTGTCCGACTACTAACCTATTTGGTATGGCATGTGTAGCATGAAAAACAGTAGGTTTGGGATAAAAATTTGCATGTTTTTTACTTAACACAACAGGGTGTGTGTGTTTAACATTATGAACATAAAGTATAGCTCGGTTGTTATGAGTGATAGCTATATTTTCTCATTTTTATATTGTTTAGCTAGTCTATAACAAAATCTATGACATGTCCATCTCTACCACAGAATGTACAATGAAATTTGTTTTTATGTTCATGTCTAGATGAGCTAGTAACTTGTTTCTTGTCAATTGATGACATAACATCCCTGCCAACCTAAAAATCACCTCTTTTTACTTATGAATTGTTTCAATCAATCCACTTCCTAGTGATTTTACAACCATAGGGGAATTAGCTTTAGCGTGAGCATGAGAATTAAAACCTAAACCAGTTTTATCATTGCTAAACTTACAAGAATTCAGAAGCAAGTTTATATTATTATTCCCACTACAAAATCGCTCTAGTGTCCTATGTATGTCATCAAGTTTTGTAGACAACATTAGGCAGTTTTCACATGAAATTTTTGCTTTAGGTTTACAATTAGAACAGGTATGAACCTCATGTGTGTGCAAAGGATTGTTCAAAGCAAATATTTCAGTTTTAGCATTGTGCAACTGGATATTCAAATCATGGCAGCTAGAACAATGCAAGTCATTAGTAGAACATCTAGCATCTATCATATTTTTCTCAACAGATATAACATGTTTTTTTGTTATTTTCAATCTCAAGCTCAAGTTTATTAAGTGTAGAGGCATGCACATCTCTAAGAGAGGACCATTGATCATAAATCATCTCACAAGAAGTACAAGAATTGTCACTTGAAATCAAAGTTGTCAAACGTTCAATTTCAGATTCTACTGAGTAAATTTTAGCATCGTACTTCCTAAGTTTCTGCCCTTTTTTCAAGAAGGGTTCCAAGACGACCAAAAACATTAGAATGGTCTTCGTAGGAGGGATTTACCTCATGATTGTCGCTGTTCAGTCCAGCCTCCATCAAGCTTTAGCTTGAGTTGCTTTCCATGAGACAAAAACTCACCAATGTTTGTTTCTTGCTGTTGTTCTTAGGCGAAGTGTCCTCACCATCATCACTTTTGGTATCCACATCGCTCATGTTGATCTGTTCAAGTGTAGAGAGGACACGGTGCACCACTTTGCGGTTCACAAACCCTATCTTTTTCTTGCTGTTGTTGTTGGAGGAGGGCTTGAACCTTCCTGTCTTTTCATCCCGAGAAGTAGAACCTGAAAAGTTAAGGCAGTTTGCAACAAAATTTCCTGACACACCACATTTGAAACATCTTTGAAAGCCACCACTTCCTCTGCTCCTTGTTCTCATGTTTTGCAATGCTTTTGAGAACCGATTTGAGAGAAGTGCTAGTTCCTCCTCCAAGAACTCTTCAATCCGTTCAAGGGTTAGAGAGGACAGTAAAGCAAGTGTACCACATGATGAATATTGGCTAGATCTAGGCATATCACGTTGTGAAACAAATGCAAGAGACTTGTTGGGGTTTTTTTGTGAGATTATGTCAAGTTCATGAGTTTTTAACTTGGAATACAACACGTTTAATGTAAGTGTACTCATGACAGTAGATTCACATATAGAGGTGAATTTCATCTCCCAAATTAACATATCTACTACACTTAACAATTTCCTAGCATTCTCAGCAGCTGAATAAACAACATTGACACTACTCAAGTTGCTGAGAGATTTGTTAAAACATGTGAAAAAAATCATCTAACTACTCACCACGGCTCATCTCGACATGTACTCCATATTGTACATGTCTTGATGCACTTCCTTGATAGTGTTGGAGCCTTAATGGTCGTCGCATAGAGCCTTCCACACGTTGTATGCTGACCTCAAGTGGGCAACACGATGAAAGTCGCCTTGTGTTATTCCTTGGATGATCAAATTGCGCGCCTTGTAGTTGTTGTCAACTTCCTTCATGTTAGTAGCTGACACATCTTCGTTTGATGGCACAACAAAGGGCTTGAAGACTTTCTTCCAGATGGCAAAACCCTGTGCCTGAATGTAAGCTTCCATCTGAGCCTTCCAAACCTGAAAATCAATGCCATCGAACACACACGGTTTTCTAAAATACCCTCTGCATTGAATCTAATCTAAAAACTAGCAAAGATTGTTAGATTAATTCAACTTGGCTCTGATACCACCTGTAGGATCGAAGGACACAAAATCAGCTACCAGAGGGGGGTGAATGGTAGATGATACAAAAATTTCAGCGGAAGAGTCAACCCCTCAACCAAAAACAGATCTGTCTGAAAAAGCACGTGTGTGAGAGTAGTATCTGATTTCAAACTTGATAAAAGTCTAGATATTGTATATAAACGAGTTAGGAAGCTAATGCAACAAGAATCACCTCAATTCATAGAGTAGAACTCAAGTTACTATAAAAAAAGTCAGCAAAGGTCAGTCTGATCTACCCGAGCAAAGATCCAATCTGTTAAGTTGCAAAAACTCGTGTGTGACTAGTGATCTATAAATTCAATTACTTTAAAATATTTACAGAACATAGAGGATCAAGTTTTGAAGCCAACACAAAAAGAATCATGTCAATTGGGTGGATAGAAATAAAGTTATGACTCAAAACGTGATCAAAGGTTGGCTGAAAATAAACGAACGCGGGAAACAGAATACGTATCAAGAAAAACAGCATCCGAACGGGGAAAAACAAATTTTTTGGATTACGATGCAAAAGTTTGGCACAACCCATGACTTTTTACCTCAAAACACACGAAAACCAGCTGCAAGAGATGCCTCCCTCGTAGCCAAGTCCCTTCTATTTATATTCACAGTCCTTAGGCTATCAAAACCAATTAGGACACCTCTAAAGGAGTCATATTCAATTAAGACACCACCAAACCTACTTGGACTCTATCTATTGGTACAAAGATCAGAGTCCTAACCTTTCAAAACTCTTTGATGCAGCTACAAGAGTTTATGTTGGGAAATAGGCGATGTGCTACTCTAGCAATTCGACCGTATCACCCAGGAAACATGCGAGTAAGAAGGTCATGGATCGTTACCACTAGACGCGCAGCGCAGTGGATTGTAGATGCGCATCGGTGTAGGAGAAGTAGACGATCACGTTTGTCTCCTCCTGACTCCTCGTCACAGGAACGTCGTCACCGTAGACGATCAGCGCAGCAGTAACAGCAGCGCCTCCACGGAGTCCACACGCACAGGGAGGAACGCCGTGCGTCGGGTGTGCTAGCACCGCGCGCGCGACAGGGGTTTCGGCATGTGGCCTGTGAGGGGCGGCGGCTAGGGCTGTTATGTGGTGGAGTAATCTGCCCCTAACCATACCCCTCATATTTATAGGCGCGCTAATGGGCTTTTAGGTCACAGGCCCATTAGTACCCTAATTTCTTATGGATCAAATATCCATCAGGCCTTTATCCGAATTATTATGATTGCCTCTTGGGCATATCACCAACAGTTTATGGACACAAACAACTCAAAATCTGACCTTAACTTGGACTCTCCAGCCCGAACTCGATCCCATCTCGGAATCAGCCGTTTTCTGTCCAAAACAGCCTGATTTCCTAAGATTGTTGTAATATCCCGAGCATTTGCGGACTTTTTGATCTGCTGCCTGATGGATGATCAGAGATGCGTAGAGGTCGTCGAAACAATTTTTTCACTATTCATATGTTTGATTTAGAGATCGGATGAGTTAGTATAAGTCGGATTAATTTGCACCATTGATATGAGGGTTTAGGCCACCTAGGAGTATATATATCAAACCTCCTGTTCTCTCCCAACCACAGCCGCCACATCCTGTTTTCTTCCCCCAACCAGAGCCGCACCTCCCTTCCTCCCCAACCAGAGTCGCCACCTCCTTTATCTAGTGCCACCGCCTCCAAGTTTCCCTGATCAAGTTGCCTCTTCCCTGCTGCTCCTCGCCGTTGCTGCTACCGGTTGTTAGAAGTTCCTCGATCTCCAGATGCTCTACGGTGGAAGAGAACAAGGAATAAACAAAGAGGGATGCGGTCTACTGGGGTTAGGGGCTAAGAAAATTCACTAAACTTATACGAATTGGGGATTCAGATCTTTAGTTTAGAGCCCAGAAATTGTAGATCTTAACTGAGTTGATTAGGTTCGGTTGGCTGAGTTGAGAACAGGATTTCCAATCAAATTTCTGTAGTAGTAATATGTAGGGATGCTTGTTATCTTTATATTTCCGATCAATGGTTAGTACGATCATCCAAACTGCAGTTATCCTAGTGTTCTTTAGTCTTTACCGAAAATTGTTTAAGTAATCTGGATCAAGTTGGAGTACCAGTTCAGTTATGCGCTAGGATGGTCTAAATATAGTTTATACTCCACAGGTTTTGAGGGTTCCGGTGTCGAGAGAGAGTCTTCTAGTTCTTGACGAGGTTAAGGCAAGTGCATGACGAGTTCCTTTCCTGACATGTGTGATGTGCTTGTGATTTCCTTTGTAGTATTGTGGATTCATTATCTTAGTTTTTGAAATTCAACTGTTCATGGTTCTGTTCCTTTGAAGTTTAAGATTCAAGTTGTTCATGTAATTATCATTCAAGTAACGGCTTGGTCCCGAGTGCAGCTTGGTTCTTGTATTCAAGTTCCTGTGAGTAAGTGCTGGTCTCACTTGCTCGGCTTTGTAGGTAAATGCTAGGGAGAATTCAAGTGTTGTCCGTTTCAGACGGAAACTACTATTTCATCGCTCTCAGTTCAAGTTCTACTCGTTGCTGGTTTCATTCGGGTTGCTTTTACCATTCTTCTAGCTCTAAGTGTACTTGCTGAGTGTTTTTACTCACTCTTGTGTTTATTTGGTTTTTAGGTACCCGTTGAACGAAGCATGCTTGGGAAGAGGGTAGCATCTACCCTTTGAGCACACGTATCAAATATTAATGTTAGAATATGAAACATCTTAATTATTCGCATAGGTTGTGTGTCAATAAGAACTATGAGGAGGACGGATGAGTTTTTATTCAGTTTACTACAGTTGTGAGGGTCGAATGATGTTATTTTTTTCCTATATTAATGCGTATATTTTTGTGACAGTTTGTCCGCAGCTGTTAAGAATTACAAAGGAAACCCTGTCACAATGATTCTAATAATTTTACACTTAGTAGGAAATCGTAGCTGTTCTAGTAGCGTCCCGAGTAGTGGTACCTAGGACGTTATAGTTGGTATGAGAGCCAGGTCGTAGCGTAGGCCTACAATTAAAAAATTGACACACTTATGCACATTAGGATGGGGTTCATTGGCATACTCTGCATTCTTGTTTTAGTTGCATATTTTCTTTTGTGTTCATTGTGTCATGCTGATATGTTGTTAATCATACTTTTGTTATATGTCAATCTAATAGAGTGATGCTGGCGAAAAGGAGTGCACGTGTGGTCGCACGGTAGAGGGGTCGCGGTAGAGGTCATGGTGGTGGCAGAGGTAGAGTTGACGTTAATCAGGATGTTGTTCACGAGCAAGTGAACCAAGTGAATGAAGAAGTTGAAGGGGGGAGGATGACTCCGTTGCTGCAGGAGCTCCTGTTGCTGGAGGTGCAAATGCCATGGTCCCAACAATGACATTAGCTAGGTGGATGTCTATGCGTTTGGACACCTTTGATGGCCTGGGAACACATACTGATGCTGCTGATTGGTTGCGCAAGACGGAGAAAGTCATGGTGGCTTGTCGAATGACAGGAGAGGAGATGATCTTGTTTATTCTCCACCAGTTGGTAGGTCAAGCTGATATATGGTGGGTAGGAGTGTGTGATGAGTGGACTCCTGCCCATGGTGCCATCACTTGGGAGGTTTTATTGACACAATTCAGGGCTAAATGTTATCCAGATTCATTTAGAGACAAGATGAATGATGTACTAAAACATATTCAGCAAGGGGACAAGACTGTTGATGAGTATGAGGGATTTCAGCAACATTGTTCGCTTTGTGCCTAGTGTTGCAAGTGATGAGCGTGAGAAATCTAGAAGGTTATTCAGGGGGCTTAATGCTCGATACAGGGAGGTGATCGGAAGAAATCCTCCTACCTCATACATTATGGCTGTTGAGGAGGCAAGAAGCATGGAGACTCAGTTTCAACTCACAGTTTTACAGCAGAGACGTAGTGGGAGTGTGAGTAACACATTTGGTGATCACAAGAGGGTACACCAGGAGGTAGGAGAGCCCTCACAGCAACCCCCTCCCAAGAAGTCCGTGAGACCTATGTGTGCTGAATGCATTGGCTATGATGATAAAAGTTTTGAATTCTGCCAAAACTCTCTTTTTGTCAAGGTCCGACTCTAGGTTCGAGCTCTGACAAGATCTGACGTAAGGTTCGACCTGCTATGGCTAGGTCTGACATGTGTTTGGTTAGCTCCGGCAGTAGATCCAACTATCTTTGGTAAGTTTTGGTGCTAGGTTCTGCTAGCTTTAGTAAACTCCGGCTCAAGGTCCAGTTAGCTTTGGCAAGGTCTGGAGCTAAATCGCAATGGTTCTGTTTTTACCATTCAAATGTTTTGAACTTGCTTTACATCTATGAAAAGTTTGCTTAGTATTCTTTTACTAAGTTTTGAAGTGTTATGGCTGTTTACGGTGGTTAACATTTTGCTATAGTTTGCAACATGCTTATGTGAGGTGTTCACGTAAGGTGTTGTGGTTTTTGGAACTAACGTGAGTCAAGTCACAGACTTGTGCTCGAAAGTATTGGTTGTTTATTCATGTACAGGTGTTGCTTGAGTTCAAGATATGGCTGGTGGCGGGATCCATTGAACTAGCCTTAGGGAGAAGATGAGGTTCAACAACCAAGTTCGGGAGGAATTTTGGTTGAGTTGGTCGGGAGGTCGCGCAGCATGTTTGGATCAAGAACAATGCATATGAATGTATCATGGACGTCGTTGGAAGGTGTTTGCATGTGTGCAAGGAGTGCATGGACGTGGCAACATGGTTCCAAGGCATGATGAAGAGATGTGGACGTAAAGAATTGGTAGGAAAGGTCCAACCGGCTGGATTATGGACTCAGGTTGCGGCTGAGTCGGTTATGGATCAGATATGGAAAGATTTGAGTTGGTTATGATAGGATTTCATGTGGGACACGAAGTTGAGTTGTTTTAGGAATGTGGGATACGTTACTAAGGTGTTTGGAAGTCTTAAGATTGCTTCTATCTGCGTATAGAAGAGTCTTGAGCAGTTATGGAAAGTTTCGATTCAGAAACTGAGTAGGATTAGAATCCTAGTTTGAATTGGGTTGGATTCCGGACTGGTTATATAAGCAAGGGAGGCCAGAGCTTGTGAGAAGACCTTGGGATGTTCCTCTTATGTTTTGATCAATAAAATTTGTAATTTAGAGGAGCTTCTGTCCCTTGTCCGTCCGACTTGTTTTTGTCAAGTCTTTCTCGTCGAGTTTCTGGACAGCACGATAGTGCTTTGGTGTTTTGATCATAACTCGAGTTTTACAGATCCAATTGACGTGATTCTTTTTGGGTTGTCTTCACAACTTCATTATCTATCATCTATAAAAATTTCACGGTCATTGGATTTTAAGTTTCTGATCTACACGAGTTTCTTTGCAGGGTTGCAGATCTGGTTTTTACTCGAGTAGAACAGATCGACCCTTGTTTGATCATTCGATCATAACTTGAGTTTTTCTTGACGGATTTCCGTGATTCTTGTTGTCCGTCTTCGTGACTTGATTCTCTATAATATATCCACTTTTGTCAAGGTTGAACACATTTAGATCAGTCGCATACACGGTTTCTTTAACAGATCGATTTTCTACAGAGGGGATTTCTGTTGCTTCCGCTAAAAAGTTTAAATCTACCATTCACCCCCCTCTGGTAGCTTTTCACGTACTCTTCGATCCTACAAAGTCTAAGGCAAACTCAACGTCTCTGTTAGACTCTGTAATTACATGGATAACACAGGGGCAGTTTAGTCATTAGTGAGGGATTAGCGTTAGGGGTAGTTTAGACTTTTTCCCTCACCTAATCTCTCTATATAATGGACCCTGTACCTCTTGATTTTCATCATCTAATACAGCCCACAATTATCCCTCTAATAGTCTGAACAGTCTTTCAAGCATAAGCAGCCTGGGGCTCAGTCGTACTCTACGGGGCAGCACAGTTCAAGTGCCCAGTTTATGCGTCTAGTTCCAGTACAAGGTTTGATTTGTTTTAAGTGTGGGAAGCCCCATCGTGCCTCAGGGTGTGGTTTTTCTGGGACATATCGTCTATGTGGAAGAGAGGGACATATGGTTCTGGTTTGCAAGAAAAATCCTGATTCTATTATCAAGTGGCAAAGGACAAATTCTTCCTCTTCACGATCCACCTCTATGGCGAGTTCTAGGGGTTCAACTTCCATAGTTAATGCTCCTCGTGGCATGGTTCAGATGATGGCTGGTCCTCCAGCCTCGCATTACCAGTTTTCTCAGTAATACTTTCCCCCACAAGGTTACTACTGCCCGTGCCTCAGCTTCCTGCCCAGCATGTTCCACTACAGCTACCTGCCCCTCCTGCTCCTTCTGCTCCTCCAACTCAGTTTGCTCAACACATTGCGGGAGGACCTACTTCTACCGTTGTTGGAGTCTAAACCATACCTGTACCTTCTCCTCTTAGTCGCCCTGATGTGGTTTCAGGTACTGTCATTGTTGACTCACAAGATGTTTATACTTTATTTGATTCGGGCGCCATGTTTTCATTCATTTCACTTGATTTTGCAAAAAGGGAAACTGAAAGTTGCCTAGAGGGGGGTGAATAGGCGGAAAATCTAAAATTCATCTTTATAAACTGATCAGTTCACAGAGTGCGGACTAGTCCGGTCTTGGGGCAGACTAGTCCGGTCACAGGAACTTTAACCCAAAAGTGGAGATCCTCAGAAGTTTTTGCTGATCTATTTGATGAGTAGTGAAGTACTATAGTCCAGCAATTTAGTGGTGAGATTGATCGTGAAAATGAACGACTAGAACTAGGTGGATCGAAAGACTTAAATAATAAATGTGAAGAACTTCAAAATGATCTAGCGAGAAACAAGAGGCAAACCGAAAGAGGCAGAGCACATGATTTATCCCGTGGTTCAGATTCACCAAGAAGCCTACGTCCATATTGAGGAGTCCACAAAGGACCAGGTTGCTCTCAACCCTATCCTCACCAAGCCACCACAAAGGTTGGCTTGTTCTTCCACTAGATCATAAAGACTTCACAACAATTCGTGGGGCGACTCACAAACTGAGGCTCCCACAAGATTTCAGCTCAAAGAACTTACAAATCAGCACCCTCAACAATTCAACCACTCAGTTAGTGTGAGAATCAACCAAGAGCTCAATACTAATCACGCCCCTTTTTCTCCTCTTCCCAAAACTCACAAACCCTCAAGAATCACTCTTAGGGCTCAAATAATTGAAGAGAAGGGGCTAGGAAAGCTTTAGGAAGACTATGCGGGCGTTAGAGTTCCAGAGGATGCCTTAGAGGCCTGGGGATTCCCTTTTTATAGAGGTCCCAATAACTAGCCGTTGCCACCAGAAAAAGCTCGGACAGTCCGTCCTTTAACCCCGGACTAATGCAGCCTGTGGGACCGGTGATGTCACATTTAACCAACCAAACGGTCACTGGTGATGTCACACTTCACCAACTAAATGGTCACCCGCCTCCTTTTGAATTCAAACGGTCACAACACCACGGACTAGTCCGTTCAATAACGGACTAGTAGATCTCACACAGAAACAATTGTTCGGGTTGAGAACGGACAAGTCTGGTCCACCAGACTAGTCCGGCCTCAAAGGGCGGACAAGTCAGGCCATCTAGGACTTAGTCCCCACAGCCACTTCCAAGTTTGAAACAGACTAGTTTGTCTCACAATAGACTAGTCCGATCTCACATAGAAACTATTATTCCGGTTAGAAACGGACTAGTCTGACAGAGCAGACTAGTCCGTGTGGGGACCACCCCGTGGTTCGCCCACTCCGGGATCGCAGAGGGTGGTGCCATGTGATGCGGCACCCAACAGCACAAAAGAAAAGAATACGGACAACATACAAACTTTTATTTGACATAAGAACATAGCGGAAGTCTTTTACAAACTTATTTATACAACGGAAGTAATATACATAACTAGTCTCTCATCCTAACTAAGCAAAAGTGCAGCCGTCTAGCCCGGGGACGCTACACACTAGCAACATACAACCTGAGATCACGACGGCGTCCAGGGCTCCAGCTCGGCCGTGTACTCCGACGGGGGCAATCGCCTCGTCCTCGGAACCTTCCTCATAACTCTCACCTGCACACAGCTCAAATATTGCAACCGTGAGCATGATGGCTCAGCAAGGCTTAACCGACACCCTAGTCATGGAACTCTACATGCAGGGATTAGTAATATTGGATAAAGACATTGTAATAAAGACACGCCTACATGTTAATCCTTACTTTCAGTTTTATAGCAGTAGTATAATGAGCCATAGGCAGCCCTCACATCGGAAGTCCACAATCAAACAAGAAATGCTTTTCTCCGATGTGGTGATGCCCAAAGTGGAAGATAAACTTAATTAGCTCTACAACTACAGCATACAGGGTTTCAAGACATTAATAGTTCAATGCAGCATATTCATTTGACTTCTTTCACTTCTTACTACGTCACAACGCAGTGAACAAGCAGTACTCAAATAACTGCGAGGGACGGTGACTGCAATCAGGAGACACCCGGATAACACGTCACATACACCCACTTTCAGAAGTGTGGTGCTTCTCACCTTCCTACTCTGTTGTATGCAGCAACCTTTCAAAGGCAACCCAAATACTGAACCGGTCCATCCGTAACAGGCAGGAGGTCCCCGCGTGGAGCGTGTCTGTGCCCACCGGCAGATTTACACCTTGCTACCCTCAACCCACTCCTATAAAACGGTTGGGTAAGCCTCGGCACCCAGGTTAACCAATTAAATCGGTTTCCTGGTTCCCATATGCCAGTATGCATCCGGTACTGTTCAAACTTATCCAGCAGAGCTGCACCGGCTCGGTCCTCAATCGACATCAACAGGGCTACGCACGTGAGACCTCCGCTCACTGCATCCTATCCCCCCTGCTGGGTCTCAGTTTCACATTCTTAAGCCATTATCTACCTCTTTTCACCCCGTGTGAATAAATTTCTATCTCGCGAGTAGATTGCAACCACTTGACTTCTACCGAGATCCAAAGAACATTAGCAAGGCATTCTCTACTCGTTGAGTTTTTAAACTACCCAACCCTTCATAGGATTTAAAGGTTATGCAAGTGGGGTTTCAATCACCCTAACTCTAATGCAAACATTTCACCCTAGACATAAGTGATACAAAAGAAAACTTTGCAAATGGTAATTAAATGCAAACCGAGGATTGTATGGTTGCGAGTCAAAAGAGAAGTAACCTTCTGGTGGGAGGACATCCAACGGCTCCGGCGTATCCTCAACTTCGGTCACTATATAAAATGTAGCAAAATATATGTATAAGTGCTAGTGTTATATAAGAGATGAACTCCTATTACTAGCTACTGCTGTTTAGGTTCCTTAATTTGACTTGGTATTTTTCCAGTGGATACTAGACTCTATAAAGATGATCTGAGCAAAATTTGGAGAAATTTCATTGAAGCTTGTGGTCTCCAAAATTCCCACAAGGACAAGGCTTCTCTGAATTTTGATCCCAAATCTGAAGTTTTGATATGGCTAACAGTGGAAGATCTAATTAGGGTAGCTCTCCATGGTTCTAACAAAATTTGTTTCACCATTTTTGGAGCTACCAACAGGGAGATATGAATTTTGGAAGTCGATATGAAATGGTGAAAAGTTTCTGTTTAGAATTTGAATTTTCAAATAGAGGCTGAACTTTGGAAGACAATTTAGCCTAGCAAATGAACTCCAATGAAGCTCAAATTTTTACTGGAGCTCAGGAACTAGGAAAAATATTTGCTTCCCAAATTTGGGAATGTTTCATAAAGAATTGCTCCTGGAATAAATCTCTAAAGGATTTACTAAAACAATTCTACAGATATTCCTGGACATTTTCATAGCAAGCACTTTGTTTCTCTGCAAAGCACTTCTTACGAGTAATCCAACAAAATTTGTCTCACCCTTTTTGGAGTTTTCTACCCAAAGTTATGGATTTTTCAAGTTTGAACCACTTTCTGTTTGAATTTTACACAGAGAACTCAAATATGGGGCCCATGTGTCAGTCTTCTTCAACCTCCCGACAGACCCTGCACGCGCAAGTCGGACACGAAGATGGCACACCTTGTTCTCCTCCAATTCTCAACCATTTTCGACGAAGTTTCGCCCTAAACGTTCCTCGGACCACGGAGCAACCGCGGGCAACCTTTCATCGCATGAAAGTGACCGGAACCCACTCGACATTGGTGGGGCGGCTCGAAGTTGCGGCGCCGGCGATGAACACAGCGTTCCCGAGCATAAATTGACTAGCAAAGTTGCCCTATAGCATCACCAGAGCAAGTAGAACGTGACTCCACCCCTAACCCGAGCTAAAAACGGCGGCAACATGGCTGTCACCAGTGAACCGCCCCATTTTTGCCGCCGGCGGCAATTTCCCGTCGCCAGGGGTGGAGAAAGGTCGGTTTCCTTCAAGCTTCGGTGTGGGAGCATGCTAGGACTCAAGGTTGTTGTGGTTTGAATTGCATGAACGTTGATCAAGTGGTTTGGAAGAATTTCACGATTTTGCTAGTGGCGGTTCTTCACGTGCGCCCGCCCGACGGTAAAGCCCGAATTCTGGCTAGTTGGCGATAGTTAAGAGCAAAAGGAGATCGGGAGAAGCATATACACCTTGTGGCGCACCTTAGGGCGAAGATTATGGCGCTGGAGAGGCACTGGAGCGGCCTGGCGACGTGAAACCGATAAGACGGTGGAGCTCGGTTTTCTTCCAGCGAAGAATGGCTCGACACGGCGAGGGAAGGTTGGGGATGAGCTGAGGATCGGTGAGAATCGTCGAGGAGGTGCCGGCGGAGCTTGTGGGCAGCTCAGCTAGGTGCTCGCGTCGCCGGAAGGTGATCGGCGAGGTGAAACCGAGAGGAAACGGCGTGCTCGGTGTTTCTCGGTCGTGTTCGAGCGAGGGGGCTGAGGATGTTTCGGTGTAACGTGGAGAAGAGAAGAAGTAGAGTTTTTGCAGCTCCTTTAGCTCCTGATCACCACACATGAAGTTGCCTTCGAGAGCACTTTGAGGCAAGCAGCTCGGTGGAGGCAGGCACAGCTCGGTGGTGCGCTGGTGATCAACCAAGGAAAAAACAGAGAAGTTAAAGAAAATTGTGTGGCTGACATGTGGGGCCCCTCCCACCTAATTTTTCCACTGATATTTTCCCTTTGGTCTCCAAATTAACTCCTTTGCTTCCTCCCAAAGTCATGGTTTGAAATCTTTGAATCAAATGACTTGAATTCTAGTGTGGAATTTGAATTGAGTTTGGTTATTTGAATTTGAATTGGAATTTGAATTCTCCCTTTGCATTGTTCCAAAAACATAGTAAACCAGCTCAAATAATTCTGAATTTTGGTATGGCTGCTAACTCAAATGTGGAGAACACATTTGTGGAACCAAATTTGCAAATTGAGGAATTCGGGAATTGAAACTGAAATTTAAATTCAGATTCAAAGGCTTCCTCTTTTAATCCCAAACAAATACTAGAACCCCTTCAAATGAGCTGAAATTTGGAGGATTGAATATTTGAAATATGAAGACCCAAGCTATAAATTTATATCTCCATGTTGGAAGTTTTTAGGAGGTTTGAATCATCACTTTGAACTCACACCGTTATAATTCAAAGTTTTAATTCCCCCCATTTTTCCTAAGTATAAAGGTGCTGAAATCTTTGTTAGCATTTTTGGGGATTTTATATCCCTCCCCCCTTAAAAAGAATTTCGTCCCGAGATTCCAACAGAAAAGCAAAGTGGGGAAACTTTACCGGGTATACGATGATAACAATTCCGGATAATTTGCTTGAAGATAGTCCTCGCTTTCCCATGTCTCCTCATCAGCGATATGGTTACTACACAAGACCTTGTAAAACCATAAGGTCCGGTTTCTTGTGGCACGAGTCTTTTCATCGATAATGCGGATTGGATACTCTGAGTATGTGAGGTCCGGTTGAAGAACTTCTATGTCTTCAGTGCGGATTTCAGCTGAGGGTTTGAGGCATTTCCTCAGCTGAGAGATGTGGAAGATGTTGTGAATTCCTGCGAGCAACTCCAGTAACTCCAAGCGATAGGCCACAAGTCCGCATTTTTCAATGACGGCGAATGAACCTATGAATCACGGCGCAAGTTTGCCCTTCACTCCGAATCAATGAACTCCCTTCATCGGAGACACACAAACATAAACATGGTCCCCGATGTCAAAGTGGAGAGGACGGCGTCTTTTATCCGCATAACTCTTATGACGAGATTGAGCAACCTTGAGGTTGGCTTGTATTACTCGCACTCGTTCTTCACCTTCATTCACAAGTTCGATGCCGTAGATAACTTGCTCGCCAGACTCACACCAGTTGAGTGGTGTGCGACATTTCCGGCCGTAGAGAGCTTCATACGGCGCCATCTTTATGCTAGCTTGATAGCCATTGTTATAAGAAAACTCCGCCAACGGCAAATGATCGTCCCAGTTTTTACCATGGTGGATGGCACAAGCACGTAGCATGTCTTTAAGCACTTGGTTCACCTGTTCAGTTTGACCATCCGTCTGCGGGTGATACGTGGAGCTTCGGATCAGTTTGGTCCCCAATGACGCGTGCAGCTGTTCCCAAAACCGAGTGACGAACAGCGCATCACGATCTGAAATAATTGTGTGGGGAACACCATGCAAGCACAAGATTCTTGCAATATACAGCTCCGCATATTGCTTGGCCACGTACTTTGTATGTACGGGGATAAAATGAGCCGACTTGGTTAGTCGATCAACTATCACCCAAATCGAGTCATGCTTGTGGGACGTGAGAGGTAAACCAACTATAAAGTCCATGCTGATATCCTCCCACTTCCACGCCGGAATGTTCAATGGTTGCAGCTGTCTGGCTTTACGCATATGGTCGGCTTTCACACGCCGACATGTATCACATTCGGATACGTACTTTGCGATTTCTCTTTTCATCCGTGTCCACCAAAACCTGGTTTTCAGATCTTGGTATATCTTGTTGCTGCCCGGATGAATAGAATACTTGGACAAATGGGCTTCGTCCAAGATTTTCTTCCGAAGCTTCATGTCACGGGGTACCACTATACGGTCTTTAAACCATAGAGTGTCGTGTTCATCCCTTCAGAAGCATTTCATTTCGCCATTCTTCATTCTTCTCCGAATGTGTGACATTCCCACATCTTTCTTATGAGCTTCCATAATCTCCTCTCGTATGGTAGGGAGGAGAGCAAGATTATATAATGCACCATATGAAACCAAGTACAAACTCGGCTCCTCCTCTTCAAGTGGGGTGATGGACAGATGGTTGACGTGAGATTTGCGGCTTAAGGCATCAGAAACCACATTTGCCTTACCGGGATGGTAGTGAATCTCGATCTTATAGTCTTTGATCAGCTCTAGCCATCTCCGTTGCCGCATATTCAACTCCTTTTGAGTGAATATATATTTCAGACTCTTGTGGTCGGTGTAGAGATGCACTAAGTTCCCCAGTAAATAGTGCCTCCACATTTTCAATGCCAACACCACAGCAGCGAGCTCAAGATCATGAGTCGGATAGTGCTGCTCGTGGTTACGAAGTTGACGTGAGCCATAGGCGACCACTCTTCCGCCTTGCATCAATACACAGCCAAGCCTGATGCCTGATGCATCACAGTATACATCGAAGGGCTTGGTCGTATCCGGTTGAGCTAACACCGGGGCTGTTGTAAGATGCTTCACCAATACTTGGAAAGCTCCTTCACATGCTGAGCTCCAAATATATTTGATCCCCTTCTTCAACAATTCAGTCATCGTCTTAGAAAGCTTGGAGAAGTTCGGTATGAATCTCCGATAATATCCTGCTAAACCGAGGAAACTCCTGACTTCATGGACAGATGTGGAGCACTTCCATTTCAGCACTTGCTCAATCTTGCTTGGATCAACTGCAATGCCTTCGTAAGAAATAATATGACCCTGAAATGGCACTTGGCTGATCCAAAACTCACACTTGCTGAACTTGGCATAAAGCTTATGGTCTTGCAATCGTTGAAACACGATATGCAAGTGTTCGGCGTTTTCTTTTTCAGACTTGGAATAAACCAAGATGTTGTCAATAAACACCACCACGAACTTATCCAACTCTTGCATAAACACTGAGTTCATGAGATACATGAAATGTGCCGGGCGTTGGTGAGACCAAAAGACATGACGAGGTATTCATACAGCCCTTATCTCGTCGAGAAGGCCGTCTTCGGAATATCCTCCGCTCGGATCTTTATTTGGTGATATCCAGAGCGAAGATCCATCTTTGAAAATACACTCGCACCCACAAGTTGATCGAAGAGAATATTGATGCGGGGCGGTGGATATTTATTCTTGATGGTGACGGCGTTGAGAGGTCGGTAATCCACACACAACCTCAAGGTTTCATCCTTCTTTTTCACAAACAGCGCCGAGCATCCCCATGGCAAGGAACTCGGTCGAATGAAACCCTTCTTCATCAAATCATTGAGCTGCTCCTTCAATTCAGCTAAATCATTCGGAGCCATCTTGTACGGTCTCTGTGATATCGGTGTCGTCCCGGGTACAAGTTTGATCTTGAACTCGACATCCCTTTCGGGTGGCATGCCCAGGAGATCATCCAGAAAGACATCCGGGTATTCACAGACCACACAAATATCCTCAAGTTTTGTGGCTTCCGAGTTATATGTGGCTGGGACTTCTTGAACCGAACGGTCAAGGATAAGAACATGTGGTTCATGAAGTGGAGAGTTTAAACGAACCACATGCGGAATGATGTCAAGAACAGCACCATGGCGATGTAGCCATGACATTCCTAAAATGATATCAAGTTTTTGACTCTCTAACATGATTAGAGAAGTCGGGTATAGATTCCCACCCAATTGTAATGGTGCTCTATAGACCATCCTATCAGCTGTTATTTTCCCACCCGGAGAGCAAATCATATATGAACTATTTGTGGGAATGATAGGCAATTGATACTTAATAACATAAGATTGACTTATGAAATTATGGGTGGCACCGGAGTCAAAAAGTATGACTACGGGATGATCTAAGTAAGAAAACGTACCCGCGAGGACGGGTTCGCCTTCCGGCACGTCTTCAATGGCTAAGTGGTGGACGTTGTCGGGTTTTGGTGCTGGTTTCTTGGGCTGATAGCGGGGCTGATTTGCACCCTGATACAGTGCTGCATCCCTTCCCTGCCGCTGCTCGGGGCAGTCCTTGGCGATATGCCCAGCACGGCCACACGTGAAGCACGTGTAGGGTGTCGGGGTCCCTCCGAATTGAGGACGGAATCCCGGTGCACGCGGTTGAAACTGAGGCGCACGCGGGACCATCCTTTGCTGCTGCTGTTGCTGTGGTGGATACGATGGTCGGAAGCTTGGCGCATTATATTGTCGACCGCGAAACTGAGGCGGTCGCGCCGGTGGCTGCCATCTCTGACCAGATGGTGAGCGATACACCACGCGGTATTTTTGTGGCGCCCCACCACTGCTGCTCGTCAGCGCGCTGCGTTTCCTCTTATCAGAACCGCGTTCGCGCTGAGCATTTTCTTGTAAAATCGCGGCATTAACAAGGTGGTTGAATGTGCCGCGATTGCTTTGGGTGAGATGGACCTTCATTTTTGAATTCAGGCCCCAGAAGAACGTGTTTCGCTTCTCTTCCTCCGTTCTCACAAATCCTGGCACATACTGCGCCAGCCGGTTGAATGATCTGGAGTACTCATGAGCACTCCTCTCGCCTTGTTTCAGCTCCAGAAACTCCTGGAGCTTCCTCTTCATAACACCGGGAGGTATATGATAGGCGTGGAATGCCTCCTGGAACTCCGTCCATGTGACGGCATGGCCAGCCGGTAAGGAGGCGATGTAGTTCACCCACCATGTACCGGCTTCCCCTTGAATCTGCTGCACTGCGTACAGCGCCTTCTGGTGTTCGGTGCATCGTAGTAAACCGAACTTTGCCTCAATAGTGCGGATGAAGCTGTCCGCCTCCAAAGGCTCTTCAGCCTCCGTAAAGACCGCCGGATGGGTCGCCAGGAAGTCCGAATATGAACTCTGTTGGGGCTGGCATTGCCCATTGTCTTGACATCCTCCCTAACGGGACGCATTCTATTGCACTAGCATCCGCAGCAACTCGGTTTGCTCGTCGCGCGAGCCGAGTACTGCAGCGAGAACCTCCGCAAGATATATTGGAAGTTCCGGCGGTGGAGGAGGTGGTTGCTGCTACGTCGTGGTTTGCTCCGGAGGTGGAGACTCCTCACCACGAACCTGACTTGGACCTCCCTCCTCTTGCGTATACCGTGTACGCACCATTCTGCATTCATATCATTCAAACGATCAGCACATGTTTGATTATCTCATCCAGTCTATACAATAGTAGTACGAGAATGGAATAAATAATATGCTTAACATTCACACATATGGATAAAGTATAAACTTTATACAACATATACATCCCTGGACCATGTCACGCGATCGAGTTCCAAAGTAATGAACTTTATGGATTAAAAGTTCATTTCGACAATCGTGGGTCACTCCGGGATGTTAAGTGCGTTAGCATGCGTAATTCCTCGCTATTGTACTGGACCCAAACATGTCCTCGCTCGAAGTAATATGTTGAATGCATAAACTTTTCGACTCCAACTCGCTGTTTTACAACAGCCGCTGGATATCGAAATGTGAAACTAAATGTTTTGGTTGAAAAAACTTCAACATGTTCTCTGTCCAGCTTCTGCTCCAGCAGACCAGTTGGAAGAATTAAACTGTTTTGGCCACCTTGGAAGTAAAATCTGGACTAGAGTTCAACAACAAAATTGTAGTAGACTCAAAAAGAAACCCAGATTGTATTTATTTGCCTCCCTATCCTTTCTAGTTTATGAGTTATGATTTCTACAAGTTGACAGAATTTTCTCAGGAATTTTGACAGTACCTCCTTTGCAAGTGGCTGTTTTATTCACAAAATTCCAACTATTTCTGCCCTCCAACTAGGAAAACACTGAACTACAAAGTTGTAGAAAATTTCCTACACTTTCCAACGGTATCTTACTTAACTCTTAGAATTTTTTCTACAGAAAGTTGTGGTCGAAATACAGAAAATTCCAGAGAGCATTTTGGTCTGTCCTATTTCTGGACAGTGCATACTCCTCTGAGATTTTCATCCATTTGGAGGGACATTCTGTTCTGGAGCTCTACAGAAAAGTTGTAGAGGACTTCAATAACTTTCCAGAATAGTATCACACACCTCTATTGGTTCAACCAATCCTATGTTATGCCCTTTTTAATTTCAGCAAAATATCTGCCGAAAACAGGGGAGGTTGTTCCTAAGTTTTTGGAAATGAATCTACACTCCCAATTGACTATTAGTTCAATATGGAAGTTCACTAACCCCTAAATGGAACACTAAACTTCATTTCGACTTTTTTCTATGAAAATATCCTTTTTATGCAACTAGTACTCATCTCGGTAATACGCTTCCTCACCAAAGGAAAATCCTAAGCCGGTATTCCGGCATGTACGTGTCAAATGGTCGAACTAAAGACGTCACTCACAAATGATTTCTACACGTCATGTGCTAACGTGGTTAATGTACCTCCAGAAGACCACACAATAATAGTGCACATAAAGGTTTTTGACATTTCAGGCAGTTCCATATCATAGTAAAAGCATACAGTCCGTATCATTGCCATACGGATCGTCCTTGAGTCAAGCCACGTCTCAAGGTACATGGTCGTGTTTTCACACCACACGACGAGGAACCTGAGTAGAGCACGAACGGTCATCACGGTTGGAAATTTTATCAACCCAACGGATACCACCTATTGCCTCATGACCGTTGAGGCACGCCGATGGCGAGCGCTGCGTATGGCCCTTTGAACATTGAACGTTCAAGAGTTGCATACTATCGTGTTGCTTACCACACGATGGGGTATTCTCACTTTTGCATAAAGCACGTTGGAGATCAGCGTTTTCATATGCTCTCAGAACCATGAGAAGGTTCAGAGACTCATATTCACTACCGTGCCGAGCCACGGTAAACAGTTCCATACCATTGCTCGTATGGCGAGCTTACCGCAATTGATCCGCCTTTGGTGGCGTACCTTACCTCTTACCTGACGTTGGAGCCTCGTTACAAATTAATAACAAGTAGGTTAGCATTTCTACCATAAGTAGCTACTACTATAATAGACCTTATGTGGGCATAGTGACTAATCCTCACTCGACTAATTTTAAGTTTTCAAAATAGGCTCTTTTCGAGCGTGCTATTCCCAATGCAGCTCTGATACCACGACTGTGGGGACCACCCCGTGGTTCGCTGACTCCGGGATCGCAAAGGGTGGTGCTGTGCGATGCGGCACCCAACAGCACACAAGAAAAGAATACGAACAACATACAAACTTTTATTTGACATAAAAACATAGCGTAAGTCTTTTACAAACTTATTTATACACCGGAAGTAATATACATAACTAGTCTCTCATCCTAACTAAGCAAAAGTGCAGCCGTCCAGCCCGGGGACGCTACACACTAGCAACATACAACCGGAGATCATGGCGGCGTGCAGGGCTCCAGCTCGGCCGTGTACCCCGATGGGGGCATCTCCTCGTCCTCGGAACCTTCCTCATAACTCCCACCTGCACACAGCTCAAATATTGCAACCGCGAGCATGATGGCTCAGCAAGGCTTAACCGACACCCTAGTCATGGAACTCTACATGCAGGGATTAGTAATATTGGATAAAGACATTGTAATAAAGACAAGCCTACATGTTAATCCTTACTTTCAGTTTTATAGCACTAGTTTAATGAGCCATAGGCAGCTCTCACATCGGAAGTCCACAATCAAACAAGAAACGCTTTTCTCCGATGTGGTGATGCCCAAAGTGGAAGATAAACTTAATTAGCTCTACAACTACAGCATACAGGGTTTCAAGACATTAATAGTTCAATGCAGCATATTCATTTGGCTTCTTTCACTTCTTACTACGTCACAACGCAGTGAACAAGCAGTACTCAAATAACTGCGAGGGACGGTGACTGCAATCAGGAGACACCCGGATAACACGTCACATACACCCACTTTCAGAAGTGTGGTGCTTCTCACCTTCCTACTCTGTTGTATGCAGCAACCTTTCAAAGGCAACCCAAATACTGAACCGGTCCATCCGTAACAGGCAGGAGGTCCCCGCGTGGAGCGTGTCTGTGCCCACCGGCAGATTTACACCTTGCTACCCTCAACCCACTCCTATAAAACGGTTGGGTAAGCCTCGGCACCCAGGTTAACCAATTAAATCGGTTTCCTGGTTCCCATATGCCAGTATGCATCCGGTACTGTTCAAACTTATCCAGCAGAGCTGCACCGGCTCGGTCCTCAATCGACATCAACAGGGCTACGCACGTGAGACCTCCGCTCACTGCATCCTATCCCCCCTGCTGGGTCTCAGTTTCACATTCTTAAGCCATTATCTACCTCTTTTCACCCCGTGTGAATAAATTTCTATCTCGCGAGTAGATTGCAACCACTTGACTTCTACCGAGATCCAAAGAACATTAGCAAGGCATTCTCTACTCCTCGAGTATGTAAACTACCCAACCCTCCATAGGATTTAAAGGTTATGCAAGTGGGGTTTCAATCACCCTAACTCTAATGCAAACATTTCACCCTAGACATAAGTGACACAAAAGAAAACTTTGCAAACGGTAATTCAATGCAAACCGGGACTTGCCTAGTTGCGAGTCAAAAGAGAAGTTAGCTTCTGGTGGGAGGACGTCCAAGGGCTCCAGAGTATCCTCAACTTTGGTCACTATATGAAATGTAGAAAAATATATGTATAAGTGCTAGTGTTATATAAGAGATGAACTCCTATTACTAGCTACTGCTGTTTAGGTTCCTTAATCTAACTTGGTATTTTTCCAGTGGATACTAGACTCTATAAAGATGATCTGAGGAAAATTTGGAGAAATTTCATTGAAGCTTGTGGTCTCCAAAATTCCCACAAGTACAAGGATTCCCTGAATTTTGATCCCAAATCTGAAGTTTTGACATGGAAGATCTAATTAGGGTAGATCTCCATGGTTCTAACAAAATTTGTTTCACCATTTTTGGAGGTACCAACAGGGAGATATGAATTTTTGAAGTTGATATAAAATGCTGAAAAGTTTCTGTTTAGAATTTGAATTTTCAAATAGAGGCTGAACTTTGGAAGACAATTTAGCCTAGCAAATGAACTCCAATGAATCTCTAATTGTTACTGGAGCTCAGGAACTAGGAAAAAGATTTGCTGCCCAAATTTGGGAATGTTTCATAAAGAATTGCTCCTGGAATAAATCTCTAAAGGATTTAATGAAAACAATTCTACAGAAATTCCTGGTCATTTTCATAGCAAGCACTTTGCTTCTCTGCAAAGTACTTCTTAGGAGTAATCCAACAAAATTTGTCTCACCCTTTTTAGAGTTTTCTACCAAAAGTTATGGGTTTTTCAAGTTTGAACCACTTTCTGTTTGAATTTTACACAGAGAACTCAAATGTGGGGCCCACGGGTCAGTCTTCTTCAATCTCCCGACAGACCCCGCGCGCGCACGCCAGACCCGAAGATGGCGCGCCTCATTATCCTCCAATTCTCAACCATTTTCGATGAAGTTTCGCCCTAAATGTTCCTCGGACCACGGCGCAACTGCCGGGCAACCTTTCATCGCATGAAAGTGGCCGGAACCCACTCAGCATCGGTGGGGCGGCTCGCAGTTGTGGCACCGGTGATGAACAAAGCCTTCCCGAGCTTACATTGACTAGCAAAGTTGCCCTACAGCATAACCAAAGCAAGTATAACGTGACTCCACCCCTCACCCGAGCTAACAACGGCGGCAACATGGCTGTCACCGGTGAACCGCCCCATTTTTGCCGGCGGCGGCGATTTCCCGTCGCCCGGGGTGGAGGAAGGTTGGTTTACTTCAAGCTTTGGCATGGGAGGGCGCTAGAACTCACAGTTTCTGTGGTTTGAATTGCATGAACATTGATCAAGTGGTTTGGAAGAATTTCACAATTTTGCTAGTGGCGGTTCTTCACGTGCGCCAGCAGTAAAGCCCGAATTCCGGCTAGTCGGCGATAGTAAAAAGCAAAAGAAGATTGGGGGAAGCATATACACCTTGTGGCGCACCTTAGGGCAAAGATTATGGCGCCGGAGAGGCACTGGAGCGGCCTAGCAACGTGAAACCGAGAAGGCGGCGGAGCTCAGTTTTCTTCCGGCAAAGAACGGCTCAGCACGGTGAGGGAAGGTTGGGGATGATCTGAGGATCGGTGAGAATCGTCAAGGAGGCGCCGGTGGAGCTTGTGGGCGGCTCAGCTAGGTACTCGCGTCGCCGGAAGGTGATCGGCGAGGTGAAACCGAGAGGAAACGGCATGCTCGGTGTTTCTCGGTCGCGTTCGATCGAGGGGGCTGAGGATGTTTCGGTGTAACGTGGAGAAGAGAAGTGTGACACCCTCATTTTCGATTTCTGCATATATTCATGTTTCATAAACATTTTTATAAGGTTGAAACAGAGAACAATCAAAAGATAGCCAAAAGGAGCCAATTCCAGTTCGCCTAGAGCGCCGTAGACATTTTTCGCGGGCTGCTGGCCACGTGGCGTGTCAGGAGCTCATCCCCGAAAATGGGGAGAGGTCCGCCACTAAATTGACCACGTGGCAGGCTCGGGGCTCATTTCTGCAAATGGGGAGAGGTCCGATCCCATGGGACACGTGTTGCCCCCGGAGCTAGCCTCTGCGGAGAAGCAAGGCCAGCCGCGCGGGACACGTGTCACTCTCGGAGCTCACCTCCAAGAGGTCCGGCCCCGCTAGACACATGTCGCTCTCGGAGCTCACCTCCGAGAGGTCCAGTCCTATTGGACACGTGTCACCTCCGGAGCTCACCTCCGGGAGGTCCAACACTACTGGATACGTGTCACCTCCGGAGCTTATCTCCGGGAGGTCCGTCACTGTTGGACACGTGTCAACCTCGGAGCTCGTCTCTGAGAAGAAAGGAAGCCTGGCGCTGTTAGGACACATGGTACACCCGGAGCCACCTCCGAAGAGAGGGGAAGGTCCGGAACTGACACGTGGTGTTCGCGGAGCTCGCCTCTGTTGAGAGGGGAGGTCCCGACCCACTAGACACGTGGCGCACGCGGAGCCCGCCTCTCAGAAAGAGGGAGGTCTCGCTTGCTCGACACGCGGCACAACCGGAGCTCGTCTTTGCGGAAAAGGGAGACCAGTTCCCCGATGGACACGTGGAGCTTCCGGAGCTCATCACCACGTAAGGACGCGATTCTGAAGTGGTTTTTCTTCTGTATGCATGGGAATCCCCGGTACTGAGGAAGCCGACATGACTTCCACAATGTTACCGATCAAATCGGCAAGAGATAAGTTGTTAAGATCCAAAAACAATTTGAATAAGACTCCTATTCGAATTCTGATCAGAGAAGGACTCTTCTTTTTCCGGTTATAAATAGAACAGAAAACCTTTGACCGAAACCACAAACTTCTTTTCCACCTCCTGAGCCGACAACTTAGACCCCTAGCCCCATCTCGCCGAGTAAACCCTTCGTCGGAGTTTGGTCGAGAGAGATCGCTGGAAGAGAGCCCCAACGATCTGTCTGATAGGAGAAGGACCCCGAGACTAAGAAGAACATAAGGTAGGTCTCCAATACCACCTTACGACATCGTCGCGTTTTCTTTGCATCTGTTCTTTGATTCCTTTCGAACAGAAGCTTTTTCGTGGACAGATCACGTGTTGATCGGTTTGATCTAGAGTCAAGATCATCGCCACGTCCACATTTGATCCGAACACCTCTATTCATCATAAAACCCTTGCAAATCATGCAAGAACACGTACAAACTGATCTAATAGAAACTGATCATAGGATAGCATGCATATGCATCATCGCATCTAGTTAAAGTTTGTGCATGATATTGATTGTTGTGAATCTTGTATGTGCGCGATCATGTATAGAAGGACAAGCTCAGGGAGCTACCTACGACAGACTACAACAACAAGATTTTGAGCAACCGGAACAGCCAGAACAAGGCAAGTGCCCCTTGACCATATTGATCCTATGTTTTGGAAAACTATTTTGTTTTGCGAAAAGGTGTGTGTGCTGAGTCAAACATGATGGGAAACCCTTTTATAGGAGTTTACTATTTTTGGTTAAACCACCCTTGTCGCCAGGGAAGTTTACGAGTCGGGTATGGTTTTTGCTTTTATGCTTCGCTGAGTCCATGGGATTGGGAAGCGAGATATATGTGTCTAGCTAACTGCACTCGTAATGATAATGAGAAACTGATGTTGTTAATGAACATGGATCGGAGGGAGATCTAGGCAAGCCTGGGTTTGTGAATGAGGTAGCCTGAGATGGTGGTTACTTGCCGTAGATCTAAGGACCGGTTCATGCGAGCACATGCCAGGATAACAGTGCCACCACAAGGCCAAGTATGGGTGCGGCTTAGCTGACTAATTAGGTAAGTTACTAGATTATTATGGACTGTGGAAGGCGCGGGGAATGGGAGTTGAGTGAGGACTGCCCTGGGAACTGCATGGCACAAGAGGGGACCCGTGGGTGGGAGAATTGGAGATTCTAGCCTGCCGGTGAAACCTTAGTGAGTCCATACATCTAGTAGCTCCTTTGTAAAGGCTATTTTATGATCTCTTGGCCATACACCGACGGTTGTGTACTGGTATAATGGAGTTCTGCAGTCGCCGACGGGTGACGAAATCACAAACTTATGGGTAAAGAGGTGCAAACTCTGCAAAGTCTAAAACTAATGATAGCCGAGCTTACGGTCACGAGCGTCTGGCCAACTTCCATGATTAGTTGGATGGTTATTTTGGGATGGTTTTGGATGGTTTTTGTTATGGTTTGATTTTTGTTTGGTTTTCGGGACTGTTGAGTCCGGGTGATAAGATTGGTTGCATGACTGTTGAGTCATGGCAACGAGATTGGTCTCGGTGTGAGACGGAATTGTTTATGAGATGAAATGGTAGCGAATACGAGATGGTATTCGTGAGATGGTAGCGAATACGAGAAGGTATTCATGAGCAAGAATGAGGTTGATTAATGTCTGGTTGGTACATGGAAAGTGATGACATAATGAAGGTATGATTGGTATTTTAATACATGTTGGGATTACGTTCACTTAAAAGTTAAGTTGCTGTTTTATCATGGTTTTGATAAATAACTTTGCTTTCTGCAATGAGCCTTTTTATACCTACCTTATTGTGAGCTACATATCATATTTTCCCGCACTTGCTGAGTACATCATTGTACTCAAACTTGCATTATTATTTCATCATCAGCAACAGGAGAAGATTACTATGAAGACCAATTGGAGCATTAGGCGTGTAAACTGTCCTCAACCTTGCCTGTGGGGATGGAGTAGAGATGGAGCCGTTGCTGCTTAGATTGCTTCCGCACTAGTTAGAAGACTTCCGCTGCATAGAAATAAGACTTCCGCTGTAAGATTAGACTTCCGCTGCCAAGCTGAGTCCAAGACTCATGAAACCTTGTAATAAACTCTGTTATTCGTGGTTATATATATTCTAAAATTCAGTTTATGGATGATGTGTATATGAGGGATGAACATCCTGGGCACACATATGCATCAGTTCTCGGTTCCGTGGTTTTTCCACGAAATTAAGGGCGTCACAGACTGGTATCAGAGCTACGGGTTGACGATAGGTTACACGCTTAGATAGAAGTCACAAGTTAGTATCAGACACAGATTGGTATCAACCTGCCACAGGTTGATCGTAGATCACACAACCTAGATAGATCACAGATTGGTAGCTGAGCCACGCTGACCATAGGATACAAGCCTAGGATAAGCCATAGTTGGATCACAGATTGGCATCACCCTAAGCCATATAGGACCCCCATTGAATAAGCCTTGAATAGGAGTTGTGTGAGCCCTTGTGATGATTGCTTGTGATTGTGTGCTTAGTGTGAGTTGTGGGACGTCTCAAGCGTTGTCCGTACCCACACATAAGTAGAAAGAGGTGTGAGATGCCTCGGCACTTGTTCACATCCTCATATGGGCTAATATATATAGTCCAATCCACCTTGATGCATATAGTGAGGGGGATCCATCTAACCTTCTAACCTCTATTCTATTTCGTTCTCTCTCAAGATGGTGAGAGGAAACACCGGCCGCCAAGGAAGGAACGTCCGTGGCAACCAAGAGGATGGCCATGATGAAGTTCCTGTTAACCCCGGAGCTGGTGAGAACAACCTGGAACGGTTGATGGACATGCAGAATCAACTTATGCAAACTATGATCAAACTTTGGGTCAGTTGCAGGCCAACAACAACAACCCCGTTCCGGCACCACCGCCACCACCACCGCCACCACCGCCGGTTCATAACAGACTGGGAGAGTTCATGAGGACTCGACCACCCACCTTTGCTCAAGCTAACGACCCCATGGAGGCTGACGACTGGTTGAAATCCATGGAGAAGAAGCTTGCATAGTTTAGTGCAATGACCGAGAGAAGGTTCTCTTTGCGTCGCACCAACTCATGGGAGCTGCCGCTGACTGGTGGGATGCACTGTGCAACGCTCACGTCGACTCGGAGACAATCACTTGGACAGAGTTCAAGGAGAGTTTCCGCTCTCGTTACATCCCTGCTGGCGTAATGATGCTCAAGAGACAGGAGTTTGAAGGTCTCTGCCAAGGACAGAAAAGCGTGAATGAGTATCTCAACAAGTTCATGCAACTGTCCCGGTACGCCCCGAAGATGTCAACTCGGACCAACGGAAGCAGTACCTGTTCATGAGAGGGTTGAACAATGAAATCCAGGTTCAGCTCCTCAACAATGACTACGCGAGCTTCCAGAAGCTGGTTGACAAGGCTATAGTGGTTGAAAGCAAGATCCGAGAGATCGAGCGAGAGGGCAAGAGGAAGATGCCATACCAGCCACAAGGGAGCAACGTACGACCTCGGTACATGCCCCCATCTGCACCGCAGTATGGATCGACCACTCCTGCATATCGCCCTAGTCATCCACCACAGCAACGATCCGTTGCACAAGCACCTCGTGTGCCTTTGCCTCCCGTGCCCTGACCCAACATGGGTGCTCCTGTTCAAAACCCCCGCCACAACGTACCTGCTGCCATGGGCAACAGGGCATGCTTTGCATGCGGGGAAACAGGGCACTTCGCGAGCCAGTGCCCGAGGAGAGGCCCTGGACAGTGTAAGGGCCTCAGTTTTTGACACATATTTGAAGTGTTCATCACCATACACACACACATCATTTGAGGAAAGTTGATGAACACAAATGAAGAGCAAGTAACCACCATCAACATGCTCATTAGAGAACAAACTCATATATTGCAAAAGTGGTATTTCCCACATGTGATATAAGGGGCTGGGCATATGAAAACTCCTACACATTGCTAGGGATATCCATGCCAAGTTTCACCCAAATTCAAAACCTTTTGAGGTCATTTTGGGTATAGCTAGAAAGAGGGCAGTTTGAAACCATATTCAAATTCAAACTGTTTTTATCCCATGAATTCAAAAGTGGGAGGCATTTTCTTATTCAGCACATTTTTGTGAGCTCCACACCAATTTTCACTCCATTTGGAGTTGATCTTGACATGAGCTAAGTGGGACAAATTCAAACTTTATTTGAATTCCAAACTGAACTTGTGCTGAAATTCATTCAAACCAAACCCAATTTGAATTCTAATCAATTCAAATGGCTCATGGGTGAACAATTTGAATCACTAGGGGTATTTTGGGGCTCACTGTTTACAACAGTGATTAGGAGTAAATTTCAGAGGTTAAAACCCGGGTGGGACCCACATGTCATAGAGAGAAGGAGGGAAATTCCACCGAGCAGCTGTCGGCTGTGCCACCGAGCAGCCACCGGCGCCACCAGCTGCTTCCCCTCTCCGCGCGCTGGCGCCCAGGGCGGCTTGCTCACGCCTCCACGCGACCGGCACCGCCTCAGCCCGAGCAGGGGTCGGCTGGCTTTATCTCCTCGCGTGTGAACCCGAGCAGCGGCAGTTCTTCTCCCCGCAGCTCACTGCTCGATCGGGAAAACCAGCAAATGATCTCCTCCTTCGTTCCTGAGCTGCTAGACAGCAACCTGAGATCGCCCTCCACCTCCCCAACACCAGAAACCCCGAGCTCCGACCTCCCTTGCCCGAGAACGATCGCCACCGCGGCGACCTAGCCTCAGCCGAGGGTCAGGCGCTCGTGGACAGCGTTCCACAGGCATTTTCACAGTCCAGCAAGAGAGGCAACAGGAGCGCGCGACCACCGTGCTGCTATTCTCCAAGTTTGGAAGCAAACCGTGAAGAATCCATGGAGAATTTCCAGTTTTTGCTCCGGCGACCATAAACCGAGCTTCCGGTACGGATTCTTCAAATTCTCGCTCTATGATCCTTCTCTAGCTATCAAATCGTGCACATAGACGCTGGACTAGCCGGCGATCAAGTTCCTTTCTGCATCCGTGGTGTGAAACTGTCTAGGAGTGACGAATTCTGAGCTCGATCAAGAGCGGTCATGGCGGGCACGCTCGGTCACACGGTGCCGACCGACTTGCCGCCATCTTGAACCCTTTTGACACCTTGTCGATCTTCCTAGAGGTACACTGATGCTGTAGAACCGATTGTTCGAGGTGTTGGCAGGTTAGAACCCACGGTCGACGGCGCTGAACCTCAACCGAGGCCGCGGCACGTCGCCGGGCTATTTCCGGCCACCGCCAGCCCGAACTGACACCACCGACGTGTTCCTCGACGTCGACAACCCCTGGCGGCGAGTTTCAGACCATGGGAGGACCGGCAACGGCGAGCCGGCGAGCTCCGGGTCTGCTCCGGCGAGGGACGGCGGCGCGGGCGCGCGGGCGCGTCGAGAGGTAGATGAAGCCGGCTGGCCCACGCGTCAGCGGCTCAAAATTTGAAATCGGGATCGGGTGTGGCTGGGATCGGGTGTGCTGGCGCGCAAAAACCCAGTGGGCCGCGGTGTGCGGTCGCCTCGGCGCGCAACATGAGTCCCCGCGGGCCCCGGCAGATTTAAACTTTTTCCCTGATTTTCAGATTTCATTCAAACTTCAAATCCTCATAACTTGGGCTAGAAAACTACAAATCGAGTGAACAAAATTTTGTTGGATTCAGCTCTCTGAGAACTTTCCAGAAAATTAAGTTTCACTTCATGAAAATCCTTATTTCTCCAGAATTAATTCCTCAAAATTTAAACTGTTTGGAATTTTAGCTGGAGAATCCTTTGGAGGGGAATCCTGAAATTTTGCGGGGATGTTCAACAAAATATCCCTGAACTACCATAAAAATTTCGGATCCATTTGAGCTCATTTGATCCACCTAATGGTGTGATTAGTGAAACTGTTCCAGAGAAAATAGAAAATGTTCAGAAACATTTTCAGAATTTTCTCTGAAATTGTTTAGCTCATATCTTTAGCTAGGAACCTTCAAAGTAAGTGAGACCAACTCCATTAGAACCCTCTGAAAATCTAGTTTTCAGAAAGTCATAGTTTGTTTCTTGAAAATCCTTAGGACACCCTAAAAGCCTTCAATTAAGGTCAAGTACATAATTAATTGTGGAGGGCTCAAATAAGCTTTGTTGCAACTAAAACTTGACCAAGTCTCTGTCTAGGTTGTAACAAAGCCACAGTAAAAGTTTCACAGTCATTGAGTCTGTCTAGTGGGACTTATAAGCTTCACAAGTTCAAACTTAATATAAATGCATTTAAATTGATACATGTATTTCCTCTATCATGTAGCCGCTAAGGTCGAGGAGGAACCCGGAGTCCTAGACTTCGTTACTCCGGAGGAGCAGCTAGCCTACGACAAAGAGCAGCAAGGCAAGCTCCGGTTTGCATTAACCTTTTTACAAATTTTTATTGTTTTGAGCACATACTTGAATACTATTATTCCTTGCATTAGAGTCTTGTTTGGAAACCCAACTGCATAGCCAAGAAAACCATGGGTTGGGTTTAGGATTTCAAACCCCGTTAGCTACTGCAATGCTAAGATAGTGTAGGATTCGGTACAAGTCGAGTAGTTGGAACTACTCGCGAGCATATGCTAGAGGCACTCGACTCGGGTAGTGATAGCACATGAAACACATGGCAAGAAAATGAGACCAAGCGGAGGGTAAGGGCAGCAGGACTTTGGGGCCTGTGTGCTATAGCTCCGCTCGTGTCGATTGAGGACCGAGCCGTGTGCGGGCCTGTTGAACAAGCTAGAACAGTACCGAAGACCTACCGGCTATATGGGAACCGGGAAACCGATGTAACTCGGATAGCTGGGTGTTGAGGCATAGCTGGTCGTTCAGAGGGTAGGTTGAGAGCTCGAGGTGTAAATCATCTGGCGGCACTGAGATGCTCGTGCAGAGACCTCTTGCTCGGGACGATTGGACCGGTTCAACATTTGGCTAACGGGTGAAAGGTAGTTGCGTACGGCGTCCGTTATGGTTGTTGTAGGCAACATCGAGTACGGGCATACGTGACGGGTTGTTCGGGTAACTCTGCAGGTGTAAAACGATTATAATCGCCGTCCCTCGTGGTCAGTGAGTACCACTTGTTCACTGTACCGTGACGTAGAAAGAACAGGCTAGTTGCATGTTAAAATGATGCTGATTGAAAGATGGACCTGATTGCTAATGAATTGCTGTAGTTAGAGCTAACTAAAGTTCTTTTCAACTTTTGGCAAAGTACATGAGAGAAAGGCGTTTCTTGTTTGATTGCGGCTCTCTCATGTGCCTTAGCATAAGGTTCTCCACAACCTGCTGCTAAAACTTGAAAGTAAGGTTCTACTAATTAGGCGAGTCCTTGCAAATGATTTTTACCTCATGTAACCCATCACCCCTCATGTAGAAGTTCCATGTTTAGGAGAGACGGGTCAGTCTTGCTGAGCCTTCGTGCTCACTGCTTGTGTTTGAAGCTTTTGCAGGGTTCTATGAGGAAGGGACTCCCGAAGAGGAGACGGAACCCAGGAGGGGAACTCCGTCGAGTGGGAGTCGTGCACGCCGCGGAGTTAGTGTGTGTGTGTGTGCTAGCAAGGACACGTTCAAGGGCTGAACGTGTACTTGATGCGTAGTCTACGCCTCTGAGTGTAGACTGGACGTATTTTGATGTACAAATGTTCATAAACTCCTTTATGTAATAAAATTTCGCTTCCGCTTTGTACCTTTGATGTGTGTTATCCGGTGCTGTGCAACGCAGCACCCCTCAGCATGATCCTGGCTCGACAAGACCATGGGGTCGTGTCAGCGTTGGTATCAGAGCTCGCTTGAGGTTTAACACACTAAAATGGTTATCTTTTTCAAAAATCCAGTGAGGAACGAGTTAGTAGCCCGTATAAGGATGTTATTAGTGTATAGAAAGTGGCATACTAACCTATTTGTCTATGTCGGTAAATCGTGTATCTCGGGACGTTTATGTCTTGGGGGGTGCATGTAAGCTGTCCACCAGTGCGCACAAGCTGAAGGGTGGAGCCCCACGGGTGACAGGTAACCCGACCCGCTTTGATATCCTCTACGACTCTTCATGTCGTTTGGGGTATACGAGCAACGTCTGTCCCTGGCGTGCGTGGTGCAACTTGGGAGACCCTGTCACGTGGTCTGAAACGTGAACACGTAACTCAAGGCGTGTTTGGCTTGAGAACATCCGGGCGAGTGATGACGGCTTGGTGTACGGACTGTATGGATACCGGTCTCGGTGTGCAGCCGAGTCTGACGATTGGTTGAGTTTCTGCAGGTAGTCTAACCACGAAACGGTAGACGTGTAGTATCCGTGTGCGAGTGACGTTTAGTGCCACTGAATTAACGAAGCCGGCTAAGTCCGGTATAGGTTTTTCTTTGTGAGGACGTAGTACCGACATGCTCTGGTGACGCATCGACGTCACACCCAACTAAATGAACAACTTCATTGTAAAAACTTGAAGGTTTTGATCCAAAGCACTAAAACTTGATGTAACTCTTTCCCTTAATCAGGATATTCAAAGTTAACAAGTTTTCAACTTATAGGTTGTTAAGGACAGAGCACTCTGTTTTCAGCTGAATTAAGGCTGAAGTTAATCAGAGGTTAGAGATTGAGTTATTTCGAGGTTGGGGTCATATGATACATTTCTGGAAAGCTTTGGAAGAGATTTACAACTCTTCTGTTGAGTTCCAGAGGTGTTTCATTCCTTAACCACTCGAAAAATGCAGTAGAGTTGAAACTGTCCAGAAAACAGGACAGAGTAAAGACTCTCTGTAAACTCTCTGTAAATTAAGCATAACTTCCTTCTTAAAAATCCAAAAAATAGAAAATGAGGTAGTTCTGGAAAGCTTATGATATGGGCTACAACTTTGTAACAGAAAGTTTTGTCAGATTAGGAACAGAATTAACTGGAATTCTTGGATCAAATCAGTACCTAAAGCAGGGAGGTGCTGTCCAATTGTCTCCAGAAATTCTGTTAACTTTGACCTCTCATAACTTTTGAACCAGGACAGATCTTAGGCCAAGCAAATACTATCTGGAAATCTATTGAAGTTAGCTTTTACTTTGATGTTGAGCTCCAGAATTGGTTTTGCCTTTAACATGGCCTAAATCAGGTTGAAATGGAAACTGGTCAGGGCTGTCATGTTGGACAGCAGATCAGCAGTCAAGTTTCCTTAAAATTTGAACTGATTCCAAATTTTATGGGTTCAATGACATGTCTTATGTTATAAGACAATGGTTTACTGTTTAAATAAATATTTTACATTTCTCAAATATATTTTTACAGATGACAGCAGATAAGCAGTTGGAGAACGGGTGGGTGGTGTCCCATTGTTCTCACCGCAGCGGCTATCCGGAAGCATTGAGGCATATGCTTCAATATTTCGGGTACAACCAGATGCCGCAGTACTTCGCCAAGGAAGAAGGCGAAAAGGGGAACAAGACGTGGACAATCCATGTTGAAGTCCCTGCAGGACCTACGCCACCCGGTTGGGTGCCGTTCACCGTCACGGTGAGAGGTAGACAGCCGGGAGGGATGTGGCAAGTGGCAGCCCGTGACACCATGTCATGTTTATGCCAACTACACGTGCAGGCTATGGAGGACACTCCATACACGCTCATCCCGGTGGAGGGATGGGCTCAGCATGTGTGGGAAGAGAGGTACCGGGAGGCAACAGATCCGAGTTGCCCAAGGTACAACCCCGCGGACGCAAATCTCAGCCTCCAGATGTGGGCGGGAAACGCCGTGATGGACAGCCAAGCTGTTCATACGGAGAATCTCGCCACAAAGCTCAAGGAGAGCACGAGCCGTGGAGACCATTTCGAGAGTGCTCACAGCGCACTCCGCAATGTGCTCCTTCCGACGATCAAGCGACTGAATGAACAGCACAATCAGTTGCATCGTCTGAAGAAGGCAAGGAAGAAGAGCCGTGTCGACATCGCGGAGTTACAGGAACTGGTACAGAATCTGACCCAGCAGAATGAGGACCTTGCTCAAGAGTGAGATGACGCTATTGAGGAAGGCCAAGGCTGGGAAGAGGACTACAACCAGGCTATGGATGAGGTGCATGCTTTGCAGGACCTCGTACCTCCGGTATTGGGCATACCGGTGGTCTTGGGTCTTCCAGCAATGGGAGAACCCGAGATGGGAGAAGAGGTGGTAGATCCAGAGCCACCAGCAGAGGTACCGGAGAAGGACGACCCACAGGAGGTCTAGTTCTACTCCGAGTAGGGGGTTACAGTTGTCAAGTAGGGCAGCTAGGGTAGAGTAACCCAACTTTTGTAATCGGTGACATGTCGTGTAGACAGTAGCGTATGTATAGGTAGTGACGACATGAGCACGACTTCTTGGAGACCCGAGAATAATGTATCTTGTATAAATTTTATGCTTTATCAATATATGTGAATGTTGTGCAAATTAATCATGTGTCACTTCAATACCTACTGTTACATATGGAATTTTAAGTAAGACATGTGCTAATCGCTGCTGTTTTGAATTTCAGAATGACGCGTACTCGTGCCAACCCTGATGTTGGGGGTACTAGCCAAGGGGGAGAGACCTCCCAACAGCCTCCCGAGGACTCCTCGGGACAGCAGCAGCAACAACAGCAACAGCAAACACCACCACCGCCACTGCCAACGGTTACATTGGCCGACATTGTCGCGACAATGGCGGGTTCACATCAGCAGCACACGGAGTTGCTGCAAACTCTTATCGCCAATACGTCTCGCCCAGAGAGATGTCAAGACCGTGAGGAGCGCCAACAGAGCTCCTACTCCAACTTCCTGGCGACTCATCCCCCAGTATTCTCAAGGGCGGATGAACCTCTTGACGCGGACAACTGGCTCCGCGCAATAGAGATGAAGTTCGAGCTGCTCCAGATAAGCGAGCAGCGCAAGACTCAGTTCGCGGTCCAGCAGCTCCAAGGATCCGCGAGCGCGTGGTGGGGCAACTTCTGTGCTTCACAGCCCACCGACCGAGTAATGACCTGGACGGAGTTCCGGACGGCCTTCAGGGCCTATCATATACCACCAGGTTTGATGAAGAGGAAGACGCAGGAGTTCTTACACCTGCAACAAGGGAGCCGGAACGCGCTGGAATACTCCAGGGCGTTCAACGATCTCGCGCTCTACGCATCGTATCACGCAGATACTGACGAGAAGCGGCGGGACCATTTTTACCAGGGGCTTAACCCGCTCCTGAAGGACAAGTTGGCGATGTTCAATCGCGGCAGCCTCAACGACATGATTGATGCTGCGATTGTGCAAGAGGACTCCGGCAAGGAGTTGGCAGCGGCGGAGCGGAAACGAAGCGCGCCGCAGAGCAGCAGAGAAGGAGGCGGTCCTTCTCAGAAGTTTCAGATGGTGAATCGCCCACCATCAAGTTCACGCTGGCAGCCACCCCAGAGGTCGATGCCTTTCCTCAGTCGGCCGTACTCTTCACCAGCATTCAGGCCGGCACTGCCAGTACCACCTCCGCAACAACAGCAGCAGCGGGCGATGCCGCGTGCGTATGCACCTCAGCAACGCATGCCGGGCTTCCGTCCCCGGAGCACTACACCAGCAGCGGCCACATGTTACAAGTGTGGTCGTCCAGGACACTTCACGAGCAGTTGCCCGGAGAGGCAAGGCGGTGGAGTGGCACCGCAGTTTCCGGGGAGGAATCAACCCCGGAACCCTACTAATGCGTGGCGGGCAAACCCTAGGCCCGGCACCGTCCACCAGCTTGCCACAGAGGACGTGCCGGAGGGCGAGCCAATCCTTGCGGGTATGTTCCAACTCCACCAGCATCCCGCTATAGTACTATTTGATTCAGGCGCCACACATGGTTTCATTAGCCAAGCTTTCATTGATAAATATAGCATGCAAATACTACCCACCGATAGTCCCTATGTGATCTGTTCACCGGGTGGGAAAATTTCAGCAAGCATGATGGTCCCAAAAGCGCCATTGTGCTTAGAGGGTAGAGTCTACCCTATGTCTCTCATAATCCTAGAGGGACAAAAGGTCGATGTCATCTTAGGGATGTCGTGGTTAACCCGCCACGGTGCTGTTTTAGACACCGTCCTCCGAGTTGTGCACTTGAACTCAGAAGTGCACGAGTCTCACTCCTTATTTCTGGACAGTCCAGAAATAAAACTTCCAAGTGTCTATCAAGCCACAACCATCAGATTGGAAGATATTCCAGTGGTCCGAGAGTTCCCTGACGTATTCCCGGATGATTTGCCGGGGATGCCGCCCGATAGAGAGGTGGAGTTCAAGATTGAACTTGCACCGGGAACCATGCCAATATCCCGAAGGCCGTACAAGATGGCGCCCAAGGAGTTAGCTGAACTGAAGACTCAGCTCACGGACCTTCTGGAGAAGGGTTTTATTAGGCCGAGCTCCTCGCCATGAGGCTGTTCGGCATTATTTGTGATGAAGAAGGATGAGACGTTACGGCTCTGCGTGGACTATCGTCCATTAAATGACGTAACCATCAAGAACAAGTACCCGTTGCCACGGATCGACATGTTGTTTGATCAGTTGGTCGAAGCAAAGATCTTTTTCAAGATGGACTTAAGATCCGGGTACCATCAGATTAAGATAAGGGCGGAGGACATTCCAAAGACATCTTTCTCGACGAGGTACGGACTTTATGAGTACCTAGTCATGTCCTTCGGCCTCACCAATGCTCCAGCTCACTTCATGTATTTGATGAACTCGGTATTCATGCCGGAGCTGGACAAGTTTGTCGTGGTCTTCATCGACGACATCCTGGCATATTCCAAGTCAGAAGAAGATCACAAGAAACATCTGCGTATAGTCTTGCAACGGCTGCGGGATCACAAGCTATACGCGAAATTCAGCAAATGCGAGTTCTGGATATTGCAAGTGCCTTTCCTATGGGCATATCATCTCAGCGGAGGGTATCGCTGTGGACCCGAGCAAGATCACTCAAGTGCTGAATTGGAAATCCCCGAGAACTGTTCACGAGGTACGGAGTTTCCTCGGACTCGCGGGATATTATCGGAGGTTCATTCCGAACTTCTCAAAGATTGCCAAGCCAATGACAGAGCTGCTGAAGAAGGCTACCAAATATGTTTGGAGTCCAGCATGTGAAGCAGCATTCAAGGCTTTAGTCAAACACCTGACATCAGCACCGGTTTTGGCGCAGCCAGACACAACAAAACCGTTCGATGTGTACTGCGATGCATCCGGCATTGGGCTCGGGTGTGTGCTGATGCAAGACCAAAGAGTGGTTGCGTATGGATCATGACAGCTTAGAAACCATGAGCAGAATTATCCAACTCACGACTTGGAGCTCGCTGACGTGGTACTTGCACTGAAAATGTGGAGGCACTACCTACTTGGTAACCTCGTACATTTGTATACCGGCCACAAAAGCCTCAAGTACATATTCACTCAGAAGGAGCTGAACATGAGGCAGTGAAGATGGTTAGAATTGATAAAGGATTACGAAATAGAGATCCATTATCATCCAGGCAAGGCAAACGTAGTGGCAGATGCGCTGAGCCGCAAGTCACACATCAACAATCTGACCATCACACCGTTGAAAGAGAGCGAACCACCACTACATGTGATCCCACATGGGGCTATCTACAACTTCGCTTTGATCCCCACCATCCGTGAAGAGATAGCGGTAGCCCAGAAGAATGACAAGGGCATGTCGCATTTGCGGAGACGTGTAGACAGTGGGGAGTTGAAATGTTTCCGGAAGGACGGAGACGGCGTCCTATGGTTCAAGGACCGGATCGTCGTACCCCGTAACTCGGAATTACAGAAGAAACTCTTTGATGAGGCTCACTTGTCAAAGTTTTCTATTCACCCCGGCAGCAACAAAATGTATCAAGAACTCAGAAGCAAGTTTTGGTGGACACGGATGAAGCGGGAGATCGCGAAGTACGTGTCCGAGTGTGATACATGTCGAAGGGTGAAGGCAGACCATATGCGGAAACCGGGACTGCTGCAACCACTGGGCATTCCTGCCTGGAAGTGGGAGCACGTGAGCATGGACTTCATCGTCGGTTTACCCACCACTCTTCAAAAGCATGATTCTGTGTGGGTGATCGTCGACCGGCTCACCAAAGTTGCCCATTTCATCCCGGTCAACACCAACTACAACGCCAAGAAGTATGCTGAACTGTACATATCACGGATCCTATGCTTGTACGGCGTACCCCGTACCATCATATCGGATCGGGGCACTCTATTTGTGTCCCGTTTTGGGAGCAGCTACACGCTGCCTTGGGGACGAAGCTGATCCGTAGTTCAGCATACCATCCGCAAACGGATGGGCAAACCGAGCGGGTAAATCAGATCTTAGAAGACATGCTACGAGCTTGCGCTATCAACCACGGCAAGAATTGGGATGATCACTTGCCGTTAGCTGAGTTCTCGTACAACAATGGGTACCAAGCCAGCATTAAGATGGCGCCCTACGAGGCGCTATTCGGAAGAAAATGCCACACACCATTGAACTGGTGTGAGTCTGGCGAAAGGGTTACCTTCGGGATTGACCTTGTCAACAACGCGGAAGAGAAGGTTCGACTGATTCAAGCGAACCTAAAAGCCGCCCAATCCTGTCAGAAACAGTATACGGACCGGAGAAGACGCCCATTGCAATTTGAAGTCGGAGATCACGTATACCTACGTGTGTCTCCAATGAAGGGTGTAAACAGATTCGGGGTGAGAGGAAAGTTGGCACCCCGATTCATCGGTCCATTCCAGATTACCGAAAGATGTGGATCGGTAGCATACCGGCTAAAATTACCAGAAGCACTTTCCGGTGTGCACGACGTCTTTCACATTTCCCAGCTGAGGAAGTGTCTTAAGCTATCAACTACCGTTCAGCTGGAGGACATTGAATCACTGGAACCGGATCTCACCTATCGGGAGGAACCGGTTCAGATCATTGACAAGAAGGCCCGAACCACACGCAACCGTACGTTGTGGTTCTACAAAGTTCTATGGAGTAATCACTCCGTGGACGAAGCGACATGGGAGAGCGAAGGATTTCTTCGCGTTAACTACCCCGACTTTTTCACGTCACATATCCGGTAATTCTCCACCGTCCTCTCTCTCATTTTCACCTTATAATCTCGGGACGAGATTCTTTTAAGGGGGGAGGAATGTAAGGGCCTCAGTTTTTGACACATATTTGAAGTGTTCATCACCATACACACACACATCATTTGAGGAAAGTTGATGAACACAAATTTAGAGCCAGTAACCACCATCAACATGCTCATTAGAGAACAAACTCACATATTGCAAAAGTGGTATTTCCCACATGTGATATAAGGGGCTGGGCATATGAAAACTCCTACACATTGCTAGGGATATCCATGCCAAGTTTCACCCAAATTCAAAACCTTTTGAGGTCATTTTGGGTATAGCTAGAAAGAGGGCAGTTTGAAACCATATTCAAATTCAAACTGTTTTTATCCCATGAATTCAAAAGTGGGAGGCATATTCTTATTCAGCACATTTTTGTGAGCTCACACACCAATTTTCACTCCATTTGGAGTTGATCTTGACATGAGCTAAGTGGGAAAAATTCAAACTTTATTTGAATTCCAAACTGAACTTGTGCTGAAATTCATTCAAACCAAATCCAATTTGAATTCTAATCAATTCAAATGGCTCATGGGTGAATAATTTGAATCACTAGGGGTATTTTGGGGCTCACTGTTTACAACAGTGATTAGGAGTAAATTTCAGAGGTTAAAACCCGGGTGGGACCCACATGTCATACAGAGAAGGAGGGAAAACTTGCACACAAAGTCACAGCCTCGGTGGGAAATTCCACCGAGCAGCTGTCGGCTGTGCCACCGAGCAGCCACCGGCGCCACCAGCTGCTTCCCCTCTCCGCCCGCTGGCGCCCAGGGCGGCTTGCTCACGCCTCCATGCGACCGGCACCGCCTCAGCCCGAGCAGGAGTCAGCTGGCTTTATCTCCTCGCGTGTGAACCCGAGCAGCGGCAGTTCTTCTCCCCGCAGCTCACTGCTCGATCGGGAAAACCAGCAAACGATTTCCTCCTTCGTTCCTGAGCTGCTAGACAGCAACCTGAGATCGCCCTCCACCTCCCCAACGCCAGAAACCCCGAGCTCCGACCTCCCTTGCCCGAGAACGATCGCCACCGCGGCGACCTAGCCTCAGCCGAGAGTCAAGCGCTTGTGGACAGCGTTCCACAGGCGTTTTCACAGTCCAGCAAGAGAGGCAACAGGAGCGCGCGACCACCGTGCTGCTCTTCTCCAAGTTTGGAAGCAAACCGTGAAGAATCCACGGAGAATTTCCAGTTTTTGCTCCGGCGACCGTAAACCGAGCTTCCGGTACGGATTCTTCAAATTCTCGCTCTATGATCCTTCTCTAGCTATCAAATCATGCACATAGACGCTGGACTAGCCAGCGATCAAGTTCCTTTCTGCATCCGTGGTGTGAAACTGTCTAGGAGTGACGAATTCTGAGCTCGATCAAGAGCGGTCATGGCGGGCACGCTCGGTCACACGGTGCTGACCGACTTGCCGCCATCTTTGAACCCTTTCGACACCTTGTCGAGCTTCCTAGAGGTACACTGATGCTTTAGAACCGATTGTTTGAGGTGTTGGCGGGTTAGAACCCACGGTCGACGGCGCCGAACCTCAACCGAGGCCGCGGCACGTCGCCGGGCTATTTCCGGCCACCGCCAGCCCGAACTGACACCACTGACGTGTTCCTCGACGTCGACAACCCCCTGGCGACGAGTTTCAGACCATGGGAGGACCGGCAGCGGCGAGCCGGCGAGCTCCGGGTCTGCTCCGGCGAGGGGCGGCGGCACGGGCGCGGGCGCTTCGAGAGGTAGACGAAGCCGGCTGGCCCACGCGTCAGCGGCTCAAAATTTGAAATCGGGATCGGGTGTGGCCGGGATCAGGTGTGCTGGCGCGCAAAAACCCGGTGGGCCGCGGTGTGCGGTCGCCTCGGCGCGCAACACGTGTCCCCGCGGGCCCCGGCAGATTTAAACTTTTTCCCCGATTTTCAGATTTCATTCAAACTTCAAATCCTCATAACTTGGGCTAGAAAACTCCAAATCGAGTGAACCAAATTTTGTTGGATTCAGCTCTCTGAGAAATTTCCAACAAATTAAGTTTCACTTCATGAAAAATCCATATTTCTCCAGAATTAATTCCTCAAAGTTTAAACGGTTTGGAATTTTAACTGGAGAATCCTTTGGAGGAAAATCCTGAAATTTTGCGGGGTTGTTCAACAAAATATCCCTGAACTACCATAAAAATTTTGGATCCATTTGAGCTCATTTGATCCACCTAATGGTGTGATTAGTGAAACTGTTCCAGAAAAAATAGAAAATGTTTAGAAACATTTTCAGAATTTTCTCTGAAATTGTTTAGCTCATATCTTTAGCTAGGAACCTTCAAAGTAAGTGAGACCAACTCCATTAGAACCCTCTGAAAATCTAGTTTTCAGAAAGTCATAGTTTGTTTCATGAAAATCCTTAGGACACCCTAAAAGCCTTCAATTAGGGTCAAGTACATAATTAATTGTGGAGGCCTCAAATGAGCTTTGCTGCAACTAAAACTTGGCCAAGTATGTACTTAGGTTGTAACCAAGCCACAGTAAAAGTTTCACAGTCATTGAGTCTGTCTAGTGGGACTTATAAGCTTCACAAGTTCAAACTTAATATAAATGCATTCAAATTGATACATGTATGTCTTATATCATGTAGTCGCTAAGGTCGAGGAGGAACCCGAAGTCCTAGACTTCGTTACTCCGGAGGAGCAGCTAGCCTACGACCAAGAGCAGAAAGGCAAGATCCAGTTTGCATTAATCTTTTTACAAGTTTTTATTGTTTTTAGCAAATACTTGATTACTTTATTCTTTGCATTAGAGTCTTGTTTGAAAACCCAATTGCATAGCCAAGAAAACCTTGGGTTGGGTTTAGGATTTCAAACCCCGTTAGCTACTGCAATGCTAAGATAGTGTAGGATTCGGTACAAGTCGAGTAGTTGGAACTACTCGCGAGCATATGCTAGAGGCACTCGACTCGGGTAGTGATAGCACATGAAACACATGGCAAGAAAATGAGACCAAGCGGAGGGTAAGGGCAGCAGGACTTTGGGGCCTGTGTGCTATAGCTCCGCTCGTGTCGATTGAGGACCGAGCCGTGTGCGGGCCTGTTGAACAAGCTAGAACAGTACCGAAGACCTACCGGCTATATAGGAACCGGGAAACCAATGTAACTCGGGTAGCTGGGTGTTGAGGCATAGCTGGTCGTTCAGAGGGTAGGTTGAGAGCTCGAGGTGTAAATCGGCTGGCGGCACTGTGATGCGCGTGCAGAGACCTCTTGCTCGGGATGATTGGACCGGTTGAACATTTGGCTAACGGGTGAAAGGTAGTTGCATACGGCGTCCGTGATGGTTGTTGTAGGCAACATCGAGTACGGGCGTACGTGACGGGTTGTTCGGGTAACCTTGCAGGTGTAAAACGATTATAATCGCCGTCCCTCGCGGTCAGTGAGTACCACTTGTTCACTGTACCGTGACGTAGAAAGAACAGGCTAGTTGCATGTTAAAATGATGCTGATTGAAAGATGGACCTGATTGCTAATAAATTGCTGTAGTTAGAGCTAACTAAAGTTCTTTTCAACTTTTGGCAAAGTACATGAGAGAAAGGCGTTTCTTGTTTGATTGCGGCTCTCTCATGTGCCTTAGCGTAAGGTTCTCCACAACCTGCTGCTAAAACTTGAAAGTAAGGTTCTACTAATTAGGCGAGTCCTTGCAAATGATTTTTACCTCATGTAACCCATCACCCCTCATGTAGAAGTTCCATGTTTAGGAGAGACGGGTCAGTCTTGCTGAGCCTTCGTGCTCTCTGCTTGTGTTTGAAGCTTTTGCAGGGTTCTATGAGGAAGGGACTCCCGAAGAGGAGACGGAACCCCAGGAGGGGAACTCCGTCGAGTGGGAGTCGTGCACGCCGCAGAGTTAGTGTGTGTGTGTGCTAGCAAGGACACGTTCAAGGGCTGAACGTGTACTTGATGCGTAGTCTACGCCCGTGAGTGTAGACTGGACATATTTTAATGTACAAATGTTCATAAACTCCTTTATGTAATAAAATTTCGCTTCCGCTTGGTACCTTTGATGTGTGTTATCCGGTGCTGTGCAACGCAGCACCCCTCAGCGTGATCCTGGCTCGACAAGACCGTGGGGTCATGTCAGACAGCAAGGCAACGTGCCCAAGTAGAACCCGTGACCGAACAGAGAAGACAATCAAGGAAACCGTGGACAACAGTACTATGCTCGCGGTAACGTGAATCATGTCTCTGCTGAGGAAGCACAACAGGCTGAGGACGTCGTAATTGGTATGTTCCTTGCCAATTCCAACCCAGCCACCATTTTATTTGATTCTGGAGCATCACATTCCTTCATATTATCCAAGTATGTTGCCAAGCATAATATACCCATATCACACTTAAAATGTGCTATGTTAGTTAATTCTCCCGATGGAGAGATGAGGACTAATATAGTATGTCCGAAAGTAAGCCTTAAAATAAGGGGGGTAGACTTCCTTGCCAACCTCATTGTCTTGGATTCCCAAGGGCTTGACATAATACTCGGGATGGATTGGTTAAGCCAGCACAACGGAGTAATCCAGTGTGCTGAGAGGAGCGTGCAGTTAACAAACGAGCACAGTATTCATATCGAGTTTAAGTTAGCCCAGCAAACAACCAATAAGGCAAGTTTGAACCACGTCGAAGGAGCAACGTTGGACAGCATTCTAGTGGTTCAGGAATTCTCGGACGTGTTTCAAGAAGAGCTTCCAGGTATGCCACCTGACCGGGACATTGAGTTTGCCATTGATTTGGTACCCAGAACTGCACCCATAGCAAAGAGACCCTATAGGATGCCCACCAATGAACTAGTGGAACTCAAGAAGCAAATTTAGGAGCAGTTGGAGAAGGGTTTCATACGTCCAAGCTCGTCACCACGGGGAGCCCCCGTGCTCTTCGTAGACAAGAAGGATGGGACCCAAAGGATGTGCATGGACTATAGGTCTCTCAGCGAGGTGACAATCAAGAACAAATACCCTCTGCCTCGTATAGAAGACCTATTCGACCAAATAAAAGGAGCCTGAGTGTTCTCCAAGATTGATCTTCGGTCGGGATACTTCCAGCTGAAAATTAAGCCCTCCGATATACCCAAGACTGCTTTTCGGACACGGTATGGTTCATATGAATATACCGTCATGTCTTTTAGGTTAACAAATACACCCGCATACTTCATGTACCTTATGAACAAGGTTTTCATGGAGTACTTGGATAAGTTCGTCGTGGTTTTTATCGACGACATTATGGTGTATTCAAAAAGTGAGGAGGAGCATGAAGAACATTTGAGATTGACCTTGTAGAAAATGCACGAGCATCAATTGTATGCCAAGCTTAATAAGTGTCAATTTTGGCTAAAGGAGATATCGTTCCTAGGCCACATTATCTCCGAAGAAGGAGTATCGGTTGATCCCGGAAAAGTGGGAGATGTTCTGAAGTGGAACCAACCGCAAAACGTGAAGGACATTTGGAGTTATCTTGGGATGGCTGGATACTACCGACGCTTCATCAAGGACTTCTCTAAGATAGCAAAGCCTATGACGGAGTTGCTAACGAAGGGAAAAGCGTTCCAGTGGACATCAGCGTGCCAAGAGAGCTTTGAGGAACTTAAGAAAAGGCTAACCACAGCGCCGGTTTTGGTATTGCCGGACGTAAGCAAGAGCTTTAACATATATTGTGATGCATCGAGACAAGGGCTCGGATGTGTGCTCATGCAAGAAGGACAAGTGGTAGCCTATGCCTCACGATAATTAAAGAAGCACGAGGTTAATTATCCTACACATGACTTGGAGCTAGCAGCAGTAGTGCATGCATTGAAGATTTGGAGACATTATATCCTTGGTCATCGATGTGAGATCTATACGGATCATAAAAGCCTCAAGTACATATTTACACAAACAGACTTGAATTTGAGGCAACGTCGATGGTTGTAACTCATCAAGGATTACGATATTGGAATCAACTACCACCCTGGAAGGGCCAATGTAGTAGCTGATGCATTGAGCCGGAAGGGAGCATGTCACCAACTCACGGTTCGGGAGCTATCACCCGAACTACGCAAGGAGTTCGAACGGTTACACCTCGGATTCTTGAACAAGATGGAAGTGATGGAACTCCACTCTTCATTGGAGCAAGAGATAAGAGGTGGCCAAGCAACGGATGAGGAGATCAAGAAAATCAAGGAAAGGATCCGACAAGGAATAGAGAAGGATTTCAAGGAAGATGAGAAGGGTACGCTTTGGCTAGGAAAAAGGATTTGTGTGCCTAACGTGAAGCACATCCGCGACATGATATTAAAATAGGCACATGATTCACCATATTCCATACACCCCGGAAGTACCAAAATGTACAAGGACCTGAAGACTTGTTATTGGTGGGATGGTATGAAAAGTAACATAGCCGAGTACGTTGCCCTATGCGACACATGCCAACGGGTGAAGGCCGAACATCAAAGACCCGCTGGATTTTTGCAACCCTTGAAGGTACCCGAGTAGAAGTGGGAAGACATCAGTATGGATTTCATCGTTGGGTTGCCACGTACTCAGTCGGATTACGACTCCATCTAGGTTATCGTGGACCGACTAACGAAAACAACCCATTTTATTACTGTAAGGGCCAAGTACAACGTTGCACAATTAGCCGAGTTGTACATGGAGCAGATCGTGTGCCGTCATGGAGTCCCGAGGAGGATAGTCTGAGATCGAGGTTCTCAGTTTACCTCTAGATTTTGAAGGAAGCTGCAGAAAGCTATGGGTACACGACTGGATTTTAGCTCCGCCTATCACCCACAAACCGATGGACAAACCGAAAGGACAAACCAAATTTTGGAGGACATGTTGAGAGCTTGCGCCTTGAAACATGGGCGTAGTTGGGATAGGAGTTTACCGTACGCCGAATTCTCCTATAACAACAGCTATCAAGCTAGCTTGAAGATTTCGCCTTTCGAAGCATTGTACGGTAGACGGTGTAGAACGCCGCTGTTTTGGAACGAGACCGGAGAGAACCAGGTGTTTGGACCGAAGTGCTACAAGAAGCTGAAAAGCAAGTCCAAACGATACGGGAGAACTTAAAGGCTGCTCAGTCACGACAGAAAGGCTATGCGGACAATAGGCGAAGGAAGTTGACTTTCGAAGTAGGAGACTTCGTATACCTTAAAGTATCGCCTATTCGTGGCCAACGACGTTTCAACATCAAAGGCAAGCTAGCACCTCGCTACATCGGACCATTTAAGATTTTGGACAAGCGAGGAGAAGTAGCCTATCAACTAGAGCTCCCGGCATACATCTCCGATGTACATGACGTGTTTCATGTTTCCCAGCTCAAGAAGTGCTTGAGAGTACCAGAGGAGCAAATACCAATGGAAGAGCTTGAACTTCAAGAGGACCTGACCTATGCGGAGCACCCCGTCCAAATTTTGGACGTAAAGGAAAGGGTCACAAGGAACAAAGTGATCCGATGGTGCAAGGTACAATGGAGCCATCACACCAAAGATGAAGCCACATGGGAGCGTGAAGAAGACCTCAAGGCAGAATTCCCTCATTTACTCTCTACTATCGAATCTCAAGGGCGAGATTCAATTTAAGGAGGGTAGATTTGTAACACCCTCATTTTTTATTTCTGCATATATTCATGTTTCACAAACATTTTTATAAGGTTGAAATAGAGAAGAATCAAAAGATAGCCAAAAGGAGCCAATTCCAGTTCGCCTAGAGCGCCATAGACATTTTTCGTGGGCCGCTGGCCACGTGGCGTGTCCGGAGCTCATCCCCACAAATGGGGAGAGGTCCGCCACTAAATTGACCACGTGGCAGGCTCGGGGCTCATCTCCGCAAATGGGGAGAGGTCTGATCCCGTGGGACACGTGTTGCCCCCGGAGATAGACTCTGTGTAGAAACGAGGCCAGCCACGCGAGACACGTGTCGCTCTCAGATCTCACCTCCAAGAGGTCCGGCCCCACTAGACACATGTCGCTCTCGGAGCTCACCTCCGAGAGGTCCGGTCCTATTGGACATGTGTCACCTCCGGAGCTCACCTCCGGGAGGTCCGACACTACTGGATACATGTCACCTCCAGAGCTTATCTCCGGGAGGTCCGTCACAGTTGGACACGTGTCAATTTCTGAGCTCGTCTCTGAGAAGAAAGGAAGTCTGGCACTGTTAGGACACATGGCACACCCGGAGCCACCTCCGAAGAGTGGGGAAGGTCCGGAACTGGCACGTGACGTTCGTGGAGCTCGCCTCTGTTGAGAGGGGAGGTTCCAACCCACCAGACACGTGGCGCACGCGGAACCCGCCTCTGAGAAAGAGGGAGGTCTCGCTCGCTCGACACGCGGCACAACCGGAGCTCGTCTTTGCGGAAAAGGGAGACCAGGCCCCCGATGGACACGTGGAGCTTCCGGAGCACATCACCGCGTAAGGACACCATTCTGAAGCGGTTTTTCTTCTGTATGCGTGGGAATCCCTGGTACTGAGGAAGCCGACACGACTTCCACAATGTTACCAAACCAAATCGGCAAGAGATAAGTTGTTAAGATCCAAAAACAATTTGAATAAGACTCCTATTCAAATTCCGATCAGAGAAGGACTCTTCTTTTTCCGGTTATAAATAGAACAGAAAACCTTTGGCCCAAACCAAAAACTTCTTTTCCACCTCCTGAGCCGACAACTTAGAGCCCTAGCCCCAGCTCGCCGAGTAAACCCTTCGTTGGAGTTTGGTCAAGAGAGATCGCCGGAAGAGAGCCCCAACGATCTGTCTGATAGGAGAAGGACCCCGAGACTAAGAAGAACATAAGGTAGGTCTCCAATACCACCTTACAACATCGTCACGTTTTCTTTGCATCTGTTCTTTGATTCCTTTCGAACAGAAGCTTTTTCGTGGACAGATCACGTGTTGATCGGTTTGATCTAGAGTCAAGATCATCGCCACGTCCACATTTGATCCGAACACCTCTTTTCATCATAAAACCCATGCAAATCATGCAAGAACACGTACAAACTGATCTAATAGAAACTGATCATAGGATAGCATGCATATGCATCATCGCATCTAGTTAAAGTTTGTGCATGATATTGATTGTTGTGAATCCTGTATGTGCGTGATCATGTATAGAAGGACAAGCTCAGGGAGCTACCTACGACGGACTACAACAACAAGATTTTGAGCAACCGGAACAGCCAGAACAAGGCAAGTGCCCCTTGACCATATTGATCCTATGTTTTGGGAAACTATTTTGTTTTGCGAAAAGGTGTGTGTGCTGAGTCAAACAAAATGGGAAACCCTTTTATAGGAGTTTACTAGTTTTGGTTAAACCACCCTTGTCGCCAGGGAAGTTTATGAGTCGGGTATGGTTTTTGCTTTTATGCTTCGCTGAGTCCATGGGATCGGGAAGCGAGATAGATGTGTCTAGCTAACTGCACTCGTAATGATAATGAGAAACTGATGTTGTTAATGAACATGGATCGGAGGAAGATCTAAGGACTGATTCATGCGAGCACATGCGAGGATAACAGTGCCACCACAAGGCCAAGTATGGGTGCGGCTTAGCTAACTAATTAGGTAAGTTACTAGATTGTTATGGACCGTGGAAGGCGCGGGGAATGGGAGTCGAGCGAGGACTGCCCTGGGAACTGCATGGCACAAGAGGGGGCCTGTGGGTGGGAGAATTGGAGATTCTAGCCTGCCGTTGAAACCTTAGTGAGTCCATACATCTAGTAGCTCCTTTGTAAGGCTATTTTGTGATCTCTTGGCCATACACCGATGGTTGTGTACTGGTATAATGGAGGTTCTGCAGTCGCCGACGGGTGACGAAATCACAAACTTGTGGGTAAATAGGTGCAAACTCTGCAGAGTCTAAAACTATGATGATAGCCGAGCTTACGGTCACGAGCGCCTGGCCAACTTCCATGATTAGTTGGATGGTTATTTTGGGATGGTTTTTGACACGACCCCAAAGGTCTTGTCGAGCCAGGATCACACTGAGGGATGCTGCGTTGCACAGCACCGGATAACGCACATTAAAGGTACAAAGCGGAAGCGAAATTTTATTACATAAACAAGTTTATGAACATGTTTACATCAAAATAGTTCCAGTCTACACTCATGGGCGTAGACTACGCATCAAGTCCACATTCAGCCCTTGAACGTGTCCTTGCTAGCACACACGCACACTAACTCTGCGGCGTGCACGACTCCCACTCGACGGGGTTCCCCTCCAGGGGTTCCGTCTCCTCTTCGGGAGTCCCTTCCTCATAGAACCCTGCAAAAGCTTCAAACACAAGCAGTGAGCACGAAGGCTCAGCAAGTATGACCCGTCTCACCTAAACATGGAACTTCTAAATGAGGGGTGGTGGGTTACATGAGGTAAAAATCATTTGCAAGGACTCGCCTAATTAGTAGAACCTTAATTTCAAGTTTTAGTAGCAGGTTGTGGAGAACCTTACGCTAAGGTACATGAGAGAGCCGCAATCAAACAAGAAACGCATTTCTCTCATGTACTTTGCCCAAAGTTGAAATGAACTTTAGTTAGCTCTAAACTACAGCAAGTCATTAGCAATCAAGTCCATCTTTCAATCAGCAACATTTTAACATATAACTAGCCTGTTCTTTCTACATCACGGTACATTGAACAAGTGGTACTCACTGACCGCGAGGGACGGCGATTATAATCGATTTACACCTGCAGGGTTACCCGAACAACCCGTCATGTACGCCCGTACTCGATGTTGCCTACAACAACCATCACGGACGCCGTACGCGACTACCTTTCACCCGTTAGCCAAATGTTGAACCGGTCCAATCGTCCCGAGCAAGAGGTCTCTGCACGCGCATCTCAGTGCCGCCAGATGATTTACACCTCGAGCTCTCAACCTACCCTCTGAACGACCAGCTATGCCTCAACACCCAGCTACCCAAGTTACATCAGTTTCCCGGTTCCCATATAGCCAGTTGGTCTTCGGTACTGATCTAGCTTGTTCAACAGGCCCGCACACGGCTCAGTCCTCAATCGACACAAGCGGAGCTACAGCACACAGGCCCCAAAGTCCTGTTGCCCTTACCCTCCGCTTGGTCTCATTTTCTTGCCATGTGTTTCATGTGCTATCACTACCCGAGTCGAGTGCCTCTAGCCTATGCTCGCGAGTAGTTCCAACTACTCGACTTGTACCAAATCCTACTCTATCTTAGCATTGCAGTAGCTAACGGGGTTTTCATTCTTAATCCCAACCCATGGTTTTCTTGGCTATGCAGTTGGGTTTCCAAACAAGACTCTAATGCAAGGAATAATAGTATTCAAGTATGTGCTCAAAACAATAAAAATTTGTAAAAAGGTTAATGCAAACCGGAGCTTGCCTTGCTGCTCTTGGTCGTAGGCTAGCTGTTTCTCCAGAGTAACGAAGTCTAGGACTCCGGGTTCCTCCTCGACCTTAGCGACTACATGATAGAGGAAATACATGTATCAATTTAAATGCATTTGTATTAAGTTTGAACTTGTGAAACTTATAAGTCCCACTAGACAGGCTCACTGACTATGAAACTTTTACTGTGGCTTGGTTACAACCTAGACAGAGACTTGGTCAAGTTTTAGTTGCAGCAAAGCTCATTTGAGCCCTCCACAATTAATTATGCACTTGACCTTAATTGAAGGCTTTTAGGGTGTTCTAAGGATTTTCATGAAACAAACTATGACTTTCTGAAAACTAGATTTTCAGAGGGTTCTAATGGAGTTGGCCTCACTTAATTTGAAGGTTCCTAGCTAAAGATATGAGCTAAACAATTTCAGAGAAAATTCTGAAAATGTTTCTGGACATTTTCTATTTTCTCTGGAACAGTTTCACTAATCACACCATTAGGTGGATTAAATGAGCTCAAATGGATCTGAAATTTTTATGGTAGTTCAGGGGTATTTTGGTGAACATTCCAGCAAAATTTCAGGATTTCCCTCCAAAGGATTCTCCAGTTAAATTTCCAAATAGTTTAAACTTTGAGGAATTAATTCTGAAGAAATAAGGGTTTTCATGAAGTTAAACTTGATTTGCTGGAAAGTGCTCAGAGAGATGAATCCAACAAAATTTGGTTCACTTGATTTGGAGCTTTCTAGCCAAAGTTATGAGGATTTGAAGTTTGAATGAAATCTGAAAATTCGGGAAAAAGTTTAAACTCGCGGGTGGGCCCTGGGGACATGTGTCGCCCACTGAGGCGTCAGCACACCGTGGCCTGCGGGGTTCCTGCGCGCCAGCAAAACAGATCCCGGCCACACCCGATCCGGGTTTGAATTTTTGAGCCGCTGACATGTAGGCCAGCCGGCTTCGTCTTCCTCCCGACGCCCGCGCTCTGCCGCCGGGGTACCTCGCCGGAGAGCTCGCCGGCGGCTTCTGTAAAGCTTCAAACTTCATGATCTTGGCCGCCTCTGCCTATTTCCACTCGGGGAACAGGATTCTTGGGTCAGCTCGCCATGAAAATGACCGCCACATGATCGGCGACGAGCAGCAGCCTCGGGAGAACTTCGGCCGCGTTGCCCGTCCTCCCTAGCACCTAACCCGATCGAGCTAAGGGTCATCGAGCATCAGTGGACCTTAGGAAAGGTCGACATGAGCTCTACGGAGCTCGGAAAGGGCTGTGTTGGGCTGTCACCGTGCGACCTAGGCCGGAAATCAGGATTTCTACTAAAACTCGAAGAACAGCAGTCTCCCTCCACAGTTCTTCGGGGTTCCTGCTCCTATGGACCCGCACGGGCTACTAGAAGTGATCCTCTCCATGAGAGGATGAGTGATGCAGTGTGTCTTACGAATTTCTCGGATCGGTACAGACCTCTCTTTTGCACACCATCGCGAAAACATGAAATTCCGGCTTGAGCAGTGCTTGTCACGCCGCCGGAGCTTGCGGGAAAGAAAGAGCGGTTGAAGGCGAACCTCTTTGCTGTTCACAGCTCCGTGAACGGTGGGCTGTGGTGGCCGGAAGGACGGTTCCCGCAGACAACCATGTGCTCTGCAAGCGGCGTCCCCGGCCTATGGCGCAACCTTGCCCATACCGGGGTACACTGTGTCAGGCGCAACCAAGCGTTCGCGGCTCCAGTACGTGCACTGGGAGCCAGCAACCGGCTCTGGCAGCGCCGACCCCGGCAATGCAGGCTCCAACCAGCGTCAGGTCTTCAGTAGCGCTGGGCGTACCCGGTAGGGGTGCGCCAGCCGCAGCAAGAGCACTACTGCGCAATCCGCCTGTTGGGGACGCGCCTCAGGCAGCGACCCAGCAGTGGATTCGTGAGATAGACCGTCTCGTCGCCGCCTCACAAAACCCTCAACTTCGGCGGGGACGACGCTCCGGCCAACCGGCTGTGTCGCTGATGCGCACGCCAATGGTTGGCGAGCAGACGGCGGACTCCAGCTCCACCAGGCTTCCGTCGACGGACCTGAGGGCAGAGCCGGAGCGATGCCACTTGGGCTAACAAGTCCCAAATTTCATACACATGAAACAAAACTTTGCAAACAAGTGTTTCTTTGTATTCATAATTTTGGGACCTTTACAGTGGAGCCCTTCCCGGTCTGGCCAATCCCCCTGGAACACTCCTCGTAGTATGGTGAACACGTTTAGCGTCGACGGATGGGTGGAAAATGGCTGCCCCTTGGGTTCACCTAGCGCCGCCCCGCCTCGCCGCTGCGGCCCGTCGCCGGCCACCGGAGGACCACCTCCAGCCTGGCCGAGCTCACTAGGTGCACCCACAACCCCACGCACATGCGCCCAATGTCTTAGACCGAGGAAACCATGCACGTGTGAGGGATTCCGCAAACCACCAAAGCGAGTACAACTCTGGCAAGCAGGCGCCACCACTCTGGCGACCTCCCCGGTTGGAAACCCCCACCACTAGGTTCTCCATAACACAAAGAACGCCGACAAGTAATCCGATAGGGTGCGGGAATAGAAAACAGTAGGACTGGCTAGCCGCCGGCGAGCTACCCGGCTGGCCGCCGTCCGCTACCCCCCCCCCCCTTGCCAGCTTGGCGCACACTTGGCACCACATGGCATGACACGTAGATAGAAACGCATACATGGTAGCCAGGTCAGCGCCACCTCACCAGGGGCAGACTCTAGGCAGCCCGGTGGCTGAGGTTGCGGCCACCTCGGCAGTCTGGCTCATGTGGCAGCCCTGGTCAGGTGCCACATCACTGCCACCTTGCCCTAGCCCACGGAGACTAGTGGAAAGCGGTTCTGTGGACTTGGTCTATGTGCACCAGAGACATAAGTATTGCGTTGGGCCTTCGGACCCACCTGTCAGCTGCTGTACATGAAAGGAATTGCTAGGGATACCCCTAGTGTACCCAGAAACTTGTAATATACATTTCAGGGATCTAGGGTAAACTTGTGTTTAACTATCCAAGCGATGAAATCCCCCACCCAAGCCGCAACTAAAGTATACCTTATACCAAAGCTTCTATAAGACTCCCTACAACCACAATACTAAAGGCTTTTTTGAATTTCTTGGAGTTCTTTTGGAATCGACGCTGATTCGTGCGAATTATGTACTATAGCAAACGAGGAAGCCGATGAGGAACCCGAAGACCCGGACTACGAGGAATTTCTAGAAGCCTTCGAGGCAAGCTCTAACTCCTTGATCATGATTACTCCTATGATTTTGCAAGTAGTCCTAATAGCCTATTTTTACCATGCATGCTTTCTGTGTCTACTTTAAATATTGTTGTAGCTAAGGCCCACTTGACTAGTGGTAGTGTCACAATGTAAGTAGTCTGACTGACACGATAGTTTTATAACTTCATGATGATGATTTTATATTGATGGTGGTTACTTGCACTTCAGTAACGTAGCTTGATGACATCAGCTAGCCGTTACACTAGTAAGTAGCATACTATCTCTCGTCATCCAGGGTGTGACACCCTCATATCGGGTGTCAGCATATGCTCATGTTTTATGAAGAAGAAAACATTTTAAGAAAAGAAGGAACAGAGACAAATATCAAAAGAATAGCCAATAAATCTCTCAGAAGAGCACCGAAGGCAACTTCCGCGGCCAACCGGCCACATGGCGTGTTCGGAGCTCGTCCCTGCAAGAAGTTGGGAGAGGTCCGGCGCTAAACTGACTACGTGGCAGGCTCGGGGGTCGCCTCCGCAATTAAAGAGAGGTCCGATCCTGTGGGACACGTGTTGCCCATGGAGCTAGCCTCTGTGGAAGAAGCAAAGGCATTTTTCGTAGGATACATGTCATCCTCGGAGCTAGTCCTCACGAAAATCAAAGGAACCGTCGCCGGGATATGTGTCGATCTCGGAGCTCATCTCAGAGGAATCCGGATCTATCAAACACGTGTCTCCACCGGAGCTTATCTCCGGGAGGTCTTTCGTTGCTAGACACGTGTCGACCTCGTAGCATGTTCCTAAGGAGGGGAGAGAGGGAAGACCGGCGCCAACACGTGGCATGCGCGGAGCTCACCTCCAAAAGAGGGGGAGGTCTCGGTCGATTGACACATGGCACAACCGGAGCTCGTCTCTGCGGAGAAGTAGATACCAGGCCCCGGAAGGACACGTGGAGCCTCCGGAGCTCATCACCACGAAGGTAACGAGTCTAGAGCGGTTTTTACGCGTAAGAATACCGGTACGTAAAGGAGACCGACCTGAATTCCACAACGTTACCGTACCAAATCAACTAAAGATAAGATGATAGGATCCAACGACGATCTTAATAAGACTCTTATTCGGGATCCAATCAGATTAGGACTCATCTCTTCCCGATTATAAATAGAACCCAAAACCTCTGGCCGAAACCACAAACTTCTCTTTCAACTCCTGATCCGACGACTTAGAGCCCTAGCCCTAACTCGCCGAGCAAACCATCGCTGAAGCATATCATCGGAGGAGAACCAAGCGGTCTGAGGAGGACCTCGAAGACAAGAAGAGTGTGAGGTAGGACTTCAATACCACCTTACGACATCATTGTGTTCATCTCTTGCATCTGTTCTTCAATTCCTTTCGAACAGAAGCCTTCTCGTGGGCAGATCACTCGATGATCAGTTTGATCTAAAGACAAGATCATCGCCACGTCAACCTTTGATCCGAACACCTCTGTCCATGCAAGCCATGCAAGAGCAAACCAATCTAATAAAAATCATAGGATAGCATGCATGTGCATCATTGCATCTAGTTTAAGGTTTGCGCATGATATTGATTGCTGTGAATCTTGTATGCACGTGACCCTACATAGCAGGACAAGCTCAGGAAGCTGTCTACGACGAGGCACAGCAACAAGGTTTTGAGATCCAAGAACAACCGGAACAGCAAGTACAAGGCAAGTGCTCCTTGACCATATTGATCCTATGTTTTGGGTAAAACTATTTTGTTTGCGAAAAGGTGTGTGTACTGAGTCAAACATGATGGGAAACCCTTTCATAGGAGTTTACTATTTTTGATTAAATCACCCTTGTCGCCAGGGAAGTTTATGAGTCGAGTATGGTTTTTGTTTTATGCTTCGCTGAGTCCATGGGATTGGGAAGCGAGATAGATATATCTAGCTAACTGCACTCGTAATGATAATGAGAAACTGATGTTAATAATGAACATGGATCGGAGGGAGATCTAGGCAAGACTGGGTTTGTAAATGAGGTAGCATGAGATGGTGGTTTACTTGCCCTAGATCTAAGGACCGGTTCATGCATGCACATGCCAGGATAACAGTGCCACCACAAGGCCAAATATGGGTGCGGTTTAGCTGAGTAATTAGGTAAGTTGCTAGAGTGTTATGGACTGTGGAAGGCGCGGGGAATGGGAGTCGAGTGAGGACTGCCCTGGGAACTGCATGGCACAAGAGGGGGCCCGTGGGTGGGAGAATTGGAGATTCTAGCCTGCCGGTGAAACCTTAGTGAGTCCATACATCTAGTAACCCCTTTGTAAAGGCTATTTTGTGATCTCTTGATCATACACCGACGGATGTGTACTGGTATAATGGAGGTTCTGCAGTCGCCGACGGGTGACGAAATCACAAACTTGTGGGTAAAGAGGTGCAAACTCTGTAGAGTTATTAAAACTATCATGATAGCCGAGCTTACGGTCACGCGCACCTGGCTAAACTGCCATGATTAGTTGGGATGATTAGTTGGGATGGTTTTCGGGATGGTTATTGGGAAGGTTCTCGGTTATGGTTATTGGTTTGGAATTGTTGAGTCTAGATGATGAGATGGTTGCATGACTGTTGGGTCATGACATGAGATTGGTCTCGGTGTGAGACGAGGTTGATTTGTGAGATGAGATTGTAGCAAATACGAGGAGGTATTCGTGAGTATGAATAAAGGATTGATTAATGTTCGGATGGAACACAGGAAGTGATGGAGGTATGTTGGTAATTTAATATATGCTGGGATTACATCTAAAGTTAAGTTTCTGTTTATCATGATTTTACAAATCTGCTTTTCTGCTAATAAGCCTTTTTATGCCTACCTTGTTTATGAACTGCATGTCATGTGTTTTCCCGCACTTGCTGAGTATATCATTGTACTCAAACTTGCATTATTATTTCATCATCAGCAGCAGAAGAAGCCTACTATGAAGAACAAATGGAGCATCACGGCGTGTGATCTGTTCTCAACCTTGCCTGTGGAGGGAGTAGAGATGGAGCCACTTCTGCTTAGTTTTGCTTCCGCATTTAAATAAGGACTTCCGCTGCATAGAAATAAGACTTCCGCTGTAAGCATGAGTCCAAGACTCATGAGATGTTGTAATAAACTCTGTTATTCGTGGTTATATATATATATATATATATTCTGAATTCAGTTTGTGAAATATATGTATATGTGTGATGAACATCCTGGGCACACATATGCATTAGTTCTCGGTTCCGTGGTTTTCCCACAGAATTGAGGGCGTCACAGATTGGTGTCAGAGCCATGGGTTACACGCCTAAATAGAAAACCTTAGATAGATAATAGAGCTACGGGTTAACCCCTAAATTGATTCACAAGCGTCCTAGGGTGAATAGCTTAGGTTGGCCTTTAGAAACCACCTTGACATAGGAAGCCCTCCTTGAATAGGTGTTGTGTGGGCCCTTGTGATGATTATTTGTGAATATGTGTTTAGTATGAAGTTGTGGGACGTCTCAAAAAAATGTTGTCCATATCTATACGTAAGAAGAAAGAGGTGTGAAATGATTCGGCACTTGATCACATCCTCATAAGGACTAATATATATAGTCCAATTCACCTTGATGCATATAGTTTAAGGGACCCACCTAACCTTCTAACCTTCTATTCTATTTTGATCACTCTCACAGATGGTGAGAGGAAACGCCAGCCGAAGGAACGTCAAGGAAAATGACCACGAGGAAGTTCCTGCTAACTCCGGAGCTGGTGAAAACCATCTGGAAAGGCTGATGGCTATGCAAAACCAGCTTATGCAAACCATGATCCAAACTTTGGGTCAGTTGCAGGCCAAGCAAAACCCCGTTCCGGCACCACCGCCACCACCATCGCTGGCTCATAACAGGTTGGGAGAGTTCATGAGGACTCGACCACCCACCTTTGCTCAAGCTAGTGACCCCATGGAGGCTGATGATTAGTTGAAATCCATGGAGAAGAAGCTCGCCATTGTTCAGTGCAACGACCGAGATAAGGTTCTCTTTGCGTCGCACCAACTTATGGGAGCTGCCGCCGACTGGTGGGATGCCTTGAGCAACGCCCATGCCAACCCGGAGACAATCACTTGGACTGAGTTCAAGGAAAGTTTCCGCTCCCACTACATCCCTGTTGGTGTAATGATGCTCAAGAGGCAGGAGTTCGAAGGTCTCCGCCAAGGACAGAAAAGTGTGAATGAATATCTAAACAAGTTCATACAACTGTCCCGGTACGCCCCCGAAGATGTCAACTCAGATCAGAGGAAGCAGTACCTGTTCATGGGAGGGTTGAACAATGAGATCCAAGTTCAGCTCCTCAACAATGACTACGTAAGCTTCCAGAAGCTGGTTGATAAGGCTACTGTGGTTGAAAACAAGATCCGGGAGATCGAGCGAGAGTGCAAGAGGAAGATGTCATACCAGCCCCAAGGGAGCAACGTACGACCTAGGTACATGCCCCCTGCACCGCAGTATGGATTGACCACTCCTACGTACCGCCCTGGTCAGCCACCACAGCAACGGTTTGTTGCACCGGCACCTCGTGTGCCCATGCCTCCTGCGCCCCGGCCTAACAATGGCGCTCCTGTTCAAAACCCCCGCCCCAACGTACCTGCTGCCGTAGGCAACAGGGCATGTTTTGCATGCGGGGAAGTAGGCCACTTCGCTAACCAGTGCCCGAGGAGAGGCCCTGGACAGCAAGGTAACGTGCCCAAGCAGAACCAACGACCAAACGGAGGGGACCACCAAGGGAACCGTGGACTGCAGAACTATGCTCGTGGCCACGTTAACCATGTCACTGTTGAGGAAGCACAACAGGCTGAGGACGTCGCCATTGGTATGTTCCTTGCCAACTCCAACCCAGCCACCATTTTATTTGACTCCGGAGCATCACATTCCTTCATATCATCCAAATATGTTGCCAAACATCATCTACCCATATCCCACTTAGAATGTGCTATGTTAGTTAATTCTCCCGGAGGAGAAATGAGGACTAATGTAGTATGCCATAAAGTAAGCCTTAAAATAAGGGGGGTAGACTTCCTTGCCAACCTTATTGTCTTGGACTCCCACGGGATTGACATCATACTCGGAATGGACTGGTTAAGTAAGCACAATGGAGTAATCCAATGTGCTGAGAGAAGCGTGCAGTTGACAAACGAACACGGTATCCGTGTCGAGTTTGAGTCAGCGCAGCAAGCAACCGAACAGGCAGATTTGAACCACGTCGAAGGAACAACATTAGACAGCATTCCAGTGGTTCAGGAATTTTCGGACGTGTTCCCGGAAGAGCTCCCGGGAATGCCACCTGACCGGGACATCCAGTTTGCCATAGATTTGATACTCGGAACTGCACCTATAGCTAAGAGACCATATAGGATGCCCGTCAGCGAGTTAGTTGAACTCAAGAAGCAAATTCAAGAACAGTTGGAGAAGGGTTTTATCCGTCCAAGCTCGTCACCATGGGGAGCTCCGGTACTATTCGTGGACAACAAGGACGGAACCCAAAGAATGTGCGTGGACTACAGGTCTCTCAACGAGGTGACAATCAAGAATAAATACCCTCTGCCCCGTATAGAGGACCTGTTCAATCAAATGAAAGGAGCCCAAGTATTCTCCAAGATTGATCTTTGGTCGGGATATTTCAAGCTGAAGATTAAGCCCTCCGATATACCTAAGACAGCCTTTCGGACACGGTATGGTTCATATGAATATACCGTTATGTCTTTTGGATTGACGAATGCACCCGCATACTTCATGTACCTTATGAACAAGGTTTTCATGAAGTACTTGGACAAGTTCGTCGTGGTTTTCATCGACGACATTATGGTGTATTCAAAAAGTAAGGAGGAGCATGAAGAACATCTGAGATTGACCTTGCAGAAGTTGCGCGACAATCAGTTGTATGCCAAGCTCAACAAGTGTCAATTTTGGCTAAAGGAAATATCTTTCCTAGGCCACATCATCTCCAAGGAAGGGGTATCAGTTGATCCTGGAAAGGTGAGAGATGTTCTGAAGTGGGACCAACTGAAGAGCGTGAGGGATATTCGAAGTTTCCTTGGAATGGCAGGATACTATCGGCGCTTCATTAAAGACTTCTCTAAGATAGCAAAACCTATGACGGAGTTGCTAATGAAGGGAAAAGTCTTTCAATGGACACCAACTTGCCAAGAAAGTTTTGAGGAACTCAAGAAAAGGCTAACCACAGCACCAGTTTTGGTATTGCCAGACGTAAGCAAGAGCCTCGACATATATTGTGACGCATCCAAACAAGGGATCGGATGTGTACTCATGCAGGAGGGACAAGTGGTAGCCTATGCCTCACAACAATTAAAGAAGCATTAGCTTAACTATCCTACGCATGATTTGGAGTTAGCAGCAGTGGTGCATGCATTGAAGATTTGGAGACATTATATCCTTGGTCATCGATGTGAGATCTATACGGATCATAGAAGCTTCAAGTACATATTTACACAAACGGACTTGAATTTGAGGCAATGTCGATGGTTAGAACTCATCAAGGGTTATGATGTGGGAATCAACTACCACCCCGGGAAGGCCAATGTAATAGCTGACACATTGAGCAGAAAGGGAGCATGCCACCAACTAACGGTTCGGGAGCTACCACCCGAACTACGAAAGGAGTTCGAATGGTTACACCTCGGATTCTTGAATAACGTGGAGATAATAGAGATCCACTCCCCATTGGAGCAAGAAATAAGAGAGGGCCTAGCAACGGACGAGGGGATCAAGGAGATCAAGGAAAGAATAAGACAAGGGATAGAGAAGGATTTCAAGGAGGATGAAAAGGGTACGCTTTGGCTAGGAAAAAGGATTTGTGTGCCAAACTTAAGACACCTTCGCGACATGATATTAAAGGAGGCACATGATTCACCCTATTCCATACATCCAGGGAGCACCAAAATGTACAAGGATTTGAAAACTTGCTATTGGTGGGATGGTATGAAGAGGGATATAGCCGAATACGTTGCCCTATGCGACACATGCCAACAGGTAAAAGCCGAACATCAAAAACCCGCTGGATTGCTGCAACCTTTGACAATACCCGAAAGGAAATGGGAGGACATCAGTATGGACTTCATCGTCGGATTACCACGTACTCAGTCAGGATACGACTCCATCTGGGTCATTGTGGACCGTTTGACGAAAACCGCCCATTTTCTTCCGGTAAAGACCAGTTACAACGTTGCACAATTGGCAGAGTTGTACATGGAGTAGATCGTGTGCCATCACGGAGTTCCGACGAGGATAGTCTCAGATCGAGGTTCTCAGTTTACCTCTAGATTCTGGAGGAAGCTGCAGAAAGCCATGGGTACACGACTGGATTTTAGCTCCGCCTATCACCCACAAACAGATGGACAAACCGAAAGGACGAACCAAATTTTGGAGGACATATTGAGAGCTTGCGCCTTGAAACGTGGGCGTAGTTGGGATAGGAGTTTACCGTATGCTGAGTTCTCCTATAACAACAGCTATCAAGCTAGCTTGGAGATGTCGCCTTACGAAGCCTTATATGGTAGACGGTGTAGAACGCCACTGTTTTGGAACGAGACTGGAGAGAACCAGGTGTTTGGACCCGAAGTACTACAAGAAGCTGAAAAGCAGGTCCAAGCGATACGGGAGAACTTAAAGGCTGCTCAGTCACGACAGAAAGGCTATGCGGATAATAGGCGTAGGAAATTGACCTTTGAAGTGGGAGACTTCGTATACCTTAAGGTATCGCCTATCTGAGGCCAACGACGTTTCAACGTCAAAGGCAAGCTAGCACCTCGCTACATCGGACCTTTTAAGATTTTGGACAAGCGAGGAGAAGTAGCCTATCAACTAGAGCTCCCAAACCACCTCTCCGACGTACATGACGTGTTTCATGTATCCCAGCTCAAGAAGTGCTTGAGAGTACCAGAGGAACAAGTGTCAATGGGAGAACTTGAACTCCAAGAGGACCTGACTTACGCAGAACACCCTGTCCGAATCTTGGACGTAAGGGAAAGGGTCACCCAAAACAAGGTGATTCGATGGTGCAAAGTACAATGGAGCCATCACACCGAAGCTGAAGCCACATGGGAGCATGAAGAGAATATCAAGGCAGAATTTCCCCATCTATTTTCTACTAACGAATCTCGAGGGCGAGATTCAATTTAAGGGGGGTAGATTTGTGACACCCTCATCTCGGGTGTCAGCATATGCTCATGTTTTATGAAGAAGAAAACATTTTAAGAAAAGAAGGAACAGAGACAAATATCAAAAGAATAGCCAATAAAGCTCTCAGAAGAGCACCGAAGGCAACTTCCGCGGCCAACCGGCCACGTGGCGTGTTTGGAGCTCATCCCTGCAAGAAGTTGGGGGAGGTCCGCCGCTAAACTGACTATGTGACAGGCTCGGGGGTCACTTCCGCAATTAAAGAGAGGTCCGATCCTGTGGGACACGTGTTGCCCACGGAGCTAGCCTCTGCGGAAGAAGCAAAGGCATTTTTCGTAGGACACATGTCATCCTCGGAGCGAGTCCTCGCGGAAATCAAAGGACCCGTCGCCGGGATATGTGTCGATCTCGGAGCTCATCTCAGAGGAATCCGGATCTATCGAACACGTGTCGCCACCGGAGCTTATCTCCGGGAGGACTTCGTTGCTAGACACGTGTCGACCTCGTAGCATGTTCCTGAGGAGGGAAGAGAGGGAAGACCGGCACCAACACGTGGCGTGCGTGGAGCTCACCTCCAAAAGAGGGCGAGGTCTCGGTCGATTGACACATGGCACAACCGGAGCTCGTCTCTGCGGAGAAGTAGATACCAGGCCCCGGAAGGACACGTGGAGCCTTCCGGAGCTCATCACCACGAAGGTAACGAGTCTGGAGCGGTTTTTACGCGTAAGAATACTGGTACGTAAAGGAGACTGACCTGAATTCCACAACGTTACCGTACCAAATCAACTAAAGATAAGATGATAGGATCCAACGACGATCTGAATAAGACTCTTATTTGGGATCCAATCAGATTAGGACTCATCTCTTCCTGATTATAAATAGAACCCAAAACCTCTGGCTGAAACCACAAACTTCTCTTTCAACTCCTGAGCCGACGACTTAGAGCCCTAGCCCTAACTCGCCGAGCAAACCATCGCTGAAGCAGATCATCGGAGGAGAACCAAGCGGTCTGAGGAGGACCTCGAAGACAAGAAGAGCGTGAGGTAGGACTTCAATACCACCTTACGACTTCATTGTGTTCATCTCTTGCATCTGTTCTTCAATTCCTTTCGAACAGAAGCCTTCTCATGGGCAGATCACTCGATGATCAGTTTGATCTAAAGACAAGATCATCGCCACGTCCACCTTTGATCCGAACACCTCTGTCCATGCAAGCCATGCAAGAGCACACCAATCTAATAAAAATCATAGGATAGCATGCATGTGCATCATCACATCTAGTTTAAGGTTTGCGCATGATATTGATTGCTGTGAATCTTGTATGCACGTGACCCTACATAGCAGGACAAGCTCAGGAAGCTGTCTACGACGAGCTACAGCAACAAGGTTTTGAGATCCAAGAACAACCGGAACCGCAAGTATAAGGCAAGTGCTCCTTGACCATATTGATCCTATGTTTTGGGTATAACTATTTTGTTTGTGAAAAGGTGTGTGTACTGAGTCAAACATGATGGGAAACCCTTTTATAGGAGTTTACTATTTTTTATTAAATCACCCTTGTCGCCAGGGAAGTTTATGAGTCGGGTATGGTTTTTGTTTTATGCTTCGCTGAGTCCATGGGATTGGGAAGCGAGATAGATATATCTAGCTAACTGCACTCGTAATGATAATGAGAAACTGATGTTAATAATGAACATGGATCGGAGGGAGATCTAGGCAAGACTGGGTTTGTGAATGAGGTACATGAGATGGTGGTTTACTTGCCGTAGATCTAAGGACCGGTTCATGCATGCACATGCCAGGATAACAGTGCCACCACAAGTCCAAATATGGGTGCGGCTTAGCTGAGTAATTAGGTAAGTTGCTAGAGTGTTATGGACTGTGGAAGGCGCGGGGAATGGGAGTCGAGTGAGGACTGCCCTGGGAACTGCATGGCACAAGAGGGAGCCCGTGGGTGGGAGAATTGGAGATTTTAGCCTGCCGGTGAAACCTTAGTGAGTCCATACATCTAGTAACCCTTTTGTAAAGGCTATTTTGTGATCTCTTGACCATACACCGACGGATGTGTACTGGTATAATGGAGGTTCTGCAGTCGCCGACGGGTGACGAAATCACAAACTTGTGGGTAAAGAGGTGCAAACTCTGCAGAGTTATTAAAACTATCATGATAGCCGAGCTTACGGTCACGAGCACTTTGCTAAACTGCCATGATTAGTTGGGATGATTAGTTGGGATGGTTTTCGGGATGGTTATTGGGAAGGTTCTCGGTTATGGTTATTGGTTTGGAACTGTTGATTCTGGATGATGAGATGGTTGCATGACTGTTGGGTCATGACATGAGATTGGTCTCGGTGTGAGACGAGGTTGATTTGTGAGATGAGATGGTAGCGAATACGAGGAGGTATTCTTGAGTATGAATAAAGGATTGATTAATGTTCGGATGGAACACGGGAAGTGATGGAGGTATGTTGGTAATTTAATATATGCTGGGATTACATCTAAAGTTAAGTTGCTGTTTATCATGATTTTACAAATCTGCTTTTCTGCAAATAAGCCTTTTTATGCCTACCTTGTTTATGAACTGCATGTCATGTGTTTTCCCGCACTTGCTGAGTACATCATTGTACTCAAACTTGCATTATTATTTCATCATCAGCAGCAGGAGAAGCCTACTATGAAGAACAAATGGAGCATCACGGCGTGTGATCTGTTCTCAACCTTGCCTGTGGAGGGAGTAGAGATGGAGCCACTTCTGCTTAGTTTTGCTTCCGCATTAGTTTTTGCTTCCGCATTTAAATAAGGACTTCCGCTGCATAGAAATAAGACTTCCGCTGTAAGCATGAGTCCAAGACTCATGAGATGTTGTAATAAACTCTGTTATTCGTGGTTATATATATATATATATATTCTGAATTAAGTTTGTGAAATATATGTATATGTGTGATGAACATCCTTGGCACACATATGCATTAGTTCTCGGTTCTGTGGTTTTCCCACAGAATTGAGGGCGTCACACAGGGCTAGAATATTTGCATGGTGACAGTCACGTGATTGACATGTGAAGTACCACAGACACCTCCTTGACCTTGATAACTTACCTCCTTGATGAATTAAGGACCGTCATCGCACTATAACATGGTGATGCGTGTGCTCCCTTGAAAGTAGAATGCTTAGGGACCCCTGCGATGTTCGCATCACAACTCACTGCAACTATTCATCGGATTTGCGAAAAGTGTCAAAAGGTGTCTTTGTGGTGTGAGTTAGGAAGTCGGTTGAGGGAATTATGCCATACAACTAGTGTTAGGAGAAGTGGGGGAAGGAACAGTTGAGGCAGGATATGGTGATTGGGTAGTCGTGTGCTTCAGTGTAGTCCACCTGCAGTGGACTTGATGGAGCCGCCTCACCAACATAAGGACCGGTTCATATGACCTCATCATAGTGACATCGTACAACCAAAGAACCTGTATGGGAAGGACTCACTCTACCTTCTTGGTGACTTCCGCATGAGCCACCTGGCGGCCAGTAGGGCATGGGAGACCAGGAAAAGACACGGGGGAGTCATTACCCGTGATCCTGCTGGGAGAGTAATTGCCCAAATAGCCCCTGGGTGCGCCCCGAGGTGTGATTGTGGGGTTACTAGGGGTAGTAACATCAGCGTGTTGCCTGCGAATGCGTCATTTGTAAGATGCAACAAATATAATTTCCTTTTCTATCAAGTACTTGTTTGCTGTAATAAAGATATTTCTGTCAACTCATGATCATTCTTATTTTTTCAGGATGAATCCGAGAGACACATACAACAACAACCCATCCATGAACGAGTACATGGGTGCGTTCTTCTATCCGCCAATGGAAACCTACCCACACGTTGACCCATTCACAAATCAGGGACAGGATGGTGGCGGCCCTTCGAACCCTGGTGTCCAGGACATGGGAAAAGGGAAGAGTAAAATAGGGCCCAGCAGGCCGAAGAACACTAACTTTTCCCCTGACGAAGTTGTGTTCCCTGTTAAATAATATCTTGAGATTAGCTGCGACCCTGTGACAAACACTGGTCAAAGGAGAGAGAGTTTTTGGGGCCGTATCCTGAATCAGTACAACTAGAAGAGGGGGAACTATCCAGGGTGAACCGTGCGATCCCTCCAAAGCTGATGGGAGTTCATCAAGCAAGAGGAGGGCAAGTTTGCTGGTATATATACCAACGAGGTTCCCAATAATGCTAGTGCCACGAACGATTCTGACATGGTGAGAATTTTATTGCAATACATTATTTCCTAATTGTGAAGATATTTATTAGTTTCATTCTGTAATCTACACCCTAAAATGTATAAGAGATTTACGAGACGTGGACTCCACGATAGAAACATAGTAATCAATAAAGTCCCCCGAGACTCCAGCAGCTAGCATTTTAATGCATGCAACGACCTTTTGAAGAACCGTTAGTCCAGGTTTACCGGTAGCATCGACTCATTGTTGAAACTAAGGATCATCAGCTTCGACATCATGGACATACGTTCAAAAAGATGACGTTGCATGCGAACCGACATTTCAGACTTCGATATTAGGAAGGTGCACTTATTATATAATAAACCAAAATGTAACATTTTCTTACTTATCTTTGACAAAACATTCTATCCGTGTAAACCAGATTTAGAGCGAAGTAGCCCGCACGAATACTGGTGTCTCCTGAAGCATGATCCCTCTTGCAAATTACTTTTGGAGGGGCGTTAGGATCACGCCGACGGCGGGATCCCTATGCTTCGTTGTTGCTCGCGTACCATTGAGCCGCATCCTTGTCGTCATTGTCCATGGTCGACCTGATGTGCTCGCTGGCGTCCAGTTGCTCTTGCTGCGACCTCTTCCATCGAGCGGACGAGGAGGCAAACAAGAAGTTCTGACTCATTGTCAGAACGGTGATTGCGAGCTATTATTTTGTGTTGAGGGTTGCTTAATGGTTTTAAATGGAGGTGCGGCTCGTGAGTATTTATAGTGCCCTTGCCCCTTTCACCACAAGGATGATTTTGCTAACTTTGCTGTGGCATGTGCCTTGTCCAGGACAAGTGATGGCATGGCAGCTTTGCTTTTTTTACTTTCCTTCTTCAGTAAGCAAGCATCCGATTGAACGAAAACAAACTTCCTTCGTAAGTCATCTAATGTGATCATAAGAAATAGCACCCAACAAACAAACAAACAAATATGGTGTTTGAGAAAATATTTTTTATGGGTTTGCCATCAGGCTACATATGGAAATAATTTTTTGATATTTAAATAACTAGCGCATATATTTATTATAATAATTACTAATTATGTAAGTGTATATTCATGGATATAAAAGAATGTAAGGATTTAGTAAAAGCTGAATGGTAGTATATATAGAGTATGTTTGGAGAGTACAATGAATGCGGTAGCACGTACTGGAAAGCAGAGAATCTTTTGGAGTGTGCTGGAAAGAGGTGGGAATATTCGTTTGAATTAGATTTTTATATTATTGAGTGCAGATAGCCTAACGCTAACTAACTGACAAAACACACAGGTGGATGAAACAAACTCAAATGATTACAACTCACATAAACAACAATATTATTTTTAATAACATCGACTCTGCGTGGACAGATTCATCATGCTCTACTCGCTCCTTCGTGGGCAATAGGGACATGCACGTGGTCGATCTCGGTGGGGCCAATACTAATGAGTGGATCGAGCTGCCCCGCCTCTTTGCTGCACGTACTGGTGGGGCTCTTTGAATGTGGCTTAGAGGGGGGTGAATAGGCCTTTAAAAGATTCCTGCACACTTAATAGAGTTATCAGAAACTTGATTGACCGGACTAGTCCGGTTGTGTGGGCGGACTAGTCCGGTGTGCTGAATTATGTGAGTTAATTGTGTTTCAGAAATTGAATCTTTCAGCAGCGGAATGAGAACAACAGTTTTTATAAATTAAGTTTATTGTATGAATGCACGTGCAAACTTATAAGAAACTCAAATGATAATTAGAAAACTAGTGATCTAATATATCAAAATGTAAAGGAAATGAGAGACAAAAGACACGAATTTTTACCGAGGTTCGATCTCACCAAGAGATCTACGTCCTCGTTGAGGAAGCTCACACAGAGCCGGGTTCCTAACCCTTTCCCTCTTCAAGTCACCACAAAGGCCGACTTGACTCCACTATCACGGGCAATCACCGAGTTTGTGGGGCTACCTCACAAGTTGAGGGCTCCCACGAGAATTACAATAAGAACTTGATCAAATACACTCGAAAATAGTACAATGCAGAATATGAGTGTAGAAAGATCAAACCCAAAGAGCTCACAACGAAAGAACGACGACCTCCCAATCCCGAATCCAAGTGTTCAATTGATTTTGATCTTTTTGCACTTTAGATGTGTGGGGAGATGTGTTTTGGGCTCTTGGGACAAGGTGGCGGCGCTAGGGTTTGTGTTTGCTGCAGTATTAGTCGTGTATCTGCTAAGAAAAAACAAAGGACCTATTTTTATAGGGTTTCCAAAAAAAGTTACCATTGTTAAACCTAATACCGGACTAGTCCGGTGCTGGTCCGGACTTGTCTGGTCACAGTGAATCATGATGTCTAGAAAGTCTGGTGGACTAGTCTGGTGTGCACAAGGACTAGTCCGTTTTGGGAACAGAGAGTTTGGCGGACTAGTCCGGTCCATGATCGGACTAGTCCGGCCTCCAGAGATAGGGGGTTCCAGAAAGTCTTGCGGACTAGTCCGGTTTGCACATGGACTAGTCTGTTTAGGGAACAGAGAGTTTGGCGGACTAGTCCGGTCCAAGATCGGACTAGTCCGGTGCAATGTGAAGAGTTTGGATAATTTTAAAACCCTTTCCCATGCGCAAAGTCGTGAGCTCTTGGAGTGTGTCTTTCATACACACCCTATACACTTAAATTCTAATTAATTCTTCTAAATTTCCATCAAGGTATTCTTCTTTTGGACACCACTTCATTTTTCACCTTTTTGTATGCACCGAGCTGTTTCACTTTGTTTATCCTGCAGTCATCTCAATAGTTTCATTAGGATCTCATATGTTCGTCATCAATTAGCCAAAACCCACAAGGGATATCCTAGATGCACTTACAATCTCCCCCTTTTTGGTGATTGATGACAACTATTTGAGATATCACAATTGAGAATAAAAAGTTGATTTTCATAAGGTGTGCACATATGAGAATAATAAAGAATTCACAAAAAGCTTCTCACATATGCACACACCTTATGATGGGGTGCCTAACAGGTGTATGATAAACAAAATGTGATAAATTAAAGACAAACAATAGTGAACATATAAGTAGGCATTAGAGCATAGTGCATCACACATAAGAAAAGAAATAGTGCATTACAAGATTTTAAAATAGGTACATGTCCTTGATCATAAAAGAGCTTAATAACTAATACTAGATAGTTCGAGTCCAAATCTAATCTCAATCTCTCCCCCTTTGGCATCAAGGCACCAAAAAGGGAAAAACTGAGGGAAATCACTCATCGCTGCCTCCTCCTTCAGTCTCAGTCTGATCTTCATCTTCACCAACTTCGGCATCCACGGGAGCAGGATCTTCCTCTGAGTCCTCGGAAGCGGGCGGTGATCCAACGGGCTCAATCTCAAGCTTTGCACAGATAGACTTGATATTGGCATTGACATACTGTTGATGTTTCTTCCTTGCAAGCTTTTCCTTGCGCTGCCTGTCTTCGATCTTGCATCAGCATGCAAAGATGGAGGAGAGCACCTTGAGGATGCCACTGGATGATTCTTGGTCAGGTGGAGACCCAGGAGGAGCAGCTGCAGATCTAGTGACATCATGAGCTTGCTTTGATCTCCTCTCCACTGGTGGAGAGGACGGGGCAGTTGGAGCCGGGGGGAGAGTGTACTCGGTGGGTTTTTGCGGCTTCAACCCCGCATGCTTGACATCCTTGACGAACTCGAGTCCCGTCACTTTCTCAATCATGTACATGATATACGGTGCATATCCACAGGACCTATTGGGGGTGATTGAGATGTTCACGATGTCGTTGTAGATATACTCAAAAACATTGAATGGTCTCCTTCCACTAATGACCTTCATGAGAGTCCTCAAGGTCCCTTGTATAGTTCCCGCATCTCCATCCTTCGGAGCTATAGTCTTTCTCAAGACTCTATTGAGGACCACAAAGAAGGGCTTCAGATATTTGATGGTGGGAGGAACATATGGCATCCTTGTGTCATAGAGAAACTCAAGCTCTTCCTTCTCCAGGGGTTTCAGATTATGGATGACCAGTTCATGATCCGAAGTGTGTTGGAGGTGAAGAATACTAGCAAATTCATCATAAGTGACACTATACTTTGAACCATGAGTCATCCAAGTAAGACTGTCTCCATCACCACGAGCAAAGTAGAGAGTGGAGTAAAACTGGGTAATGACTTCATTGTTCCAGTCATACTCAAAGGATAGCAGGTCCTTCAGACCGTGCCTCTCTAAGGCCTCCACCATCTCACGAAAGGCAGGATACCTCTTCGACTTCAGGTATCCAACATTTAGCCTCTCTACTACAGGATTCTTCATCTTCATGTACACATGCTCGTAGTAGTCTGCATGGAAGTTGCTCCAGAACCTTGGATCAGAACATTGTTTAGGTCAGTCATACACTTCAATCTTCCTTAAGTTATCAGCTAGCTCACCCCCTTTTTCAGTGAAATCCTCACTTGAAGGCTGCCCGTTGCGGTGAATAGGGTTTTTCATCTTCAAGGGTCCAAGGGGACCACTAGCAAGTCCCTTCCCTTTATTGAGAACTCTTTTTGGTCCTGACGAGCCCTCAGCAGCATCTTTCCTTTGAGGCTTTTTGACAATGACTTTCCTCTTCTTAGGTAGATTGTCGTCGGAGGGTGGAGAGTGAGCATTAACATCATGTCTCTTCTTCATAACTCTCTCCTTGGCTCTCCTCACTTTCACGCGTTGAACGTCTTCATCAATGTGAAAAGAGATGTCATCCGAGCCTGAAGACATTGTGTCTGATAAGGAGTTCACGGATTAGATAAGAATGAATCAAGGATTCAAGGTAATGTAGGGATTCAGATGACAGGGACCGGACTAGTCCGCACCTAAGAACCGGACTAGTCCGCCCCGACATAAGAACCCTAGCATTTTGATCAAAAAATCTATCTAAGGATGCAAAAGAGTAGAAAAGTTGTGGGAATACATCTCTAAGGCCAATGTATACCCTTGGAATCAAAGGAAACAAGCTAGAACGAGGAAAGTTGAGAATTTGGTTTTGGGGAGAAATTTACCAAGATTTGAAGATCCGCGTCGAAGAAGTAGAAATCAGTCCGGATGAATCTGGAGGAGGGAATCCACTCGTCAAGGGGAGGATTTCCCACGGAGAAAATCTCGATTTTGAGGGTTCAACCCGAAAATCACTTTGGGGGCTAGGGTTTGGAAGAGGAGTGGGAGGGCAAGTCTAATGAGGGGTGAGGGAGAGGTCTGGGCCGGCCAAGGGCTTATATATGCGATGGACCGGACTAGTCCGGTCTATGTGGCGGACTAGTCCGAGCCCCTTGAAATGACCTAACCAGTTTCGTCTGTCCGGACTAGTCCGGTTGAAAATCGGACTAGTCTGTTTCCAACAGACCTAATACATATATAGATGATTAATAGTGATCCAAGGGCAATAATTTTGCAAATAGTCTTGGTGATTACGACCAGTAGGCAATCAGCAATCAAACAATGGTCATAATCCACAAGATTTCTTCATTAAAATAGTTTTCTGAGTAGAAAAGGAGAAGAGGAGCATTTTTAACAATACAAAGGAACATTTTAAGTTGCAACCAGGTATGCAATGTTTCAAGCCACATTTCGAGAGTCAAGAATGTTTAGCTCATTTCTTAGTTCACAAAACCTTTTCTCATCTAATGGTTTGGTAAAAATATCCGCAAGTTGTTTTTCAGTCCTAACATGTGAAATAGCAATGTCACCTTTTAATGAATGATCTCTAAGAAAGTGATGACAGATATCTATGTGCTTAGTTCTTGAGTGCTCTACAGGGTTGTGTGCAATTTTTATAGCACTTTCATTATCGCATAGAAGCGGGATATGACTTAGATTGTAGCCGTAGTCCCTAAGAGTTTGTCGCATCCAAAGTAGTTGCGCACAACAACTACCGGCTGCAACATACTCCGCTTCCGCTGTGGAAAGAGCAATGGAGTTCTGCTTTTTAGATGACCAAGAAACTAGGGACCTACCAAGAAATTGACAAGTCCCTGACGTGCTCTTTCTATCGACTTTGCATCCTGCATAGTCGGCGTCGGAATACCCTATCAAGTTAAACTTGGATCCTTTGGGATACCAAAGGCCCAAGTTGGGTGTGTGCACAAGGTACCTTAGGATTCTTTTTACAACAATTAAGTGACACTCTTTAGGTGCGGCTTGAAACCTTGCACACATGCAAACACTAAGCATAATATCTGGCCTAGATGCACATAAATAAAGTAAGGAGCCAATCATGGACCGATATACCTTTTGGTCCACATTTGGACCGTCTTCATTGAGGTCGAGATGTCCGTTGATGGCCATGGGTGTCTTGATGGGCTTGGCTTTGTCCATATTGAATTTCTTGAGAATGTCTTGTGTATATTTAGTTTGTCTTATAAATGTACCTTCTCTCAGTTGCTTCACTTGAAATCCCAAGAGAACTTCAATTCACCCATCATTGACATCTCGAACCTGTCTGTCATTATTTTGCTAAATTCTTCACAGAAGGACTTGTTAGTGGATCCAAAGATAATGTCATCAACATAAATTTGACATACGAATAAATGATCATCAAAATGTTTAGTAAAGAGTGTATAGTCAGCTTTACCAATTTTGAATCCATTTTGAGCCAGAAAATCTCTAAGGCACTCATACCAGGCTCGAGGAGCCTGTTTGAGGCCATAGAGAGCCTTACGCAGTTTATAGACATGGTTGGGATACTCCTGATCTTCGAACCCCGGTGGCTGCTCCACATAGACTTCCTCCTTTATCAGACCATTGAGGAAGGCACTCTTGACGTCCATTTGATACAACTTAAAATTATGGTGAGTAGCATATGCCAATAAAATGCGAATGGACTCAAGTCTAGCTATAGGAGCGAAAGTTTCATCGAAGTCCAAACCTTCCACCTGAGAATAACCTTTGGCCACCAACCTCGCTTTATTTCTTCTCACTACTCCATGTTCATCTTGCTTGTTGCGAAAGACCCATTTGGTTCCAACGATGTTCGCCCTTGGTCTTTCCACCAGCTCCCACACTTCATTTCTTTTGAAGTTGTTCAGCTCCTCTTGCATCGCAATCACCCAGTCTGGATCCCTTAAGGCTTCTTCTACCCTGTATGGCCCCAGAAAAGACACAAAAGAATAGTGTTCACAAAAATTTGCAATTTGAGATCTAGTAGTTACTCCCTTAGCAATATCTCCAATGATATTGTTGACAGGATGGTCTCTTTGCACACACTGATGTACTCTTGGGTGTGGAATTTGTATAGTTGCTTGTTCTTCATTGTCTTCATGTGTCATGTCTCCCCCTAGATCATTGCTTCCATGATCATCTTGATCTTCTTGACCTTCCTCAACCTGATCTTGTGTAGGAGCTCCCCCTTGATCATTGCTTCCTTGTTGAAATTCGTCTTGTGTTTGCTCTCGTGGTAGGATATCACCAAGTGCCATTTTCTTCAGCGCTTCACATGGAGCTTCCTCCTTATCTAGCATAAACTTATCGACTTGCTCCACTTGTGAGCCATTAGTTTCATCAAACACTACGTCACGTGCTACTTCAACAAGGTCGGACACCTTGTTGAAGACACGATAGGCGTAGGCATTCGATTCATATCTGAGCAAGAATCCTTCATCGGACTTCGAAGCGAACTTCGAGGCCCTTGGTTTCTTGTTCAGAATAAAACATTTGCAACCAAAAACTTTGAAATAAGAAACATTAGGCTTTTACCCGTGAGAAGCTCATATGGAGTTTTCTTCAGTAGTCGATGAAGGTACAACCGATTTGTGGCATGACAAGCGGTGTTCACCGCTTCTGCCCAAAATCGGTCTGATGTCTTGTATTCATCCAACATTGTTCTCGCCATTTCGATCAATGTTCTGTTCTTCCTTTCGGCCACCCCGTTCTGTTGAGGAGAGTAGGATGCCGAGAATTTATGCTTTATACCTTCTTCATTGATATATTCTTCAACTTGGGTGTTCTTGAATTCTGTCCCATTGTCACTTCTGATATTCTTTACGGTTGATGAGAATTCATTCTGAGCTCTTTTCAAGAACTCCTTGAGGATTCCCTGAGTTTCTGATTTATCATACAAGAAAAATACCCAGGTAAATCTTGAAAAATCATCAACAATTACTAAACCGTATTTGTTACCGCCGATGCTGATGTACGCAATTGGACCAAAGAGATCCATGTGGAGAAGTTCCAGCGGTCTAGTGGTGGTCATCACATTCTTGGCGGGGTGTGGTGCTCCAACCTGTTTTCCTGCTTGACAGGCGCTGCACGACCTGTCTTTTTCAAAAACCACATCCTTAAGACCACGGATGTGACCACCTTTTAGAAGTTTCTGCAGATTTCTCATTCCAACATGGGCTAGTCGTCTATGCCACAGCCATCCCATGTTGGTCATAGCAACCAAGCAAGTGTTGAGTTCGGCTTTATCTTTGTTGAAGTCAACAAGATAAAGCTTTCCCTTCAACAATCCCTTGAATGCAATCGAGCCATCGCTTCTTCTAAAGACGGTCACACCCTCATTAGTGAATAAACAGTTGTAACCCTTGTCGCATAGTTGAGATATTGATAAAAGATTATAATCTAGAGAGTCTACGTGTAAAACATTATATAAGGTGTGTTGAAAGGATATTTCAATGTTACCACTACCAAGGACCTTTCCTTGGCTGTTGTCTCCAAAGTATATACCTTCACTTGGATCCTTGTTGCACTCGTACTCCACAAACATACCTCTCTCTCCGGTCATATGATTTGTGCATCCGCTATCTAGCACCCACTTAGATCCGCCGAAGGAGTAAGCCTGCAAAATAGAATTATTCCTTGGTTTTAGGTACCCAAGCTTGCTTGGGTCCTCTCAGGTTAGTCACAAGAGTCTTGGGCACCCACACACAAGTTTTTAAGTTCTTGTGGCGTGGCCCTGTATATTTCGCAATGACTTTTCCATACTTGTTTTCCATGAGAACATAAGAAGCATCAATACGGAACAGTGTTTGTAACTCAGATTCATGGGATTTTTCTTTAACAAAAGTGATTCTATTCTTAGCATGATTAGGAGTAGACATGTGTTTGTTCCTATCAAAACCAAGACCATCTTTGACATTGGGAGGTCTAGTGATCATATATGCACTTCATGCATATTTGATCTTCTCCTTATCAAAGATGCCGTTTTGAGAAGAATGCATGTCATGAGAGGTTGAAGCATTAGAAATTACATTCTTCTTACTAGAGCAAGTGCAGGTTCTTATTGTTGTCAAACTCATGTCTTTGGAGGAAGAGCTCTTGGAGGAAGAGGAGTCACTTTGTTTGAGTGACTCAACTTGCACCTCAAGGATTTTGTTAACTTTTGATAAGTTAGCAAGTTCTTCCTTGATTGCAATGTGCGAGTCCTCTAACTTTGAGTAAGTTTCCTTACTCAAGGCTAGCTCTAACTCAAGTGACTCATTCTTCTCTCTTTCAAGCTCAAGAAGCTTTTCAACTTCTTGATATCTCTTCCTCTCACGGATGAGCATATCTTCTTGTCGGTTGACAAGTTCCTCCTTTTCAAAGATTTCGTTCGACAACATTTCCATTTTCTTTAAAGCAATTTTACTTAGCCCTTTAAACATTTCTTCATTATCACTAGAGCTATCAAAGTCATCAATGGAGGAATTTAGTACAGGAGGAGTAAGTCAAACCTTTTTCTTGCCTTCCTTAGCCATAAGACAAGTGTGGTTGTTCATGTTCCGTCCTCCCATGTTCGGAAAGAGTGTGGCTCTCATAGTTGGTTTCTTGACTGCGATAGTGGCCATCTCTTCTTCTTCATCGGAGGAGGACTCGTCGTTTGAGTCCCACTCCTTCCCAATGTGAGCTTGATGGACTTGTCTTCTTTTTCTGAAATTTTTCTTTTCTTGAGATCTTGTTTCCTTCTTATTTTTGTTTTCTTCACAAGTACAGTCCACCATGAAGTGACCATACTCTCCGCAGTTGTAGCAAGTGCGTCGAGCCTTGGATTTTCCTTTATCCTTGCTTTTGCCTTCATGTGAATTGTTGCCGTGTCTTCTCTTCATCATGCGTTTGAACTTTTTGATGAAGAGTACCATTTATTTGTCATCAAGATCGGTGCTCTCGTCGCTTGTATCTCCATCGTCTTGGTCTTCACGAGTTTCTTTGAGTTTGGGATGAGGTGAGTTCGGCTAAGTCTTTGATGTATTGGGCTTCTTTCTCCATTATTTCATGATTTATGATCTTCCCTAGTAATTCATCGGGAGTCATTTTGTGAAAACCGGGGCTCTCTCTGATCATTGAGCAAAGTGTGACATTTCTTGGCATAAAGGCTCTAATCATTCTTTTGACCACTTCGTGATCTGTCCATTTCTTACTTCCATAAGCACGAATTTTGTTGATGAGTGCTTTCATCCGGTTGTACATGTCTTGAGGTGATTCGCCTTCTTCAATAACAAATCTCCCCAACTCTCCTTCAAGCATTTCGATTTTGGCTTCACGAACTGACCTATTTCCTTCGTGAGCTGTCTTGAGGGTATCCCAGATTTCTTTTGCACTTTCTAACCCATCGATCTTGGTGAATTCCTCTCTGCTTAGTGATGATGTGATCACGGCGACGGCTTGTGCATTTCTGTGAATCTCTTGTTCTTGTTCTGGAGTGAGTTCATCATCCGTGTCCGGAATATCTATGCCTGTGCAAACAATGTGCCACAGACTAGGGTTCAGAGATATCAGATGCATCTTCATGTTGTACTTCCACATAGTATAGTCACTTCCGTCAAACTGTGGAGGCCTTCCCATAGGAATCGAAAGATAGTGATTGTTTGAATTGAGACGGTTGTAGTTGTAAGGATACCAGGAGTAGTCGTGATGACCACTCCCAGTCGAATTCTCTTCTTTTTTCGCTTTTGTGCTAGCAGTTTCTTTCTCAAAAGTGCTTTTAGCTGCCTCACTTCTTCATCATCATGTGGGCTGTCTTTCAGCACATCGAAGGCTTTAGCTTCTTGCTCCTCCTCATTGATGTTCATCTTTGGGATGTCGTTGTTCTTCTCAGAGGCCATGATCTATCCGAGATGTGAGTCTCTTTGATGGACAACCTTGCTCTGATACCAATTGAATGTGGCCTAGAGGGGGGTGAATAGGCCTTTAAAAGATTCCTGCACACTCAATAGAGTTATCAGAAACTTGATTGACCGGACTAGTCCGGTTGTGTGGGCGGACTAGTCCGGTGTGCTGAATTATGTGAGTTAATTAAGTGTGTTTCAGAAATTGAATCTTTCAGCAGCGGAATGAGAACAACAGTTTTTATAAATTAAGTTTATTGTATGAATGCACGTGCAAACTTATAAGAAACTCAAATGATGATTAGCAAACTAGTGATCTAATGTATCAAAATGTAAAGTAAATGAGAGACAAAAGACACGAATTTTTACCGAGGTTCGATCTCACCAAGAGATCTACGTTCTCGTTGAGGAAGCTCACACAGAGCCGGGTTCCTAACCCTTCCCCTCTTCAAGTCACCACAAAGGCCGACTTGACTCCACTATCACGGGCAATCACCGAGTTTGTGGGGCTACCTCACAAGTTGAGGGCTCCCACGAGAATTACAATAAGAACGTGATCAAATACACTCGAAAATAGTACAATGCAGAATATGAGTGTAGAAAGATCAAACCCCAAGAGCTCACAACGAAAGAACGGCGATCTCCCAATCCCGAATCCAAGTGTTCAATTGATTTTGATCTTTTTGCACTTTAGATGTGTGGGGAGATGTGTTTTGGGCTCTTGGGACAAGGTGGCGGCGCTAGGGTTTGTATTTGCTGCAGTATTAGTCGTGTATCTGCTGAGAAAAAACGAAGGACCTCTTTTTATAGGGTTTCCAAAAAAAAGTTACCGTTGTTAAACCTAATACCGGACTAGTCCGGTGCTGGTCTGGACTTGTCCGGTCACAGTGAATCATGATGTCCAGAAAGTCCGGCGGACTAGTCTGGTGTGCACAAGGACTAGTCCGTTTTGGGAACAGAGAGTTTGGCGGACTAGTCCGGTCCATGATCGGACTAGTCCGGCCTCCAGAGATAGGAGGTTCCAGAAAGTCTTGCGGACTAGTCCGGTTTGCACACGGACTAGTCCGTTTAGGGAACAGAGAGTTTAGCGGACTAGTCCGGTCCAAGATCGGACTAGTCCGGTGCACTGTGAAGAGTTTGGATAATTTTAAAACCCTTTCCCATGCACAAAGTCGTGAGCTCTTGGAGTGTGTCTTTCATACACACCCTATACACTTAAATTCTAATTAATTCTTCTAAATTTCCATCAAGGTATTCTTCTTTTGGACACCACTTCATTTTTCACCTTTTTGTGTGCACCGAGCTGTTTCACTTTGTTTATCCTGCAATCATCTCAATAGTTTCATTAGGATCTCATATGTTCGTCATCAATTAGCCAAAACCCACAAGGGATATCCTAGATGCACTTACACTCTTCGGTTCCCTCTCACCATCATCAGTAATCAGGACACATTTCTCTCCCTCGCCGACAGGCTCTTCACTCAAGGAGGCCGTTCAGCCGCAGATCCAGTTCATTTTAAACCTGGTGCGATCTCAAATCGCTCACTTCTCCTCTGCCAATGTTCCGGCAGTCAATGTCGTGTGCGGCCAACTGGCCAAGCCCTTGCAATCATTTCCACCTTGCAGCTGCACTGCCTGATCGCCAACGTGACAGACATTGAGCTACTGGCTGCAGCTCATGACATGAAAGAGAAAAGGAAGGCGGATCTATATCAGTAACGAAGGCCGACGTGCTCCTGTGCGTCCACCACGACCTGCAGCCAAAGGTGATGCTGCTGACAGAGAAGGAAGCCAACCACAGCGGCACCGACCTCTGGTACCGAGTCTGCAACGCCTTCATCTACTACTCTGTTAGCAGTAATTTTGACACATATGCATTGGGTTTATGAGTTTTCTATGCATGTGTGTGCGTCTGTCATTAGATATGGAGCTAGTGCTCTAGTTAATGCACATTAACAGAATTAGACATTACTGAGCTGAGTTAGTATGTGTATTAGTGTGTATGATAACATTAGGCATTAGTGGGCTAAGTTAGTGCATATATTATTACATATGATAGTGCATTAGTGTGCTGACTTAGTGCTCAGCTAGCATGGGCCTATAAATCGATTGTACTTATCCCATATTTGAGTGAGTAGAGTTGAGTATAATACAGGAAAAACTCTGTCGTATGCAATACTGTTGTGTGATTCATGCATCTTTGTTCCTCGCGTTCATGTGTATTTTTAACCATTTTTTCCTCTTGTTCGTGCGAGCGTGAGTGGTCCTGTGTTGCAACTTCTGGTATTCATAGCCTTTTCTAGATACTAGGCTATCACATAGTCCACTTCATGCAGTTGGTTCTGCATCAATGAGGAAGCAACACCGTCTCGCTCGTGTACCTGATGGTCTCCATGACAAACTACACCACGTGGGCGATCAAGATGGAGGACATCCTTGATGTCCACGGCCTTTGGGATGCTGCGAGTCCGGTGGAAGGCAAGATTGACGCATGGAAGGACAATACAGCGAGGGCACAACTTGTCCAAACGCTATCTGAGGACATTCTTGTAAAAGCCCAAGAAAAGGGACTTGCAAAAATTTTTTCTTCACCTCACAACACCACAGTTTTTATTGTGGACACCTTAGGAAATGTTGTGAAGAGCAAGTAACCTCCATCAAAAGAGTGATTAGAGGGGAAAGCCTTCACTTTCATAAAGTAGGGTTTCTACACATGAACATGAGAGGTTGAGCTCACCCCTAGAATTTAAAAAGTCTTGGGAAGGTTCAGTCCAAAGTTCTTCCAAATTCAACATTGTTTTGAGGCACTTTTGGGTTATTTCAAAAAGAGGCCAATTTGAATGTAAATTCAAATTGCAGCAACTTTCATCACCCAAATTCAAAAGTTAGCTTCATATCTACACTCAGAATATTTTTCTGAGTAAACCCACCAATTTTCATCCCCATTGGAGTTCATCTTGTCAAGAGCTAAATTTGCAAGAATTCAAAACTGAATTTGAATTTCAGTTTAAATATGAAGCAAATTTAACCAAACAAAGTTTGAATTTGAGAATTCAAATTCAAACAAAGACTTGGTGACTAAGTCTCACATTAAATTGTGAGTAGCTGGAGATAATTGAGTGCCAACAGAAATAAAAAGAATTGGAAAGGGGATTAGAGGGGAGAGGGACCCACAGGTCAGTGGGGGAAATTGGTTTCAGCTGAACGGGTTTGGCTTCTCACCGAAGCAAACGCTCCCGGCGTGCCACCCAGCCGATCCTTCGGACGCCCCCGCGTGAGGCGACGCAGCCAGCTTCTGCTTCCTCCCTCGCGCTGGCCAGCTGCTTCCGCCGATCATCACGCACCTACACCGCTGAACAGAGGCGCCGTGTTCTGTTGCCCAAGAAACGACCGAGCGCACGCCGCCGTCTTCGTTCGATCGAAACCCGGAAATTCACCGCGAGCAGCGCCTCTCCTAGCCACAAAACCACACCAGCTGCTCGTCCTCTACCTCCTCGGCACGAGAGCAGTCGAGTTCGGCCCTTCCCCAGCCTTAGCTCCACGTTTCCGAGCAACACCCGAGAAACCGCCACCACTCGGCTCACGGTGACAGCCCAACAGAGGGCCTTTCACGGCTGAGCAAGGACAGTCTCGGACGCGCCGGTGAGCACTGCTGCTCCCACCCAAACCACAGGACCAACCGTGAACCGCTGAGCAAGAATTTGGAGAAACTCCGCTGGCGACCACAGAACAACGTTCCAGTATGAGACCTCCGAATTCCCACTCCCTTCTCGTCATCAGTTCACTAAACTGTGCACACAGGAGCTAGACTTGACGGCGCCCAAGTTTGCTTCGCAACCCTAGCTTAATTTTGGCTGTAGCCGGCGTATTTCCCGGTTTTCCAGCCGCGATTATGGCGGGAAAGGTCGGGCTCACGATGAGACCTAGGATAGAGCCCTCTCCGGGCAGTCTCACCACCATGACGAGCTTCCCTAGCACCCACTGGTGCTATAGCGCCGATCCACCGATGTTTTGGTGGGCTAAACTGTCCGGGCGACGTGACCGAAGGGTTGCCGAGCCGCAGCACCGTCGCCGGCTAGGTTAGGGCCATCGCCGGCCGGAGCAGGCGGTACCAGCGTGTTCAGCACGCGAAAGTAGGCCCAGGCAGCGAGTTTCCGGCCGGGAGGCGGTCGGGAGACCAAGTCCAGCGAGCTTCAGAAGTGTGCCGGCGAGGGGGCGGCGCAGGAAAAAGGGCGGGCGCGAGGAAGAAGACGAGCCAGCCGGGCCCGCTCGTCAGTCCCTCGTGGCACAGGATGACGATTTTCTGTTGCACCGGATCGGCTGTGAACACGCGGAAAACAATCCTGTGGCCCCGTGTGGCGCAGCCGAGGTGATGACACGTGGGAGCTGGGCCTGCTGTCAGAAATTTGAACTTTTCCCGGTTAATTCGAATTTCCAGAAATTCCTCAAACTTTAGAGCTCCATAACTTTTGCTAGAAAGCTCCAAATTTAGTGATTCAAATTGGGTTGGATTCATCTTGCCTAGCTCTCTCCAGATATACAACCCAATTTGTATGAAACCCATTAATTAATTCTGGAAAATTCTTTAAACTTTTCAGCAAAAGAATTTTAGGGAGAGTATGGTTCATCCAAAAATCCCCAAATTTTGCCAGAAGGTTCTTTAGGACATTAGTAAACCCCTGTAAAAGTTTCAGACCATTTGGGGTTGATTTGGTCAGAGCAATTAAAAAATGCTAGGAAAATTCATGCTAGGAAAATTCAGTTCTGGGCAATTCTTAACTCCAAAAATGCTAGGAAAATTTATGCAAACTCTATGAGCTATAATTGAAATTGTAGTTCAGTAAGTTGGGCATGAACAGGGGTATGACCTCAGAATTAATTCTTCTTTGCTTATTTGCTAAAAGAATTATTCTGAGCAAACCACTCAGTGAAAAGTGCTAATATTTGGTCCAGAGGGTTTCCTTGTGAAAAGGAACTCACACAAAAATTCTCAGCTCCATTAGAGCTCTGGATCACCCCTGTCCTGTTTAACCACTTGAGGGATTAATATGGAAAAGGGGGGAAAACCACTTAGCACTTAACCATGTACTTAGGTCCAGGCCCAAGCCACCCACACCCAGTTCATCTTTAAATTCTTAAAGAGAGTTCCAGCTGTTAGAGACTGGTTATTAGAACTAATAACAGTAACCTTACAATAACTTGTATGCATATTAATTAACATGTAGTATTTCATAAACGTGTAGTCACTGAAGAAGAGACTCCGGAAGTGCTGGACTTCCTTCTTCCGGACGAAGACTTAACCCCTGACCAGCAGCAACGAGGCAAGCCCCGGTTTGCATTAACCTTTTATAAGTTTTACTTTGTTTACATGAGTCATGTGAAGTATGATTGTGCATTAGGTGTAGGATGAATGGAACCCCACTTGCATAACCAAAGGTTCCTTAAAGAGTGAGGGTAGTGTCTAAGACCTCGAGTAGACAGGCTATGCTTAATGAGTCATAGGACTTCGGTACAAGTCGAGTAGTTGGAATCTACTCGCGAGATAGGCTTGGGACACACGGGATCGGTTGAGTGATGTGAGATCACTTTAGTAATGAAAATGAGACTAGGCAGGGGCTAGGGCGCAGCAAGAGAGAGTAGGCGCGTCCATTTGCTGCAACTTTGCTATCCTATGCCATGTACGCCTCATGTAGAGTTTCATGCTTAGGTGAGTCGGTTAAGCCTTGCTGAGCCTTCGTGCTCATGGTTGCTGCTTAAGTGTTTTTCAGGTGAGGAGCCACCCACGGACTCGGAGTACGAGTCCACCGGCGAGGGTTACCCTCCGTCGGGGACCACGGCTGAGTGGGAGCCGTACACGCCGAGCTGAGCTGAGGAGTGCAGCTAGTGTGGGTTGCCCTAGGGCTGGGCAACCACTTTTGCTAGATAGGCGGGCGTGAGTTGTATAAAAGAAACTTCCGCTGTGTGATAAAGACCCTAGTTTGTAACTGAGAAGTGTACTACTTTGTACATTCAGTTTGTTTTTCCCATGTAATATAGTGTGTTCTTATGACGTGTGCTGTCGGGTGTCGCATCGCGCGGCACCACCCTCTGCGATCCTGGATGAGCGGATTCCGGTCCGCCACAGCCTGGTATCATAGCCGCAGTGGGGATAGCACAGTGCTTAAGGACTGCATTATGAGGAAAACTTAGGTATACGGTGAGGATTCGGTAGCTGCCCAAGTAAGGACTATACTAGCATAGTTACTTAAAGTGGCAAAGACTAACTTATGTGTTATAATTCTAAATTTCAATTATGTAACAACGCACCTACGCTCTGGTAAGTATGGTAAGGAACACCACCGAAAGCGGTTCAATTTCGGTTAGCTCCCCCTGACGAGGAATGTGGTTCAGGGATTGATCTCACAGCTTGGTGTGAGATGTCAATATGAAACTCTTGGACTCTTCATGTCCCTGAGTTCATATGAAACGCTGATCCCTAGCGTGCATTAGGCAAGTAAGTGGAGACCGCATCGCGTGGTCAGTAACGCGAGAGTATGTTCGTCTGGAAATAGCCCAGGAGGACATACGCAGCGCTTGCCATCGGCGTGCCCTGCAGGGCAGTAGGTGGTATCTGTTGGGTTGATAACATTCCCAACTGTGACGACCCGTTCATGACCTACTCGGGTTCCCCGTCGTGTGGTGTTGAAACACGATCACGTACCTTGAGACATGACCTAACTCAAGGACGGCCGTATGGAAATGATACGGGCGTTTGTTTTTACTTTCAAATATGGTACTGCCTGAAATGGAAACAAAACCTTTGAGTGCATCACTATTGTGTGGTCTTCTGCAGGTACTAACCACGTATGTATCCGTGTAGAAAACGTGTGCGAGAGACCGTTTAGTGCCACACTTGAGACGTATATGCCGGTATAATCCGGTTAGGATTTTCTTTTGTGAGGAACGTAGCACCGAGATATTGTAGGCATATGCATGAAAATAATGATAACAAGGAATTAAAATCTATAGGTTCAACATTTAGGAACCTGGTTGGGTATAAGAATGGGATAGTGATGAGTGTAGTTCCAAAAAGACTGAAAAACAGAGTGCTCTGTTTTGGACAGCAAGTTTGCTGATCTTCAACAGGGCATAACTCACGGGTCCTTTAGCCCAGAGAGGTGTGCTATATAGTTCTGGAAAGGTATTGAAGTACTCTACAACTTTGTTGTAGACTTCCAGAGCTGAAACACACCTTAAGATGGCTGAAATCCCAGAGGAAGGTAAACTGTCCAGAACCAGGACAGAGTAAAACATTCTCTGAACTGTTCTGTTTTTCAAACATAACTCCCAGTAGAAAAATCTAAAATTGTCATATAATACATCCTTAGAAAAAGTATAAGATGTGTGACATCTTTGCAATTCAAAGATTCTGAAATTTCAGCACGGAATTTAATGGAAATCAGGGTTGAAAACAGCCACTTCCAAGGGAGGTGCTGTTAAACTTCTTCCAGAAATTCTTCTGACTTTGAATTGGCATAACTTTTTAACCAAAGCTGATCTGGGGGAAAATGAGTACTCTTTGGAAAGATACCGAAGTTGACTTTAACTTTGGTATTCAACTTGAGTCATAAAAATGCCCAGAACCAGATCAAAATTTGGAATAGGTAGAAACTGGTCATTCTGACAAAAGAATGACAGTTGAACTCATTGGAGAGGGTGTTGGACCCTAAGGGTGGTATACGTGATGACAAAGCGATAGTAATACCTCGTGGTGACCAAACCTAGTTATGGTGAGCTTCCAAAGTGGAGGTTCATCAAGTTGGATGTAACTAGTTTGTATTTGGTCTGATAATGGTGTAGCTTGTGCAAAGTTATTACATTATCTACATACGAGATGTATCGCATGAATTATTGTCATTATGTTTTATGCCTATTTTTATGGGACTGCATGCAAAATGTTGCGGGACTGACGATTGTTGTCATGTGGTTGCAGATGGTTCGTACTAGGACCACGCACGAGGTTGGTGGCTCTAGCCAACAGGGAGGTGATGACTCCCAGCCACCGGCCTACGACAGCACCCCGCAGCAGCAGCCACCACCGCCGCCTCCGCTTACTCTAGCGGATGTGATAGCGGCACTGGTGGGAGGTCGTGAGGAGCAGACCGACCTGCTCCGCACGATCGTGCAGAATACGTCCCAGGCGGGGGGACGTCAAGAGCGAGGGCCTCGTGAGCCCCGTGAAGTGTCGTACTCGGATTTCATGAGTACGCACCCTCCAGTGTTCACTGAAGCCGAAGAACCACTGGAGGCGGACAACTGGCTGCAGACTATCGAGTCCACGTTTGGGCTGCTCCAGTGTACGGAGCGACAGAAAACCCTGTTCGCAGCACAGCAGCTCCACGGTGCCACTGGTGCGTGGTGGGCGAACTATGTCGCCTCACGTCCGGCTGGCCAGGCCGTGGAATGGCAAGAGTTCCGGGAGGCGTTCCGCGCCTACCACATTCCTCCCGGAATAATGAAGAGGAAGTTCCAAGAATTCTTGGAGCTGAAGCAGGGCGGGAGGAGTGCCCACGACTACTCCCGTGCCTTCAACCATCTGCCGCAGTATGCGTCAGACTATATCTCCACGGAGGAGAATAAGAGGGAACATTTCTATCGGGGGTTACACCCCGAAATGAAGACGCACCTCGTTCAGTGGAATCACGGCACATTCAACGACTTAGTCAATGCCGCGATCATGCAAGAGGACGCTCAGCGGGAGTTGGCAGCTGAGCAGAGGAAGCGCAGCGCTCCACCTAGCAGCGGTGGTGGCGCGCCTCAGAAGTACCGTATGGTGTATCGGACACCATCCGGGCAGCAGTGGCATCCACCGGCGCGACCTCAACAGTTTGGGGGATGTTCGTTCCAAGCACCCCCGTTCCGTCCGCCAATGCCACCACCAAGACAGCAACAGCAGCAGCAGACGGTACCCCGGGCGTTTCCACCGCCACAACGCGCCCCGGGATTCCGTCCACCGATCAGCGGGGGACCGCCCCATTTCACCTGCTTCACGTGTGGCCAGGCGGGCCACTTCGCGAAGGACTGTCCCCAGGGGCAGCAGAGCAGCGGGCAAGCCCAGTTCCAGGGCGGTGCTCGAGGCCGACCTCCGGTGAAGAAGGTTGGTCAACGGACTGGGGGTGTCCACAACCTCGACAGTGAGGACGCCCCAGAGGGAGACAACGTGCTGGCGGGTACGTTTACTCTCAACCATCAAGCCATCGTCATATTGTTTGATTCTGGTGCAACCCACAGCTTTATAAGTGCATCTTATGTGGCTAAGCATCAAATGCAAGTCTTCCCAACCGACTGCACTTATATGATTGGCTCACCGGGAGGGAAGATTTCAGCTAATATGATGATTCCAAAGGCACCTCTGTGCTTAGGTGGGAAACTATATCCCACCACCTTGATAATCCTTATGGGACAGAAGATTGATGCAATCTTAGGGATGTCATGGCTACAATACCATGGCGCTGTCCTAGAGACTTGGACACGGATGGTTCACTTAAATTCTCCATTCCACCGTCCGCATTCCATGGTGTTAGACACGCCAGTCCGGGAAGTTTTAGCAATTAATAATGCTGAAGCTCTCAAGTTATAAGACATCCCCGTAGTCCGGGAGTATCCTGATGTGTTCCCGGATGATCTTCTGGGCATGCCACCTGAGCGGGTGTCGAGTTCAAGATTGAACTTGCACCCGGGACTACGCCCATATCACGGAGACCATACAAAATGGCTCCCAATGAGCTGGCTGAAAGAACAGCTCAATGATCTGTTGAGCAAGGGTTTCATTAGGCCGAGTTCCTCGCCTTGGGGATGCTCGGCGCTGTTTGTAAAGAAGAAGGATGAAACCCTGAGGCTGTGTGTGGACTACCGGCCACTCAACGCCGTCACCATCAAGAATAAGTACCCACTGCCCCGTATTGACATTTTGTTTGATCAACTTGTGGGGGCAATTGTGTTCTCAAAGATGGACCTTCGCTCTGGATATCACCAGATCAAGATCCGGGCGGAGGATATCCCGAAGACGGCCTTCTCGACAAGATATGGACTATATGAATATCTCGTCATGTCCTTTGGTCTCACAAATGCTCTAACCCATTTCATGTATGTCATGAACTCGGTGTTCATGCCGGAGCTGGACAAGTTTGTGGTAGTGTTCATCGATGATATCTTGGTTTACTCCAAGACAGAAGCCGAACATGCCAAACACTTGCGGATCGTTCTTCAACGATTGCGAGACCACAAGCTCTACGCCAAGTTCAGCAAATGTGAGTTTTGGATCAGCCAAGTGCCATTCTTGGGACATATCATCTCAGCTGAAGGCATTGCGGTTGACCCAAGCAAAATAGATCAAGTGCTGAAATGGAAAGCTCCCACTTCAGTCCATGAAGTCAGAAGCTTCCTCGGGTTAGCGGGATACTATCGGAGATTCATTCCAAGCTTCTCCAAGCTCGCTAAGCCGATGAAAGAATTGCTGAAGAAAGGGACGAAGTATGTTTGGAACTCGGCGTGTGAAGGAGCATTCCGAACATTGGTGAAGCATCTTACCACAGCCCCGGTCTTAGCTCAGCCGGATACAACAAAGCCCTTCGACGTGTACTGTGACGCGTCCGGTATTGGGCTCGGCTGCGTGTTGATGCAGGAAGGACGTGTGGTCGCATATGGCTCACGCCAACTTCGGAACCATGAGCAGCATTATCCTACTCATGATCTGGAGCTTGCTGCAGTGGTGTTGGCACTAAAAATGTGGAGGCACTATCTCCTGGGGAATCTGGTGCATCTCTACACCGACCACAAGAGCTTGAAATACATTTTCACCCAGAAAGAGCTGAACATGAGGCAACGGAGGTGGTTAGAATTAATCAAGGACTATGAAATTGAGATCCACTACCACCCCGGCAAGGCAAATGTGGTTGCCGACGCGCTGAGTCAGAAATCACATGTCCATCACCTCACCATTACACCTGTGGAGGAGGAAGAGCCAAGTTTATACTTGGTTCCTTATGGATCGCTGTACAACCTTGCCCTCATCCCTACCATTAGGGAAGATATCATTGCAGCTCAGAAGATGGACAAAGGCATGCCACATCTCCGGAGACGGACAGACAATGGAGAGATTAAATGTTTCTGGAAAGATGATGAGGGGACGTTGTGGTTCAATGACCACATAGTCGTACCCCGAGATATGGAGTTGAGGAAAAAGATCCTCGATGAAGCTCACTTGTCTAAATACTCCATTCATCTGGGTAGCAACAAGATGTACCAAGATTTGAAAAAGAAATTTTGGTGGACACAGATGAAGCGGGAGGTAGATAAGTACGTATCCGAGTGCGATACGTGTAGACGAGTGAAAGCTGATCACATGAAGAAATCAGGGCTACTGCAACCCCTGAAAATCCCGGCATGGAAATGGGAAGATGTGAGCATGGATTTCATTGTGGGATTACCCCTAACATCCAACAAGAACGATTCCATATGGGTGATCGTCGATCGGTTAACCAAGACGGCTCATTTCATCCCGGTGAATACACGTTACCATGCCAGCAAATATGTGGAGCTATACATAGCGAAGATTCTATGCCTATACGGGGTACCCAAGACCATTGTCTCAGATCGAGGTGCATTATTTGTATCTCGCTTTTGGGAGCAGCTACATGCTGCATTGGGTACTAAGTTGATCAGGAGCTCCGCTTATCACCCTCAAACAGATGGCCAGACAGAGAGGGTGAATCAAGTTCTGGAAGACATGTTGAGAGCATGTGCCATCCACCATGGTAGGAACTGGGATGATCACCTACCATTGGCGGAATTCTCATACAACAACGGTTATCAGGCGAGTATCAAGATGGCACCCTACGAAGCTCTCTACGGTCGCAAATGCCGCACCCCATTAAATTGGTGCGAGTCCGGTGAAAGGGTCACATTCGGGGTTGATGTGGTGAACGACGCCGAAGAGCGCGTTCGGGCAATTCAGGCTAACTTGAAAGCCGCTCAATCCCGGCAGAAGAGCTACGCTGATAAGAGGCGTAGACCATTGCACTTTGACGTTGGTGAACACGTGTACCTCCGCGTGTCTCCGATGAAGGGCGTGCACCGGTTCGGTGTGAAGGGGAAGCTCGCTCCCCATTTCATTGGACCCTACGCTATCACCGAGAAGTGTGGACCAGCGGCGCATCGATTGGAACTACCGGCATCTCTGGCTGGTGTCCATGATGTTTTCCATGTTTCGCAACTGCGAAAATGCTTGAAGCATAAGCTGCTGTTCCTACCGAAGACATCGGCGAGCTGAAACCGGATTTAACATATGAGGAGTATCCGGTGGGAATTCTTGATGAGAAAGCCCGAACCATGCGTAGCAGAACATTGTGGTTCTATAAAATACTCTGGAGCAACCACACCGCCGAAGAAGCGACGTGGGAGAGCGAGGAGTTCCTTCACTCAAAGTACCCGGAGTTCATGGCTTCTCAACACGGGTAAGTCCCTATTACATCGCTATCTCTTCTTTTATAATCTCGGGACGAGATTCTTTTAAGGGAGGAGGGATGTAAAAGCCCAAGAAAAGGGACTTGCAAAAAAATTTTCTTCACCTCACAACACCACAGTTTTTATTGTGGACACCTTAGGAAATGTTGTGAAGAGCAAGTAACCTCCATCATAAGAGTGATTAGAGGGGAAAGCCTTCACTTTCACAAAGTAGGGTTTCTACACATGAACATGAGAGGTTGAGCTCACCCCTAGAATTTAAAAAGTCTTGGGAAGGTTCAGTCCAAAGTTCATCCAAATTCAACATTGTTTTGAGGCACTTTTGGGTTATTTCAAAAAGAGGCCAATTTGAATGTAAATTCAAATTGCAGCAACTTTCATCACCCAAATGCAAAAGTTAGCTTCATATCTACACTCAGCACATTTTTCTGAGTAAACCCACCAATTTTCATCCCCATTGGAGTTCATCTTGTCAAGAGCTAAATTTGCAAGAATTCAAAACTGAATTTGAATTTCAGTTTAAATATGAAGCAAATTTAACCAAAAAAAGTTTGAATTTGAGAATTCAAATTCAAACAAAGACTTGGTGACTAAGTCTCACATTAAATTGTGAGTAGCTGGAGATAATTGGTTTCAGTGGGGGAAATTGGTTTCAGCTGAACGGGTTCGGCTTCTCACCGAAGCAAACGCTCCCGGCGTGCCACCGAGCCGATACTTCGGACGCCCCCGCGTGAGGCGACACAGCCAGCTCCTGCTTCCTCCCTCGCGCTGGCCAGCTGCTTCTGCCGATCATCACGCACCTACACCGCTGAATAGAGGCGCCGTGTTCTGTTGCCCAAGAAACGACCGAGCGCACGCCGCCGTCTTTGTTCGATCGAAACCCGGAAATTCACCGTGAGCAGCGCCTCTCCTAGCCACAAAACCACACCAGCTGCTCGTCCTCTACCTCCTCAGCACGAGAGCAGTCGAGTTCGGCCCTTCCCCAGCCTTAGCTCCACGTTTCCGAGCAACACCCGAGAAACCGCCACCACTCGGCTCACGGTTACAGCCCAACAGAGGGCCTTTCACGGCTGAGCAAGGACAGTATCGGACACGCCGGTGAGCACTGCTGCTCCCACCCAAACCACAGGACCAACTGTGAACCGCTGAGCAAGAATTTGGAGAAACTCCGCCGGCGACCACAGAACAACGTTCCGGTATGAGACCTCCGAATTCCCACTCCCTTCTCGTCATCAGTTCACTAAACTGTGCACACAGGAGCTAGACTTGACGGCGCCCAAGTTTTCTTCGCAACCCTAGCTTAATTTTGGCTGTAGCCGGCGTATTTCCCGGTTTTCCAGCCGTGATTATGGCGGGAAAGGTCGGGCTCACGATGAGACCTAGGATAGAGCCCTCTCCGGGCAGTCTCACCACCATGACGAGCTTCCCTAGCACCCACTGGTGCTATAGTGCCGATCCACCAATGTTTTGGCGGGCTAAACTGTCCGGGCGACGTGACCGAAGGGTTGCCGAGCCGCAGCACCGTCGCCGGCTAGGTTAGGGCCATCGCCGGCCGGAGCAGGCGGTACCAGCGTGTTCAGCACGCGAAATTAGGCCCAGGCGGCGAGTTTCCGGCCGGGAGGCGGTCGGGAGACCAAGTCCGGCGAGCTTCAGAAGTGTGCCAGCGAGGGGGCGGCGCTGGAAAAAGGGCGGGCGCGAGGAAGAAGACGAGCCGGCCGGGCCCGCTTGTCAGTCCCTCGTGGCACAGGATGAGGATTTTCTGTTGCACCGGATCGGCTGTGAACACGCGGAAAACAATCCTGTGGCCCCGTGTGGCGCAGCCGAGGTGATGACACGTGGGAGCCGGGCCCGCTGTCAGAAATTCGAACTTTCCCCGGTTAATTAGAATTTCCAGAAATTCCTCAAACTTTAGAGCTCCATAACTTTTGCTAGGAAACTCCAAATTTAGTGATTCAAATTGGGTTGGATTCATCTTGCCTAGCTCAGTCAAGATATACAACCCAATTTGTATGAAACCCATTAATTAATTCTGGAAAATTCTTTAACACTTTTCAGCAAAAGAATTTTAGGGGGAGTTTGGTTCATCCAAAAATCCCAAATTTTGCCAGAAGGTTCTTTAGGACATTATTAAACCCCTGTAAAAGTTTCAGACCATTTGGGGTTGATTTGGTCAGAGCAATTCAAATTGGAAGGTGCTGTGTTCATTTGAATACAGAAACATTTTCAGAGAATTTCCAAAACTTGGAAATTAATTCTGGGCAATTCTTAACTCCAAAAATGCTAGGAAAATTCATGCAAACTCTATGAGCTATAATTGAAATTTTATTTCACTAAGTTGGGCATGAACAGGGGTATGACCTCAGAATTAATTCTTCTTTGCTTATTTGCTAAAAGAATTATTCTGAGCAAACCACTCAGTGAAAAGTGCTAATATTTGGTCCAGAGAGTTTCCTTGTGACAAGGAACTCACACAAAAATTCTCAGCTCCATTAGAGCTCTGGATCACCCCTGTCCTGTTTAACCACTTGAGGGATTAATATGGAAAAGGGGGGAAAACCACTTAGCACTTAACCATGTACTTAGGTCCAGGCCCAAGCCACCCACACCCAGTTCATCTTTAAATTCTTAAAGAGAGTTCCAGCTGTTAGAGACTGGTTATTAGAACTAATAACAGTAACCTTACAATAACTTGTATGCATATTAATTAACATGTAGTATTTCATAAACGTGTAGTCACTGAAGAAGAGACTCCGGAAGTGCTGGACTTCCTTCTTCCGGACGAAGACTTAACCCCTGACCAGCAGCAACGAGGCAAGCCCCGGTTTGCATTAACCTTTTATAAGTTTTACTTTGTTTACATGAGTCATGTGAAGTATGATTGTGCATTAGGTGTAGGATGAATGGAACCCCACTTGCATAACCAAAGGTTCCTAAAAGAGTGAGGGTAGTGTCTAAGATCTCGAGTAGACAGGCTATGCTTAATGAGTCATAGGACTTCGGTACAAGTCAAGTAGTTGGAATCTACTCGCGAGATAGGCTTGGGACACACGGGATCGGTTGAGTGATGTGAGATCACTTTAGTAATGAAAATGAGACTAGGCAGGGGCTAGGGCGCAGCAAGACAGAGTCTTGTGTGCGCGGCCCTGCCCGTGTCGATTGAGGATCGATCCGTGTGCGGCCCTGCTGAACAAGTATTGAACGTACCGAAGGCATATCGGATATATGTGCCCCGATAAACTGATGTAGCCTAAACCTCCAGGCGTCGAGGCATAGCACACCGATTTATAGGTGTAGGTTGAGGGCAGCAAGGTGGAAATCTGCCAACGGGCATAGAGAGATGCTACGTGTGGGGAACCTCCTGCTCATTTCGGTGCGACCGGTTCGACGTTTGGGCTGTTGGGTGAAAGGTTGTCATGTACGACATCGAGCGAGCGTGCTGTGCAGCTCCACGGGTGGGCGTATGCGACGTGCTCTTTTGGTTTCCCTGCAGGTGTATATCGAGTCGATTCGCCGTCCCTCGCGGTGACAAGTACCGCTTGTTCACTGCGTCGTAACGTAGACTAATGAATGAAACGTTTTGATTCAATATTGCTGTCATGATATAATTGTATTGCTACATGTGTGCCACCAAATATTGCTCACTAAATTTCAGCTTCATGAACCGTTAACTTGTTGCTAAAAGATGAACTAAGGATGAACTTGTAGGCGTGTCCATTTGCTGCAACATTGCTATCCTATGTCATGGTACACCTCATGTAGAGTTTCATGCTTAGGTGAGTCGGTTAAGCCTTGCTGAGCCTTCGTGCTCACGGTTGCTGCTTAAGTGTTTTTCAGGTGAGGAGCCACCCACGGACTCGGAGTACGAGTCCACCGGCGAGGGTTACCCTCCGTCGGGGACCACGGCTGAGTGGGAGCCGTACACGCCGTGCTGAGCTGAGGAGTGCAGCTAGTGTGGGTTGCCCTAGGGCTGGGCAACCACTTTTGCTAGATAGGCGGGCGTGAGTTGTATAAAAGAAAATTCCGCTGTGTAATAAAGACCGTAGTTTGTAACTGAGAAGTGTACTACTTTGTACACTCAGTTTGTTTTTCCCATGTAATATAATGTGTTCTTATGACGTGTGCTGTCGGGTGTCGCATCGCGCGGCACCACCCTCTGCGATCCTGGATGAGCGGATTCCGATCCGCCACAATTCTTTTACAGGTTTTAAAAAAAGAAAAAGAAAAAAGTTTGGGACAATCTCAAGACAAGATTTGTTGGAGCGGACCGTGTCAATGAAGCTTGTCTTTCTACTTTGAGAGGCGAGATTGAATTCCTACATATAAAGGAGGGGGAGTCGCTGGACGATTAAGATGGCAAACTTAGCGGCATGGCAGCGAGGTATGCTAACTTTAGTGTGACACTTGACGATGCAGCCATGGTGAAGAAGCTCCTCGACACTGTGGGGAACCTGTAACACCCCAAAACCTGTTAAGAGGGGAATTTAAAAATTTTTTGGACGTATTGCATGTGGTGCAGAAATTCAAATTCAAATTGGAATTCAAATTAAACTCAAAACAGAAAAGAAAAAGAAAAAGAAAAAGAAAAAGAAAAAAACAAACCCCCCCGGCCAGTGGGCCAGCCGGCCCACCTCACCCCCGCGCCAGCCCGCAACCGCGCGCCCCGTTTTCTTCTCACTGACGTGTGGGGCCCGCCATCTTCTTCCTCCTCTCGTGCGCGCTCGGCCGACCGGAACTCCTCTCTCCCCCGAATCAAAACCACCCCGGATACCCGCGTATCCCAGCTGAATTTCGGTTCTGGACGACTCCAGCTCGATCCCAACCGAACGCCGCCCTTCTCCGGCTATATAAACACCGGCATCGTCCCGATTTTCACCCGCGATCGGCTGTTTTTCCTCCCGGTGAGAACTGAAGCTCCGATCATCGTTTTCTCTCGATCTTTGCTCGGGTTCTCTAATCTAATGCGCCGATCGTGTTCCACCGCCTCCGGGGAATCACGCAGGTGCAGAAAACTCGGTGATTTGCGCTTCAAACACAGTGCCGACGAGCATCGCCATGAATTCACCTCGGACCTCGTCGCCGACTGCCTTCCAGGACCTCCGAGCTCAAGAAAAACCCCGAGGTGAGATCCCCGACCTCCCCTCTACCGATCTATGCCATGAAATTCCAGTTTTAGGAGGTATCGACGAAGATCCGAAGTTCTCCGGCGAGATCGCCGCCGTGCGCCGCCGGGCAGCGCCGCCCGCGCTCGGTCAGAGCGACGTGGCCACTTGTGCGCCGTTTATTTTAAATCGCACGGTAGAATTGAAATACCCACGTACCGGTTCGACGTTATAATCTGAGCCGGCTATTTAAAATCGGACGGTCCACATCAGCCCCGCGTTATAAAGACTGGGATTCTTACGCGCTACCGCCTGGGGATCTCGGAAAATACGAGCTAGCCCCGGAAACTTCTGATCTAGCCCCTGGAACTTCAGAAATTCATGTAAATTCAATTAAAAATCAGTTTTAGCCCCTGGACTTATTAAAAATTAGCAAAACCCCTCTGTTATGCATAGTTAGGCCCCTGGAAATTCTTATAATAATATAATAGACCCTGTAGTGGGGTGAGTATACCTTTTAACCCTATGTGATATTAAATTTAGGAATTTGAATATGTGATTAGTATTTAAAATTTAAAAGATGGGACTAACACATTATAAATTCAAATTTAAACTTTCCTAGCACTTGGAAAACTTTGGAGTGGGTTAAAAATAGATTTTAAGCTGAAATGAATCTGTCTAATTGATTGTTCACATTTATTAGTTATAGGGACACATTTTTAGGCTAGGAAATAATTCTGAAAATTGATAAAATAAATTTAAATTAGTTCACATCAGAGGAGAAGTTCAAAAATATATTATTTAATATTTTAGATCAGAACCTATTCTGTTTAGATGAGGTGTCTTACTATTTTCATAATAAAGTTCACATTTAGGCATAAGAAATAAATCTGAAAATATAGCAAGCTAGGTATGAATAACTAGAAAATGATAAATGAAGTTTCCAAAATCCAAAGAATTCAGTTCAGGACTGGTAGAAGGTCTGAAAACCTATTTGGAGTAGGAAATTACCTTCCATGCATACTTGGTAGCTAAGATGTGTATCAATTGAATATAAGGAATTTGTTCAAATTGGAAATTCATATATAGTGTGCAAACATAAATCTGAATACAAAAGTTAGAAATCATATGCACATGTTTAAAAGTGCATGTAAGCCCAAAATCAACACACATAGAGTAACCACAACACATGGAAATGTGAATGACTTTCATAAATGTGAATGTGTGGTTTGTATGAAGTGAAAGTGTGAACTATGTCTTATGGATTGTTGTTTTCTTTTGCTATGTGTGTTGGCATGAATAGAACCTGCCCCAGAGCAAGTTCTTCCCTTCCAAGAACAAGACTTTCCATTCCCCGAGCAGCAGGAAGAAGGCAAGTGTCCTTGACCACTTTGTTCCTATGCTAGGATGTGTAGATAGAATTATTTGCATTGTCAATTGAAATATGAAACCCATGCTAGGAAGTTTCCCTAGAATTGCATTACCTTGTTTTCCTTGTAGCTTGGGTTGGGATTTGCTTTATTATGTCATTCATTCATATTACTTATGCTTAGCCATGCTTAGAAAGGGAATAAGTTGGATGTGATATCATCAACTTGGTGACCTTATTCTTGAATGAGATATTATGAGTTATGTAGAGGTAGGGATCAAGGCAAGTTGGATGTTTTGGTTGGTGCTGGGTGCACGAGACTCGGGTTTGTGTTTAGTACTTGCCTGGATCCTAAGGACCGGTTCATGGAGCATGTAACCTGGCTTTACCGTGCCAACCACATGCTGAGATGGGCCAGCTTGGCCAATTAATTAGGTATATCCCCAGCGTAGTATGGGTGTGTTGGATGGTGTGGGGAGTAGGTGTCAGCTGGACTATCATATGAACCGCAAGGCTCAAGAGGGGGCCACTGCAGCAGGGTTGGAGACTCTTGTATGCTGTTAGGGGTGAAACCTCAGTGGGCCCACGCTCGTCGGGAATCTCTTTGTAAAGTCTTCGTAGTGATCTCCTGGCTACACACCTGGGAAGTGTGAATGTGGTTCGTGGCCACTGGCATAATGGAGGTTCTTTTAGTCCACCCGGCAACGGGGGATGAAATCACTACATGTGGGTACAGTGGTGCAAACTCTGCAGAGTCAAAACTGTCATGACAGCCGTGCTCACAGTCAAGAGCGGCTTGGACTTATTCATGATTAGAGGATTGATGGCTTTGGAAGTTGAGGATCTTAAGCGGGGAGCTTAACATTGGAAATGATGTTATGGTTATTTGATTATGATGATGGGTTGGGAGATTGGGACCATTTCACCTACGTAGTAATGTAGGTGCTTAATAAGCTAAGGTGATAGGTATTAATTGCGTAGTGCTTTAACCATGAGTTCAACCTCTCCTTGCTCTAGCCATGCATGACAAAATTTTCCCACACTTGCTGAGTACCATCGGTACTCAAACTTGCATATTTGTTGGTTTACAATGCTGCTCAGGTCAAGAGAATGATGTGGTGTTCAATGACCAAGACTTCGGACCCGAAGAAGGATTCTAGGTTCATGGAGTCCCCCGGGCAACGCCTGTGACGGAGCCCACAAGAATAATATTCCGCTGCTATTTTATTTACTTGTTATGAACTTATTATCGTCCATCGAGACATATGCTATGTAAGACTTATTTATATTCGACACCTGGCTTGTAATAAATGATGCTTCACTATTTGTCATCACATATATGAGAAAATGATCCTGACATACATGTGATATTCACTCGGTTGTTCTTTGGAGAAACCGGGTGTGACAGAACCCCTCCGGGTCCACACTCCAGGAATTGCATTGGGTGGTGTCGTGCGATGCAGCCCAACAGCATACACGAAAAGACAACTTAAACATATGAGATTCTTTATTTCTCAAGAAAAGATGTTTTACAACATAATGTACAAAGAATGTACATACGTAGCAGAAATAAAACTCTACATATACTCACTCTTGATCTTAACTACGCCGAAGAGAAGCCGTCCAGCCCGTGGACACTTCCTACCAGATTCACAAGAGTATAAGGCAGCGGCTAGGTTTCCATTGAGTTATACGAACCGTGAGTTCTGATATCTCACCGAACAACCTTCTTCATAGAATGTATCATGCCACCTACAAAAACAACTACGACTGCAACCGTGAGCACTAAGGCCCAGTAAGACTTAACCGACAGTCCTAAACATGTAACTCTACATGCAGGAGTTCTAAGAAGTCAGGAATTCGAGCTTGCATAATAAAGCTTGGCTAATCATTGATCCTTATATTCAGGTTATTATAGCAGCCATTTTAATGGTCCTCATGCATCACAACACCGGAAGTCCACAATCAAACAAGAAGCGCTTATCCCGATGTTGCTAGCCTAAGGTGGAATAGAAATTTAGTTTGCACTATCTCTACTCACTACAGGAAACGGCGCACCTTACGACGGCCACTGTAATTTACAATGGCTAGCCATCGTAAGTAAACTAACTTACGACGGTCGCCCTGGGCCGTCGTAAGTAAACTAACTTACGACGGCTACGAGTCCATGGCCGTCGTAAGTTAACTGGCCATCGTAAGATTACCATTACCTACGACGGCCGCAACCCTAAGCCGTCGTAAGTTACGCCACCATCGTAAAATAAGCGTAACTTACGACGGCCGTGACCTAGGCCGTCGTAAGTTACCTGACCGTCGTACGTAGGTGGGTTTAACCGCCATCCTGGCCCAGGCTCGGGCTAATTAGCCCGAGCACCACAGCGCCGCCCGCCCGCCGCCGCCGCCGAGCCGCCGTCGCCCCGAGCCGCTGCCTAGCCGCCGTCGGGCGCCGCCTGCACCGCCCGGTGCCGCCCCCGAGCCAGCCGGCGCCACCCAGCGCCGCCCGAGCCGCCCCGGCCCTGCCCGAGCCACCCCGGGCCACCCCGGCCCCGCCCCGAGCCGCCGTCTCCGTCGCCGCCGCCGTCGTTGCACCTTACGAATCAAATAATTTTTAGTTTTTGTAATTAGTTGTTAGTTAGATTAGATAAAATGTTTATTACTTAATCAATTTGTATGTATTTAGTAGATTATTAGTTTAGTTGTTAATTATTTGGTTTCAATTAGTAATTGTTTCTGATTTTAGTTATTTAAATTAGTTAATTGATTGATTAGTTGTTTAAGCACATTGTTTTTGCTTTACCCCCGGCCCCGCTGCCACCAGCCCCTGCCGTCGCCGACAGCATACCGACGCCTAGGCGTCCAGTCGGTGGCGGGGGGATGCCTGGGCGGCTCGCCTCGCCTGGCCGAGCGTCGCCGATGCCGGCATCGCCTCTGCCCGCCGCCGTCGCTGCTAGGCGCTGTCGGCCCTCCGCCGTGCTCTGGAGAGGAGAGAGGGAGGGGGGGTGAAAATGAGTGTATTAGGGTTGTGGGCCGTTTTTCAAGACCCTTATAAAACGCGTGGATCGTCGGATTAGATCCGACGGTCGTGGGCACTTGGGCTGCTCAGCCCGAGCCCGAGCTAGACTCTCAGCCCTGCCCCGGGCTGACCTCCGCCGCCACCTTCATCGCCGCCCCGCCGCCACCTCCACTCTACATCTCACAGGCCGCGCGCGCGGCCCACTCATGCCCGCGCCTCGCCCCGCCTGCCGCAGCCGCCGCCGTCCCGCCCAAAGCCCCGCCTGGCCGCCCGTGCTCGCGCCGAGCCCCGGCCGCGCCTCGGCCGCCGCCGCTCGCCCCGCCCCGCCTCGAGCCCCGCCCTGCTGCGCCGCCCGACCCGCCTCGCCCGGCCCCTGGTCGCCGCGTCGCCTGGAGCCCCTGCCACCAGCCCCACCGTCACCGACAGCGTACCGACACCTAGGCGTCCAGTCGGTGGCGGAGGGATGCCTGGGCGGCTCGCCTCGCCTGGCCGAGCATTGCCGATGCCGGCGCAGCCTTCGTCCGCCGCCGTCGCTGCAAGGCGCCGCCGGCCCCCCGCCGTGCTCTGGAGAGGAGAGAGGGAGGGGGATGAAAATGAGTGTATTAGGGTTGTGGGCCATTTTTCAGGATCCTTATAGAACTCGTGGATTATCGGATTAGATCCGACGGTCGTGGGCACTTGGGCTGCTCAGCCCGAGCCCGAGAGCCAGACTCTCAGCCCGAGCCCGAGCTAGACTCTCAGCCCTGCTCCGGGCTGACCTCCGCCACCACCTCCATCGCCGCCCTGCCGCCACCTCCACTCTACATCTCACGGGCCGCACGCGCGGCCCACTCATGCCCGCGCCTCGCCCCGCCCTGCCGCAGCCGCCGCCGTCCCGCCCCAAGCCCCGCCTAGCCGCCCGTGCTCGCGTCGACCCCCGGCCGCGCCTCGGCCGCCGCCACTCACCCTGCCCCGCCTCGAGCCCCGCCCTTCTGTGCCGCCCGACCCGCCTCGCCCGGCCCCTGGTCGCCGCGTTGCCTGGAGCCCCTGCTCGCCACGCCTGGAGCCCCTGCCACCAGCTCCTGCCGTCACCGACAGCGTACCGACGCCTAGGAGTCCAGTCAATGGCGGGGGGATGCCTGGGAGGCTCGCCTCGCCTGGCCGAGCGTCGCCGACGCCGGCGCCGCCTCCGCCCGCCGCCTTCGCTTCAAGGCGCCTCCGGCCCCCCGCCGTGCTCTAGAGAGGAGAGAGGGAGGGGATTGAAAATGAGTGTATTAGGGTTGTGGGCCGTTTTTCATGACCCTTATAGAACACGTGGATCATCGGATTAGATCCGACGGTCGTGGGCACTTGGGCTGCTCAGCCCGAGCCCGAGAGCCAGACTCTCAGCCCGAGCCCGAGCTAGACTCTCAGCCCTGCCCCGGGCTGACCTCCGCCGCCACCTCCATCGCCGCCCCGCCGCCACCTCCACTCTACATCTCACGACCCGACACCGTGTGTCTGTGTGACCTGACACCGTGTTTATGTGTGATTACATGTTTAATTTGATCTTAGTTGATTAAAGGTTTAATTAGTATTGTAATTGATTATTGTTGAATTAATACTTTGATTGATTGCGTGATTAGTTACTATATGTAAATAAATGGGTTTCGGCCCGGTCCGGCCTGACACGACCCATTTAGGGTCTGTCACGGCCCATTTAGTGGTAATGTATTAGTCGAGACAGGCACGGAGGACGGCAAGCTCCCGCGCGTGGATGGCGGGCCCCGACGGGGTGGTGTCATCTTTGACCCACTTACGCGGGGCATAACGTATGACGGCAAACACTAAAGGCATTGTAAGATAATGGCAGGCCCCAACGGGGCATAACTTAGGATGGCTGACCCACTTCTTTGTCTCCCTCTCATTCTTTCCTTCTCTCTCATTCTTTCCTCTCTCTCTTTTAAATGACTCAAAAATGAAAGATTGATGTATAACCTATACAACATGTGTCACCCGTTTCGAACCGGCCCGTCTCACATGTGTTACGCATGTGAGGCGTGGAGGTTCGGAATTGTCCCTTTTTGGACAGCCTAGGAGTGACCGAGGGGGCGTGGCTTGTGATGAGACGCGGGTTTAGGTATAGACGAGGTTTCGGCGACACAACCCTGTTGTTCTCTGCTGCACCATTTTCGGGCGTGCAGTGGAGAACAGCAGGTTAACGGTGTCATCGGGGATTTAGTGCGTTTGCACTATCCCGGTGTCATCGATGGTGTCCCTGCTTTGTCGTGGGACGACTACACTCGTGTCTCGCACGAGGTGCACCGCACTCTTCAGGGGGCTGTGTGGAACGATTTTATGGTAAGTTTAAATGTTTACATTCTTCAACTCATTTAAATTGTTAATGCATATTGATTAAATGTTTGTTTCCTTAAAGCTGAGGTACCAGTTAGAGGAAACGAGCGAGAGCATGATGGAGAACGCGACACTCGTGTTCCACACAAACGCCCGGAAGCTCGTGATGCAGGCGTTGTCGTACGCCCACATACAGGCCATTAACGACTACCAGAAACGGCATCAGCAGCAGCAGGAACGGGGTCCCTTTAGAAGGGACTCCGACACGTACTTGACCGAGGATCAATACGCAGAGGTATGTTCTAATTGTTAAAAAAACTCAATAGTTACTTATGTTAACAGTTAATGATATACTACATATGTGCAGGTTAGTATTTCCTGGTTAGAGGGTCAACCCGACGCATACCGAGCTCTCTGTCGGTATTGGGCTAGCGATGACTTCAAAGCTAAGTCCATGAGGGCTCGAGGATGCAGAGGGTCCGACGGGAAGCACACCTATGGCGCCGATGGTCATTTGCGTTTGGCTGAACGCATGGTAAGTGTATTATAAGTTCGTTTATATGTTCATAACATATTTGTCCTACTAACATGCATCTACAGAAGCGAGAGACCGGCCAGGAGCCTAGCGCGATCGAGGTTCGGAAAAGAGGTCACAGGGGAAGTGACCCGTCGCAGCCGGGGAAGTGCAGTCAGGTCGCGACCGATCGATTGGTAAGTTTACAGAATTATTCAATTTAATTATACTTAATATTATTATTGACACACTAACACCATTTCTATGTTTTTAGGAAAAGTATTGGCAGGAAGCCATCAAAATACACGGTGAAGGGTACGATTGGGAAAACGCGCCAATCGACCCTCAAGCTGTGTATGCAAACGGCGGCGGAAAGGCCCATGGCCGGTGAGTTGGTTTCTTTGATTTAGGTTTTCCAATCTTCCTTCTTTTACTTATTATTTTTTTTTCTTTTGTAGTTTTGCCATTTTTGATGGAGCTGTCGACTCGAGGTCGGCGCGACCTGCGAGAGGCACTTCATCGACGCAGGCTTCGTCGGTTGGTCTGTCGAGTGGTCGTCTCTCGCAGAGGGACATGGAGTTCCATGCCATGCAGGAGAGGTTGACGTGGACCCAGGAGGAGCTCGACAGGACGGGGGCCATCTAGGAGTACCAAGCTAACTACATGGCCCAGATGTAGGCAGCGGTGGAGGTAAGTAATTTCAATTACTGTAGTTTGCCGTCATAACATTTCAGTAATACATATGTTCTAATATTTTTTCAATTATAGGCCTTAGCTCAACAGAACGGCCAACAAATCACGATTCCTGCGTGGCAGCCGCCACAGGTGACCCCGTCACAGGAGCCCGCAGCCCAGGTGCCTCCGGTACAGGTAATAAACTCTTTAATATTGTATTTTTCATCTAACATAAGGAGAGAGGGAGATGTAGAGTGGTACAGAAGGGAGAGAGAGAGTGCGAGAGAGGGTGTGAGTGAGAATAACATAATGAGGGGATGAATAGTACAGAGAGAGGAAGAGAGTGAGAAAAAAGAGAAAGGCAATGATATCTGAATCCAAACCGTCGTAACTACGCATGTGTTTTATAGGGTTCGGCGACGGAGGTCTCTACTCCATCGCCACAGCTACCGGTTCCATGAGAGACGCGTGGAGATGATATCTTCGGCTTCGGAGGCAGTCGAGAGGGTAGTGTGTAGCCAGTTTGTAATTTGTGTTGTGTGTGATGCATATGAACTTTTTTATAACTGTTTACTCAAAACTGTTTGTTCTGTGAGCTGGCCATCGTGCCAGGTTAGTGTGTTTCTGTTTTTTTAAAAAAATTACAAATATAACTTACGACGGCTACTGCCCAGAAGCCGTCGTAAGTTAGCCTCTGTTACTTACCACGGTCAGTAAAACCATCGTAAGTTAGCCTCTGTTACTTACGACAGTCACCAGAACCGTCGTAAGTAACGTGCCTTGGGCCACCACGTGGCCTGGGCCGTTACTTTTGACGGATGCGCGACGCCGTCGTAAGTTAAGTTATTTACGATGGTAGCCGTCGTAAGTTACGTTATTTACGATCTGGTAATTACCTCGGCTATATACCGTCGTAAGTAAAGAAATACTGTCGTAAGTAGCTAACTTACGATGGTTTATGACTTAATTACGACGGCCTTAGCCGTCGTAAGTTTCTCGAATCCCTGTAGTGACTCCAGTCAAGGTTTCAAAACAATTAGTAAGCCAAGAACATCTTAAGACACTTAATTCCTCTTACTACATCACAGCGCAGTGGGCAAGTGAAATTGCCTAGAGGGAGGTGAATAGGCTAAAATACCTGAAATGATTTAATTAAACGAGGATAGAAACACAGGGGCCGGACTAGTCTGGCTCAGGGGCGGACTAGTCCAGTCAGCCTTCTGAAAAAGCCTTAAAAGGCCGGACTAGTCTGGCTCAGGGGCGGACTAGTCTGGTCAGACTGCTGGAAAAGCCTAAACTTGATTTTTATGGGTTTTTCTTCAGATTTTAGTTCAATAAAGTGCAGATAAACTATCTAGTAATTTAATATGACAAATTTGACAGGATATAAAAGTGGATCTCAAGATTGTAACAATGAATACTATAATAGCGGAATGATTGAAGCTAACCCTAAGCAATTCTAATGGTCAATGAAGTGTAAATGCAACAGTGACACAAGGATTTTTGCCTGAGGTTCGATTCCACTCAGGAATCTACGTCCCTGTTGAGGAGTCCACAAAGGACCGGGTCTAACAACCCTTTCCTCACCAAGTCGCCACTAAGGCCAACCCGGTTCTTCACTATCTCAAGGGTGAACTTATAAAGTTTTGGGGTTGCTCACAATCCGAGGCTCCCACTTGATCACGTCCACAAAACTCCATGAATCTCACAAGCCACAGATCACAGAGACTTCACACCAAGTGCACGAGATCACTCCAAGAGCCTAAACGCCAAGTTCTATCTTCTCGTCTCCTCACACACCCAAATCCGCTCAAGAATTTGTTCTAGAGGGTGAGTAGGCAAGAGAGAAGGCTTGGAGAGGCTCTAGGATGGCTGTGGTGGCGCTAGGGTTCCAAGGGTATCTAAATGAAGTCGGAGTTTGTCCTGTGTAAACCGGACTTGCCTGTTAATGGGCCGGACTAGTCCGCCCGAGAACGGACTTGTCCGCCCAGAAACCGGACTAGTCCGGGTTGCACAGGAAGACCCTAACTCTAACAATTTTTTCGCAAAAACTTTGAATCAGGTCGCAGTACTCCTAGGCTACGATCACATTGACACTAGGAACAACATTTCTAAAGAGGTTTCTAGCAAAAGATCTAAGAATGAAGAAAAGGAAAGATTTTTGGTTAGGTCAAGAATACCTCTTCAAATCTTCAAATGTGATGAAATCGAAGTCGAAACTTGAGCAACGAAGCACGGGGGAAGGATTTCCTCACTCCTTAGGGCTCCAATCCATGGATTGGACGAGATTTTTGGTGGAGAAAAGCGAAAATTGCCAATGGGGGCGTTTCCCACTTGAGGGAGAGTTGAGAGCGGACTAGTCTGCGAAAAGAGAGGGGTCTGGCCGCCCTTGGAAGGTTAAGTCCCCAGGGGCCGGACTAGTCTGGCCTGGTGCCCGGACAAGTCCGGTCGGCGGACCAGAGCCGGACTTCTCTGGTGCCGGACTTGTCCGACCTCCCAGGCGGACTAGTCCGGTTTGGACTTGTCCGCTGAGAGGTCCGACCTTGACAGCCCGGACTTGTCCGTCCCATGGGCGGACTAGTCCGGCTATATTCTGAAATTCATATAATTTGAATTTTAGCTCAAGAATATGATCCTTTTTGGACAAGTTTTTGCAAATATCTTTGGCAAACATGGTCAGTAAGCATACATCAAACAAATAATGACCATATTTGACAAAGAATACTTTTGAACATAGTTTTCATAGAGTAAGAGAGATTAGGGTAATATTTTGAAGGCATGCGAATTTTTGAAGTTTATAAACACGCAACAAACAGATGTGAGCGACTCAAGCAACGTTTCGAGAATCTAGGATATTTAGTTCACTGCTTAGGTCACAAAAGCGTTTCTCATCAAGGGGTTTGGTGAAGATGTCCGCCAATTGCTTCTCACTCCTAACATGTGAGATAACGATATCTCCCTTGATAGAGTGATCTCGCAGGAAACGGTGACGGATATCAATGTGTTTGGTCTAGAATGCTCCACGGGATTTTGAGCAATCTTGATGGCACTCTCATTGTCGCATAGGAATGGAATATGGCTCAAAGTGTAACCATAGTCCCTAAGAGTTTGTCGCATCCATGGGAGTTGTGCACAACAACTCTCGGCTGCGACGTACTGCGCTTAGGCTGTGGATAAGGCAATGGAGTTTTGTTTCTTTGAAGACCACGAAACCAAGGACCTACCAAGGAATTGGCAAGTCCCTGACGTGCTCTTCCTATCTACCTTACAACCGGCACAATCGGCATCAGAGTATCCGATGAGATTGAACTTGGATCCCATGGTATACCGAAGTCCTAGGTTAGGAGTGTGAACCAAATATCTAAGAATCCGCTTAACGGCCGTCAAGTGACACTCCTTAGGAGCGGCTTGGAACTGTGCACACATACACACACTAAGCATTATGTCAGGCCTAGATGTACAAAGGTAAAGCAAAGAACCTATCATGGAACGAAATACCTTTTGGTCCACACTTGGACCATCTTCATTAAGGTCAAGATGTCAGTTGGTTCCCATTGGAGTCTTGATAGGTTTGGCTTTGTCCATGTCGAACCTCTTGAGTATGTTTTGAGTATACTTGGTTTGACTTATGAATGTTCCTTCCTTGAGTTGTTTGACTTGGAATCCTAGGAAGAACTTTAATTCCCCGATCATTGACATCTCGAACCTTTTGGTCATTATCTTTGAAAACTCATCACAAAAAGCTTTGTTAGTAGAACCAAATATAATGTCATCGACATATATTTGGCACACAAATAAATCATCGTTAAAATGCTTAGTGAAGAGTGTATAGTCGGCCTTTCCTATCCTAAAACCATTTTTAATAAGAAAGTCTCTAAGACACTCATACCAAGATCTAGGAGCTTGTTTGAGGCCATAGAGGGCTTTCTGAAGTTCAAAGACATGGTTAGGATACTTATCGTCCTCAAATCCGGGTGGTTGCTCCATGTACACTTCCTCCTTGATCGAACCGTTGAGGAAAGCGCTTCTACTTGTGCATATCCCTTTTCAACAAGTCTTGCCTTGTTTCTTGTTACAACCCCATACTCGTCTTACTTGTTGCGGAATACCCACTTGGTTCCCACAACATTTGCGTTGGGTCGCTTCACGAGTTCCCATACTTGATTTCTTTCAAAATTGTTGAGTTCCTCTTGCATGGCCACCACCCAATCCGAATCTTGTAGTGCTTCTTCTACCTTGTGGGGATCCAAAGAGGAAACAAAAGAGTAATGTTCACAAAAGTTAGCCATTCGAGAGCGAGTGGTCACCCCTTTGGAGATATCCCCTAGTATGTTGTCGACAGGATGATCCCGTTCAACACTTTGGTGCACTGTTGGATGAGGTGGTTGAACTCTTTGATCTTCATCTTTGTTGTCGCTCTTTTCATTATATCCCCCTTGATCCAATCCTCCTTATTGACTTTGATCGTTTTGATCTTGTTGAGGTTGGCCTTGCTTCATCTTGAGCTTGATCATGGGAGGGATACATATCTTTGTTTGTTGGATGATCATTTGAGTCTTGAGGATGTTCTTGAGGAAAAATGTCTCCAAGTGCCATCCTTTTAAGTGCTTCTTGTGGAGCATCTTCTTCATCAAGCACACTTTGATCAACTTGCTCCACTTGGGAGCCATTAGTCTCATCAAACACTACGTCTCTCGCTATTTCAACAATTCCGGAAGTTTTGTTGAAAACACGATAGGCGTAGGTGTTTGAGTCACAACCAAGAAAGAAACCTTCATCGGACTTTGAAGCAAACTTTGAAGTCCTAGGCTTTTTGTTGAGAATATAACACTTGCTCCCAAAGACACGAAAATAAGAGATGTTGGGTTTGTTACCGGTTAGAAGTTTGTAGGACGTCTTCTTCAAAAGTCGATGAAGGTACAACTGGTTTATGGTATGGCAAGCGGTGTTAACCGCTTCCGCCCAAAACCGGTCCGACGTCTTGTACTCATCAAGCATGGTTATTGCCATCTAAATAAGAGTTCTATTCTTCCTTTCAGCCACCCCATTTTGTTGAGGGGAGTAGGGGACTGAAAACTCATGCCTGATGCCTTCTTCATCCAAGTATTCTTCCACTTGAGTGATCTTGAACTCGGTGCCGTTATCGCTCCTTATGTTCTTGATTCTTAAGGAGAACTCGTTTTGAGCTCTTCTCAAGAATTTCTTGAGCACACCTTGAGTTTCGCCGGTGCCAAGGATTTTCCCTTGGCTATTGTCCCCAAAGTATATTCCTTCACTTGGATCTTCATTTTCCTCATATTCCAAAAACATCCTTCTCTCTCCGGTCATATGGTTTGTGCATCCACTATCGAGCACCCATTTTGATCTACCGGAGGAGTATACCTACAAAATAGAGTCATGCCTTACCTTTTGGTACCCAAACGGAGTTGGGTCCTTCCATGTTAGTCAAGAGGCACTTGGGCACCCACACACAAGATTTTGGACTATTGTGGAGTGGCCCAACATACCTTGCATAGATCTTTCCAAATTTGTTTCTCAATAAAACATATGAAGCATCAAAGTCATGGAACAAAGGATGAGGTTCATTTTTAGGCATGTTAGATGAGTTTGCAATGTTCTTTACATTTTGTTTGTTGGATAAACCCTCCTTGACAAATACAATCAAGTTTTTCCCATTCTTGGGAGTTTTAGCATGTTGCTTCCACTCCCGAGAATAGCCAAGACCATCTTTGACATGTGGAGGTCTTACATTGGTATATGAACTTCGTGCATATGCCAATTTTTCTTGTCAAAGATCTCACCTTTCGGTGATTGCTTGTTTTGTGCCAACTTGAGTTCATCTTTAAGTTTTAGGATTAAGTTTGAGCACTTGCAAGTTTGAGTTGCTTCAGAAGATTTCTATGAGGAGGGTGGACTCGTAGAGGAAGAAGGTGCATTGATCTTGAGAGACTCAACTTGTGTTTCAAGGATCTTGTTGACTTTTGTAAAGTTAACAATTTCATCCTTGAGCACAATAGTTGTGTACTCAAGATTTGAGCAAGTTTCCTTGCTCAAAGCGAGTTCATGCTCAAGTGCCTTGCTTCTTTCCCTTTCAACCTCAAGGAGCTCTTCAAGCTCATGACATCTCTCCTTTTCAAGGATGAGCATGTCTTCTTGACGGTTGATGAGTTCATCCTTCTCAAAGATTTCTTCCGACAACAATCTCATCTTTTTCAAGGTGCTCCTACTTAGATCCTTAAGCATGGATTCATTTTACTACTATCAAAGCTATCAAGTGAAGAAGTAGATGAGGATGGTTTAGATTTAACCTTTCTTCTTCCCTCCTTAGCCATGAGACATGTAGACTTTAAGTATTCAAGGTTTGGGAAGAGCTTGCTCCTTCTAGTGGCAAGTGTTGCCACTTTCTCTTCATCCTCGGAGGATGAGTCTTCATTTGAGTCCCATTCCTTCCCATGGTGAGCATGTCCTGATGGCTTCTTCTTCTTGAAGAATTTCTTCTCTTGGGACTTGCCATCTCTCTTCTTATTACTCTCTTCATATGGACAATCCACAATGAAGTGTCCATATTCACCACAATTGTAGCATGCTCTTTTTGTCTTGGGCTTGGACCTTTCCTTGTTCTTGTTCTCATAATGGTTGCTCCCCTTCCTTCTTCTCATCATCCTCTTGAATTTGTTGATGAAGAGCGCCTCTTCTTCATCGGTGTTGAGACCCTCATCATCACTTGCTTTGAAGTCTTGGGATGAGAATGTTGCTTTGAAAGCAACATCTTTCTTCTTAGAGGAGGCGAGCCTTTGGAGGTCGCTGTAAAACATGGTTTTCTTCTCCATCATCTCATTGTTGATGATTCTTCCAAGCACTTCCTCTGGGGTCATTTGAGCATATCCCGGGCTCTCAAGGATCAAGGAGCAAAGAGCAATGTTTCGAGGCATGAATGCCCGAAGCATCCTCTTCACCACCTCATGATCCGTCCACCGGGTGCATCCATAAGATCGGATCTTGTTGACGAGGACCTTGAGACGGTTGTACATGTCTTGAGGGGACTCACCATCCATGATGGTGAACCTCCCAAGATCTCCTTCGATCATCTTGATCTTGGCCTCCCTAATGACTCGGTTGCCTTCATGCACCGTCTTTAGTGTGTCCCATGTCTTTGGCCACCTCTAATCCATCGACTCGATTGAACTCTTCTCGAGTCAAGGATGAGGTGATGAACCCAACTGCTTGAGCATTGTGATGAAGTAGGATGGCTTGCTCCGGGGTAACATCTTCTTCATTTATTGGAAGATGGACACCTGTTAAGATAATTTGCCACAAGCTAGAGTTTAAGGATATTAGATGCATCTTCATATTATGCTTCCACATTGAGTAATCATTTCCACCGAATTGAGGAGGTTTGCCAAGAGGAATAGATAAGTAATGATTGTTATAAGTTAATCGCTCACAGTTGAAAGGATATTGGGAGTAGTCCGGTTGATCACTCCTTTCTTGATCCTTCATCTTCTTCTTCTCCTCTTTACTTGAGTGACCTAGCTTCTCGCAAAGTCGCGCCTTGAGCTAGCGAACTTCTTCATCGTCACTTGAGTGGTCTTGCAGCACACCCGTGTTCTTTTTCTTATCATATGTGTTGTCGCCTTGCAACATCGGCGGAATCTCGTATCCCTCAACTCCGGCCATCTTCTCTCCGAGTGGTTAGACTCTTGATGGAGAGACCTGCTCTGATACCAATTGAAATTGCCTAGAGGGGGTGAATAGGCTAAAATACTTGAAATGACTTAATTAAATGAGATTAGGAACACAGGGGCCAGACTAGTTTGGCTTAGGGGTGAACTAGTCTGGTCATCCTGCTGAAAAAGCCTTAAAAGGCCAGACTAGTCTAGCTCAGGGGCGGACTAGTCCGGTTAGACTACTGGAAAAGCCTAAACTTGATTTTTATGGGTTTTTCTTGAGATTTTAGTTCAATAAAGTGGAGATAAACTATATAGTAATTTAATATGACAAATTTGACAGGATATAGATGTTGATCTCAAGATTGTAACAATGAATACTATAATAGCCTAATAATCGAAGCTAACCCTAAGCAATTCTAATGGTCAATGAAGTGTAAATGCAACAGTGACACAAGGATTTTTGCCCGAGGTTCGATTCCACTCAGGAATCTACGTCCCTGTTGAGGAGTCCACAAAGGACCGGGTCTAAGAACCCTTTCGTCACCAAGTCGCCACTAAGGCCAACCCGGTTCTTCACTATCTCAAGGGTGAACTTATAAAGTTTTGGGGCTGCTCACAATCCGAGGCTCCCACTTGATCACGTCCACAAAACTCCATGAATCTCACAAGCCACAGATCACAGAAACTTCACACCAAGTGCACGAGATCACTCCAAGAGCCTAAACGCCAAGTTCTTCCTTCTCCTCTCCTCACACACCGAAATCCACTCAAGAATTTGTTCTAGAGGGTGAGTAGGCAAGAGAGAAGGCTTGGAGAGGCTCTAGGATGGCTGTGGCGGCGCTAAGGTTCCAGGGGTATCTAAATGAAGTCGGGACTAGTCGGGCCACTGAGGTAGACAAGTTTGGTTTACCAGGACTTAGTCCCAAAACACTCTCACCAAGAGAGAAACGGAGTAGTCCGTCCCAAAACAGACAAGTCCGAACTCAGTCAGGAACTCTTAGTCCGCCCCAAAACGGACTAAGCCGTAGGACATCCGGACTAGTCTGGCCTACCCGAGTTTACCTCACTAGAACTCTCCACTAAGGATTCTACACTTCTAACGCTTTGAGCTCTCTTCTATGATCTCAATGCACTTAACACACACACTCAAACTCTTACACGGCTAGCCTACAGAAGACTCAAATGAAACCCTAATTTCTACTCTTCGAGTCTTCGACGCCGTTCTTCATCCTTTTCCTTTTTGAGAGTTTAGGTGTCCACTTTGGAAATATCCTGTGCTTATGATCATCTCAGCTCATTAATCTCTTAATCGTCGTCATTAATCATCCAAAACCCACGGTGATACCTAGATGCACTTACAGCAAGTATGCTCAATCCTTAACCGCGAGCAACGGTGATTCGAATCAATGACAACCTGGAATACACGACACATACAGCCGCCTCAAAAGACTCACACGAGAGCTCTTTCTTACGTTGTATGCAGCAACCTTTCACACGACACCGCAACATAGAAAAATGCTTCGTCCCGGGCAGGATGGTCCTCAACACAGACACGTCAAAATTTCCCGCCTTCTCAACGCCATTCCCAGATGAAGGATGAGTTTCTACACCACAGTCCATTGAGTTACATCGGTTTCATGGGTCCCATACCCTATTACATATCCTGTACAGTTCAAACTTATCCAGCAGGGCCGCATACGGCGTGGTCCTTGATCAACATAGATGGGGCTACTTCCCAACCTCCCAATCGACCTTACCATAATCGGCCCAGGCTCAATGCGGTTCCAAGCATTGTCACACCCATCGAGTCCAGACAACCTTGAGCATTTCATCCTACTGAAACTCCGCATCCACATCTCACTTTCTTTGAGGGTGCGCTTATCAACTACATTCTCGCGAGTAGACTGTGCTACTCGACCTTTCTCACAAGTAGATTCCATCTACCCGTCTTCTACCAGACTAGCTATAACATTAGCCTAGCCAACTACGACGAGGGGAAATCCTATGCTAATCCTTCTACTCAGTGATTTCATAGTCATGCAAGTGGGTTTCAAACATCCTAAACATAATGCACAATATCAAATCTATTAAACATTAGGTGAAGGTAAAGCAAAATTTTAAAAGGCAATTATATGCAAACCGGGGCTTGCCTGGCTCAACAGTTTTGTTAGTAACCCTATAAGTTAGTATTCCTTCGGAGAATCTGCCGAATCCATCACGAGATGGAGATCCATGCCTCTGAGTTAAATTTCTCGTCGAGTGCGACGTCACGTGAGCTATTGAGATGCAATGCACATAATTTCAAAAGCAATTTAGAAAGTGCTTTAAATCAGTTGTACAAGTTAACTAAGACTAAGAGGGGAAAACAACAGCAAGGTTTCTGTTGTTGGATCTACAACAATAGAGAAGCAAACTCTAGGTGGAATGAAAGTAATATTAATCACCATGTGATTAAGACTTTATATGTACACCTAGACATAAAGAAGGATAGCTCAAGTTCAAGGGGTCCAATGAAGCTGAAAATTTAACCACAGCTTCAAGGGACGGTATGTAGGCATTGTGCAAAATTTGAGCTAATGCAATGTCTTAATGTGGTCTTAATAATTCCTTATGTCGTTTTAACAATTCTGCATTTACCTTCTAGTTCCTGAGCTATCCTATGCTGAAAAGTGGACTTTTTGTGAATTACACAATGTCCTGAGTCTATAGGACTTGGTTTCATCAATTTTGGAGTTTCCTACATGAAGATATGGAATTTATAAGTTTGTGTAAAAGGCTGAAAAATGCCTCTTTCTTTTTTCCATTTTTCAGAGACATAAATGATGAAACACCATTTGGTGCACCAAATGATGTCAAATGACTCTCATATTTTTACTGGAGTTCAAGTATATTTAGAGGAAGGTTCTGCCCAAAATTGGGAATTTTCCAATAAACAGAACTCTTGGAATTAATTCCCTAAATTTTTTAAAGGAATTAATGGGCCAAATCCAGGGATTTTCATAAATATTATGATGCATCACTGGATAGTACTCACTGGGAGGAATCCAACAAAATTTTTTGAGAATTTTTGGACTTCTCTACACAAAGATATGGCCATTTGAAGTTGAATAGAAATCTGGAAATATTCTGAAATGTTTAAATTCCTGCCAGTGGGTTCCACCCATGGTCGTCCCCTACCTCGCGCCAGCGGCGGCGCGCAGCGGCGTGCGCTGGTGAGGGTCGCCGGAATGGTGTTTTCGGTCGCTGCTCGAGCCAAAACTCGCCGCCTCTACGTTTTTTACCATGAGGAATTCGACGGCGAGGTCGATTTGGACCAGTTTTGGCTGGAACACCCCGCGCGATGGCGACCGCAGCGGCTAGGATTCTTGCGATGTCGGAACTCCTCATTTCTCCACCGAACTTGCGGTTCTTTGGCCCTAGAGCATCAGTGGAGCATGAGGAACTTGAAATGAAGAAGCACGGTGGTTGAAAACGTCGGCAACTACACCCTCGACGGTGAGCCAAGGTGGTTTTCACTAGCGGCAAGAAAAATGGCTATAACCTGGCCGATTCTCGACGACTTTCATTGCTTATTCTTTGAGGATGAGCGCTAGGACGTGAGGAAGCTACTTGAAAATGATCTCGACCGTTGGTTGCACGTGTAAATAGAATTTTGGTTTAGACCGAGCTCGGGTGGGATGAACTAGGCTTCGGTAAACTGTGAAATTCGTGCTACCGGTTCTAGCAAATGATAAACGGCATTAAGCTACGTGAACAGGACATGCAAGCGCACCTCTTTCATGTATTAAAGTGAAGTCGAAGAGGAGCGTAGCGTGCTGTAGATGGTGAGCCGAACTGTTCCACCGCGATCACCTCGAGAACTCAGCGGGGATTGTCGAATTCCGAGCAACACAAGCTAGGAGCTTCAGAGTTGATGTGGTAGCACGCTAGAGCACGTTGTGGTGCCTCTTTTGCTGTGTTGGATCTTGATCAACGGAGCTCGGGTGGCTGGGTGTGATTGGGAACAGAGAGTATGGGTGCCGGCGTGTTCTTGCGGGAGAGAAAACAGAGGGAGCGTGCGAGAGAGGAAGCAAACTGCGGTATACTCTCTACGAGAAGGATTAGGACGAGCAAAAGATCGTGGAATGACCAAGAGGAACCCCAGGGAGGAAGCTCACGCTGGCAGCTGCACCTCGCGGTGTAGCGTGCTGAAGAACCGAGGGAGTCAGTTGCAAACCAGGAGGCTGACCTGTAGGGTCCAGAGCACCTCAATTTCCTCCTCTCCGTGCTTTAAGATTCTCACACATTTGTTGTCCAAAACTCACCAAAATTGGAGGGTAGGCCAAAAATATATGGGGAGCCCAAATCCGAAATCAGATTTTGAAATGAGCATGTTTGGTTCAAATTCAAATTCAAGTTTGAATTTAAATGTTCTCTCAATTATTCCTTTGGAATAAAGAGCATATGAGCTCCAAAAATATCCGAATTTTGAAGAGAAGCTCTTTGATACCTGTGAAAGTCATTGGTGGATTTATTGGTATGCAGTTGTACAATTTGAACAAGAATCCTTTTAAAAGAACTCAATTTATGTTTAAATTTTCCGCACTCTCTCCATAGTGGTGGTTTACATGAGTTTAAATCATGTATGGAAATCCACCCCTCATGTTAGCAAGTGTTAAGCACGAGTTAAAGAAAATTTTTAACTCCCTCAAATGTCCATTGCGTGTTCATCATTTTATGTGACACAAACTCAGTATTTTTTATCCTTAACTTTGCTTCATAAGTTGAAATATAACTTTACAAAAGTTAGGGCTGTTACAGACACCGTTCTAGATTAGCTCTATCCTACCGCTGAGGGGATCGAGCAGTTCTGAGATATCGAAAAGATGTCATTTGAGGAGGCGCTTGGAATGCTAAAGGCCTTTGACGAGCCCTGTCGGTAGCGCACACGTATAGGACAGAGAGACCGGTGATGGTCAGCTCTTGCAAGAAAGATAAATGCTACAATTGTAGTGTTCGTGGATATTTTTCAAGAGAATCTCCAAATTCAGAAGAAGAAAAAGATGTACTCCTTGCAACAGCTGATGAAGAGCCAACATTACTTCAAAGTGTGTCAAAAAGGAATAATGCAAGCAACCTGTGTATCACGTTTGGTGTTTATCAAGAAGAATTTTTTTGTGTGACCTTGTGTTCATATGCGTATGTGTAACAACCCTAACTTTTGTAAATCTTGATTTCAACTCATGAAACAAAGTTAAGGCGATAATAGAGTATAGTTGTGTCACATGAAATGATGAACACAAATATGGACAGGTGAGGGAGTTAAAAATTTTCTCTAGCCAATGCTCAACACATGTTAACATAGGGGAAATAATTTCACTTCCAAAACTCTAACTCATGTGCACCTCCTCTATGAGTAGAGTGGAGGGAATTTAAACACAATTTGAATTCTTTTAAAAGGATTCTTATCCAGATTGTATAAATGCATCCAAATGAATTCACCGATGCATTCTCCATGTATCAATGAGCTCATGATCCAAACTTGGATATTTTCGGAGCCGTATGCCAATTAATCCAAGGAATATTCGAGGGAGAGTTCAAGTTCGAATTTGAATTTGAAAACTGAACCAAATGTGCTAAATTTTGGAATCTGATTTCAGATTCAAATTCTTCATAAATTGTTTGGTTGGCCGTACAATTTTGGTAGAATTCGGACAAAGGCGGTTAGGAGGGGTAGAGGACGACCAAGGTTGACCTGGGAGGAGGCGGTAAAACGAGATTTGAGAGATTGGAATGTATCTAGAGACTTAGCTCATGATAGGACCGCATGGAAAGTAGCAATTCATGTGCCAGAATCGTAGTCTTGTTTTTTTCTTTTTTTTTTCTTTTTTCTTTTCTCTTTTCTCTTTTTCTTTTTTTTTTCTTTTTTCCTTTTTTTTCTTTTTTTCCTTGTTCTTATAACTCTTCCTCTCTTTTACTTCATTGATATTGGGTTTCATGTCTAGCCGACCCCAACAGGCTTGGGATAAAGGCTTGGTTGTTGTTGTTGTCGTTGTCGGACAAAGGCGGTGTGGGAAAATTAAAGCACAGAGGGAGAGAAAATTGGGGGGCTGTGGACCCCATCTGTCAGCCAGTGCCTCTGTTGTTTTTTCTCTCGGGTGCACCCACGATCGACAGCACCGCAGAAGACTTCCCGGCGAAGCTTTTAGCACCAGCTCCTGCTTGTGTGGTCTTGTGCTCAGCCTCATCACCGCATACGAGTGCAGCAACGTGGATTTGCTTTCTCCTAGCTGAGCGCCAGCTCCCGTGTTTTGCTCTCCCGAGCAGAACAGAAACCACCATTCTCTGTTCTTCTCTGATCGCCCAAGCCAACCAAGCTTCCTTTGCCCGAGTTTCCCACAGCAAAAAGGTTGGCCCATGAGTGCTCTGGCCGGCTAGCACCCTTTCTCCGCTGTTCCATGCTTGCTGGCGCCTAGAAACAGCGAGGTTTCCTCTGCTCCCGAGTTCAAACTCAAGGAATCGAAACTGGACGCCGTGGCCAGCCCAAACAAGGAGGGATCACGCCCAAGCAAGCCACCCCGTCTGTGCACCTACAAGCCTAGTTGCTCATCCCAAAAGCTCAGCCCTAGCCATTGATCACAGAGGGAGAATTTCAAGTTTTTCTCCCGGGCGGCAGAAACGGACCTTGAGGTAAGGAATTGTAAAATTCGTCCTCAAATCGTGTTTGTTGGGTCTCAAACTTCACATACAGGATGTTAACTGCCTAGCACACCTCCTTCATCGATTTTAGACCAAGAAATTGAGTGTAGAGGGAGCAATCCGAGCTCTTTTAGAGGGAATACCGCTGGACCCTATCGGGCGCACGGTGCCGATAGGTTTAGAGCCCTCTGCAGCTTGTTTAGACCTCATGCCGGTCTTCTACATGATCCCTGGTGCTGTAGAGCCTAAGAACCGACCATTTGGTGAAGAATTCACCGTGCACGACCTCGCCGGAGCCCTAGGGTTTGCTGTGACCGGTGCGCCCTGTTTTCCGGCGAGTTTCAGCCGCCGGCGACCTCACCAACGTGTTCAGCGTGTGGGGAAACGGGGGGGGGGGGGGGGGGGCAGCAAGGGGTCTAGAGGCGGCTGGGAAGTGATTTTCCGGCGACCTCGCCGGAGGGGGCCGCCACTGCCCTGTTTGGCGCGAGTCTGGAGGTTAGGGATGACAGGTGGGACCCACTGTCAGCATTTAAACATTTTCCAGATTTTCCCACTTTAGTTCAAACTTTGGAGAGCCATACCTTTGTGTAGGTGTGTCCAAAAATTGTGAAACAAATTTTGTTGGATTCCTCTCAAAGAGTAATATCCATGGGTGCATCCCAATGTCTACGAAAATCCCTATATTTGGCTCATTAATTCATTTAAGGAAAATCTTGTATGAATTTTTACAGGAGTTCTGTTTATTGGAAAATTCCCAAATTTCTACAGGACATTCTTCCAAAAATCCTAGAACCTCAGTAAAAATTTCAGAGGCATTGGACCCTATTTGTTTGGACAAATGTGTTCATTCCTTATGTCTCTGAAAAATGGGAAAATAAACAGAGACATTTTCAGCTTTTCCCCAATCCTTGAAAAATCCATATCTCCATGTAGGAAACTCCAAAAATGGTAAAACCAATTCCTATGGACTCATTACATTTTGTACTTCACAAAAAGTCTACTTTGCAGCATAGGAAAGGTTAATATCTAGGGGGTAAAGGCAGGTTAGTGAAAACCACATAAGGATTTGTTGTGCTCACATGAAGCTATTTCTTGAGCTCAATTTTTGCACACTGCCTAAATACCATCCATATAGGCTGTGGTTAAATTCTCAGCTTCATTGGGCCTCTGGAACTTGAGCTACCATCTTTTAGGTTTAAGTGCTCATATAATGGACTTAATCACATGGTGATTACTAGTATTTCTTTTCACCCTAGCTTTCATCATCTCTGAGGTTGTAGATCCAACAACAGAAACCTTTCTGTTGTTTGTTCCTTTTAGGTGTGAGTTAACTTGAACAACAGTTTTGAAACAGTTTCTAAATTGCTTTTGAAATATATGTGCATTGCAATATAATAGCTCACGTGACGTCGACGTTCGACGAGGACTCGACTATGCAGCGAGGATCTCCATCTCGTGACGAGTTTAGCTGTTTCTCCGGAGGAAGACTAACTCCTACATTCTAACAAAACCGTTGAGCAAGGCAAGCCCCGGTTTGCATATCTTTACCGTTTTAAATTTTTCTTTACTTCACCTCATGGTTATTAGACTTGATATTGTGCATTATGTCTAGGATGATTGAAACCCACTTGCATGGCTTTTACATCCCTGAGTAGAAGGTTTAGTGTAGGATTGGCCTCGTTGTAGATGCTAGGCTAATGTTGTAGCTAGCTCGGTAGAAGTCGAGTAGTAAAAATCTACTCGCGAGAAAAGTCGAGTAATGGAGTTACTCGCGAGATGTTTGATGATAAGAGCACCCTCATTAAAATGAGATGGGGACGGGGATGTTCCTGTAGGATGGAGTGCTCAAGGTTGGTCTCGACCTGCGATGGGTGTGACAATGCTTGAGACCACATTTGGCCTGGACCGGGATGGTAAGGCAAATGTGGAGGTTGGTTGTAGCCCCGTCCGTGTCGGTTAAGGACCGTATGTATGCGGCCCTGCTGGACAAGATTGAGCTGTACCAGATATATAGTGGGGTATGGGACCCATGAAACCGATGTAACTCGATGGACCGTAATATAGAAACTCATGCTTCGCATGGGAATGGCGTTGAGAAGGCGGGAGGTGTAAATCCTTTAGCGGGAAACTTCGATGTGTCCGCGTAGAGGCCCATCCTGCTCGGCGCGAAGCGTTTTTCTATGTCGGGGTGTCGTGTGAAAGGTTGCTGCATACAACGTAAGAAAGAGCTCTTGAGAGAGTCTTTTGAGGCGGGTGTATGTGTCGTGTATTCCGGGTTGTTATTGATTCGAATCACCGTCGCTCGCGGAATAGGATTGAGCATACTTGCCCACTGCGCCGTGACTTAGTAAGAAGAGGAACTAAGTCCCTTAACTTGTTGTTTTTAGATTAATCACTGTATTGGAACCTTGACTGAAGTAGATATAGAGCCAACTAAATTTCACTTCCACCTTAGGCTAGAAACATCGGGATAAGCGTTTCTTGTTTGATTGTGGACTTCCGATGTTGTGAGGCGTGAGGACCACTACAATGAAGGCTAAAAGAATTTGAATATAAGGATCAAGTTTAGTCGAGGTGCATTTTGCAAATTCCTATTCCTACTCTTGCTACCCCTGCATTTAGAGTTACATGTTTAGGAGTGACGGTTAAGTCTTGCTGAGCCTTAGTGCTCACGGTTACTTCTGAGTTGTTTTTGCAGGTAGCAGGATGCCTGCTATGAAGAGGGTTGTTCGGTAAAACGATGAACCTCACGGTTTGTTCAACTCATCGGAAACCTAGCCACTGCCTTTCTTTGGTGAAGCTAGTAGGAAGCATTCACGGGCTAAACGACTTCTCTTCGGCGTAGTTAGGGTCGAGAGTGAGTAGTTTGTCCAGCAAATTTTAATTTCCGCTGCGTGTGTACATTATGTTGTAAAAGAAATTATCTTGAGTAACAAAATGGGTTTGTTATGTTCTTATCATCTTTTCGTGCATGCTGTTGGGTGCCGCATCGCACGGCACCACCCACTGCGATTCTCGGGCCTCACAGCGTGGTATCAGAGCCGCATTGGGAATAGCACGGATGAAAAGGGTCTATTTTAGAAAACTTAGGAGTATACGAGTGATGATCGTATAGTATGCCCACATAAGGATATTATTAGCATAGTTACTTAAGGCGGCAAGCTAACAGTGTGTTACTCTTCAGTATTTAAATTCATTAATGACGCACCTACGTGGAGGTAAGAATGGTAAGGAACGCCACCGAAAGCGGATCAATTTCGGTTAGCTCACCCATACGAGGAAAGTAGTGTGGGATGTTCCGTTCAGCAATGGACGGGAAGTGAATATGTTTTCTAAGACTCTTCATGTCTTAGAGACATATGAATGGCACTAGCCTCCAGTGCGCAAACCCAGGGGCAAGAGGAGGAGACCCCATCGTGTGGTTTGTAACACGAAGTAATTTCTCTAAGACTCTTCATGTCCTATGAGGATTACGAAAGCGCTGTTCCACCGGTGTTCTTTATTGCAAAGGTGTGGAGCCCCCGTCGGGTGGTGAATAACCCGATCATGTACCTTGAGACGTGGCTTGACTCAAGGACGGCCCGTATGGCAATGATACGGGGCGTATGTTTTTACTATGATATGGACCTGGCTGAAATGATAAACCAATGTGTGCATCATTATTGAGTGGTTTTCTGCAGGTACCTTAACCACGTTAGAACATGTCGTGTAGAAAATGTTTGTGAGTGATTGTTTTAGTGCCACCACTTGAGACGTATAAGCCGGTATAAAGCCGGATAGGATTTTAATTTGGTGAGGCAACGTAGTACCGTGATGTGTTTTGAACTGCAAGAAAATGAAGGTTTGAAAAGAAAAAGAGGAAATTTAGAGTCTAGGATTTCATTAAGGGTTAATGAACTCCTATATTAAACTAAGAGTCAATTGGGAGTATAGATTCATTCACAAAGACTTAGGAATAACCTCCCCTGTTTTCAGCAAAATTTTTGCTGAAGTTGAACAGGACATAACTTTTGTTTGGTTGAATCAATGGAGGTGAGTGATACATTTTTGGAGAGCTGTTGAACTCTTCTACAAATCTGCTCTAGACCTCCAGATCATAATCACCCTCCAAATGGTTGAAATTCTCAGATGAGTGTGAACTGTCCAAAAACAGGGCAGGCACAAATTGCTCTCTGGAAATTTCTGTATTTCGACCATAACTTTATGTAGAAAAATTTCTTAGGGTCAAGTAATACACCGTTCGAAAGCTTGTGATATATTCTATGACTTTGTAGTTCAAAGTTTCTCCAGATTTGGAGTTTAAAGTGATGAAATCTTGCGGACAAAACAGCTACTTTTAAAGGAGGTGCTGTCAAAATTGTTCCAGATTTCTGTCGACTTTGAAATATCACAACATTTGATCCAGAACTTATATGAAGGCAAATTAATACTCATTGGAAAGATATTGAAGTTAACTATAACTTTGATATTAAACTTGAGACATGAAATTGCCATTTTCTTATTCAAATTCTGGGATTAAGACGTATTGGTCATTCTGAACAGAGTAGTGCTTATTGCCTATGTAACCTAGGACTTGTTGTGGACAGGGATGTTTTAGACTTCTCTAAGCTCTGTAACATGTTCTCGAGTTATTTTTCAGTTTGTCCTACTGTTGGAATCAAGGGTTTGGACAAACTTGTTAAAGTTGGTAGACTTCAGAATTCTCGAAACCCTGGTTAGATTATGTGTGCTGCATTATTGAACTGATGCTTTGACGGTTAATGTTTTTGAATTCAAGTTGAGTTTGAACTTTCAATTTTAACCGTAAATTGCTCATTCTTGCAGCATGGATCGTGCTCATTCCAGGAGTGAGGTTGGTGAGTTGAGTCACGGCGAAAGTAATTCGCCACAACAAGAAAGACCGACATCATCAACCGGATTGGCGGAAATCTTGGCAAAGATGGCTGAGTCTCTGGATCTGTTGGTGCGACAAAGCATACGACAGGAGACACTACAGCAAAGTCCCCCGCCAAGCACCTATTTGGATTTTCTAGCAAGACAACCACCGGTTTTCTCGGAAGCGAAAGAACCGTAGGAGTCGGCTCATTGGCTCCAATGTATTGAAGCCAAGTTCGATATGCTTGAGTGCGATGAATATCAGAAGACTCTATTTGCCGCTCAACAACTCCACGGAGCCGCTGGAGCTTGGTGGGCGGAGTACATCGCTACTCTTCCTGAAGGTCATCGAGTGACGTGGGATGAATTCCGGAATGTTTTCCGGGCACGTCACGTTTGTTCGGGAATTCTTCGAACAAAGTATCAAGATTTTCTGGAGCTAAAGCAAGGAGAAAGGAGTGCGTACGAGTACTTCAAAGAGTTCGAAGACTTGATGCAATACGCAACTCATATGGTAGACTCGGAAGCATTGAAGTGTGAATATTTCTTCTGAGGTTTGAATGTCGAACTTCAGGAACAAGTGACCTTGTTCAATAAAGGTATTTACAATGAGTTGGTAAACGCCGCTATCATTAAAGAAAACATGCATCTCCGTTGTGAAGCGGAGCTGAAAAGAAGTCTACCGCCGGACAGTGACATCGAGGTTCGTCCGAACTATCGAGTGCGGTATTACTCGGCAGTTAGGCAACAAATTTAGCCTGTGGTGCAACTCTCACAACCACGGTTGGAGTTACTCACTTATGAGCCTCCACCTCAACAGCAGCGGTCAGAAATTATTCGTGCAACCCTACCGCAACCAGCTACGCACGAATTATCTCCACCTCATGTTAGTAGAGAGCTGAGGATTTCTACAACACGGAACCATTGTAGTGCTGAGCAGAGTCACACTCGTGTGTTGTCTCAGCAATGCTCAGATCAGCACCGTGAACCTTCACAGAAGAATCTTTCAAAAGCTGGCAGGGTTAATTACACTGCTATTGAGGATATTGCTAATGGCGAACCAGTTTTGGCGGGCATGTTCACTTTACATGAACAGCCCATTTTCGTGTTATTTGATTCCGGGGCCACCCACAATTTTATTAGCAGAGACTATGTGCTGAAGAATAATCTTACATTTAGCATAGTTAAGCATCCGTTTCATATCAGCTCACCCTGAGGCAAGATATCAACAGATGAGATGGTCTCTCAGGCACCGTTATGTTTGGGTGGAAATATCTATCCTGCGAGCCTTATCATACTCAAAGGCCAAAGGATTGATATTATCTTGGGGATGTCATGGTTGACACATTATGGAGCTATATTTGACATCAGCTCTCGGACTGTCCAACTGAATTCCCCAATACACGGTTGCAACACATTGAATCTTGTGGATCTATCACAACGTGTTGCAGCAGTGCATCAGATTGAAGCTCCTAAACTTGAGGATATTCCAGTGGTATGTGAATATCCAGATGTGTTTCCCGAAGACTTGCCAGGCATGCCGCCCGAACGTGATGTAGAGTTCAAGATTGAACTAGCACCGGGAACAACACCTATTTCTCGGCGACCATACAAAATGGCACCAAAGGAGCTAGCAGAATTGAAGGAGAAGCTTAATGACCTCATGGACAAAGGTTTTATACGCCCAAGTTCATCACCTTGGGGCTGTTCCACACTTTTCGTGAAGAAGGACGAGACTTTGAGACTGTGCGTAGATTATCGTCCACTGAATGCTGTCACTATCAAGAATAAGTATCCACTACCGCGCACCGATATTTTGTTCGATCAACTAGTGGGCGCTAAGGTATTCTCCAAGATGGACCTTCGGTCCGGGTATCACCAGATAAAAATCCGGGCAGAAGACGTGTCTAAGACGGCGTTCTCGACAAGATATGGTCTTTATGAATATCTTGTCATGTCTTTTGGCTTGACCAATGCTCCGGCTCATTTTATGTATCTCATGAACCTGTGTTCATGCCGGAGTTAGATAAGTTCGTCGTGGTTTTTATCGATGACATCTTGATCTATTCAAAGTCAGAAGAAGAACACGCTGAACATTTGCGTATTGTACTCCAACGCTTGAGGGATCACAAGCTATATGCAAAGTTCAGTAAATGTGAGTTTTGGATCTGCAAAGTGCCGTTTCTTGGGCATATTATTCCAGCGGAAGGCATCGCTGTGGACCCAAGTAAAATCGAGCAAGTGCTGAATTGGAAATCTCCAACATCTGTTCATGAAGCGAGGAGTTTCCTAGGTTTAGCGGGTTATTATCGGAGATTCATTCCAAACTTCTCCAAAGTCGCTAAACCTATGACGGAGCTGTTGAAGAAAAGCACCAAGTATGATTGGAGTAATTCATGTGAACAAGCTTTTCAAACTTTAGTGAAGCATCTCACTACAGCTCCAGTTTTGGCTCAGCCGGACACAACAAAGCCGTTTGATGTTTATTGTGATGCATCTGGCATTGGTTTGGGTTGTGTGTTGATGCAAGAAGGATGCGTGGTTGCGTATGGATCCCGACAACTCGGGGGTCATGAGAAAAATTACCCGACGCACGACCTTGAACTAGCTGCAGTGGTCTTAGCATTGAAAATGTGGAGACATTATCTACTAGCCAATCTAGTACATCTCTACATTGACCACAAAAGCTTGAAGTACATCTTCACACAGAAGGAACTGAATATGAGGCAGCGAAGATGGCTAGAATTGATCAAGGACTATGAACTTGAAATTCATTACCATCCGGGTAAAGCAAATATGGTTGACGACACACTTAGTCGGAAAGCCCACATTCACCATTTATCCATGGCTGCACATGAAGAAGGAGAACTAAGCCTGCGCTTAGTTCCCTACGGATCGCTGTTCAACCTCGCTCTTATTCCTACAATCCGAGAAAAGATTGTAGAGGCTCAGAAGAGAGACAGACGTATGTCTCACATCCGGAGGAGAGTGGACAGCAGTGAGTTGAAGATGTTCCACAAGGATGAAGAGGGTACTCTAGGGTTTAACAACCGCATAGTTGTACCCCGGAGTATGAAATTGCGGAGGAAGATATTGGATGAAGCGCATTTATCCAAGTACTCCATTCATCTGGGAAGCAATAAGATGTACAAGGACTTAAAATCTAAGTTCTGGTGGACACAGATGAAAAGAGAGATTGCGAAGTACGTATCCGAGTGTGATACATGTTGGCGGGTTAAAGCCGACCATATGAGGAAAGCCGGACCACTTCAACCGCTGAAGGTTCCAGCATGGAAGTGGGAAGACATAAGTATGGACTTCATCGTCGGTTTACCCATGACCAGCAACAAGCATGATTCTATTTGGGTAATCGTCGATCGTTTGACCAAGACAGCACATTTATTCCAATCCATACTAAATATGTGGCAAAGAAGTATGCGGAGCTGTTCATCTCGAGAATCGTGTGTTTACACGGGGTTCCCCGCACCATCGTTTCTGATCGAGGTGCGTTATTCGTATCCAGATTTTGGGAGCAACTGCATGCTTCCTTGGGAACCAAGTTAATTCGGAGTTCAGCGTATCATCCGCAAACTGATGGTCAAACGGAGAGCATAAATCAGATTTTGGAGGATACGCTACGGGCATGTGTCATCAATCATGGGAAGAATTGGGATGACCATCTACCGTTAGCAGAATTCTCATATAATAACGGTTATCAATCCAGCATCAAGATGGCCCCGTATGAAGCTCTTTATGGCCGGAAGTGCCGCACACCACTGAATTGGTGTGAATCCGGCGAGAGAGTGGTCTACGGGATTGATCTTGTGAATGAAGCCAAGGAACGAGTGCGAGTGATTCAAGCCAATTTAAGGGCTGCTCAATCTCGGCGGAAAAGCTATGTAGACAAAATACGTCGACCTCTTCACTTCAACATCGAGGACCACGTGTATCTTCGTGTCTCTCCGATGAAAGGGGTTCATCGTTTTGGAGTGAAGGGAAAACTAGCTCCGTGATTCATCGGGCCGTTTGCTGTCACTGAGATATGCGGACCCGTGGCCTATCGTCTGGAGCTACCGGCGTCACTTTCGGGTATTCACAATGTTTTCCACGTCTCTCAGCTGCGGAAATGTCTTAAGTACCCAACCGCAGTTCCTATGGAGAACATTGAGGATCTTCAACCGGATCTCACTTATTCTGAGTAACCGATACAGATTATTGACGAGAAGACTAGCGCCACAAGAAATCGGACATTGCGATTTTACAAAGTCTTGTGGAGCAACCACACCGCTGATGAAGCCACGTGGGAAAGCGAGGAATTTCTCCGTTTAAATTTTCCCGACTTGTTTGTACCATATGTTCAGTATTCATTATCCCTTCTTCTTTCTTTTTGTAATCTCAGGACGAGATTCTTTTAAGGGTGGAGGAATGTAACAGCCCTAACTTTTGTAAATCTTGATTTCAACTCATGAAACAAAGTTAAGGCGATAAAAGACTATAGTTGTGTCACATGAAATGATGAACACAAATATGGAAAGGTGAGGGAGTTAAAAATTTTCTCTAGCCCATGCTCAACACATGTTAACATAGGGGAAATAATTTCACTTCCAAAACTCTAACTCATGTGCACCTCCTCTATGAGTAGAGTGGAGGGAATTTAAACGCAATTTGAATTCTTTTAAAAGGATTCTTATCCAGATTGTATAAATGCATCCAAATGAATTCACCGATGCATTCTCCATGTATCAATGAGCTCATGATCCAAACTTGGATATTTTCGGAGCCCTATGCCAATTAATCCGAGGAATATTCGAGGGAGAGTTCAAGTTCGAATTTGAATTTGAAAACTGAACCAAAGGTGCTAAATTTTGGAATCTGATTTCAGATTCAAATTCTTCATAAATTGTTTGGTTGGCCGTACAATTTTGGTAGAATTCGGACAAAGGCGGTGCGGGAAAATTAAAGCACAGAGGGAGAGAAAATTGGGGGGCTGTGGACCCCATCTGTCAGCCAGTGCCTCTGTTGTTTTTTCTCTCTGGTGCACCCACGATCGACAGCACCGCAGAAGACTTCCCGGTGAAGCTTTTAGCGCCAGCTCCTGCTTGTGTGGTCTTGTGCTCAGCCTCATCACCGCATACGAGTGCAGCAACGTGGATTTGCTTTCTCCTAGCCGAGCGCCAGCTCCCGTGTGTTGCTCTCCCGAGCAGAACAGAAACCACCATTCTCTGTTCTTCTCGGATCGCCCAAGCCAACCAAGCTTCATTTGCCCGAGTTTCCCACAGCAAAAAGGTTGGCCCATGAGTGCTCTGGCCGGCTAGCACCCTTCCTCCGCTGTTCCATGCTTGCTGGCGCCTAGAAACAGCGAGGTTTCCTCTGCTCCCGAGTTCAAACTCAAGGAACCGAAACTGGACTCCGTGGACAGCTCAAACAAGGAGGGATCACGCCCAAGCAAGCCACCCCATCTGTGCAACTACAAGCCTAGTTGCTCACCCCAAAATCTCAGCCCTAGCCATTGATCACAGAGGGAGAATTTCAAATTTTCTCCCGGGCGGCAGAAACGGACCTTGAGGTAAGGAATTGTAAAATTCGTCCTCAAATCGTGTTTGTTGGATCTCAAACTTCACACACAAGATGTTAACTGTCTTCACACCTCCTCCATCGATTTTAGACCAATAAATTGAGTGTAGAGGGAACAATCCGAGCTCTTTTAGAGGGTATACCGCTGGACCCTATCGGGCGCACGGTGCCGATAGGTTTAGAGCCCTCTCCAGCTTGTTTAGACCTCATGCCGGTCTTCTACATGATCCCCTGGTGCTTTAGGGCCCAAGAACCGACCATTTGGTGGAGAATTCACCGTGCACGACCTCGCCGGAGCCCTAGGGTTTGCTGTGACCGGTGCACCCTGTTTTCCGGCGAGTTTCAGCCGCCGGCGACCTCACCAATGTGTTCAGCGTGGGGGAAAACGGGGGGGCGGCCAGCAGGGGGTCTGGAGGCGGCTGGGAAGTGCTTTTCCGGCGACCTCTCCGGAGGGGGCCGCCACTGCCCTGTTTGGCGCGAGTCTGGAGGTTAGGGATGAGAGGTGGGACCCACTGTCAGCATTTAAACATTTTCCAGATTTTCCCACTTTAGTTCAAACTTTGGAGAGCCATAACTTTGTGTAGGAGTGTCCAAAAATTGTGAAATAAATTTTGTTGGATTCCTCTCAAAGAGTAATATCCAGGAGTGCATCCCAATGTTTATGAAAATCCCTGGATTTGGCTAATTAATTCATTTAAGGAAAATCTTTTATGAATTTTTACAGGAGTTCTGTTTATTGGAAAATTCCAAAATTTGGACAGGACATGCTTCCAAAAACCCTTGAACTTCAGTAAAAATTTCAGAGTTATTGGACCCTATTTGATTGGACAAATTATGTGTTCATTCCTTATGTCTCTGAAAAATGGGAAAATAAACAGAGACATTTTCAGCTTTTCCCCAATCCTTGAAAAATCCATATCTCCATGTAGGAAACTCCAAAAATGGTAAAACCAATTCCTATAGACTCAGGACATTTTGTACTTCACAAAAAGTCTACTTTGCAGCATAGGAAAGCTAAATATCTAGGGGTTAAAGGCAGGTTAGTGAAGACCACATAAGGATTTGTTGTGCTGACATGAAGCTATTTATTGAGCTCAATTTTTGCACACTGCCTAAATACCATCCATATAGGCTGTGGTTAAATTCTCAGCTTCATTGGACCTCTGGAACTTGAGCTACCATCTTTTAGTTTTAAGTGTTCATATAATGGACTTTATCACATGGTGATTGCTAGTATTTCTTTTCACCCTAGCTTTCATCATCTCTAAGGTTGTAGATCCAACAACAGAAACCTTTCTGTTGTTTGTTCCTTTTAGGTGTGAGTTAAATTGAACAACAGTTTTGAAACAGTTTCTAAATTGCTTTTGAAATATATGTGCATTGCAATATAATAGCTCACGTGACGTCGACGTTCGACGAGGACTCGACTCTGCAGCGAGGATCTCCATCTCATGACGAGTTTGGCTGATTCTCCGGAGGAAGACTAACTCCTAGCTTCTAACAAAACCGTTGAGCAAGGCAAGCCCCGGTTTGCATATCTTTACCGTTTTAAATTTTTCTTTACTTCACCTCATGGTTATTAGACTTGATATTGTGCATTATGTCTAGGATGATTAAAACCCACTTGCATGGCTTTTACATCCCTGAGTAGAAGTTTTAGTGTAGGATTGTCCTCGTTGTAGATGCTAGGCTAATGTTGTAGCTAGCTCGGTAGAAGTCGAGTAGTAAAAAGCTACTCGCGAGAAAGGTCGAGCAATGGAGTTACTCGTGAGATGTTTGATGATAAGAGCACCCTCATGAAAATGAGATGGGGACGGGGATGTTCCTGTAGGATGGAGTGCTCAAGGTTGGTCTCGACCTGCGATGGGTGTGACAATGCTTGAGACCACATTTGGCCTGGACCGGGATGGTACGGCAAATGTGGAGGTTGGTTGTAGCCCCGTCCGTGTCGGTTAAGGACCGTATGTATGCAGCCCTGCTGGACAAGATTGAGCTGTACCGGATATATAGTGGGGTATGGGACCCATGAAACCATTTTAACTCGATGGACCGTGATATAGAAACTCATCCTTCGCGTGGGAATGGCGTTGAGAAGGCGGGAGGTGTAAATCCTTTAGCGGGCAACTTCGACGTGTCCGCGTAGAGGCCCATCCTGCTCGGCGCGAAGCGTTTTTCTATGTCGGGGTGTCGTGTGAAAGGTTGCTGCATACAACGTAAGAAAGAGCTCTTGAGAGAGTCTTTCGAGGTGGGTGTATGTGTCGTGTATTCCGGGTTGTTATTGATTCGAATCACCGTCGCTCGCGGAAGAGGATTGAGCATACTTGCCCACCGTGCCGTGACTTAGTAAGAAGAGGAACTAAGTCTCTTAACTTGTTGTTTGTGGATTGATCACTGTATTGGAACCTTGACTGAAGTAGATATAGAGCCAACTAAAATTAACTTCCACCTTAGGCTAGCAACATCGGGATAAGCGTTTCTTGTTTGATTGTGGACTTCCGATGTTGTGAGGCGTGAGGACCACTAAAATGAAGGATAAAAGAATCTGAATATAAGGATCAAGTTTAGTCGAGGTGCATTTTGCAAATTCCTATTCCTACTGTCTTGCTACCCCTGCATTTAGAGTTACATGTTTAGGAGTGACGGTTAAGTCTTGCTGAGCCTTAGTGCTCACGGTTGCTTCTGAGTTGTTTTTGCAGGTAGCAGGATGCCTGCTATGAAGAGGGTTGTTCGGTGAAACGATGAACCTCACGGTTTGTTCAACTCATCGGAAACCTAGTCGCTGCCTTTCTTTGATGAAGCTAGTAGGAAGCGTTCACGGGCTGAACGACTTCTCTTCGGTGTAGTTAGGGTCGACAGTGAGTAGTTTGTCCAGCAAATTTTAATTTCCGCTGTGTGTGTACATTATGTTGTAAAAGAAATTATCTTGAGTAACAAAATGGGTTCGTTATGTTCTTATCGTCTTTTCGTGCATGCTGTTGGGTGCCGCATCGCACGGCACCACCCACTGCGATTCTCGGGCCTCACAGTATGTGAGCAATGTAGTTTTAATAATCTAAATCAAGATTAGGAGAAAAATTGTTAGCAGTAATCTTGATGAATGTGCATCGAGTTTATGAGTTTGCAAGCATGTGTGTGTTTTCAGTGTCAGCAGGTGTGTGCATCACGTATGTTAGTGCATGTATGTGTACGTCTGCATGCGTGCATCTATTTCCTAGTAGAGGACTAAGTCATTACAGATGGGCTAGTGCTATAGTTAATGCGCATCAACAAAACTAGATATTAGTGTGCTGAGTTAGTGTGCGTACTAGTGCATATTATAACACTGGACACTAGTGGACAGAGTTATTTCTTATTAGTACATATTATAATACATTAGCATGTTGAGTTAGTGCTCAGCTGCCATGGGTCTATAAAATCATTTGTACTCATCCCGTGTTTGAGTGAGGAGAGTTGGATATAATATGGAAAGGCTCTAATGTATGTTGTCGAAAGAGCGTTCATCGCCACTATTGTGTGATTTATCTCTCTTCATCACGTTTATGTGTATTTTCAACCATTTATTCTCTCGTTGTGCGAGTGTGAGTGATGTACTGTTCCAACATACTGAGTGTTATTCTGTGACCTAGACGCAGGCGACGGGTCCACAGCAAACCGCACCACGGTAGAACGGCTGCTGCTACAAGAAGAGATCATGGACATTGTAGTCCGCTACGTCACATCATGGAGGGAGCTCCTAGAGAATATGCTGCACCGGGCGCCCCGGATGTGTGAGGCCAGGTTTGAGGCCGCGCAGGTGAGGTATGAACGTGTAACTGGAGACGGTGAGTCTAGCGTACAAGCTGTCGAGCTCCGGCAACGGCAATCAGAGGTTGTACCGCGTTGTCAAGAACAACGGATGTTTCTTCTTCTACTCCCGCATGACGCTGTTTCTTGCAGTGTCAGTGTGGCAGCCATGGAGGAGTATCGGCAAGTGTAGTGCATGTTGAGCCATTCGTTCGTTGAGCTTGGGCTCGTATGCTGGGAGCTTTCAGATCGAGTAATCTGTGTAATGGTGTGTATTTGTCAATCTGTTACTTTGGATCAAACCTGGTTTTATTTTTATCTTCTCGTTGTCTCTGGTTGGTTCAAATGAACGTGCATATTTACATAGTTTGAACAGAAAGCCGAACAGCTAGTTATCATCTTATTTCGTGTTAATTGTGTTATCGTTGTGTACTTTTATAAGGATCAGATGAGAGACTTTGGAACAAAATAGGAGATTTTCTTCTTAATTATAGTAAGCTGTTTCAAATCATCATCCCTTCAGTGTATTGGATGTTATCATGTGCAATTTTATCTAACATATCTATGATTACACAGGCCCTCCCTCCGGTAAACATTCTTTCGCATTTGCTGTATACATATTATTTTACTTTATGATTTAGATCTCAGGGCTTACAGATTGGTACTCTAAAACTACGCAGGGCACACACATTTTTGTGATTCTGCATTATGGAGGTTTGATCAGCTGAACTAGTTCAACAGAGAGCTCAACTGGGTTGTATTATTTCTTCATTTTACTGTATGTATTACAATTTTAGTTCTGTTGTGTGCATTAGATGGATGGTGCAAACAAAATCAATGGTGCTTATGTAAGATCCAATGCATTTGCGGACTTTTTAATCTGCTGCCCCGATGCATGAACGGAGACCACAGATGTGTAGAGGTCCTCGAAACAATTTTGTTTCACTATTCATATGTTTGATTCAGAGATCCCATGCGTTAGTATAAGTTGGATTAATTTGCACCGTTGCATATGAGGGTTTAAGTCACCTAGCAATATATATTAAACCTGCTGTTTTGTCCCCCAACCAGAGCAGCAGCCACCTCCCTTCCTCCCCAACCAGAGCCGCCACCTCCTTCTTTCCCCAACCAGCGCCACCACTTCTCAGACCCTGATCCAGGGCCGCCACCTCCAAATTTTCCCTGATCAAGTTGCATCTTCCCTGCTGCTCCTCGCTGTTGCTGCTGCCGGTTGTTAGAAGTTCCTCGATCTTGCAGCACTACAGTGGAAGAGAACAAGGTATAAATAAAGAGGGATGATGCCTACTGGGGGTAGGGTTGAGAAAAAATCACTAAACCTATGCAAATTGTAGATTTATATCTTCAGTTTAGAACCCAGAAATTGTAGATCTTAACTGAGATAATTAGGTTCTGTAGGCTGAGTTGACGCCGTGTAGTCAGGATTTCCAATCAATTTTCCCGTAGTGTTAATATGTAGGGATACTTGTTATCTTTATAATTCCAATCAACGGTTAAAGATAATCATCTAAACTGCAGTTATCTTAGTGTTTTTAGTCTGTATAGTAAGTTGTTTATGTATTTTGGATCATGTTGGAGTACAATCTTAGTTATGTGCTAGGACATTCTAAATATAGTTTATATTCCACAGACTTTGAGGGTTCTGGTGTTGAGAGAGAGTCTTCTAATTCTCGACGAGGTTAAGGCAAGTGCATGATGATTTCCTTTCCTGACATGTGTGATGTGCTTGTGATTTCATTTGTAGTATTGTTGATTCACTATTTTAGTTTTTGAGATTCAATTATTCATGGTTCTGTTCCTTTGAAGTTTAAGATTCAAATTGTTCATTTAATTATCATTCAAGTACAGGTTTGATCCGGAGTGCAGTTTGGTTCTTGTATTCAAGTTCATTTGAGTAAGTGCTGGCCCCACTTGTTCGGCTTTACATGTAAATTCTAGAGAGTATTCAATTGTTGTCTGTTTCAGGCGAAAACTACTACTTCATCGTTCTCAGTTCAGGTTCTACTCTTCGCTGGTTTCATTCGGGTTGCTTTTACCGGTCTTCTAGCTCCAGTGTACTTGCTGAGTGTTTTTACTCACTCTTGTGTTTATTTGGTTCTTAGGTACTCGTTGATCAAAGCATGCTTGGGAAGACGGTAGCACCTACACTTTGAGCACATATATCAAATATTAATCTTAGAATACGGAACAGCTTAATTACTTCCATAAGTTGTGTGTCAATAAGAACTATCATGAGGACGGTTGAGTTTTTATTCAGTTTATTTCAGTTGTGATGGTCAAGTGATGTTATTATGATTTTCTATATTAATGTGCATATTTTTGTAACCATTGTCTGCAGCTGTTAAGAATTACAATGGAAACTATGTCAAAATGTTCTAATAACTTTTACACTTAGTAGGAAATTGTAGATGTTGTAGTAGCGTCCAGAGTAGTGGTACTTGGGGCGTTACAGTTGGTACTCAAAGCCGGGTTGTAGCGTGTAAGGGACTAAGTTTTTGGCACATATTCAAAGTGTTCATCACCACACACACTTCATTTGAAGAAACTTGATGAATACATTTGAAGAGCAAGTAAACACCATCAACATGTTCATTAGAGGCTAAACTCACAAGATGCAAAAGTGGAATTTCCCACATGCATCATATAGAGGCTGGGCATATGAAAAACTCCTACACCTTGCTAGAAATGTCCATGCCAAATTTCACCCAAATTCAAAACCTTTTTGAAGTCCTTTTGGGTATAACTAGAAAGAGGGTGGTTTGAACTCAAATTCAAATTCAAACTATTTCCATCCCATGAATTCAAAAGTGGGAGGCATATTATTACTCAGAACATTTTTGTGAGCTCACACACCAATTTTCACTCCATTTGGAGTTGATCTTGACATGAGCTAAGTTTAGCAAATTCAAATTTTATTTGAATTTCAAACTGCATTTGTACTGAAATTTATTCAAACACTTCACAATTTGAATTCTATCAACTTCAAATGGGCTTGTGGTTGATAATTCAAAAATGAGAGGGTATTTGGGTCTCTACTGTTTAGAGCAGTGGGGAAAATTTAATTTCAGAGGTTAAACCTCGGGTGGGACCCACATGTCAACCTCAGCAGAAAATTTAACTGACTGAAGCCCGAGCTCGGTTTCTTGCGCTTGATCCAGCAGCCGCCATGGCGAAAGATCGATCGGGACAGCAGCTGGTTGCCGCCCCGACCACTGAGCCGCCTCACCCTCCCTCTTATCTCCGCAGCCGACCCGATCGAAGGCAGAACCAATCACTTCGTTGCTCCGTCGCGCAAGAAACGCCGCTCTCGCCGCCGCTCTCTCAGTTGATCAGAAAAGCCCACGATCACAGCCTCTCCACTCCCTCCAAGCTGCAAAATGGAACTAGAGGCTCTCCTTCTCCTTCCCCGTCGTAGGAAATTAGCTGAACTCGGATGATCTCGCCCATACCGAAAGTTCTTTCCAGTGACCTAAGTTCGCCGCACCTTGGGCTCCCATGGACAGCCCAAATGGGAGCATGTCACGCCCAAGCTAAGGCGTCCTCGGACGCGTTAGAGACTGGTGCTGCTCACCCCCGAACCACAGCTCGAGTGTTTGATCACCGGCGACGAATTTCAGTTTCCCCTTTCACTCGGCGCAGACCGACCTTCGGGTGTGGATCTGCCAAATTCTCACTCCAAAATTGTTTAGAGGGTCTCAAACTGTTCCTACACGAGCTAGATGTGACGCCCGGTCCCGTAAAACACGTAACCCAGCTAATGCATATATGTGCCCAGGATGTTCATCACATATACACATGTAATGCACAAACTGAATTCAGAATATAACCACGAATAAATAGTGTTTAAATACTTTATTACATGAATCTCTGACTTATTCTTGCAGCGGAAGTCTCTAACTTATTCTAGCAGCGGAAGTCTCTAAATGATAGCGGAAGCAACTAAACGGCAGCGGCTCCATCTTCAACTCCACAGGCATGTTGACGGTAGTTCGCACGCCTAGTACTCCACATGATCTTTGAAGTACTCCTCTCCTGTTGCTGATGTTTGTATGATAATGCAAGGGTGAGTACATGTCATACTCAGAAAGTGCGGAAAAAGTATGACATGTAGCTTACAACAAGGTAGGAATAAAAAAGCTCATTACAGAAAGCAAAGTTTATTTCGCAAATACAATAAAAACAGCAACTATCTTTAAGTGAATTTGATCCCAACATATATCCAATTAAAACAGTAACATACCTCCATCATATTTTACTTATCATGTCTCATCCCACCATTAATCTTTCTCGACATCATCTCATGCTCATAATAACCATCTCATATTCATATCCATCTCATGACCGAAACCAAAACTCATTATCATGACTCAACAGTCCCGAAACCAATTTCCAGTGACCATACCATAACCAAAACCAATGACCATCCCAAATAACCATCCCAACTTTCCCTCTAATCGTGTGAGCTGGCTAGGCGCTTGTGACCGTAAGCACGGCTATCATGATAGTTTTACACTCTTAATAGGTTGCACCAGTTTACCCACAAGTTTGTGATTTTGTCACCCGTCGACGACTGCAGAACCTCCATTATACCAGCACACAACCGTCGGTGTATGGCCAAGAGATCACAAAATAGCCTTTACAAAGGGGCTACTAGATGTACGGACTCACTAAGGTTTCACCAGCAGGCTCGAATCACCATTCTCCCACCTACGGGCCCCCTCTTGTGCCATGCAGTTCCCAGGGCAGTCCTCTCTCGAATCCCATTCCCCGCGCCTTCCACGGTCCATAACAATCTAGCAACTTACCTAATTAGTCAGCTAAGTCGCACCCATATTTGGCCCTGTGGTGGCACTGTTTTCCTGGCACGTGCTGGCATGAACCGGTCCCTAGATCTACGGCAAGTAAACCACCATCTCATTCTACCACATCCACGAACCAAACTTTCCTAGATCTCCCCCAATTATATGCTCATTATCATCATCAAGTTCTCATTATCATTATTCATATGAGTGCAGTAGATAGACATGTTCTATCTTGGCTTCCCATAACCCGTAAGCTAAGCGAAGCAAAAAGCAAAAACGACCATACCCAACTCATCAACTTTCCCGGCGACAAGGATGGTTAACGAAACTAGTAAACTCCTATAAAAGGGTGTCCCATCAAGTTGACTCAAGCATACACATTTTTGCAAACAAAACAGTTTTCAAAACATGGGATCAATATGTCAAGGGGCACTTGCCTTGTTCGTGTGGCTTTTATTTCTCAGGCGTCTTGATGTCTTGGTGCTGTAGTCCTTTGTAGGTAGCTCCCTGAGCTTGTCAATCAATCATCATGCACAAACTTTACTTAAGATGCAATGGTGTAGGTGCATGTTAATCCTATGGTGCAGTTTCATTAATTCAGTTTGTACGTGTTCTTGCATGTTTTAATGGCTTTGCATGGGGTTTTACGATGAATAAGGGTGTAGGGATCAAGTGTGGACGTGGTGATGATCTTGACGGAATATCTAGATCAATTCCACCGTCAAAAACCGATCAAGACGTGATCTGTCCATACGAAAAAAGTTCTGTCCGGAGGAAACGAAGAAAACAGATGTGACGATGTCGTAAGATGGGTAACGAAGACCTACCTCACTTCTCTTATGATCGTCGGCTCTTTTCCGGCGATGGCGAGGTGTGATGGCTCGTCGGCGGTGCTCACCGGCGACTGAACTCCGGCGAGTTGGGGGCTAGGGCCTCTAAGTTGTCGACTTGGGAGGTAGAAAATAGGTACGTGGTTGCGGCCAGGGGTTTTGGGTTCTATTTATAAGGGGTGAAAGAAGAGTCCTACTCCGATTGGATTTTAATTAAGAGTCCTATTCAATTTGTTTAGGATCTTAACAACTTACCTCCAATTGATTTGGTGCGGTAGCAACGTGGAAATCGTGTCGGTTTCCTCAGTACCGGGTATTCCCACGCGCACAGGAGAAAAACCGCTTAAGGATCTCGTCACCTCCGCAGGGTGAGCTCCGGAGGCGCCACGTGTCCATCGGGGGCCAGGCTTCCCTTTCTTCCCAGAGACGAGCTCCGAGGTTGACACGTGTCCAGCAGTGTCGGACCTCCCTTCTCATCGGAGGTTACCTCCGAGGACGACACGTGTCCAGCAGCGTCGGACCTCTCGGAGGCGAGCTCTGAAAGTGACATGTGTCTAGCAGTGTCGGACCTCTCGGAGGCGAGCTCTGAGAGTGACACGTGTCCAGCGGGTCGGATCTCTCGGAGGCGAGCTTCGAGGGTAACATGTGTCTGGTGGGTCGGACCTCTTGGAGGCGAGCTCCGAGGGTGACACGTGTCTGGCGGGTCCGACCTCATCCCTTCCGCAGAGGTGAGCAACGAGATTAACACGTGTCTCGTGGAGCTGAGCCTCGCTTCTCCGCAGAGACTAGCTCCGAAGGCGATACGCGTCCAGCGGGCCGGACCTCGCCCCTTCCGCAGAGGCGATCTCCGAGCCTGCTACGTAGCCAGCGGTGCTGGACCTCACCCCCTCCGCGGGGATGAGCTCCAAAGATGCCACGTGGCCAGCGGGCCGCGGGAAGTGTCGACGGCGCTCCTCGGCGAATTGGAATTGGCTCTTTTTGGCTATCTTTCTCCCATACCCCACCATTTTTATGATTCTTTCTTCCGTTCTACTTCTTTTAAAATGTTTCTCTATATGAAATATGTATGCATGCATGGATACGAAATTGAGGGTGTTACAAACCTACCCCTCTTCAACTGAATCTCGCCCTCGAGATTCGTTAGAGTAGAAAATAGAAGAGGGAATTCTGCCTTGAGGTCCTCCTCACGCTCCCATGTAGCTTCGGCATCCGTGTGATGGTTCCACTGTACCTTGCACCAACGGATCACTTTGTTCCTCGTGACCCTTTCCTTCACGTCCAAAATTTAGAAGGGTGCTCTACATAGGTCAGATCCTCTTGAAGCTCGAGCTCATCCATCGGTACTTGTTCTTCCGGTACTCTTAAGCACTTATTGAGCTGGGATACGTGAAACACGTCATGCACGTCGGAGAGGTGCGTTGGGAGCTCTAGTTGATAAGCTACCTCTCAGAATATTGGATCACTCCATTGTGCTTGCTTAACCAATCCATTCCAACTATTATATCAAGCCCTTGAGAATCCAAGACAATAAGGTTGGCAAGGAAATCTACCCCCCTTATTTTGAGGTTTACTTTTGGACATACTATATTAGTCCTCATCTCTCCACCGGGAGAATTAACCAACATAGTGCATTTCATGTGTGATATGGGCAGATTATACTTGGCAACATACTTGGATGATATGAATGAATGCTATGCTCCGGAATCAAATAAAACAGTAGTTGGGTTGGAGTTGGCAAGGAACATACCAATCACGACGTCCTCAGCCTGTTGCGCCTCCTCAGTGGAGACATGATTCACGTTGCCACGAGCGTAGTTCTGCTGTCCACAGTTACCTCGATTAGCTCTTCCGTTCGGCCGTGGTTCTTCTTGGGCGTGTTGCTTGGCTGTCCAAGGCCTTTCCTCGGGCATTGACTTGCAAAGTGTCCCGTCTCTCCGCATGAAAAACATGCCTTGTTGCACAAGGCAGCAGGAACGTTAGGGCTGGGGTGGTTTTGGAGCATAAGCACTCATGTTGGGACGGGGCGCAGAAGGCAAAGGCACACGAGGTGCTTGCATAACACGACGTTGCTATGGTGGTTGATTAGGGCAAAAAGTAGAAGTGGACGAGCCATACTGCGGTGCAGCTGGGGGCATGAAACGGGGACGTACATTGCTCCCTTGTGGATGGTATGGCATCTTATTCTTGCCCTCTTGCTCAATCTCACGGATCTTGCTCTCAACCACTATAGCTTTGTCAACTAGCTTCTGGAAGTTTGCATAGTCGTTGTTGAGCAGTTGAACTTGGATCATATTGTTCAACCCTCTCATGAACAAGTATTGCTTCCATTGATCCGAGTTGACATCTTCTAGAGAATACCTTGAAAGCTGCGTGAACTTGTTGAGGTACTCATTCACACTCTTCTTTCCTTCGCGGAGACCTTCGAACTCTTGCCTTTTGAGCATCATGACTCTAGCAGGGACATAATGAGAGCGAAAACTCTCCTTGAACTCAGTCCAAGTGATAGTCTCCTAGTTGACATGAGCTTTGCAAAGAGCGTCCCACCAGTCAGCGGCTGCTCCCATAAGTTGGTGCGATGCGAAGAGGACTTTCTCTCGATCATTGCACTGAACTATGGCAAGCTTTTTTTCCATGGATTTCAACCAATCGTCAGCCTCCATGGGATCATTAGCTTGTGCAAAAGTAGGCGGTCGAGTCCTCATGAACTCTCCCAATCTGTTGTGAGCCGGCGGTGGTGGCGGTGGTGGTGCAGGAACGGGGTTAGGATTGTTGAGGTTGTTGGCTTGCAGCTGACCAAAGTCTGGATCATCGTTTGCATGAGCTAGTTCTGCTTAGCCATCAACTGTTCAAGGTTGTTTTCACCAGCCCCGGGGTTAGGATTTTCAGGAACTTCAACGTGGCCATCCTCTTGTGGTTCCTGGTTGCCACGAACGTTCCTCCTTTATCGGCTGGCATTTTCCCTCACCATTTGTGAGAGAGAGTTGAATATAAAAGTTGAGGTTGATCCCCCTAACTATATGCTGACGCGACCCCATTGGTCTTGTCGAGCCAGGATCACGCTGAGGGGTGCTGCGTTGCACAGCACCGGATAACACACGTCAAAAGGTACAAAGCGGAAGCGAAATTTTATTACATAAACAAGTTTATGAACATGTTTACATCAAAATAAGTTCAGTCTGCACTCACAGGCGTAGACTAGGCATCAAGTGCACGTTCAGCCCTTGAACGTGTCCTTGCTAGCACACACACACACTAACTCTGCGGCGTGCACGACTCCCACTCGACGGGGTTCCCCTCCTGGGGTTCCGTCTCCTCCTCGGGAGTCCCTTCCTCATAAAACCCTGCAAAAGCTTCAAACACAAGCAGTGAGCACGAAGGCTCAGCAAGTCTGACCCGTCTCACCTAAACATGGAACTTCTACATGAGGGTAATGGGTTACATGAGGTGAAAATCATTAGCAAGGACTCACCTAATTAGTAGAACCTTACTTTCAAGTTTTAGCAGCAGGTTGTGGAGAACCTTACGCTAAGGTACATGAGAGAGCCGCAATCAAACAAGAAACGCATTTCTCTCATGTACTTTGCCCAAAGTTGAAATGAACTTTAGTTAGCTCTAAACTACAACAAGTCATTAGCAATCAAGTCCATCTTTCAATCAGCAATGTTTTAACATGTAACTAGCCTGTTCTTTCTACGTCACGGTACAGTGAACAAGTGGTACTCACTGACCGCGAGGGACGGTTATAATCGATTTACACCTGCAGGGTTACCAAACAACCCGTCACGTACGCCCGTACTCGACGTTGCCTACAACAACCATCACGGACGCCGTACGCGACTACCTTTCACCCGTTAGCCAAATGTTGAACCGGTCTAATCGTCCCGAGCAAGAGGTCTCTGCACGCGCATCTCAGTGCCGCCAACCGATTTACACCTCGAGCTCTCAACCTACCCTCTGAACGACCAGCTATGCCTCAACACCCAGCTACCCGAGTTACATCAGTTTCCCGGTTCCCATATAGCCGGTAGGTCTTCGGTACTGTTCTAGCTTGTTCAACAGACCCGCACACGGCTCGGTCCTCAATCGACACAAGCGGAGCTACAGCACACAGGCCCCAAAGTCCTGCTGCCCTTACTCTCCGCTTGGTCTCATCTTTCTTGCCATGTATATCATGTGCTATCTCTACCCGAGTCGAGTGCCCCTAGCCTATGCTCGCGAGTAGTTCCAACTACTCGACTTGTACCGAATCCTACTCTATCTTAGCATTGCAGTAGCTAACGGGGTTTGCAATCCTAAACCCAACCCATGGTTTTCTTGGCTATGCAGTTGGGTTTCCAAAACAGGACTCTAATGCAAAGAATAAAGTAATCAAAGATGTGCTCAAAACAATAAACATTTATAAAAAGGTTAATGCAAACCGGAGCTTGCCTTGCTGCTCTTGGTCGTAGGCTAGCTGCTCCTCCGGAGTTACGAAGTCTAGGACTTCGGGTTCCTCCTCGACCTTAGCGACTACATGATGGAAGGAATACATATATCAATTTAAATGCATTCGTATTAAGTTTGAAGTTGCGAAGTCTATAATCCTTGCTAGACAGACCCAATGACTGTGAAACTTTTACTGGGGCTTGGTTACAACCTAAACAGAGATTTGGTCAAGTTTTAGTTGCAGTAAAGCTCATTTGAGCCCTCCACAATTAATTATGTCCTTGACATTAATTGGAACTCTTAGGGTGTTCTAGGGATTTTCATGAAACAAACTATGACTTTCTGAAAACTAGATTTTTATAGGGTTCTAATGGAGTTGGTCTCACTTAATTTGGAAGTTCCTAACTAAAGATATGAGCTAAACAATTTCAGAGAAAATTCTGAAAATGTTTCTGAACATTTTCTATTTTCTCTGGAACAGTTTCACTAATCACACCATTAGGTGGATCAAATGAGCTCCAATGGATCTGAAATTTTTATGGCAGTTCAGGGATATTTTGGTGAACATCCCAGAAAAAGTTCAGGATTTTACTCCAAAGGATTCTCTAGTTAAAATTCCAAACAGTTTAAATTTTGAAGAATTAATTCTGGAGAATTAAGGAATTTCATGAAGTGAAACATGATTTGCTGGAAAGTACTCAGAGAGCTGAATCCAGCAAAATTTGGTTCACTCAATTTGGAGCTTTCTAGCCAAAGTTATGAGGATTTGAAGTTTGAACTGAAACTGAAATTCGGGAAAAAGTTTAAACTCTGACTTGTGGGCCCCGCACACAGTGCGTCGTCTCCCTCCTCGCGCCAACTGTGCGGCGGCGGCGATCTCCGGCGAACCTCGCCGGAAATGAGTTCCCGGCCACCCCCCGGCCCGAAACTCGCCGCCTGCCCCTTAATGACCCCCTGGACTCGATGGTGGGGTCGCCGGCCGCCGGCGATGACCGGAAAACCATGCGCACCGGTGACAGCACCTGCTAGGGTTCCGGTGAGGTCGGTCCTGCTCTCCCGTGCACCAAATCGACCGGGAATCGGTCGGAGAGCATCAGTAGAGCGTGGGAAACACGAACCCGGACTGGGTGGAAGCTAGGAATACCGACAACTATGCTCTTGACGGTGAGCCGAGGTGTTCAGCCATGGCGGCGGGGAAAACAGCCATATCATGGCCGATTCTCAATGGTTTTCTCTAATTCCAGTTCGAGCGTGGGCGCTATCATGCGTAGAAGCTACTAGGTAACGAGCTCGTCCAACCCTCGTGCATAGAGCACGAATTTCACCCGAAGGTGAGCTCGGTCCTTATGAACTGATCAAGAGTAAATTTGGAAATTCTCGGCCGAGGGTTGATCAATCGCCAAATGGCTTTCGGCTACTCCATCTACATACAATCACGCACCTTTCTTGTGTAGAGAAGAGGACGTGACAACGGTTGTGCTGTGCTGTCCACGAGAGCCCGATCGGCGGCGATGCTTGGTTCGCCGGAGAAACGGTTCGGTACAGCTCGAGGACGCTTGCTCACTGGCCAACACGGTGCCTAGGAGGTTGCTTACGATCTCCCGGTGCCGTTTTGCTGTGGAGGAGGCTGTGCTCGCGAGTGATCGGGCTTGATCGAGCATGAGCTCGAGAGGCGGCGGTTGCAGTGGAAGAACAGGCCGAGTATGTCGGCAACTCAGGGAATGGGCGATCGGAGCACGCCGGGGAGGGGATAAGTAGCCCGGCGACCGGTCTCCGGCTTGGGGCATGCAGCAGGAGCTGGCACCGGCTGCCCCCCGGTGGCGCGCGCACACTGCACCCGGGAACCGATTGAGCTGTGTTTCAGTCGGTTTGTGTTGAAGTAGAGGCTGACATGTGGGACCCACTTCCAGTTTTAACCTCTGAAATTTACTCCTAATCACTGTTGTAAACAGTGAACCCCATAGTACCCCTGGTAATTCAAATTATTCACCCAGGAACCATTTGAATTGATCAAGGTTCAAATTGGGTTTGGTTTGAGTGAATTTCAGCACAAGTGCAGTTTTGAATTCAAATGAAGTTCGAATTTGTCCCACATAGCTCATGTCAAGATCAACTCCAAATGGAGTGAAAATTGGTGTGTGGTCTCACAAAAATGTGCTGAGTAAGAATATGCCTCCCACTTTCAAATTCATGGGATAAAAACAGTTTGAATTTGAATATGGTTTCAAACTGTCCTCTTCCTAACTATACCCAAAATGACCTCAAAAAGGTTTTGAATTTGGGTGAAACTTGGCATGGACATCCTTAACAATGTATAGGAGTTTTCATATGTCCAGCCCCCCCTTATATCACATGTGTGAAATACCACTTTGGCAATGTGTGAGTTTGCTCTCTAATGAGCATGTTGATAATTGTTACTTGCTCTTCATTTGTGTTCATCATCCTTCCTCAAATGAGGTGTGTGGTGTGGTGATGAACACTGCAAATGTGTGTCAAAAACTGAGGCCCTTACATTCCTCCCCCCTTAAAAGAATCTCGTCCCGAGATTATAAGGTGAAAATGAGAGAGAGGACGGTGGAAAATTACCGGATAAGCGACGTGAAAAATTCGGGGTAGTTAGTGCGAAGGAATTCTTCGCTCTCCCATGTCGCTTCGTGCATGGAGTGATTACTCCATAGAACCTTGTAGAACCACAACGTATGGTTGCGTGTGGTTCGGGCCTTTTCATCAATAATCTGCACCGGTTCCTCCTGATAGGTGAGATCCGGTTGCAGTTCTTCAATGTCTTCCAGCTGAACGGTAGTTGATAGCTTGAGACACTTCCTCAGCTGGGAAATGTGAAAGACGTCATGCACACCGGAAAGTGCTTCTGGTAATTTCAGCCGGTATGCCACTGATCCACATCTTTCGGTAATCTGGAATGGACCGATGAATCGGGGTGCCAACTTTCCTCTCACCCCAAATCTGTTTACGCCCTTCATTGGAGACACGCGTAGGTATACGTGATCTCCATCTTCGAATTATAATGGTCGCCTTCTCCGGTCCGCATACTGTTTCTGACGGGATTGAGCGGCTTTTAGGTTCGCTTGAATTAGTCGAACCTTTTCTTCCGCGTTGTTGACAAGGTCGATCCCGAAGGTAACCCTTTCGCCAGACTCACACCAGTTCAATGGTGTGCGGCACTTCCTACCATATAGCGCCTCGTAAGGTGCCATCTTGATGCTGGCTTGGTACCCATTATTGTATGAGAACTCGGCTAACGGCAAGTGATCATCCCAATTCTTTCCGTGGTTGATAGCGCAAGCTCGTAGCATGTCTTCCAAGATCTGATTTACCCGCTCCGTTTGCCCATCCATTTGCGGGTGGTAGGCTGAACTACGGATCAGCTTCGTCCCCAAGGCAGCGTGCAGCTGCTCCCAAAAACGGGACACAAATAAAGTGCCTCGGTCCGATATGATGGTACGGGGTATGCCATATAAGCATAGGATCCGTGAGATGTACAGTTCAGCGTACTTCTTGGCGTTGTAATTTGTGTTGACCGGGATGAAATGGGCAACTTTGGTGAGCCGATCGACGATCACCCACATAGAATCATGTTTCTGCAAGGTGGTGGGTAAACCGATGATAAAATCCATGCTCACGTCCTCCCACTTCCAGGCAGGAATGCCCAGTGGTTGTAGCAGTCCCGGTTTCCGCATGTGGTCTGCCTTCACCCTTCGACATGTATCACACTCGGACACGTATTTTGCAGTCTCTCGCTTCATCCGTGTCCACCAAAACTTGCTTTTGAGTTCTTGATACATTTTGTTGCTGCCGGGGTGAATAGAAAACTTTGATAAGTGAGCCTCATCAAAGATTTTCTTCCGTAATTCCGGGTTTTGGGGTACGACGATCCGGTCCTTGAACCATAGGACGCCGTCTCCGTCCTTCCGGAAACATTTCAGCTCCCCACTGTCTACACATCTCCGTAAATGCGACATGCCCTTGTCATGTTTCTGAGCATCCGCTATCTCTTCACGGATGGTGGGGATCAAAGCTAGGTTGTAGAGAGCTCCATGTGGAATCACATGTAGTGGTGGTTCGCTCTCTTCCAACGGTGTGATGGTCAGACTGTTGACGTGTGACTTGCGGCTCAGCGCATCCGCCACTACGTTTGCCTTACCCGGATGATAATGGATCTCTATTTCGTAATCCTTTATCAATTCTAACCATCTTCGCTGCCTCATGTTCAACTCCTTCTGATTGAATATGTACTTGAGGCTTTTGTGGTCGGTATACAAATGTACGAGGTTACCGAGTAGGTAGTGCCTCCACATTTTCGGTGCAAGTACCACAGCAGCGAGCTCCAAATCGTGAGTTGGATAATTTTTCTCATGGTTTCTAAGCTGCCGTGATCCATATGCGACCACTCTTCGGTCTTGCATCAGCACACATCCGAGCCCAATGCCGGATGCATCGCAGTACACATCGAACGGTTTTGTTGTGTCCGGCTGCGCCAAAACCGGTGCTGATGTCAGGTGTTTGACTAAAGCCTTGAATGCTGCTTCACATGCTGGACTCCAAACATATTTGGTAGCCTTGTTCAGCAGCTCTGTCATTGGCTTGGCAATCTTCGAGAAGTTCGGAATGAACCTCCGATAATATCCCGCGAGCCCGAGGAAACTCCGTACCTCGTGAACAATTCTCGGGGATTTCCAATTCAGCACTTGAGTGATCTTGCTCGGGTCTACAGCAATACCCTCCGCTGAGATGATATGCCCGAGGAAAGGCACTTGCGATATCCAAAACTCGCATTTGCTGAATTTTGCGTATAACATGTGATCCCGCAGCCGTTGAAAGACTATACGCAGATGTTTCTTGTGATCTTCCTCCGACTTGGAATATACCAGGATGTCGTCGATGAAGACCACGACAAACTTGTCCAGCTCCGGCATGAATACCGAGTTCATCAAGTACATGAAGTGAGCTGGAGCATTGGTGAGGCCGAAGGACATGACCAGGTACTCATAAAGTCCGTACCTTGTCGAGAAAGCTGTCTTTGGAATGTCCTCCACCCTTATCTTAATCTGATGGTACCCGGATCTTAAGTCCATCTTGGAAAAGACCTTTGCTTCGACCAACTGATCAAACAACATGTCGATCCGTGGCAACGGGTACTTGTTCTTGATGGTTACGGCATTTAGTGGACGATAGTCCACGCAAAGCCGCAACGTCTCATCCGTCTTCTTGACAAATAATGCCGAACAGCCCCATGGTGAGGAGCTCGGCCTAATAAAACCCTTCTCCAGGAGGTCCGTGAGCTGAGTCTTCAGTTCAGCCAACTCCTTGGGCGCCATCTTGTACGGCCTCCGGGATATTGGCATGGTTCCCGGTGCAAGTTCAATCTTGAACTCCACCTCTCTATCAGGCGGCATCCCGGGCAAATCATCCGGGAATACGTCAGGGAACTCTCGGACCACTGGAATATCTTCCAATCTGATGGTTGTGGCTTGATAGACACTTGGAAGTTTTATTTCTGGACTGTCCAGAAATAATGAGTGAGACTCGTGCACTTCCGAGTTCAGGTGCACGACTCGGAGGACGGTGTCTAAAACAGCGCCATGGCGGGTTAACCACGACATCCCTAAGATGACATCGACCTTTTGTCCCTCTAAGATTATGAGAGACGTAGGGTAAACTCTACCCTCTAAGCACAATGGCGCTTTTGGGACCATCATGCTTGCTGAAATTTTCCCACCCGGTGAACAGATCACATAAGGACTATCGGTGGGTAGTATTTGCAAGCTATATTTACCAATGAAAGCTTGGCTAATGAAGCTATGCGTGGCGCCTAAATCAAATAGTACTATAGCGGGATGCTGGTGGAGTTGGAACATACCCGCAAGGATTGGCTCGCCCTCCGGTACGTCCTGAATGGCAAGCTGGTGGACGGTGCCGGGCCTAGGGTTTGCCCGCCACGCATTAGTAGGGTTCCGGGGTTGATTCCTCCCCGGAAACTGTGGTGCCACTCCGCCGCCTTGCCTCTCCGGGCAACTGCTCGCGAAGTGTCCTGGACGACCACACTTGTAACATGTGGCCGCTGCTGGTGGAGTGCTCGGTGGACGAAAGCCCGGCATGCGTTGTGTGGCGGACCGGAATCCGCTCATCCCGGATCGCAGAGGGTGGTGCCGCGCGATGTGACACCCGACAGCACACGTCATAAGAACACAATATATTACATGGGAAAAACAGCTGAAACTGTACAAACAAGTACAAACTTCAGTTACAATTATTGTTCTATTACACAGCGGAAGACTACACTATACAACTCACGCCCGCCTATTTAGCAAAAGTCGGTTGCCCAGCCCTAGGGCAACCCACACTAGCTGCACGTCTCAGCTCAGCGCGGCGTGTACGGCTCCCACTCAGCCGTGGTCCCTGACGGAGGGTAACCCTCGCCGGTGGACTCGTACTCCGAGTCCGTGGGTGGCTCCTCACCTGAAAAACACTTAAGCAGCAACTGTGAGCACAAAGGCTCAGCAAGGCTTAACCGACTCACCTAAGCATGAAACTCTACATGAGGTATACCAAGACATAGGTTAGTAACATTTCAGCCAAAACGACACGCCTACAAGTTCATCCTTAGTTCATCTTTTAGCAACAAGTTAACAGTTCATGAAATCTGAAATTTAGTAAGCAGTATTTGGTGGAAAACATGTAGCAATACAATTATATCAATCAGCATCATTGAATCAACATATTTCATCCATTAGTCTACGTTACGACGCAGTGAACAAGCAGTACTCGTCACCGCGAGGGACGGCGAATCGACTCGATATACACCTGCAGGGAAAACCCAAAGAGCACGTCATGTACGCCCACCCGTGGAGCTGCACAGCACGCTCACTCGATGTCGTACGGGACAACCTTTCACCCAACAGCCCAAACGTCAAACCGGTCGCACCGAAACGAGCAGGAGGTTCCCCACACGGAGCATCTCTCTATGCCCGTTGGCAGATTTCCACCTTGCTGCCCTCAACCTACACCTATAAATCGGTGTGCTATGCCTCGACGCCCGGAGGTTTAGGCTACATCGGTTTATCGGGGCCCATATATCCGATATGCCTTCGGTACGTTCAATACTTGTTCAGCAGGGCCGCACACGGATCGGTCCTCAATCAACACGGGCAGGGCTGCGCACACAAGACTCTCTCTTGCTGCGCCCTAGCCCCTGCCTAGTCTCATTTTCATTACTAAGTGATCTCACATCACTCAACCGAACCCGTGTGTCCCCAGCCTATCTCGCGAGTAGATTCCAACTACTCGACTTGTACCGAAGTCCTATGACTCATTAAGCATAGCCTGTCTACTCGAGGTCTTAGACACTACCCTCACTCTTTTAGGAACCGTTGGTTATGCAAGTGGGGTTCCATTCATCCTACACCTAATGCACAATCATACTTCACACGACTCATGTAAACAAAAGAAAAACTTATAAAAAGGTTAATGCAAACCGGGGCTTGCCTCGTTGCTGCTGGTCAGGAGTTAGTTCTTCGTCCGGCAGAAGGAAGTCCAGCACTTCCGGAGTCTCTTCTTCAACGGCTACACGTTAATGAAATACTACATGTTAATTTAGATGCAAATGTGAGTTTTAGAGTAAGACTTCTACTATTGGTTCTAATAACCAGCCTCTAACACCTGGAACTTTGTTTAAGAATTTAAAGATGAACTGGTGTTGGTGGTTTGGCTTGGACTTAGTCACATGGTTAAATGCTAAGTGGTTTTCCCCCTTTTCCATTTTAATCCCTTAAGTGGGTAAACAGGACAGGGGTGATCTAGAGCTCCAATAGAGCTGACAACTTTTGTGTGAGTTCCTTGTCACAAGAAAACTCTCTGGACCAAACATTAGCACTTTTCATGGAGTGGTTTGCTCAGAATAATTCTCTTGGCAAATCAGCAAGGAAGAATTAATTCAGAGGTAATACCCCTGTTCATGCTCAACTTAATGAACTACAATTTCTATTATAGCTCATAGAGTTTGCATGAATTTTCCTAGCATTTTTGGAGTCAAGGTTTGCCCAGAATTGAATTTCCAAGTTTTGGAAATTCTCTGAAAATGTTTCTGCATTCAAATGAACACAGCACCTTCCAATTTGAATTGCTCTGACCAAATCAACTCCAAATGGTCTGAAACTTTTACAGGGGTTTACTAATGTCCTAAAGAACATTCTGGCAAAATTTGGGGATTTTTGGATGAACCAAACTCCCTCTAAAATTCTTTTGCTGAAAAGATTTAAAGAATTTTCCAGAATTAATTAAAGGGTTTCATACAAATTGGGTTCTACATTTGGATAGTACTCTATCAGAGGAATCCAACGAAATTTGTTTCACAATTTTTGGATTCTCCTACCCGAAGTTGTAGCTATTCAAAGTTTGAACTAAAAACTGAAATTCCCCAAAATGTTCAAATACTGGCTGTGGGTCCGGGGACAGGTGTCATGCGTCGGGGCAAGCCACACGAGGCTACAGGTTATTTCCCGCGCCTCCACACCAGATCCCTGCGCCACAGCTGATCAAATATTTGAAAAACCGTCGCTGACGGGCGGGACCCACCGGTCGTCTTCTACCTCCGGCCACCCGCGCCTGCGCGCCGCCGGGCTCGCCGGAGTTCGACGGATTCCGGCCTCCCGGCCATCCCCCGAGCTCTCCCTCGCCGCTAGGGCCTAATTTCCCGTGCTGAACACGATGGAACACTCTTCCCCGGTCGGCGATGGCTCTAACCTAGCTGGCCACGGTGCGGCGTCTCTGGACTGGTTCGGCAACGTCGCCCGGTCACCCTAGCCTGCCCAGACCTCGGTGGAACGGCGCTACAGCACCAGTGGACCAAAGGGATGCTCGACCTAGCCTCAGAACTGCTCGGGACCGGCGGCTAATGGTGCCTCACCGTGCACCCGAAACCTCCTCCGCGTTTGAGGTCGGAAATTCTGGATTTCATGCGGTCTACGTGCATATTTCCAACTAGGGTTGTGAAGGACTACTGATCGCCGGTCAGTTAGTGGCGGTCCTGTGTGCAAGGTTTCACGGCCTAAGAATGAGAGGGACGATCGAATTTGGTATTACCGTATCAGAAGGTCGGATGGTGCCCGACGGCGATCTTTTCCCAAATTCGAGCCTAGTAGATCATCTCATGGCTTGAGCCTCGGGGACGAGCATCAGGGGCTACCAGCGCATCCGAGGGTGCTCTAGCTCGGGCCTGAGAAGCTCTGGGTGGGTCTGTCTGTAAGGGCCTCAGTTTTTGACACTCATTTGCAGTGTTCATCACCACACCACACACCTCATTTGAGGAAGAATGATGAACACAAATAAAGAGCAAGTAACAATTATCAACATGCTCATTAGGGAACAAACTCACACATTGCAAAAGTGGTACTTCCCACATGTGATATAGATGGGCTGGACATATGAAAACTCCTACACTTTGCTAAGGATGTCCATGCCAAGTTCCACCCAAATTCAAAACCTTTTTGAGGTCAGTTTGGGTATAGTTAGGAAGAGGGCAGTTTGAAACCATATTCAAATTCAAACTGTTTTCACCCACTGAATTTAAAAGTGGAAGGCATATTCTTGCTCAGCACATTTTTGTGAGCTCACACACCAATTTTCACTCCATTTGGAGTTGATCTTGACATGAGCTAAGGGGGAGAAATTCAAACTTTATTTGAATTTCAAACTGCACTTGTGCTGAAATTCATTCAAACCAAACCTCATTTGAACTTTGATCAATTCAAATGGCTCTTGGGTGAATAATTTGAATTGCCAAGGGTAGAATAGGGTTCACTGTTTACCACAGCTGTTAGGAATAAATTTCAGAGGTTAAAAGAGGAGTGGGACCCACATGTCAGCCTCAGCCTCAAAGCAAACCGACTGAACCACAGTTCAGTCGGTTCCCGGCAGCTGTGCGCGCGCGCCACCGAAGGGGGCAGCCGGCGCCAGCTCCTGCTGCGTGCCCCAAGCCGGAGACCAGACCGCCGGGCTATTTATTCCCTCCCCGGTGTGCTTCAGTCGCCATTCCTCGAGCTGCCGACGCACACGACTTGTTTTTCCACTGCCATCGCCGCCGCTCGAGTTCCTGCTTGATCAAGTCGATCGCAGTCCCCTCTTTCCATTCCAAGGTCCCAGCAAGGTACTAGCAACCATCCTCCATCCTTCCCATTGATAGAAATCGATTGAAACCGAGTGATATCGGCTGTGCCGAAAGATCAAACTCGGAACTGGAAACCGCCGCACCTCGGGCTCTCGTGGACAGCCCAACCTGGGCGTTGTCACGCCCGAGCCAAGGCACCCTTGGACGCGCAAGTGACCGATGCTGCTCACCCCCGAGCCACAGCTCGAGTGGTTGCTCATCGGCGGCGAATTTCCACTTTTCCCCTTTCTGTGTGCAGAACGACCTTCGGGTACGATTCTGTTTAATTCGTGCTCTAGAAAGGATTAGAGGGCCTCAGGCCACTCCCACACGAACTAGACACGGTGACGCACAAGTTGCCTTCACAACTCTGGGCCGGAGAACTTCTGTGCCCGGCGTAATTCAAGGTCTACTAATGGCGGAACGCACGGGGGGTATCGGGCGCACGGTGAGGACCTATTTCGGGCCTTCCCCGAGCTACCCCGAGTTCATGTCGACCTTCTCTGAGGTCCACTGATGCTCCCCGACCGATTTCCCAAGTAGCTGAGGCACTAGGAGCGTCAGCCGACATGGCCGAAGTCGTTCCGATATGGCGGCTCGTCGCCGACCATGCTCCGGCCGTTGTCATGAGCAGCTGACCCTCGGATCATGTTCCCCAAGTAAAAGTAGGCAGGGGCGGCCAGAATCAAGAAGTTTGAAGCGGTACAGCAGCCAGCGGCGAGCTCTCCGGCGAGGTCCCTCGGCGGCGGAGCGCGGGTGTCGCGAGGTTGAAGAAGGGGGTGGACCCCAACTGTCAGCGGCCGATATTTTAAATCGGGATCCGGCTGCGGCCGGGATCGGGTGTGCTGGCGCGCAAAAGCCTTGTGGGCCGCGGTGTGCTGTCGCTTCGGCGTGCGACGCGTGTCCCCTGGGCCCACGCGCGAGTTTAAACTTTTCCCCGATTTTCAGATTTCCTTCAAACTTCAAATCCTTATAACTTTGGCTAGAAAGCTCCAAATTGAGTGAACCAAATTTTGCTGGATTCAGCTCTTTGAGTACTTTCCAGAAAATCAAGTGTCACTTCATGAAATTCCTTAATTCTCCAGAATTAATTCCTTAAAGTTTAAACTGTTAGGAATTTTAACTGGAGAATCATTTGGAGGAAAATCCTGAAATTTTGCTGAGATGTTCACCAAAATATCCTTGAACTACCATAAAAATTTCAGATCCATTTGAGCTCATTTAGTCCACCTAATGGTGTGATTAGTAAAACTGTTCCAGAGAAAATAGAAAATGTTCAGAAACATTTTCAGAATTTTCTCTGAAATTGTTTAGCTCATATCTTTAGTTAGAGACTTCCAAATTAAGTGAGACCAATTCCATTAGAACCCTCTGAAAATCTAGTTTTCAGAAAGTCATAGTTTGTTTCATGAAAATACCTAGAACACCCTAAAAGCCTTTAATTAAGGTCAAGGACATAATTATTTGTGGAGGGCTCAAATGAGCTTTGCTGCAACTAAAACTTGACCAAGTCTCTGTTTAGGTTGTAACCAAGCCACAGTAAAAGTTTCACAGTCATTAGGTCTATCTAGTAAAGGTTATAGACTTCACAACTTCAAAGTTAATACAAAAGCATTTAATTAATACATACATTGTTCTTATCATGTAGTCGCTAAGGTCGAGGAGGAACCCGAAGTCCTAGACTTCGTTACTCCGGAGGAACAGCTAGCCTACGACCAAGAGCAGCAAGGCAAGCCCCGGTTTGCATTAACCATTTTATAAATTTTTATTGTTTTGAGCACATACTTGTTTTCTTTATGTTGTGCATCAGAGTCTTGTTTGGAAACCCCACTGCATAGCCAAGAAAACCATGGGTTGGGGTTTAGGATTGCAAACCCCGTTAGCCACTGCATTGCTAGGATAGAGTAGGATTCGGTACAAGTCGAGTAGTTGGAACTACTCGCGAGAATAGGCTAGAGGCACATTGCTCGGGTAGAGATAGCACATGATACACATGGCAAGAAAATGAGACCGAGCGGAGAGTAAGGGCAGCAGGACTTTGGGGCCTGTGTGCTGTAGCTCCGCTTGTGTCGATTGAGGACCGAGCCGTGTGCGGGCCTGTTGAACAAGCTAGAACAGTACCGAAGACCTACCGGCTATATGGGAACCGGGAAACTGATGTAACTCGGGTAGCTGGGTATTGAGGCATTGCCCGTCGTTCAGAGGGTAGGTTGAGAGCTCGAGGTGTAAATCAGCTGGCGGCACAGAGATGCGCGTGCAGGGACCTCTTGCTCGGGACGATGGGACCGGTTCAATATTTGGCTAACGGGTGAAAGGCAGTCGCGTACGGCGTCCGTGATGGTTGTTGTAGGCAACATCGAGTACGGGCGTACGTGACGGGTTGTTCGGGTAACCCTGCAGGTGTAAATCGATTATAATCGCCGTCCCTCGCGGTCAGTGAGTACCACTTGTTCACTGTACCGTGACGTAGAAAGAACAGGCTAGTTACATGTTAAAATGTTGCTGATTGAAAGTTGGATATTGATTGTTAATGATATGTTGTAGCTTAGTGCTAACTAAAGTTCTTTTCAACTTTGGGCAAAGTACATGAGAGAAATGCGTTTCTTGTTTGATTGCGGCTCTCTCATGTGCCTTAGCGTAAAGTTCTCCACAACCTGCTGCTAAAACTTGAAAGTAAGGTTCTACTAATTAGGCGAGTCCTTGCAAATGATTTTTACCTCATGCAACCCATCACCCTCATGTAGAAGTTTCATGTTTAGGTGAGACGGGTCAGACTTGCTGAGCCTTCGTGCTCACTGCTTGTGTTTGAAGCTTTTGCAGGGTTCTATGAGGAAGGGACTCCCGAAGAGGAGACGGAACCCCAGGAGGGGAACCCCGTCGAGTGGGAGTCGTGCACGCCGCAGAGTTAGTGTGCGAGTGTGCTAGCAAGGACACGTTCGAGGGCTGAACGTGCACTTGATGCTTAGTCTACGCCCGCGAGTGTGGACTAAACTTATTTTGATGTAAACATGTTAATAAACTTGTTTATGTAATAAAGCTTCCGCTTCCGCTTTGTACCTTTGACGTGTGTTATACGGTGTTGTGCAACGCAGCACCCCTCAGCGTGATCCTGGCTCGACAGGACCAGTGGGGTCGTGTCAGCGTGGTATCAGAGCCAGGTTGAGGTTTAACACAGTACAAAGGTCTTCTTTTTCAAAAATCCAGTGAGGAACGAGTTAGTAGCCCGTATAAGGATGTTATTAGTACATAGAAAGTGGCTTATTAACTTATTTGTTATGTCGGAAAATCGTGCATCTCGGGACGTTCATGTCTTGGGGGGTGCACGTAAGCGCTGTCCACCAGTGCGCACAAGCTGAAGGGTGGAGCCCCACGGGTGGCAGGTAACCCGACCCGCTTTGATATCCTCTACGACTCTTCATGTCGTTTGGGGTATTCGAGCAACGTCTGTCCCTGGCGTGCGTGGTGCAACATGGGAGACCCCGTCACGTGGTCTGAAACGTGAACACGTAACTCAAGGCGTGTTTGGCTTGAGAACATCCGGGCGAGTGATGACGGCCGGGTGTACAAACTGTATGGATTCCGGGCTCGGTGTGCAGCCGAGTCTGATGATTGGTTGAATTTCTGCAGGTAGCCTTACCACGAAACGGTAGACGTGTAGCATCCGTGTGCGAGTGACGAGTAGTGCCACTAAACTAACGAAGCCGGCTAAGTCCGGTATAGGTTTTTCTTTGTGAGGACGTAGTACCGACATGATCTGGTGACGCATCGACGTCACACCCAACTAAATGAACAACTTCATTTAAAAACTTGAAGGTTTTGATCCAAAGTAGTAAAACTTGATGTAACTCCTTCCCTTGAACAGGATATTCAAAGCTAATAAGTTTTCAACTTATAGGATGTTAAGGACAGAGCACTCTGTTTTCAGCTAAATCAAGGCTGAAGTAATCAGAGGTTAGAGGTTGAGTTCTTTCGAGGTTGATGTCGTATGATACATCTCTGGAAAGCTTTGGAGGAGCTTTACAACTTTTCTGTTGAGTTCCAGAGGTGTTTCGTCCCTTAACCACTCGATAAATGCAGTAGAGTTGAAACTGTCCAGAAAACAGGACAGAGCAAAGACTCTCTGTAAACTCTCTGTAACTTAAGCATAACTTCCTGCATAAAAATCCAAAAATAGAAAATGAGGTAGTTCTGGAAAGATTATGAGATGGGTTACAACTTTGTAACAGAAAGTTTTGTCAGATTAGGAACAGAATTAACTGGGATTCTTGGATCAAATCAGTACCTAAGGCAGGGAGGTGCTGTCCAATTGTTTCCAGAAATTCTGTTAACTTTGACATCTCATAACTGTTGAACCAGAGCAGATCTTAGGCCAACCAAATACTTTCTGGAAAGCTATTGAAGTTAACTTTAACTTTGATGTTGAGCTCCAGGACTGGTTTTGCTTTTAACCTGGCCTAAATCAGATTAATATGGAAACTGGTCAGGGCTGTCATGGGAACAGCAGATCAGCAGTCAAATTTGTTTAAAAATTTGAACTATGTTTCCAAGTGTTAAGGGTTCAATGACATATCTTATGTTATAACTCAATGGTCTACTGTTTAAATAAATATTTGACATTTCTCAAATATATTTTTACAGATGGCAGCAGATAAACGGTTGGAGAACGGGTGGGTAGTTTCCCACTGCTCTGACCGTAGCGGCTACCCGGGAGCATTGTGGCTAATGCTCCAATATTTCGGGTACAACCAGATGCCGCAATACTTCGCCAAGGAAGAAGGCGAAGAGGGGAACAAGACGTGGACGATCCATGTCGAGGTTCCTGCAGGGCCTACGCCACCCGGTTGGGTGCCATTCACCGTCACGGTGAGAGGAAGACAACCGGAAGGGATGTGGCAAGTGGCAGCCCGTGACACTATGTCACGTTTCTGCCAACTACACGTACAGGCTATGGAGGGAACTCCATACGCACTCGTTCCGGTGGAGGGACGAGCTCAGCATGTGTGGGAAGAGAGGTACCTAGAGGCAACAAACCCGAGTTGCCCAAGGTACAACCCCGCGGAGGCAAATCTCAGCCTCCAAATGAGGGCGGGAAACGCTGTGATGGACAACCAAGCTGTTCATACGGAGCATCTCGCCACCAAGCTCAAGGAGAGCACAAGCCGTGGAGATCATTTTGAGAGTGCTCACAGTGCACTCCGCAATGTGCTCCTTCCGACGATCAAGCGACTGAATGAACAACACAATCAGTTGCGTCGTCTGAAGAAGGTAAAGAAGAAGGGCCGTGTTGACATCGCGGCGTTGCAAGAGCTGGTGCAGACCCTAACCCAGCAGAACGAGGACCTTGCTCAAGAGCGGGACGACGCCATCGAGGAAGGACAAGGCTGGGAAGAGGACTACAACCAGGCTATGGACGAGGTGCATGCATTGCAGGACCTCGTGCCCCCGGTATTGGGCGTACCGGTAGTCTTGGGTCTTCCAGCCATGGGAGAACCTGGAATGGGAGAAGAGGTGGTAGACCCCGAGCCACCAGCAGAGGTACCGGAGGAGGACGACCCACAGGAGGTCGAGTTCTACTCCGAGTAGGGGGTTACGGTTGCCAAGTAGGGCAGCTAGGGTAGCGTAACCCAACTTTTGTAATCGGTGACATGTCGTGTAGACAGTGGGGAGTTGAAATGTTTCCGGAAGGACGGAGACGGCGTCTTATGGTTCAAGGACCGGATCGTCGTACCCCGAAACCCGGAGTTAAGGAAGAGAATCTTTGATGAAGCTCACTTATCTAAGTTTTCTATTCACCCCGGCAGCAACAAGATGTATCAAGAACTCAGAAGCAAGTTTTGGTGGACACGGATGAAGCGAGAGACGGCAAAATACGTGTCCGAGTGTGATACATGTCGACGGGTGAAGGCAGACCACATGCGGAAACCGGGACTGCTGCGACCACTGGGCATTCCTGCCTGGAAGTGGGAGGACGTGAGCATGGATTTCGTCGTCGGTTTACCCACCACCTTACAGAAACATGATTCTGTGTGGGTGATCGTCGATCGGCTCACCAAAGTTGCCCATTTCATCCCGGTCAACACCAACTATAACGCCAAGAAGTACGCTGAACTGTACATCTCACGGATCCTATGCTTATACGGCGTACCCCGTACCATCGTATCGGACCGGGGCACTTTATTTGTGTCCCGTTTTTGGGAGCAGCTACACGCTGCCCTGGGGACGAAGCTGATCCGTAGTTCAGCCTACCACCCGCAGACGGATGGGCAAACGGAGCGGGTAAATCAAATCCTAGAAGACATGCTACGAGCTTGCGCTATCGACCACGGCAAGAATTGGGATGATCACTTGCCATTAGCCGAGTTCTCGTACAACAATGGGTACCAAGCCAGCATCAAGATGGCGCCCTACGAGGCGCTATACGGCAGGAAATGCCGCACACCACTGAACTGGTGTGAATCTGGCGAGAGGGTTACCTTCGGGATTGATCTTGTCAACAGCGCGGAAGAAAAGGTTCGATTAATTCAAGCGAACCTAAAAGCCGCTCAATCCCGACAGAAACAGTGTGCGGACCGGAGAAGGCGCCCATTACAATTCGAAGTTGGAGATCACGTATACCTACGAGTGTCTCCAATGAAGGGCGTAAACAGATTTGGGGTGAGAGGAAAGTTAGCACCCCGATTCATCGGTCCATTCCAGATTACCGAAAGATGTGGATCGGTGGCATACCGGCTAAGATTACCAGAAGCACTTTCCGGTGTGCACGACGTCTTTCACATTTCCCAGCTGAGGAAGTGTCTCAAGCTATCAACTACCGTTCAGCTGGAAGACATTGAAGAACTGCAACCGGATCTCACCTATCGGGAGGAACCGGTGCAGATTATTGATGAAAAGGCCCGAACCACACGCAACCGTACGTTGTGGTTCTACAAGGTTCTGTGGAGTAATCACTCCATGGATGAAGCGACATGGGAGAGCGAAGAATTCCTTCGCACTAACTACCCCGACTTTCTCACGTCGCATATCCGGTAATTTTTCCACCGTCCTCTCTCTCATTTTCACCTTATAATCTCGGGACGAGATTCTTTTAAGGGGGGAGGAATGTAAGGGCCTCAGTTTTTGACACTCATTTGCAGTGTTCATCACCACACCACACACCTCATTTGAGGAAGAATGATGAACACAAATAAAGAGCAAGTAACAATTATCAACATGCTCATTAGGGAACAAACTCACACATTGCAAAAGTGGTACTTCCCACATGTGATATAGATGGGCTGGACATATGAAAACTCCTACACTTTGCTAAGGATGTCCATGCCAAGTTCCACCCAAATTCAAAACCTTTTTGAGGTCAGTTTGGGTATAGTTAGGAAGAGGGCAGTTTGAAACCATATTCAAATTCAAACTGTTTTCACCCACTGAATTTAAAAGTGGAAGGCATATTCTTGCTCAGCACATTTTTGTGAGCTCACACACCAATTTTCACTCCATTTGGAGTTGATCTTGACATGAGCTAAGGGGGAGAAATTCAAACTTTATTTGAATTTCAAACTGCACTTGTGCTGAAATTCATTCAAACCAAACCTCATTTGAACTTTGATCAATTCAAATGGCTCTTGGGTGAATAATTTGAATTGCCAAGGGTAGAATAGGGTTCACTGTTTACCACAGCTGTTAGGAATAAATTTCAGAGGTTAAAAGAGGAGTGGGACCCACATGTCAGCCTCAGCCTCAAAGCAAACCGACTGAACCACAGTTCAGTCGGTTCCCGGCAGCTGTGCGCGCGCGCCACCGAAGGGGGCAGCCGGCGCCAGCTCCTGCTGCGTGCCCCAAGCCGGAGACCAGACCGCCGGGCTATTTATTCCCTCCCCGGTGTGCTTCAGTCGCCATTCCTCGAGCTGCCGACGCACACGACTTGTTTTTCCACTGCCATCGCCGCCGCTCGAGTTCCTGCTTGATCAAGTCGATCGCAGTCCCCTCTTTCCATTCCAAGGTCCCAGCAAGGTACTAGCAACCATCCTCCATCCTTCCCATTGATAGAAATCGATTGAAACCGAGTGATATCGGCTGTGCCGAAAGATCAAACTCGGAACTGGAAACCGCCGCACCTCGGGCTCTCGTGGACAGCCCAACCTGGGCGTTGTCACGCCCGAGCCAAGGCACCCTTGGACGCGCAAGTGACCGATGCTGCTCACCCCCGAGCCACAGCTCGAGTGGTTGCTCATCGGCGGCGAATTTCCACTTTTCCCCTTTCTGTGTGCAGAACGACCTTCGGGTACGATTCTGTTTAATTCGTGCTCTAGAAAGGATTAGAGGGCCTCAGGCCACTCCCACACGAACTAGACACGGTGACGCACAAGTTGCCTTCACAACTCTGGGCCGGAGAACTTCTGTGCCCGGCGTAATTCAAGGTCTACTAATGGCGGAACGCACGGGGGGTATCGGGCGCACGGTGAGGACCTATTTCGGGCCTTCCCCGAGCTACCCCGAGTTCATGTCGACCTTCTCTGAGGTCCACTGATGCTCCCCGACCGATTTCCCAAGTAGCTGAGGCACTAGGAGCGTCAGCCGACATGGCCGAAGTCGTTCCGATATGGCGGCTCGTCGCCGACCATGCTCCGGCCGTTGTCATGAGCAGCTGACCCTCGGATCATGTTCCCCAAGTAAAAGTAGGCAGGGGCGGCCAGAATCAAGAAGTTTGAAGCGGTACAGCAGCCAGCGGCGAGCTCTCCGGCGAGGTCCCTCGGCGGCGGAGCGCGGGTGTCGCGAGGTTGAAGAAGGGGGTGGACCCCAACTGTCAGCGGCCGATATTTTAAATCGGGATCCGGCTGCGGCCGGGATCGGGTGTGCTGGCGCGCAAAAGCCTTGTGGGCCGCGGTGTGCTGTCGCTTCGGCGTGCGACGCGTGTCCCCTGGGCCCACGCGCGAGTTTAAACTTTTCCCCGATTTTCAGATTTCCTTCAAACTTCAAATCCTTATAACTTTGGCTAGAAAGCTCCAAATTGAGTGAACCAAATTTTGCTGGATTCAGCTCTTTGAGTACTTTCCAGAAAATCAAGTGTCACTTCATGAAATTCCTTAATTCTCCAGAATTAATTCCTTAAAGTTTAAACTGTTAGGAATTTTAACTGGAGAATCATTTGGAGGAAAATCCTGAAATTTTGCTGAGATGTTCACCAAAATATCCTTGAACTACCATAAAAATTTCAGATCCATTTGAGCTCATTTAGTCCACCTAATGGTGTGATTAGTAAAACTGTTCCAGAGAAAATAGAAAATGTTCAGAAACATTTTCAGAATTTTCTCTGAAATTGTTTAGCTCATATCTTTAGTTAGAGACTTCCAAATTAAGTGAGACCAATTCCATTAGAACCCTCTGAAAATCTAGTTTTCAGAAAGTCATAGTTTGTTTCATGAAAATACCTAGAACACCCTAAAAGCCTTTAATTAAGGTCAAGGACATAATTATTTGTGGAGGGCTCAAATGAGCTTTGCTGCAACTAAAACTTGACCAAGTCTCTGTTTAGGTTGTAACCAAGCCACAGTAAAAGTTTCACAGTCATTAGGTCTATCTAGTAAAGGTTATAGACTTCACAACTTCAAAGTTAATACAAAAGCATTTAATTAATACATACATTGTTCTTATCATGTAGTCGCTAAGGTCGAGGAGGAACCCGAAGTCCTAGACTTCGTTACTCCGGAGGAACAGCTAGCCTACGACCAAGAGCAGCAAGGCAAGCCCCGGTTTGCATTAACCATTTTATAAATTTTTATTGTTTTGAGCACATACTTGTTTTCTTTATGTTGTGCATCAGAGTCTTGTTTGGAAACCCCACTGCATAGCCAAGAAAACCATGGGTTGGGGTTTAGGATTGCAAACCCCGTTAGCCACTGCATTGCTAGGATAGAGTAGGATTCGGTACAAGTCGAGTAGTTGGAACTACTCGCGAGAATAGGCTAGAGGCACATTGCTCGGGTAGAGATAGCACATGATACACATGGCAAGAAAATGAGACCGAGCGGAGAGTAAGGGCAGCAGGACTTTGGGGCCTGTGTGCTGTAGCTCCGCTTGTGTCGATTGAGGACCGAGCCGTGTGCGGGCCTGTTGAACAAGCTAGAACAGTACCGAAGACCTACCGGCTATATGGGAACCGGGAAACTGATGTAACTCGGGTAGCTGGGTATTGAGGCATTGCCCGTCGTTCAGAGGGTAGGTTGAGAGCTCGAGGTGTAAATCAGCTGGCGGCACAGAGATGCGCGTGCAGGGACCTCTTGCTCGGGACGATGGGACCGGTTCAATATTTGGCTAACGGGTGAAAGGCAGTCGCGTACGGCGTCCGTGATGGTTGTTGTAGGCAACATCGAGTACGGGCGTACGTGACGGGTTGTTCGGGTAACCCTGCAGGTGTAAATCGATTATAATCGCCGTCCCTCGCGGTCAGTGAGTACCACTTGTTCACTGTACCGTGACGTAGAAAGAACAGGCTAGTTACATGTTAAAATGTTGCTGATTGAAAGTTGGATATTGATTGTTAATGATATGTTGTAGCTTAGTGCTAACTAAAGTTCTTTTCAACTTTGGGCAAAGTACATGAGAGAAATGCGTTTCTTGTTTGATTGCGGCTCTCTCATGTGCCTTAGCGTAAAGTTCTCCACAACCTGCTGCTAAAACTTGAAAGTAAGGTTCTACTAATTAGGCGAGTCCTTGCAAATGATTTTTACCTCATGCAACCCATCACCCTCATGTAGAAGTTTCATGTTTAGGTGAGACGGGTCAGACTTGCTGAGCCTTCGTGCTCACTGCTTGTGTTTGAAGCTTTTGCAGGGTTCTATGAGGAAGGGACTCCCGAAGAGGAGACGGAACCCCAGGAGGGGAACCCCGTCGAGTGGGAGTCGTGCACGCCGCAGAGTTAGTGTGCGAGTGTGCTAGCAAGGACACGTTCGAGGGCTGAACGTGCACTTGATGCTTAGTCTACGCCCGCGAGTGTGGACTAAACTTATTTTGATGTAAACATGTTAATAAACTTGTTTATGTAATAAAGCTTCCGCTTCCGCTTTGTACCTTTGACGTGTGTTATACGGTGTTGTGCAACGCAGCACCCCTCAGCGTGATCCTGGCTCGACAGGACCAGTGGGGTCGTGTCACTGTCCACGTGAGACCAGCTTCGGTTCTCCGCCGGACAGCTCTGTTTTCTCGGCGCCGTTTGCCGAATTGTGCGCGTCACAGGCTAGGGCCTCTGGGGTTGCGGGGCTGGTGTGGTAGAGCAGGCACAGGCGCTGCTTTTCTGTACTGCCGGTGCGCACAACTGAGGTTTGGTTGAGGCCGGCGATCGGGGAGAAAGGAGTGCGGCGGTGAGCGCCGATTGCTGTTTGCGCGTGGGAAGAACAGCTAGCGCGCGATCAAAGCGAAGATGGCAACGTGCTGCAGCCGGTTTCCGGGATAAGGAGCAGGCCAGCGCGAAATGGGAGCAGGAGGTGGAGCCTCGGTCGACGGGGGCGGCCGCTCGGTGTCGCCCCGGGGTTACACCTCGGTGGAGTGAAGTCAGAGAGAAACTTAAGTGTTAAGTATACTCATTCCTATGACATGTGGGCCCCACAACTCAGTACCTCTTTTCCTCAAAATATCTCCAAAGTTTGACAATTATCCAACCCAGTTGTTTGAAAATTGTAAACTGAGCTCATTTGACAAGTTTGGACAAATTCCATGCAAATTCAAATATTCATTTGAATTCTTTGCACATTTGATTTCCTTTGGAAAAATGGGCAGCAAGACTTTTCAAAAATTAATGAAACTTTGCCTCCCCACTAATTTGGACCTAAGGAATCCAAATATGCCACTTGATCCTTGTGTTAGCTGCTGCAAACAATAGTTTGGACACAACAGTTTTGAATTCCTCATTGTGTGATCATATGTGTATAAACCCTACTTTGTGAAAGTGAAGACTCTCCCCTCTAATCACTCTTTTGATGGAGGTTACATGCTTTTCACAACATTTCCTAAGGTGTCCACAATGAAAATTGTGGTGTTGTGAGATGAAGAAAAGTTTTTACAAGTCCCTTTTCTTGGGCTTTTACATCCCCCCCCTTAAAAGAATCTCGTCCCGAGATTATAAAAGAAGAGATAGCGATGTAATAGGGACTTACCCGTGTTGAGAAGCCAAGAACTCCGGGTAATTTGAGCGAAGGAACTCCTCGCTCTCCCACGTCGCTTCCTCGGCGGTGTGGTTACTCCAGAGTATTTTGTAGAACCACAACGTTCTGCTACACGTGGTCCTGGCTTTCTCATCAAGAATTCCCACCGGATATTCGTCATATGTTAAATCCGGCTTCAGCTCGCCGATGTCTTCGGTAGGAACAGCAGTTGTATGCTTCAAGCATTTTCGCAGTTGCGAAACATGGAAAGTATCATGGACACCAGCCAGAGATGCCGGTAGCTCCAATCGATACGCTGCTGGTCCACACTTCTCGGTGATAGCGTAGGGTCCAATGAAACGGGGAGCGAGCTTCCCCTTCACACCGAATCGGTGCACACCCTTCATTGGAGACACGCGGAGGTACACGTGTTCCCCAACGTCAAAGTGCAACGGCCTACGCCTCTTATCAGCGTAGCTCTTCTGTCGGGATTGAGCGGCCTTCAAATTGGCTTGAATTGTCCGAACGCGCTCTTCGGCGTCGTTCACCACATCAACTCCGAATGTGACCCTTTCACCGGACTCGCACCAATTTAATGGGGTGCGGCATTTACGACCGTAGAGAGCTTCGTAAGGTGCCATCTTGATACTCGCCTGATAACCGTTGTTGTACGAGAATTCCGCCAATGGTAGGTGATCATCTCAGTTCCTACCATGGTGGATGGCACATGCTCTCAACATGTCTTCCAGGACTTGATTCACCCTTTCTGTCTGACCATCGGTCTGAGGGTGATAGGCGGAGCTCCTGATCAACTTAGTACCCAATGCAGCGTGTAGCTGCTCCCAAAAGCGAGATTCAAATAATGCACCTCGATCTGAGACAATGGTCTTGGGTACCCCGTATAGGCATAGAATCTTCGCTATGTATAGCTCCGCATATTTGCCGGCATTGTAACGTGTATTCACCGGAATGAAGTGAGCCGTCTTGGTTAACCGATCAACGATTACCCATATGGAATCATGCTTGTTGGCTGTTAGGGGTAATCCCACAATGAAATCCATGCTCACATCTTCCCATTTCCATGCCGGGATCTTCAGGGGTTGCAGCAGCCCTGATTTCTTCATATGATCAGCTTTCACTCGTCTACACGTATCGCACTCGGATACGTACTTAGCTACCTCCCGCTTCATCCGTGTCCACCAAAATTTCTTTTTCAAATCTTGGTACATTTTGTTGCTGCCCGGATGAATGGAGTATTTGGACAAGTGAGCTTCATCGAGGATCTTTTTCCTCAATTCCATATCCCGGGGTACGACTATGCGGTCATTGAACCACAGCGTCCCCTCATCATCTTTCCGGAAACATTTAATTTCTCCATTGTCTATCCGTCTCCGGAGATGTGCCAAGTTCCCCAGAAGATAGTGCCTCCACATTTTCAGCGCCAACACCACGGCAGCAAGTTCAAGATCATGAGTCGGGTAGTGCTGCTCATGGTTTCGAAGTTGGCGTGAGCCATAAGCGACCACACGTCGTTCCTGCATCAACACGCAGCCAAGCCCAATACCGGACGCGTCACAATACACGTCGAAGGGCTTTGTTGTATCCGGTTGAGCTAAGACCGGGGCTGTTGTGAGATGCTTCACCAATGTTCGGAACGCTCCTTCACACGCCGTGTTCCAAACATATTTCTTCCCTTTTTTCAGCAACTCTGTCATCGGCTTAGCGAGCTTGGAGAAACTTGGAATGAATCTCCGGTAGTATCCCGCTAACCCGAGGAAGCTTCTGACTTCATGAACTGAAGTGGGAGCTTTCCATTTCAATACTTGCTCGATTTTACTTGGGTCAACCGCAATGCCTTCAGCTGAGATGATATGTCCCAAGAATGGCACTTGGCTGATCCAAAATTCGCATTTGCTGAACTTGGCGTAGAGCTTGTGGTCTCGCAATCGTTGAAGAACGATCCGTAAGTGTTCGGCATGCTCGGCTTCTGTCTTGGAGTAAACCAAGATATCGTCGATGAACACTACCACGAACTTGTCCAGCTCCGGCATGAACACCGAGTTCATGAGATACATGAAATGGGCTGGAGCATTTGTGAGACCAAAGGACATGACGAGATATTCGTATAAGCCGTATCTCGTCGAGAACGCCGTCTTCGGGATATCCTCCGCCCGGATCTTGATCTGGTGATATCCAGAGCGAAGGTCCATCTTTGAGAATACACTTGCCCCCACCAGTTGATCAAACAAGATGTCAATACGGGGCAGTGGGTACTTATTCTTGATGGTGACGGCGTTGAGCGGCCGGTAATCCACACACAGCCTCAGGGTTTCATCCTTCTTCTTCACGAATAGCGCCGAGCATCCCCAAGGCGAGGAACTCGGCCTAATGAAACCCTTGCTCAACAGATCATTGAGCTGTTCTTTCAGTTCCGCCAGCTCATTTGGAGCCATCTTGTATGGTCTCCGTGATATGGGCGTAGTCCCGGGTGCGAGCTCGATCTTGAACTCGACATCCCGCTCAGGTGGCATGCCCGGAAGATCGTCCGGGAACACGTCGGGGTACTCCCGGACTACGGGGATGTCTTCTAACTTGAGAACTTCAGCATTATTAATTGCTAAAACTTCCCGGACTGGCGTGTCTAACACCATGGAATGCGGACGGTGGAATGGAGAATTTAAGTGAACCGTCCGTGTCCGAGGCTCTAGGACAGCGCCATGGTATTGCAGCCATGACATCCCTAAGATTGCATCAATCTTTTGTCCCATAAGGATTATCAAGGTGGTGGGATATAGCTTCCCACCTAAGCACAGAGGTGCCTTTGGAATCATCATATTAGCTGAAATCTTCCCTCCCGGTGAGCATATCATATAAGTGCAGTCGGTTGGGAAGACTTGCAATTGATGTTTAGCCACATAGGATGCACTTATAAAGCTGTGGGTTGCACCCGAATCAAATAATATGACGATGTCTTGATAGTTGAGAGTAAACGTACCCGCCAGCACGTTGTCTCCCTCTGGGGCGTCCTCATTGTCGAGGTTGCGGATGCCTCCAGTCCGCTGACCAACCTTCTTCACCGGAGGTCGGCCTCGAGCACCGCCCTGGAGCTGGGCTTGCCCGCTGCTCTGCTGCCCCTGGGGGCAGTCCTTCGCAAAGTGGCCCGCCTGGCCACACGTGAAGCAGGTGAAACGGGGCGGTCCCCCGCTGATCGGTGGACGGAAACCTGGGGCGCGTTGTGGCGGTGGAAACGCCCGGGGTACCGTCTGCTGCTGCTGCTGTCTTGGTGGTGGCATCGGCGGACGGAACGGAGGTGCCTGAAAGGGACGTCCCCCGAACCGTTGCGGTCGCGCCAGTGGTTGCCACTGCTGCCCGGATGGTGTCCGATACACCATATGGTACTTCTGGGGAGCGCCACTCCCACCGCTGCTAGGTGGAGCGCTACGCTTCCTCTGCTCAGCTGCTAACTCCCGCTGAGCGTCCTCTTGCATGATGGCGGCATTGACTAGGTCGTTGAATGTGCCGCGGTTCCATTGAACGAGGTGGGTCTTCATTTCGGGATGTAACCCCCGATAGAAGTGCTCCCTCTTCTTCTCCTCCGTGGAGATGTAGTCTGACGCATACTGCGCCAGATGGTTGAAGGCACGGGAGTAGTCGTGGGCACTCCTCCCGCCCTGCTTCAGTTCTAAAATTCTTGGAACTTTCTCTTCATTATTCCGGGAGGAATGTGATAGGCGCGGAACGCCTCCCGGAACTCTTGCCATTCCACGGCATGGCCAGCCGGACGTGAGGCGACATAATTCGCCCACCACGCACCAGCGGCACCGTGGAGCTGCTGTGCTGCGAACAGCGTCTTCTGCCGCTCCGTACACTGGAGCAGCCCGAACTTGGACTCGATAGTCCGCAGCCAGTTGTCCGCCTCCAGTGGTTCTTCGGCTTCGGTGAACACTGGAGGGTGCGTACTCATGAAATCCGAGTACGACACTTCGCGGGGCTCACGAGGCCCTCGCTCTTGACGTCCTCCCGCCTGGGACGTATTCTGCACGATCGTGCGGAGCAGGTCGGTCTGCTCCTCATGACCTCCCACCAATGCCGCTATCACATCCGCTAGAGTAAGCGGAGGCGGCGGTGGTGGCTGCTGCTGCGGGGTGCTGTCGTAGGCCGGTGGCTGGGAGTCATCACCTCCACCTTGGCTAGAGCCACCAACCTCGTGCGTGGTCCTAGTACGAACCATCTGCAACCATACGACATTAAACATCAGTCCCGCAACATTTTGCATGCAGTCCAATAGAACTGGGCGGAAAAACATCATGACAACAAAACCTGCGAAATATCTCGTAAGTAGATAATGTAATAACTTTGCACAAGCTACACCATTACCAGACCAAACACAAGTTAGTTTAATCCAACTTGATGAACCCCCTCTTTGGAAGCTCACCATAACTGGGTTTGGTCTCTACGAGACATTATTATCGCGTTGTCATCACATATACTACCCTTAGGGTACAACACCCTTTCCAATGAGTTCAACTGTCATTCTTCCGTCAGAATGACCAGTTTCTACCTATTCCAAGTTTTGATCCGGTTATGGGCATTTTCATGACTCAAGTTGAATACCAAAGTTAAATATAACCTTAGTATCTTTCCAACGAGTACTCATTTGCCCCCAGATCAGCTTTGGTTAAAAAGTTATGCTAATTCAAAGTCAGCAGAATTTCTGGAAGAATTTTAGCAGCACCTCCCTTGGAAGTGGCTGTTTTCGACCCTGATTTCCACTAAATTCTGTGCTGAAACTTCAGAAATTTTGAATTGCAAAGATGTCACACATCTTCTACTCTTTCTAAGGATGTATTATATGACAATTTTAGATTTTTCTACTGGGAGTTATATTTGAAAAACAGATCAGTTCAGAGGATGTTTTACTCTGCCCTGGTGCTGGACAGTTTACATTCCTCTGGGATTTCAGCCATCTTAAGGCGAGTTTCAGCTCTGGAAGTCTACAACAAAGTTGTAGAGTACTTGAATACCTTTCCAGAGCTATGTAGCACACCTCCCTGGGCTAAAAGACCTGTGAGTTATGCCCTGTTGAAGATCAGCAACCATGCTGTCCAAAACAGAGCACTCTGTTTTTCAGTCTTTTTGGAACTACAATCATCACTATCCCATTCTTATACCCAACCAGGGTCCTAAATGTTGAACCTATAGATTTTAATTCTTTGTTATCATTATACTCATGCATATGCCTACAATATCTTGGTACTACGTTCCTCACAAAAGAAAATCCTAACCGGATCATACCGGCATATACGTCTCGAGTGTGGCACTAAACGGTCTCTCGCACACGTTTTCTACACGGATACATACGTGGTTAGTACCTGCAGAAGACCACACAATGATGGTGCACTCAAAGGTTGTTCATTTCAGGCAGTTCCATATTTAAAAGTAAATACAAACGCCCGTATCATTGTCATACGGCCGTCCTTGAGCTAAGTCACGTCTCAAGGCACGTGATCGTGTTTCAACACCACACGACGGGGAACCCGAGTATGTCATGAACGGGTCATCACGGTTGGGAATGTTATCAACCCAACAGATACCACCTACTGCCCTGCAGGGCACGCCGATGGCAAGCGCTGCGTATGTCCTCCTGGGCTATTTCCAGACGAACACACTCTCGCGTTACTGACCACGCGATGGGGTCTCCACTTACTTGCCTAAAGCACGCTAGGGATCAGCGTTTCATATGAACTCAGGAACATGAAGAGTCCAAGAGTTTCATATTGACATCTCACACCAAGCTGTGAGATCAATCCCTGAACCACATTCCTCGTCAGGGAGAGCTAACCGAAATTGAACCGCTTTCGGTGGCGTTCCTTACCATACTTACCAGAGCGTAGGTACGTCGTTACATAATTGAAATTCAGAATTATAACACATAAGTTAGTCTTTGCCACTTTAAGTAACTATACTAATATAGTCCTTACTTGGGCAACTACCGAATCCTCACCGTATACCTAAGTTTTTCCCATAATGCAGTCCTTTAGTACTGTGCTATCCCCACTGCAGCTCTGATACCAGGCTGTGGCGGACCGGAATCCGCTCATCCCGGATCGCAGAGGGTGGTGCCGCGCGATGCGACACCCGACAGCACACGTCATAAGAACACAATATATTACATGGGAAAAACAGCTGAAACTGTACAAACAAGTACAAACTTCAGTTACAATTATTGTTCTATTACACAGCGGAAGACTACACTATACAACTCACGCCCGCCTATTTAGCAAAAGTCGGTTGCCCAGCCCTAGGGCAACCCACACTAGCTGCACGTCTCAGCTCAGCGCGGCGTGTACGGCTCCCACTCAGCCGTGGTCCCCGACGGAGGGTAACCCTCGCCGGTGGACTCGTACTCCGAGTCCGTGGGTGGCTCCTCACCTGAAAAACACTTAAGCAGCAACTGTGAGCACAAAGGCTCAGCAAGGCTTAACCGACTCACCTAAGCATGAAACTCTACATGAGGTATACCAAGACATAGGTTAGTAACATTTCAGCCAAAACGACACGCCTACAAGTTCATCCTTAGTTCATCTTTTAGCAACAAGTTAACAGTTCATGAAATCTGAAATTTAGTAAGCAGTATTTGGTGGCACACATGTAGAAATACAATTATATCAATCAGCATCATTGAATCAACATATTTCATCCATTAGTCTACGTTACGACGCAGTGAACAAGCAGTACTCGTCACCGCGAGGGACGGCGAATCGACTCGATATACACCTGCAGGGAAAACCCAAAGAGCACGTCACGTACGCCCACCCGTGGAGCTGCACAGCACGCTCACTCGATGTCGTACGGGACAACCTTTCACCCAACAGCCCAAACTTCGAACCGGTCGCACCGAAACGAGCAGGAGGTTCCCCACACGGAGCATCTCTCTATGCCCGTTGGCAGATTTCCACCTTGCTGCCCTCAACCTACACCTATAAATCGGTGTGCTATGCCTCGACGCCCGGAGGTTTAGGCTACATCGGTTTATTGGGGCCCATATATCCGATATGCCTTCGGTACGTTCAATACTTGTTCAGCAGGGCCGCACACGGATCGGTCCTCAATCGACACAGGCAGGGCTGGGCACACAAGACTCTCTCTTGCTGCGCCCTAGCCCCTGCCTAGTCTCATTTTCATTACTAAGTGATCTCACATCACTCAACCGAACCCGTGTGTCCCCAGCCTATCTCGCGAGTAGATTCCAACTACTCGACTTGTACCGAAGTCCTATGACTCATTAAGCATAGCCTGTCTACTCGAGGTCTTAGACACTACCCTCACTCTTTTAGGAACCGTTGGTTATGCAAGTGGGGTTCCATTCATCCTACACCTAATGCACAATCATACTTCACACGACTCATGTAAACAAAAGAAAAACTTATAAAAAGGTTAATGCAAACCGGGGCTTGCCTTGTTGCTGCTGGTCAGGAGTTAGTTCTTCGTCCGGCAGAAGGAAGTCCAGCACTTCCGGAGTCTCTTCTTCAACGGCTACACGTTAATGAAATACTACATGTTAATTTAGATGCAAATGTGAGTTTTAGAGTAAGACTTCTACTATTGGTTCTAATAACCAGCCTCTAACACCTGGAACTTTGTTTAAGAATTTAAAGATGAACTGGTGTTGGTGGTTTGGCTTGGACTTAGTCACATGGTTAAATGCTAAGTTGTTTTCCCCCTTTTCCATTTTAATCCCTTAAGTGGGTAAACAGGACAGGGGTGATCTAGAGCTCCAATAGAGCTGAGAATTTTTGTGTGAGTTCCTTGTCACAAGAAAACTCTCTGGACCAAACATTAGCACTTTTCATGGAGTGGTTTGCTCAGAATAATTCTCTTGGCAAATCAGCAAGGAAGAATTAATTCAGAGGTAATACCCCTGTTCATGCTCAACTTAATGAACTACAATTTCTATTATAGCTCATAGAGTTTGCATGAATTTTCCTAGCATTTTTGGAGTCAAGGTTTGCCCAGAATTGAATTTCCAAGTTTTGGAAATTCTCTGAAAATGTTTCTGCATTCAAATGAACACAGCACCTTCCAATTTGAATTGCTCTGACCAAATCAACTCCAAATGGTCTGAAACTTTTACAGGGGTTTACTAATGTCCTAAAGAACATTCTGGCAAAATTTGGGGATTTTTGGATGAACCAAACTCCCTCTAAAATTCTTTTGCTGAAAAGCTTTAAAGAATTTTCCAGAATTAATTAAAGGGTTTCATACAAATTGGGTTCTACATTTGGATAGTACTCTATCAGAGGAATCCAACGAAATTTGTTTCACAATTTTTGGATTCTCCTACCCGAAGTTGTAGCTATTCAAAGTTTGAACTAAAAACTGAAATTCCCCAAAATGTTCAAATACTGGCTGTGGGTCCGGGGACAGGTGTCATGCGTCGGGGCAAGCCACACGAGGCTACAGGTTATTTCCCGCGCCTCCACACCAGATCCCTGCGCCACAGCTGATCAAATATTTGAAAAACCGTCGCTGACGGGCGGGACCCACCGGTCGTCTTCTACCTCCGGCCACCCGCGCCTGCGCGCCGCCGGGCTCGCCGGAGTTCGACGGATTCCGGCCTCCCGGCCATCCCCCGAGCTCTCCCTCGCCGCTAGGGCCTAATTTCCCGTGCTGAACACGATGGAACACTCTTCCCCGGTCGGCGATGGCTCTAACCTAGCTGGCCACGGTGCGGCGTCTCTGGACTGGTTCGGCAACGTCGCCCGGTCACCCTAGCCTGCCCAGACCTCGGTGGAACGGCGCTACAGCACCAGTGGACCAAAGGGATGCTCGACCTAGCCTCAGAACTGCTCGGGACCGGCGGCTAATGGTGCCTCACCGTGCACCCGAAACCTCCTCCGCGTTTGAGGTCGGAAATTCTGGATTTCATGCGGTCTACGTGCATATTTCCAACTAGGGTTGTGAAGGACTACTGATCGCCGGTTAGTGGCGGTCCTGTGTGCAAGGTTTCACGGCCTAAGAACGAGAGGGACGATCGAATTTGGTATTACCGTATCAGAAGGTCGGATGGTGCCCGACGGCGATCTTTTCCCAAATTCGAGCCTAGTAGATCATCTCATGGCTTGAGCCTCGGGGACGAGCATCAGGGGATACCAGCGCATCCGAGGGTGCTCTAGCTCGGGCCTAAGAAGCTCTGGGTGGGTCTGTCCACGTGAGACCAGCTTCGGTTCTCCGCCGGACAGCTCTGTTTTCTCGGCGCCGTTTGCCGAATTGTGCGCGTCACAGGCTAGGGCCTCTGGGGTTGCGGGGCTGGTGTGGTAGAGCAGGCACAGGCGCTGCTTTTCTGTACTGCCGGTGCGCACAACCGAGGTTTGGTTGAGGCCAGCGATCGGGGAGAAAGGAGTGCGGCGGTGAGCGCCGATTGCTGTTTGCGCGTGGGAAGAACAGCTAGCGCGTGATCAAAGCGAAGATGGCAATGTGCTGCAGCCGGTTTCCGGGATAAGGAGCAGGCCAGCGCGAAATGGGAGCAGGAGGTGGAGCCTCGGTCGACGGGGGCGGCCGCTCGGTGTCGCCCCGGGGTTACACCTCGGTGGAGTGAAGTCAGAGAGAAACTTAAGTGTTAAGTATACTCATTCCTATGACATGTGGGCCCCACAACTCAGTACCTCTTTTCCTCAAAATATCTCCAAAGTTTGACAACTATCCAACCCAGTTGTTTGAAAATTGGAAACTGAGCTCATTTGACAAGTTTGGACAAATTCCATGCAAATTCAAATATTCATTTGAATTCTTTGCACATTTGATTTCCTTTGGAAAAATGGGCAGCAAGACTTTTCAAAAATTAATGAAACTTTGCCTCCCCACTAATTTGGACCTAAGGAATCCAAATATGCCACTTGATCCTTGTGTTAGCTGCTGCAAACAATAGTTTGGACACAACAGTTTTGAATTCCTCATTGTGTGATCATATGTGTATAAACCCTACTTTGTGAAAGTGAAGACTCTCCCCTCTAATCACTCTTTTGATGGAGGTTACATGCTTTTCACAACATTTCCTAAGGTGTCCACAATGAAAATTGTGGTGTTGTGAGATGAAGAAAAGTTTTTACAAGTCCCTTTTCTTGGGCTTTTACACGTTGCTGAGGTGCAAACGCATGCGGCATCACCCGCTGCTGCTGTTGTTGTTGCGGTGGTACTGGCAGTGCCGGCCTGAATGCCGGTGAAGAGTACGGTCGACTGCGGAACGGCATCGACCGCTGTGGTGGCTGTCAGCGTGGACCTGATGGTAGGCGATTCACCATCCGAAACTTCTGAGAAGGACCGCCTCCTTCTCCGCTGCTTTGCGGTGCGCTTCGCTTTCGCTCTGCCGCCGCCAACTCCTTGCCGGAGTCCTCTTGAACAATCGCAGCATCAATGATGTCGTTGAGGCTGCCGCGATTGAACATCGCCAATTTGTCCTTCAGGAGCGGGTTAAGCCCCTGGTAAAAGTGGTCCCGCCGCTTCTCATTAGTATCTGCGTGATATGACGCATAAAGCGCGAGATCGTTGAACGCCCTGGAATATCCCAGCGCGTTCCGGCTCCCTTTCTGCAGGTGCAGGAACTCCTGCATCTTTCTCTTCATTAAACCTGGCGGTATATGATAGGCCCTGAAGGCCGTCCGAAACTCCATCCAGGTCATCACTCGGTCGGTGGGTTGTGAAGCACAGAAGTTGGCCCACCACGCGCTCGCAGATCCTTGGAGCTGCTGGACCGCGAACTGAGTCTTGCGCTGCTCGCTGATCTGGAGCAGCCCGAACTTCATCTCTATGGCGCGGAGCCAATTGTTCGCGTCAAGTGGTTCATCCGCCCTTGAGAATACCGGGGGATGAGTAGCCAGGAAGTCGGAGTAGGAGCTCTGTTGGCGCTCCTCACGATCTTGACGTCTCTCTGGGCGAGACGTATTAGCGATAAGAGTCTGCAGCAACTCTGTGTGCTGCTGATGCGAGCCCGCCATTGCCGCGACGATGTCAGCCAATGTAACCGTTGGCAGTGGCGGTGGCGGTGTTTACTGTTGCTGCTTCTGTCCTGAGGAATCCTCGGGAGGTGGTTGGGAGGTCTCTCCCCCTTGACTAGTACCCCCAACGTTCGGGTTGGCACGAGTACACGTCATTCTGAAATTCAAAACAGCAGCGATTAGCACATGTCTTACTTAAAATCCCATGTGCAACAGTAGGTATTGAAGCGACACATGATTAATTTGCACAACATTCACATATATTGATAAAGCATAAACTTTATACAAGATACATTATTCTCGGGTCTCCGAGAAGTCGTGCTCATGTCGTCACTACCTATACATACGCTACTGCCTACACGACATGTTACCGATTACAAAATTTGGGCTACACTACCCTGGCTGCCCTACATGGCAACTGTAACCCCCCTACTCGGAGTAGAACTCGACCTCCTGCGGGTCGTCCTCCTCCGGTACCTCTGCTGGTGGCTCTGGATTTACCACCTCTTCTCCCATCCCGGGTTCTCCCATTGCTGGAAGGCCCAAGACCACCGGTATGCCCAATACCGGAGGCACGAGGTCCTGCAAAGCATGCACCTCGTCCATAGCCTGGTTGTAGTCCTCTTCCCAGCCCTGTCCTTCCTCAATGGCGTCGTCCCGCTCTTGAGCAAGGTCCTCATTCTGCTGGGTTACGGTCTGCACCAGCTCTTGCAACGCCGCGATGTCAACACGGCTTTTCTTCTTCGCCTTCTTCAGACGATGCAACTGATTGTGTTGTTCATTCAGTCGCTTAATCGTCGGAAGGAGCACATTACGGAGTGCGCTGTGAGCACTCTCGAAATGATCTTCACGACTTGTGCTCTCCTTGAGCTTGGTGGCGAGATGCTCCGTATGGACAGCTTGGCTGTCCATCACAGCGTTTCCCGCCCTCATCTGGAGGCTGAGATTTGCCTCCGCGGGGTTGTACCTTGGGCAACTCGGGTCCGTTGCCTCCAGGTACCTCTCGTCCCACACATGCTGAGACCGTCCCTCCACCGGAACAAGCGCGTATGGAGTGCCCTCCATAGCCTGCACGTGTAGTTGGCAGAAACGTGACATTGTGTCACGGGCTGCCACTTGCCACATCCCTTCCGGTTGTCTTCTTCTCACCGTAACGGTGAACGGCACCCAACCGGGTGGCGTAGGTCCTGCAGGGACTTCGACATGGATCGTCCACGTCTTGTTCCCCTCTTCGCCTTCTTCCTTGGAGAAGTACTGCGGCATCTGATTGTACCCGAAATATTGGAGCATTTGCCACAATGCTTCCGGGTAGCCGCTACGGTGAGAACAGTGGGACATCACCCACCCGTTCTCCAACTTCTTATCTGCTGTCATCTGTAAAAATATATTTGAGAAATGTCAAATATTTATTTAAACAATAAACCATTGAGTTATAACATAAGATATGTCATTGAACCCATAAAAGTTGGAAACACAGTTCAAATTTTAAACAAACTTGACTGCTGATCTGCTGTTCCCATGACAGCCCTGACCAGTTTCCATTCCAACCTGATTTAGGCCATGCTAAAGCAAAACCAATTCTGGAGCTCAACATCAAAGTTAAAGCTAACTTCAATAGCTTTCCAGAAAGTATTTTCTTGGCCTAAGATCTGTCCTGGTTCAAAAGTTAGGAGATGTTAAAGTTAACAGAATTTCTGGAGAATTCTGGACAGCACCTCCCTGCTTTAGGTACTGATTTAATCCAAGAATTCCAGTTAATTCTGTTCCTAATCTGACAAAACTTTCTGTTACAAAATTGTAACCCATCTCATAAGCTATCCAGAACTACCTCATTTTCTATTTTTGGATTTTTAAGCAGGAAGTTATGCTTAATTTACAGAGAGTTTACAGAGAGTCTTTACTCTGTCCTGTTTTCTGGACAGTTTCAACTCCACTGCATTTTTCGATTGGTTAAGTGATGAAACACCTTCGGACCTCAACAGAAGAGTTGTAAAGCTCTTCCAAAGATTTCTAGAAATGTATCATATGACCCCAACCTCGAAAGAACTCACCCTATAACCTCTGATTAACTTCAGCCTTGATTCAGCTAAAAACAGAGTGCTCTGTCCTTAACAACCTATAAGTTGAAAACTTGTAAACTTTGAATATCTTGTTCAAGGGAAGGAGTTACATCAAGTTTTACTACTTTAGATCAAAACCTTCAAGTTTTAAATGAAGTTGTTCATTTAATGGGGTGTGACGTCGATGCGTCACCAGATTATGTCGGTACTACGTCCTCACAAAGAAAATCCTATACCGGACTTAGCCGGCTTCGTTATTTCAATGGCACTAAACGTCACTCGCACACGGATGCTACACGCCTACCGTTTCGTTGTCAGGCTACCTGCAGAAACTCAAGCAATCGTCAGACTCGGCTGCACACCGAGCCCAGAATCCATACAGTTCGTACAACCGGCCGTCATCACTCGCCCGGATGTTCTCAAGCCAAACACGCCTTGAGTTACGTGTTCACGTTTCAGACCACATGACGGGGTCTCCCAAGTTGCACCACGCACGACAGGGATAGACGTTGCTCGAATACCCCAAACGACATGAAGAGTCGTAGAGGATATCAAAGCGGGTCGGGTTATCTGCCACCCGTGGGGCTCCACCCTTCAGCTTGTGCGCACTGGTGGACAGCGCTTACGTGTACCCCCCAAGACATAAACGTCCGAGATACACGATTTTCCGACATAGACAAATAGTTTAGTATGCCACTTCCTATACACTAATAACATCCTTATACGGGCTACTAACTCGTTCCTCACTGGATTTTTGAAAAAGATGACCTTTGTAGTGCGTTAAACATCAAGCGAGCTCTGATACCAGCGCTGACGCGACCCCATTGGTCTTGTCGAGCCAGGATCACGCTGAGGGGTGCTGCGTTGCACAGCACCGGATAACACACGTCAAAAGGTACAAAGCGGAAGCGAAATTTTAATACATAAACAAGTTTATGAACATGTTTACATCAAAATAAGTTCAGTCTACACTCACGGGCGTAGACTAGGCATCAAGTGCACGTTCAGCCCTTGAACGTGTCCTTGCTAGCACACACACACACACTAACTCTGTGGCGTGCACGACTCCCACTCGACGGGGTTCCCCTCCTGGGGTTCCGTCTCCTCCTCGGGAGTCCCTTCCTCATAAAACCCTGCAAAAGCTTCAAACACAAGCAGTGAGCACGAAGGCTCAGCAAGTCTGACCCGTCTCACCTAAACATGGAACTTCTACATGAGGGTAATGGGTTACATGAGGTGAAAATCATTAGCAAGGACTCGCCTAATTAGTAGAACCTTACTTTCAAGTTTTAGCAGCAGGTTGTGGAGAACCTTACGCTAAGGTACATGAGAGAGCCGCAATCAAACAAGAAACACATTTCTCTCATGTACTTTGCCTAAAGTTGAAATGAACTTTAGTTAGCTCTAAACTACAGCAAGTCATTAGCAATCAAGTCCATCTTTCAATCAGCAATGTTTTAACATGTAACTAGCCTGTTCTTTCTACGTCACGGTACAGTGAACAAGTGGTACTCACTGACCGCGAGGGACGGCGATTATAATCGATTTACACCTGCAGGGTTACCTGAACAACCCGTCACGTACGCCCGTACTCGACGTTGCCTACAACAACCATCACGGACGCCGTACGCGACTACCTTTCACCCGTTAGCCAAATGTTGAACCGGTCCAATCGTCCCGAGCAAGAGGTCTCTGCACGTGCATCTCAGTTCCGCCAGCCGATTTACACCTCGAGCTCTCAACTTACCCTCTGAACGACCAGCTATGCCTCAACACCCAGCTACCCGAGTTACATCAGTTTCCCGGTTCCCATATAGCCGGTAGGTCTTCGGTACTGTTCTAGCTTGTTCAACAGGCCCGCACACGGCTTGGTCCTCAATCGACCCAAGCGGAGCTACAGCACACAGGCCCCAAAGTCCTGCTGCCCTTACTCTCCGCTTGGTCTCATCTTTCTTGCCATGTATATCATGTGCTATCTCTACCCGAGTCGAGTGCCCCTAGCCTATGCTCGCGAGTAGTTCCAACTACTCGACTTGTACCGAATCCTACTCTATCTTAGCATTGCAGTAGCTAACAGGGTTTGCAATCCTAAACCCAACCCATGGTTTTCTTGGCTATGCAGTTGGGTTTCCAAAACAGGACTCTAATGCAAAGAATAAAGTAATCAAAGATGTGCTCAAAACAATAAACATTTATAAAAAGGTTAATGCAAACCGGAGCTTGCCTTGCTGCTCTTGGTCGTAGGCTAGCTGCTCCTCCGGAGTTACGAAGTCTAGGACTTCGGGTTCCTCCTCGACCTTAGCGACTACATGATGGAAGGAATACATGTATCAATTTAAATGCATTTGTATTAAGTTTGAAGTTGTGAAGTCTATAATCCTTGCTAGACAGACCCAATGACTGTGAAACTTTTACTGGGCCTTGGTTACAACCTAAACAGAGATTTTGTCAAGTTTTAGTTGCAGTAAAGCTCATTTGAGCCCTCCACAATTAATTATGTCCTTGACCTTAATTGGAACTCTTAGGGTGTTCTAGGGATTTTCATGAAACAAACTATGACTTTCTGAAAACTAGATTTTTAGAGGGTTCTAATGGAGTTGGTCCCACTTAATTTGGAAGTTCCCAACTAAAGATATGAGCTAAACAATTTCAGAGAAAATTCTGAAAATGTTTCTGAACATTTTCTATTTTCTCTGGAACAGTTTCACTAATCACACCATTAGGTGGAACAAATGAGCTCCAATGGATCTGAAATTTTTATGGTGGTTCAGGGATATTTTGGTGAACATCCCAGCAAAATTTCAGGATTTTCCTCCAAAGGATTCTCCAGTTAAAATTCCAAACAGTTTAAACTTTGAAGAATTAATTCTGGAGAATTAAGAAATTTCATGAAGTGAAACTTGATTTACTGGAAAGTACTCAGAGAGCTGAATCCAACAAAATTTGGTTCACTCAATTTGGAGCTTTCTAGCCAAAGTTATGAGGATTTGAAGTTTGAACTGAAACTGCGCAGCGGCGGCGATCTCCGGCTACCCTCGCCGGAACTGAGTTCCCGGCCACCCCCCGGCCCGAAACTCGCCGCCTGCCCCTTTACTGACCCCCTGGACTCGATGGTGGGGTCGCCGGCCGCCGGCGATGACCGGAAACCCGTGCGCACCGGTGACAGAACCTGCTAGGGTTCCGGTGAGGTCGGTCCCGCTCTCCCGTGCACCAAATCGACCGGGAATCGGTCGGAGAGCATCAGTAGAGCATGGGAAACACGAACCCGGACTGGGTGGAAGCTAGGAATACCGGCAACTATGCTCTCAACGGTGAGCCGAGGTGTTCAGCCATGGCAGCGGGGAAAACAGCCATATCATGGCCGATTCTCGATGGTTTTCTCTAATTCCAGTTCGAGCGTGGGTGCTATCGTGCGTAGAAGCTACTAGGTAACGATCTCGTCCAACCCTCGTGCATAGAGCACGAATTTCACCCGAAGGTGAGCTCGGTCCTTATGAACTGATCAAGAGTAAATTTAGAAATTCTCGGCCGAGGGTTGATCAATCGCCAAATGGCTTTCGGCTACTCCATCTACATACAATCACGCACCTTTCTTGTGTAGAGAAGAGGACGTGACAACGGCTGTGCTGTGCTATCCACGAGAGCCCGATCGGCGGCGATGCTTGGTTCGCCGGAGAAACGGTTCGGTACAGCTCGAGGACGCTTGCTCACTGGCCAACACGGTGCCTAGGAGGTTGCTTACGATCTCCCGGTGCCGTTTTGCTGTGGAGGAGGCTGTGCTCGTGAGTGATCGGGCTTGATCGAGCGTGAGCTCGAGCGGCGGCGGATGCAGTGGAAGAACAGGCCGAGTATGTCATCAGCTCGGGGAATGGGCGATCGGAGCACGCCGGGGAGGGGATAAGTAGCCCGGCGACCGGTCTCCGGCTTGGGGCGCGCAGCAGGAGCTGGCGCCGGCTGCCCCCCGGTGGCGCGCGCACACTGCACCCGGGAACCGATTGAGCTGTGTTTCAGTCGGTTTGTGTTGAAGTAGAGGCTGACATTTGGGACCCACTTCCAGTTTTAACCTCTGAAATTTACTCCTAATCACTGTTGTAAACAGTGAACCCCATAGTACCCCTGGTAATTCAAATTATTCACCCAGGAACCATTTGAATTGATCAAGGTTCAAATTGGGTTTGGTTTGAGTGAATTTCAGCACAAGTGCAGTTTTGAATTCAAATTAAGTTTGAATTTGTCCCACTTAGCTCATGTCAAGATCAACTCCAAATGGAGTGAAAATTGGTGTGTGGGCTCACAAAAATGTGCTGAGTAAGAATATGCCTCCCACTTTCAAATTCATGGGATAAAAACAGTTTGAATTTGAATATGGTTTCAAACTGCCCTCTTCCTAACTATACCCAAAATGACCTCAAAAAGGTTTTGATTTTGGGTGAAACTTGGCATGGACATCCTTAACAATGTATAGGAGTTTTCATATGTCCAGCCCCCCCTTATATCACATGTGTGAAATACCACTTTGGCAATGTGTGAGTTTGCTCTCTAATGAGCATGTTGATAATTGTTACTTGCTCTTCATTTGTGTTCATCATCCTTCCTCAAATGAGGTGTGTGGTGTGGTGATGAACACTGCAAATGTGTGTCAAAAACTGAGGCCCTTACATATGCATCAAGGGGTATGAACTACATAACTTCTTTTATTAATGAGGATGTGAACAAGTGCCGAAACACCTCACATCTCTCTACTATGTGTGGATGTGGACCTTCGCCGAAGCGTGCCACTACTCACAGTAAGCACACAAACACAAACAATCATCACAATAGTTCGCACCACTCCTATTCAAGCTTATTCAATGGGAGTCCTAAACTTAATCATGTGAACTGGTGCTGTTCCCGCCATGTGATGCGTGTGATCCATGCAAGGGCGCACGCCATGGTGAGTTGGCAATCCATGTATGCTTAAATGGCGTTGATCGGGAACACCAGCACCATCTATAAATGGGACATGAGAAAACTTAGAGGGAAGAAATAACTCCAAAACTTCAGAAGTTATGGAGCAAGGGTGTTGTTGTCCAAAAGAAGAGACAAGGAGGGGCTTGAAAATAGCACCTTGCGGTGGCTGTATTGACAAGGAAAGTGCAGCAGCAAGCAATTTTTGAAAATAGCAGTTTAGAGGGGTGTTCCTATGTGTTTTAGAGTGTCCATTCTACCTAGGCTTGCATCCTACGGTCAATGTGGTTCTGATGCCAATCTGTGCATTCTACCTTGGCTTTTGTCCTACGGTCAATGTGGCTCTGATACCAATCTGTGACGTCCGGTCCCGTAAAACACGGAACCCAGCTAATGCATATGTGTGCCCAGGATGTTCATCACACATACAAATGTAATCCACAAACTGAATTCAGAATATAACCACGAATAAATAGTGTTTAAGTACTTTATTACATGAATCTCTAACTTATTCTTGCAGCGGAAGTCTCTAACTTATTCTAGCAGCGGAAGTCTCTAAACGATAGTGGAAGCAACTAAACGGCAGCAGCTCCATCTTCAACTCCACAGGCAAGTTGACGGTAGTTCGCACGCCTAGTACTCCACATGATCTTCGAAGTACTCCTCTCCTGTTGCTGATGTTTGTATGATAATGCAAGGGTGAGTACATGTCATACTCAGCAAGTGCGTAAAAAGTATGACATGTAGCTTACAACAAGGTAGGAATAAAAAGGCTCATTGCAGAAAGCAAAGTTTATTTCACAAAGACAATAAATACAACAACTATCTTTAAGTGAATTTGATCCCAACATATATCCAATTAAAACAGTAACATACCTCCATCATATTTTACCACTTATCACGTCTCATCCCACCATTAATCTTTCTCGACATCATCTCATGCTCATAATAACCATCTCATATTCATATCCATCTCATGACCGAAACCAAAACTCATTATCATGACTTAACAGTCCTGAAACCAATTTCCAATGACCATACCATAACCAAAACCAATGACTATCCCCAATAACCATCCCAACTTTCTCTCTAATCATGTGAGTTGGCCAGGCGCTTGTGACCGTAAGCACGGCTATCATGATAGTTTTATACTATTAAGAGGTTGCACCACTTTACCCACAAGTTTGTGATTTCGTCGCCCGTCGGCGATGCAAAACCTCCATTATACCAGTACATAACCGTCGGTGTATGGCCAAGAGATCACAAAATAGCCTTTACAAAGGGGCTACTAGATGTATGGACTCACTAAGGTTTCACCAGCAGGCTCGAATCACCATTCTCCCACCTACGGGCCCCTCTTGTGCCATGCAGTTCCCAGGGCAGTCCTCTCTCGACTCCCATTCCCCGCGCCTTCCACGGTCCATAACAATCTAGTAACTTACATAATTAGTCAGCTAAGCCGCACCCATATTTGGCCTTGTGGTGGCACTGTTTTTGTGGCATGTGCTGGCATGAACTGGTCCTTAGATCTACGACAAGTAAACCACCATCTCATTCTACCACATCCACGAACCAAGCTTGCCTAGATCTCCCCCGATTCTATGCTCATTATCATCATCAAGTTCTCATTATCATTATTCATATGAGTGCAGTAGCTAGACGTGTTCTATCTCGGCTTCCCATAAACCGTAAGCTAAGCGAAGCAAAAAGCAAAAACGACCATACCCGACCCATCAACTTTCCCGGCGACAAGGATGGTTAACAAAACTAGTAAACTCCTATAAAAGGGTGTCCCATCAAGTTGACTCAAGCATACACATTTTCGCAAACAAAACAGTTTTCAAAACATGGGATCAATATGGTCAAGGGGCACTTGCCTTGTTCATTTGGCTTTTGTTGCTCAGGCGTCTCGATGTCTTGGTGTTGTAGTCCTTCGTAGGTAGCTCCCTGAGCTTGTCCTTCTACTCACGATCACGCGCATACAAGATTCACAGCAATCAATCATCATGCACAAACTTTACTTAAGATGCAATGGTGTAGGTGCATGCTAATCCTATGGTGCAGTTTCATTAATTCAGTTTGTACGTGTTCTTGCATGTTTTAATGGCTTTGCATGGGGTTTTATGATGAACAAGGTTGTAGTGATCAAGTGTGGACGTGGTGATGATCTTGACTCAAGATCTAGATCAATTCCACCGTCAAAAACCGATCAAGACGTGATCTGTCAATCTGAAAAAGGTTCTGTCCGGAGGAAACGAAGAAAACAGATGCGACGATGTCGTAAGATGGGTAACGAAGACCTACCTCAATTCTCTTATGATCGTCGACTCTTTTCCGGCGACGGCGAGGTGTGACGGCTCGTCGGCGGTGCTCACCGGTGACTGAACTCCGGCGAGGGGTGTAACTCGGCGAGTTGGGGGATAGGGCCTCTAAGTTGTCGACTTAGGAGGTAGAAAATAGGTACATGGTTGTGGCCAGGGGTTTTGGGTTCTATTTATAAGGGGTGAAAGAAGAGTCCTACTCCGATTGGATTTTAATTACGAGTCCTATTCAATTTGTTTTGGATCTTAACAACTCATCTCCAATTGATTTGGTGCGGTAGCAACGTGGAAATCATGTCGGTTTCCTCAGTAACGGGTATTCCCATGCGCCCAGGAGAAAAACTGCTTAAGGATCTCGTCACCTCCGCAGGGTGAGCTCCGGAGGCGCCATGTGTCCAGCGGGGGCCGGGCTTCCCTTTTCCGCAGAGACGAGCTCCGAGTTCAACACGTGTCCAGCAGTGTCGGACCTCCCTTCTCCTCGGAGGTGATCTCCGAGGATGACACGTGTCCAGCAGCGTCGGACCTCTCGGAGGAGAGCTCCGAAAGTGACACGTGTCCAGCGGTGTCGGACCTCTCGGAGGCGAGCTCCGAGAGTGACACGTGTCCAGCGGGTCGGATCTCTCGGAGGCGAGCTCCAAGGGTGACACGTGTCTGGCGGGTCGGACCTATCGAAGGCGAGCTCCAGGGGTGACACGTGTCTGGCAGGTCAGACCTCATCCCTTCCGCAGGGGTGAGCTCCAAAATCAACACGTGTCCCGCGGGGCTGAGCCTCGCTTCTCCGCAGAGACTAGCTCCGAAGGCGACACGCGTCCAGCGGGCCGGACCTCGCCCATTCCGCAGAGGCGAGCTCCGAGCCTGCCACATGGCCAGCGGTGCTGGACCTCACCCCCTCCGCAGGGATGAGCTCCAAAGATGCCACGTGGCCAGCGGGCCGCGGGAAGTGTCGATGGCGCTCCTCGGCGAATTGGAATTGGCTCTTTTCGGCTATCTTTCTCCCATACCCCACCATTTTTATGATTCTTTCTTTCGTTCTACTTCTTTTAAAATGTTTCTCTATATGAAATATGTATGCATGCATGGATACGAAATTGAGGGTGTTACACTAGACTTAGTGGCGCACATGTTGGCTTCACAACACCTAGCATGAGAACCCCTATACATGGCGTAATTCCAAGCTTGCCAACGGCGGCTTACATGGGAAGCGTCGGGCGCACGGTGAGAGCCTACATAGGACCTCTCCTGAGCTGCTTCGAGCTCATGTCAGTCTTTCCTAGGGTCCACTGATGCTCTACGGCCTTTTGCTCGATCGTTTGGGGTTCTAGGAAGTCCGGCCGACACAGCCGAAGTTCTTCCGAAGCCGCCGCTCGTCGCCAGCCGTGTTACGGTGACTTTCATGATGAGTTGAGCCCAGTATCATGTTCCCTGGATGGATTTAGGCAGAGGCTGCCAAAATCATGGAGTTTGGCGCACGGCAGAAGCCCTCTGGCGAGGACTCCGGCGAGGGGGGTGGCGGCCGAACGCGGGAGGCCGGATGTAGACGAATCCCTCGGTCCCACGTGTGAGCGGCCGATATTTTAAACCCCAGGATTTGCTGTGGCACCGGATCAGGTGCGGCTGCATGAGAAGGATTCTGTAGCCCCGTGTGTCGACCGCTGAGAAGTTGACACGTAGCACCGGTCCCACGCGCAGCAATTTAAACATTTCCCCGATTTTCAGATTTAGTTCAAACTTCAAACCCACGTAACTTTGGCTAGGAAACTCCAAATCGAGTGAACCAAATTTTGTTGGATTCATCTCTCTGAGTACTTTCTAGCAAATCAAGTTACACTTCATGAAAATCCTTATTTCTCCAGAATTAATTCTTCAAAGTTCAAACTGGTTAGAATTTTAACTGGAGAACCCTTTGGAGGAAAATTATGAAATTTTGCCAGGATGTACACAAAATATCCCTGAGCTACCATAAAAATTTTAGACCCATTTGAGCTCATTTGATCGACCTAATGGTGTGATTAATAAAACTGTTCCAGAGAAAATAGAAAATGTCCAGAAACATTTTTAGAATTTTTCTGAACTTGTTTAGCTCATATCTTTAGCCAAGAACCTTCAAATTAAGTGAGACCAACTCTATTAGAACCCTCTGGAAACCTAGTTTTCAGAAAGTCGTGTCTTGCTCCATGAAAATCCCTAGAACACCCTAGGAGCTCCAATCAAGTTCAAGTACATAATTATTTGTGGGGAGCTCAAATGAGCTTTGCTGCAAATGAAACTTGGCCAAGGGTTTGTTTAGGTTGTAACCAAACCACAGTAAAAATTTTAGAGTCATTGGGTCGGTCTAGTAAGACTTATAGTCTTCACAAGTTTAAATTCAATTCAAATGCATTTAAATTGATACATATACATGTTACCTCATGTAGTCGCTAAGGTTGAGGAGGAACCGGAAGTCTTAGACTTCGTCACTCCGGAAGAGCAGCTAGCCTACGACCAAGAGCAGCAAGGCAAGCTCCGGTTTGCATTAACCTTTTTACAAAGTTTTACTGTTTTGAGAACTTACTTTGAGCACTCAATAAATTCTTGCATTAGAGTCTTGTTTGAAACCCAAATGCATAGCCAAGAAAACCCTGGGTTGGAATTAGGTTTGAAAACCTCGTTAGCTACTGCAATAAATTCTTGCATTAGGGTAGGTTGAGAGATCGAGGTGTAAATCAGCTGGCGGCACTGTGGATGCGCGCAGAGACCTCTTACTTGGGACGATTAGACTGGTTCAACATTTGGCTAACGGGTGAAAGGTGGTTGCGTACGACGTCCGTGATGGTTGCTGTAGGCAACATCGAGTACGGATGTACGTGACGGGTTATTCGGGTAACCCTGCAGGTGTAAATCGATTATAATCGCCGTCCCTCACGGTCAGTGAGTACCACTTGTTCACTGTACCATGACGTAGAAAGAACAGGCTAGATTCTTGTTAAAAGTTTGCTGATTTGGAAGATATACATTGCTTGTTAATGTCTTATTGTAGTTTACAACTAATTAAAGTTCTTTTCAACTTTGGGCAAAGTACATGAGAGAAATGCGTTTCTTGTTTGATTGCGGCTCTCTCATGTGCCTTAGTGTAAGGTTCTCCACAACCTGCTGCTAAAACATGAAAGTAAGGTTCCATTAATTAGGTGGGTCCTTTGCAACTTATTGTACCTCATGTACCCTAAAACCATTCATGTATAAGTTTCATGTATAGGAGAGACGGGTAAGTCTTGCTGAGCCATCGTGCTCACTGCTTGTGTTTGAAGCTTTTGCAGTGGTCTATGAGGAAGGGACTCCCGAGGAGGATACAAAACCCCAGGAAGGGAACCCCGTCGAGTGGGAGTCATGCACGCCGCCGTGTTAGTGTGTGTGCGTGCTAGCGGGGACACATTCACGGGCTGAACGTGAACTCGATGCGTAGTCTACGCCCATGAGTGTAGACTGAACATATTTTATTGTACAAATGTTCATAAACCAGTTTATGTAATAAAACTTTGCTTCCACTTTGTATCTTTGCTTTGCATTATCCGGTGCTGTGCAACGCAGCACCCCTCAGCGTGATCCTGGCTCAACAAGGCCGTTGGGGCCGCGTCAGTGTGGTATCAGAGCTCGCTTGAGGTTTAACGAACTACAAAGGTCATCTTTTTCAAAAATTCGGTGAGGAACGAGTTAGTAGCCCATATAAGGATGTTATTAGTGTATAGAAAGTGGCATACTAACCTATTTTCTTATGTCAGAAAATCGTGCATGTCGGGACGTTTATGTCTTGGGGGGTGCACGTAAGCGCTGTCCAGCAGTGCGCACAAGCTGAAGGGTGGAGCCCCACGGGTGGCGAGTAACCCGACCCGCTTTAATATCCTCTACGACTCTTCATGTCGTTTGGGGTATTCGAGCAACGTCTGTCCCTGGTATGCTTTGGGCAATTTGGAAGACCCCGTCACGTGGTCAGTAACGTGAACACGTAGCTCAAGGCGTGTTTGGCTTGAGAACATCCGGGCGAGTGATGAAGGCCGGGTGTACGAACTGTATGAATACCGGGCTCGGTGTGCAGCCGAGTCTGACGATTGTTTGAATTATCTGCAGGTAATCTAACCACGAAACGGTAGATGTGTAGCATCCATGTGCGAGAGACGCTTAGCGCCACTGAACTAACGAAGCCGGCTAAGTCCGGTATAAGTTTTTCTTTGTGAGGACGTAGTACCGACATGATCTGGTGATGCATCGACGTCACACCCCACTAAATGAACAACTTCATTGTAAAACTTGATAGTTTTAATCCAGAGCACTAAAACTTGATGTAACTCCTTCCCTTAATCAGGATATTCAAAGTTAACAAGTTTTCAACCTATAGGATACTAAGGACAGAGTCCCCTGTCTTCAGCTGAAATTAAGGCTGAAGTTAATCAGAGGCTAGAGGTTGAGTTATTTTGAGGTTGGGGTTATATGATACATTTCTGGAAAGCTTTGTAAGAGCTTTACAACCCTTCTGTTCAGGTCCAGAGGTGTTTCATTCCTTAACTAATAGAAAAATGCAGTAGAGTTGAAACTGTGCAGAAAACAGGGCAGAACAAACACTCTCTGTAACTCTCTGTTAATTGAGACTTCCTGCATAAAAATCCAAAAATAGAAAATTAGGTAGTTCTGGAAATTTTATGAGATGGGTGACAACTTTGTAACAGAAAGTTTTGTCAGATTTGGTGTAGAATTAACTGGAATTCTTAGATCAAATCAGTACCTCAAGCAGGGAGGTGCTGTCCAATTTTCTCCAGAAATTCTGTCAACTTTGGAATCTCATAACTTTTGAATCAAGACAGATCATAGGCCAAGCAAATACTTTATGGAAAGCTTTTGAAGGTAACTTTAACTTTGATGTTGAGCTCCAGAATTGGTTTTGCCGTTAGGATGGTCTAAATCAGGTTGAAATGGAAACTGGTCAGGGCTGTCATATTGGACAGCAGATCAGCAGTCAAATTTGTTTAAGTTTGAACTATGTTTCCAAGTTTTATGAGTTCAATGACATGTTTTATGTTATAACTCAATGGTTTACTATTCAAACAAATATTTGACAATTCTCAAATATGTTTCTACAGATGAAAGCGGATAGACAATTGGAGAACGGGTGGGTTGTATCCCACTGTTCTCACCGCAGCGGTTATCCGGAAACGTTGAGGCAAATGCTTCAATACTTCGGGTACAGTGAGATGCCACAGTTCTTTGCTAAGGAAGAAGGCGAGTGAGACGGCCCCACGGGACCTCGTCGGGTGGTGCCGTATTATGCGGCACCCAACAGCACACGGGTCGATGAACATACATCATATTACATAAATAGTTTGCGGAAGCGTACAAGATTGTTTTACAAATAAGTATATCAGAGTAAACTACAGCGGAAGACTATCACTCTCACGACTCATATCTAAACTAGCAACAAAGAAATGGTCCAGCCCGCGGACGTTCCTTACTAGCAACACGAAGACAATCTGCAGCGGCGAGGATGCTCTTTGAGTAAGCACTCGGAGGTTCCCGAGTCTCATCGGCACCCCTTCTCATAAGCATCGAGTCAATTACCTGCAAAACAACTCGGATAGCATCCGTGAGCATAACGCTCAGCAAGGCTTAACCGTCACCCTAAACATGAAACTCTAAGTGAGGTTATGAACCTAACATAGGATGGCATAAGCATAATTAACTCGCCTAAAAGTGAATCCTTACTTTCAGGTATTAATTGCAGCATTTTAAGTAACCCTGGGCACGCCACATCGGGAGTCCACAATCAAACAAGAAACGCTTTCCCCCGATGCAAATTGCTCATGGCATAAAAGAATCGAGTTTGCACTAGCCTATTCATCAAGATCCAATACAACGCTAGTATAATACTTCACATCAATATGATTAGTTCCTTTCTCATGCAAGTTCTTACTACGTCACGACTGTGAGAACAAGTATGCTCGGTCCATTCCGCGAGCGATGGTGATTCGAATCAATAACACCCGGACTACACGACACGTACGCCCGTACTCGACGTTGCCTACAACAACCATCACTGACGTCGTACGTGGCAGCCTTTCCCCCGTTTCACCCCTGCTGAATTGATCAAGTCGCCCCGTACAGTAGCTACTCTCATGGTGCACCTTCTGACGTGAGATGTCATGAGAATATTCCCCACATACTGCACACCGGCCGTCCGCCTGAGGCGACCCGAAAAGTCCCAACTACAGCTTCCCGAGGTACATCGGTTTACTGGGTCCCATATGGCCAGCACGAGTCCGGTACACAACTCAAACTTGTTCAACAGGGCCGCATACGGATCGGTCCTTGACCGACATGGACAGGTCTACAGCACTCAGGCCCCTATGTCCTGCTGCTCCTACAACCTTCCGGTCTCAACTTTAACTTGCTAATTCAATTACGAACCAATCCCGTATGCCCCTGTTGTTCCTAAATCTGCGAGTAGCATCTCACCACTCGACTTCTACCGAACCGTACTTAAGAATGGCAGTTCTACACGGTGAAAGACACCTACCCAATACTCCATGGGTCATTTGGCTATGCAAGAGGAGTATCAATCACTAGACCTAATGCACAGTTCATATCTTGACCGAAAGTGAGTACAAAATAAAAACTTAACAGCTGTTAAATGCAAACCGGAGCTTGCCTGTTTTGCAGGGTAGTCGTATATAACCAGTTAGTGTTCTTGCAGATCCACCCTTGACTCTCTGGAGCTTGATCCACTTCGATGGATCACTCTCCTTTGAGTTCCCTTCGTTGTGGTTCCTATTGAGATGCATATGCACATATTTTATAGAATGTAATGGAAAGAAGTTATGGAATTAATTTCTTAGGACAGAGGTTGTGTGGAAAAGCCAAGCATGGCTTGGTTTGCCTCTGTTGTGCAAAGAACAGAAATAAACTAAATTGACCTTAAGGCCTTAGCTATACACTAATCACTTTCCCTAATGATCATAACAGACAAGCTGAAAAAATTTGAGTGCAACTGAAAAACAAGAACTTCAATGGCCTCAAAACTTTTACAGCAGGTTCTATACTACCTAAGGATTTAGCTTGCCAAATTGCAGCTAATATGTAGTCATATTGTGTCCTCCATAATTCTCACAATATCTCTTATGTATTTTTCCCTTATACATAAGTATGGAGAATAAGAACAGGGAGTTCCAGGACTCATCTTGGGCTGATAATTTACATGTTTGTTCTTGATCACATGAGAGTCATCTGGTCCAAAATTCAGCCCTTTTACTTGAGTAGGTCTCCCAGAACAATTCTTTAAGTATTTGTACTCAAAAGAATTAATTCTTTAGTAATGTGCATTTTCATGCCCAATTAAGTGAACTACAATTCCAAGTATGTCTCAGAGAGCCTGACTAAATTTTCCTATGATTTTTAAAGCTATGGATTGCTCAGAACAGATTTTTGAAGTGGGAAACATTTTCTGAAAATGTTTCTGGACTCTTATGAACACAGCAGATTGTTTTTAGCAAATTCCTACTCAAATGATCTTCAAATGAGCTGACAATTTGCTACAAGATCAACAATATGCTAAAGAATATTCTGGCAAAATTTGGGTATTTTTGGATAACCCAAACTCCTTCAATAATTCTTTTTCAGAAAACCTTCAAAGAATTTTCCAGAATATAATATTGACTTTCATACATTATGAGTTCATATTTGGATAGAACTCAGAAAGATGAATCCAACCCAATTGGAATCACTCAAATTGGAGTTTTCCACAGGGAGATATGAATTTCTAAAGATTGAGCTAAGTCTGGAATTATTTTCCTATTGAAAATCCCACTGGGCCCGCTTATTTGAATTCCAACCAATCAGAACTGGGCCACACCGGGGCCACGGGGTTTTTCGCGCCAGCACACGGGATCCCGGCCACACCCGATCCCGGATTTGAATTCTGAGCTGCTGACAGGCGGGGCCCACGCTTCGTCTCCTACCTCCGGCTTCCTCTCTCGCGCCCGCGCGCTCCCCCTCGCCGGAGTAACCGGAAGTTCGCTGGAACGGCCTTCCCGGCCACCGCCGGAGCTACAACTCGCCGCCAGGGGGTTGAGGGCCTCGAGGAACAGGGCTGTGGGGTTTGCTAGGGCCGCCGACGACCGGAACATGGCCGGCGATGTGCGACAGTTACTGTGGGGGTTCGGCGGCGTTGCCTGAGGTATCCAGCCCGCCAAAACCTGTGCCGACGAGCCCTACAGCACCAGTGGATGATTGCAAGGCTCGGCCTGGCCCCTAAATGGCTCGGGAAATGCCGCAAATCGGTCGTCATCGTGCGCCCGATTCGATCCGCCGGAGAAGTGATCGGTAGACCTCAAAATACGTCGCCCCAAAGGGTTTTCATGCGACAGATGCTTAAGAGAATATGATCGCCGGCTAGTCCAGCTCCTACGTGCAAAGTTTGACGAGCTAAGAACGAATAGAAGTGGAGAATTTTGGATTTCCATACCGGATGCTCGGGTTGACGTCGCCGGAGCAAAACTTTGAAATTCGCCGGCGATGCTTCACGGTATGGCCTGAGCTTGGGCTGAGAGCAGCACCGCACCCGTGCGCGCCCGTAGGTGTGATCGCTCGGCCGGGAAACCCGTTGTGGAGGGCTGTCCACAAGCGCCCGATCACTTCCTCGGCTTAGGTCGCCACGGCGGCGGTTGTTCTCGGGCACTGGAGGCCGCAGCTCGCTGGCTTGCGGGTCAGGGAGGTGGAGGCCGAGCTCACGGTGATGTTTAGCTGCTCAGGGGAGGAAAGAGCGTGGTGGTTTCGCCGTTCTTCCGATCGGACCGAGAGGCGGAGGGGAAGACGGTCGCTGGCTGTGCGCTCGCGAGGAGGAGAAGAAGGGACGGCCTTTGCGTCGTCCAGGGGGGGGGGTTGATCAGGCCGCAGAACCACCTCTGGGCGCCGTATGTGGGGAAATGCAGCAGCTGGTGGCGCTGCCGAGCGTCCCCGTGGCTCCACAGTGGGAGCTGCTCGTGGCCCACGTGCTGCTCGATGAATTTCCCCACTGGGCTGAGACTTAGGGTGCAAGGTTCCTTCCTTTAGCTCTATGACATGTGGGTCCCACTCCACATGTACCTCCCAAATATCTGTTCAAGCTGATCCTCTTAATTCCCACAATTCTGAGTTTAAAGTGTGGGTTAGAATTTGAATCCTTCCAATTCAGTTTGAATTTGCTTTCCAAATTTGAATTTGGTTGAAGTTTGCAAATTCTCCTCTTTAGCTCCCTTTTGAGATCACCCTACAATTGAAAAGTTTATGGGCAAACTTTTCCCTATAATCCCAACTATAGGGCTGCATGTTTATTCAAAGTTTTTGCTCACCCTATGTGTGAACTTTGAATTTCAAATCTGAGTTTTAAACTTTCATGCAAAGAGGTATTTAACTCCTTATTGGTCCAACACTTTTAAATAAAAAGGTGAACCTCATGTTGGATGTTCATCCATGTATTACCTTGCATGAAGAGAAGTTTTAGCAAGTCCCATTTTTCCTGTCATTGCCACACATATGAACTCAAACCATAGTTTTTATTCATACACATTTTTGGGACTTTTACATTCCTCCCCCCTTAAAAGAATCTCGTCCCGAGATTACAAAACAGGAACGAGACGGGAGAGGTAATTACAAACTGTACAAAGCTAAAAATTCCGGATAGTTGGTGCGGAGGTAATCTTCACTTTCCCACGTCGCCTCTTCCGCGGTGTGATTACTCCACAGCACCTTGAAAAATCGGATCGTCCGGTTCCGGGTTACCCGGGTCTTTTCATCCAAAATTTGAACCGGTCGCTCGGTGTAGGTCAGGTCCGGTTTCAATTCGTCGATGTCCTCAGTGCGAACAGCAGCGGTGAATTTGAGGTACTTCCGCAGCTGTGAAACATGAAATACATCATGAACACCCGCTAGACTTGCCGGTAATTCCAGCCGGTAGGCTACGGGTCCGCACTTCTCCGTGATAGCAAAGGGACCAATAAAACGGGGAGCGAGCTTCCCCTTTACACCGAACCGGTGAATTCCCTTCATCGGGGATACACAAAGATAAACGTGTTCTCCGACATCAAAATGTAATGGCCTACACCTCTGATCCGCGTAGCTCTTCTGTCGGTATTGTGCAGCCTTTAAGTTCTCTTGTATCAACCGAACTCGGTCTTCGGCTTCGTTGACAAGATCAATACCAAACAGAACTCTTTCGCCGGACTCACACCAATTCAATGGTGTGCGACACTTCCGGCCGTAGAGAGCTTCATATGGTGCTATTTTAATACTCGCTTGATAATCGTTGTTATATGAAAACTCCGCCAGCGGTAGGTGATCGTCCCAATTCCTACCGTGGTGGATGGCACACGCTCTCAACATGTCTTCAAGTACTTGGTTCACCCTCTCGGTTTGTCCATCGGTTTGAGGGTGATATGCGGAGCTTCTAATCAGCTTGGTGCCCAACGAGGCATGCAGCTGCTCCCAAAACCGAGCAACGAACAGCGCACCTCGATCTGAAATGATGGTCTTCGGGACACCATGTGAGCAAATAATTCTGGAGATGAATAACTCCGCATATTGCCTTGCTCGATAATGAGTGTTTACCGGTATGAAATGAGCCGACTTTGTCAACCGGTCGCCGATCACCCATATCGAGTCATGCTTCCTGGATGTGAGCGGTAATCCGACGATGAAGTCCATACTCACATCCTCCCATTTCCACGCCGGAATCTTCAAAGGTTGTAGCGGTCCGGCTTCCCGCATATGATCAGCCTTGACCCGTCTACACGTATCGCATTCGGATACGTATTTGGCAATCTCCCTCTTCATCCTTGTCCACCAAAATTTCTGTTTCAAATCTTGGTACATCTTGTTACTTCCGGGATGAATGGAAAACTTTGACAGGTGGGATTCATCCAAGATCTTCTTCCGGAGTTTCATATTGCGCGGTACCACTATACGGTTGTTAAACCATATTGTACCGTTCTCATCCTTCCGGAAGCATTTCACCTCTCCGTTGTCTAGTCTTCTCCGTATGTGAGACATACCTCTGTCTCTTCTTTGAGCCTCAACAATCTCTTCACGGATCGTTGGAATGAGCGCGAGATTATAAAGTGCGCCATACGGAATGACACGGAGGCTTGGCTCTTCATCTTCCAACTCAGCAGCCGCTAAGTTGTGAACGTGGGCTTTCCGACTAAGCACGTCGGCAACCACGTTTGCTTTTCCTGGATGATAGTGGATCTCAATTTCATAATCTTTTATGAGCTCCAACCATCTCCGTTGTCTCATATTCAGCTCCTTCTGCGTGAAGATATACTTCAGGCTTTTATGGTCGGTGTAGAGGTGAACGAGATTACCAAGTAGGTAATGCCCCCACATCTTTAACGCCAACACCACTGCAGCAAGCTCAAGATCATGAGTTGGATAATGCTGCTCGTGGTTTCGCAGTTGACGAGACCCATAGGTGACTACACGCCTCTCTTGCATCAGAACGCAGCCGAGACCGATGCCGGATGCATCACAGTATACATCGAATGGCTTCGTCGTGTCTGGCTGTGCAAGAACTGGAGCTGTGGTGAGATGTTTCACCAAAGTTTTGAATGCGGCTTCACATGTTGCATTCCATATATATTTAGTGCCCCTCTTCAGCAGCTCCGTCATTGGTTTAGCAATCTTTGAGAAGCTCGGAATAAACCTCCGATAATAACCCGCTAAACCTAGGAAACTTCGGACCACGTGGACAGATTTGGGAGATTCCCACTTCAGCACTTGTTCAATCTTGCTGGGGTCCACGGCGATACCTTCTGCTGAGATAATATGGCCAAGGAAAGGCACTTGATCAATCCAGAACTCGCACTTGCTGAACTTGGCATATAACTGGTGCTCCCGCAACCGTTGTAGCACAATACGCAGATGTTCAGCGTGCTCTTCTTCAGATTTGGAGTAAACCAATATGTCGTCGATGAATACCACGACGAACTTGTCTAACTCCGGCATGAATACAGAATTCATCAAATACATAAAATGTGCCAGAGCGTTGGTTAGCCCAAATGACATGACGAGGTACTCGTAGAGTCTGTATCTCGTCGAGAAAGCTGTCTTCGGTATGTCCTCCGGTCGGATTTTGATTTGATGATATCCCGACCGAAGATCCATCTTCGAAAATACCTTTGCACCCCCAAGTTGATCGAACAGGATGTCGATGCGGGGCAAAGGATACTTGTTCTTTATTGTGACAGCATTTAAAGCACGGTAATCAACACATAGCCGTAGTGTTTCGTCCTTCTTCTTAACAAGCAGCGCTGAGCAACCCCAAGGTGAAGAACTTGGTCGTATGAAACCCTTGCTCATGAGTTCATTCAGTTGCTCTTTCAACTCTGCTAGCTCGTTAGGTGCCATCTTGTAAGGCCTTCATGAGATAGGCGTCGTTCCCGGCGCCAGTTCAATCTTGAACTCGACGTCCCGTTCGGCCAGCATGCCCGGTAAGTCATCGGGAAATACGTCGGGATAATCACGTACCACCGGAATATCTTCAAGCTTCAGCGCTTCCGTGTGGTAGGCCTCTACCATATCTGGATCTTCGCTGTCTAAAAACAGCGTGTGCTGTCCGTGAATCGGCGAGTCAATCTGGACAGTCCGGTTACCAATATTGAGAACGGCACCGTGACGATTTAACCAAGACATCCCCAATATAATGTCTATCTTCTGCCTATCCAACATAATCAGCGATGTTGGGTATATCTTTCCGCCCAAACACAAAGTTGCTCGGGACACAATCCGATTGGCAGAGATATTTCCTCCCGGTGAACGTATAAGAAAACTCGTCGTGGGAGTATTGGTGGATAATTGGTGCTGATCCACGCATGTTTTTCTGATAAAATTATGGGTTGCACCGGAATCAAAAAGTATGAGCACGGGCGCGTCTTTGAGAGTGAACATGCCTGCTAACACCGGTGCTCCCTCCGGGACATCCTCAATAGCAAGATGTTGCACACTCCCGGATTGCAATGCTGTTATGTTGACTGGATCAGGTGGCGGCATACCACGTGATGATGATGGCTGTCTGGTATTCAACAACTTCTCCCAGCATTCCTGCCTAAAATGCCCAGAACGGTGGCAATAAGAACACGGAGGTTTCCCCGGTTCTTCGTTGACTTGCGGTTGAGAAGTTGATGTACTTGGCTGCAGCAATGATGCAACAGGTATCATTCGTTGCTGCGGTAATGGCGCTGCTTCAAGATAAGATTGTTGAGCAGGAAATCTGTACAGAGTTTATCTCACTGGCGTTTGCCATCTTTCATCGGATGGTGTGTGATACACCACACGATATTTACGAGGAACGACTGGTGTGTCTTCCTGCACATCCTCCCGGTCCCTCTTCTCTGCTTGACACTCAAGTGTCGCTTGTTCTTGCAGCAGAGCAGCACTGATCAACTCGGTGTAACTGCCTTGATTGAACAAAGCTAACTTCTCTTTTAGTATGGCACTCACGCCATAGAAAAAGTAGTCACACATTGCAGCTTCGCTCGTCGCATAAGCAGGAGCATATTGTGCCAGAAGGTTGAATCTTCGGACATAATCGAGGACACTCATGTCCCCCTGCTTCAAGATTCTGAATTCTTGCTGTTGGGCCTTAATAAAACCCATCGGAATGTGACGAGCCCGGAATGCTTCACGAAATTCCATCCATTCCACTTGATGACCTTCCGGAACGGTGGCAAGATAAGCGAACCACCAATTTCCGGCGGCTCCATGGAGCTGTTGAGCTGCAAATGATGCCTTCTGATATTCGTCGCACTCAAACACCCCAAACTTGGACTCCATAACTCGAAGCCACTGATCAGCTTCCACTGGTTCATGGGCTTCCATGAAGATTGGCGGTTGTGTCGCCAAGAAATCCAAGTAGGCGTTCCGAGGTGGAACGTCCTGTTGTGCACGCTGGAGTAAGCCCTGTTGTACCAAGGCTTGGAGTAGTCTTGTGTTCTCTTGACTTGACTCGACCATCTGAGCCATGACATCCGCCCATACCGTTGATGGCGGTGCCCGTGGTGGAGTCGAGTCATCATCATCTTGACGAGAACTATCAACCCTACTCGGAGAATGAGTACGCACCATACTGCACAAAGATAATTTTTGAGGGGAGTCAAAACATGATCTCAGCAGTATGTGAAAGTATGTAAAACATGAACATGCTAAAACTTTATGAAAGCATAACAAAATTTCATGTTTACACATCTTTCTAAAGCCAACATATCCAGTCCCTCATTCGGTACAAAACAGACCTTTCAGTACTTAACCCAGAATTTGATCCAGTTACTAGCATTTTCATAACTCAAGTTGAATACTAAAGTTAAAGTTAACTTCAGTATATTTCCGACGAGTAATCACATGCCTCTGGATCATCCCTTAACCAGAAGTTATGATCGTTCAAAGTTGACAGAATTTCTGGGTAAATTTTACCAGCACCTCCTTTGTATGTGGTTGTTTTCACCACAGTTTTACATACAAATGGGGTAAAATTCTGAACAAACTATGAACTACAAAATCGTTGCAAATTTCATAACCTTTCCAACGGTATATTATCTGACCCCTAGAGATTTTTCTACAGAATGTTATGGCCAATTTACAGAAACATCCATAGAAGTTTGCAGCTGCTCTGTTTTCTGAACAGTTTGCATCCATCTGGACATTCAACCAAGTTTGTGTCGGATTTGGCTCTGGAGTTCTACAGAAAAGTTGTAGAGCACTTAATAACCTTTCCAGAACTGTATCAAATACCTCCATTGGGTCAAGCTAATCAGAGTTACGCTCTGTTAAAGACCAGAAAAATTTCTGTCTGAACAGAGCACTCTGTCTTTGAGATCAAAAGAAACCTAACAAGTCTCTTCTTTGAACTTAGTTCAAATGGAGAGCTCAGTAACTAATATGTGCTTCATCACATCCATTTTTAGTTTGGAAGTTAGTCATGAATGATTTCTTCATAGGTAAGAATACTATCCAGTGTAGTATGGTGACGATGCACCGTAAGACATATGACGGTACTACGTTGCCTTACCAAAGAAAAACATAACCGGATTACACCGGCATACACGTATCATTAGGTGGCACTAAAATGGTCACTCGCAAACGTGTTCTACACACACTAAGGTTTTTCGTGGTTAGCACCTACATAAGCCACACTCAATCATCAGGTCCGGCTGCACACCGAACCCGGTATCCATAACAGTTTGTACACCCGGCCGTCATCACTCGCCCAGGTGTTCTCAAGGCAAACACGCCTTGAGCTACGTGTTCACGTTACTGACCACGTGACGAGTCTCCCAAATTGCACCACGCACGCCAGGGAATACGTTGCTCGAATACCCCAAACGACATGAAGAGTCATAGAGGATACTAAAGCGGGTCGGGTTACCTGCCACCCGTGGGGCTCCACCCTTCAGCTTGTGCGCACTGGTGGACAGCGCATACGTGCACCCCCAAGACATAAACCATCCCGAGATGCACGATTTTCCGACATAACAAATAAGTTAGGTTGCCACCTTCATAATATGCTAATAGTAGTCCTTATGTGGGCCTAGTACCGATATCTCACCGTACCCTAAGTTTGTGACATAATATGATGCTCAATCTGTGCTCTGTTCCCAACGCAGCTCTGATACCACGCTGAGACGGCCCCATGGGACCTCGTCGGGTGGTGCCGTGTTATGCGGCACCCAACAGCACACGGGTCGATGAACATACATCATATTACATAAATAGTTTGTGGAAGCGTACAAGATTGTTTTACAAATAAGTATATCAGAGTAAACTACAGAGGAAGACTATCACTCTCACGACTCATATCTAAACTAGCAACACGAAGACAATCTGCAGCGGCGAGGATGCTCTTTGAGTAAGCACTCGGAGGTTTCCGAGTCTCATCGGCACCCCTTCTCATAAGCATCGAGTCAATTACCTGCAAAACAACTCGGATAGCATCCGTGAGCATAACGCTCAGCAAGGCTTAACCGTCACCCTAAACATGAAACTCTAAGTGAGGTTATGAACCTAACATAGGATGGCATAAGCATAATTAACTCGCCTAAAAGTGAATCCTTACTTTCAGGTATTAATTGCAGCATTTTAAGTAACGCTGGGCACGCCACATCGGGAGTCCACAATCAAACAAGAAACGCTTTCCCCCGATGTAAATTGCTCAGGGCATAAAAGAATCGAGTTTTCACTAGTCTATTCATCAAGATCCAATACAACGCTAGTATAATACTTCACATCAATATGATTAGTTCCTGTCTCATGCAAGTTCTTACTACGTCACGACTGTGAGAACAAGTATGCTCGGTCCATTCCGCGAGTGACGGTGATTCGAATCAATAACACCCGGACTACACGACACGTACGCCCGTACTCGACGTTGCCTACAACAACCATCACTGACGTCGTACGTGGCAGCCTTTCCCCCGTTTCACCCCCGCTGAATCGATCAAGTCGCCCCGTACAGTAGCTACTCTCATGGTGCACCTTCTGACGTGAGATGTCATGAGAATATTCCCCACATACTGCACACCGGCCGTCCGCCTGAGGCGACCCGAAAAGTCCCAACGACAGCTTCCCGAGGTACATCGGTTTACTGGGTCCCATATAGCCAGCATGAGTCCGGTACACAACTCAAACTTGTTCAACAGGGCCGCATACGGATCGGTCCTTGACCGACACGGACAGGTCTACAGCACTCAGGCCCCTATGTCCTGCTGCTCCTACAACCTTCCGGTCTCAACTTTAACTTGCTAATTCAATTACGAACCAATCCCGTATGCCCCTGTTGTTCCTAAATCTGCGAGTAGCATCTCACCACTCGACTTCTACCGAACCATACTTAAGCATGGCAGTTCTACACGGTGAAAGACACCTACCCAATACTCCATGGGTCATTTGGCCATGCAAGAGGAGTATCAATCACTAGACCTAATGCACAGTTCATATCTTGACCGAAAGTGAGTACAAAATAAAAACTTAACAGCTGTTAAATGCAAACCGGAGCTTGCCTGTTTTGCAGGGTAGTCGTATATAACCAGTTAGTGTTCTTGCAGATCCACCCTTGACTCTCTGGAGCTTGATCCACTTCGATGGATCACTCTCCTTTGAGTCCCCTTCGTTGTGGTTCCTATTGAGATGCATATGCACATATTTTATAGAATGTAATGGAAAGAAGTTATGGAATTAATTTCTTAGGACAGAGGTTGTGTGGAAAAGCCAAGCATGGCTTGGTTTGCCTCTGTTGTGCAAAGAACAGAAATAAACTAAATTGACCTTAAGGCCTTAGCTATACACTAATCACTTTCCCTAATGATCATAATAGACAAGCTGAAAAGATTTGAGGTCAACTGAAGAACAAGAACTTCAATGGCCTCAAAACTTTTACAGCAGGTTCTATACTACCTAAGGATTTAGCTTGCCAAATTGCAGCTAATGTGGAGTCATATTGTGTCCTCCATAATTCTCACAATATCTCTTATGTATTTTTCCCTTATACATAAGTATGGAGAATAAGAACAGGGAGTTCCAGGACTCATCTTGGGCTGATAATTTACATGTGAGTTCTTGATCACATGAGAGTCATCTGGTCCAAAATTCAGCCCTTTTACTTGAGTAGGTCTCCCAGAACAATTCTTTAAGTATTTGTACTCAAAAGAATTAATTCTTTAGTAATGTGCATTTTCATGCCCAATTAAGTGAACTACAATTCCAAGTATGTCTCAGAGAGCCTGACTAAATTTTCCTATGATTTTTAGAGCTATGGATTGCTAAGAACAGATTTTTGAAGTGGGAAACATTTTCTGAAAATGTTTCTGGACTCTTATGAACACAGCAGATTGTTTTTAGCAAATTCCTACTCAAATGATCTTCAAATGAGCTGAAAATTTGCTACAAGATCAAAAATATGCTAAAGAATATTCTGCCAAAATTTGGGTATTTTTGGATAACCCAAACTCCCTCAATAATTCTTTTTCAGAAAACCTTCAAAGAATTTTCCAGAATATAATATTTACTTTCATACATTCTGAGTTCATATTTGGATAGAACTCAGAAAGATGAATCCAACCCAATTGGAATCACTCAAATTGGAGTTTTCCACAGGGAGATATGAATTTCTAAAGATTGAGCTAAGTCTGGAAATATTTTCCTATTGAAAATCCCACTGGGCCCGCTTATTTGAATTCCAACCAATCAGAACTGGGCCACACCAGGGCCACGGGGTTTTTCGCGCCAGCACACGGGATCCCGGCCACACCAGATCCCGGATTTGAATTCTGAGCTGCTGACAGGCGGGGCCCACGCTTCGTCTCCTACCTCCGGCTTCCTCTCTCGCGCCCGTGCGCTCCCCCTCGCCGGAGTAACCGGAAGTTCACCGGAACGGCCTTCCCGGTCACCGCCGGAGCTACAACTCGCCGCCAGGGGGTTTAGGGCCTCGAGGAACAGGTCTGTGGGGTTTGCTAGGGCCGCCGACGACCGGAACATGGCCGGCGACGTGCGACAGTTACTGTGGGGGTTCGGCGGCGTTGCCTGAGGTATCCAGCCCGCCAAAACCTGTGCCGACGAGCCCTACAGCACCAGTGGATGATCGCAAGGCTCGGCCTGGCCCCTAAATGGCTCGGGAAATGCCGCAAATCGGTCGTCACCGTGCGCCCGATTCGATCCGCCGGAGAAGTGATCGGTAGACCTCAAAATACGTCGCCCCAAAGGGTTTTCATGCGACAGATGCTTAAGAGAATATGATCGCCGGCTAGTCCAGCTCCTACGTGCAAAGTTTGACGAGCTAAGAACGAATAGAAGTGGAGAATTTTGGATTTCCATACCGGATGCTCGGGTTGACGTCGCCGGAGCAAAACTTTGAAATTCGCCGGCGATGCTTCACGGTATGGCCTGAGCTTGGGCTGAGAGCAGCACCGCACCCGTGCGCGCCCGTAGGTGTGATCACTCAACCGGGAAACCCGTTGTGGAGGGCTGTCCACGAGCGCCCGATCACTTCCTCGGCTTAGGTCGCCGCGGTGGCGGTTGTTCTCGGGCACTGGAGGCCGCAGCTCGCTGGCTTGCAGGTCAGGGAGGTGGAGGCCGAGCTCGCGGTGATGTTTAGCCGCTCAGGGGAGGAAAGAGCGTGGTGGTTTTGCCGTTCTTCCGATCGGACCGAGAGGCGGAGGGGAAGACGTTCGCTGGCCGTGCGCTCGCGAGGAGGAGAAGAAGGGACGGCCTTTTTGCGTCGTCCAGGGGGGGTTGATCAGGCCACAGAACCGCCTCTGGGCGCCGTATGTGGGGAAATGCAGCAGCTGGTGGCGCTGCCGAGCGTCCCCGTGGCTCCACGGTGGGAGCTGCTCGTGGCCCACGTGCTGCTCGATGAATTTCCCCACTGGGCTGAGACTTAGGGTGCAAGGTTCCTTCCTTTAGCTCTATGACATGTGGGTCCCACTCCACATGTACCTCCCAAATATCTGTTCAAGCTGATCCTCTTAATTCCCACAATTCTGAGTTTAAAGTGTGGGTTAGAATTTGAATCCTTCCAATTCAGTTTGAATTTGCTTTCCAAATTTGAATTTGGTTGAAGTTTGCAAATTCTCCTCTTTAGCTCCCTTTTGAGCTCACCCTACAATTGAAAAGTTTATGGGCAAACTTTTCCCTATAATCCCAACTATAGGGCTGCATGTTTATTCAAAGTTTTTGCTCACCCTATATGTGAACTTTGAATTTCAAATCTGAGATTTAAACTTTCATGCAAAGAGGTATTTAACTCCTTATTGGTCCAACACTTTTAAATAAAAAGGTGAACCTCATGTTGGATGTTCATCCATGTATTACCTTGCATGAAGAGAAGTTTTAGCAAGTCCCATTTTTCCTGTCATTGCCACACATATGAACTCAAACCATAGTTTTTATTCATACACATTTTTGGGACTTTTACAGCGAGGAGGGGAACAAGACGTGGACAATACATGTCGAAGTTCCTGCAGGACCCATGCCACCCGGTTGGGCGCCATTCACCGTCACGGTGAGAGGTAGACAGCCGGAGGGGAAGTGGCAAGTGGCAGCCCGCGACACCATGTCGTGTTTCTGTCAACTACACGTGAGAGCTATGGAGGGCACTCCATACGCGATCGTTCTAGTGGAGGGACGGGCTAATCATGTGTGGGAAGGAAGGTACATGGAGGCAACAGATCCGGGTTGCCCAAGGTACAATCCCGCGGAGGCAAACCTTAGTCTCCAGATAAGGGCGGGAAAAGCCGTGATGGATAGCCAAGCTGTTCATATGGAATGTCTCGCCGTTAAGCTACAGGAGAGCAATAGCCATGGAGATCATTTCGAGAGTGCTCACAGCGCACTCCGCAATGTTCTCCTTTCGACGATTAAGCGACTGAACGAACAATATAATCAGTTGCATCGTCTGAAGAAGGCAAAGAAGAAAAGCCGTGTCGACATCACGGCTTTGCAACAACAGATGCAGGCTCTGACCCAGCAGAACGAGGTCCTTACTCAAGAGCGGGACGATGCTATTGAGGAGGGGCAAGGCTGGGAAGAGGACTACAACCAGGCCATGGACGAGGTGCACACGTTGCAGGACCTCGTACCTCCGGTAATGGGCATAACGGTGGTAGGTGCTGTAACTGTGGTTTTGGGTCTTCTGGCAATGGGGGAACCCGAGCCGGAAGAGGAGGTCGGGGACCCAGAGCCACCAGCAGAAGTACCGGAGGAGGACAACCCGCAGGAGGTCGAATTCTACTCCGAGTAGGAGGTTACCGTTGCCAAGTAGGGTAGCTAGGGTGATGTAACCCAAACTTTTGTAATCGGTGACATGTCGTGTAGACAGTAGTGCATGTATAGGTAGTGACGACATGAGCACGACTTCTCGGAGACCCGAGACTAATATATCTTGTATAAAGTTTATGCTTTATCAATATATGTGAATGTTGCATGAATTATTCATGTGTCACTTCAATACCTACTGTTTCATATGGAGTTTTAAGTATGACATGTGCTGATCGCTGCTGTTTTAAATTTCAGAATGACTCGTACTCGTGCCAACCCGGACGTTGGGGGTTCCAGTCAGGGGGGAGAGACCTCCCAACAGCCTCCCGAGGACTCCTCGGGACAGCAACAGCAGCAACAGCAACAACCGCCACAGCCAACGGTTACTTTGGCTGACATTGTGGCAGCGATGGCGGGCTCTCATCAGCAGCACACGGGCTTGGTGGGTGAAATACTGTGCTTCGCATCACACCGAGCGAGTTATGACCTGAGCGGAATTCCGGAAGGCCTTCAGGACCTATCACATACCGCCGGGTCTCATGAAGAGGAAGACGCAGGAGTTCTTACGCCTGCAGTAAGAGAGCCGGAACGTGCTGGAATACTCCAGGGCGTTCAATGATCTTGCACTCTACGCTTCGTATCACGCCGATACTGACGAGAATAGGCGGGATCATTTCTACCAGGGGCTTAACCCGCTCCTGAAACACAAGCTGGCGATGTTCAATCGTGGCAGCCTCAATAACATAATTGATGCTGCGATTGTTCAGGAGGACTCCAGCAAGGAGTTAGCGGCGGCGGAAACGAAGCGAAGCGCGCCGCAAAGCATCGGAGAAGGAGGTGGTCCTTCTAAAAAATACCGGATGGTGAATCGCCCACCATCGGGTCCACGCTGGCAGCCACCACAGAGGCCGATGCCATTCCGCAGTCGGTCCTATTCTCCACCGGAATTCAGGCCGGCACTGCTAGTACCACCTCCGCAGCAACAACAGCAACAGCGGGCGATGCCTCGTGCGTATGCACCTCAGCAGCGCATGCCGGGCTTTCATCCCCCAAGCACCGGTCAAGCAGCAGCCACATGCTACAAATTTAAACGTCCAGGACACTTTGCCGACAATTGTCCTGAGAGGCAAGGCGGCGGAGTTGCACCGCAACTTCCGGGGAGGAATCAGCCCCGGAACCCCACTAATGTGTGGCGGGCAAACCCTAGGCCCGGCACCGTCCACCAACTTGCCATAGAGGGCGTGCCGGAGGGTGAACCAATCCTTGCAGTCCAGAAATAAAACTTCCAAGTGTGTATCAATCCACAACCATCCGATTGGAAGACATTCCAGTGGTCCGTGAAATCCCTGACGTGTTCCCGGATGATTTACCGGGGATGCCGCCCGACAGAGAGGTGGAGTTCAAGATTGAACTTGCACCCGGAACCATGCCAATATCCCAAAGGCCGTACAAGATGGTGCCCAAGGAATTGGCTGAACTGATGATGCAGTTAACAGACCTGCTGGAGAAGGGTTTTATTAGGCCGAGCTCCTCGCCATGGGGCTGTTTGGCATTATTCGTGAAGAAGAAAGATGAGATGTTGCGGCTTTGCATGGATTATTGTCCATCAAACGCCGTAACCATCAAGAAAAAGTACCTGTTGCCACGGATCAACATGTTGTTCGATCAGTTGGTCGAAGCAAAGATCTTTTCCAAGATGGACATAAGATCCGGGTACCATCAGATTAAGATACGGGCTGAGGATATTCCAAAAATGACTTTCTCGACGAGGTACGGACTTTATGAGTACCTGGTCATGTCCTTAGGCCTCACCAATGCTCCAGCTCATTTAATGTATTTGTTGAACTCGGTATTCATGCCGGAGCTGGACAAGTTTGTCGTGGTCTTCATCGACGAAATATTGGTATATTCCAAGTTGGAGGAAAAACACAAGAAGCATATGCGTATAGTCTTGCAACGGCTGCGGGATCACAAGCTATACTCGAAATTCAGCAAGTGCGAATTCTGGATATTGCAAGTGCCTTTTCTCGGGCATATCATCTCAGCAGAGGGCATCGCTGTAGACACGAGTAAGATCACACAAGTGCTGAATTGGAAGTCCTGAGAACTGTTCACGAGGTACGGAGTTTCCTCGGACTCGCAGGATATTATCGGAGGTTTATTTCGAACTTCTCGAAGATTGCCAAGCCTATGACAGAGCTGCTGAAAAAGGATACCAAATATGTTTGGAGCCCACCATGTGAAGCAGCGTTCAAGGCACTAGTGAAGCACCTAACATCAGCACCGGTTTTGGCGCAGCCAGACACAACAAAACCATTCGATGTGTACTGCGATGCATCCGGCATTGGGCTCGGATGTGTGCTGATGCAAGACCGAAGAGTGGTCGCGTATGGATCACGACAGCTCAGAAACCATGAGCAGAATTATCCAACTCACGACTTGGAGCTCGCTGCCATGGTGCTCGCACTTAAAATGTGGAGGCACTACCTACTCGGTAACCTCGTGCATTTATATACCGATCACAAAAGCCTCAAGTACATATTCACTCAGAAGGAGTTGAACATGAGGCAACGAAGATTGTTAGAATTGATAAAGGATTACGAAATAAAGATCCATTATCACCCCGGCAAGGCAAACATAGTGGCGGATGCGCTGAGCCACAAGTCACACGTTAACAATCTGACCATTGCACCGTTGGAAGAGGGCGAGACACCATTGCGTGTGATTCCACATGGAGCTCTCTACAACTTAGCTTTGATCCCCACCATCCGTGAAGAAATAGCGGCAGCTCAGAAACAGGACAAGGGCATGTCGCATTTGCGGAGACGTATAGACAGTGGGGAGCTGAAATGTTTCCGGAAAGACGGAGACGGCGTCCTATGGTTCAAGGACCTGATCGTCATACCCCGTAACCCGGAGTTACGGAAGAAAATCTTTGATGAGGCTCACTTGTCAAAGTTTTGGTGGACACGGATGAAGCGGGAGATCGCAAAGTACGTGTCCGAGTGTGATACATGTCGAAGGGTGAAGGCAGACCACATGAGAAAACCGGGATTGCTACAACCACTGGGAGTTCCTGCCTGGAAGTGGGAGGATTGAGCATGGACTTCATCATCGGTTTACCCACCACTTTTCAGAAGCATGATTCTGTGTGGGTGATCATCGACTGGCTCACCAATGTTGTCCATTTCATCCCGGTCAATACCAACTACAACGCCAAGAAGTATGCTCAATTGTACATCTCACGGATTCTATGCTTATACGGCATACCCAACACCATGATATCGGATCGGGGCACTTTATTTGTGTCCCGTTTTTGGGAGCAGCTACACGCTGCGTTGGGGACGAAGCTGATCCGCAGTTTAGCATACCACCCGCAGACGGATGGGCAAACCGAGCGGGTAAATCAAATTTTAGAAGATATGCTACGCGCTTGCGCTATCAACCACGGCAAGAATTGGGATGATCACTTGCCATTGGCCGAGTTCTCGTACAACAATGGGTACCAAGCCAGCATCAAGATGGTGCCTTACGAGGGGCTATACGGAAGAAAATGCCGCACACCACTGAATTGGTGTGAGTCTGGCGAAAGGGTTACCTTTGGGATTGATCTTGTCAATAACGCGGAGGAAAAGGTTTGGCTGATTCAAGCGAACCTAAAAGCCACCCAATCCCGACAAAAACAGTATGCGGACCGAAGAAGACGCCCATTACAGTTCGAAGTTGGGGATCACGTATACCTACGTGTGTCTCCAATGAAGGGCGTAAACAGATTCGGGGTGAGAGGAAAGTTGGCACCCTGATTCATCGGTCCATTTCAGATTACAGAGAGATGTGGATCAGTAGCATACCAGCTGAAATTACCAGAAGCACTTTCCGGTGTGCATGACGTCTTTCACATCTCCGAGCTCAGGAAGTGTTTCAAGCTATCAACTACCATTCAGCTGGAGGATATAGAAGAACTGAAACCGGATCTCACGTATCGGGAGGAACCGGTTCAGAATATTGAGGAAAAGGCCTGAACTACACACAACCGTACGTTGTGGTTCTAAAAAGTTCTATGGAGTAATCACTCTGTGGACGAAGCGACATGGGAGAGCGAAGGATTTCTTCACGCTAACTACCCCGACTTTTTCACGTCACATATACGGTAATTTTTCACCGTCCACTCTCTCATATTCACCTTATAATCTCGGGACGAGATTCTTTTAAGGGGGGAGGAATGTAAGGGCCTAAGTTTTTGGCACATATTCAAAGTGTTCATCACCACAGACACACTTCATTTGAAGAAACTTGATGAATACATTTGAAGAGCAAGTAAACACCATCAACATGTTCATTAGAGACTAAACTCACAAGATGCAAAAGTGGCATTTCCCACATGCATCATATAGGGGCTGGGCATATGAAAAACTCCTACACCTTGCTAGGAATGGCCATGCCAAATTTCACCCAAATTTAAAACCTTTTTGAAGTCCTTTTGGGTATAACAAGAAAGAGGGTGGTTTGAACTCAAATTCAAATTGAAACTATTTCCATCCCATGAATTCAAAAGTGGGAGGCATATTCTTACTCAGCACATTTTTGTGAGCTCACACACCAATTTTCACTCCATTTGGAGTTGATCTTGATATGAGCTAAGTTTAGCAAATTCAAACTTTATTTGAATTTCAAACTGCATGTGCTGAAATATATTCAAACTGCATGTGCTGAAATTTATTCAAACAATTCACAATTTGAATTCTATCAACTTCAAATGGGCTTGTGGTTGATAATTCAAAAATGAGAGGGTATTTGGGTCTCTACTCTTTAGAGCAGTGGGGAAAATTTAATTTCAGATGTTAAACCTCGGGTGGGACCCACATATCAGCCAAAGCAGCAAATTTAACCGACTGAAGCCCGAGCTCGGTTTCTTGTGCTTGATCCAGCAGCCGCCACAGCAAAAGATCGATCGGGACAGAAGCTGGTTGCCGCCCCGACCACTGAGCCACCTCACCCTCCCTCTTATCTCCGCAGCCGACCCGATCAAAGGCAGAACCGATCACTTCGTTGCTCCCTCGCGCAAGAAACGCCGCTCTCGCCACCACTCTCTCGGTTGATTGGAAAAGCCCATGATCACAGCCTCTCCACTCCCTCCAAGCTGTAAAACGGTACTAAAGGCTCTCCTTCTCCTTCCCCGTTGTAGGAAATTAGCTGAACTCGGATGATCTCGCCCATACCGAAAGTTCTTTCCGGTGACCTAAGTTCGCCGCACCTCGGGCTCCAGTGGACAGCCCAAACGGGAGCGTGTCACGCCCAAGCTAAGGCGTCCTCGGACGCATTAGAGACTGTTGCTGCTCACCCCGAACCACAGCTCGAGTGTTTGATCCCCGGCGACGAATTTAAGTTTCCCCTTTCACTCGGCGTAGAATGACCTTCGGGTGCGGATCCACCAAATTCTCACTCCAAAATTGTTTAGAGGGTCTCAAACTGTTCCTACACGAGCTAGACTTAGTGGCGCACAAGTTGGCTTCACAACACCTAGCATGAGAACCCCTGTACATGGCGTAATTCCAAGCTTGCCAACGGCGGCTTACTCGGGAAGCGTCGGGCACATGGTGAAAGCCTACATAGGACCTCTCCCGAGCTGCTTCGAGCTCATGTCGGTCTTTCCTAGGGTCCACTGATGCTCTACGGCCTTTTTCTCGATCGTTTTGGGTGCTAGGAAGTCCGGCCGACACGACCAAAGTTCTTCCAAAGCCGCCGCTCGTCGCCGGCCGTGTTCCGGTGACTGTCACGACGATCTGAGCCCAGTATCATGTTCCCCGGATGGATTTAGGCAGAGGCGGCCAAAATTATGGAGTTTGGCACACCGCAGAAGCCCTCCGGCGAACACTCCGGCGAGGGGGACGGCGGTCGAACACGGGAGGCCGGAGGTAGACGAAGCCCCCGGTCCCATGTGTCAGTGGCCGATATTTTAAACCCCGTGATTTGCTGTGGCACCGGATCGGGTGCGGCTGCGCGCAAAGGATTCTGTAGCCCCGTGTGTCGACCGCTGAGAAGTTGACACATAGTCCCGGTCCCACGCGCAGCAATTTAAACATTTCCCCAATTTTCAGATTTAGTGCAAACTTCAAACCCACATAACTTTGGCTAGGAAACTCCAAATCAACTGAACCAAATTTTGTTGGATTCAGCTCTCTGATTGCTTTCTCACAAATCAAGTTTCACTTCATGAAAATCTTTATTTCTCCAGAATTAATTCATCAAAGTTCAAATTGGTTAGAATTTTAACTGGAGAACCCTTTCGAGGAAAATTCTGAAATTTTGCCAGGATATTCACCAAAATATCCCTGAGCTAGCATACAAATTTAAGATCCATTTGAGCTCATTTGATCTACCTAATGGTGTGATTAATAAAACTGTTCCAGAGAAAATAGAAAATGTCCATATACATTTTCAGAATTTCTCTGAATTTGTTTAGCTCATATCTTTAGCCAGGGACCATCAAATTAAGTGAGACCAACTCTATTAGAACCCTCTGAAAACCTAATTTTCAGAAAGTCATGGCTTGCTCCATGAAAATCCCTATAACACCCTAGGAGCTCCAATCAAGGTCAAGTACATAATTATTTGTGGAGAGATCAAATGAGCTTTGCTGCAAATGAAATTTGGCCAAGTCTTTGTTTAGGTTGTAACCAAACCACAGTATAAATTTCAGAGTCATTGGGTCTGTCTAGTAAGACTTATAGTCTTCACAAGTTTAAATTCAATTCAAATGCATTTAAATTGATACATATACATGTTACCTCATGTAGTCACTAAGGTTGAGGAGGAACCCAAAGTCTTAGACTTCGTCACTCCGGAAGAGCAGCTAGCCTACGACCAAGAGCAGCAAGGCAAGCCCCGGTTTGCATTAACCTTTTTACAAAGTTTTACTGTTTTAAGAACTTACTTTGAGCACTCAATAAATTCTTGCATTAGAGTCTTGTTTGAAACCCAAATGCATAGCCAATAAAACCCTGGGTTGGGATTAGGTTTGAAAACCTCGTTAGCTACTGCAATGCTAAGACAGTGTAGGATTCGGTACAAGTCGAGTAGTTGGAACTACTCGCGAGAATAGGCTAGAGGCACATCGCTCGGGTAAATATAGCAAATGAAACACAACAACAACAACAACAACCAAGCCTTTATCCCAAGCCTGTTGGGGTCGGCTAGACATGAAACCCAATATCTCTGAAGTAAAAGAGAGGAAGAGATATAAGAACAAGGAAAAAAGAAAAAAAGAAGAAAAAAAAGAAAAAAGAAAAAAGAAAAAAAAGACTACGATTCTGCACATGAATTGCTACTTTCCATGCGGTCCTATCATGAGCTAAGTCTCTGGATAAATTCCAATCTCTCAAATCTCGTTTTACCGCCTCCTCCCATGTCAACCTTGGTCGCCCTCTACCCCTCCTAATATTTTCTCTACCTCTTAAAATCCCACTGTTAACCGATGCTTCTGGAGGTCTCCGTTGGATATGTCCAAACCACCTAAGTCGATGTTGGACTAACTTCTCTTCAATCGGCGACACCCCTACCTTATCACGAATTGCATCATTCCTTATTCGGTCTCTTCTCGTGTGCCCGCACATGCACCGTAGCATGCGCATCTCTGCGACACTCATTTGTTGGACATGTTGCCGTTTAGTTGGCCAACATTCCGCCCCATAGAGCATCGCGGGTCTGATCACCGTCCTATAGAACTTCCCTTTTAGCTTTTGTGGGACTTTCCTATCACATAGGATTCCAGAGGCTTGTCGCCATTTCATCCACCCTACCTTGATCCTGTGGCAAACATCCTCATCAATATCGCCATTGCTTTGTAACATTGATCCTAAGTATCGGAAAGAGTCCCTTCTAGGTACTATTTGTCCTTGTAGACTAACATTTCCCTCTTCATGACCAACACCACTAAAGTCACACCTCATATACTCGGTTTTGGTCCTACTAAGTCTAAACCCCTTGGACTCTAAGGTTTGTCTCCATAACTCTAATTTCTTATCAACACCATCTCTAGTTTCATCTACCAGCACTACATCATCAGCAAGGAGCATGCACCAAGGGATATCCCCTTGTATATCCTTCGACACCTCATCCATCACCAAGGAAAAGATGTATGGGCTCAAAGCTGATCCTTGATGTAGTCCTACCGTGATAGGAAATGCATCAGTCTCACTATCACTTACGCGCACACTTGTCCTAACATTATTGTACATATCCTTGATAAGGGTAATGTACTTTGTTGGCACTTTATGTTTCTCTAGTGCCCACCACATGTCTGACCTTGGTATCTTGTCGTACGCCTTCTCCAAGTCGATGAACACCATATGCAAGTCCTTCTTCTGCTCCCTATATCTCTCCATAAGCTGACGAAGCAAGAAAATCGCCTCCATTGTAGACCTCCCAGGCATAAAACCAAACTGGTTTTTTATTGACATTGGTCACTTTCCTCAGGCGGTGTTCAATCACTCTCTCCCAAAGCTTCATAGTATGACTCATAAGCTTAATACCTCGATAATTAGTGCAACTTTGAATATCTCCTTTATTTTTGAAGATAGGTACTAATATACTTTTCCTCCATTCTTCAGGCATCTTGTTTGACCGAAAAATGTGGTTGAATAGCTTTGTGAGCCATACTATTGCCACATCCCCAAGACATCTCCACACCTCAATAGGGACATCGTCAGGGCCGAGGGCCTTTCCTCCTTTCATCCTTTTTAAGGCCTCCTTAACCTCAAACTCTTGTATCCTCCGCACGAACCACCTGTTGGAGTCATCAAAGGAGTCATCCAACTCAACCATAGTGCTCCCATTCCCATCATTGAATAGCCCATTAAAGTAATCATGCCATCTATTCTTAATCTCTTCATCCTTCACTAGAATGCGGTCAGTCTCATCTTTGATGCATTTAACTTGATTGAGATCCCTCATCTTTCTCTCGGGGATTTTTGCTACCTTGTATATGTCCTTTTCACCTTCTTTTGTCTCTAGTCTCTCATATAACTTATCATAGGCCTGTCCTCTTGCCTTAATCACAACCCGCCTTGCATTCTTCTTAGCCTCTTTGTACTTAAGCATGTTGCTTGCGCTTCTACCATTATGCCAACTCTTGTAACACTCCTTCTTCTTCTTAATGGACTTTTTTACATCCTCATTCCACCACCAAGTGTCTTTATCTACAAGTTTCTTTCCCTTTGTCACACCGAACACCTCACTAGCTACCTTCCTAATGCAAGTTGCCATCTTCATCCACATACTATCTGCATCTCCATTTTCTGCCCAGGGTCCTTCTGTGATCACCCTATTTTTAAAGGATTCTTGTGATTCTCCCTTCAACTTCCACCACTTTGTTCTTGTGATTTTGGCACCTTTGTCCCGCAAAGAACATGTATGGAAGCGAAAGTCAGCTACCACAAGCTTATGTTGTGTCACAACACACTCCCCCAGGATCACCTTACAATCTAGACACTCCCGTCTATCCTTTCTCCTAGTGAGGACAAAGTCAATATGGCTAGAGTATTGGGCACTATTAAAGGTCACTAGGTGAGATTGCCTCTTCCTAAAGAGGGTGTTAGTTATCAACAGATCATAGGCTACGGCAAAGTCTAGGATGTCCTTACCCTCTTGATTTCTATCGCCGCATCCAAAACCTCCATGTACTCCCTCAAATCCTAGGTTAGTTGCACCCACATGACCATTGAGATCTCCCCCTATGAGGAGTTTCTCGGTTATCGGTACACTACTAACCATATCCTCCAAGTCCTCCCAAAATTGCCTCTTAGCACTCATGTTGAGTCCAACTTGTGGGGCATAAGCACTAATGACATTCAAGACAATGTCCCTAATTACTATCTTGATTAAGATGATCCTATCCCCTCGTCTTCGAACATCCACTACTCCATCCTTAAGACTCTTATCTATTAGAACACCTACGCCATTCCTAGTCCCAGCCGAACCAGAATACCAAAGCTTGAAACCGGTATTCTCGACTTCTCTCGCCTTTTGAACCGCCCATCTAGTCTCTTGTACACAAAGGATATTTACTCATCTCCTAATGGCAACATCTACTAACTCACGTAGCTTCCCCGTCAAGGATCCTACATTCTAACTACGCACCCGAAATATATGTTCCTCGGCTAGCTTCCTTACGCTTTGCACCCGTCGAGTAAGATGCAAAGACCCTTGCTCACTTATCACTACATCCGGGCGATGATGTAGCGCGCCACTAAGGTGGTGGCGATCCGGCCCTTGCTCATTTAACACCATATCCGGGTTCCGATATGGCGCGCCACTAAGGCGGTGGCGACCCGGCCCTTGCCCACTTAACACCATACCCGGGTTCCGATATGGCGCGTCGCTAAGAGGGTTACGCCCCAACGAATTTCTATTGGGTTTCATTTCCATGAGAATAACAGGGGCATTATTTACGACAGTATAGCCACCCTGTCGTAAATAACAGGGGCATTATTTACGACGGGTGGTTGTACCGTCGTAAATAACAGAAACATTATTTACGATGGTACTGTATAAACCGTCGTAAATAAGTTTTTTTGTTCTTTTTAAAACAGAAAATGCTGACCGCTAGCTCTATGGCCAGTCCACTGGCTCGATCGGCAGCAACACAAACAGTCAGAAATCCATATATAAAGTATATATCGCACGATATTAATCATAGAAATTATATTACAAGTCCATCACAAGACACGATACAAACGAAGCTAAGTGTAGTTGTTGGCTCACCAAGCCTATCACAACCCCCTCCTCCTTTACCCGGGCTTGGAACCGGCTATGTCATTACAACATAGGCGGAGTTTAGAGATAGCAAATGAAACACATGGCAAGAAAATGAGACCGAGCAGAGAGTAAGGGAAGCAGGACTTTGGGGCCTGGGTGCTATAGCTCCGCTTATGTCGATTGAGGACCGAGCCGTGTGCGGGTCTGTTGAACAAGATAGAACAGTACCGAAGACCTACCGGCTATATGGGAACCGGGAAACTGATGTAACTCAGGTAGCTGGGTGTTGAGGCATAGCTGGTCGTTCAGAGGGTAGGTTGAGAGATCGAGGTGTAAATCGGCTGGCGGCACTGTGGATGCGCGCGAAGAGACCTCTTGCTCAGGATGATTGGACCGGTTGAACATTTGGCTGACGGGTGAAAGGTGATTGCGTACGACGTCCGTGATGGTTGCTGTTGGCAACATCGAGTACGGGCATACGTGACGGGTTATTCGGGTAACCCTACAGGTGTAAATTGATTATAATCACCGTCCCTCGCGGTCAGTGAGTACCACTTGTTCACCGTACCGTGATGTAGAAAGAACAGGCTAGATTCATGTTAAAAGTTTGCTGATTTGAAAGATATACCTTGCTTGTTTATGTCTTGTTGTAGTTTAGAGCTAATTAATGTTCTTTTGAACTTTGGGCAAAGTACATGAGAGAAATGTGCTTCTTGTTTGATTGATGCTCTCTCATGCGCCTTAGCGTAAGGTTCTCCACAACCTGCTGCTAAAACATGAAAGTAAGGTTCCATTAATTAGGCGGGTCCTTTGCGACTTATTTTACCTCATGTACCCTAAAACCATTCATGTAGAAGTTTCATGTATAGGAGAGACGGGTCAGTCTTGCTGAGCAATCGTGCTCACTGCTTGTGTTTGAAGCTTTTGCAGGGGTCTACGAGAAAGGGAATCCCGAGGAGGAGACGTAACCCCAGGAGGGGAACCCCATGGAGTGGGAGTCGTGCACACCGCCGTGTTAGTGTGTGTGCATGCTAGCGGGGACATGTTCACGGGCTGAATGTGAACTCGATGCGTAGTCTACGCCCGTGAGTGTAGACTGAACATATTTTGTTGTACAAATGTTCATAAACCTGTTTATGTAATAAAACTTTGCTTCCGCTTATCTTTGATGTGTGTTATCCGGTGCTGTGCAACGCAGCACCCCTCAGCGTGATCCTGGCTCGACAAGGCCCTTGGGGCCGTGTCATAGCGTAGGCCTACAATTAAAAAATTTGACACACTTACGCACAGTAGGATGGGTTTCATAGGCATACTCTGCATTTTTGTTTCAGTTGCATATTTTCTTTTGTGTTTTATGTTTATTTTATCATGCTGATATGTTGTTAATCATACTTTTGTTATATTTCAATCTAGTTGAGTGATGCCGCCGAAAAAGAGTGCACGTGTGGTCGCACATGAGAGGGGTCGCGGTAGAGGTTGTGGTGGTGGCAGAGGTAGAGGTGAAGTTAATTGGGATGTTGTTCACGAGCAAGTGAACCAAGTGAATGAAGAAGTCGAAGGGGGGGGGGATAACACTCAGTTGCTGTTCAAGCTCCTGTCGCTGGAGGTGCAAATGCCATGGTCCCAACAATGGCGTTTGCTAGGTGGATGTCTATGCATTTGGACACATTTGATGGCCTTGGAACACCTACTGATGTTGCTGATTGATTGCGCAAGAAGGAGAAAGTCATGGTTGCTTGTTGGATGACAGGAGAGGAGATGATCTTGTTTATACCCCACCAGTTGGTAGGTCAAGCTGATATATGGTGGGTAGGAGTTTGTGATGCGTGGACTCCTGCTCATGGTGCCATCACTTGGGAGGTTTTCTTCATACAATTCAGGGCTAAATATTATCCAGATTCATTTAGAGACAAGATGAATGATGCACTAAACCATATTCAGCAAGGTGTTGAAACTGTTGATGAGTATGAGAGGGATTTCAGCAACATTGTTCACTTTGTGCCTAGTGTTGCAAGCGATGAGCGTGAGAAATTTAGAATGTTTTCAGGGGGCTTAATGCTCGATACAGGGAGGTGATGGGAAGAAATCCTCCTACCACATACATTGTGGCTGTTGAGGAGGCTAGAAGCATGGAGACTCAGTTTCAACTTACAGATTTACAGCAGAGACTTACACTATAGGAAACATAGCAATTAACGAGGGTGAAAAACCGTCGTAAATAAGCACATTACCCTCGTAAATAAGGTATTTGCGACGGTATTTACTTATTTACGAGGGTTTTTAGCCGTCAAAAATAAGTCGACGTAAATAAACTTATTTACGACGGTTACTGACGTAAATAAGCTTATTTACGACGGCTAATTTTAGCCATTGTGAATAAGTCAACGCGCCACGTGGAACGTCGGGAAACTTATTTACGATGGGGTGGTTGTACCATCGTAAATAACAGGGGCATTATTTACGACGGTATAGCCACCCCGTCGTAAATAACAGGGGCATTATTTACGACGGGTGGTTGTACCGTCATAAATAAGTTTTTTGTTTTTTTAAACAGAAAATGCTGACCGCTGGCTCTATGGCCAGTCCACTGGCTCGATCGCCAGCAACACAAACAGTCAGAAATCCATATATAAAGTATATATCGCATGATATTAATCATAGAAATTATGTTACAAGTCCATCACAAGACACGATACAAACGAAGCTACACATTACTACCACGGCCGCTACCTCCGGAGCCCGCAAAATCATCCTCAAGCCGTCTGCTCACTCCTGGCATGTGCGGCGATGGAGTGCGAGCCTCCGTCCCTGATGCCTGTCATGTTTTAGCACATATTATTAGAATTTAGCAAGTTGAACTAGTTTTGACTTCATTTTAGCAAATTTAACTATATAAGACTATATTTGAGCAAGTTCAAAGTGTTTTGGTTATATTTGATAAAGTTCAACTATGTTTGTCTATAATAGAACAATGTTAACTTAGTTTAGTTATATATGAGTAAGTTTAATTATAATTGACCAAGTATGTCTAAATAAACTTAAGAGAGGTTTGTTTTTACCTGAGCTCCTGTAGTTGGCACCTGTGGCTGCTCTGGCTCGATCACCGGTGGTGGCTCCCACCATGGAAGCTCAACCTGCTGTCCAGCCGTCATAGCCTGCGAATACAAACTATTAGCACATTTTTGCATTCATAATTTTGAAACATATACATATTTGAATGACAATTACTTACCGCCATTGCCGCCTGAAACTGTAGCATGGACGAGTTGAGATACTCGTCTCTGGCCCTAGTGGCTGCGGCCTGTCTCTCTCGCTCTAGTCGGAGCTCCTCCTGAGTCCTCTCTCTTTCTCTCTCCGGAGCTCCTCCTGTGTGCGGCGGAGCTCGTCCTGGACACTCTGGAGCTCCAGCAAGCTAGACCGGCTGGAAGAGCTAGCCTGCTGAGAGGAAGAGGACCTGGAGGGTCATGCCTGCATGGAGTCGAAAAAGGGACAATTCCGAACCTGCACGCTTCACATGCCTATCGCATGTGAAACATGCAGATTTGAAGCGGGTAATCAATTACTATAGGTTACGTTAAACATTTCCATCTTCCAATCATTTAAGATAGAGGAAAGAACGAGAAAGAGGAGGAAAGTTGGTCAGAGTTGAAAGTTCAAAGGGCCTATGTCGGGTCGGACCGTGCCGTGTCGTGCCGGGTCAGGCCGGGTCTTGCCGGGTCAGGCCGCGGGTCGGGGCGTGTCGTTCCTTGTCGGGTTGGGTCGTGCAGGGTCGAGCCGTGCTGGGTCGTCGGGCCATGCCGTGCTAGGGGTTGGGCCGTTTGCCGGGTCGGGCCATGCCGTGCTGCCGGATTGGGCCGTGTCGGGTTGGGCCGTGCAGGGTTGGACCGTGCCGTGCCTGGTCAGGCCGTGCCGGGTTGGGCTGTGACGGGTCAGGCCGTGCCATGCTGGGGGTTGAGCCATGTGCCGGGTCGGGCCCTGCCGTGCTGTCGGGTTTGGCCGTGCCAGGTCGGGCCGTGCCGAGTTGGGCCGTGCTATGGCTGGTCGGGCCATGCCGGGTCGGCCCGAAACCCGTTAATATACGTATAATAGGTAAACACTCACAATCAATTAATTAACTAATTCAAAACTAATTGAACATTTTAAAACTAAATCAACAATTAAATACTTCAAACTAATAAACTTATGACACTAATTGAACAATAAAAACATAATTAAACAATTATATAATAGTTAAACAAACTAATTACAAACTAAACTAAATAACTAATTAAACAATTTAAACTAATTAAATAACCTAATTAAACAATTACAATCTAAGTAAACAATTACAAACTATTTAAAAAATCTTATATAATTCAACAAACTAATTACAATCTAATTATAATCTAATTACTACACAATTACAAACTAGAATAAACTATTAAATTTAAACTTTTTACAAACAAAACTAAATACCTAATTAAACCAAAACTAATGACAAACTAACCTTACTATATAGGTAGGGGCCGGGCGGCGGCGGAGGGCGGCCGGTGGAGGCCGGGGGCGGCCGGGGTCGGCCGGGAGCTGCCGGGGGCGGCTGGAGCCGGCCGAGGGCGGCCGGGAGCGGCTGGGACTGGCCGGGGACGCCGGGGGCGGCTGGGATGGCCGGGGCCGGCCTGGAGCTGCCGGCGGCTGGCGGGGGCGGCCGACGCAGCGTCGAGGGCGGAGGCGGCGGTCGGCGCGGCGTCGGGGGCGGAGGCGGCGGTCGCGTGTAGGAGGGGAGTGAACCGCTCCCCTCCCGCGCGCGCGGCTGTATATTTATAAGCTTATTTACGACGGTTCCCGGTACCGTCATAAATAAGCTACTTATTTACGACGGTTAGGTCAACCGTTGTTATAAGGCCGTTATTAACGACGGTGCCCAGTAACCGTCGTAAATAAGTAGGTAATTTACATCGGTAGGTTAAAACATCGTAAATAATGGCCTTATTAACGATGGTGTCTTTTGACCGTCGTTAATATACTTATTAACGACGACACTGTCGTAAATAATTACCCCCCTCGTTAATTTACTAGTTTCCTGTAGTGTTAGTGGGAGTGCGAGTAACACATTTGGTGATTACAAGAGGGTCCACCAGGAGGTAGGAGAGCCCTCACAACAACCCCCTCCCAAGAAGTCTAAGGCAAACAATTCCTCTCAGCAATCCTTCAAACCTAAGCAGTCAGGGGCTCAGTCTTCCACGGGGTAACACACTTGAAGTGCACTGTTTATGCGTCCAGTTCCAGGACAAGGTTTGATTTGCTTCAGGTGTGGGAAGCCCCATCGTGCTTTAGAGCGTGGTTTTTTTCGGACATGTCGTCTATGTGGAAGAGAGGGACATATGGCCCTGGTTTGCATGAAAAATCCTGATTCTATTATCAAGTGGCAAAGGACAAATTCTTCCTCATTAGGATCCACCTTTATGGCTAGTTCTAGGGGTTCAACTTCCATAGTTAATGCTCCTCGTGGCACTGTTTAGATGATGGCCAGTCCTCCAGCCCTGCATTACCAGTTTCCTCAGCAAAACTTTCCCCCATAAGGTTACTACTAGTCCGTGCCTCATCTTTCTGCCTCACATGTTCCACTAAAGTTACCTGCTCCTCCTGCTCCTTCTGCTCCTCCAACTCAGTCTGCTCAACACCTTGTGGGAGGACCTACTTCTACCGCTGTTGGAGTCTACACCATGCCTACACCTTCTTCTCTTATTCGCCCTGATGTAGCTTTAGGTACTGTCGTTGTTGACTCATATGATGCTTATACTTTATTTGATTCGGGTGCCATGTTTTCTTTCATTTCACTTGATTTTGTAAGAAGGGTGAATATTTCTATTCAAGAGATATCTCAGTCGGTTTGTGTCAGTTTTCCTAGGGGCTTGATTTCTAGTTCCGTGGTGTGTCCGGGTTGCACTATTTCTATAGGTGGAGACGAATTCATAGCTAATCTAATGGCAATTCCCTTATCGTTTTTGATGTTATTCTCGGTATGGATAGGCTACACTGTTATCGAGCCGTTATATCTTGTTTCTGGAAGACTGCAACACTAGAGGCACCATCTGGGCAGATCATTACTTTTCAAGCTAATGCACTTCCTTATTATTTATCTGTGATGGCAAGTCTCTTTCCTGGTTGTCGACATGTGAAGACAGGCTTTCTATGGAGCCTTGTTGATAAGGCAACAAAGTCATTGGTGGTCGCGGATATTCCGGTAGTGCGAGACTACCCTAAAGTCTTCCCTGACGAGCTGCCAGGAATGCCACCAAAGCGAGAACTGGAGTTCACATTGATATTATACCTGGCACCCGTCCTTTATCCATTGCCCCATACCGGTTATCTCGTCCACTTCAAGAAGAGTTGAGGAAGCAATTGGATGATCTATTGGCTAAGAAATTGATTCACCGTAGCGTTTCGCCATGGCAAGCTCCGGTGTTGTTCACTAAGAAAAAAGATGGAAGTTGGCATATGTGTGTGGATTATTGTGGCTTAAACGCTATGACCATCAAGAACAAGTATTCATTGCCTCGTATTGATGTGATGTTCGTTCCATTGATATGAGCAACGGTCTTTTCCAAGAACGATATTCAATCTGGTTACAAACAAATTCTTGTTCGAGAGGAGGATATAGAGAAAACAACTTTTTCTACCATGTATGGCCATTATGAGTTCAGAGTTATGTCTTTTGGGCTCATTAATGCACCTGCATACTTTATGGAGACGATTAATAATATGCTTCAAGGATTGGAAGAGTTCGTAGTAGTCTTTCTTGATGATATACTCATCTTCTCCAAGACTGAATCAGAACATGAGGAGCATTTGAGAAGAGTTCTTGAGACTCAAAGAAGTCATAAGTTCTATGCTAGATTGAAGAAGTGTGAGTTCTAGCTCATAGAAGTTGGCTTTATAGGTCATGTAATTAATCAACGGTCTTTTCCAAGATCGATATTCAATCTGGTTACAACCAAATTCTTGTTCGAGAGGAGGATATAGAGAAAACAACTTTTCTACCATGTATGGCCATTATGAGTTCAGAGTTATGTATTTTGGGCTCATTAATGCACCTGCATACTTTATGGAGACGATGAATAATATGCTTCAAGGATTGGAAGAGTTCGTAGTAGTCTTTCTTGATGATATACTCATCTTCTGCAAGACTGAATCAGAACATGAGGAGCATTTGAGAAGAGTTCTTGAGACTCAAAGAAGTCATAAGTTCTATGCTAGATTGAAGAAGTGTGAGTTCTAGCCCTTAGAAGTTGGCTTTCTAGGTCATGTAATTAATCAACTTGGGATCTCTGCTGATCCGAGCATGGTTTCTATAATAGTGAAATGGGAAAGGCCAACCAATGTCAAGGAAGTTAGAAGTTTCTCGGGTATGGCTGGCTATTACTGACACTTTATAAAGGATTTCTCTAGCATTGCTAAGCCTATGACACAACTTACAAAGAAGAATGTCAAGTTCGTGTTGACTCAGGAGTGTGAGCGTTGCTTCCAGTTGCTGAAAGAGAAGATGGTTAGTGCTCCCATTCTTGCCCTTCCTGAGCCTGGTAGGCATTTCACCGTCTATTTTGATGCCTCTCGCATAGGACTTGGTTGTGCTCTCATGCAGGAAGGAAAGGTGATTGCCTATGCAACAAGGCAACTAAATACGCATGAGCAGAATTACCCCACTCATGATCTAGAGCTTGCTGCTGTAGTTTTTGCACTGAAGATTTGGAGGCATTATCTATATGGAGAGTTATGTGATATTTTACTGACCATAATAGCTTGAAGTACATATTCACTCAGAAGGACCTAAACTTAAGGCAAAGGAGATGGTTAGAGCTGATCAAGGATTATGACTCGAATATCCAATAGACACCCGGTAAAGCAAATGTGGTGGCGGATGCCTTAATCCGTAGGGCTTCCTTCGCAACTATGAATAATTTAATAGCTGATTTTGAGTGGATGGATATTTCATATTGCTATGTTGGAGTTGCAGAAGTAGAGACTCAATTAATCTTATCATCAGATATACCAAAACACATCTTGGAGGCCCAAAACAAGACTGCTTATTGCTAAATGTTAAGAAACAGATTCATGAAGGAAAGGTTGGGGATTTCACCTTGTATGATGCTAGAGTTGGTCGATTTTATGGTCGCCTATGTGTGCCACAAAAGTCTCCAGTCAAGGAAGAGATTCTTAAAGAGGCGCATTGTGCCTGTTATATCGTGCACTCTGGAGAGAATAAGATGTATCAAGATCTGAAGAAAATTTATTGGTGGAAGAGGATGAAAGTGGATGTATCGAGGTACATGGCTTCGTGTGGGTTTGGCAGCGAGTTAAAGCTGAGCATAAGAGCCTTGCTGGGAAGATATAGTCATTAGAGGTTCCCGTGTGGCTCTGGGAAGATATCACTATGGATTTTTTGGTTGGCCTACCACGTTCTCCAAGGGGACGAGACTCTATTTGGGTGGTAGTGGATTGTCTGAGTAAGGTGGCACACTTTATTCCCATTTGATCCACCTGCTCAGCAGGTGATTTGGCACGCATCTACATGCAGGAAGTAGTGCGGTTGTATGGTGTACCACACACCATTGTTTCAGATAGAGATGCTAAGTTTGTTTCTAAGCCGTGAGAGAGTTTGCAATTAGCATTGGGCACTACACTAAGGATGAACACTGCTTTTCACCCTCAGACAGATGGACAATCCAAAGGCACAATTCAAACCTTGGAAGATATGCTCAGTCCTGTGTACTATCATCGAAAGGAAGTTGGGAAGATCATCTACCACTAGTGGAGTTTACTTATAATAACAGCTGTCACTCTAGCATTTTTTGTGCACCATATGAGGCTCTTTATGGAAAGAAGTGTAGATCAACACTTTGTTGGGATGCAGTGGGTGAGAAAGCTGTTTTGGGTCTGGATTGGGTTCAACAATCGACTAAGCGAGTTGCTGAAATTTGAGAACACATGCTAGCAGCACAGAGTAGACAGAAGAGCTATGTTGATGTTAGGAGGCAAGACTTGGAGTTTCAGGAAGGGGATGAGGTTCTTCTTACGGTGTCGACCACCAAGGGTGTTGTGAGGTTTGGTACTAAAGGGAAGCTTAGCCATAGATATATTGGACCCTTTGTCATTAAGGAGCAAGTGGGGAAATTGGCATATCAATTAGAGTTACCGGTCTTGATGAGAGGGGTTCACAATGTATTCCACGTCTCCAAGTTTGAGGAAGTACACTACAGCAATACGACCCACTTACAACGGCCAAAGCCGTCGTAAGTAAGGTCTAAACTGTTGTAATTAGCTTAATTATGATGGTTTATGCCTAATTATGATGGTTCTTAGCCGTCGTCAGGATTTGGTCGTAAGTTACGTTACTTACGACGGCCATCGTTGTAAGTTACGCAACTTATGACGGCGGCCTGTAGCCGTCGTATGTAAGCGCCTGGGCCACGTGGTGGGCTGGGTCATACCACTTACGACGGCCTGAACCCGGCCGTTGTTAGTAACAGGATTACTTACGAAGGCCACGGCTCATTTGCGGAAGCGTGCAAAGAGTTAATTTACAAATACTTATCTCAAAATAATCTACAGCAGAAGACTACAACTCTCACGACTCATTTCTAGCTTAGCATCAAAGAAATAGTCCAGCCCGTGGACGTTTCTTACTAGCAACATGAATAATCCAACAGCAGCAGCAAGGATGCTCATGACTAACCACTCGGAGGTTTTCGAGTCTCATCGGCAACCATTCTCATAAGCATAGAGTCAATACCTGCAAAACAACTAGTATAGTATCCGTGAGCATAACGCTCAGCAAGACTTACCCGTCAAACCTAGTCATGGAACTCTACATGAAGTTAAAGACATAAAGTGGGATAGTAGATTGCATAATGAACTCGCCTAAATGTGAATCCTTACTTGCAAGTCTTATTAGCAGTAAATTAAGAGTAACCTTGGGCAGGCCACATTGGGAGTTCAAAATCAAACAAGAAACGCTTTCCCCTGATGCAATTTGCTCACGGTGTAAATGAATCGAGTTTGCACTAGTCTATTCATAAAAGGTAACATCACAATTCTAGTATCAACTTCAGACCATAGTGATTAGTTCCTTTCAAATGCAAGTTCTTACTACGTCACGACTATGAGAACACGTATGCTCACTACCGCGAGTGACGGTGATTCGAATAAAAAACAACCGGACTACATGACACGTACGCCAGTACTCGACATTGCCTACAACAACCATCACTGACATCGTATGTGTCAGCCTTTCCCCCGTTTCACCTACGTCAAATCAATCCGATCGTTTTATACAGTATCCACCCTCATGGTGCACCTACCAACATAAAATGTCATGACAGTGTTACCCACATACTGCACACTGGCCTCTCGCCTGAGGAGACTGGAAAAGTCCCAACACAAGCTTCCCGAGGTACATCGGTTTACTGGGTCCCATATAGCCAGCATGAGTCGGGTACACAACTCAAACTTGTTCAAAAGGACCGCATACGGATCGGTCCTTGACCGACACGGACAGGTCTAATGCACCCAGGCCCCTATGTCCTGTTGCTCCTACAACCTGCCCGGTCTCAACTTCAACATGCTAATAAATTTCTGAACCAATCTCGTATGCCCCTTTTTCTCCTGATCATGCGAGTAGCGTCCAACCACTTGACTTCTACCAAACTCTAATTAAGCATGGCAGTTTCTACATGATGAAAAGACGTCTACCAAATACTCCATAGGTTTCTCCGGTCATGCAAGAGGAGTATCAAAACAACTAGACCTAATGCACATTTCATTTCCTAACCAAAAGAGTGAATACAAAGTAAAAACTTAACAGCTGTTAAATGCAAACCGGAGCTTGCCTGTTTTGCAGGGTAGTAGTATATAATAGCAGTTAGTGATCTTCTATCCCTTGATACTTCTGATTTTTCTCAACTGATCCACACGTCAAAAGATGACTCTGTCGTAGTCCTCCGTCGTGAGCACTATCAATATGTCTATGCATAAGTTTATATAATGCAGTTCAGAAATTAAATACTTGAACTTGTTAATAACAGGGGACTGTGTGGGAGTTCTAAAAGTGAGTTTTTGGAGGTCCCTATTGTGCAGAAGAATTGAGGAAAAATCCTTTGTTCACAAGAAGTTTCCTTCACATGTTCTATGGTTGCTAATGGACATGTGAGATGAGCTGAAAAGATTTGAATGAAACTGAAGATCAAGAACTCCCATGGCTTCAAACGTTTACAGAATGTTCTATACTACCCAGGGACTTAGCTTGCCAAATTGCAGCTAAAGTGGAAAGAATATGTGTCCCCCATAATTCCTACAAGACTCTTATGTATTTCCCACATACATGAGCATGGAAAACCAATATAGGGAGTTATAAGGCTCAACTTGAGCTGAAACTTTACATGTGAGTTCCTGGTCACAAGAAAGTACTTTGGTTCAAAATTCATGCCTTTTACTTGAGTAGTTCCTCCAGAATAATTCCTTAAGCATTTCTACTAACAGAATTAATTCGGAAGTACTGTGTATTTTCATGCCCAATAAAGTGAACTACAGTTTCAAGTATGATTCATAGCGCATGCCTTAATGTTTCTATGATTTTTGGGGCTATGAATTGCCTCTAATGGATTTTACAAGGTGGGATAATTTTCTGAAAAAGTTTCTGGACAATTTAGAGTACAGCAGATTTCACTCAGCAAACTCCTACTCAATTCAACTTCAAACGAGCTGAAAATTTGGTAGCATGGCAATAATATCCTAAAGAATATTCTGTCCAAATTTAAGGATTTTTCGATAAACCAAACTCCCTAAATAATTCTTTTTCAGAAAACCTTCAAAGAAATTTCCAGAATTTATTATTGACTTTCGTACAAATTGGGATTCGTATTTGGATAGATATTTGCAAACTGAATCCAACCCAATTTGGATCATCCAATTTGGAGTTTTCTAGACCAAGATATGAATTTTCAAAGTTGTGGCAAAATCTGGAGTTGATTTACTACTGGGAATTGACTGGGCCCACGGTTTTAAACTGCAGCCACTGAGATTCGAGCCACACCAGGCTACACGGTTTTAGCGTGCAGCCACACCAGATCAGAGAGCCAAAGCCGATGCGGATTTAAATTTCCAGCCGCTGGCACATGGGACTGGCCCCCTTCTTCCTCCTCCCGCCTTCCTCTCTCGCCCGTGCGGCTCCCCCTCGCTGGACCGTGGCGGCGCCTCGCCGGCCCCGTGTTTCCAGTCATCTCTGTCACACCCGGTTTTCCATAAGGAACACCCGAGCGTATTATCACATGTATGCCAGGATCAGTTGATTCATACATGTGCCGACAAGAGTGTAATATCATTATATTACAAGCCAAGTTTAACGTACAACATAATATTACATCATAGTACATGAAATAATAACTAAGAGTATGTTTACACTATAACACAACAGCGGAAGACTACAACGTGGTGCTCCAGTTCCACAGGCGTTGCCCGGGGGTTACGCCAACCTAGAACAACTCCTCGGGGTCGAAGTACTCCTCGTCAAAGTCTACGTCTTCATTTGCACCTGAGCCAACATATGATATCCAACAAAAGCAAGTTTGAGTACCGAAGGTACTCAGCAAGTGTAGGAAAGAATGTTATGAAGGCCAATAGCAAGGGAAGGCTAACATGGTTAAGCACTATGCATTAATCCTAAGCCTTAGCTTTGATTAGCAACCTATCTTACTAAGTGTTAATCCCACCATCATCATAATCAAGTCATTAATGTTAGGTTACCCCACCCAACAACCTCTTTTGACTCACATCCATGTTTTTCTAATCATGGACAAGTCCAAGCCGCTCTTGACCGTGAGCACGGCTGTCATGACAGTTTGGTTCTCTGCAGAGATTGTACCACTTTACCCACAAGTAGTGATTTCATCCCCTGTTGCCAGGTGGACTAAGAAACCTCCCTGATATCCGTGGTTGCAAGCCACATTACACACTTCCTTTGGTGTGCGATCAGGAGATCACTACATGGCCTTTACAAAGGGTCTACCGGCAAGTACAAGCCCACTGAGGTTTCACCGCTGTAGTTCCTGGGAGTAACCCTCCCCTACAGAAGCCCCCTCTTGAGCCTTGCAGTTCCCAGGGCAGTCAAAAATGGACTCCCATTCCCCGCACCATCCAAATACTCATACTATACCGGCAAACTCCTAATTAATTGGCCAAGTTGCCCCATCTCAGTCTTGTGGTGGCACTGTAAAGCCGGGTTAACTGTTCCATGAACCGGTCCTTAGAATCTAAGACAGGCACTAACTCATTCCCGAGTCTCGTGCACGAAGCACCAACCAAAACAACCAGCCTGTCTAGATTCATAACCACATGACACACACTTGTGTCTTTCATATAATCCACAAGACTAGTATCAACTATGTTTCATTCATTTCTAAACTTCTAAGCATGGCTAAGCACATAAAATGATAACCTTCAATTCCTATCTAATTCCCTCCATGGTTTTGCAAGGAAAGATAAAACAATGAAACTATGGAAACATCCTACACTGGGTTTCATATTAAAGACATCATGCAAATAATCTAACTATTCATCCTAGAATAGGAACAAAGTGGTCAAGGAACACTTGCCTTTGAGTGAAGTGGGATTTACTTCAAACTCTTGATCTTGAAGGTTATGGAATAGTTCTTGAGTGGGTTCTATCCATGCATTTGTACCCACAAAACAGTGACAATCATGCCATAAGAATCATATCAAAGCATTTCAATCACATAGGTTTAGTTACACACATGCAACTATTGATTTCTTGTCATTTTATGTGGGTTAGAAGGAAAATATGTTTCAATTGGCTACTAATACCCTTGGTTTTTACTATTGCCACAGCTAAACATTCATTTTCAGTTTGTGGGATGATTTGAATAATTTTTAGAGTTTTATAGCTTTTTATGTTAATTGTTGTAATTAATTAAATCCTAGAAAATCATTTAAATTATTATTAATGATTTTAAGAACTCATATTTCTAATTTTCTGCACTTCAGAACCTAGTTAAGCATTTAGAACAGTTTCCAAAAATTTTATTTAATATATAGTATATTTATCTATTTTTCAGTATTTATTTATTGCTTAATAATACATTTTTAATCATTTAAATAATTATTCTGGTTCACAGAAATTATATATGTACAAAAGCTGATAACAGAATAATTTTACACCTTTTAAATAAATTTCCAAAATTTTCTGGAATATATATAATTGTTACTTTGATTTTTCCAAGTTAATTGTCACTATATAAATAATATCAGCATTTGTAAACTGCTATTTTTGAATTCAGAATTTTTATTCTGTTCAGAATGTTTTAACAGTGCTAAAAATAAATTTCTAACATTTTCCAGAACTCATTTATCATTATTTGATTAATTACAGAATTAAAACAAACTTTTAAAACTGTTTTGGGCTAATCTGTAATAATTTCAAACTTTCCAGGGTTCAGATTAAATTTTCATATCTATTTTACCAATTTCTAAAAAGTACAGGGGCTATTTGGCTATTCTAAAGTAATTTTTCCAATTTCTTATGAACTCAGGGTTGATTCTGTAAGAATCAGGGACTATTCCCTATTTGTTTAAATCTCCAGGGGTCCCTCTGTTAAATTTCCAACAGTTATAACTAGATTGAATGTGGGCCGTCGGATCTGAGATCAACGGCCCAGATTTAAAATAACCGAACCGGTACGCTGATTTTAATCTGAGCCGTTGGCTCAGATCCGGCGTACCAGAGGCGGCCACGTCGCCCTAACCCCTTCTCCCCCGAGTCCGGCGGCCGCGCGATCGCCGGTGAGCGGCGGCGGTGGCCGGAGACTTTCGGATTTCACGATTTCTTCACCAATTCTTGATCTAATTGCACCAGATGAAAGAGGAGAGGGTGGGGAACTCACCTAGGGTAGTTTTGGAGATCAAATTCGGCCGGAAAGGTGGGATCGACGGCGACCGAGAGTAAACTCCGGTGATCTTCTTCGGGATCGATCTCCAGGCGTCGACCTTGGTTGTTTTTCGTCGGGAATCACTCCTGGTATCCTCAGGACGACACAGGAGATCTCAGAAGTGAGAATTCGAGTGTGTTTTCGAGGATTTGGGAAATGGGTGGTTTTTCCAATTCGGGAGAGATCTGAGCGGTTTCTGTGGGGGAAATGGCCGGGGGTCGGCTGTTTATATAGAGGGTGAAGAGGCGGCGGCGTGAGGCGCGACGGTTGCCGCAGGGGCGCGGTGTTTGCACGTGGCCGAGCAGTTTTTGTTCACATGCGATAATAGACTTTGAGAGGGAGAGAGAGAGGAGTCGGCGGCGGTTATGGTGGGGGAAGAACTGGCGGCTGGGCCCTGGTGGCAGTGGGGAAGAGAGGGGTGAGGGGTTTTGTCACGTTTTGCAAAAATTCGGGTGTTACAAACTCTACCCCCCTTAAGAAAAATCTCGTCCTCGAGATTGCTTTTATAAAGGAAATAGATCAGGGAATTGTGATCTAAGTTCATCTTCCCTTTCCCATGTAGCCTCCGTCTCGGAATGATGTTTCCATTGAACCTTATGCATGCGAATTATTTTGTTTCTTGTGACTTTTTCCATTGTGTCGAGGATTTTGACGGGGTACTCGGTATATGAAAGATCTTCCTGTATGTCCAACTCATCCATTGGCAGATGTTCTTCTGGTGTTCTCAAACACTTCTTGAGTTGTGATACGTGGAACACGTCGTGTACATCCGACAATCGAGAGGGTAACTCCAACTGATATGCTACCTCTCCTTTGCGTTCCAGTATCTTGAATGGTCCGATATACCAAGGTGCTAGCTTCCCTCTTACTTTAAATCTCTTCAGTCCACGCATGGGTGACACTTTGAGATACACATAGTCTCCCACTTCGAAGACTAATTCTCTTCGCCTTGTGTCTGCATAGCTCTTTTGTCTTGTTTGAGCTATCTTTAGATTATTGCGAATCTCTCTAACTTTCTTTTCGGCATCTTTTAGCACTTCAGGTCCAAACACCTTATTCTCTCCTATTTGATCCCAAAATAGCGGAGTTCTACATCTCCTTCCATATAAAGCCTCAAAAGGGGACATCTTAATGCTGGCTTGGTAGCTGTTATTATAGGAGAATTCTGCATGTGGCAAGTTCTGATCCCAACTCCTACTATTTTTGAGTGCACAAGCTCGGAGCATATCTTCAAGAATCTGATTGGTCCTTTCAGTCTGCCCATCAGTTTGTGGATGATATGCAGAACTGAAATTTAATCGAGTCCCCATGGACTCATGTAATTTCTGCGAAAACCTTGAAGTGAACTGTGTACCTCTATCTGATACTATCTTTTTGGGTACACCATGTAGGCAGACTATTCTTGACATATATAGTTCTGCTAGTTTGGAACCATTAAAATTTTCTTTCACTGGAATAAAGTGAGCAACTTTTGTCAGTCTATCCACTATCACCCATATTGAATCATACCCTGTTTGTGTCCTGGGTAAACCCACTATGAAGTCCATCCCAATCTCTTCCCACTTCCATTCAGGTATCTTTAGTGGTTGTAATAGCCCTGCAGACCTTTGATGTTCTGCTTTGACTAGTTGACATGTGTCGCACAGTGCCACATGCTCTGCAACATCTCTTTTCATTCCATACCACCAATACCTTGTTTTAAGATCATGATACATCTTTGTACTTCCAGGATGGATAGAATAATCAGAATCATGAGCCTCTTTTAATATTAACTTCTTTATTTCCTTGATGTTTGGTACACATATTCTTTTACCATGCCATATGATACCGTTGTCATCTTCTCTAAATCCTGGGGCCTTGTTTTCTTTGATCAATTGTTTGATCTCTTTGATCTTTTCATCGTTCTTTTGACCATTCCGTATATCTTGTTCCAGGGTTGAATCAACTTCCATTGCTATAGCTTCCGTATGATTCACCAAGCATAAGTTGAGCCTTGCGAACTCCTCACATAGTTGGGGTTGTAGATCTCTTATAGTCAACATGTTAACGTGTGTCTTTCTGCTCAAAGCATCTGCAACCACATTGGCTTTTCCAGGATGATAGTTGATCCCCACATCAAAATCGTTAATGAACTCTAACCATCTCCTTTGTCGAAGGTTGAGATCTGGTTGAGTGAAGATATACTTCAAGCTCTTATGGTCGGTATAGATCTCGGTTCTTTTACCCATTAGGTAATGTCTCCATAACTTCAATGCATGCACAACTGCTGCCAACTCTAGGTCGTGGGTAGGATAGTTCTTCTCATGCTTCCGAAGTTGTCGGGAAGCATAGGCAATAACATGTCCTTCTTGCATAAGCACACGTCCTAACCCTTGCCCTGAAGCATCACAATATACAGAGAATGATTTCTCCATATCAGGCATAACCAAGGCTGGGGCAGTTGTTAACTTCTTCTTTAATTCTTGGAAACTTGATTCACACTCTTGAGACCATATAAAAGCAGCTCCCTTTTCCAACATCTTTGTGAGTGGCTTGGCTATTTTTGAAAACCCTTCTATAAACCTTCTGTAATAGCCTGCCAATCCTAAGAAGCTTCGGATTTCCCCAACATTCTCTGGTGTCTTCCACTTTTGCACACCAGATATCTTTTCTGGGTCTACTGCGATTCCTCCTTCAGAGATGATATGTCCCAGAAAAGCAACTTTCTTAAGCCAAAATTCACACTTACTGAATTTGGCATAAAGTTGGTTTTCCCTTAGCTTTTGTAATACTATTCTCAGGTGCTCTTCATGTTCTTTCTCATTCTTTGAGTATATGAGAATATCATCAATGAATACTACTACAAATTTGTCCAAATATTTCATGAATACCTTGTTCATAAGGTACATGAAATATGCCGGAGCATTTGTTAGTCCAAAAGGCATAACTGTATATTCATACAGTCCATACCTAGAAACAAATGCCGTCTTCGGAATATCCGATTCCCTTATCCTTAGTTGATGATATCCGGAACGGAGGTCAATTTTGGAGAATACACATGCACCTCTTAATTGATCAAACAAGTCCTCAATACGAGGTAAAGGGTACTTGTTTTTGATTGTCACTTCATTGAGGGCACGGTAATCTACACATAGCCTCTTGGTTCCATCCTTCTTTGGTACAAATATGACCGGAGCTCCCCATGGTGAGGAACTGGGACGGATATACCCTTTCTCTGATAACTCTCGGATATGATCCTTGAGTTCTGCTAGTTGTTGGGTATCCATCCGGTATGGTCTTTTATATATAGGAGCAGTACCAGGTACTAGTTCTATAATGAACTCTACTTCTCGATCCGGTGGCATACCTGGTAACTCCTCGGGGAATACATCCTGAAATTCATTGACCACCTTTATGTCCTCGATAACTACTTCAGTCTTGTTGAGTTGGACATTTCCAGAGGGTACTTGAATAGATGTGAACTCAACCTTAGTTCCATCCGTATGGGTTAGTTCCACTGTCCTTGTTGAGCAATGTATAACTCCTTTGTACTTGGTTAACCAGTCCATCCCCAAGATGATATCTATTCCTTGTGATTCTATCACAATAAGATTTGCAAGGAATTCTACTCCATTAACTCCTAGCTTTACTTTGGGACATATTTGCTTTGTCTTTATTTCTCCTCCAGGAGAATTTACTAGTAACACTCGATTCATAGATGTAATTGGTAATTTGTGCTTGGTTAAGAATTCCTTGGCTATGAATGAGTGTGTTGCACCCGAGTCAAACAAAATTGTAGCAGGGTGGGTGTTCGCGGAGAACATACCGATCACCACATCTGGTGCCTCCTGTGCTTCCTCCATCGTTACATGATTCACCTTGCCACGCACAAGATTCTGTGCCTGAGGTGGCTTCTTGTTGGGGCACCGGTTGGCATAATGTCCCGTTTCTCCGCAGTTGAAGCATTGCCCCGTGACCTTGTTCATGGGTGCCTTGTTGCCTGTTTGTGCATTTTGAGGGTTTGGCCCTGCAGGACGAGGTTGAAAGGCAGGACGTTGTTGTTGCACTTGTGGTCTCTGCTGTTGTAGTTGGAAAGTTGGGTTTCTAGCAGCAGGGTTGTAGTTCCTTTGAAACTGATTGGGAGCTATAGGTCGATTCATCGCTCCCGTCGGCGGTGATGAGAAACGGGGCCGACTGTTGCTGCTAGAAGCCTGTCCTTGCCAATTCATCTTCCTCTTTCGCTCTTCAACTAATTTCTGTCTTTTCCTCTCTACTATGAAAGCCTTGTTAATGAGCTTTTGGAAACTTTCATAGTCACTTGAAGACATAGCATACTGTATCTCTGAGTTCAATCCCTCTATGAAACAATCTTGTTTCTTTTCGTCCGTGTCTATGTCTCCTGGAGCATAGCGAGATAACTGTGTGAACTTGGTAAGGTATTCTCGCACGGACATACCACCTTGCTTCAGGTTGAGGAATTCCTTCCGCTTGTTCTTGATCTCTCCTGCTGTAACATAGTGATTGCGGAAGGCAAGTTTGAACTCATTCCATGAGACATTTTCTGGATCTTCATGAGCTTCTTTGTACGCCGTCCACCAATCCGCTGCAGATCCATATAGTTGGTGAGAAGCAAAGAGCACTCTCTCACGTCCTGGGCATTGTATAATCTGCAACTTGTTCTCAATATTCTTGAGCCAATCATCAGCTTCCAATGGCTCTATAGCGTTGTCGAACCTTGGTGGTTGAGTGCTTAGAAACTCATTCAGTTTGGGTTGACATGGTGCATTCTGAATTTGTGGTTGCATGTTGGCCACCACTTGTGTTAAATTCTGAAGGAGTTGGTTTTGCATGTTCATCATTTGTTGCATAACTTCTCCATCTGCTCTGCGTGCAACTCGTGGCTGCCATCCAGGCAAAGGGAACTCTGCAGCCTCATTGTCGTTGTTCCCTTCATTGCGTCTCCTTCTTCCTGCCATCTATTGTAAAAGACTATGTTTAAAAATTAATGTATAGATGTTCTTTTAGGTGTATTACGTTGTATTTCTTACTTCATCCATCCCATACAAGAGTTACTAAAGTTTCTACTTCGGTTATTAAATGGTCATGTTTGGAACAAACTAAGCACTTATATTCCTTAATAGATATTTACATACACTAACGTGGTTGTGAACATAAGCCTATGGCTTTCACAACTCACGTTCATCCACTAACATACATTACACCATCATTCTAAACAAGTTCACTAATCAAACATTACACACTAGTCAATACATTACCATACATACGCACTACACGAATTACTATATGAACAAGGACACCTATCCTAGTTGTCCCCTAGGTTCTGTGCATCCTCCTGTGGGTTCCCGCCATCACCACCTGGGTTGCTAGCCTCTGACTCCGCTGTGGAGGCCTCAGGTGCTGGAGGAATCTGAGGGCGTTTGGCTGCCCTACGGTCTGGAGAGTCCGGAGTCCAAGTGTCTTCATCCGAAGCATAGAGATCACTCACCTCTCCATCCCTCATCCTCATCAGTCCACGCATAATGGCCTCCGTCTTCTTCAGAAGGTCCCGGACGTCTTGAAGTTCCTGTTGACAGTTCTGCAGTCTCGTGCTGACGTCCACCCCTACCTGAAGACTCATGTCCATCTGCACCACATCACAACCTTCACGGAGAGGCTCATAGTTGAACACCGCGCTTCCACTTTGTCGCCGGGGGGTGTACATGTATTGGGTCCCCTCAAGGCGGCCACGGTTGGTGTAGTTCTGACAAGTGATTGCCTCCCAAGTGGCGTCCTTCTCAGCCTCTGCCATAGTGGACCTCCATGCTGGCGAGTTGTGGATCTTGAGTAGTTTGTTCTCATAGTAGATCCTCGCCTGCGACTTCCACTCGTCTCGCTCTGCGCGAGAGACTCGAGTGGTGTCGTACTGCACCTCTAGCTTGCCGGTATAACTAGCACAGCGAAGGAGGTGTCGGAGGCGATCCACCATGCCTCTAGTGGATTCCCCGTGGGTCTGGTAGGTAGTGGGGTTATCCACCTCCTCAGTAGTGCGCTCAGCCAGCTGGTGTCGAGGAACTCGTCCTCCGGTGGACTTACGAGCCGTGAGACGTGTGCGTGCCATCTGTTTCAAGGAAAATTTAAAATGTGTTAGAAAATAAACAATAATATAATTTTGAGTATAGAAGAGGTTAGACAACATATATATAATTTAAATAATTCTCCTTTTAACAAAATATTTAGTAAAATAGTTTTTAATAAAATAGTGATGTCTATCTCGTCCATTTCTACCTAGGTTTGCGTCCTACGGGCAACCTTGGCTCTGATACCACTTTGTCACACCCGGTTTTCCATAAGGAACACCCGAGCGTATTATCACATGTATGCCAGGATCAGTTGATTCATACATGTGCCGACAAGAGTGTAATATCATTATATTACAAGCCAAGTTTAACGTACAACATAATATTACATCATAGTACATGAAATAATAACTAAGAGTATGTTTACACTATAACACAACAGCGGAAGACTACAACGTGGTGCTCCAGTTCCACAGGCGTTGCCCGGGGGTTACGCCAACCTAGAACAACTCCTCGGGGTCGAAGTACTCCTCGTCAAAGTCTACGTCTTCATTTGCACCTGAGCCAACATATGATATCCAACAAAAGCAAGTTTGAGTACCGAAGGTACTCAGCAAGTGTAGGAAAGAATGTTATGAAGGCCAATAGCAAGGGAAGGCTAACATGGTTAAGCACTATGCATTAATTCTAAGCCTTAGCTTTGATTAGCAACCTATCTTACTAAGTGTTAATCCCACCATCATCATAATCAAGTCATTAATGTTAGGTTACCCCACCCAACAACCTCTTTTGACTCACATCCATGTTTTTCTAATCATGGACAAGTCCAAGCCGCTCTTGACCGTGAGCACGGCTGTCATGACAGTTTGGTTCTCTGCAGAGATTGTACCACTTTACCCACAAGTAGTGATTTCATCCCCTGTTGCCAGGTGGACTAAGAAACCTCCCTGATATCCGTGGTTGCAAGCCACATTACACACTTCCTTTGGTGTGCGATCAGGAGATCACTACATGGCCTTTACAAAGGGTCTACCGGCAAGTACAAGCCCACTGAGGTTTCACCGCTGTAGTTCCTGGGAGTAACCCTCCCCTACAGAAGCCCCCTCTTGAGCCTTGCAGTTCCCAGGGCAGTCAAAAATGGACTCCCATTCCCCGCACCATCCAAATACTCATACTATACCGGCAAACTCCTAATTAATTGGCCAAGCTGCCCCATCTCAGTCTTGTGGTGGCACTGTAAAGCCGGGTTAACTGTTCCATGAACCGGTCCTTAGAATCTAAGACAGGCACTAACTCATTCCCGAGTCTCGTGCACGAAGCACCAACCAAAACAACCAGCCTGTCTAGATTCATAACCACATGACACACACTTGTGTCTTTCATATAATCCACAAGACTAGTATCAACTATGTTTCATTCATTTCTAAACTTCTAAGCATGGCTAAGCACATAAAATGATAACCTTCAATTCCTATCTAATTCCCTCCATGGTTTTGCAAGGAAAGATAAAGCAATGAAACTATGGAAACATCCTACACTGGGTTTCATATTAAAGACATCATGCAAATAATCTAACTATTCATCCTAGAATAGGAACAAAGTGGTCAAGGAACACTTGCCTTTGAGTGAAGTGGGATTTACTTCAAACTCTTGATCTTGAAGGTTATGGAATAGTTCTTGAGTGGGTTCTATCCATGCATTTGTACCCACAAAACAGTGACAATCATGCCATAAGAATCATATCAAAGCATTTCAATCACATAGGTTTAGTTACACACATGCAACTATTGATTTCTTGTCATTTTATGTGGGTTAGAAGGAAAATATGTTTCAATTGGCTACTAATACCCTTGGTTTTTACTATTGCCACAGCTAAACATTCATTTTCTGTTTGTGGGATGATTTGAATAATTTTTAGAGTTTTATAGCTTTTTATGTTAATTGTTGTAATTAATTAAATCCTAGAAAATCATTTAAATTATTATTAATGATTTTCAGAACTCATATTTCTAATTTTCTGCACTTCAGAACCTAGTTAAGCATTTAGAACAGTTTCCAAAATTTTTATTTAATATATAGTATTTTTATCTATTTTTCAGTATTTATTTATTGCTTAATAATACATTTTTAATCATTTAAATAATTATTCTGGTGCACAGAAATTATATATGTACAAAAGCTGATAACAGAATAATTTTACACCTTTCAAATAAATTTCCTAAATTTTCTGGAATATATATAATTGTTACTTTGATTTTTCCAAGTTAATTGTCACTATATAAATAATATCAGCATTTGTAAACTGCTATTTTTGAATTCAGAATTTTTATTCTGTTCAGAATGTTTTAACAGTGCTAAAAATAAATTTCTAACATTTTCCAGAACTCATTTATCATTATTTGATTAATTACAGAATTAAAACAAACTTTTAAAACTGTTTTGGGCTAATCTGTAATAATTTCAAACTTTCCAGGGTTCAGATTAAATTTTCATATCTATTTTACCAATTTCTAAAAAGTACAGGGGCTATTTGGCTATTCTAAAGTAATTTTTCCAATTTCTTATGAACTCAGGGTTGATTCTGTAAGAATCAGGGACTATTCCCTATTTGTTTAAATCTCCAGGGGTCCCTCTGTTAAATTTCCAACGGTTATAACTAGATTGAATGTGGGCCGTCGGATCTGAGATCAACGGCCCAGATTTAAAATAACCGAACCGGTACGCTGGTTTTAATCTGAGCCGTTGGCTCAGATCCGGCGTACCAGAGGCGGCCACGTCGCCCTAACCCCTTCTCCCCCGAGTCCGGCGGCCGCGCGATCGCCGGTGAGCGGCGGCGGTGGCCGGAGACTTTCGGATTTCACGATTTCTTCACCAATTCTTGATCTAATTGCACCAGATGAAAGAGGAGAGGGTGGGGAACTCACCTAGGGGAGTTTTGGAGATCAAATTCGGCCGGAAAGGTGGGATCGACGGCGACCGAGAGTAAACTCCGGTGATCTTCTTCGGGATCGATCTCCAGGCGTCGACCTTGGTTGTTTTTCGTCGGGAATCACTCCTGGTGTCCTCAGGACGACACAGGAGATCTCAGAAGTGAGAATTCGAGTGTGTTTTCGAGGATTTGGGAAATGGGTGGTTTTTCCAATTCGGGAGAGATCTGAGCGGTTTCTGTGGGGGAAATGGCCGGGGGTCGGCTGTTTATATAGAGGGTGAAGAGGCGGCGGCGTGAGGCGCGACGGTTGCCGCAGGGGCGCGGTGTTTGCACGTGGCCGAGCAGTTTTTGTTCACATGGGATAATAGACTTTGAGAGGGAGAGAGAGAGGAGTCGGCGGCGGTTATGGTGGGGGAAGAACTGGCGGCTGGGCCCTGGTGGCAGTGGGGAAGAGAGGGGTGAGGGGTTTTGTCACGTTTTGCAAAAATTCGGGTGTTACAATCTCCCAGCCAGAGACTTGCCGCCAGTGCGTCTGGGAGGTCGGGAAAGCTGTCTGTGGGGTGAGCTCAAGCTACTGGCGGCCGGAAACATGCCGGCGACATGCGGCGGCTTCGGTACGCCTTCTGCGTCGTCGGCCGGACAACCTAGCCTGCCAAAGGCTCGGCCAAAAGGCTCTACAGCACCAGTGGGTGCTCGTGAAGCTCTGCCTAGCCTCCAAATTGCTCGGGAATGGCTCCAACTATGTTGTCACCGTGCGCCCGCGACGTCAGTCGCGGTTGAGCTCGAAAATGTTGAAAATTGGTCGGTCTACGTGCCGTTTTAGGCTAGGGTTGCAAAGAGCAAACAATAGTCGGCTAGTCCAGCCCCTGTGTGCAAGAGTTGGTGATATAAAAACGAATAAGTAATGAGAATTTTAGATTTTCGTACCGGTCGCTCAGTTTATTCACGCCGGAGCGAAATTCACGAATTCGCTCTCGGTTGTCCACGTCTTGGCTTGAGGTTTGGGTGGAAGCAGTGTGGATCACCAGTGCTCCTCTGGCCGTCCTTGCTCGGGGATGAAAGACCCCGGTGTGGGCTGTCCACGTGAACACCGAGCCGCCGTGAGGTTAGGTCGCCGCAGAGGAGAGCTGTTCTAGGGTTTGGGGACTGTAGCTCGAGCTATTTTTGCACCGAGGAAGTAGTAGGAGCTCCCTCAGGACCGTTTTGCAGCTCGTAGGGGTGGTGTGCGTGAGGTTTGCCAGTTTCCTTTGATCGACCGAGTGGCGGCGCTCTGTTCTCGGTGTTTGCTCGCCAGGAGGAAGTAAAACATGAGTAGCTTGGTCTGTGAAGGAGAGGATCACGCCGAGAGCTGAGGAAGCACCAAAGCTGGTCACCAGCGCGGTAAAATTAGCGAGGAGGTGGCTCGGCGGCAGCTCAGTGGAGCTCGGAGAGGTTTCCTCAGTGGTGTTCGACACTGAACAGAGCAATCTTCAGAAGCAAGTCACTGGTAACTCACTGACCAGTGGGGTCCACCCAATTTCCCCCCCACAAAAGATCTCTTCATGTTAATCTCCTCAATTCTAATGTCCTAAAGTTTAAAAGTTGGATAGCATTTGAATTTGCCAAATTCAGTTTGAATTCGCCATGCAAATTTGAATTCAGTTCCATTTTGGAAATGCTTCTATTTAATTCCTTTTTAGCCCACCACCCTAAAATCAAAAGGTTTCCACCATGAATTTCCTGAAATTCAAATGTATGAGGTTTCATGTGTACTTAAAAGTTCGACAACAATTTGCGGTGAACTTAAATTTGAAAATCTGATTTTTAATCTTTCATGCAAATGAGTATTTCGTCCATGGTGCTAAAGTCCATATTGGTTCAACACATTCAAATGAACATGTGAGCCCCTTTTTGATGAACATCCTCTCGTGTAGAAAAGTTTTTGTAAGTCCCATTTTCATGAGTATGAAACACATAGCCGTTCAAGCTTCGGTTTATTTCATATACAATTTTGGGACTTTTACACCCTGTAAAATAAATAAAAGTTAGACATGTATCTCTCCCTTCCTATTCCTCTCTTTCCCTCTCTCTCCCTCTTACCACACCTCTCTTTCTCTCGCTCTCGTTGTCCCTCACCACATCCGCCTCTCCCTTCACTCTTTCTCTCCCTCATTCTCTCTCTCTCTCTTTCACTCTCTCTCGCTCTCGTTGTCCCTCGCCCCATCCGCCTCTCCCTTCTCTCTCTCTTTCTCTTTAACTCTCAGTACTCCTCTTTCACTCCTCTCGCTCTCGTTGTCCCTCTCCCCATCCCCCTCTCCCTTCTCTCTCTCTCTCGCTCTCATTGTACCTATCCCCATCCCCCTCTCCATCATTCTCTCTCTCTTTCACTCCCAGTACTCCACTTTCATTCTCTCTCTCGCTCTCGTTGTCCCTCTCCCCATCCCCCTCTCCCTTCTCTCTCTCTATTTCACTCTCTCTACTCCTCTTTCACTCTCTCCCCATCTCTCTATCTCTTTCACTATCTCTCCCCCCTCTCTCTATCTCTTTATCTGTCTTCATGTATTAAATATTATTAAAGATTTACACAGTGTCGGGGATACCTGTGCCTGCGGCGGCTGTGACGATGGCAGTTGTGGCAGCTACGGTCACGCAGAAAACGTGAGCTCTTGGCCACTCTATCGAGCTAAGGCCTGTCATTGCAACATATTAGAACACATGTATATTACAGAAATGCTAAAAATTTAAAATACAATAATTTAAATTACTTACCTCCATCGCTGCCTGCATCTGGGCCATGAGGTTGGCCTGGTACTCCTGGATGGCCCTCGTCCCATCGAGCTCCTCTTGGCGAACCACTCATCTGAGTGACCACCAGATCTGCTCTTCCAACCAGTATACATCCAACTACGGTCTTCACCCATGTTTTACTCTGCAGTATAAAGCCGGAGAAATTGCGTTCACTTTACATCTGTTTGAAGGGATAGGTCCTAAACCCACCCAAGAGTGACCGAGAGGAGCGTGCTTATAACGAGATGCGAGGTCTGGATCCAGACGAAATTTCGGCAGCATAACCCCGCTGTTCTCCAACTGCACGCCCAATAATGGTGCAGCGGAGAACATTAGGGTTACGACGTCGAAATCTCGTCCGAATCCAGACCCCACGTCTCGTCATAAGCACGCCCCCTCGGTCACTCCCAAGCTGTCCAAAAAGGGACAATTCTGAACCTACACGCCTCACATGCGTAACGCATGTGAGACGGGCCGTCCAAAACAGGTGACGCATATTGTATAGGTTGTGTTAATATTACATTTTGGAGTGATTTACGAGAGAGAGGTAAGAACGATAGAGAGGAGGAAAGAACGAGGGTGATTAGGGCTAAAAATAACCGGAGTGTACTCAGCGATGGCGGCAGGCGGTGGAGGAACTGCGACGATCTTGTTCTCCGACACGGATGGACAAAAAATCTTGGGACATGATCGGTTGGCTTCACAAAAACCTAAAAAGCGCTAAACTAGTTGGCTACGGCGGCGGCGGCCATGGCCATGGCACCAACGGCGCTTCTTAATCGAAACCACATGATTCTCGACGGTTGTCTTGGCGGCGGCCTTGGCCATGGCCATTGACCTTTAAATGGGCTGTGTAGGGCCATATATGGGTTGTGCCGGGCTGAGCCGGCCCAAAACCCTTTTATTTATATATCGATATTATACACTCAAGCAATCAAATTAAACTAAAATTTCTAACTTAATAATCAACTAACTCAAAGTTTTAAAAGAAATATTAAACTAACTTAATAGTCAACTAAACCAAAATTAAGTAATCTAATTAAGTAATAAATAAATCATTAATTAAACTAATTAATAAAAAATTAATTTAAGAACTAAATGAACTAAAAATTAAGTTAATTACTAAATAAACTAAGTTACTTACTAAATTAACTAAATTAATTATAAATGAAATAAATGAACTAAATTACTTACTAAATGAACTATATTAATTTTTTAATGAACTAAATAAACTAAATTAATTACTAAACAAACTAAATTAATTACTAAAAGAACTAAACAAACTAAATTAATTACTAAACAAACTAAATTAATTACTAAATAAAAAGTAACTCGAAGTGGTCGCGAAGCGGGGCGGCTTGGGGCCAAGCGGCGGCAGCTGGGCAGGTGCGGCGCGGGGAGGCGCGGGGCGGCGGCGCCGGCAGCTCGGGCGGCAGGTCGACGCGGGGAGGCGCGCGGCGGCGGGGCTAGGGAAGCGCGGGGTGGTGGGGCGGCGCGTGGAGGCGCGGCGCGGCGGATCTTAGTGGTGGCGGTGCGGGCTCGGGCTGAATGAGACTGATCCCGGGCCGAGGCGGCAGTTAAAACCTGCAACTTACGATGGCCGGTTAACTTGCGACGGCTTATCTTATGGCCGTTGTAAGTTACTCTTAGTTTACGACCATGTTTTAACTTACAACGGCTTAGTGTTACGACCGTCGTAAGTTATGGGACTTACGAAGGGCTCGTATCTTACGACGACCATGGGCCCAAGGCTATCATAAGTTAGTTTACTTACGACAGCCCACAGCAACCTTCATAAATTAGATTACTTACGACGGCTAGCCGTCGTAGTGTGTTAGGTTTCCTGTAGTGGTACATGAGAGATCCGGAGCATTACATAACAATAGATCCATCGACAATTGAACAAGATTTGTCATTTGAGTCTCGTCCTGTGAGAATTTTGGAGACATCTGAACAACTGCTCAAACACAAGTCATTCAAGTTTGTGAAGGTTTTCTGGACAAACCAATTGAGCGTGAAACAACCTGGGAGCTCGAGGCTGAGATGCGAGAGAAGTATCCTGAATTATTCAAATTCAGTGAGCATTTGCGGACTTTCTTTATCACCCCTCTGTTCTTCTTTTAGAACTATAATAAAGAATTCAAGGGCGAATTCTGTTGAGGTGGGGAGAATGTAATATCCCGAGCATTTGCGGACTTTTTGATCTACTACCCCGACGGATGATCGGAGATCATAGATGCGTAGAGGTCGTCGAAACAATTGTGTTTCACTATTCATATGTTTTATTAAGAGATCGGATGAGTTAGACGCCAGAGCAGACGCCACCTCCCTTCCTCCCCAACCATAGCCGCCACCTCCTTCTTTCCCCAACCAGTGACACCACTTCTCAGAACCCTGATCCACGGCCGCCGCCTCCTAATTTTCCCTGATCAAGTTGCATCTTCCCTTCTGCTCCTTGTTGTTGCTTCTGCCGGTTGTTAGAAGTTCCTCGATCTCCAGATGCACTACGGTGGAAGAGAACAAGGTATAAATAAATAGGGATGGTGCCTACTGGGGTAGGGGTTGAGAAAAAATCACTAAACCTCTGCAAATTGTGGATTTAGATCCTTAGTTTCGAACCCATAAATTGTAGATCTTAACTGAGATGATTAGGTTCTGTTGGCTGAGTTGACGCCGTGGAGTCAGGATTTTCAATCAATTTTCCTGTAGTGTTAATATGTAGAGATACTTGGTATCTTTATATTTCCGATCAACGGTTAGAGAGAATCATCTAAACTGCAGTTATCTTTGTGTTTTTAGTCTGTACAGTAAGTTGTTTATGTATTTTGGATCAAGTTGGAGTACAAGTTTAGTTATGCGCTAGGACGTTCTAAATATAGTTTATATTGCACAGGCTTTGAGGGTTCCGGTGTTGAGAGAGAGTCTTATAATTCTTGACGAGGTTAAGGAAAGTGAGTGACAAGTTCCTTTCCTGACATGTGTGATGTGCTTATGATTTCCTTTGTAGTATTGTTGATTCATTATTTTAGTTTTCGAGATTCAATTGTTCATGATTCTGCTACTTCAAAGTTTAAGATTGAAATTGTTCATTTAATTATCATTCAAGTACCAGTTTGGTCCGGAGTGCAGTTTGGTTCTTGTATTCAAGTTCATTTGAGTAAGTGCTGGCCCACTTGCTCAGCTTTACCGGTAAATGCCAGGGAGTATTCAAGTGTTGTCTGTTTCAGGCGGAAACTGTAAAATCCTCAAAAGTGGTAGCAAGAGAATTTTCAGCTCATGTACACTTAGGAAAAATGAGAGGAATTATAACGGTGTAAGTTCAAAGTAAGGATTCAAATCTCCCAAAAACTTCCAAACATGGCGATCTAAATGCACAGCTTGGATCTTCATAGTTCAAATATTCACCCTTCCAAATTTCATCTCATTTGGAGGAGTTTTGATATTTGTTTGGAATTAAAAGGAGAAGCCCTTTAATCTGAATTTAAATTCAGTTTCAAATTCCAATTCCCCCAATTTGCAATTTTGGTTCCACAAATGTGTTCTCCACATTTGAATGAGCAGCCATGCCAAAAATTGGAAAATTTGGACTTGGTTTGCTAGGTTTATGGAACTATACAAAATGGAGGATTCAAATTCCATTTCAAATTCAAATGACCATACCTAATTCAAACTCCACACCAGAATTCAAATCATTTGAATTCAACATTTCAAACCATGACTTTGAGGTGAAGTAAAGCAGTTAATTTGGAGTAGCTGTGGTGAAAATATCAGTAGAAAAGTTAATTAAACTGAGAGGGGGTGGGACCCACTATTCAGCCACCCACAGAAGAACTCTCTGTTTACCTCGGTTGACCATCAGCATGCCAGCTCCTGCAGCGTACTCCCGCTCGATGCTCCACCGAGCTTCTTGCTGCAGCGTGCTCCCGAAGGCAACTCAGGCGTGGGTTATCCAGAGTTGAAGCAGCACAATTGAGTTCTTTTCTCCACGCTCAGCGCTCACGACGTGGCCACCCCGTGTGTCTCGGCTCCTCATCCCGATCAGCCTACAGACACTGTGGCGCCCAGCTGAGTCGACTAGGAGGTGCGCCTGCCTCCACTGGACGTCATCCACCCTTCCTCAGCTCGTCCCCTGCCTCCCCTCGCTGTGCCCGAGTCGTTCTTCGCCGGAAGAAAGCAGAGCACTGTCGCCCCTCACTGCTCCTCACGTTCCATCCGTTCCAACGCCTCTCCCGAACATCCAGCACCTCCCTAAGGTATGCCAAGGTGTGTAGATCATGCTACCACAGTCTCCTTGCCCTTCCCCGTCGCCGTCTCGCCGGAACTTGGGATTTGACCCCGGTACACGTGAAGAACCGACCCAAACCAAAACTGGAAATTCGTCCAACGTGGTTGATCATCGGTTCTACAATTCAAGCCACAGAAACTAGTGACCCTAGCGCCCTCTCACGCCAAAGCACGGGTTAAACCAGCCATCCCATGCCCCGGGCGACGAGAAATCGCCGGCGGCGGCAAAAACGGGTCGGTCCTATAGTGAACCCTATTTTCCGGCCGTTTGCTGCAAGGTTTAGCATGCGTTCCATGTCCCCCGATCATTGGTGATGCTTTAGGGCAATGTAGATCGCAGGAAGAAGCTTCGGACAAGCCAGAACGTGTTGATGCCGAGCTCCCGAGCCGCCCCGCCGGTGCCGGCCTGTTTTTGGCCGTTTTCATGCGCTGAAACCTTGCCCGGCAGCTGCGCCATGTTCCTAGGAGCATGTAGGGCGAAACCGGAGCTAATTTGGTGGAGAAATAAGGAAGAACGAGCCATGCCACGATTTGAGCTGGTGTGCACGCGCGTTCTCTGACGGGAGGTTGAAGAAAGACCTGACGAGTGGGCCCCATGTTGAGTGCTCTGTAATATTCAAACAGAGAGTTAGTGAAACTTGAAAAATCCATAACTTTTGGTAGAAAGCTCCAAAACTAGTGAGATAAATTTAGTTGGAATACTCATGAGGAGTACTTCACATAGGAAAAAATTTATTGCTATAAAAATGCCCAGGAATTTCTGTAGAATTGTTTTTACTAAATCGTTTGGAGATTTATTTCAGGAGCAATTCTTTATGAAACATTCCCAAATTTTGGCAGAAAATCCTATTCATAGTAACCGATCTCCAGTAAAACTTTGAGCTTAATTAGAGTTCATTTGTTAGGTCAAATTGTCATCCAAAGTTCAGCATTTATTTGAAAATTCAAATTTAAACAGAAACTTTTCAGAACTCCTGCCCAACTTTAAAAATTCATATCTCTCTGTTGGTAGCTCCAAAAATGGTGAAACAAATTTTGTTAGAACCATGGAGACTTACCCTAATCTGTTCTTCTACTTTTAGCTATGTCAAAGCTCCTGATTTGGGCTCAAAATTCAGAGAAGCCTTGTGCTTGTGGGAATTTTGGAGACAACAATGCACAATGACATTTCTCCAAATTTTGCTCAGATCATCCTTAGAGGGTCTAGTATTCACTGTAAAAATCCCAAAGCCAATTAAGGATCATAAATAGCAGTAGCTATGAATAGAAGTTTACTTCTTATAAGTCTTAAATACTTATACATATATTTTGTTACATTTCATAATAGTGACCGAAGTTGAGGATACGCCGGAACCTTTGGACGTCCTACCACCAGAAGCTAACTTCTCCTCTGACTCGCAACCAGGCAAGCCCCGGTTTACACTTAAGTACCTTTTATAAAGCTTTTTATTTGTATCACTTATGTCTAGGGTGAATGCTTGCATTAGAGTTAGGGTGATTGAAACCGCACTTGCATAGCCTTTTAAATCCTATAAAGGGTTGGGTAGTTTACAAACTCAACGAGTAGAGAATGCCATGCTAATGTTTAGTATCTCGGTAGAAGTTGAGTGGATGGAAGCTACTCGCGGGATAGTATTTATCATACGGAATGAGAAGCGGTAGAAAATGGCTTGGGTCATGAAAATGAGACCCAGCAGAGGGGGATAGGATGCAGTGAGCAGAGGTCTCACGTGCGTAGCCCTGTTGGTGTCGGTTGAGGACCGTCCGTGTGCGGCCCTGCTGGACAAGTATCGAACAGTACCGGATGCATACTGGCATATGGGAACCAGGAAACCGATGTAATTGGTTTACCTGGGTGCCGAGGCTTACCCAACCGTAAATAGGAGCGGGTTGAGGGTAGCAAGGTGTAAATCTGCCGGTGGGCACAGTCACGCTCCACGCGGGGACCTCCTGCCCATTACGGATGGACAGGTTCAACATTTGGGTTGCTTTTGAAAGGTTGTTGCATACAACAGAGTAGGAAGGGGTGTGGGATCACGCTTCTGAAAGTGGGTGTATGCAACGTGTTATCCGGGTGTGACTTGTTTGCAATCACCGTCCCTCGCGGTTATTTGAGTACCCGCTTGTTCACTGCGCTGTGACGTAGTAAGAAGTGAAATAAGCCAACTGAATATGCTGTATTGGACTATTAATATCTTGAAACCTTGTATGTTGTACTTATAGAGCTAATTAAGTTTATATTCCACTTTGGGCATCTCCACATCGGAGGAAAGCGTTTCTTGTTTGATTGTGGACTTCCGATGTGAGGGCTGCCTAAGGCTCAATAAACTGTTGCTATAAAACTGAAAGTAAGGATCAACATGTAGGTGTGTCTTTATTGCAAAGTCCTTTTCCTATCTTACACATCCTTGCATGTAGAGTTCCATGCCTAGGGTTGACGGTTAAGACTTGCTGAGCCTTCATGCTCACGGTTGCAATATTTGAGCTGTGTGCAGGTGAGAGTTATGAGGAAGGTTCCGAGGACGAGGCGATGCCCCCGTCGGGGTACACGGCCGAGCTGGAGCCCTGCACGCCGCTGTGATCTCCGGTTACTTGCTGCTAGTGTGTAGCGTCCCCGGGCTGGATGGCTGCACTTTTGCATAGTTAGGATGAGAGGCCATCTTTGTATAATACTTCTGCTGTTAATTAGGTTTTGTAAAAGACTTCCGCTGTTTTATATTAAATAAAAAGTTGTATGTTGTTCTTTATTCTTTTCATGTGTGCTGTTGGGTTCTGCATCGCACGACACCACCCTATGCGATCTTGGAGTGGGTGAACCACGGGGTGGTCCCCACAGACGTGGTATCAGAGCCGCATTGGGAATAGCATGCTCGAAAATAGCCTATTTTGAAAATTTAGAAGTAGTCAAGTGAGGATTAGTCATTAAGCCCACATAAGGTCTATGATAGTAGTAGTTATGAAGGTGGAAAAATTACCTTATGTGTTATACATTTTGTAACGACGCTCCGACGTCAAGTAAGAGGTAAGGTACGCCACCATAGGCGGATCAATTACGGTAACTCTCCATACGAGTAATGGTATGGAAGGTTATACCGTGGCTTGGCACGGTAGTTAATATGAGTCTCTGAACCTTCTCATGGTTCTGAGAGCATATGAAAACGCTGACCTCCAGCGTGCTTCAGGCAAAAGTGAGAATACCCCATCGTGTGGTAAGCAACACGATAGTATGTAACTCTTGAACGTTCAATGTTCAAAGGGCCATATGCAGCGCTCGCCATCGGCGTGCCTCAACGGTCATGAGGAAGTAGGTGGTATCCGTTGGGTTGATAAAATTCCCAACCGTGACGACCCGTTCGCGCTCTACTCGGGTTCCCCGTCGTGTGGTGTGGAAACACGACCATGTACCTTGAGACGTGGCTTGACTCAAGGACGATCCGTATGGCAATGATACGGACCGTATGTTTTTATTATGATATGGAACTGCCTGCAATGTTAAAACCTTTGTGTGCACCATTATTGTGTGTTCTTCTGCAGGTACATTAACCACGTTAGCGCATGACGTGTAGAAACCGTTTGTGAGTGACGTCTTTAGTTCCACCATTTGACACGTATATGCCGGAATACCGTTTAGGATTTTTCTTTGGCGAGGAAACGTAGTACCGAGACTGCATAAAAGTTTATTTTCAAAGGAAAGAGTCAAAATGAAGTTTAGGATTCCATTTAGGAGGTATTGAACTTCCATATTGAACTAAGAGTCAATTGGAAGTATAGGTTCAATCTAAAAAACTAGGAACAACCTCCCCTGTTATCGGCAGAAATTTTTGCTAAACTTGAACAGGGCATAACTTAAGATTAGTTGAACCAATGGAGGTGTGGGATACCATTCTGGAAAGGTTTTGAAGTCCTCTTCAACTTTTCTGTAGAGATCCAGAACAAAATCTCCTTCCAAAGGGATGAAAATCTCAGATGAGTAGGTACTGTCAAGAAACAGGACAGACCAAAGTGCTCTCTGGAATTTTCTGTATTCCAACCACAACTTACTGTTGAAAAATTTCTAAGGGTCAAGCAAGACACCGTTGGAAAGTACAGAAAATGTTCTACAACTTTGTTGTTGAATTTTAGTTCAGATTTTGCTTCTAGGTGGGCACAACTGTTGGATTATCCAGACTGGTCAGCTGGACCAGAAGCTGGGCAAGGCACCATGTTGAAATTTTTCAACCAAACAACTAGGTTTCACCTTTCGATATCCGGTGGCTGTTGTAAAACAGCGAGTTGGGGTCGAAAAGTTTATGTATTCAATATATAATTTCGAGTTAGTAAATGTTTGGGTCCAGTACAACAGCGAGGAATTACGCATGCTAACACACTTAACATCCCGTGGTGACCCCGATGGTCGAAATGAACTTTTAACCCATAAAGTTCAATGCTCTAGAACTCGATCGTGTGACACGGGCCAGGGATGTATATGTTGCATAAAGTTTATACTTTATCCATATATGTGATTGTTATGCGCATTAGTTATTCCATTCTCGCAACTATTATATAGACTGGATGAGACAAACCAACATGTGCTGATCGTTTGAATGATGTGAATGCAGAATGGTGCGTACACGGTCCACACAAGAGGAGGGAGGTCCGAGTCAAGTTCGTGGTGATGAGTCTCCACCTCCGGAGCAAACCACGACAAAGCAGCAACCACCTCCTCCACCGCCAGAACTTCCAAGGAATCTTGCGGAGGTTCTCGCCGCAGTGCTTGGCTCGCGCGACGAGCAAACCGAGTTACTGCAGATGTTGGTGCAGCAGAATGCGTCCCATCAGGGAGGACGCCAAGACAATGGGAAACGCCAGCCCAAACAAAGTTCTTATTCAGAATTCCTGGCGACCCATCCACCGGTATTTACGGAGGCCGAAGAGCCGTTGGAGGCAGACAGCTTTATCCGCACTCTAGAGGCGAAGTTCGGGCTGCTCCGATGCACCGAACATCAGAAGGCGCTGTATGCAGTGCAACAGCTTCAAGTAGAAGCCGGTACTTGGTGGGCGAACTACACCGCCTCCTTACCGGCTGGCCATGCCGTCACGTGGATGGAGTTCCGGGAGGCATTTCGCGCCTATCACATACCTCCCGGGGTTATGGAAATGAAGCTCCAGGAGTTCCTGGTGCTACGACAGGGCGAGAGGAGTGCTCATGAGTACTCCAGGTTATTCAACCGGCTGGCGCAGTATGCGCCAGGATTTGTGGGGACGGAAGACAACAAGCGCAACGGGTTCTTCTGGGGCCTGAATTCAAAGATGAAGGTCCATCTCGCCCAGAGCAATCGCGGCACATTCAACGACCTAGTTAATGCCGCGATTCTACAAGAAAATGCTCAGCGCAAACGCGGTTCTGACAAGAGTAAACGCAACGCGCTGACAAGCAGCAGTGGTGGGACGCCACAGAAATACCGCGTGGTGTATCGCTCACCATCCGGTCAGAGATGGAAGTCACCGGCGCGACCGCCTCAGTTCCGCGGTCGACAATATAATGCGCTGGGCTTCCGACCGACGTATCCACCACAGCAACAGCAGCAGCATAGGATGGTCCCGCGTGCGTCTCAGTTTCAACAGCGTGCACCGGGATTCCGTCCTCAAGTCGGCGGGACCCCGACACCTTACACGTGTTTCACGTGTGGCCATGTCGGGCATATTTCGAGGGACTTCCCCGAGCCACGACAGGGCAGGGGTGCAGCACTGTATCAGGGTGCTAATCAGCCCCGCAACCAGCCCAAGAAACCAGCACCAGGACCCGGCAACATCCACCACTTAGCCATTGAAGACGAGCCAGAAGGCGAACCCGTCCTCGCGGGTACGTTTTCTTACTTAGATCATCCAGTAGTCATACTTTTTGACTCCGGTGCCACCCATAATTTCATAAGTCAGTCTTATGTTATTAAATATCAACTGCCTATCATTCCTACAAATAATTCATTCTTGATATGTTCTCCGGGTGGGAAAATAACAGCTGATAGAATGGTCTATAGAGCACCATTACAGTTGGGTGGGAATCTATATCCGACTTCTCTAATCATGTTAGAGAGTCAGAAACTGGATGCCATTTTAGGAATGTCATGGCTACATCGCCATGGTGCTGTTCTTGACATCATTCCACGTGTGATTCGTTTAAACTCTCCACTTCATTAACCACATGTTCTTATTCTTGACCGTTCGGCTCAAGAAGCCCAAGCCACATATAACACGGCAGCCACAAAACTTGAGGATATTTGTGTGGTCTGTGAATACCCAGATGTCTTTCAGGATGACCTTCTGGGCATGCCACCGGAAAGGGATGTCAAGTTCAAGATTGAACTTGTACCTGGGACGAAACCAATCTCACGAAGACCATACAAGATGGCTCCGTATGAGCTAGCTGAACTGAAGGAGCATCTCAATGATTTAATGAAGAAGGGTTTCATTCGACCGAGTTCCTCGCCATGGGGATGCTCGGCGCTGTTTGTGAAGAAGAAGTATGAGACCTTGAGGTTGTGTGTGGACTACAGGCCTCTCAACGCCGTCACCATCAAGAATAAATACCGACTGCCCCGCATCGATATCTTATTCGATCAACTTGTGGGTGTGAGTGTATTTTCGAAGATGGATCTTCGCTCCGGATATCGCCAAATCAAGATCCGAGCGGAGGATATTCCGAAGATGGCCTTCTCAACGAGATATGGGTTGTATGAATACCTCGTCATGTCCTTTGGTCTCACCAACGCCCCAGCACATTTCATGTATCTCATGAACTCAGTGTTCATGCCGGAGTTGGACAAGTTTGTGGTGGTGTTCATAGACGACATCTTTGTTTACTCCAAGTCTGAGGAAGAACACGCCAAACATTTGCATATCGTGCTCCAACGATTGCGAGACCATAAGCTCTATGCCAAATTCAGCAAGTGCGAGTTTTGGATCAGCCAAGTTCCATTTCTGGGTCACATTATTTCTGCAGAAGGCATTGCAGTTGATCCAAGCAAAATCGAACAAGTGCTGAAATGGAAGTCCCCCACATCAGTCCACGAGGTCAGAAGTTTCCTCGGGTTAGCAGGATATTACCAGAGATTCATACCGAACTTCTCCAAGCTTGCTAAGCCGATGACTGAACTGTTGAAGAAGGGGATCAAATATGTTTGGAGCTCAGATTGTGAAGAATCTTTCCAAGCATTAGTGAAGCATCTTACAACAGCACCGGTGTTAGCTCAACCGGATACAACCAAGCCCTTCGACGTATATTATGATGCGTCCGGCATCGGGCTTGGCTGTGTATTGATGCAAGGAGGAAGAGTGGTCGCTTATGGCTCACGTCAACTCCGTAACCACGAGAAGCACTATCCGACTCATGATCTCAAGCTTGCTGCTGTGGTATTGGCCTTGAAGATGTGGAGGCACTATTTGCTTGGGAACTTAGTGCACCTCTACACCGACCACAAGAGTTTGAAGTATATATTCACTCAAAAGGAGTTGAAAATGCGGCAACGGAGATGGTTAGAACTGATCAAAGACTATGAGATCGAGATTCATTACCATCCCAGTAAGACAAACGTGGTTGCCGATGCATTAAGCAGCAAATGCCTTGTCAACAGTCTGTCCATCACCCCACTTGAAGAGGAGGAGCCGAGACTGTACTTGGTTCCATATGGGGCATTGTATAATCTTGCTCTCGTCCCTACAATACGAGAGGAGATTATGGAAGCACAGAAGAAAGACGTGGGAATGTCGCACATTTGGAGGAGGATGAAGAATGGCGAAATGAAATGCTTCCGAAGAGATGAACACGACACTCTATGGTTTAAAGACCGTATAGTGGTACCCCGTGACATGAAGCTTCGGAAGAAAATCTTGGACGAGGCTCATTTGTCCAAGTATTCTATTCATCCGGGCAGCAACAAGATGTACCAGGATCTGAGAACCAGGTTTTGGTGGACACGGATGAAAAGAGAAATCGCAAAGTACGTATCTGAATGTGATACGTGTCGGCGTGTGAAGGCCGACCATATGCGTAAAGCCGGACAGATGCAACCATTGAACATTCCGTCATGGAAGTGGGAGGATATTAGCATGGACTTCATAGTCAGGTTACCTCTCACGTCTCACAAGCATGACTCAATTTGGGTGATAGTCGATCGACTAACCAAGTCGGCTCATTTTATCCCCGTACATACAAAGTACGTGGCCAAGCAATATGCGGAGCTGTATATTGCAAAGATATTGTGCTTGCACGGTGTTCCCCGCTCCATTATTTCAGATCACGGAGCGCTGTTCGTCTCTCGGTTTTGGGAACAGCTGCACGCGTCATTGGGGACCAAACTGATCCGAAGCTCCGCGTATCACCCACAGAAGGATGGTCAAACTGAACAGGTGAATCAAGTGCTTGAAGATATGCTACGTGCTTGTGCCATCCACCACGGCAAGAATTGGGACGATCATTTGCCGCTGGCGGAGTTTTCTTATAACAATGGCTATCAAGCTAGCATCAAGATGGCACCGTATGAAGCTCTCTACGGCCAGAAATGTCGCACAACCCTCAACTGGTGTGAGTCCAGCGAGCGAGTAATCTACAGCATTGAACTTGTGAATGAGGCTGAAGAACGAGTGCGAGTAATACAAGCCAATCTCAAGGCTGCTCAATCTCGTCAGAAGAGCTATGCGGATAAAAGACGTCGCCCTCTCCACTTCGACATCGGGGACCATGTTTATGTCCGTGTGTCTCCGATGAAGGGAGTTCGCCATTTTGGAGTGAAGGGTAAACTTGTGCCGCGGTTCATTGTTCCCTTCGCCGTCATTGAAAGACGCGGACCCGTGGCCTATCGCTTGGATTTACCGGCGTCACTCGCAGGAATTCATAATGTCTTCCACATCTCTCAGCTGAGAAAGTGCCTCAAACCCTCCGCTCAAATCCGCACTGAAGACATAGAAGTTCTTCAACCGGACCTCACGTACACGGAGTATCCAATCCGGATTATCGATGAAAAGACTCGCGCCACAAGAAACCGGACCTTAAGGTTCTACAAGGTCTTGTGGAGTAACCATACCGCTGATGAGGCAACATGGGAAGGCGAGGACTATCTACGAACATACTATCCGGACTTGCTATCATCATATACCCGGTAAAGTTTTCCCCACTTTGCTTTTCCTTTGGAATCTCGGGACGAGATTCTTTTAAGGGGGGAGAGATGTAAAATCCCCAAAAGTGGTAGCAAGAGAATTTTCAGCTCATGTACACTTAGGAAAAATGAGAGGAATTAAAACTTTGAATTATACCGGTGTAAGTTCAAAGTGAGGATTCAAATCTCCCAAAAACTTCCAAACATGGAGATCTAAATGCACAGCTTGGATCTTCATAGTTCAAATATTCACCATTCCAAATTTCAGCTCATTTGGAGGAGTTTTGATATTTGTTTGGAATTAAAAGGAGAAGCCCTTTAATCTGAATTTAAATTCAGTTTCAAATTCCAATTCCCCCAATTTGCAAATTTGGTTCCACAAATGTGTTCTCCACATTTGAATGAGCAGCCATGCCAAAAATTGGAAACTTTGGACTTGGTTTGCTAGGTTTATGGAACTATACAAAATGGAGGATTCAAATTCCATTTCAAATTCAAATGACCATACCTAATTCAAACTCCACACCAGAATTCAAATCATTTGAATTCAACATTTCAAACCATGACTTTGAGGTGAAGTAAAGCAGTTAATTTGGAGTAGCCGTGGTGAAAATATCAGTAGAAAAGTTAATTAAACTGAGAGGGGTGGGACCCACTATTCAGCCACCCATAGAAGAACTCTCTGTTTACCTCGGTTGATCACCAGCATGCCAGCTCCTGCAGCATACTCCCGCTCGAAGCTCCACCGAGCTGCTTGCTGCAGCGTGCTCCCGAAGGCAACTCAGGCGTGGGTTATCCAGAGTTGAAGCAGCACAATTGAGTTCTTTTCTCCATGCTCAGCGCTCACGACGTGGCCACCCCGTGTGTCTCTGCTCCTCATCCCGATCAGCCTACAGACACTGTGGCGCCCAGATTAGCTGACTACGAGGTGCGTCTGCCTCCGCTGGACGTCATCCACCCTTCCTCAGCTCGTCCCCGGCCTCCCCTCGCTGTGCCCGAGCCGTTCTTCGCCGGAAGAAAGCAGAGCACCGTCGCCCCTCACTGCTCCTCCCGTTCCAGCCGTTCCAATGCCTCTCCCGCACGTCCAGCACTTCCCTAAGGTACGCCAAGGTGTGTAGATCATGCTACCATAGTCTCCTTGCCCTTCCCTGTCGCCGTCTCGCCAGAATTTGGGTTTTGACCCCGGTACACGTGAAGAACCGACCCAAACCAAAACTTTAAATTCGTCCAACGTGGTTGATCATCGGTTCTACAATTCAAGCCACGGAAACTAGTGACCCTAGTGCCCTCTCACGCCAAAGCACGGGTGAAACCAGCCATCCCACGCCCCTGGCGACGAGAAATCGTCGGCGGCGGCAAAAACGGGTCGGTCCTCCGGTGAACCCTATTTTCCGGCCGTTTGCTGCAAGGTTTAGCATGCATTCCATGTTCCCCGATCATTGGTGATGCTTTAGGGCAAGGTAGCTCGCAGGGAGAAGCTTCGGACACGCCAGAACATGTTGATGCCGAGCTCCCGAGCCGCCCCGCCGGTGCCGGCCTGTTTTTGGCCGTTTTCATGCGCGGAAACCTTGCCCGGCAGCTGCGCCATGTTCCCAGGAGCATGTAGGGCCAAACCGGAGCTAATTTGGTGGAGAAATGAGGGAGAACAAGCCATGCCATGATTTGAGCTGGTGTGCACGCGCGTTCTCTGGCGGGAGGTTGAAGAAAGACCTGACGAGTGGGCCCCACGTTGAGTGCTCTGTAATATTCAAACAGAGAGTTAGTGAAACTTGAAAAATCCATAACTTTTGGTAGAAAGCTCCAAAATTAGTGAGACACATTTTGTTGGAATCCTCATGAGGAGTAATTCACATAGGAACAAATTTCTTGCTATTAAAATGCCCAGTAATTTCGGTAGAATTGTTTTTACTAAATCCTTTGGTGATTTATTTCAGGAGCAATTCTTTATGAAACATTCCCAAATGTTCGCAGAAAATCCTTTTCATAGTAACCGATCTCCAGTAAAAATTTGAGCTTAATTAGAGTTCATTTGCTGGGACAAATTGTCTTCCAAAGTTCAGCTATTATTTGAAAATTCAAATTTAAACAGAAACTTTTCAGAACTCCTGTCCAACTTCAAAAATTCATATCTCTCTGTTGGTAGCTCCAAAAATGGTGAAACAAATTTTTTTAGAACCATGGAGACTTACCCTAATCTTTTCTTCTACTTTTAGCTATGTCAAAGCTCCTAATTTGGGCTCAAAATTCAGAGATTCCTTGTGCTTGTGGGAATTTTGGAGACCACAATGCGCAATGACATTTCTCCAAATTTTGCTCAGATCATCCTTAGAGGGTCTAGTATTCACTGTAAAAATCCCAAAGCCAATTAAGTATCCTAAATAGCAGTAGATATGAATAGAAGTTTACTTCTTATAAGTCTTAAATACTTATACATATATTTTGTTACATTTCATAATAGTGACCGAAGTTGAGGATACGCCGGAGCCTTTGGACGTCCTGCCACCAGAAGCTAACTTCTCCTCTGACTTGCAACCAGGCAAGCCCCGGTTTACACTTAAGTACCTTTTTTAAAGCTTTTTATTTATATCACTTATGTCTAGGGTGAATGCTTGCATTAGAGTTAGGGTGATTGAAACCCCACTTGCATAGCCTTTTAGATCCTATAAAGGGTTGGGTAGTTTACAAACTCAACGAGTAGAGAATGCCATGCTAATATTTAGTATCTCGGTAGAAGTCGAGTGGTTGGAAGCTACTCGCGAGATAGTATTTATCATACGGAATGAGAAGAGGTAGAAAATGGCTTGGGTTATGAAAATGAGACCAATAGGGGGGATAGGATGCAGTGAGCAGAGGTCTCACGTGCGTAGCCCTGTTGGTGTCGGTTGAGGACCGTCCGTGTGCGGCCCTGCTGGACAAGTATCGAACAGTACCGGATGCATACTGGCATATGGGAACCAGGAAACCGATGTAATTGGTTAACCTGGGTGCCGAGGCTTACCCAACCGTAAATAGGAGTGGGTTGAGGGTAGCAAGGTGTAAATCTGCCGGTGGGCACAGTCACGCTCCACGCGGGGACCTCCTGCCCGTTACGGATGGACCGGTTCAACATTTGGGTTGCCTTTGAAAGTTTGTTGCATACAACAGAGTAGGAAGGGGTGTGGAATCACGCTTCTGAAAGTGGGTGTATGCAACGTGTTATCTGGGTGTGTCTTGATTGCAATCACCGTCCCTCGCGGTTATTTGGGTACCCGCTTGTTCACTGCGCTGTGACGTAGTAAGAAGTGAAATAAGCCAACTGAATATGTTGTATTGGACTATTAATGTCTTGAAACCTTGTATGTTTTAGTTATAGAGCTAATTAAGTTTATATTCCACTTTGGGCATCTCCATATAGGAGGAAAGCGTTTCTTGTTTGATTGTGGACATCCGATGTGAGGGCTGCCTAAGGCTCAATAAATTGTTGCTATAAAACTGAATGTAAGGATCAACATATAGGCGTGTCTTTATTGCAAAGTCCTTTTCCTATCTTACACATCCTTGCATGTAGAGTTCCATGCCTAGGGTTGATGGTTAAGACTTGCTGAGCCTTCGTGCTCACGGTTGCAATATTTGAGCTGTGTGCAGGTGAGAGTTATGAGGAAGGTTCCGAGGACGAGGTGATGCCCCCGTCGGGGTACATGGCCGAGCTGGAGCCCTGCACGTCGCTGTGATCTCCGGTTACTTGCTGCTAGTGTGTAGCGTCCCCGGGCTGGACGGCTGCACTTTTGCATAGTTAGGATGAGAGGCCATCTTTGTATAATACTCCGCTGTTAATTAGGTTTTGTAAAAGACTTCCGCTGTTTTATATCAAATTAAAAGTTGTATGTTGTTCTTTATTCTTTTCGTGTGTGTTGTTGGGTGCCGCATCGCACGACACCACCCTATGCGATCTTGGAGTGGGTGAACCACGGGGTGGTCCCCACAAAAACTACTACTTCATCGTTCTCAGATCAAGTTCTACTCGTCACTGGTTTCATTCGGGTTGACTTTACCGGTCTTCTAGCTCCAGTGTACTTGCTGAGTGTTTTTACTCACTCTTGTATTTATTTGGTTCTTAGGTACTAGTTGATCGAAGCATGCTTGGGAAGAAGGTAGCACCTACACTTTGAGCACATATATCAAATATTAATCTTAGAATACGGAACAACTTAATTACTCCCATAGTTATCAATAAGAACAATCATGAGGACGGTTGAGTTTTTATTCAGTTTATTTCAGTTGTGATGGTCGAATGATGTTATTATGCTTTTCTATATTAATGCACATATTTTTTGGCGCTGGTAATAATTACAACAGAAACTCTGTCAAAATGTTTTAATAATTTTTACACTTTGTAGAAAATTGTAGATGTTGTAGTAGCGTCCAGTGTAGTGGTACATGGGGCGTTACAGCTTAAACAATCCAAAGCTTGTTACTCGTTTGGTATTTGAACTTTTAAAGTGAACAGAAAATCTGAACGTGTTTTCTACCAAGCATTTATAACTTCCTTTAGTGCGCAAAGAAGGAAGGTGTGAACCGGACAGTGTTTTGTTCAAAATCTGTAACAACGGTCTGCTTGCAGCAATGCAAAGACGATCCAGCCACTCTGTTGCCAATGCGTACCAGCTTTATATTAAGCAACATTTAATGGCGCCATTATGCCCTGCTAAATTTAGAGCTAACAATTAGGTAGGCTACCCTCCGCCATCTCCCCATCTCTCCAGGCCAGGTTTCTCCTCTAATAATTCGACAAAGGGGACCCGCTCCCTCCAGTCCTCTCGATTCCAACCTGAGCAAGATCTCTGTGGGACATTTTCATGGAGTAGAGACCCGTAAGATAGTTTTCTCTGTTGATTTCAATATAAGCCGTGTTTGTGTTCCATTGTTTTCCATGTATTCCTTGACTAGATATATAGTTCCCTGCAACTAGTCTTTGTCCATCTATTAGATTCAGACCTTTGTTTTTTGAGTTAAATGTAACCTTCGTTCTTCCTATGGAGATCGTCAAGCCATGAAAAATCCTTCCATTCCTTTTGTCAGCAGACAGGGCAGACAGACCGGTCTGCATCTGTGTTTTAGCGACCTGTTATGTTGTGTAGCTCTCAGCTTCCCAATAGATCTAGCTTTGTGTCCATAGGATTATGGATATCATGCTCTGAAATCCTAGCTGACCATGTTAGTTGCACATCAATATCTTTTTTAGTACATTTAGATGCATAAATCCAATTGCATATATAGTTGTGCTTTTAGCAAGTAGAGATAGGCCTCATAGGTAACTCTCCAGGGCTATATGGATTCTTATATTTTTTAGATAATAGAACGGTGTTCCAGCTTCTACTTTCCCAAAGGCAAGTATGCAGCCATCCAGTACATCAATGAGCAATATGCTCTAAATTCAAAGTAGGAGAGCACTTGATAGATGACTAAAAAGCTAACTAAATGGAAGGAATGAAGGCTATGCTTTAATTCTATTCTGAAAATTCCAACTGAACTTCGCAAAAACTTCCATAATATCCACCTCTAGAAAACGACATCCATTCTTAAGACTTGTTCTTGCCTCATCCTTATGCAGCAATGGTTATTCTCGGATCCAATAAGTTGCTCTGAAAATTACCTGCAAAAGGTGTTAGATTTATGTCCATTGAATACCATATCATTTATATTAAAAAATATAGCCCAATAAAGAGCAGCAACACTTACTACAATTTGGTTTAGTTTAGGCTGTATGCCATTAGCCGAGAATCAAACATATTCATTGTGCTAGAAGGGGGCTGAATTCCAATAGTGATATATACGATATTCCAAATAAATCAAGCAAAATAGCAATCAAAGAACAAATGTTGTATGGTCTCCATAGAGCTACAAAAACAACACTTGGTACTCCCTTGCCATTTTATTTTTGCTAAGTTGTTCTTTGTATGCATTACACTTTTTAAAGAAACGTACCAATTATTCCAGTAATCTAAGTTTTTATCTATGAACACCCTTCTAAAAGAAACATTAAGTGGTGTAGTGCTTAGCATTTGAGATACCGTGATATCTTTTCTTCTTAAAATATTGTATAGCAAGGGATATTTAATCCCTAGTTGTTTATCTCCTATCCAAGTATCTTCTCAAAACCTGATTTGAGATCCATTATTAACTTGGAAATAAACACATCCCTAAAATCGATATTTGACCTTCATAAGGCCGGACCAAAAGTATGAATCTCCCGGCCGTTTCTTTACTTGTGATAGTGGCTTATTAGACAAGTACTTCCGGTTAATAAGACATCGCCAAACACCATACGCATCCATAAGCTTAAACAACCATTTACTCAAAAGACATCTATTTTGGATCTCTAAGTTTTGGATACCCAAACCCCCAAACTGCTTTGGTCTACAAATACACTCCACTAAGTGAGTGGATACTTAGATCTAGCTTTTTGTTGATTACTGGACCAACCTTTCCTTTGTTGGAACTGCCAAATATTTATTTCTTGTTATGCTACAATATGCTCGTTGTAACTTGTATTTTTCTCCAAGAAAACCCCATGCATTATCATGTTTCAAGAGAGGCTAGCTTGGTGGCTTTTTGTTCATTGTTAATACGATAATGCAAGTATAAACTTTTTATAAGTAGTGCCTTGGTTGTTCAGTTCATGTAAGTCGCTGAATGGATACCTGCATGTTCGTGCACCCGGAAGAAAGGTGGCGGTTATGCAAGAATGGTGAGAAGGGTCGCAAGGGTCTTGGTGGTCTACAACACAACTCGTTCTGACAAGGACATTACTACCTAATCCACTCATCACGTTCTTGATGCACCCATGATGTACAACTCATGGATTGATACATTCCAATGACATATTAGTGCCATCACCAGATTCGTGTTCGCATCACGCCAACCTGGTCCCCTGGCATCCTCGGGCGTGCACTCTTGTTGGAGATGTCACGTTTGCAACATAAGTTCTACTACACTAGTGGTACTCCCATCCCAACTTGGGATCAGGCATCGTTGATCAATACACTGAACTCCATATCGATGTAGCAGCCCAACACTAATGAATGGTATGCAAACTCCATAGCAACATCTCATCTCATCCCGACTCACGGTATTCTCTACTCATTTTAACCCCATACTTTTCCTTAGTTCGATTTTGCTGGAGATGTCACTCATCTTATCGTCACTGCCACAGGATACCTTATCATCTCCACGTCACGTTTACCTCTTTTTGTCTACTATGTTTTGGTTTCACTAAAAAATATGAAAATATAGACAACTTATGAGAGATAATCTATGGTCCATTGAGTTTGACCCCTTCAGTCTTTCCAATGAAGGATTTCCACACCATGAAAGAGATTCTACATTGAGTAGCTCCGGAAGCCATTATTCCATGTATGCCGTGTCTCCTTCCTCAACTATAACTGTTGCTGCCTTCATCGCCTCCATAAACACACTGTTGCTTCTCTATCTAGATTAGCATCCATTCAGTTGGGTTGAGACATTTAATTACTTTGAACACTTAACAATGTCGTGGGTACATTACTTTCTGAAGCATCTCTGCCTTCCTATTATTAGGTTGAGGCCCAACACACTACCACCCTAGTCACCAATGTTCTTCCCACCAAAACCCTCCAAAACCAGACACCCTATTTTACCCTCCACGTCTCACACTACCCATACTCTAACCTAAGGGTTTTCGGTTGCCTATGTTACCCAACCCTAATGGCTACTATTCCTAATAACTTCTCACGCTCTGCTCGTTTTGGTTTTTTGGGCTATCCATCTCAACACAAAGGCTTTCAATGCCTTGATATTTTGTCATGCAAGATAATCATCTCCCGGCATGTCATCTTCGACTAGAATGTCTTTCCTAACCTCATCCATCTTCATCCCATTGGCCGCCACCAAGTCCCCTTTCCAGCAAGCAAGCTCCAGGCAATAACAGCAAGGATTGTCCCCTTCCATCTACGACTCAACCATGACTTCGGTGAAGGGGGGCAACAGAACAAGCTCTATGTCCTCTTAGATCTGCCACAAAATCCTGCTAGCACATGACACTCGTCAGCCTCGAACACCATAGGGAGGAAGGAGTCCCCTAAACATTTGCATCTGCAAGTTATGCTAGATATGTGTGTGTCGAAGTGTGTGGTCGACACTTCCCCCGGATCTGCACTGGGCAGCCAGCGGAGGTTCTTTTTTGGAGGGGCTAGTCACTTGCGGAGAGCTTGAGCGTAGGGACGAGTTAGGGAGGAGCTTGACATGGCGAGTTTTACGTGGTTCGGGCCGCCGGAGCGTAAAACCCTACGTCCACGGCAAGCTGGGGTGCTCGCTGTATTGCTTGTTGCCCAGAACCGGAATCCTGAGGGTGCGAATGGCTAGGGTGCGAACCCTTGCTAACGTGGCCTACCCGAGCCTTTTATAGTCCAAGGCTCGCGTGGCTTACAAGGGGGGCCCGGGGAGATTGCCTGCCGACTATCTTATCCGCAGTTACGTCAGTAGTTGTCTCTGGCGAAGGCTTCAGATGCTTCGTCTTGCCGCCCTACCCATGCCGCCTGCTAGTCGTAGTGGTTGATGACGGCGGGGGCGGCAGGGGATGTCTTGTCGCTGTGTTTATTGGCTGGTAGGTTCTGACACCGCGCGCCAGTTTGTGATGCGACTGGGCGCAACGGCACCTGACAGAGGCGTGCTCCGCGTCTTGGAAAGGCGCGGACCTTGAATACCTTGTACGGGCAAGGTATGGGGCGTCTTTACGCCCGCTGCCTACCGCTCGGGGGCAGGCAGCGCTCTTCTGCTGGACACGTGGCGGGCCCGGAGCCCTCCTCAGAGAAGAGGGAGGTCCGCCCCGCAGGACACGTGGAGCCTTCGGACCTCTCCCCGCGGAGGGGGAGGTCCAGCTTCTGACGGCCACATGGCGGGCCTGGAGCTCTCCTCTGAGGAGAGGGAGGTCCGGCCCCGCTGGACACGTGGCGCCTTCGGACCTCCCTCCCGCGGAGGGGGAGGTCCGGCTTCTAACGGCCACGTGGCAGGCCCGGAGCTCTCCTCTGAGGAGAGGGAGGTCCGGCCCCGCTGGACACGTGGCGCCTTCGGACCTCTCTCCCGCGGAGGGGGAGGTCCGGCTTCTGCAGGCCACGTGGTGAGCCCGGAGCTCTCCTCTGAGGAGAGGGAGGTCCGGCCCCCTTGGACGCATGGCGCCTTCAGAGCTCTCCCTGCGAAGAAGGGCGAGATCCTTAGGCATTTTCCCTGTGCGCGGGGGTACCCCATATTGCGGGTACCGACAGTGGCCCCCGGGCCCATCTCGGGGGAGATAGCGAGCCCGAGGTGGGACCTCCGTCTCTTCTGTTCCGCGCACTTTCTCTAAGTCCCGCATTGACCGCTGCCGGAGCACGAACAGTCGCGGGATCGTGGGAGCGTGCACCCACTTGATGGTTGCCTTTACTGCGGCGGTTCCCAAGGCTGCCACTTCTGTACGTCGCGGCGCTTTCTTCCGGAACCGCCGAAGCGCCTTACCGGCTCGTCTTCTTGGGAGACTGACTCCTTGACCCACCGCTTCAGCTGGGCGGCTTAGGTCCACCTGTCATCGGCGCTCGGTCTTGGAGCCGAAGCGGTTGCCGATGCGGCGTATTCGAAGAGTTTCGAATCGCTTGGAATTGCACCTGGGAAGTTTTAAGAGGGGATCTTACCCGCATTGCGGCTTCCCTTTGCACTTCCCATCGCTTTTCCTTGGACTCTTGTGCTTTTGTCTTCTTTCCTTTGAGTCCTCCCTCGTCATGGCTTCCAACCCGCCACCAGAGAAGAAACGCGCTCGATCTCCTCCAGTGGCGGCATCTATGCCAAGTCGGGGATCTGGGGTGCCTGCACCTCCTGCTTCTGGAGATGGCACTCCTTCCGGTGGCGACACAAAGAGGCGCCCGGCTGATGCGTTGAGGGGAGCTTCTGGAGCATCCCCTGCTCCGCCGGTCCAGGCGACTACGGAGCGGCTGTCAGCGACGACGGCGTGCTCTGGGGATCCTACCCCGGCTCGGAAGTCGGGGTTCAGGGCCCGCTGGAGTGTTCGCGCTTCCCGGTCGTCCCCGACTGGTGGGGAGTCTGTGCCGCTGCGCTCGGAAACCGGGACGGCTGCCGCGGCCCCCAAGCCAGCGCGAGTTTCCCCTGCTCCAGCGTGCCCGGATTCCACGGCTGTGCCATCTCCTCCTGCCGAGACAGCAGCCGCGGCCCCCAAGCCAGCACAGGTCAACCCTGTACCAGGCGACCCAGCTTCTACTTCAGCGTCGGGCGAGAGTTCGACGGGTCCGGCCGTCGGAGTCCCGGGGCCAGCTTCTCCTGACCAACGTCTCATCCTGGTCGCTGGTGCATCGCCTACTCTTGAGGATGATGTGATGGAGGAGGTTGCGGGTGCTGCTCCGTCCTCTGCTGCCCCACTGCCTCTGGCGGATGCCTTCACGCTCGCCCAAGCGAGCGTCCGGCAGGTCTTGACCGCACTTGGCCGTGAGCGGGAGGAGCATATGGTTAAAAGGGATCACCTCCTCATCTAGGGGAACCTTTTGCGGGAGCGGACCGCGAAGGTCAAGGGCGAGCTTGATTCCAGGCAGGAGTCGCTTGACTTCAGGGAAGCGCTCCTCGATCGGCTGAAACGGTCTGTTGACCGCCTGGACGCCGAAACGCGACAGCTCCACCGGGAGGCCCTTGAGGTACATGCCCAGGCCAACGAGAGTCTCTCCGAGGTGGAGGAGATACGTCAGAGGCTGGAGCGCCGCAAGCTCGCCGTCGAGAACTAGGAGCGTTCTACGGCTGCCGAGGCGGAGAGGGTCGCCGCGCGCCTGGCGGCGGGCGAGGCTGACCTACGAGCTCGGACCAGGGAGCTAGAGGCCCGGAAGGCTGACCTGGCCATGAGGGAGGAACAGGTCTCCCGCGAACGCCAGGCGGTCCTGGATCGGGAATTGGCTGCCGACTTCCGAGTTTCTGAACTGGAGCGGCTTGCCCAGTCTCTTCACCTTCGGGAAAGCTCCCTGGCGGCCAGGGAGAAGGAGTCCTCCGAGAGAAGCCGCGACGCCCTGCGAGCAGCCCGCCGTGAGGTAGAGGAGCTCTTGGCTTCACGGTCCTCCAAGGCCCGTGCAGTTTTGAGCTTCGTCGACCAGGCGGGGTCCGCCCTGGTCCCTCTAGGCTTCAGCCCGGTGAGGGCGGCGGCTCCTGCGCTGAAGGTGGCTGAAGTGATTCCCGCACTGGAGTCACTTGGCGCCAAGCTGAGCAGGCTGGACTCAGTGGTCGCCAGCGAGCTTGAGGCAGAGGGACGGGCCCTGGCCTTGGAGGTTGCCACGCATGTGCTGGCCTGCTTCAAGAGCCGGGACCCCTCCTTCTCACTGGAGCCAGTGAAAGACGGTCCTGCCGCGGAGCGAGAGGAGATGGCCAAGGCCGAAGTCGGAGAAGTGGCCGCCCTTGTAGCCTCCAGGTTCCGACGCGAGCCAGGAGGCCCTTAGGACTCACTTCTTTCTTTTTATCGAGTCTGTAGACCAGCTCGTGGAGCCATGAATAAATAGACTCTCTTGGATGTTTGTGCCTGTCATGCTTTTTGTCTTCTTCATGGTTTTGCGTGGCCGAGCCCTTAGCTCCGCAAGGTACTCAGAGGCCTTTACCAACCTCGAAGCTCTGCACAGGCACCTTCTCCGGGTCCTTGCTGTATTAAGGACCCCGGAGGTCTCCGGAGCTCGCCCCATGGGGAGGTCCGGACCGGCCGACCACGTGGCGGGTCCGGAGCCCCTCCTGAGGAGCTGGAAGCTCCGGCCCCGCTGGACACGTGGGGCTTTCAGAGCACCCCTCAGAGGGGGAGGTCCGGTTTCTGCCAGCCACGTGGAGGCGGGAGCTCCGGGCCCGCTGGACACGTGGGGCCTTCGGGCCTCGCCCCTGTGGAAGGGGCGGGACCCGGACCTTCCGATCCTATGCTGGAGTAGTTAGTAGCTCCTTGCCCCCCGCTTCTTGCAGCTCCCGTTGCTGTAACCTAGAGGTCCTGCACACAGGTAGAGGAAACGTAATTCTCCTCGGGGGGTCCTTCCCTCCTGTCTCTTAGTCTTATTCGACTTATGATCCTGATCCGTTATACGGGGCTTGGGCAATTCTGTGCGCGAGGCGCAGGGGCTCCGGCTCCCTCCAAGGTTCGGGTACGATCGTCCGATCCCTAGTACCGGACAGTGCGCCGGGGAAGCAAAGTGCACAGGCTTTGGGTACGGAACCAGGCAAAGCGGTTGTACTCCCCTAGACCTCCGGAGGGCAGGATGCAGGACAGATCGTCAGCTTCTTTTCCGGCGATGGCAAGGTGTGACGGGGCTCGTCGGCGGGTCTCAAAGACGGGGCTCGACGATGGGACTCGACGGCGGGGCTCGACGGTGGGCTCGACGAAGGGGCTCGACGGTGGGGCTCGTCGGCGGGGCTCACCGGTGACCAAACTCCGGCGAGGGGGTGCCAACTCGGCGACTTGGAGGGGGGAAGGGCTCAAGTCGCCGACTTGGGAGGGGGAAAGGAAGGGGGAGGCTGCGGCCAAAGAGGGGGGGGGGCTGGGTTGTATTTATAAAGGGGGGAAGGGAGGAGTCCTATTCCAATTGGAACTCAAATAAGAATCCTACTCAATTTAGATCTTAACAAACTTATCCCCTCTTGTTGGGTGTGGCAGCCTTGGGGATTTAATCCCCCAAATGTGGGAAAAATTCCCCTTTTTGGGAATTGGGGAATTTGGAAATTTTGGGGAAAATTTGAGGATGGCTCATTTCAGCTATATTTTTCCCATTCCTCACCATTTCTATGTCACTTGTCCCATTTCTACAATCCCTTCTCCATTTCTATGCCCCATTCTCCATTTCTATACTTCCCTTCTCCATTTCTATGCCCCATTTCTATATTCCCATCTCCATTTCTGTGTTTTTCCTCCATTTCTATGGTTCCTTCCTCCATTTTTATGGTTCTTTCTCCATTTCTATGGTTCTTTCTCCATTTCTATAGTTTTTTTTCCATTTCTACTTCTTTTATAATGCTTTTCTACATGAAAAATGCATGCAATGCATGGAAATGAATTTGCGGGTGTTACAAACCTACCCCCCTTAAACTGAATCTCGCCGTCAAGATTTGATAGAGTGGAGAATAGATGAGGGAATTCTGCCTTGAGATCATCCTCACACTCCCATGTGGTTTCGGCTTTCGTGTGATGGCTCCATTGTACCTTGCACCAACGGATCACTTTGTTCCTCGTGACCCTTTCCTTCACGTCCAAAATTTTGACGGGGTGCTCCGCGTAGGTCAGATCCTCTTGAAGTTCGAGCTCATCCATCGGTACTTGTTCTTCCGGTACTCTCAAGCACTTCTTGAGTTGGGATACGTGAAATACGTCATGCACGTCGGAGAGGAGCGTTGGCAGCTCTAGTTGATAGGCCACTTCTCCTCGCTTGCCCAAAATCTTGAATGGCCTGATGTAGCGAGGTGCTAATTTGCCTTTGACGTTGAACCGTCGTTGGCCTCAGATAGGCGATACCTTAAGATACACAAAGTCTGCCACTTCGAAGGTCAATCTCCTTCGCCTATTGTCCACATAACCTTTTTGTCATGACTGAGCAGCCTTCAAGTTTTCTCGTATGTTTTGGACTTGCTTCTCGGTGTCTTGCAGCACTTCGGGTCCAAACACTTGGCTTTCTCCGGTCTCATTCCAGAACAGTGGCTTTCTACACCGTCTACCATACAATACTTCGAAAGGTGACATCTTCAAACTGGCTTGATAGCTGTTGTTGTATGAGAATTCAGCATACGGCAAGCTCCTATCCCAACTACGCCCATGTTTCAAGGCGCAAGCTCTCAACATGTCTTCCAAAATCTGATTTGTCCTCTCAGTTTGCCCGTTGGTTTGCCGGTGATAAGCAGAGCTGAAATTCAGCCGTGTACCCATGGCTTCATGCAGCTTCTTCCAGAACCTAGAGGTAAATTGAGAACCTCGATCTGAAACTATCATCTTCGGAACTCCATGACGACACACGATTTGCTCCATATACAGCTCGATTAGTTGTGTGACGCTGTACTTGGTTCTAACAGAAAAGAAATGGGTTGTTTTCGTCAATCGGTCCACGATAACCCAAATAGGTCGTAACCCGACTGAGTACGTGGAAATACGACTATGAAATCCATGCTGATGTCTTCCCACTTCCACTCGGGTACTTTCAGTGGCTGCAACAATCCAGCGGGTCTTTGATGTTTGTCCTTCACTCGTTGGCACATGTTGCATAAGGCAACATATTCAGCTATGTCTGTTTTCATACCATCCCACCAATAGCAAGTTTTCAGGTTCTTGTACATCTTTGTACAGCCGGGGTGTATGGAATAAGGTGAGTCATATGCCTCCTTTAATATCGTGTCGCGGATGTGCTTCACTTTAGACACACAAATCCTTTTCCCTAACCAAAGCGTGCCTTTCTCGTCTTCCTTGAAATCCTTTTCTATGCCTTGTCGGATTCTTTCCTTGATTTCCTTGATTTCCTCATCCGTTGCTTGGCCATCCGCATAAGCTACTACACTAGCCTTTCTGGGGTGATAGTTGATTCCAACATCATAATCCTTGATGAGTTCCAACCATCGACGTTTCCTCAAATTCAGATCTGTTTGCGTGAATATATACTTGAGGCTTTTGTGAACCGTGTAGATCTCACATCGGTGACCAAGAATGTAATGCCTCCAAATCTTCAAGGCATGTACTACGGCTGCAGGTTCCAGGTCGTGTGTAGGGTAGTTCAGCTCATGTTTCTTTAATTGCCTCGATGCATAGGCTACCACTTGGCCTTCTTGCATAAGCACACATCCAATCTCTTGTCTTGAGGCATCACAATATATATCAAAGCATTTGCTCACGTCCGGCAATACCAAAACCGACGCTGTTGTTAATCTCTTCTTTAGTTCCTCAAAACTGTCTTGACACGCTTGTGTCCACTCAAATACTTTCCCTTTCATCAGCAATTCAGTCATAGGCTTCGCTATTTTGGAGAAATCCTTGATGAACCGACGGTAGTATCCAGCCATCCCAAGGAAACTCCGAATATCTCTCACATTCTGCGGTTGGTTCCACTTCAGAACATCTCCCACTTTTCCGGGATCAATCAATACTCCTCCTTCGGAGATGATGTGGCCTAGGAATGATATCTCCTTTAGCCAAAATTGACACTTGCTGAACTTAGCATACAATTGATGTTCTCGCAGTTTCTGCAATGTTAACCTCAAGTGTTCTTCATGATCTTCCTCGCTTTTCGAATACACCATGATGTTGTCAATGAAAACCACGACGTACATGTCCAAGTACTCCTTGAAGACCTTATTCATGAGGTACATAAAGTATGCGGGTGCATTCATTAACCCAAAAGACATAAAGGTATATTTATATGAACCATACCGTGTTTGAAATGCAGGCCTGGGTATGTCGGAGGGCTTAATCTTAAGCTGGAAGTATCCTGACCGAAGATCAATCTTGGAGAAAATTCGGGCACCTTTCATTTGATAGAACAAGTCCTCTATGCGGGGCAGCGGGTATTTGTCCTTTATCGTCATTTCGTTGAGATACCTATAGTCCACACACATCCTCTGGGTCCGATCTTTCTTGTCCACGAAGAGCATGGGGGCTCCCCACGGTGACGAGCTTGGGCGTATAAAACCCTTTTCTAGCTGCTCCTGAATTTGCTTCTTAAGCTCTACTAATTCATTAGCAGGCATCCTATATGGCCTCTTTGCTATGGGTGCAGTTTCGGGTACTAAAGCAATGGCAAATTCAATGTCCCAGTCAGGTGGCATACCTAGAAGTTCTTCCGGGAACACACCTGAATATTCTCGAACCACTGGATTGCTTTCCAATGTCGCTTCTTTGACGTAGTTCAGTACTGCTTTATCCGTTATAGGTTGGGCTGCCTCGAACTCAATACGAGTACCGTGCTCCCTCGTCAACTGCACGATCCTCTGAGCACATTGAATCACTCCGTTGTGCTTGCTTAACCAGTCCATTCCAAGTATTATGTCAATCCCTCGGGAATCCAAGACAATAAGGTTGGCGAGAAAGTCTACCCCCCTTATTTTAATGCTTACTCTCGGAATAGAATTCAGAACTGAAAGAAGTGATTTTCCAACTATATGCATCAAGGTGTATGAACCTATATGAGGATGTGAACATGAGCTGAAGCATCCCACATCTCTCTACTATGTGTGGATATGGACATTCACCGAAGCGTCCCACAACTAAAAACAAGCACACAAACACAGGCAATCATCACAAAAGTTCAGGACACCACTCTTATTCAGGCTACTACGATCTAAGTGTTCTTATTATAACTTTATTCAATGGGGAAATCTAGACTGAATCATGAGAACCGGTGCTGTTCTCACCGTGTGACGGGTGTGGTCCGTACATGGGCTCACGCCATGGTGAGTCGGCAGTCCATTCAGGGTTAGATGACGCTGGTGCTCCATTTGCTCTCACGTTGGCACGAGTCTCCTCTTATTTTTCCAGCAAACACTACAGGAAAATCGACATTTTATGATGGCCGGTATTATTTACGAGGGCCGGCCGTCGTAAATTAGATTACTTACGACGGCCAACAGATGCCGTCGTAAGTTAGATGACTTACGACAGCCACGGGCTCACGGCTGTCGTTAATTACGTGACCGTCAGTATTTAATGTGCAACTTACGACGGCCAAAACCTGGGCTGTCGTAAGTAGAGCAACCGATGGAATTTAACGACAATTTACGACAGCCGAATACTAGGCTGTCGTAAGTTAGATGGCCGTCGTAAATTAGGGTTATAACCCTAAATCCCACGGGCGCTCGTGCAGCCCACTCACGCACTCCTCTCTCTCCCGCGCCGCAGCCGCTTGCCCGATCCGCGCCACTGCCGCCTCGCCCGGCTGCCTCCCGCCTCGTCCACCGCTGCGCCGGCTCGACCGCCGCTGCACCCCGCCGCCTCCGGCCCCAGCGCGCCACCCGCCTCGGCGCCCGAGCCCCCGCACAGCCGCGCCGCCCACCTAGGACGCTGCTGCGCCGGCTCGCCCGCCGCCGTGCCGACCCTCCTGCCTCTTTTCCGGCCGCGCCTCCGTCTGCCTCCGCCCGGTTCTGCGCCATGCCCCGCCACCTCCATCGGCCCGCCGCAGCTCGCCCATAGGTATGCCTCCCTCCTCCATGGCCGGCCGCAGCACCCCCCACGCCGGCCTCCATTGCTTGATTTTTTTATTTAGCAATTGTTTAGTGCATAATTGTGTAGATGATTAATTGTTTAGTTGCATTGTTTAGTAGATGAATTATTTAGATCAACAATTTTTTATATGAATTTATAATTGATTAGATATGTTTTAGATTTAATTATGCTTAATTGTTTATGTTAGGTTTAGATGTTTGTTTATATGTTTATTTAATTGTTTAGGTTATGGCTAATTGTTTAGATGAATTGATAATTGTTTAGATGTTTGTTTAGGTTTAACTAATCAGTGTTTAAGTACTATATGTACATAAATGGGCTTCCGACCGGTTTGCCCCGACACATCCCATTTAGGGCCCAACACGACCCATTTAGTGATAACGTATGCGTCTACACAAGCACAGTGTAAACAACGACGGTGAGGACGGCGATGGTGAGGACGCCAAGCTTATCCTAAAGCCATCGTAAGTAAGCCTCTCCAACTTACGACGGCTCTCTGCAGGCCATCGTAAGTAATGTGGCAACATTTTACGACGGCTGTTTTTATTTACGACATTTTACGACGCCTCCCTGCCGTCGTGCCGCCACCACCGCGCCACCTCTTGGGGTATAACTTAGGACGGCTGACCCACTTCTCTGTCTCTCTCTTGTTCTTTCCTTCTCTATCTCGTTCTTTCCTTGTCTCTCTCGTAGAAGTGATGCGATGGGAAGGAATAAACGGAGGACCTAATTTCCTATCCTGGTTTCGAGATCATGTAACATTTTCTCGTTAACTTAGCAATATTTACAAAGTGTTCTTATAACTTACGAGTATTTACAAAGTTTTCTTATAACAGTGCATGAAAGATGCCGACGTCCATGAAGACTTGTGACAACTATCCTATGGATTGATTAAAGTTAGGAGCTACGGTCGATATGACGTCAATGGATACCGATTTCGTACAACTCAATTTGAATCTCTTCGTCCTCTCGCGGCAACATCTAATACCGGAGTTGTGACGAGGGCAGTCGACTCTCAAGGACGTGAAACTAATTATTATGGAATCATTAATAAAATCCTTGAATTTGCTTTTGCCGGGAATAAGGATCTTCGAGCAGTATTCTTTGACTATGATTGGTTTGATATCAATCATGGAACTCGACTAAACCAATTTGGCACGGTGGAAGTCAAACACAACGAACGGCTACGAGGATACGATTCATTTGTTCTTGCACACCAAGTGGAGCAAGTGTATTATCTATCTTATCCATGCAAAAAACTCAAAGCTTGGTGGGTTGTACATAAGGTTAATCCTCGTGAGCGGTTATACACTCCAGGAGATGATGGTTACCATGATACTGATGAGGTTGACGAGGTTTACCAAGAAGAAGAGTTGCCAGACTTGTTTATCATCGAGCCTGGTGTAGGACTCAATGAATTAGTTGGAGACACTCAAGATGTCGAGACTTCTGATATGCGTAAATGGAAACGAAATCCAGTTCAGACGCTCACGAAAGAAGATCGATGGTCTGGTTTAAGGAGTAGGGTACATGATCATGACGTTGATGAATTTTGAAATTGATGATGTAACGTTTTCTTCACTAACTTAACATGAATTTCATATATATTATCTTAGCATATTTATCAATTATTCTTTGCAAAAGGATGTCGTCATCAAAGGGGAGCGGGAAGAAGGGGGCATGAGGGTTCCTCAGTCGGTCACGGGACCTCTTCTCAGGTAGCTCCTCAGGTGCGAGAAGACGCTCTCAGCTGATGAGACACCTATCAGACTTTGCGGGCCGAGCTCTGGCCTTACAGCGCACAGAGGTAAATTTCAGTTGTCAATCACGTTATTTTAAATTGCACTTATAAATATTTTATTCTTATCAATTCTTTAATTTTGTAGTATGACTCACAGTCGTCAGAGTTAGAGTCAGAGGTTAGGGCGCCACCACAGGCTAGCCAGCCCTCGGAGCCGGCGAGCGTGGAGCCTTCGGGCTCTAGTGGTGACCAGCCTTCCGGGTCACCGTACGTGGTGCCCACGCAGAGGCGACGGACGAAGAGGACCCACTTTGCGGCTCCTCCTCCTGTTCATCGTGAGCGGGTCACTATTCGTCCAGTTGGAGACAGGTAAAAAAATCATATACTTGGTACATATTTCATGATGTCTACAGATACTTACTGAGATAACAAATTTTGCAGATCTTGGTACGACTGTTCGTTCACAGGCCAGGGACACCACAGGCAGGTTAACCGTGTCATCGAGGCTTTAGTGCATTTGCACTATCCCGGTGTCATCGATGGTGTCCCTGCTTTGTCATGGGACGACTACGCCCGTGTCTCGCACGAGATGCACGACACTCTTCAGGGGGCCGTGTGAAACAATTTTATGGTAAGTTTAAATGTTCACATTCTTCAACTCATTTAAATTATTAATGCATATTGATTAAATGTTTGTTTTCTTAAAGCTGAGGTACCAGTTAGAGGAAACGAGCGAGAGCATGATGGAGCACGCGATACTCGTGTTCCACACAAATGCTCGGAAGCTCGTGACGCAGGCGTTGTCGTACGCCCGCATACAGGCCGTTAATGACTACCAGAAACGGCATCAGCAGCAGCAGGAACGGGGTCCCTTTAGAAGGGACTCCAACACATACTTGACAGAGGATCAATACGCAGAGGTAAGTTCTAATTGTTAAAAAAACTCAATAGTTACTTATGTTAACAGTTGAATGATATACTAAATATGTGCATGTTAGTATTTCCTGGTTAGAGGGTCAACCCGACGCATACCGAGCTCTCTGTCGGTATTGGGCTAGCGATGACTTTAAAGCTAAGTCCATGAGGGCTCGAGGATGCAGAGGGTCCGACAGGAAGCACACCTATGGCGCCGATGGTCATTTGCGTTTGGCTAAACGCATGGTAAGTGTATTATAAGTTTGTTTATGTGTTCATAACATATTTATCCTACTAACACGCATCTACAGGAGCGAGAGACCGGCCAGGAGCCTAGCGCGACCCAGGTTTGGAAGAGAGGTCACAGGGGAAGTGACCCGTCGCAGCAATGGTAGTGCAGTCAGGTCGCGACCGATCGATTGGTAAGTTTTCAGAATTATTCAATTTAATTATAACTAATATTATTATTGACACACTAACACCATTTCTATGTTTTTAGGAAAAGTACGGGCAGGAAGTCGTCAAAATACCGTTAAGGGTACGATTGGGAAAACGCGCCAATCAACCCTCAAGCCGTGTATGCAAGCGGCGGGGGGGGGGGGGGGGGGAAGGCCCATGGCCAGTGAGTTGGTTTATTTGATTTAGGTTTTTCACTCTTCCTTCTTTTACTTATTATTTTTCTTTCTTTTCTAGGTTTGCCATTTTTGATGGAGTTTTCGACTCGAGGTCGGCGCGACCTGCGAGAGGCACTTCATCGACGCAGACTTCGTCAGTTGGGCCGTCGAGTGGCCGTCTCTCGCAAAGGGACATGGAGTTCCATGCCATGCAGGAGAGGCTAACGCGGACCCAGGAGGAGCTCCACAGGACGAGGGCCATCTAGGAGTACCAAGCTAACTACATGGCCCAGATGCAGGCAGCGATGGAGGTAAGTAATTTCAATTACTGTAGTTTACTTTCATAACATTTCAGTAATACATATGTTCTAATATTTTCCAATTATAGGCCTTAGCTCGACAGAACGGCCAACAAATCGCGATTCCTGCGTGGCAGCCGCCACAGGTGACCCCGTCACAGGAGCCCGCAGCCCAGGTGCCTCCGATACAGGTAATAAACTCTTTAATATTGTGTTTTTAATCTAACATAAGGAGAGAGGGAGATGTAGAATGGTACATAAGGGAGATAGGGAGTGCGAGAGAGAGAGAGAGAGTGAGGGTGAGATGGAGAGATGGAGTGTTGCAATAGAGGGAGGGAGAGAGTGTGAGAGAGGGTGTGAGTGAGACTGACATAAAGAGGGGATGAATAGTACAGAGATAGAGGAACAAAGTGAGAGAGATGATGAAAAGTATAGAGAGAGGAAGAGAGTGAGAAAAAAGAGAAATACATTGATATCTGAATCCAAACCATCGTAACTACTCATGTGTTTTGTAGGGTTCAGCGACGGAGGCCTCTACTCCATCGCCACAGCTACCGGTTCCAAGAGAGACGTGTGGAGATGATTTCTTTGGCTCCGGAGGTAGTCGACGGGGTAGTGTGTAGCCCGTTTGTAGTTTTTGTTGTGTGTAATGCATATGAACTGTTATATGAACTGTTTTATAACTGTTTACTCCTGTTTTATAACTATTTGTTCTGTGAGCTGGCCATCGAGCCAGGTTAGTGTGTTTCTGTTTTTTAAAAAAAATTACAAACATAACTTACGACGGGTACTGCCCAGAAGCCGTCGTAAGTTAGCTTCTGCTACTTACGATGGTTAATAAAACCGTCGTAAGTTAGCTTCTGCTACTTATGACAGTCAGTAAAACCGTCGTAAGTAACGGGCCTTGGGCCACCACGTGGCCTGGGCCGTTACTTACGACGGATGCGTGACGCCGTCGTAAGTTACTTTATTTACGACGGTAGCCGTCGAAGTTAGCTTATTTACGACAAAATAATTACCTCGGCTCTATACCGTCGTAAGTAAGGAAATATCATCGTAAGTAGCTTACTTACGACGGTTAATGACTTAATTACGACGGCCATGGCCGTCATAAGTCCGTCGTATCCCTATAGTGAAATACAACTTCTTGCGAGGTAATGGACCTCTTCTTGTGCGCTTGCGTAGCGGTTTCCTAACTCCACGAGCAACCTCTAAGACTTGACAGAAGCTTGTGGGTTGGAAAGAGCTGTTACATGGGGTTCAATGATCTCCCTTGTGCCACTCTTCCGATATGGTGCAGCTCAAAAGTGGTGCCCTCAAGCTGCTCATGGAAGGCGTAGCACAATCCCGTGAGTGCTTCCCATGCAGCATCATCGATAGCTTCTGCCCTTGTAGCTCTCCATGTGGGTGTGAAGTGCAGAGTGACAACCCTACCGTTAGATAGGATGGTTACGTCAGCCTTCCACTCTTCATGTCCGAGACGAGGGACTTTCTTGAGGAGGTACTCCGGGTATAAGCTGCAGCAATCCAGAAATTCTTTGAGCTCCCTGGATACGTGTCCTCCTTCCGTTCCGTAGGACCGAAATTCTTGAACTGAATGGTTGGTCCATTCATCACCTTTATTATTGGTCTCAGCAAGGGGTGGCTCCTCCTCAGGTTCATCTCCTCCCATCATAGCTTCATGAGGCTCCACGGGGTGTAAGCCCGCGTCGAACTCCTCCTGAGGTGCGTACCAATGCCGTTCTTGTGGATCATCCTCCATGTCGTCTTCGAATGGTTCCACCACCTCCGGGTCCTCTTCCTCATGCATAGAGCTATTGACTTCATCTTCATCATGAGGTTCCTTCTTCACCTCCTCCCAATATGGTCCATCGGACACCTTAATGGGGTTAAGTGCACTCCCACGTGGTGGTGGACGAGTACTTATGTGTGTCGTGCTCCTGATCACCGGCATCTATAAATAGGACATGAGAATCTTTAGAGAAGGAAGAAATAACTCCAAAACTTCAGAAGCTATAGAGCAAGAAAGCAAAAGTGTTGCTGTCCAAAAGAAGGGAAAAGAGGGGCTGAAAATAGCACTTTGCAGTGGATGAATTGACAAGTAAGGTGCAACAACAAGCAATTTTCAAAAATAACAGTTTAGAGGGATGTGCCTATGTGTTTTAGAGTGTCCATTCTACCTAGGCTTGCATCCCATGGTCAACGTGGCTCTGATACCAATCTGTGATACCCGGTTCCGAAAATAGAACCAAGTGAATGCATATGTGTGCCCAGGATGTTCATCACACATACACATGTATTCCACAAACTGAATTCAGAATAGAACCACGAATAAGTAGTGTTTAAGTACTTTATTACAATGACCCAATGTCTCACTCATGAATCTCTAACTTATTCTTGCAGCGGAAGACTCTAAACGATAGCGGAAAGTGAATAAAGACAGCAGGCTCCATCTTCGACTCCACAGGCATGTTGATGGTAGTTCGCACACCTAGTACTCCACATGGTCCTCGAAGTACTCATCTCCTGTAGCTGATATTTATGTGGTAATGCAAGGGTGAGTACATGTCGTACTCACCAAGTGCGTGAAAAGTATGACATGTAGCTTACAACAAGGTAGGAAATAAAAAGGCTCGTTGCAGCAAACAAATTTTATTTCACAAACATGATAAAACAGCAACTATTTCTAAGTGAAATTTATCCCAACATGACCAAGTAATTCAGCAACATTTTCTCATCATAATTCACCACTTATCAAGTCTCATTCAGCCATTAATCTTTCTCAAGTTCATCTCATACTCATAAACATTCATAACCATCTCATATTCATATAACCGAAACCAAACTAATTATCATGACTCAAAACAGTCCCAAAACCAATCCCAATGACCATACCACAACAGTACCGAATAACCATCCCAAAATTTCCCTCTAATCATGAAAGTTGGCCAGGTGCTTGTGACCGGAAGCACGGCTATCATGATAGTTTTACACTCTGCCGAGGTGGCACCACTTTACCCACAAGTTCGTGATTTCGTCACCCGTTGGCAGCTGCAGAACCTCCATTATACCAGTACACAACCATCGGTGTATGGCCAAGAGATCACAAAATAGCCTCTACAAAAGGGCTACTAGATGTATGGACTCACTAAGGTTTCACTGGCAAGCTCGAATCACCATTCTCCCACCCACGGGCCCCCTCTTGTGTCATGCAGTTCCCAGGGCAGTCCTCCTCGACTCCCATTCCCCGCGCCATCCACGGTCCATAACAAGCTAGCAACACACCTAATTAATCAGCTAAGCCGGACCCATACTTGGCCTTGTGGTGGCACTGTTTTCCTGGCATATTCTTGCATGAACCGGTCCTTAGATCTACGGCAAGTACCACCATCTCATCCAGCAACATCCACGAACCAAGCTTGCCTCGATCTCCCCAATTCCATGCCCATTAGCATCACCAAGATCTCATCATCATTATTCATATGAGTGCAGTAGCTAGACAGGTTTTATTTCAGCTTCCCATATCCCGTGAATTAAGCGAAGCAAAAAGGAAAAACGATCATACCCGACTCATCAACTTTCCCGGCGACAAGGATGGTTAACAAAACTAGTAAACTCCTGTAAAATGGTGTCCCATCAAGTTAACTCAAGCATACGAGTTTTCACAAACAAAACAGTTTCAAAATATGGGATCAATATGGTCAACGGGCACTTGCCTTGCTCCCGTGGCTCTTGTTATTCGAGCGTCTCGAAGTCTTGGTGCTGTAGTTCCTTGTAGATGGCCTCTTGATCTTGTTCTTCTACTCACGATCATAAACATACAAAATTCACAGCAATCAATCATCATGCACAAACTTTACTCAAGATGAAATGGGGTAGATGAATGCAAATTTTATGGTGCTGTTTTATTAAACAAGTTATTACGTGTTCTTGCATGTTTTATGATGGACAATGGTGTAGGGATCAAGTGTGAACGTGGTGATGATCTTGACTCAAGATCTAGATCAATTTTACCATCAAAAAATGATCAAAACACGATCTGTCCACACGTAAAAGTTTTTGTTTGAAGGAGGCAAAGAAAACGAATGCGTAGAAACAGCGGCGACGTCGTAAGATGGGTAATGAAGACCTACCTCACTTCCTTTTGGTGGCAGGGCCTTTCTCCTAGCAATGGAAGCAGCGGCGAATTTTTCTATTGAAGATTAGGGCAGGACAGATCGTCGGCTTCTTTTCCGGCGACGGCAAGGTGTGACGGGGCTCGTCGGCGTGTCTCGACAACTGGGCTCGACGACGGGGCTCGACGGAGGGCTCAACGACGGGGCTCGACGGCGGGGCTCATCGGCGGAGCTCACCGGCGGGGCTCACCGGCGACCAAACTCTGGCGAAGGGGGGGGGTGCCAACTCGGCGACTTGGAGGGGGGAAGGGCTCAAGTCGCTGACTTGGGAGGGGAAAAGGGAGGGGGAGGCTGCGGCCAAAGAGGGGGGGGGCTGGGGTTGTATTAATAAAGGGGGGGGGAGGAGTCCTACTCCAATTGGAACTCAAATAAGAATCCTACTCAATTTGGATCTTAACAAACTTATCCCCTCTTGTTGGGTGCGGCAGCCTTTGGGATTTAATCCCCTTAATGTGGGGAAAATTCCCCTTTTTGGGAATTGGGGAATTTGGAAATTTTGGGGAAATTTGGGGATGGCTCATTTCAGCTATCTTTTTCCCATTCCTTACCATTTCTATGTCACTTGTTCCATTTCTACATTCCCCTCTCCATTTCTATGCTCCATTCTCCATTTCTATGCTTCCCCTCTCCATTTCTATGCCCCATTCTCCATTTCTATATTCCCTTCTCAATTTCTGTGGTTTTTCCTCCATTTCTATGGTTCCTCCCTCCATTTCTATGGTTCTTTCTCTGTTTCTATGGTTCTTTCTCCATTTCTATAGTTCTTTTTCCAATTCTACTTCTTTTATAATGCTTTTCTACATGAAAAATGCATGCAATGCATGTAAATGAATTTGAGGGTGTTACAATCCATTTGTTCCCACGTTGGCACGAGTCTCCTCTTGTTTTTCCAGCAAGTACAGCTTCTTGTGGAGGTAGCGGATCTCTTCTTGTGCGCTTGCATAGCGGTTTCCTAACTCCACGAGCAACCTCTGAGACTTTCAGCAGCTTGTGGATTGAAAGAGCTCCTTCATGGGGTCCAATGATTTCTCTTGTACCACTCTTCCTATACGGGTGCAGCTCAGGTAGTGTTCCCAAGCAGCTCACGGAAGGTGTAGCACTGTACGGTGAGTGCATCCCATGCAGCATCGTCAACAACTTCTGCCCTTGTAGCTCTCCATGTGGGTGCAAAGTGCCGTGTGACAACCCTACCGTTAGATAGGATGGTTACCTCAGCCTTCCACTCTTCATGTCCAAGACGAGAGACTTTCTTGAGGAGATATTCCAGGTATAAGCTGCAGCAATCCAGGAACTCTCTAAGCTCCTTGGATATGTGTCCTTCCTCCATCCCGTCAGAACGGAATTATTGAACTGAACGGTTGGTACGTTATCACCTTCATTCTTGGCCTCAGCAGTGGGTGGCTCCTCTTCGTATTCTTCTCCTTCCGACATAGCTTCATGAGGCTCTGCTGGATGTAAGCCCGCGTGAAATTTCTCCTGAGGTGCATACCAATGCTGCGGTTCTTGTGGATCATCTTCCATGTCTTCTTCGATCGGTTCCACCTCTTCCGGATCCTCTTCCTCATGCATGGAGCTACTGACTTTATCTTCCTCATGAGGTTCCATCTTCACCTCCTCCCAATATGGTCCGTCGGACACCTCAATGGGGTTAAGTGCACTCCCAAGTGACGGTGGGCGGGTTCTCATACGTGCTGTGCTCCTAGTCACGGGCATCTATAAATAAGACATGAGAAACTTTAGAGAAGAAGGAAATAACTCCAAAATTTCAGCAGCTATGAGGTAAGAAAACAAAAGTGTGGCTGTCCAAAAGAAAAGAAGAAAGATGGGCTGAAAATAGCACTTTGCGATGGCTGAATTGACAAGTAAAGTGCAGCAGCAAGCAATTTTTGAAAATAGCAGTTTGGAGGGGTGTTCTTATGTATTTTAGAGTGTCCATTCTACCTAGGCTTGCGTCCTACGGTCAACATGGCTCTGATGCCAATTTGTGGCACCTGGTTCCGAAAATGAACCAAGTGAATGCGCATGTGTGCCCGGGATGTTCATCACACATACACATGTACTTCACCAACTGAAATTCAGAATATAACCATGTACGGATAGTGTTGAAGTACTTTATTACATTGACTCATTGTCTCACTCATGAATATCTAAATTATTCTTGTAGCGGAAGACTCTGAACGACAGCAGAAAATGGCTAAGACAGTAGACTCCAACTTAAACTCCACAAGCATGTTGATGTAGTGTGCACGCCTAGTACTCCACCTGTTCCTCGAAGTACTCTTCTCCTGTATCTGAATTGTTTGTGGGAATTCAAGGCTGAGTACATGTCGTACTCAGCAAGTGCAGGAAACGTATGACATGTAGCTTTACAACAAGGTAGGGAATAAAGAGGTTCATTGCAGCAAGCAACTTTTATCTCACAAACGTGATAAAAATAGCAAATATTTCTAGGTGAGTTAAATCCCATTATAAACAAGTATTCATCAACATTCCTTCATCGTAATTTACCATCTATCAAGACTCAACCAACCATTACTCATTCTCAGGTTCATCTCATACTCATAAATATTCATAACCATCTCATTTTCATAGAACCGAAACCAAACTCATTGTCATGATCCAAAACAGTCCCAAAACCAATCCCAATGTTCATACCATATCCATACCCGAATAACCATCCCATGTTTTGCCTCTAATCATGGAAGTTGGCCAAGTGCTTGTAACTTGAAGCACGGCTATCATGATAGTTTTACACTCTGCAGAGGTGGCACCACTTTACCCCACAAGTTCGTGATTTCATCACCCGTCGGCGACTAGAGAGAACCTCCATTATACCAGTACTCAACCATCGGTGTATGGACAAGAGATCACAAAATAACCTTTACAAAGGGGCTACTAGGATGTACGGACCCACTGAGGTTTCACCGGCAGGCTCGAATATCCATTCTCCCACCCACGGTCCCCCTCTTGTGCCATGCAGTTCCCAGGACAGTACTCATCGACTCCCACTACCGTGCCATCCAATGGTCCATAACAAGCTAGCAACACACCTAATTAGTCAGCTAAGCTTCACCCATATTTGGCCTTGTGGTGGCATTGTTTTTCTGGCATTTGCTCGTATGAACCTGTCCTTAGATCTACGGCATGCAAACCACCATATCATTCAGCAACATCCACGAACCAAGCTCGCCTAGATCTCCCTAATTTCATGCTCATTAACATCATCAAGTTCTCATTATCTTTATTCTCATGAGTACAGTAGCTAAACAAGTTTTATTTCAGCTTCCCGTATCTCATAAGTTAAGCGAAGCAAAAAGGAAAAAAGACCATACCTGACTCTTCAACTTTTCCAGTGACAAGGATGGTTAACAAAACTAGTAAACTCCTATAAAAGGGTGTCCCATCAAGTTGACACAAGCATACGAGTTTTCGCAAACAAGGCAGTTTCGAAAACATAGGATCAATATGGTCAAGGGGCACTTGCCTTGCTCCCACGGTTCGTGTTGCTCAAGAGTCTCGAAGTCTTGGTGTTGTAGTTTCTCATATACGGCCTCTTTAGCGTGTCCTTCTACTCACAACCACGCACATACAAAATTTACAGCAATCAATTATCATACACACACTTTACTCAAGATGCAATGAGGTGGATGAATGCAATTCCTAAGGTGCATTTTATAAAAATCAGTTTGCACATGTTCTTGCAAGTTTTAGTAGACTTTCATGGGGTTTTATGATGAACAAGGCTGCTGGTATCAAGTGTGGGCGTGGTTATGATCTTGACACACATTGTAGATCAATTCCACCATAAAAAATTGACCAAAACATGGTCTGTCCACATGCAGAAATTTCTGCACGCAGGGGGTGAAGAAAATGGGTGCGTAGAAACAGCGGCGATGTGGTAAGAGGGGTAACGAAGACCTACCTCACTTCTTCCTCCTCTCTTCCTTGCAGAAGTACCTCCTTCCTTGCAATGGCAGCAGCGGGAGATTTTCTATGGAGAATTATGAGGCTGCGGCTAGGGTACAACATCGGGGGCTTCCTTTCCGGTGACGACGGGGCGTGACGGAGCTCTGACAACAGCCAAATTCCAGCAAGGGGCGGCGACCAAGCTTGGCAGCAGGGGGAGAGAGGGCGGCGGCCAAAAAGAAGGCTGGGGGTGGCGGCTAGGGGGAGGGCTTTATTTATAAGATGGGAAAAGAGCTACGGAGGCTAGGATTTAGCAACCCAATTATGCAAGGGCTGAGATTTATTTTTAAAAGAGGTGGGAGCTAGGGGCTGGGATTTTATTATTTATTTTCCACCAATGGCTGAGATTAATTGAGAAAATAAAAGCCCACAAAAAAAGCAAAAAGGGGGGCGGCTAGGGCTCCCCCCTAATGGGCTGCGGCCAAGGGGGTGGGGCCCATTAGGGCTCCCCCCCTTAGTGGGGCGGCTGAAATTGGGAGGTGGGGGGGGGGGGAATTCCCCCAAATGTGGGGAAAATTTCCCTAGGAGAATTTTGGGAAATTTGGGGAAAATCAGGAAAATTGGAAAAAAACTAGGGAAATTAGGGGAGAGGGAAATTTGGGGGAAAATTGGGGAATTTGGGGAAAAAATAGGGGTGGCCAAATTTGGCTATTTTATTTAATTTTTCTGGCTCTTTTTATTTTTACTTCATTTCATTTCTATTTATTTTCATGATTTTCTATTTTTATTTCCTTTTATTATTTTACTATATTCCTCTCTTTATTTCTTCTTATTTTTAAATGCTTTTCTACATGAAAAATATATGCAATGCATGGTAGTAATTTTGAGGGTGTTACAGTGGGTCCCTCCAATGTCGCAACTCGGTATCTCCGAATGTAGCTGTCCTCGCGACGCACGGGGAAGTAGACGATAGGCAGTGGTCCGGTCAGCTCCATGCACCTGTCGCTGAGCTCCAACAGTGCCTCTCATGCGACGGCCCTAATGGATTCCGCGTAGCTGGCTCTAGTGAAGGTCAATGCTTAGGGTTGTACTCCGTAAGGTCCTGATGCCTTGGTGATATGGACCTCTACCTCACAGCGGGGTGCAGCATCCTCCACGTACTCCCTCCAGCGGTAGCACGGAAACCTCGTGTAGCCGAGTCTCTCCAAGGTGCGGATCAGCACCTGCGGGAACCCAGTCAGGTCCTGGCAAGTGCCCCCAGACCAGTCGTCCTCCATCTGTCAGGGTAAGACTACAGGGTTAGTGTCATTTTTAACAAAAACAATTTAACATAAGAATGAGGTAAGTCTAGTAAGGTTAGGTTTTCGCACATAATTTTGGAAATACATGTTCCGTCAGTGTTTCATCTCTAATGTTTCATCCTACGGCCAAGTACGGCTCTTATACCACTCTGTCAGGACCCACCTTACCTGGGGCCCACTTGTACATCCCATATCAATTCCTGGATCAGTAGTTGTTACGCACAACATAATGTATCGAGTTCCATACATTAAATTATTCTCAACAGGACCATTATGGTCTTACAAGCAAGTCTTAGGTTACAGTCTATGGGCCTCGCAGGGCCACTGAAAACAAAAAGACAATGTCAAAGTACAGCGGAATGGATGACACCTAGCCCCTCAGGCAGCCTTGGGCGCAGAACTAGACCTACTCGTCATCGATTCACACTTCACCTTCTTCGTCCATTTCCTCTTCCGCCTCTGAGGGTTGTGAAGTAAGCAAGAGTGAGTACGGAAGGTACTCAGCAAGCCCTAACACTACTCAAGGGGAAGTGTTTCATGCAAGGGGTTGTTGCAAGGCATGTCCATACGGCTTACAGTTGCCAAAAATCATTCATGCAGGGTATCATTTGAAAGGGGTTTGCAAAGCAAAAGGGGATAAGTCATGATTTTAGTTTGTGGGACTTGGGGGAGTTGAACTCCATCCCGCCAGTTCGCTAAGTTTTATTCGAACGTTCAAGCCCCATGGCTTTACTAGCTCGGACACACATCCATAATATCCAAAACACGGCACCTACTGCCACACAATCCAATTCAAGGGAACATACTAAGACTAATCAAACGGAGCTCAGAAATTAATGTATCAAGACCATGACAATGGTTATCCGGATGATAACACTCTGCAGAGGTTGTACACTTTACCCACAGGTCATGCACTGCTAGCAAAGGAGTAGCGTAACGTTCACCTCGTTTTCCCCGAGTAACCCCACAATCACACCTCGGGACGCACCCAAGGGCTATTTGGACAATTACTCTTCCAGCCAGATCACGGGTAATGACTCCCCCGTGTCTTTTCCTGGTCTCTTGTGCCCTATTGGCCGCCAAGTGGCTCATGCGGAAGTCACCAAGAAGGTAGAGGGAGTCCTGCTCATACAAGTTCTGTGGTTGTACAAAATCACTATGATGAAGTCATATGAACTGGTCCTTATGTTGGTGAGGCGGCTCCATCAAGTCCATGGCAGGTGGACTACACCGAAGCACACGACTACTCAATCTCCATATCCCACCTCAACCGTTCCTTCCCCCTACTTCTCCTAACACTAGTTGTACGGCATAATTCCCTCAACCCACTTCCTAACTCACACCACAAAGACATGTTTTGACACTTTCCGCAAATCTGATGAATAGTTGTAGTGAGTTGCGATGCGAACATCGCAGGGGTCCCTAAGCATTCTACTTTCAAGGAAGCACACGCATTACCACACTGTAGTGTGATGGCGGGTCCTTAAGGCATCAAGGAGGTAAGTTATCAAGGTCAAGGAGGGGCACATGGTACTTCACATGTCAATCACGTGACTGTCACCATGCAAATATTCTAGCTTGGATGACGAGAGATAGTTTGCTACTTGCTAGTGTAATGGCTAGCTGATGTCATCGAGCTACGTTACTAAAGAGGAAGTAACCACCATCAATATCAAATCATCGTCACGAAGTTATAAAAATATCACGTCGGTTAGACTACTTACATAGTGATACTACCACTAGTCATGTGGGCCTTAGCTACAACAATATTTCAAGTAGACACGGAAAGCATGCATGGTAAAAGCAGGCTATTAGGACTGTTTGCAAAATCGTAGGAGCAATAATGATCAAGGAGTTAGAGCTTGCCTTCGGAGGCTTCTAGAAATTCCTCGTATTCCAGGTCTTCGGGTTCCTCGTCGGCTTCCTTGTTTGCTATTGTACGTAATTCGCACGAATCATCAATGATTCCAAAAGAACTCCAAGAAATCCAATAAAGCCTTTAGTAGTGTGGTTGTAGGGAGTCTTATAGAAGCTTTGGTATAAGGTATATTATAGTTGCGGCTTGGGTTGGATTTCGTCGATTGGATAGTTAAACACAAGTTTACCCTAGATCCCCGAAATGTATTTTACAAGTTTCTGGGTACACTAGGGTTATCCCTAGTAATTCCTTTCGTGTACAGCGGCTGACACAGGTTGGTCCGAAGGCCAAGTGCAGTACTTGTGTCTCTAGTGCACATGGACTAAGTCCACAAAACCTCTTTCCACTGGTCTCCGTGGACTGTGATGAGGTGGCAGTGATGTGGCAGCTGACCAGGCTGCCACATCGGCAAGACTGCCGAGGTGGCCGCCACCTCAGCCATCGGGCTGCCCAGAGTCTGACCCTGGTGAGGTGGCACTGAACATGCTACCATGTATGCGTGTATGTCAACGTGACATGCCACGTGGTGCCATGTGTGCGCCAAGCTGGGCAGCTCGCCGGCAGCTTCCCGGTCCTACTGTTTTCTCTTCCCGCACCCTATAGGATTATTTGTCGGCGTTCTCTATGTTATGGAGAACTTAGTGGCGGGGGTTTCCAAATGGGAGGTCGCTGGAGTGGCGGCGCCGGCTTGCCAGAGTTGTACGTGCGGTGGTGGTTTATGGAATCCGCACACGTGCATGGTTTCCTTAGTCTAAGACGTTGGGCGCGTGTGCGTGGGGTTGTGGGTGCACCTAGTGAGCTCGGCCAGGCAGGAGGGGGTCGTCCGGTGGCCGGTGACGGGCCACAGCGGTGAGGCAGGGCGGCGCTAGGTGAACCCGAGGGGTGACCGTTTTCCACCCGTCCTTCGGCACTAAACGTATTCACCAGACTACGGGGAGTGTTCCAGGGGGTTCAGCCAGGCCAAGAAGGGCTCAAACGGGGCAAGGGACGAGAAGGGGCGGCGGCGCGTTCGGCCTCATGGTGCTAGCTCGCCATGGTGGCTAAAAGCGCAAACAAATGTGTGGGGGAGCTAGAGGGGACTATGAAGCTGCTACTTCCCTAGGGAATTAGGGTGTGGGGATTCACTGGAGCGGGGCGATGGCAGCGGCCAGAGTTGGGGAAGAAAATGAAAATTTTGAATTGCTTGCTAGAATTGGTCCGTTAGTGCTCAAATGGTCTCGTGGGACCTCGAGGAAGGTTGTGCCCACTTTAGGGTCGGCGGGGGGCCATTTTATAGCTGGTTGAGGCGGTCCTGCGGTGAGGCGGTTGTTGCGTGGCAGCACGGGGTTAAGGCGGCAAGATTTTGGATAGAAAACAAAGTGGGCAGCGGGCGACGGGATGGTCGGCATGGGCGGGGTGCATGGCACATGGCGATGCGACGGCGGGATGTCCCGTCACTGGATTTCCGGCGGCGGCATGGCGCTGGCCTGGATTTCAGGCGCGGGCATGTGGGAGGTAGAGGAAGGGGCGGCGGCGGGCTGGGCTGCTGGCGCGTGTGGGAAAGAAGGGGGGTAGGGCAGGCTCGTGCTTGGAAGGGGGGGTCCAGCCCCCTTTTGTGTTCCTTTTTCTATTTCTTCATATTATGATTTTGGATTTCCATTTGATTCAAACTTTTCACTATTTTGAATTTGTGGTCATTACACCAAGTCATCTGTGACAATACCCGCCTGTGATAATAGAATATCACAAGCGCCCTGTAACAGAAAACCGCCTGTGAAAAGATATGGATTTTCACAGGCGGTGAGCATCGAAAACCGCCTGTGATATTGAATATTTTCACAGGCGGTTTTTAATACAGACCGCCTGTGAAAATTCATATATTTTCACATGCGTTTTTTGATATGGACTGCCTTTGAAAATGTTATTTGCAATAGGCCGCGCGCAATTTCGGCCCATGAGTTGGCCAGCGGAGCGCTGCGCGCCTGTGCCAGCATGGAAACTTTTGTCCCACATCGGAATGTTGCGAGCACTATACCTGACTTATAAGCGAGACGTGCTTCTCCCTTTCAAATCACTTGATATTGCTCCCCTTTGCTACACTTTAAGATGGAGCATGAGCAGAAGCAGATGGAGCCCGGTGGGTAACAAGCGCCGGACGGGGACCTTAAGTGGCCTAACGGGCTATCGTTCTTCACCATGCTCACTGGATGCGGAGATGACACGGAACTGCTATTCGGCGGAAACGGCATTGGTGGAGGGCGTGGAGCAGATGATGGCAAGACGGCACCAGATGTGCATACGACCGAGCAAGGTGGATCCAACAACATGGAGGAGTACCTGAGCTTAGATAGCCACTTGAATAAGGCGAGGAGGGTGGTAAAGAATAACCGTGTCGTACATTTATCTATGAGAAAATCTGGGGGTTAGAATTCCTTACAATTCGAAAGTCCCAAACGATCCGAGGGGGCGGAAAGAGAGGGATTGGAACCCTCGGTACAAAAAAATTGTACAACGGATTAGCAGTCCGCTGCTTTAGTCCACTCAGCCATCTCTCCACGTTCTAAATCGAAAGGTTTTCATGATATGACAGAGGCAAGAAATAACGATTACAAAAAATCCTTCCTTTTTTCATTTAAAAAGTGCATAAAAATAATATTGACCGCCTGTGATAATAAATTTTCACAGGCGTGTGACACCCGGTTCCGAAAATTGAACCAAGTGAATGCATATATGTGCCCAGTATGTTCATCACACATACACATGTATTTCACAAACTGAATTCAGAATATAACCACGTACAAATAATGTTTAAGTACTTTATTACATTGACTCATTGTCTCACTCATGAATATCTAACTTATTTAGCAGCGGACGACTCTAAACGACAGCGGAAAGTGACTAAAACAGCAAGCTCCAACTTCAACTCCACAGGCATGTTGACGGTAGTGCGCACGCCTAGTACTCCACATGGTCCCCGAAGTACTCTTCTCCTGTAGCTGATGTATATGTGGTAATGCAAGGGTGAGTACATGTCGTACTCAGCAAGTGCGTGAAAAGTATGACATGTAGCTTACAACAAGGTAGGCAATAAAAAGGCTCATTGCAGCAAGCAAATTTTATTTCATAAACTTGGTAAAAACAGCAACTATTTCTAGGTGAGTTAAAATCCCATAATAACCAAGTTAAATCATCAACATTCCTTCATCATATTTCACCATATATCCAGTCTCAACCAGCCAATAATCTTTCTCAAATTCATCCCATATTCATAATGATTCATAATCATCTCTTTTTCACATAACCGAGACCAAACTCATTGTTATGACTCAAAACAGTCCCAAAACCAATCTCAATGACTATACCCAAATATCCATCCCAAGTTTTGCCTCTAATCATGGAAGTTGGCCAGGTGCTTGTGACCGGAAGCACGGCTATCATGATAGTTTTACACTCTACAGAGGTGGCACCACTTTATCCCACAAGTTTGTGATTTCGTCACCCGTCGGCGACTAGAGAAAACCTCCATCATACAAGTACAACCATCGGTGTATGGCCAATATATCACAAAATAGCCATTACAAAGGGGCTATTAAGATGTACGGACCCACTAAGGTTTCACCGGCAGGCTAGAATCTCCATTCTCCCACCCACAGGTCCCCTCTTGTGCCATGCAGTTACCAGGGAAGTCCCTCCTGACTTCCATTCCCCACGCCATCCAACGATCCATAACAAGCTAGCAACACACCTAATTAGTCAGCTAAGACGCACCCATATTTGGCCTTGTGGTGGCACTGTTTTCCAGGCATGTGCTCGTATGAACCGGTCCTTAGATCTACGGCAAGTAAACCACCATCTCATTCAGCAACATCCACGAACCAATCTTGCCTAGATCTCCCCGTTCCATGCTCATCAACATCATCAAGTTCTCGTCATCATTATTCATATGAGTGCAGTATCTAACCATGTTTTAGTTCAGCTTCTCATATCCCGTAAATTAAGCGAAGCAAAAAGGAAAAACGACCATACCCGACTCATTAACTTTCCCGGCGACAAGTATGGTTAACAAAACTAGTAAACTCCTATAAAAGGGTGTCCCATCAAGTTGACTCAAGCATACGAGTTTTCGCAAGCAAAACAGTTTCAAAAACATGGGATCAATATGGTCAAGGGGCACTTGCCTTGCTCCCGTGGTTCGTGTTGCTCAAGCGTCTCGAAATCTTGGTGCTGTAGTTCCTCGTAGACGGCCTCTTGAGCTTGTACTTCTACTCACGACCACGCATATACAAAATTTACAGCAATCAATCATCATGCACAAACTTTACTCAAGATGCAATGGGTAGATGAATGCAAATCCTATAGTGCAGTTTTATAGAAACAGTTTGTGCGTGCTCTTGCATGTTTTAATGGGCTTTCATGAGATTTTATGATGAACAAGGGTGTAGGGATCAATTTTGGACGTGGTGATGATCTTGACTCAAGATCTAGATCAATTCCACCGTAAAAATCGATCAAAACACGATCTGTCCACACACAAAAGTTTCTGCTTGAGGGGGACGAAGAAAACGGATGCGTAGAAATGGCGGCGACGTCGTAAGAGGGGTCACGATGACCTACCTTACTTCTCCCTTGCGGCAGGGCCTCTCTCCTAGCAATGTCAGCAGCGGAGGATTTTCCGTGGAGAATTATGGGGCTGCGGATAGGGCAGAACGTCGGGGGCTTCTTTTCCCGCGACGGGGAGGCGTGACGGGGCTCGATGGCGGCCAAATTCCGGCAAAGTGGGGGGGGGGGGCTCAACGACTTGGCAGCAAGGAAGGGGGCTTAGCAGCAGGGGGGCGATTTGAGGGAAATTTCGGATGGCTCAATTTGGGGGAAATTTGGGATGGCTCAGTTCAGCTATCATATTTCCATTTCTCTCCATTTCTATGTTGCCTTCTGCATTTCTATATTCCCTTCTCCATTTCTATGGTTCTTTCTCCATTTCTATGGTTCTTTCTCTATTTCTACTTCTTTTTAAATGCTTCTCTACATGAAAAATGCATGCAATGCATGGTAGTGAAATTGAGGGTGTTACAAACCTACCCCCTTAAAATGAATCTCGTCGAGATCCGATAGAGTTGAGAAGAGATGGGGGAATTCCGCCTTGAGATCTTCCTCACATTCCCATGTAGTTTCGTCTTCCGTGTGATGGCTCCATTGTACCTTGCACCAACGGATCACTTTGTTTCTTGTGACCCTTTCCATTACGTTCAAAATTTTGACGGGGTGTTCCGCGTAGGTCAGATCCTCTTGAAGCTCTAGCTCATCCATCGATACTTGTTCTTCAGATACTCTTAGGCATTTCTTGAGCTGAGATACGTGAAACACGTCATGCACGTCAGAGAGGTGCGTTGGCAGCTCCAGTTGATAGGCTACTTCTCCTTGGTTGCCCAAAATCTTGAATGGCCCGATGTAGCGAGGTGCTAACTTGCCCTTGACGTTGAACCGTCGTTGGCCTCGGATAGGTGGCACCTTAAGATACATGAAGTCTCCCACTTCGAAGGTCAATCTTCTTCGCCTAGTGTCCGCACAACCCTTTTGTCGTGACTGAGCGACCTTCAAGTTTTCACGTATCGTTTGGACTTGCTTTTCGGCGTCTTGCAGCACTTCGGGTCCAAATACTTGGCTTTCTTTGGTCTCCTTCCAGAACAGTGGTGTTCTACACTGTCTACCATACAATGCTTCGAAAGGTGACATCTTCAAGCTGGCTTGGTAACTTCTGTTGTACGAGAATTCAGCATATGGCAAGCTCTTGTCCCAACTACGACCATTTTTCAAGGTGCAAGCTCTCAACATGTCTTCAAAAATCTGACTTGTCCTCTCAGTTTGCCCGTCGGTTTGCGGGTGATATGCGGAGCTGAAATTCAATCGTGTACCCATGGGTTCATGCAGCTTCTTCCAGAACCTAGAGGTAAATTGAGAACCTCGATATGAGACTATCCTCTTCGGAACTCCATGACGACACACGATTTGCTCCATATACAGCTAGGCTAGTTGGGCGACGGTGTACTTGGTTCTAACAGGAAGGAAGTGGCCTGTTTTCATCAATCGGTCCATGATAACCCAAATGGAGTCGTAGCCGGACAGAGTACGTGGCAATCCGACAACGAAATCCATGCTGATGTCTTCCCACTTCCACTCGGGTACTTTCAACGGCTGCAACAATCCAGCGGGTCTTTGATGTTCGGCCTTCTCTGGTTGGCACGTGTCGCATAGGGCAACATATTCAGCAATGTCCCTTTTCATACTGTTAGACACTGTAATTAAGGGTGTGTCACAGGGGCATATTAGTCTTTAGAGAAGGATTAGAGTTAGGGGTAGTTTAGTCCTTTTCCCCCTCCTAATCCCTCTATATAATCAGACCTGTACCCTAGGATTATGTATCCATCTAATACAGCCACCATTAGCCCTCTAATATGGTATCAGCTAGGAACTAATTAGGATTAGGGCCTAACCCTAATGACCCAGGCCCGGCCGCCGCCGCCGCTGCCGGCGCCCAGCGTTCCTGCGCTGCCGCCGGCCTGGCCGGTGCGTCAGCCACCGGAGCCGCCACCGCCGCCGCCGCCAATGAGGCACCGCACGCCTGTGCTGCCACGCCGCCTGCTGGTGTTGCCGCCGCCGGTGCGCAGCCCGGCCACGCCGCCGCACCACCTAATGGGGCCGCCGCCTCTACCGCTGGCGCACCCCCAGCCCGCGCCGCTGTGCCCTGGGTCTCCGCGACCTGGGGCGCCGCCGCCGGATCCGCGCCCGTGCCGCCTGATCTCGGGCAGAGCCGGCGCCCGCCCGGGCCGTCCGGATTCGGGTTCGCTGAGGCTGCTGGTGTGCACCCCAGCCACGCCGCTGCGCTATCTGATGGGGCCGTCGCCTCTTCTGCCACCGCCGCGCCGCCACCTTGGGCCGCCATCGGCACCGCGCCACTGCCCAGGGCCGCCACCTCTGCTGCCACCGCCGTGCAGCCACCCTGGGCCACCGCCACCCTGGGCCGCCGTTGGCGCCGCGCCACTACCCGGGGCCGCCCTGCTGCCACCATGCGCCGCCGGCGCTCCTGCAGCCCCTAGCACTGCCACCCCTCGAGCCTCTGCTGCCTGGCCTGCCGTCGTCACCTCTGCAGTGCCCCACGATGGCGACGCTACCTGGCCCGCAGCAGCTGCAGCCGCCCCATGGGCCGCCGTTGCCTCTGCAGTGCCCCACGACGGTGCCGCTGCCTGCCCGCAGTAGCTGCAGCCGCCCCTTGGGCTGCCAGTCCTGCAGCCCCCCATGACGGTGCCGCCTGGCCTGCTGCCGCCCTGGGAGGTGCCTCTCGGCCGCCATCGGCTGATGTACCTGGATCGGCTGTTGCCTACTCTGTTGGCACCACTGTCGAGGGTTCGAGCGTGTTGTCTTCCTTCCCGGCGCCGCCACCGCCGGGGCATGTCGTGGCCCGTTCTACACCGTCGGTCTACCTGCGGGGTCTCACGCTGTCTGGCCCTGACTGGGTGGTGGACTCCGGTGCCTCGTACCACACCGCCCCTGACGTTGGTATCCTATCCTCTACCCGCCCTTCCCATCCCTCTGATCCTATCGTTGTTGGGAATGGGTCGACTCTTCCAGTCACCGCAGTAGGTGACTCAAGTTCGCCGGATTCGTTTCAGCTACATGATGTTCTTGTTGCACCTGACATCATTCAGCACCTTATTTCCGTTCGTCGTTTTACTACTGACAACCATGTTTCCCTTGAGTTTGATCCTAATGGTGTAACTGTGAAGGATCTTACTACTCGACGCATTCTTTTTCGTTGTTATAGTACGGGTCCCCTGTACATGATGCGTCTTCCTGCTTCCGCTCCGCCTCTTGCCCTGACTATGACAGCTTCTTCGACCATTTGGCATTGCCGGCTTGGCCACCCCGGTGTTGATGCTATGTCGAAGTTGTCTCGTAGTTCAGTGATTTCGTGTACTCGGGGTACTCATGAGTCTCTTTGCCATGCTTGTCAGTTGGGTCACCACGTTCGACTTCCTTTTCCGCACTCTGTCACTCGTGTCGAGCACATCTTTGATTTGATTCACTGTGATCTTTGGACTTCACCTGTTCTTAGTGTTTCTGGATGCAAGTATTACTTGGTGGTCGTTGATGATTTTTCACACTATTCGTGGACTTTTTCCTTGCGACAAAAGTCTGATACTTTTGGTACTCTTTCTCACTTCTTCGCTTGGGTGTCCACCCAGTTTCGGCACACGATCTGTGCGGTCCAGTGCGACAATGGGCGCGAGTTTGACAACTCTACGTTCCGTGACTTTCTGCTTTCTCGCGATGTTCAGTTGCGCATGTCATGCCCGTACATTTCCCCCCAGAACGGCAAGGCTGAGCGCATGATTCAGACCACCAACGATGTCATGCGCTCCCTGATGTTTCAGGCTTCTACCCCTGCTCACTACTGGGCGGAGGCGCTTCACACTGCCACCTACCTCATTAATCGTCTTCCTACTAAGGCGATTAGTGCTCCCACCCCTCACTTCGCTTTGTTCGGCACCCATCCTCTTTACGACCATCTTCGAGTCTTCGGGTGCGCTTGCTACCCGAACCTCTCTGCCACAGCTCCCCATAAGCTTGCGCCTCGCTCGACTCAGTGTGTTTTCCTTGGGTACTCGCCTGACCATAAGGGGTACAGGTGCCTTGACCCCACCACCCGTCGTATTTTGATCTCCCGACACGTCGTCTTCGACGAGTCTTCCTTTCCCTTTTCCACCCCGTCCTCTGACTCCGTCGCTGAGTTGGATTCCCTCTTCTCTACTGACCCCGAGGCCGCTCCTGTACAGCGACCTTGTCGCTTACCTCTTGCAGGTTACCCACCCGCTGCGCCATGCAGGACTTCGGCGTCTTCCACGCCACCTGCAGTGCCTTACATGGCCCCAGCGTTCCTGACGCCACTTGCTGCGCCACGCGTGGCACCGGCGTCCCTGACGCCACCGGCTGCGCCACGCGCGGCCTCGGCGTCCCTGACGCCACCGGCTGCGCCACGCGCGGCCTCGGCGCCCCCGACGTCACTCACTGCACCACGCGTGGCCCCGGTGTCCCCGACGATGCCTGCTGCGCCAAGCGCGGCCTCGGCGTCCCCGACGTCGACTACTGCACCACGCGCGGCCTCAGCAAGCCCGACATCACCAGACGCACCAGGAGCAGCACCGACGATGACTTCTCGCTTCGCCGACCCCGTACTTGCCTTCCAGCAACGAGCATGGGGGGCGGCCCTACTACAGCTGCTCCACACGTGGCCCCGAGACGAGAGAAGGTTGTTGTACCCAAGCGCCCAGTGTACAACCCTCCTCTTCTCCACAGAGATCCTGGTCACGTCCACCCGACGGTGACTCGACGTGCATCCGGGAGTCTTCAGCCAGTTGAGCGCTTCACCGGAGCTGCCTTCTCGTCGATGACTTCTCCACCGACCGACTCTTCTTCGATCTCACCCATACCTACTTCCGTGCGTAGCGCCCTCGCCGACCCTCACTGGCGCCGCGCTATGGAGGAAGAGTATGAGGCTCTGCTTGCCAACCGGACCTGGGACCTGGTTCCCCGTCCTGGTCGTGGCAATGTTATCATGGCCAAGTGGGTGTTCACGCACAAGAAGAAGGCAGATGGTACCTTGGAGAGGTACAAGGCTTGGTGGGTACTCCGGGGTTTCACTCAGCGCCCTGGAGTCGACTACGACGAGACCTTCAGCCCAGTGGTAAAGCCGGTGACGGTTCGTACCGTTCTATCGCTGGCTCTCTCACGTTCTTGGCCTGTCCACCAGTTGGACGTCAGGAATGCCTTCCTCCACGGTACACTGACCGAGACAGTGTACTACAGTCAGCCGGCAGGGTTTGTTGATTCAGCTCACCCAGACATGGTCTGTAAGCTGAATAAATCCCTGTATGGACTGAAGCAGGCACCGCGAGCCTGGTATAGCCGGTTCGCCTCCTTCTTGGTCTCATAGGGGTTCGTCGAAGCTAAGTCGGACACTTCGCTGTTTGTCTATCGACGTGGCAGTGACACTGCTTACCTCCTACTGTACGTCGATGACATTGTACTAACAGCGTTTAGTCCGGCTCTGCTTCGGCGCACCATTTCTGCTTTACAGCAGGAGTTCGCTATGAAGGACCCGGGTCGTCTTCACCACTTCCTGGGCATTGCGGTCGAGGACCGACCAGGCGGCTTATTCCTTCACCAGCGACAGTACTGCCTGGATATCCTCCAGCGAGCAGGCATGGCTGAGTGCAAGCCTTGCTCCACTCCAGTGGATACTCAGGCGAAGCTCTCCACTACCGACGGGACACCCGTCTATGACCCCACTACTTACAGGAGTCTTGCAGGTGCTCTTCAGTACCTCACCTTCACCAGGCCCGATATCTCGTATGCAGTTCAGCAGGTGTGCCTCCACATGCATGACCCGAGAGAGCCGCACCTCACCGCTGTGAAGCGGATTCTTCGGTACCTACGAGGTACTCTCGACTACGGCCTCCTCCTTTGACGTGACACGGCCTCCGAGCTGGTCGTGTACACCGATGCTGACTGGGCAGGCTGCCTGGACACACGACGTTCTACTTCTGGGTACGCCGTCTTCCTGGACGGTAACCTCGTCTCCTGGTCCTCAAAGTGACAGCCCGTGGTGTCGCGTTCGAGTGCTGAGGCGGAGTATCGCGCCGTGGCTAACGGCGTAGCTGAGGCCTCCTGGCTCCAGCAGCTGCTTCAGGAGCTCCACACTCCCGTCGCCAGGAGCACCCTCATCTACTGCGACAACGTCAGCGCCGTGTACCTCTCCACCAACCCGGTCCAGCATCAGCACACGAAACATGTGGAGATAGACCTCCACTTTGTTTGTGAGTGGGTTGCACACGGCGAGGTTCGGGTACACCATGTCCCGACGATGACACAGTTCGCCGACATCTTCACAAAGGGCCTCCCGTCGTCGCTGTTCTCCGAGTTTCGGTCCAGTCTCAACATCTGCAGTGGCTAGATGTTGTGACTGCGGCGGGGGGGGGGGGGTGTTAGACACTGTAATTAAGGGTGTGTCACAGGGGTATATTAGTCTTTAGAGAGGGATTAGGGTTAGGGGTAGTTTAGTCCTTTTCCCCCTCCTAATCCCTCTATATAATCAGACCTGTACCCCAGCATTATGTATCCATCTAATACAGCCACCATTAGCCCTCTAATACATACCATCCCACCAATAGCAAGTTTTCAGGTCCTTGTACATCTTTGTACAGCCGGGATGTATGGAATAAGGTGATTCATGTGCCTCCTTTAGTATCATGTCACGGATGTGCTTCACGTTAGGCACACAAATCCTTTTCCCTAACCAAAGCGTGCCGTTCTCGTCTTCCTTGAAATTCTTTTCTATGCCTTGTCGGATTCTTTCCTTGATTTCCTCATCCGCTGCTTGACCATCTTGTATCTCTTTTCCATCGTTGAGTTCAGTTCGATCCCCTCCATCTCGTTCAGGAATACGAGATGCAACCGTTCAAACTCATTACGCAGCTCGGGTGGCAGTTCCCGAACCTTGAGTTGGTGACATGCTCCCTTTCGGCTCAACGCATCAGCTACTGCATTGGATTTTCCAGGGTGATAGTTTATTCCAACATCATAATCCTTGATGAGTTCCAACCATCGACGTTGCATCAAATTCAGATCCATTTGCGTGAATATATACTTGAGGCTTTTGTGATCCGTATAGATCTCACATCGGTGACCGAGGACATAATGCCTCCAAATCTTCAAGGCATGTACCACGGCTGCAAATTCCAGGTCATGTGTGGGGTAATTCAGCTTATGTTTCCTTAATTGCCTCGATGCATAGGCAACCACTTATCCTCCTTGCATAAGCACACATCCAAGCCCTTCTCTTGATGCGTCACAATATATATAGAAACTCTTGCTCACGTCCAGCAATACTAAAACCAGCATTGTTGTTAATCTCTTCTTTAGCTCCTCAAAGCTGTCTTGACACACTTTATCCACTGAAATGCTTTCCCTTTCATGAGCAATTCAGTCATAGGCTTCGCTATCTTGGAGAAATCCTTGATGAATCAGCGGTAAGATCCAGCCATCCCAAGGAAACTCTGAATATCTCTCACATTCTGCGGTTGGTTCCACTTCAAAACATCTCCCACTTTTCCGGGATCAACTGATACTCCTCCTTTGGATATGATGTGGCCTAGGAATGATATCTCCTTTAGTCAAAATTGACACTTGCTGAACTTAGCATACAATTGATGCTCTCGCAGTCTCTGCAACGTCAACCTCAAGTGTTCTTCATGTTCTTCCTCGCTTTTCGAATACACCATGATGTCATTGATGAAAACCACGATGAACTTTTCCAAGTACTCTATGAAGAACTTATTCATGAGAACATAAAGTATGCGGATGCATTCGTTAACCCAAAAGACATAATGGAATACTCATACAAACCATACCATGTTTGAAATGCAGTTTTGGGTATGTCGGAGGGCTTAATCTTTAGCTGGAAGTATCCCGACCGAAGATCAATCTTGGAGAAAATTTGGGCGCCTTTCATTTGATCGAACAAGTCCTATATGCAGGACAGCGGGTATTTATTCTTGATCGTCACTTTGCTGAGAGACCTATAGTCCACACACATCCTTTGGGTTCCATCTTTCTTGTCCACAAAGAGCACGGGGGCTCCCCACAGTGACGAGCTTGGGCGTATAAAACCCTTTTCTAGCTGCTCCTGAATTTGCTTCTTGAGCTCTACTAATTCATTAGTAGGCATCCTATATGGCCTCTTTGCTATGGGTGCAGTTTCGGTTACTAAATCAATGGCAAATTCAATGTCCCGGTCAGGTGGCATACCTGGAAGTTCTTCCGGGAACACACCTGAATATTCTCGAACCACCGGAATGCTTTCCAATGTCGCTTCTTCTATGTGGTTCCGCACTGCCTTCTCGGTTGTAGGTTAGGCTGCCTCGAACTTAATACGAGTATCGTGCTCACTCGTCAACTGCACGATCCTCTGAGCACATTGAATCATTCCGTTGTGCTTGCTTAACCAATCCATTCCAAGTACTATGTCAATCCATTGGTAATCCAAGGCATTAAGGTTGGCAAGAAAGTCTACCCACCTTATTTTAAGGCTTACTTTCGGACATACTATATTTTTAAGAGCTAGAATTAAGATTTGAGAGAAAAGATTTCCCAACTATATGCATCAAGGTATATGAACTATGCAACTCCTTTACTAATTTCAGCCTATATGAGGATGTGAACAAGTGCCGAAGCATCCACATCTCTCTACTATGTGTGGATGTGGACATTCGCCGAAGCATCCCACAACTCACACCCAAACATGCAAACATAAGCAATCATCACAAAAATTCAGCATACCACTCTTATTCAAGCTACTGCAGTCTAAGCGTTCTTATTACAGCTTTATTCAATGGAAACCTAAACTTAATCGTGAGAAACGCTGCTGTTTTCACTGTGCGACGGGGGTGGTCCATACATGGGCGCATGCCATGGTGAGTCGGCAGTCCATGTAGGGATAGATGAAGTTGATGCTCCATTTGTTCCCGCGTTGGCACAAGTCCCCTCTTGTTTTTCCAGCAAGTACAGCTTCTTGCGGAGGTAACGGATCTCCTCTTGTGTGCGTTTATAGCGGTTTCCTAACTCCACGAGAAACCTCTAAGACTTGTAAGCATCTTGTGGGTTGGAAAGAGCTCCTCCATGGGGTCCAATGATCTCTCTTGTACCACTCTTCCGATACGGGTGAAGCCCAAAAGTAGTGTTCTCAAGCTGCTCACGGAAGGCGTAGCACAGTCTTGTGAGTGCATCCCATGCATCATCATCGATAGCTTCTGCCCTTGTAGCTCTTTATGTGGGTGCGAAGTGCCGAGTGACAACCCTACCGTTAGATAGGTTGGTTACTTCAGCCTTCCACTCTTCATGTCCGAGACGAGGGACTTTCTTGAGAAGATATTCCGGGTATAAACTGCAGCAATCCAGAAATTTTTTGAGCTTCTTGGATATGTGTCCTCCTTCCATTCCATCGGACCGGAATTCTTGAACTGAACGGTTAGCCCGTAAATCACCTTCATTGTTGGCCTCAGCAAGGGTTGGCTCCTCTTCGGATTCATCTCCTCCCGACATAGCTTCATGAGGATCCACGGGGTGTAAGCTCGCGTGAAACTCCTCCTAAGGTGCGTATCAATGCCGTTCTTGTGGATCATCCTCCATGTCGTCTTCGAATGGTTCCACCTCTTCTGGATCCTCTTCCTCATGCATAGAGCTATTGACTTCATCTTCATCATGAGGTTCCATCTTCACCTCCTCACAATATGGTCCATCAGACACCTCAATGGGGTTAAGTGCAGTCCCACGTGGTGGTGGACGAGTCCTTATGCGTGCTGTGCTCCTAATCACCGGCATCTTTAAATAAGACATGAGAAACTTTAGAGAAGGAAGAAATAGCTCCAAAACTTCAGAAGCTATGAAGCAAGAAAGCAAAAGTGTTGCTGTCCAAAAGAAGAGAAAAAGAGGGGCTGAAAATAGCACTTTGCGGTGGCTGAATTGACAAGTAAAGTGCAGCAGGAAGCAATTTTAGAAAATAGCAGTTTATAGGAGTATTCCTATGTGTTTTAGAGTGTCTATTCTACCTAGTCTTGCATCCTACGGTCAACGTGGCTCTGGTACCAATTTGTGACACCCAGTCCCGAAAATTGAACCAAGTGAATGCATGTGTGCCCAGGATGTTCATCACACATACACATGTATTTTACAAACTGTATTCAGAATATAACCACGTACAAATAATGTTTAAGTACTTTATTACATTGACTCATTATCTCACTCATTAATATCTAACTTATTTAGCAGCGGAAGACTCTAAACGACAGCGGAAAGTGACTAAAACAGCAGGCTCCAACTTCAACTCCACAGGCATGTTGACGGTAGTGCGCACGCCTAGTACTCCACATGGTCCTCGAAGTACTCTTCTCCTGTAGCTGATGTATATGTGGTAATGCAAGGGTGAGTACATGTCGTACTCAGCAAGTGCGGGAAAAGTATGATATGCAGCTTACAACAAGGTAGGTAATAAAAAGGCTCATTGCAGCAAGCAAATTTTATTTCATAAACATGGTAAAAACAGCAACTATTTCTAGGTGAGTTAAAATCCCATCATAACCAAGTTAAATCATCAACATTCCTTCATCATATTTCACCATATATCAAGTCTCAACCAGCCAATGATCTTTCTCAAATTCATCTCATATTCATAATGATTCATAACCATCTCTTTTTCACATAACCGAGACAAAACTCATTGTTATAACTCAAAACAGTCCCAAAACCAATCCCAATGACCATACCCAAATATCCATCCCAAGTTTTGCCTCTAATCATGGAAGTTGGCCAGGTTCTTGTGGCCGGAAGCACGGCTATCATAATAGTTTTACACTCTGCAGAGGTGGCACCACTTTACCCACAAGTTTGTAGTTTCGTCACCAGTTGGTGACTAGAGAAAACCTCCATCATACCAGTACACAACCGTCGGTGTTTGGCCAAGAGGTCACAAAATAGCCTTTACAAAGGGGCTACTAGGATGTACGGACCCACTGAGGTTTCACCGGCAGGCTCGAATCTCAATTCTCCCACCCAGGGCAGTCCCTCTCGACTCCCATTCCCCACGCCATCCAACGGTCCATAACAAGCTAGCAACACACCTAATTAGTCAGCTAAGCCGCACCCATATTTGGCCTTGTGGTGGCACTGTTTTCCTAGAATATGCTCGCATGAACCAGTTTTTAGATCTATGGCAAGTAAACCACCATCTCATTCAGCAACATCCACTAACCAATCTTGCCTAGACCTTCCCGATTCCATGCTCAACAACATCATCAAGTTCTCATTATAATTATTCATATGAGTGCAGTAGCTAACCATGTTTTAATTCAGCTTCCCATATCCCGTACATTAAGCGAAGCAAAAAAGAAAAATGACCATACCCGACTCATTAACTTTCCCGGCGACAAGGATGGTTAACAAAACTAGTAAACTCCTATAAAAGGGTGTCCCATCAAGTTGACTCAAGCATACGAGTTTTCGCAAGCAAAACAGTTTCAAAATATGGGATCAATATGGTCAAGGGGCACTTGCCTTGCTCTCGTGGTTTGTGTTGCTCAAGCATCTCGAAATCTTAGTGTTGTAGTTCCTCGTAGACGGGCTCTTGAGCTTGTCCTTCTAGTCACGATCACACACATACATAATTTAGAACAATCAATCATCATGCACAAACTTTACTCAAGATACAATGGGTAGATGAATGCAAATCCTATAGTACAATTTTATAGAACCAGTTTGTACGTGTTCATGCATGTTTTAATGGGCTTTCATGGGATTTTATGATGAACAAGGGTGTAGGGATCAAGTGTGGACATGGTGATGATCTTCACTCAAGATCTAGATCAATTCCACCGTCAAAAATCGATCAAAACACGACCTGTCCACACGGAAAAGTTTCTGCTTGAAGGGGGCGAAGAAAACGGATGTGTAGAAACGGTGACGACGTCGTAAGAGGGGTCACGAAGACCTACCTTACTTCTCCCTTGCGGCAGGGCCTCTCTCCTAGCAATGGAAGTAGCGGAGGATTTTCCGTGGAGAATTATGGGGCTGCGTGTATGGCAGAACGTCGGGGGCTTCTTTTCCGGCAACGGGGAGGCGTGACGGGGCTCAACAGCAGCCAAATTCCGGCAAGCGGGGGGGGGGGGGTACTTGGTGACTTGGCAGCAAGGAAGGGGGCTTGACAGAAGGGGGGGCGACCGAAAGAGAGAGGGCTGCAGCCAGGGGGTGGGGGTTATATTTATAAGGGGGAAAAAGAGTCCTAGGGGTGGAAACAAAGAGTCCTAGAAGTATAGGACTCAACCAAAGTGTAGTAGGGGTGGAAACAAAGAGTCCTAGAGGTAGGGGACTCAACTAAAGTAGCCTATGACACGACCCCATCGGCCTTGTCGAGCCAGGATCATGCTGAGGGGTGTTGCGTTGCACAGCACCGGATAACACACATCAAAGGTACAAAGCGGGCGTAGACTACGCATTGAGTTGACGTTCAGCCCGGGAACGTGTCCCCGCTAGCACGCACACACACTAACACGGCGGCGTGCACGACTCCCATGACACGACCCCATTTGTCTTGTCGAGCCAGGATCACGCTGAGGGGTGCTGCGTTGCACAGCACCGGATAACACACGTCAAAGGTACAAAGCGGAAGCGAAATTTTATTACATAAACAAGTTTATGAACATGTTTACATCAAAATAAGTCCAGTCTACACTCACGGGCGTAGACATACGCATCAAGTCCACGTTCAGCCCTTGAACGTGTCCTTGCTAGCACACACGCACACTAACTCTGCGGCGTGCACGACTCCCACTCGACGGGATTCCCCTCCTGGGGTTCCGTCTCTTCCTCGGGAGTCCCTTCCTCATAGAACCCTGCAAAAGCTTCAAACACAAGCAGTGAGCACGAAGGCTCAGCAAGTCTGACCCGTCTCACCTAAACATGGAACTTCTACATGAGGGGTGATGGGTTACATGAGTTAAAAGTCATTTGCAAAGGACTCGCCTAATTAGTGGAACCTTACTTTCAAGTTTTGGCAGCAGTTTGTGGAGAACCTTACGCTAAGGCACATGAGAGAGCCGCAATCAAACAAGAAACGCATTTCTCTCATGTACTTTGCCCAAAGTTGAAAAGAACTTTAGTTAGCTCTAAACTACAGCATATCATTAACAAACAAGTCCATCTTTCAATCAGCAACATTTTTAACATGTGACTAGCCTGTTCTTTCTACGTCACGGTAGAGTGAACAAGTGGTACTCACTGACCGCGAGGGACGGCGATTATAATCGATTTACACCTGCAGGGTTACCTGAACAACCCGTCACGTACGCCCGTACTCAATGTTGCCTACAGCAACCATCACAGACGCCGTACGCAACTACCTTTCACCCGTCAGCCAAATAATGAACCGGTCCCATCGTCCCTAGCAAGAGGTCTCTGCACGCGCATCTCAGTGCCGCCAGCCGATTTACACCTCAAGCTCTCAACCTACCCTCTGAACGACGGGCAATGCCTCAATACCCAGCTAACCGAGTTACATCAGTTTCCCGGTTCCCATATAGCCGGTAGGTCTTCGGTACTGTTCTAGCTTGTTCAACAGGCCCGCACACGGCTCGGTCCTCAATAGACACAAGTGGAGCTACAGCACACAGGCCCCAAAGTCCTGCTGCCCTTACCCTCCGCTTGGTCTCATTTTCTTGTCATGTGTTTCATGTGCTATCACTACCCGAGTCGAGTGCCTCTAGCCTATGCTCGCGAGTAGTTCCAACTACTCGACTTGTACTGAATCCTACTCTATCCTAGCAATGCAGTAGCTAACGGGGTTTGCAATCCTAAACCCAACCCATGGTTCTCTTGGCTATGCAGTGGGGCTTCCAAACAAGACTCTAATGCACAGAATAAAGGAAACAAGTATGTGCTCAAAACAATAAAAATTTGTAAAAAGGTTAATGCAAACCGGAGCTTGCCTTGCTGCTCTTGGTCGTAGGCTAGCTGCTCCTCTGGAATTACGAAGTCTAGGACTTCGGGTTCCTCCTCGACCTTAGCGACTACATGATGGAAGGGATACATGTATCAATTTAAATGCATTTATATTAAGTTTTGAAGTTGTGAAGTCTATAATCCTTGCTAGACAGACCCAATGACTGTGAAACTTTTACTGGGGCTTGGCTACAACCTAAACAGAGATTTGGTCAAGTTTTAGTTGCAGTAAAGCTCATTTGAGCCCTCCACAATTAATTATGTCCTTGACCTTAATTGGAACTCTTAGGGTGTTCTAGGGATTTTCATGAAACAAACTATGACTTTCTGAAAACTAGATTTTCAGAGGGTTCTAATGGAGTTGGTCTCACTTAATTTGAAGGTTCCTAGCTAAAGATATGAGCAAACCAATTTCAGAGAAAATTCTGAAAATGTTTCTGGACATTTTCTATTTTCTCTGGAACAGTTTCACTAATCACACCATTAGGTGGATTAAAATAGCTCCAATGGGTCTGAAATTTTTATGGTAGTTCAGGGATATTTTGTTGAACCTCTCAGCAAAATTCCAGGATTTTTCTCCAAAGGATTCTCCAGTTAAAATTCCAAACAGTTTAAACTTTGAGGAATTAATTCTGGAAAAATAAGGAATTTCATGAAGTGAAACTTGATTTGCTGGAAAGTGCTCGTAGAGCTGAATCCAACAAAATTTGGTTCACTCGATTTGGAGCTTTCTAGCCAAAGTTATAAGGATTTGAAGTTTGAACTGAAACTGAAATTCGGGGAAAAGTTTAAATTCCTGCTCGTGGGCCCCGCCCACAGTGCGTCGTCTCCCTCCTCGCGCCAACTGCGCGGCGGCGGCGATCTCCGGCGACCCTCGCCGGAACTGAGTTCCCGTCCACCCCCCGGCCAGAAACTCGCCGCCTGCCCCTTTACCGACCCTCTGGACTCGATGGTGGGGTCGCCGGCGATGACCGGAAACCCGTGCGCACCGGTGACAGCACCTGCTAGGGTTCCGGTGAGGTCGGTCCCGCTCTCCCGTGCGCCAAATCGACCGGGAATCGGTCGGAGAGCATCAGTAGAGCGTGGGAAACACGAACCCGGGCTGGGTGGAAGCTAGGAATACCGGCAACTATGCTCTCGACGGTGAGCCGAGGTGTTCAGCCATGGCGGCGGGGAAAACAGCCATATCATGGCCGATTCTCGAGGGTTTTCTCTAATTCCAGTTCGAGCGTGGGCGCTATCGTGCGCAGAAGCTACTAGGTAACGAGCTTGTCCAACCCTCGTGTATAGCGCACGAATTTCACCCGAAGGTGAGCTCGGTCCTTATGAACTGATCACGAGTAAACTTGGAAATTCTCGGCCGAGGTTTGATCAATTGCCAAACGGCTTTCGGCTACTCCATCTACATACAATCACGCACCTTTCTTGTGTAGAGAAGAGGACGTGACAGCGGCTGTGTTGTGCTGTCCACGAGAGCCCGATCGGCGGCGATGCTCGGCTCGCCGGAGAAACGGCTCGTACAGCTCGAGGACGCTTGCTCACTGGACAACACGGGGTCTAGGAGGTTGCTCACGATCTCTTGGTGCCGTTTTGCTGTGGAGGAGGCTGTGCTCGCGAGTGATCGGGCTTGATCAAGCGTGAGCTCGGGCGACGGCGATGGCAGTGGAAGAACAGGTCGCGCACGTCGGCAGCTCGGGGAATGGGTGATCGAAGCACGCCGGGGAGGGGATAAGTAGCCCGGCGACTGGTCTCCGGCTTGGGGCGCGCAGCAGGAGCTGGCGCCGGCTGCCCCCCGGTGGCGCGCGCACACTGCACCCGGGAACCGATTGAGCTGTGTTTCAGTCGGTTTGTGTTGAAGTAGAGGCTGACATGTGGGTCCCACTCCCCATTTTAACCTCTGAAATTTACTCCTAATCACTGTTGTAAACAATGAACCCCATACTACCCCTAGCAATTCAAATTATTCACCCATGAGCCATTTGAATTGATCAAAGTTCAAATGAGGTTTGGTTTGAATGAATTTCAGCACAAGTTCAGTTTGAAATTCAAATAAAGTTTGAATTTCTCCCACTTAGCTCATGTCAAGATCAACTCCAAATGGAGTGAAAATAGGTGTGTGAGCTCACAAAAATGTGCTGAGTAAGAATATGCCTCCCACTTTTAAATTCATGGGATAAAAACAGTTCGAATTTGAATATGGTTTCAAACTGCCCTCTTTCTAACTATACCCAAAATGACCTCGAAAAGGTTTGGAATTTGGGTGAAACTTGGCATGGGCATCCTTAGTAAAATGTAGGAGTTTTCATATGTCCAGACCCCCTTATATCACATGTGTGAAATACCACTTTGGCAATGTGTGAGTTTGTTCTCTAATGAGCATGTTGATAATTGTTACTTGCTCTTCATTTGTGTTCATCATCCTTCCTCAAATGAGGTGTGTGGTGTGGTGATGAACACTGCAAATGTGTGTCAAAACTGAGGCCCTTACATCCCACTCGACGGGGTTCCCCTCCGGGGGTTCCGTCTCCTCCTCGGGAGTCCCTTCCTCATAAAACCCTGCAAAAGCTTCAAACACAAGCAGTGAGCACGATGGCTCAGCAAGACTGACCCGTCTCTCCTATACATGAAACTTCTACATGAATGGTTTTAGGGTACATGAGGTAAAATAAGTTGCAAAGGACTCGCCTAATTAATTGAACCTTACTTTCAAGTTTTAGCAGCAGGTTGTGGAGAACCTTACGCTAAGGCACATGAGAGAGCCACAATCAAACAAGAAACAGATTTCTCTCATGTACTTTGCCCAAAGTTGAAAAGAACTTTAATTAGCTCTAAACTACAACAAGACATTAACAAGCAAAGTATGTCTTTCAAATCAACAAACTTTTAACATGTATCTAGCATGTTCTTTCTATGTCACGGTACAGTGAACATGTGGTACTCACTGACCGTGAGGGACAGCGATTATAATTGATTTACACCTGCAGGGTTACCCGAATAACCCGTCACGTACGCCCGTACTCGATGTGGCCTACAGCAACCATCACTGACGTCGTATGCAACCACCTTTCACCCGTCAGCCAAATATTGAACTGGTCCTATCGTCCCGAGCAAGAGGTCTCTGCGCGCGCATCCACAGTGCCACCAGCCGATTTATACCTTGAGCTCTCAACCTACCCTCTGAACGATAGGAAATGCCTCAATACCCAGCTACCCGAGTTACATCGGTTTCCCGGTTCCCATATAGCCGGTAGGTCTTCGGTACTGTTCTAGCTTGTTCAACAGGCCTGCACACGGCTCGGTCCTGAATCGACACAAGCGGAGCTACAGCACCCAGGCCCCAAAGTCCTGCTGCCCTTACTCTCCGCTCGGTCTCATTTTTCTTGCCATGTGTTTCATTTTCTATTTTTACCCGAGCGATGTGCCTCTACCCTATTCTCGCGAGTAGTTCCAACTACTCGACTTGTACCAAATCCTACTCTATCTTAGCATGGCAGTATCTAAACGGGATTTTCAATTCTAATCCCAACACATGGTTTTCTTGGCTATGCAATTGGGTTTCAAACAAGACTCTAATGCAAGAAGTAAGTGGTGCTCAAAACAATAAAAATTTGTAAAGAGGTTAATGCAAATCGGAGCTTGCCTTGCTGCTCTTGGTCGTAGTCTAGCTGCTCTTCTGGAGTGACGAAGTCTAAGACTTCGGGTTCCTCAACCTTAGCGACTACATGAAGTAACAAGTATATGTATCAATTTAAATGCATTTGAATGAATTTAACTTGTAAAAACTATAAGTCTTACTAGACAGACCCAATGACTCTGAAATTGTTACTGTGGTTTGGTCACAACCTAAACAGAGACTTGGCTAAGTTTCATTTGCAGCAAAGCTCATTTGAGCTCTCTACAAATAATTATGTACTTGAACTTAATTGGAGCTCTTAGGGTGTTCTAGGGATTTTCATGGAGCAACCCATGAATTTATGAAAACTAGATTTTCAGAGGGTTCTAGTGGAGTTGGTTTTACTTAATTTGAAGGTTCCTAGCAAAAGATATGAGCTAATCAATTTCAGAGAATTTCTGAAAATGTTTCTGGACATAGTCTATTTTCTCTGGAATAGTTTTATTAATCACACCATTAGGTGGATCAAATGAGCTCAAATGTATCTGAAATTTTTATGGTGGCTCAGGGATATTTTGGTGAACATCCCAGCAAAATTTCAGAATTATCCTCCAAAGGGTTCTCCAGTTAAAATTCTAACCAGTTTGAACTTTGAAGAATTAATTCTGGAGAAATAAGGATTTTCATGAAGTGAAACTTGATTTGCTGGAAAGTACTCAGAGATCTGAATCCAACAAAATTTGGCTCACTCGATTTGGAGCTTCCTAGCAAAAGTTATGTGTGTTTGAAGTTTGAACTAAATCTGAAATCGGGGAAATGTTTAAATCTCCGAATGAGCTAGCTGAGCTGAAGGAGCAGCCCAATGATTTAATGAATAAGGGTTTCATTCGGAGCACCGCCGAACTCGATCGTCCGGTCAGCTCCCGTGCCCTAACTCGCTGCCAGCCCCTAGTTTGGTGCGCTGAACATGTTAGGTGGTTTTCCCCATCTCGACGTTGGCTCTAACCAAGCCCGCGACGGTGCGGCGGCTCGGGAAAAGTTCAGCAACGTCGCTCCGACATGCTAGCCTGCCAAAAGCTTGGTGGAGTGGCTCTACAGCACCAGTGGTGGCTTAGGAAGCTTGGTATGGTGGTGGACAGGCACGGGAATAGCTCCAAGGTGGGTCTCACCGTGCGCCCGATGCTTCCGGATAAAGCCACCGTCGGAAAACTTGGAAATACGCCGAGCACAGGGGTTTTCATGCTAGGTTCGTGAAGCTAACTTATGCACCACTGAGTCTAGTTTTTGTGCATGAAGTTTCGTGGAGTCTAAACGAGAACCAAACGGGAATTTTAAAGTTCCTTACCCAAAGGTCGGTTAGCACCGATCGGAAGAGGATCTCAAAATTCGCCGTCAATGCTCAACCTCTCAGCTCAAGCTTTGGAGGTGAGCTGTAGGATGTCCTTGCACGTCCAGAAGTAGCTTTGCTTGGCCGTAACAAGCCCGGGGTGAGGCTGCCCACGACAGCACCTCCTCTTGGCTTTGTATCGGCCGCCGCGGAAGAGAGTTTTTCTCGGTGTAGGGAGCACGAGCTCACTCAGTGATGGTTTGAGGAGGTTGTGGAGAGTTCTGTGGTGCCGTTTTGCTGCTCAGCTGAGGCTCACACGTAAGCTTGGTGGGTGGCCGAGGATCGGAGGAGTAGAGGCGGCTCTGGTCAGTTTCTTGCGCGAGGGAGCAAAGAACTGATCGGTTCTGCCTCCGGCCGGCTAGGCTGCGGGGATAAGAGGGAGGGAAACGTCGGTTGACACGGCTCAGGCCGAGCAGGAGCTGGCACCGGCGATCAGCTCGGTGGCGTGCTCGGATGAAGCCCGAGAAACCGAGTGCCCTATCTTTCAGTCGGTTGAAATTGCTAGTGAGGCTGACATGTGGGACCCACTGCCCTTTTAGCCTCTGAAATTCACTTCCTCTTACTGCTACAATCAGTAATCCCCCTAATACCCTTGGTCATTTGAATTATCTACCAACTGGCCATTTGAATTGGATAGAATTCAAATTGTGGAGTATTTGAATGTATTTTCAGCACATATGCAGTTTGAAATTCAAATTGAGTTTGAATTTGCTATACTTAGCTCATGTCAAGATCAACTCCAAATGGAGTGAAATTTGGTGTGTGAGCTCACAAAATGTGCTGAATAAGAATATGCCTCCCACTTTTGAATTCATGGGATGGATGTAGTTTGAATTTGAATTTGAGTTCAAACCACCCTCTTTCTAGTTATACCCAAAAAGACCTCAAAAGGTTTTGGATTTGGGTGAATTTTTGCATGAGCCTTCCTAGCAAGGTGTTGGAATTTTTTATATGCTCAGCCTCTAGATGATGCATGTGGGAAATGCCACTTTTGCATTTTGTGAGTTCATTCTCTAATGAGCATGTTGATGGTGGTTACTTGCTCTTCAAATGTGTTCATCAAGTTTCTTCAAATGAAGGGTGTGTGTGGTGATGAACACTTTGAACATGTGCCAAAAACTTAGGCCCTTACATTCCTCCCCCCTTAAAAGAATCTTCTCCCGAGATTATAAGGTGAAAATAAGAGAGAGGACGGTGGAAAGTTACCGTACATGCGACGTGAAAAAGTCGGGGTAGTTTTCGTGAAGAAATCCTTCACTCTCCCATGCCGCTTCGTCTACGGAGTGATTACTCCATAGAACTTTATAGAACCACAACGTACGGTTGCGTGTGGTTCGGTCCTTTTCATCTATAATCTGAACCGGCTCCTCCCGATACGTGAGATCCGGTTTCAGTTCCTCTATATCCTCCAGCTGAATGGTAGTTGATAGCTTGAGACACTTCCTCAGCTGGGAGATGTGAAAGATGTCGTGCACACCGGAGAGTGCTTCTGGTAAATTCAGCCAGTATGCAACTGATCCACATCTTTCGGTAATCTGAAATGGACCGATGAATCGGGGTGCCAACTTTCCTCTCGCCCCGAATCTGTTTACGCCCTTCATTGGAGACACATGTAGGTATACGTGATCCCCGACTTCGAACTGCAATGGGCGTCTTCTCCGGTCCGCATATTGTTTCTGTCGGGATTGTGCGTCTTTTAGGTTTGCTTGAATTAGCCGAACCTTTTCCTCCGTGTTGTTGACGAGATCAATCCCGAAGGTAACCCTTTTGCCAGACTCACACCAATTCAGTGGTGTGCGGCATTTTCTCCTGTATAACACCTCGTAAGGTGCCATCATGATGCTCGCTTGGTACCCATTGTTGTACGAGAACTCGGCCAATGGCAAGTGATCATCCCAATTCTTGCTGTGGTTAATAGCGCAAGCTCGTAGCATATCTTCTAAAATTTGGTTTACCCGCTCAGTTTGTCCATCCGTCTGTGGGTGGTATGCTGAACTACGGATCAGCTTCATCACCAATGCAGCGTGTAGCTGCTCCAAAAAACAGGACACAAATAAAGTGCCCCGATCCGATATGATGGTATGGGGTACGCCATACAAGCATAGGATCCGTGAGATGCATAGTTCAGCGTACTTCCTTGTGTTGTAGTTGGTGTTGACTGGGATGAAATGGGCAACTTTGGTGAGCCGGTCGACGACCACCCACACAGAATCATGCTTCTGAAAAGTGGTGGGTAAGCCGACTATGAAGTCCATGCTCACATCTTCCCATTTCCAGGCAGGAACGCACAATGGTTGTAGCAGTCCCGGTTTCCGCATATGATCTTCCTTCACCCTTCGACATGTATCACACTCGGACACGTATTTTGCGATCTGCCGCTTCATCCGTTTCCACCAAAACTTGCTTCTGAGTTCTTGATACATTTTGTTGCTGCCGGGGTGAATACAAAACTTTGAAAAGTGGGCCTCATCAAAGATTTTCTTCCGTAACTCCGGTTTACGGGGTACGACGATCCGGTCCTTGAACCATAGGATGCCATCTCCGTCTTTCCGGAAATATTTCAGCTCCCCACTGTCTATACGTCTCCGCAAATGCGACATGCCCTTGTCATGTTTCTGAGCTGCCGATATCTCTTCACGGATGGTGGGGATCAAAGCTAAGTTGTAGAGAGCTCCATGTGGAATCACATGCAGTGGTGGTTCGCTCTCTTCCAACGGTGTGATGGTCAGGTTGTTGACGTGTGACTTGCGGCTCAGCGCATCCTCCACTACGTTTGCCTTGCTGGGGTGATAATGGATCTCTATTTCGTAATCCTTTATCAACCCTAACCATCTTCGCTGCCTCATGTTCAGCTTCTTCTGAGTGAATATGTACTTGAGGCTTTTGTGGTCAGTATATAAAAGTACGAGGTTACCAAGTAGGTAGTGCCTCCACATTTTAAGTGCAAGTACCACGGCAGCGAGCTCCAAGTCGTGAGTTGGATAATTCTGCTCATGGTTTCTGAGCTGCCGTGATCCATACGCGACCACCCTTCGGTCTTGCATCAGCACACATCCGAGCCCAATGCCGGATGCATCGCAGTACACATCGAACGGTTTTGTTGTGTCTGGCTGCACCATAACCGGTGCTGATGTTAGGTGTTTCACTAATGCCTTGAACGCTGCTTCGCATGCTGGACTCCAAACGTATTTGGTAGCCTTCTTCAGCAGTTCCGTCATAGGCTTGGCAATCTTCGAGAAGTTCGGAATGAACCTCCGATAATATCCCGCGAGTCCGATGAAACTCCGTACCTCGTGAACAGTTCTCGGGGACTTCCAATTCAGCACTTGTGTGATTTTACTCGGGTCTACAGCGATGCCCTCCGCTGAGATAATATGCCTGAGAAAAGGCACTTGCGATATCCAGAACTCGCACTTGATGAATTTCGCGTATAGCTTGTGATCCCGCAGCCGTTGCAAGACTATACGCAGATGCTTCTTGAGCTCTTCCTCCGACTCAGAATATACCAATATGTTGTCGATGAAGACCACAACAAACTTGTCCAGCTCCGGCATGAATACCGAGTTCATCAAATATATGAAATGATCTGGCGCATTGGTGAGGCCGAAGGACATGACCAGGTACTCATAAAGTCCGTACCTCGTCGAGAAAGCCGTCTTTGGAATATCCTCAGCCCGTAATATTAATCTGATGGTACCCGGATCTTAAGTCCATCTTGGAGAAGATCTTTGCTTCGACCAACTGATCAAACAACACGTCGATCCGTGGCAACGGGTACTTGTTCTTGATGGTTACGGTATTTAGTGGACGATAGTCCACACAAAGCCGCAATGTCTCGTCTTTCTTCTTCACGAACAATGCCGAACAACCCCATGGCGAGGAGCTCGGCCTAATAAAACCCTTCTCCAGCAGGTCCGTTAGTTGAGTCTTCAGTTCGGCCAATTCCTTGGGCGCCATCTTGTACGGCCTTCGGGATATTGGCATGGTTCCCGGTGCAAGTTCAATCTTGAACTCCACCTCTCTGTCGGGCGGCATCCCCGGTAAATCATCTGGGAACACGTCAGGGAATTCTCGGACCACTGGAATGTCTTCCAATCTGATGGTTGTGGATTGATACACACATGGAAGTTTTATTTCTGTACTGTCCATAAATAAGGAGTGACTCGTGCATTTCTGAGTGTAGATGCACGACTCGGAGGACGGTGTCTGAAACAGCGCCGTGGCGGGTTAACCACGACATCCCTTCAATGACATCGACCTTCTGTCCCTCTAAAATTATGAGAGACATAGGGTATACTCTACCCGCTAAGCATAATGGCGCTTTTGGGACCATCATGCTTGCTGAAATCTTCCCACCCGGTGAACAAATCAAGTATGGACTATCGGTGGGTAGTATTTGCAAGCTGTGTTTAGCAATGAAAGCTTGGCTAATAAAATTGTGCATGGCCCCTGAATCAAATAATACTATAGCGGGATGCTGGTGGAGTTGGAACATACCCGCAAGGATTGGTTCACCCTCCGGCACGTCCTCTATGGCAAGTTGGTGGACGGTGCCGGGCCTAGGGTTTGCCCGCCGCGCATTAGTAGGGTTCTGGAGCTGATTCCTCTCCGGAAGTTGCGGTGCAACTCTGCCGCCTTGCCTCTCCGGACAACTGCTGGCGAAGTGTCTCGGATGACCACATTTGTAGCATGTGGCTGCTGCTTGTCCGGTGCTTGGGGGACGAAAGCCCGGCATGCGCTGCTGAGGTGCATACGCACGCGGCATCGCCCGCTGTTGTTGTTGTTGCTGCAGAGGTGGTACTGGCAGTGCCGGCCTGAATGCTGGTGGAGAATATGGCCGACTGCGGAATGGCATTGACCTCTGTGGTGGCTGCCAGCATGGACCCGATGGTGGGCAATTCACCATCCGGTATTTTTGAGAAGGACCACCTCCTTCTCCGCTGCTTTGCGGTGCACTTCGCTTCCTTTCCGCCGCCGCTAACTCCTTGCCGGAGTCCTCTTGAACAATCGCAGCATCAAATATGTCATTGAGGCTTCCGCGATTGGACATCGGCAGTTTGTCTTTGAGGAGCGGGTTAAGCCGCAGGTAGAAATGATCCCGCCGCTTCTCGTCGATATCGGCGTGATAAGAAGCGTAGAGCGCAAGATCATTGAACGCCCTGGAATATTCCAGCGCGTTCCGGCTTCCTTGTTGCAGGCGTAGGAACTCCTGCGTCTTCCTCTTCATGATACCCGGCGGTATGCGATAGGTCCTGAAGGCCGTCCTGAATTCTGTCCAGGTCATAACTCGCTCAGTGGGTTGCGAAGCGCAGAAATTCGCCCACCAAGCACTCACGAATCCCTGAAGCTGTTGGACCTCGGATTGACTCTTACGCTGCTCACTCACTTGGAGCAGCCCAAACTTCATCTCCATCGTGCGGAGCCAGTTGTCCGCATCGATGGGTTCATCCGCCCTTGAGAATACCGGGGGATGAGTAGCCAGGAAATCAGAGTAGGAGCTCTGTTGACGCTCCTCACGATCTTGACATCTCTCTGGTCGAGACATATTCGCAATGAGGGTTTGCAGAAACTCCGTGTGCTGCTGATGAGAGCCCGCCATCGCTGCCACAATGTCAGCCAAAGTAACCGTTGGCGGTGGCGGTGGCGGTTGTTGCTGTTGCTGCTGCTGCTGTTGCTGTCCCGAGGAGTCCTCGGGAGGTTGTTGGGAGGTTTCTCCCCCCTGACAGGAACCCCCAACGTCCGGGTTGGCACGAGTACGAGTCATTCTGAAATTCAAAACAGCAGCGATCAGCACATGTCATACTTTAAATTCCATATGAAACAGTAGGTATTGAAGTGATGCATGAATAATTTGCACAACATTCACATATATTGATAAAACATAAACTTTATATAAGATATATTAGTCTCGGATCCCCGAGAAGTCGTGCTCATGTCATCACTACCTATACATGCACTACTGTCTACACAACATGTCATCGATTACAAAAGTTTGGGTTACATCACCCTTGCTGCCCTACTTGGCAACAGTAACCCCCTACTCAGAGTAGAACTCGACCTCCTGCGGTTCATCTTCCTCCGGTACCTCTGCTGGTGGCTCAGGGTCCACAACCTCCTCTTCCGGCTTGGGTTCTCCCATTGCCTAAAGACCCAAGACCACGGGTACGGCGCCTACCACCGGTATGACCATTACCGGAGGTACGAGGTCCTGCAACGCGTGCACCTCGTCCATGGCCTGGTTGTAGCCCTCTTCCCAGCCTTGCCCCTCCTCAATAGAGTCGTCCCGCTCTTGAGTAAGGACCTCGTTCTGCTGGGTCAGAGCCTGCACCTGTTGTTGCAAAGCCGCTATGTTGACACGGCTTTTCTTCTTCGCCTTCTTCAGACGACGCAACTGATTATGCTGTTCGTTCAGTCGCTTAATCGTTGGAAGGAGCACATTGCGGAGTGCGCTGTGAGCACTCTCGAAATGGTCTCCACGGCTTGTGCTCTCCTTGAGCTTTTCAGCAAGACAATCCGTATGAACAGCTTGGCTGTCCATCACGGCTTTTCCTACCCTCAATTGGAGACTGAGGTTTGCCTCCACGGGACTGTACCTTGGGCAACCCGGATCCGTTTCCTCCATGTACCTCCCGTCCCACACGTGATTAGCCCGTCCCTCCACCGGAACGACACGTATGGAGTGCCCTCCATAGCTCTCACGTGTAGTTGGCAGAAACGCGACATAGGGTCGCGGGCTGCCACTTGCAACATTTCTTCCGGCTGTCTACCTCTCACCGTAACGGTGAACGGCGCCCAACTGGGTGGCGTAGGCCCTTCAAGAACTTTGACATGGATCATCCAAGTCTTGTTCCCCTCCTTGCCTTCTTCCTTGGCGAAGTACTGCAGCCTCTCGCTATACCCGAAATATTGAAGAATTTGCCTCAATACTCCTGGATAGCCGCTGTGGTGAGAACAGTGGGACACCACCCACCCGTTCTCCAACTGTCTATCCGCTGTCATCTGTAAAAACATATTTGAGAAATGTCAAATATTTGTTTGAACAGTAAACCATTGAGTTTTATAACATAAAACATGTCACTGAACTCATAAAACTCGGAAACATAGTTCAAACATAAACAAATTTGACTGCTGATCTGCTGTCCACTATGACAGCCCTGACAAGTTTCCATTTCAACCTGATTTAGACCAGGCTACAGGCAAAACCAATTCTGGATCTCAATATCAAAGTTAAAGCTAACTTCAATAGCTTTCCAGAAATTATTTGCTTGGCCTAAGATCTGTCTTGGTTCAATAGTTATGAGATGTCGAATTTGATAGAATTTCTGGAGAAAATTGGACGGCACCTCCCTGCTTTAGGTACTGATTTGATACAAGAATTCCAGTTAATTCTACTCCCAATCTGATAAAAATTTTTGTTACAAAGTTGTAACCCATCTCTTAAAATTTTTATAACAACCTTATTTTCTATTTTTTGATTTTTATGCAGGAAGTTATGATCAATTTACAGAGAGTTACAGAGAGTGTTTGCTCTGCCCTGTTTTCTGGACAGTTTCAACTCTACTGCATTTTTCGATTGGTTAAGGCATGAAACACTTCTGGACCTTAACAGAAAAGTTGTAAAGCTATTCCAAAGATTTCCAGAAATGTATCATATGACCCCAACCACGAAAGAACTCAACCTATAACCTCTGATTAACTTCAGCCTTAATTCAGCTGAAAACAGGGAACTCTGTCCTTAGTATCCTATAAGTTGAAAACTTGTTAACTTTGAATATCCTGATTAAGGGAAGGAGTTACATTAAATTTTAGTTCTCTGGATTCCAACTTTCAAGTTTTACAATGCAGTTGCTCATTTAGTGGGGTGTGACGTCGATGCGTCACCAGATTATGTCGGTACTACATCCTAACAAAGAAAAACCTATACCGGACTTAGCCGGCTTCGTTAGTTCAGTGGCACTAAACGTCTCTCGCACACGGATGCTACATGTCTACCGTTCTGTGGTCAGACTACCTGCAGATAACTCACACAATCGACAGACTCGGCTGCACACCGAGCCCGTATCCATACAGTTCGTACACCTGGCCGTCATCACTCGCCCGGATGTTCTCAAGCCAAACAGCCTTGAGCTACGTGTTCACGTTACTGACCACGTGACAGGGTCTCCCAAATTGCTCAAAGCACGCCAGGGACAGATGTTGCTCGAATACCCCAAACGACATGAAGAGTCATAGAGGATATTAAAGTGGGTCGGGTTACCTGCCACTCGTGGGGCTCCACCCTTCAGCTTGTGCGCACTGGTGGACAGCGCTTACGTGTACCCCCCAAGACATAAAACGTCCCGAGATGCATGATTTTCCAACATAAGCAGATGGGTTAATATGCCACTTTCTATACGCTAATAACATCCTTATATGGGCTACTAACTCATTCCTCACTGGATTTGTGAAAAAGATAACCTTTGTGGTGCGTTAAACCTCAAGCGAGCTCTGATACCACGCTGACACGACCCCATCGGCCTTGTCGAGCCAGGATCATGCTGAGGGGTGTTGCGTTGCACAGCTCCGGATAACACACATCAAAGGTGCAAAGCGGAAGCAAAGTTTTATTACATAAACCAGTGTATGAACATTTTTACAACAAAATATGTTTAGTCTACACTCACGGATGTAGACTATGCATCGAGTTCACGTTCAGCCCGAGAACGTGTCCCCGCTAGAACGCACACACACTAACACGGCGGCGTGCACGACTCCCACTCGACGGGGTTCCCCTCCGGGGGTTCCGTCTCCTCCTCGGGAGTCCCTTCCTCATAAAACCCTGCAAAAGCTTCAAACACAAGCAGTGAGCACGATAGCTCAGCAAGACTGACCTGTCTCTCCTATACATGAAACTTCTACATGAATGGTTTTAGGGTACATGAGATAAAATAAGTTGCAAAGGACTCACCTAATTAATTGAACCTTACTTTCAAGTTTTAGCAGCAGGCTGTGGAGAACCTTACGCCAAGGCACATGAGAGAGCCGCAATCAAACAAGAAACGCATTTCTCTCATGTACTTTGCCCAAAGTTGAAAAAAACTTTAATTAGCTCTAATCCTACAACAAGACATTAACAAGCAAAGTATGTCTTTCAAATAAGCAAACTTTTAACATGTATCTAGCCTGTTCTTTCTACGTCATGGTACAGTGAACAAGTGGTACTCACTGACCGCGAGGGACGGCGATTATAATCGATTTACACCTGCAGGGTTACCCGAATAACATGTCACGTACGCCCGTACTCGATGTGGCCTACAGCAACCATCACTGACGTCGTACGCAACCACCTTTCACCCGTCAGCCAAATATTGAATCGGTCCTATCATCCCGAGCAAGAGGTCTCTGCACGCGCATCCACAGTGCCGCCAGCCGATTTACACCTCGAGCTCTCAACCTACCCTCTGAACGACAGGCAATGCCTCAATACCCAGCTACCTGAGTTACATCGGTTTCCCGGTTCCCATATAGCCGGTAGGTCTTCGGTACTGTTCTAGCTTGTTCAACAGGCCCGCACACGGATCGGTCCTCAATCGACACAAGTGGAGCTATAGCACCCAGGCCCCAAAGTCCTGCTGCCCTTACTCTCCGCTCGGTCTCATTTTTCTTGCCATGTGTTTCATTTGCTATTTTTACCCGAGCGATGTTCCTCTAGCCTATTCTCGCGAGTAGTTCCAACTACTCGATTTGTATCGAATCCTACTCTATCTTAGCATGGAAGTAGCTAAACGGGGTTTTCGATCCTAATCCCAACCCATGGTTTTCTTGGCTATGCAATTGGGTTTCAAACAAGACTCTAATGCAAGAAGTAAGTGGTGCTCAAAGGAAGTGCTCAAAACAATAAAAATTTGTAAAGTGGTTAATGCAAACCAGAGCTTGCCGTGCTGCTCTTCGTCGTAGGCTAGCTGCTCTTCTGGAGTGACGAAGTCTAAGACTTTGGTTTCCTCCTCAACCTTAGCGACTATATGAAGTAACAAGTATATGTATCAATTTAAATGCATTTGAATGAATTTAACTTGTAAAGACTATAAGTCTTACTAGACAGACCCAATGACTCTGAAATTTTTATTGTGGTTTGGTCACAACCTAAACAGAGACTTGGCCAAGTTTCATTTGCAGCAAAGCTCATTTGAGCTCTCCACAAATAATTATGTACTTGACCTTAATTGGAGCTCTTACGGTATTCTAGGGATTTTATGGAGCAAGCCATGACTTTCTGAAACCTAGATTTTCAGAGGGTTCTAATGGAGTTGGTTTCACTTAATTTGATGGTTCCTAGCTAAAGATATGAGCTAAACAATTTCAGAGAATTTCTGAAAATGTTTCTGGACATTTTCTATTTTCTCTGGAACAGTTTTATTAATCACACCATTAGGTGGATCAAATGAGCTCAAATGGATCTGAAATTTTTATGGTGGCTCAGGGATATTTTGGTGAACATCCCAGCAAAACTTCAGAATTATCCTCCAAAGGGTTCTCCAGTTAAAATTCTAACCAGTTTGAATTTGAAGAATTCATTCTGGAGAAATAAGGATTTTCATGAAGTGAAACCTGATTTGCTTGAAATTACTCAGAGGGCTGAATCCAACAAAATTTGGCTCACTCGATTTGGAGCTTCCTAGCCAAAGTTATGTGTGTTTGATGTTTGAACTAAATCTGAAAATCGGGGAAATGTTTAAATCTGCATGTGGGTCCAAGGGAACACGTGTTGTGTGCTGAACCGACGACACACAGGGCTACAGGTTTAATTACCGCACTGCCACAGCTGATCCACTCCCACAGGAGATCCGGTCGCCGGTTTCCTGCCACTGACAGCGGGCCCAGCCCCGGTCATCGTCTACCTCGCGCCTCCCGCGCGGTAGCGCCGCCGAGGTAGCCGGAGCACCGCCGAACTCGATCGTCCGGTCAGCTTCCATGCCCTAACTCGCCGCCAGCCCCTAGATCGGTGCGCTGAACATGTTGGGAGGGTTTCCCTATCTCGCCGTTGGCTCTAACCGAGCTCGCGATGGTGCGGCGGCTCGGGAAAAGTTCGGCGACGTCGCTCCGACGTGCTAGCCTGCCAAAAGCTTGGTGGAGTGGCTCTACAGAACCAGTGGTGGCTCAGGAAGCTTGGCATGGTGGTGGACAGGCCCGGGAATAGCTCCAAGGTGTGTCTCACCGTGCGCCCGATGCTTCCCGATAAAGACACCGTCGGAAAACATGGAAATACGCCGAGCACAGGGGTTTTCATGCTAGGTTTCGTGAAGCTAACTTATGCGCCACTGAGTCTAGTTTTTGTGTGTGAAGTTTCGTGGAATCTAAACGAGAACCAAACGGGAATCTTAAAGTTCCTTACCCGAAGGTCGGTTAGCACCGATCGGAAGAGGATCTCAAAATTCGCCGTCAACGCTCAACCTCCTAGCTCAAGCTTTGGAGGTGAGCTGTAGTAGGTCCTTGCACGTCCAGAAGTAGCTTTGCTTGGCCGTGACAAGCCCAGGGTGAGGCTGCCCACGAGAGCACCTCCTCTCGGCTTTGTATCGGCTGCCGCGGAAGAGAGTGTTTCTCGGTGTAGGGAGCACGAGCTCACTCAGTGATGGTTTGAGGAGGTTGTGGGGAGTTCTGTGGTGCCGTTTTGCTGCTCAGCCGAGGCTCACACGCAAGCTTGGCGGGTGGCCGAGGATCGGAGGAGTAGAGGCGGCTCTGGTCAGTTTCTGCCTCTGGCCGGCTCGGCTGCGGGGATAAGAGGGAGGGAAACGTCGGTTGACACGGCTCAGGCCGAGCAGGAGCTGGCACCGGCGATCAGCTCGGTGGCGCGCTCGGATGAAGCCTTAGAAACCGAGTGCCCTGTCTTTCAGTCAGTTGAAATTGCTAGTGAGGCTGACATGTGGGACCCACTGCCCTTTTAACCTCTGAAATTCACTTCCTCTTACTGCTACAAACAGTAACCCCCCTAATACCCTTGGTCATTTTAATTATCTACCAACTGGCCATTTGAATTGGATAGAATTCAAATTGTGGAGTATTTGAATGTATTTTCAGCACATATGCAGTTTGAAATTCAAATTGAGTTTAAATTTGCTATACTTAGCTCATGTCAAGATCAACTCCAAATGGAGTGAAATTTGGTGTCTGAGCTCACAAAAATGTGTTGAATAAGAATATGCCTCCCACTTTTGAATTCATGGGATGGAAGTAGTTTGAATTTGAATTTGAGTTCAAACCACACTCATTCTAGTTATACCCAAAAAGACCTCAAAAGGTTTTGGATTTGGGTGAATTTTTGCATGAGCCTTCCTAGCAAGGTGTTGGAGTTTTTTATATGCTCAGCCCCTAGATGATGCATGTGGGAAATGCCACTTTTGCATTTTGTGAGTTTATTCTCTAATGAGCATGTTGATGGTGGTTACTTGCTCTTCAAATGTCTTCATCAAGTTTCTTCAAATGAAGGGTGTTTATGGTGATGAACACTTTGAACATGTGCCAAAAACTTAGGCCCTTACAGAGTGGTGGGAGACAAAGAGTCCTAGAGGTGGGGGACTTAACCAAAGAGTCCTAAAGGTGGGGGACTTAACCAAAGAGTCCTAGAGGTGGAGGACTTCACCAAAGAGTCCTTGAGGTGGGGGACTGGGGTTCCCCCCTCAAGGGCTGCGGCCAAGGGGTCTCCTCCCTAATTTGGTGTGGCCAATTTGAGGGAAAATTCCCCCAAAATGTTGGGGAAATTCCCCCTAGGGGAATTTTGGGGAATTTGGGGAAACTTTGGGGAAATTTGGTGGGGGGCATTTGGGGGAAATTTGGGGGAATTTGGGATGGCTCAATTCAGCTATTTTATTTCCATTTCTCTCCATTTCTATGTCCCCTTCTCCATTTCTACATTCCCTTCTCCATTTCTATGGTTCTTTCTCTATTTCAATGGTTCTTTCAACATTTCTATGGTTCTTTCTCCATTTCTACTTCTTTTTAAATGCTTCTCTACATGAAAAATGTATGCAATGCATGGTAGTGAAATTTGAGGGTGTTACAGGTTTTGCCGCCGCCTATGATAATCGGCCATTTTCACAGGTGGTTTTCTAAATTACCTGTGATAATACGTTTAGAGCCGCTTGTGAAAACACTTTTCTAGTAGTGTGGTTCACGCATATAAGTTATTTACAAATAGGTTGCAAACACAACAAGCACTACGGGATCTCGGATTGTGCTGAGGACGAAACCGTTTCATGAGACTTATTATAGTATGACTCATAACCATGTTGAGGATGCACGGGATACCAATTGAAGGGGATCATTTCATCCACCGAGACTGAATGTAGCCTGAAGGGGGGTGAATAGGCTCTTTGAATTTATAGGTGGTTTCCTAAAACACTTAGCAGACTGATTAATTCTAGGTGGGCCGGACTAGTCCGGTATGATCGTAATTAATAGATCAAAGTGAGACTTGTTCCTACTTCAGGTATTTGTGCAGTGGAAAATAAATGCTTATTTAAGTATAGTGAAGTAAGATACAATAACTCTCAATTTTAACGCTAGGTGTCGATGTAAACCAAAAGATGACTAATACCCTTAATTAGCAATTTAAGGACGATCAAGAAGACACAAGACAAGGCTTTATCCCGAGGTTCGATTCCACCCAGGAACCTACGTCCCCGTTGAGGAGTCCACCAAGGACCGGGTCTTCACCAACCCTTCCCTCGTTGAATCGCCACAAAGGACGATTCAATTCCACTATCCACACACAGGGGTAAACAATTTTACGTGGGGCGTTCTCAAAATCTGAGAGCTCCCACAAAATTACAGCGAATGATTCTTCCTCCCACACACACAAACAAAGAACAACGATCAGCTAATGTGTGAGAGAAGACAAACCAAGAGCTCAATGTCGAGAAGAACGACTCTCTCCTTGATCCAATCTCTAATCCTCAAAGACTTAATCTTTCTCGGCCTAGAATGAGTGGAGAGAGGCAGTTTTTGTGCTCTTGGGGCATGCGGCGGTGCTGGGAATCGTGTCTTGTTTTTTGTGTGGCCGTGCACCTCTATTTATATAAGGTTTCAAAAACCCTGGTGGCTGGACTAGTCCACTATATTCACCGGACTAGTCCAGTGTGTCGTGTATAATTTTTGTGTTGCATGCAGCAATGGAAACCCTAATTTGATGTGTTTACAGAAAGTTGAACAGACTAGTCCGGTGCAAAGGGAATGCCGGTTCCAGAGAGTTGAACGGATTAGTCCGGTTTCTAAGCGGACTAGTCCGGTGCAAGGTGAATGTTGGTTCTAGAGAGTTGAACGGACTCATCCGGTTTCTGAGCGGACTAGTCCGGTGGAATGTGAATGTTGATTCCAGAGAGTTGACCAGACTAGTCCGGTTTCTGAGCCGACTAGTCCGGTGCAAGGTGAATGTTGGTTCTAGAGAGTTGATCGGACTAGTCCAGTTTCTGAGCCGACTAGTCCAGTGCAAGTGTTGTGAGGCAACAGAAAGTTTAACAGACTAGTCCAATTTCTGGGCCGACTAGTCCGGTGCACGTGTTGTGAGTGATTCGGATATGTTTTAATCTCTTACCCCTACGCAAGGATATTGATCTCTTGAGATGTGTCTCTCACACACATTCCTATACAAGTATGTATACATTTTTCTTGGCTCATGAATCTGTTCTTTTCCTTTTTTCTTCATCACTTGATTTTTCACCTTTTTGAGTGCACCACTTCTACCTTACACGAGTTAGTCTGCATTCATCTCAACAAGTTCATTAGGATCTTAATTCATTTGTCATCAATCGTCCAAAACCCACAAGGGAATGCCTAGATGCTCTTTCAATCTCTCCCTTTTTGGTGATTGATGACAACCAATTGAGATTGCATAATTAATGATAAAATTTGATTTTCATAAAGTGCGCATATATGAGAAAGACAAATGAGTACAAGAACCTCTCACATATATGCACCCTTTATGGTGATATGTCTAAAAGTGTGTGTAACAGAATGTGACATCCATGAGACTTCAAAATAAAAATCATCACACATTCATGAGACCTCAAAATAAAAATTACATGAAACTTCAAAATACATGTCCATGTCCATCACACATCCTTAAGGTTTTACAATAAGATAACTTAACATAAATCTCAATCTCTCCCCCTTTGGCATCAAGGCACCAAAAAAGGGAAAAATGAGTGGAATCACTCATCGCCGCTCTCTTCCTCACTCTCGCTCCTATCTTCATCGTCATCTTCATCATCATCTTCATGACCATGCTGAGGAGGAGGAGCGGAGACACCTGCAAGTCCAAAAGACCTAAATTCTTGTTCGGTGAGTGGAGCCATTTCTGTGAAGTCTTCTTCAGAGTCCTCAAAGATCTGTGGTGATCCAACTGGATCAATCTCCAGCTTCTCACATATGGCTTTGATGTTGGCCTTCATGTATCTTTGATGTCTTTTTCTGGCCAGACTCTCCTTGTGTTCCCTAACTTCAATTTTGCGACAACAGCCAAAAATAGAATAGAGCATTTTGAGCATACCACTGGAGGACTCTCTAGCAGGTGGAGGGATTGGAGTAGGTGTAGGCTTCGACGCCCTTGAGCCTTCATGAGCAGAGGGCACAATGTAGATTGTAGGCTTCTAGGGCTTGAGGCTAGTGTGAGAGACATCTTTGACAAACTCCAGTCCTGTCACCTTCTCAATCATATACATGACATAAGGTGCATAGCCACAGGACCTGTTTGGGGTGATGGAGATATTCAATATGTCATTGCAGATGTACTCAAAGACATTGAAAGTCCTCTTCTTGCTTATCACTTTCATCAATGTCCTCAGAGTCCCTTGGATTGTCCCTGCATCATCATCCTTTGGAGCTATGGTCTTTCTCAAGATCCTATTGAGTACGGCAAAGAACGGCTTCAAGTATTTGGTGGTGGGGGATACATATGGCATTCTTGTATCATACAAGAATTCCAACTCATTCTTTTCCAAAGGCTTTAGGTTGTGAATGACAAGCTCATTGTCCAGGGTGTGTTCAAGATGAAGAATCTTTGCAAATTCTTCATAGGTGACACTGTATCTGGATCCATGTGTCATCCATATCATCTCATCCCCATCATCACGGGCAAAGTAGAGAGTAGAGTAGAACTGGTTGATTACTTCATTGTTCCAGTTGTACTGAAAAGAAAGGAGGTCCTTTAACCCATGCCTCTCTAATGCCTCTAGTACTCTCGACCACAAGATTCTTCATCTTCATGTAGACATGCTCATGGTAGTCAGCATGAAAGTTGATCCATAATCTAGGGTCTGCACATTGCTTTGGCTGCCTATAGACTTGAACTTTCCTGAGGTTGTCGGCCAGCTCACTCCCCTTTCCAGCAAAGTCATCACTTGATGGCTGCCTGTTGCGGTGAATGGGGGCTTTCTTCTTCAAGGGACCAATAGGTCCACTAGCAAATCCTTCCCCCTTCCCGACATTTCTCGTGGGGGTCGCAGAGCTTCCAACAATGTCTTTGCTCTGTGCCGTCTTACCAACCACTCTCCTTCTTTTAGGAAGAGAGTCGTCGGGAGAAGAAGGTTGGGCAACGTTGTCATACTTCTTCTTCATGGGTTCGTAGTGGGACGACATCGTGCCCGACAGGAAAATCAAGGATCGATTGACACAATGTATTGTAGATTATGTGAAGATAAGAAGTTAGATGTTCAATTGACAGGTAACCAGACTTGTCCGTTTTCAGAGTGTGGACTTGTCCTGAATACCAGACTTGTCTGCACCAGAGACCGAACTAGTACGGACCTACTGAAAAACCCTAACTTCATATTTTCAACAGATCTACCGCAAATTTGTGCAAAGTATGCAGGGATACACTAGGAATTCATCTAGAAAGGTAGTGTATGCCTAGGGATCAGAAAAGATTGAGCTAAAGTATTGAAAAGATGAGAACTTGAGTAGAGAGAAATTTTACCTAAAAAATGAGAATTTGAGTCGAAGTGTGAGGTCTTATCCGGATTAGTCCGGGGGAGAAGAGAACACACGTCGAGGAGAAGCTTTCCCGTGAAGAGAACTTTGACTTCATTGGCTAAAATCGAAAATCACTTTTGGGGGCTAGGGTTTGAGGAGTGAGAGGCAAAGGAGTGTTTTGAGGTGACGAGGGCTGAGGTTGGCGTGTCTATAGACTTTTAAACTCGGACATACGGACTAGTCCGGTGGGAGGATCGGACAAGTCCGGTATGCCAGATCTGTCGGGACTAGTCTGAGGGAGCGGACTAGTCCTTTGTTGACACCGGACTAGTCCGGGTCAACTGGACAGATTAGAGTAGAAATTAGGGAAATATTGAGAATTTGGTCTAATAGTGATCTAAGGACATAATTTTCACAAATAATCTTGATGAACAGGCCCAGTAAGCAATCAACAATCAGACAATGGTCATAATTCATCAAGATTCATTAATTTCAATAGTTTTCAAGAGAAAATTGAGATAAAGGATAGTTTTTCGCAAAGTAAGTAAGAACTTGATAATTCAAGCAGGTATGCAGGGTTTCAAGCAACGTTTCGAGAGTCAAGTATATTTAGTTCATTCCTAAGCTCACAAAAGTGTTTTCATCAAGTAGCATGGTGAAGATATCGGCTAGGTTCTTCTCGGTTTTGACATGGTAAATGGCTATGTTTCATTTGATTGAGTGGTCTGTTAAAAAGTGATGTCGAATATCAAGGTGTTTGGTCCTAGAGTGCTCAATAGGGTTATGTGCAATCTTAATCGCACTCTCATTGTCACAAAGGAGTGGAATACGGTTCACATTGTGACCGTAGTCTCTTAGAGTTTGTCGCATCTAAAGTAGTTGTGCACAACAACTCCCGGCTGCAACATACTCCGCTTCGGCTGTGGACAAGGGAAAGGAGTTTTGCTTTTTGGAGGACCAGGAAACTACGGACCTACCCAAGAATTGGCAAGTCCCGGAGGTACTTTTTCTATCTACTTTGCATCCTGCATAATCTGCATCGGAGTATCCAATGAGATTGAATTTTGAACCTTTAGGGTACCAAAGCACTACAGGATTATGTCAGCATACGACGGCCAAAATCATCGTATATAAGACCAAAGTCATCGTATATAATCTATATACGATGGCTAGATATTATATATGACGGTTTGTGGCCGTCGTATATACCTTGTTTTATATAAACTTATATACGACGGCACCATCTTATATAAGTCTATATATACGATGACTCCTAATATACGACGGCCCGTTTCGTAGAGAAGGGCCAGTGGGCTGGGCCTTTATATATGACGGTTCTGGGCCCTAGCTGTCGTATATAAGCTCTTATATACGACGGCACCTAATATACGACGGCCCGTTTCATAGAGAAGGGCCAGTGGGCTGGGCCTTTATATACGATGGTTCTGGGCCCTGGCTGTCGTATATAAGCTCTTATATACGTCGGCCCTGTATAGACACCGTCGTATATAATTCATACAGGCCAGGTATATAAGGTTTTCCATTTAAAAAATAGAAAATAGCTAACCTGGCTTAATAGCAGCTACACAGGCAATCACAAAACAGATTCACATCCACATCCACATCCACAATCACAAAGTGCAATAGTACACATCCACGATCACGAAGTCTGACATCCACAATCAAAAACAAATTCACAAAGCTATTCATTACTAGCCCCTCCACTACCTCCGGAGGCGAAGAAGTCATCTTGCCGTGGCGAACCTGGCGCCCGTAGCTGCGACAATGGAATCTGAGCCTCCGTCACTGATCCCTGTGAAACATGGTGACATATGTATAAGTTTACAACGGTGTTTTCGTATTCAATTATTTAGTTGAACTTAATGTAACTTCCTTTTTGTACCTGTACTCCAGGAAACTGCTCCTGTGGTGGCGTCGGCTGCAGCACGAGCGGCTGTGGCTGCCACAACGGTATCTAGATTTGCTGCCCTTGCTATCGAGCTAGCGCCTGTCATTTCAAATATTACAACTTACATTTTATTGAAATGCAATGTAATTAAAGTACAATTATATGTTTCTTAATTCCATTGTCGCTTGCATCTGTGCCATATAGGACGCATGGTACGCCATGGCGACCTTGTTGTTCTCTCGCTCCCTCACCAAAGCCTCCTCCTGCCGGGCCAAGCTCCCCCGAAGCGCTATCACCTCGAGATCTCTCTCGGTGACACGGCGGCTGGAGAAGCCTACGCCAGCAGCCGAAGACTGCGAGGAGCCGTCTCTCGTAGGTCGTGCCTCTCTAGAGTCGACGACTCTAGAGAATATGGCAAGCCTACAAAAAAAATGAATCAATTCAAGGTAAAATCAAATAATCTTCAATTGGAAACAATGAAAGTAAATGAATTCACCTTCCGTGTGCTTTTCCACCTCCGCTTGCATACGCGGCTTGAGGGTCGATGTTAGGGGAGTTTTCCCAATCAAACCCTTCGCCGTGTATCCTCACAGACTCTTGCCCGTACCCAGTCTGAAAAATAATGAAATTGTGTAAGTTCAACAACATATATAGTGTCAACTAATTTGAGAGGTCATGAAACTTACCAGGCGCTCCGCTGCGTACTGACTGCACTTCTCCGGCTAAGAAGGGTCAGCGTGACCTCTCATATAGACCGCTGTAGCGCTCGGTCGCACGCCGGTCTCCTTTTCCTGTGAACATATGTTAGTACGAACAATACTACATTATGAATATAAAAAAAAACCACCAAGAAACTTACCATCCGTTTAGCCATCCGCACGAAACCCTAGACGCCCATACCGTGCTTCCCTGAGCTCCCTCTGGCATCTCGAGCCTTCTTGGACTTAGCGATGAACTCATCGCTAGCCTAATACCTGCAAAGGGCTCGGTAATCTTCAGTTCGTCCCTGTAACCAAGAGACACTAACCTGCACACATGCGTAGTTCATTAGATGTTACTTACCAAAAGTAATGTGAATAATTTAAAGAATACACAACTTACCTCCGCATACTACTCCTCCGTCAAGTACGTGTTGGAGGCGTCTCTGAACGAACCAACCTCGTGGTCGTGGAGCTTCAAGTAGTCGTTAACTACTTGACTCCGAGCGTTCGAAAACATTTGCATAACAAGCTTCTGAGCATTCACTTTGAACATGGAACGAGCGTGATCCATCTGCTCGGTCGGGTCCTCAAGGCGGTACCTGAGTTGTAGGAAGCCAACACAGTTCGACATACACACATTAATATTTAAGGAACATAAAGAATTGAAACTTCAAATATTTATGAAAGTTACTTACCCAAAAATCTGCCCACACGACTCCCTGTAGGTTGTCGTTCTACTGGTGACGAACGCGCGCGTAGTCGTCCCACGACGTAGCTGCACGTCCATCGATCGCACCGGGGTAGTGCAGACGCACTAATTTCCCGATGCAACCGTTCACCGTCCTGTGGTGTTTCTGCCCATCGTACGAAAGGTCCTCCCAAGAACTAAATAGACATTTGTTAAGTCATTAAGTAAGACCATAGTCTTTGAGAACAAATAGAAATGAATACTTTATTAATGCGTTACCTATCTCCAACCGGACAAATAATTACCGGCTCTCTAGGAATCGGTGGACCAACAAAGTTACTCCTCCTCGTACGTCTCCTCCGCTGCGGCACCACGTCTGGTGACCCAGAAGGCTGGTCACCGGACGTGTCCTCGGGCTGGGTGCCCTCGGGCTCGCTGGGCAGACTGCCCTTGGGCTGGCTGCCTGAGGGCTGGCTGCCAGAGGGCTCGCTCCTCGAGGGCACGCTGCGCTCACCGTCTCCTGAGGTGTCGCTCTGGCCTCAGACTCATAGTCCGAATCAGACTACAATGGTAAAGTAAAAAGAAAGGGCAGCCCGGTGCATGTAGCTCCCGCTTGCGCAGGGTCCGGGGAAGGGTCCGACCCATTTGGGTCTTTTGTACGCAGCCTTTCCCTGCATTTCTTACTACAATGGTAAAGTAAGTAAGTTAAATTGAAAAAAGTGATTTTAATAATTTTGTGCATTGTAGAAAAATTTACCTCTGTACGCTGCAAACTGACAACCCTGTCCCGCAACTCCAAACACGCACTTAACAGCTGAGTGCGTCTGCTCCCGCTGTAAGTGGAACCGTATAAGTAGTCATCTCTCTCCTATGGGGGGAGGAAACCCCTCACCCTCGGCGCCTTCTTCCCCTTCGAACCCTTAGAACCCTTGCTCGATGACATCCTGTAAGCGATAATTAGTGAGTAATCAGTTAAAAATTTAATGTAAGCGATAATTAATGTTACTTTCATTTAAAAAAACACTACTCATAATCAGTTTCAAAATTCATCAACATCATGATCATCAACATCACGATCATCAACGTCACGAGCTGTCGTCGTGAGCTGTTTACGTTTCCTCTTTCGCATTGTAGATGTCTCTACATCTTCAACGTCTCCTACTAAGTTATCGAGTCCTGCACCAGGCTCGACGATAAAAGAGTCTGGCAACTCTTCATCTTGGTAAACTTCTTCAGTGTCTACACTATCATGATAATCATCATCTCCAGAAGTATACAAGCGCTCACGAGGATTCTCCTTATATACCACCCACCAAGCGCTAAGCTTCTTACATGGATAAGGTAGATAATACACTTGTTCCACTTGATGTGCAAGAACGTATGTATCTAAACCTCGTAAGCGTTCGTTGTGATTCACTTCCACCATGCCAATTTGATTTTCTCGAGTTCCATGATTGTTATCAAACCAATCACAATCAAAGAACACCACTCGAAGTTCTTTATTGCTAGCAAAAGTAAATTCCAGAATTTTGTTAATGATTCCATAGTAATTGGTTTCTTTCCCTTCTGAGTCGATTGCCCTCGTCACAACTCCGCAATTTGATGTTGCTGCGAGAGGACAAAGAATTTTGAGTTGAGTTGTACGGAATCGGAAGCCATTTACGTCATATCGACCATAGCTTCTAACTTTCACTAATCCATAAGATAGTTGTCGTAAATCTTGATGGATGTAGGTGTTCACTAATACATAAGCTCGAAACTAGGATAAGAAATTAGGCCATCCATTAATTCCAGCCCGTCGGATCTTTTCTACTTGCTTTCTCGTAGGTTGATGCATATGTTTCCAGTTTTGATTGTGGAACTCGCTGTACACACAAAACATATGTTGTTGACAATAGTATACATGTATTGGTAAATACAATAATCATCATAAATGTAAGAGAAACACTTACTTGAAATATTTCTCCATGCCATCGATATTAGCATACACGTAGAGTAAAGCAGCAATCCTTTCTCTTTCAGTAAAATCGCATGTCGTGTTGCTGCCAACAGTAGTTCCCCTCGATTCAAAAATAGAGAGATCACTAACTAATGGTTCGTCATCTACATTGTATCGCATTGCCGAAGTATTGACATTGTTTTCCTCTGCAAAGTAGAAACTAGAAAAGTAACCTACTTCCTTTAGTGTAAATGCTTCGGGAATGCACCCTTCAACCCTTGCTCTGTTGCCAACCATAGTTTTCAGATATCTCAATGCTCTTTCAATATGGTACATCCATTTATATTGCACAGGACCACCAACTTTTGCTTTGAATGGAAGATGGATAAGAAGGTACTGCATTGGATTGAAGAAACCAGGAGGAAATATTTTTTCCATCTTACATAAAAGTACAAGTATCTCCTCCTCTAACTTCTCCATCATGTCTTTCGTTATTTCTTTGGCACATAGCTGCCTATAGAATAGTGAGAGCTCAGCTAACACCTTCCACACCGTATCATCTAGATATCCCCAAAACATAACAGGTAAGAGTCTTTCCATTATTATATGATAATCATGACTCTTCAACCCAGTGAGCTTTCCTGTTTTGACATTCACGGCTCGTCTCAGACTAGCAGCATAACCATCTGGGAATTTCAAACTTTTCAACCATTCCATAACTTGTTTCTTTTCATTAGGTCGAAGCATGAAAGAAGCACGTGGCTTACCACCGCTTTCAGAGAGCTCAAGAGTAGGTCGATTACAAATCTCGGCCAAATCCTTTCGAGCCTTTAAGTTGTCTTTTATTTTGCCCGTGATATCCATGCACGTGCTTATGATACATTCGGCCATGTTACACTCCTGATGCATTACATCAATATTATGCATGAGTATCAATGACTTCACATATGGTAGCTCCTAAATTCCTTATACATGAGTCCAGTCGTGAACATTTCCGTAACCTACAAAGAATTCAGGGCGAGCTTCATCAGGGACTAGTTTGTCCAACACATTGGATACTTCACACCCGCTTAGGCGTCTAGGTGGTTCCTTAGTGACAACAGTATCTTTTCTGAAGACATTCCTCTATTGCCTGAATGGGTGGTTTCGAGGAAGCCAACGCCTATGACAATCAAAGTAGCTTATCTTGCCACCGTTTGTAAGTCGAAAACACTCTGTGTCAGACGCACATATGGGACACGACAAACGACCGTGTGTGCTCCATCCAGAAAACATACCATATGCAGAGAAATCATGGACAGACCACAAATAAGCAGCTTGAAGGTTAAATTTATGCTTCTTGTAACAGGCATACGCTTCAACTCTAGTCCACAACGTTTTCAATTCTTCAATCAATGGTTTCAGCATCACATTGGAACGTGATCTCGGATGATCTGGTCCTAGTACAATGAGGCTAAGAAACATGTACTCGTACTTCATACAAAGAGAAGGTGGTAGGTTGTACGGAATAACAAAGACGGGCCAACAAGAGTATGGTGTGGCATTTGTACTGAAAGGTGAAAATCTATCCATCGCTAACCCGATGCGAATATTTTTTGCATCACTAGCAAAAGCAGAATCGAAAGATTCCAAAGACTTTCATGCATCACCATCCGATGGATGGGTCAACACATCTTTGTTCTCACGCACACCTTCTTTGTGTCATCTCATGTGTCTGGCACATCTTTTTAAAAGAAACAACTGCTTCAATCGAGGTGTCACATGCAAGTAACGCAATTGGTTATGTGCAACTTCTGTCATTACTTTATCACCATCGTCATTGGCAACTTTGACAAACCTCGATTTCCTACACTTTAAACAATTCTTCTCTGTGTCGTGCTCTTTCTAGAATAGCACGCAGTTATCTGGACCCACATCAATTTATTATATTTCATACCGGGACCAGATAGCAATTTCTTGGAGTGATACATATCTTTAGGCCGTTTATGAGGTTGTGGAAGAGCATCGCTGATAAGTTTCATCATATCATTGTAGCAATTATTAGATAAGAAATACTTATATTTGATTGCCATAAATCTGGTCATGAAAGTAAGAAGGGTCATTTCAGTATGATCATGCAACGCCTCTTCTAAAGCTTTCAAGAGATTAAAGAATGTGTCTGCCTCAGTTCTAGGCGGATCCTCCATTTGTATATCTTCTAACATCTCATCAATCCTATCAACACCCGGACAATCATCATCATCATCATCATCATCATCATCTTCCACTACATGTACGGCTCGAGGAGCAGACTCACCGTGGAAACTCCACACCTCATAATATGGCATGTAACCGTTTCTGCACAAGTGTAATGACAATGTCCTTTTGTCCAGAAACTTAGTATTCCGGCATTCGCACATGGACAACAAACTTTATCAGTCATAGACAATGAAAACACTCGATCAATAAAGTCATCTGTCCCGGCATACCACTCATCTGAGTGACCAGTTGCCTTGTTCCAACTGGTATACATCCAACTACGGTCTTCACTCATGTTTGACTCTGCAGTTTTAAGTCAAAGAAATTATAGTTAGTTTATAATTTATTTATGTCACGGCCCTACATCTATTAGAAAGGATAGGTCCTAAACCCACCTAAGAGTGACCGAGACGAACTTGCTTATGACAAGACACAGGGTCTAGATTCATACGAAAGTTCGGCAGCATAACTCCGCTGTTCTCCAACTGCACGCCCGAAAATGGTGCAGCGGATAACATTAGGGTTACGCTGTCGAAACTACGTCCAAATCTAGACCCCGCGTCTCATCATAAGCACGCCCTCTCGGTCACTCCTAGGCTGTCCAAAAATGGACAATTCCGAACCTACACGCCTCACATGCGTAACACATGTGAGACGGGCCGGTTCAAAACGGGTGATGCATATTGTAATAGTTTAGGTCAACGTTTCATTTTTGAGTCATTTAAAAGAGAGAGAGAGGAAAGAACGAGAGAGAGAGAGAGAAGGAAAGATTGAGAGACAGACAGGGAAGTGGAGACCGAACGGTAGGGACTCGAGCTTGAGCGCGCGGCGTGCGATGCGGATGGGGAGCTCCTTGTGCAGGAACTGCGTGGAGAGCAGCAGGTTGCGCTGCGTGGGGCGCGACGCGAACTCCATCATGTACCGCAGGCTCACCCCCGTCTGCTTCATGCTCCCCCACCGCTTGACCTCCTCCGCCACCGCCCACGCCACCTACTCCGACGCCATTATCCCCGCGGCCGCTGCAAGCCAAGCGATGGTCTCCAGTCAGCTAGCCACTCGGTAACCTCACCAACAACAACCAAGCCTTTGTCCCAAGCGCGTTGGGGTCGGCTAGTCATTTCCATGGGAATGGCTAAGTATAGTTGTTGGCTAGCCAGGCCTATCACAACCCCTCCTCCTTTATCCAGGCTTGGGACCAGCTATGCCACTCGGTAACCTCACCGGTGGGTAATAATCGAAGGAGGCATCAGGATGTGAGGCCAAGTGTCGGAGGTCGGGCACAGCGTCCTCTTTATACAGTAGCGGCCCGGCGGGAGAGGAGATGGGTGGAGAAGGGGTCTGGGTGGGGTCCGGTTGTCAGTGACCGGGTGTGGACGGTGCTACGTGATTAGATGAAGTGGGACACGTGGGGCCTGGCTGTCGGAGACGGGTTCGTTTGTGTGGACAGGACGGTATCCGACTTGGGGAATCAGGCTTTTTGTGGTGAGCTTATTACTAGTGCACCTGGTCAGTAGCGTGCGCCGACATGTGAGCTTATTTATCCATGAGGATTTGGAAATGGAATTCAGAAGAATAGCGCCGTGAGGTGAAAGATCATGTAATTCATCAAGCATACACTATATAACAAGGAAAAATTGGTGTCCTCATGTTGCAAACTATTCAGCAGCAGCAGGCAGTACAACTCGTTTGCCAGACGACCTACTTCGACAGCGTTATATATCCTTAACATAAACAGATCTATGCATCTTCTAAACATAACAAATTTCTTAACATAAGAATATACGACCATGCTTTATTAACCTAAACCTAAGCACTATGTAACATGATTAAGCATGATTAACATCACAACAATAAACATGATTAAGCATGATTAACATAATAACAACAAATCCTAAACATTATTAACCTAAACCTAAGCATATATAATAACAAGTAATCTGCAACAGACAACTAATTAGAAAAATTATGAACTACTATTCTAACTACATGAGCATAATTACCAACTAATTAGCATAATTATCAAGTAATTGAATTAGCTCAAAGAATTACTTGCGGCGAGTACGACGATCGGCTAGGGCGACGGACGGCGACGGCTGTGGCAGCGGCTCGGGGAGCCCGGCGGCGCGGGGCGGCTGTGGCGTGGGGGCGGCGGTGTGGAGGCGGCGCAAGGTGGTGGCAGAGTGCGGTGCCGGCGGTGCGGTGTCGGCGGCGTGGGGCGGCGGCCCGGGGGCGGCGGCGTGGAGGCGGTGGCGCACGGCGGTGGCGGAGCTGGGCGGCGCGCGCGGGGCGGAGCGGCGCGGGGAGGGCGGCGCGCGCGGATCTGCGACGAGGGCCGGCGGTGGCGCGGGGCAGCGGCACAGGGCGGCGGCGACGCGGGGTTGAGGCGGCACCGCGGATTGAGCGGCGGCACGCGGGTGAGGAGAAAAAATTTAGGGTTGGGCCCGACGGGCTGTATATTGGAACTATATACGACGACCGAAATAAGATATGACGGCCAGCCGCACAGGCTATCGTAAATAAAAGATATATACAACAGCTTAGGGTTGGCTGTCATATATAAGATCTATTTACGACAGCCATTTCATAAACGACGGCTGTACCGTCGTATATAAACTTATATACGACGTCCTCTTCGGACCGTCGTATATAAACTTATATACGACGGCTGGCCGTCGTATGTTAAGTTGGCTGTCGTATGTTGACCTCTTTCCTGTAGTGAAGGCCTAGGTTGGGTGTATGGATTAAATATCGCAAGATTCTCTTTACGGTTGTCAAAAGACATTCCTTAGGATTGGCTTGAAATTTTGCACACATACAGACACTCAACATGATATCAGACCTAGATGCACAAAGATAAAGTAGAGATCCAATCATGGAATGGTATACCTTTTGATCCACGTTAGGTCCATCTTCATTAAGGTCTAAATGTCCATTTATTATCATGGGAGTCTTTATGGGATTCACTTTGTCCATGCCAAATTTCTTGAGAATGTCTTCAGTGTACTTTGTTTGGCTTATGAGCGTTCCTTCCTTTAGTTGTTTCACTCGGAATCCCAAAAAGTATCTCAATTCTCCCATCATGGACATCTCGAATCTATCTGTCATGATTTTACTAAATTCTTGACAAAAAGATTTATTGGTTGAACCAAATATGATATCATCAACATAGATTTGACAAATAAACAGATCATCATTGAAGTGCTTGGCAAACAGGGTGTAATCAGCTTTACCAATTTTAAAGTCATGTTCAATTAGAAAATCTCTAAGGCACTCATATCAAGCTCTAGGAGCTTGTTTGAGGCCATAGAGAGCCTTACGCAGTTTGAACACATGGTCGGGGTACTCTCGATCTTCAAAACCAGGGGGTTGCTCCACGTACACCTCCTCCTTGATAGGTCCGTTGAGGAAGGCGCTTTTTACATCCATTTGATACAGCTTGAAATCATGGTGAGTAGCAATATACGAATTGATTCAAGCCTAGCTACAAGAGCAAAAGTCTCGTCGAAATCCAAACCTTCGACTTGTGAGTAACCTTTAGCCACAAGTCGTGCCTTATTTCTTGTTACAACTCTGTGTTCATCTTGCTTGTTGCGAAGAACCATTTAGTGCCGGCGATATTGGACTTTGGTCTTTCAACATGTTCCCATACTTCATTCCTCTCAAAGTTGTTCAATTCTTCTTACATTGCCATCACCCTATTCGGATCTTTTAGCGCATCTTCGACCTTGTATGGTTCTAAAGAGGATACAAATGAATAGTATTCACAAAAATTAGCTATACGAGATCGAGTTGCCACTCCCTTTTGTATATCACCAATTATGTTGTCTACGGGGTGATCTCTTTATATGCTTTGTTGTACTCTTGGAAGTGGCACTTGTGTTGTGTTCTCATAATCATCATCTTCTTCGGCTCCCCCTGGATTGTTGCCGTCATTAATGCTTTGTTCATCTTGTTGGTCTTCATGATCTTGATTTTGTGCATGGGCTCCCCCTTGATCATTGCTCTCCTGGTTAGGTTCATCTTGAGCAACTGATTCTTGTGATTGTTCTTGAGGTCGAATATCACCAAGCGCCATTCTCCTCAATGCTTGACATGGGGCTTCTTCTTGATCTAGCACACACTTATCAACAGTGAGTAGTTCATATGAGATTTTCTTGAGTAGGTGATGAAGGTACAGTCAGTTTGTTGCATGACAAGCAGTATTGATAGCTTCAGCCCAAAAGCAGTCAGAGGTCTTGTACTCGTAAAGCATTGTCCTTGCCATCTCAATGACCGTCCGGTTCTTCCTTTCAGCTACCTCATTTTTTTGTGGGGAGTAGGGTGCCGAAAGTTCGTGCTTTATTCCTTCTTCATCTAGATACTCATCGACTTGTGTGTTCTTGAATTATGTTCCATTGCCACTTCTTATGTTCTTGATTGTCGATAAGAATTCATTTTGAGCTCGCCTGAGAAACTTCTTGAGTGTTTCTTGAGTTTCTGATTTATCATGCAAAAACAAAACCCACCTGAAGCGTGAAAAATCATCGACAATGACTAAACCGTATTTATTACCACCGATGCTTATGTAAGTAATTGGACCGAATAGGTCCATGTGAAGGAGCTCGAGTGGTCTTGTTGTAGTCATGACATTCTTCGCTGGATGGAGTGCTCCTACTTGTTTCCCGGCTTGACACGTGCTACAAGGCTTGTTTTTCTCAAAAACAACATTCTTCAAACCTCGGATGTGATCGCCTTTTAGAAGTTTTTGTAGATTCCTCATATCAATATGCGCTAGCCGTCTATGCCACAGCCAACCCATGTTGGTCTTTGCAATCAAGCATGTGTCAAGTTCGGCTTTATCTTTGTTAAAATCAACTAGATAAAGTTTTCCCTTTAACACACCCTTGAAAGCAATAGAGTCATAACTCCTACTAGAGACGGTCACAACCTCATTAGTGGACAAGCAGTTATAACCTTTGTCACATAGTTGAGATATGGACAGGAGGTTATAATCTAAGGAATCAACATGTAAAACATGAGAAAGTGTGTGTTGTGATGAAATGGCTATTTTACCGATACCTAGTATCTTTCCTTGACTATTGTCACCAAAACAGATGCCTTCGCTTGAGTCTTCATTTTGTTCGTACTCCACAAACATTTTTCTTTCTCCAGACATATGATTGGTGCATCCACTATCTAGCACCCATTTCGCTTCACCGGATGCATATGGCTGCAAGAAAGAAGCTATGCTCTGGCTTTAGGTACCCAAGCTTGCTTGGGTCCTTTGAGGTTAGTGACAAGTGATTTGGGCACCCACACATGAGACTTGGTGTTCGCATGGCGTGGCCCAACATATTTGGCATCAACTTTTCCAAGACTATTTTTCATAAGCACATATGAAGCATCAAATGTTCTAAACAGGACTTGTTGTTTATATGAGTTTTCAAGGTTAATTTTATCAAGATTGTTATGTTTTCCAACTTGGGAGGAATTTCCCTTGACAAAGACAATGCTCTTCTTGTATCCTTGAGGCTTCTAGCGTTTTGCCTTTCACCATAAGAATACCCAATGCCATGTTTGACATTAGGAGGTCTTGTGACCAAGTATGCACATCTTCTCCTTGTCAAACATGCCACGTTGAGAGGGATGCTTGTTTTTTGTCAAGTTTGACTTTTCTTTTATGCGGATGTCATTTTTAGTACATGTGCAAGTTACAAGAGTTTTGGATTCAATATGTTGAGAAGGTGAGCTTAAATAGGATGAAGAACCACTTTGCTTGAGTGACTCAGCTTGCACCTCAAGAATCTTGTTAACCTTGGCTAAGTTAGCAAGCTCATCTTTAAGTGCAGCGTTTGAGTCTCTTAGCTTCAAACAAGTCTCCTTGCGTGAAGCTAACTCAAGCTCAAGTGATTTGCTTCGCTTTTTTTCAATCTCAAGATGCCCTTCAATCTTAATATATTTCTCCTTTTGGAGAATGATCATATCTTCTTGTCGATTGACAAGCTCCTCCTTATCAACTATCTCATCCATTAGAATTTTCATTCTATCTATAGTGTTTTTATCTAAACCTCTAAGCATATCTTCATCATCACTAGAATTATCATTATCACTAGTAAAAGAATGCAAGGAGGGAGTTTTGGTTTTAACCTTTCTTTTTCCTTCCTTGGCCATTAGGCATGTGTGGTTAGTGTCCTTCCATGCTCCCATGGTTGGGAACAGGGTAGACATCATGGCAGGCTTCTTGATAGCTATGGTGGCTATTTCCTCTTCCTCTTCTTCTTCTTCTTCTTCTTCTTCTTCTTCTTCTTCTTCTTCTTCTTCTTCTTCTTCTTCTTCTTCTTCTTCTTCTTCTTCTTCTTCTTCTTCTTCTTCTTCTTCTTCTTCTTCTTCTTCTTCTTCTTCTTCTTCTTCTTCTTCTTCTTCTTCTTCTTCTTCTTCTTCTTCTTCTTCTTCTTCTTCTTCTTCTTCTTCTTCTTCTTCTTCTTCTTCTTCTTCTTCTTCTTCTTCTTCTTCTTCTTCTTCTTCTTCTTCTTCTTCTTCTTCTTCTTCTTCTTCTTCTTCTTCTTCTTCTTCTTCTTCTTCTTCTTCTTCTTCTTCTTCTTCTTCTTCTTCTTCTTCTTCTTCTTCTTCTTCTTCTTCTTCTTCTTCTTCTTCTTCTTCTTCTTCTTCTTCTTCTTCTTCTTCTTCTTCTTCTTCTTCTTCTTCTTCTTCTTCTTCTTCTTCTTCTTCTTCTTCTTCTTCTTCTTCTTCTTCTTCTTCTTCTTCTTCTTCTTCTTCTTCTTCTTCTTCTTCTTCTTCTTCTTCTTCTTCTTCTTCTTCTTCTTCTTCTTCTTCTTCTTCTTCTTCTTCTTCTTCTTCTTCTTCTTCTTCTTCTTCTTCTTCTTCTTCTTCATATGAGGACTCATCATTGGAGTCCCATTCCTTCCTTAGATGAGCTTGGCCAAATTGCTTCTCGTCTTCGATTTTCATCCTGTTGGGGGAGAGTGCCTTCTTCCGCATGAGCGCCTTTAGTTGGAGCATCTCCTCATCATCATCCTCGCAGTCCTGGATGGCATTGAGGGGCTTCTCCAACTTTTGATTCCCTTCTTCACCACAATTTTCATAATGGAAGCCCTTGGATTCACCCTTGATTTCTGTCGTAGTCTCTTCAAGCGGTGATTCTCTTTTAAAGAGTTTGGCTCTGATACCAATTGAATGTAGCCAAGAGGGGGGTGAATAGGCTCTTTGAATTTTTAGGCAGTTTCCTGAAACACTTAGCAAACTGATGAATTCTAGGTGAGCCGGACTAGTCCGGTATTGTGAGGACTAGTCTGGTATGATTGTAATTAATAGATCAAAGTGGGACGTGTTCCTACTTCAGGTATTTGTCCATCGGAAAATAAATGCTTATTGAAGTATAGTAAAGTAAGATATAACTCTCAATATTAACGCTAGGTGTCGATGTAAACCAAATGATGACTAATACCATTAATTAGCAATTTAAGGACGGTCAAGAAGAAACAAGATAAGGCTTTATCCTGAGGTTCGATTCCACCCAAGAATCTACGTCTTTGTTGAGGAGTCCACCAAGGATCGGGTCTTCACCAACCCTTCCCTCGTTGAATCGCCAGAAATGCCAATTCAATTCAACTATCCACACACAGGGGTAAACAATTTTACGTAGGGCGTTCTCATAATCTGAGAGCTCCCACAAAATTACAGCGAATGATTCTTCCTCCCACACACACAAACCAAGAACAACGATCAGCTAATGTGTGAGAGAAGACAAACCAAGAGCTCAATGTCGAGAAGAATGACTCTCTCCTTGATCCAATCTCTAATCCTCAAAGACTTAATCTTTCTCGGCTTAGAATGAGTGGAGAGGGGCAGTTTTTGTACTCTTGCGGCGTGCGGCGGAGCTGGGAATCGTGTCTTGTTTTGGTGTGGCCGTGCACCACTATTTATATAAGGTTTCCAACAACCCTGGCGGCTGGACTAGTCCGTTATATTCACCGGACTAGTCCGGTGTGCCGTGTACAATTTTCGTGTTGCATGCGGCCCTGTGGAAACTCTAATTTGATGTGTTTACAGAAAGTTGAACGGACTAGTCCGGTCCAAGAGGGGACTAGTCCAGTGTAAAGGGAGTGTCGGTTCCAGAGAGTTGAACGGACTAGTCCGGTTTCTGAGCGGACTAGTCCGGTGCAAGGTGAATGTTGTTTCCAGAGAGTTGAACGGACTAGTCCGGTTTCTGAGCGGACTAGTCCGGTGCAAGGTGAATGTTGGTTCCAGAGAGTTGATCGGACTAGTCCGGTTTCTGAGCCGACTAGTTTGGTGCAAGGTGAATGTTGGTTCCATAGAGTTGATCGGACTAGTCCGGTTTATGAGCCGACTAGTCCGGTGCAAGTGTTGTGAGGCAACAGAAAGTTTAATGGACTAGTCCAGTTTATGGGCCGACTAGTCCGGTGCACGTGTTGTGAGTGATTGGTATATGTTTTAATATCTTACCCCTAGGCAAGGATATTGAGCTCTTGAGATGTGTCTCTCACACACATCCTATACAAATATGTATACAATTTTCTTGGCTCATGAATCTGTTCTTTTCCTTTTTTCTTCATCACTTGATTTTTCGCTTTTGAGTGCACCACTTCTACCTTACACGAGTTAATATGCATTCATCTCAACAAGTTCATTAGCATCTCAATTCATTTGTCATCAATCGTCCAAAACCCAAAAGGGAATGCCTAGATGCACTTTCAGAGACCTTTGTGTCATCCGAGAACGATGGAGTGGGTGCTTCGTTGCCGACCTCTTCGCACTGGATGGCGAGATGATCTAGATCTTCAAGGACTTCATCTATGTTAGTACGCAAGACCCTCACATCTTTTGGAATGCCATCCAGAAGGTGCTCAAGTATATCACGGATGGGACCTCTAACTTTTGACGTCGACGTGTCAACGGCATCGGCCAGACCAAGCAAAGCTTTGCGAAGCTTCTCAGCTTCAGGCGACATGTTAACTAACCAATGGCAAACACAAAAAACATCATGACTAGTGTGGTTCTGTAAAGTGGATAAGAATACTATGGCCTGTACAAGCACTTCAATAGAATTATGTTTTACTTCACTTCATTGAATAAAATACCATGTATATGCTGCAATTAATCATGTTCACCATAGTAGATGTAACTAATGACCAAACATCCACATTAGGATATTGCATTTCTAATACACTTACAAAATATTTGCACATAATTTATACTTGTATAGCACAGGTGAAAAATGTTTTCATACTAGACAACATGTCATAAGTAATGAGCACATAGTTTGCATACAAAAATGTGAAGCATGGGTAGCACATCGATTCATTTTGCTCACATACAAATCTGAATGCACAGTAACAAGCCCTAATGAAATCCAACAAATTGTGACAAACGAACTAAAATATTCTTCCAATCAACTTACTATGTATACATCAAAGTACAGAACTATCAAATGAAACCCAACAACAACCAAATAGATTGAATCAACGTGCAGAGTAAATCCAAAATCGTTAGGGTTCACAAATCCATACCTGCGGCGACACTTGTTAGTCGAAGTGGCACTGGATTGGAGTCAGACAAGAGGGAACCTGCTGTCGAGCAAATCCATACAGAATGAATCCAAATCATTAGGGTTCACAAATACATACCTGCAGCGATACTTGTTAGTCAAAGTGACACTGGAGTCAGACAAGGGAACCTGCTGTCGAGCAGAGTCCCCAGCGCCGCTTCATTCCTCTGAACACCGGCTGCTTCTTTTTGGAAACTGATCCGTCGCCTCCACCGCTGAGCGCTTCCTTCCTTCGGGGCCCCCACTCCTCTCTGTCACTCTGCCCCTTCCTCTCTTCCCACTGCCCACTCGTGGTGGCTACTCGGTCGCCACTCGCCAGTCGCGGGAACTCAAAGTCGTCTTCTCCTTCCCTCTGAGTGCTCAAGGGAATGGCAGTTTCTCTTTGACTGCATCAAGTATACTCCGCCAGCCGAGCGTGCCGCTGTAGAAAACAGACGAGTGGAGTAGTATTCCCGGTACGCCGGTGCAGCCGGAAAAAAGGGTCGCACGCCACACTCCCGGGTCCGTACCAGCCCAGTACATGGGCGCAAAGGTCTTAGTGTTGTTCATGTGGGCCATCAAGGAAGGGCAGCAGGAGGTTCCTTCTTGGGGACCGAGTCCTGTAAAGGGGCTGCACTGAGAATGAGCAGGTGAGCGAACGTAAGAAGGCGACGACCGTGTCATGCGCATCAGGATGTGTTCATATGCATGGTAGTGCATGAAGACAGCGTATATACGTCAGTCCTGCCAGCATGTATGCAAGCGAGTGAATCAGCTGACTGCTGACCGTTCCAGCTGCTGCGGATGCATGCATGGGTCTATCGTGTGAGCAGGGCTGTACGCATGCAAAAGTACACAGTGAAGACCAGTTTGCACGCAGCGCAGCGGCCGGACCGTGCAGGTGCAGATTAAGCGAGGCCCAGTATTGCGGATCGTGAGCTTGGTTGTTGGCATGGATAGTTTATACTTCTGTGCGCCTAGATTGCCTGTACCGCTGTTTGTGTTGAGCGGCAGGGTGAACGCAAACAAAGTGGTGTGCGTGTGGTACAGTGTGTGTTAGTGCTCTGCAGCGCACTGGTGTCTCGTGTGTGTAATGTGCAAGTGATAACAGAAATTAAGTGTTGTGTTTGGTGCTGTGGTGCCGTGTTGAAAACAATGACTCCTGCTTCCTCCGGTGCTTTGCATGTGTCGTGCTATAAAAGAGAGAGTTGTGCCAACAATTGATATCAGAGCTTAGGTTAGTTCTTGTAGCTATGTCCGTTGATGGTTTGGGAGCGCATACGCCGCAGGGTCGCCGTATTGGTGGTAGTGATGGATATGGCAAACATGAGATGACTGTTAAGGAGGCTAGAGTAATATTGCGTTACCCTATACTTTTGAACGACAACTATGACATGTAGTGTGGCATTGGCGTGCGTCTCATGCACAGGTGTGTTTGTCAGTTAGTTAGCGTTAGTGTTGCTCATGTGCGTCATCAAGGAAGTGCTGTAGGAGGTTCATTATTTGCGACCGAGTCCTCCGGACGATGAGAATGCGGCTGCATTCAATTGGCAGGTGAGCGAACGTACGAAGGCAAAGCCGTGTTATGCGAATCAGGATGTGTTTAATGCATGGTCGTGCATGCAGACAGCGTATGTAAGTGAATACGACCGGAGTACTGCCTGCATGTATGCAAGACCCGTTGCGGCGGCGACGGCTGCATGCATGGGCTGGGTCTATCGCGTTTCGCGTGTGATCAGCTGCATGCATGAAAGTACTCCGTGGAGACCAGTTCGTACTCAGCGCAGCGGTTGGAGCGTGCGGATGGTGAGCTTGGTTGTTGGCATAGATTTTTGTACTCGTGTGCTCCTCCGCCTATAATTGTCTGTACCGGTATTTGTGTTGTGCGCCAGGGTGAAGGCAAACAAACTGGTGCGCATGTGGTGTAATGTGTTAGTGCAGCGTTGTGTGCAAGTGATGAAAGAAATCAAGTGTTGTGTTGGGCATTGTTATGCAGTGCTGAAAATAATTTATCGATCTTCCTCTAGTGCTTGCAGGTGTTTGTTCAATAGAGAGAGAGAGCTGGGCCATCAATTATTATGTAACAAATAATTGGGCTCAAAAAGACTCACAAGCATATTATAAATTAGGTGATTCCCACTTCTGGTCTGGTCTTATGAAGGTGAAGCAGGATTTGTTCCGATTTGAATCCTTCATAATTGAGAATGGTACATATAGATTAGGTTTCTACGATATGATTCTTTATGTCATGCAGTTCGCTATAAACAGGCTTTGGGAGTAATGTTTTTAATACTCCACATTTTAATATTTCATGGTGCAGAGAATTAACGGGTACTAAATTAGTAGTGTGGAATAATTTATGAACACACCTTACTAATATAGTGTTGACCCATGAACAAGATAAATTTTGTTGAAATTCAGTCCCAAGTGAGTAATTATCATCAAAATCACTATATATAGCTCTAATACATTAGGATGTGTAAAATATATATAAGATTATGAGCCTTAAATCCCCATTAAAAATTATGTTCTTTCTTTTGTATTTAAGAAGAGATGTATTTCTTATAAATAATAACTTGGAACAGCATGGAATGTTGTTCAAGTGACTACAAATCCTATTACATCTAGTAGTGTTTCACATATGTTTGGTGCTTGGCTATGGAGAATTACCAAAGATTTCCAACCGCTTGTTTATTGGGGGCGGCGGCTATCTGCTGGGTGATTTGGCATTATATAAATGATATTGTATTTGAACGGATAAATATGTCTTTTTTCCCAGGTTATCTTCTTGGCTACACAATGGCTCCGTAGTTGGTAGTACTTCAGAAGCCTACACTCTGGGATATATGCTATTGTCTATATGTGACGCTTGGAGCAGGTAGCTAGAGAGTGTTTTTCCTAGACACGTAAGAGGCGGTGTAGTCTCCAGATTGATAACCACAAGGGTGTTTGGAGTTTATCTTCTTTGTTCTTATTTTGTAGGCTTTATGCATTGTATATAAGTTGAGCTTTGTTTCATTAAAGTTGTATCTGTTAGAGATAAAGTGTATTGGGCCTTTGATTGTCATGGCTCATACTTGTAAGAACAACCCCCATTCTTGAGTAAGAACATGCGAGACACCCCGGCTGGACGTAGGGCATGCTTGCCCAAACCAGGGTAGTCCTTGTTGTGTTCTTAGCTAGACCACCTCGAGGTAAAGCATGCGATACTTTCGATTACTAGTCGGAAGTACGAAATACCGACAGTTGGTGCGCCAGGTAGGGGGACTACGCCGCGTTCTTTTTCAACCACCTCGATGGCTTCCCCATGACCAACTCTCGCACCCGGCACAAAGATATCCTTCGGCGACCTCGACTTCATCATCGGCAACGATGGTCTTTTGGAGTATGCCCCTGCGCGACCCCCGAGTCGGATCGCACGACCAGGGAGCCACGACCCATTCGCCCACAACGCGAGTGTCGCTCGGGTCCCTAGCGGATGACGGATTGCCTCACCCCTGAAAGGCTTGCTTATCCACAGCTCCGAGGGGGACACCACCAACGAATGCTCGTCCCCCTTGCAAGGAGACGGCCGAGCCCGCCTCTCGTCGCCTCCCCACGACGCCTGGAAAGCTGATATCGCCACGACAACCGTCGTGTCGCCTCTTCGCTGGCCCGAGACCAAGATCACATTTGACCGGCCTGACCACCTCGCCCATCTCTCGCAAGATGGGCGCTGGCCCTTAATTGTGGACCCAATAGTCGGCACCAAGCATCTGACCAAGGTCATGATGGACGGCGGGAGCAGCCTCAACATCTTGTATGCCAAGACTCTTGATTATATGGGGATACCACGGTCCCACCTCCGGTCAGCCCAAGCGCCTTTCTACACCGTGCAATCAAATGTGTGACAAGCCTTTCTCTGCGAACGAATTGCGTGCGAGCTGGCGTCAACAGCGGTCGTGGCAGCAGGGCTCAGCGAGCTCTGACAAAACGCGATGCAAGGCGCACCTGACCACAATGCCACATCTGGAACCTTCCAGCCTGCGGAAGATACGAAGGTGGCCAAGAACAAGAGGCCAAGCTCACTAAATTCCTGCGTTCCAACCGGGACGTCTTTGCCTGACAACCCTCGGACATGCCAGGCATCCCTCGAGAAATCACCGAGCACACCCTCAACATCAAGTCGGGCTCTTAAAACGTCAAGCAATGGTTGCGTCGCATCGACGAACAGAAGCGACAAGCCATTGGGAGGGAGATCAACGAACTCCTGTCAGCTGGCTTCATCGAAGAGGTGCAACACCTCGAGTGGTTAGCCAACCCCGTACCTGTTAAAAAGAAAAGCGGGGAATGGAGGATGTGTGTTGACTACACGAGCTTAAACAAAGCATCTCCGAAGGATCCTTTCCCATTGCCTCACATCGATCAGGTCATTGACGTCATTGTGGGGAGCGAATCCCTTTGCTTCCTTGACACTTACTCAGGATACCACTAGATCGCCCTCTGCGAAGGAGAACAGCGAGCCATGGCATTCATCACTCCCTACGGCTCCTACTGCTATGTGAGGATGCCCTTGGGCGGGAGCCATATATCAGCGGTGCATGCACAAGTGCTTCCAGCGGCAGATCGGGCGAAATCTCGAGGTCTACGCCGACGACATCGTTGTAAAGTCGAATAAAGCATCCAACCTCATCCCCGACCTCGAAGAGACCTTCGGTAACCTCCACCGCAACAGCATTAAGCTCCACGGGAGAAATGTGTATTCAGCATCCCTCGAGGGAAGCTGCTCAGATACATTATCTCGGAGCGCGGCATCGAAGACAACCCCGAGAAGATCGCGGTGTAAAAGTCCCAAAAATGTGTATGAATAAAAACTAAAGTTTGAGTTCATATGTGTGGCAAAGACATGAAAAATGGGACTTGCTAAAACTTTTCTTCATGCAAGGTAATACATGGATGAACATCCAACATGAGGTTCACCTTTTTACTTAAAAGTGTTGGACCAATAAGGAGTTAAATACCTCTTTGCATGTGAGTTTAAAATTCAGATTTGAAAATTTAATGTCACACATATGGTGACCCAAAAACTTTGAATTAACATGCAGCCATATAGTTGAGATTTTAGGAAAAAGGTTATCACCAACTTTTCAATTGTAGGGTGGGCTCAAAAAGGAGTTAAAGAGGAGAATTTGCAAACTTAAACCAAATTCAGATTTAGTCTTGCAAATTCAAACTGAATTTGAAGAATTCAAATTCTAGCTCACCTTTTTAAATTTTAGCATTCTGGGGATTGAAAAGATCAGCTTAAACAGATATTTGGGAGGTACATATGGAGTGGGACCCACATGTCATAGAGCTAAAAGAGGAAACTTACTCACTAAGTTTTGCTCTCGGTGGGAAATTTTCCCGAACATCTCGCGAGCGCCACAGAGGAGCTTGCCGTGCCAGCTCCTGCTGCCGGTCTCCACGCGTTGGCGCCCCAGGGTCGGTTCTCACTGCTTCAGCAACGTTATCTCTCCCTCCTCGGACCAAGCCGACAGCAGTTGCTTCCTCTCCTCACGATCAGCAGGGCGCTGTTTTTCCTTCACCGGTGCTGCTCCACTGCCCCTGTCTCCCGGCCAGCCCAGCGCCTCTCCGGCAGGCTCAAGAGGTCACAGAGGTGCGCCAGGAGGTACTGATCCTCATCCCGATATCCTCTTGCTCTCCCCCGACGCCGGCTCGCCGGAATTCGAGTTTTGGCACTGGCGCACGTATAGAACAGCATGTGTTTAATTCGGGAAATTCTCCCAAACCGATTGATCACACCTCCTACAATTCAAACCACAGCAACTAGATGCCCTAGCGCCCTCCCACGCCGAAAACCAAAGGAAACCGACCCTCCTGTGCCCCGGGCGACGAGAAATCATCGCCGGCGGCCAAAACTGCCATGGTCCACGGTGAGGACTAGGTTGCAGCCACTTCCTGCATGATCTGATCCCCGTTCCATGTTCCTAGAACCATAGGGATGCTGTAGGACATCATAGCTCGCCGGGAGGTGCCTTGGACACGCTGGAACGCGTCCATGTCGAGCTCCCGAGCCGCCCTGCCGGTGCCGACCCACCTACAGCCATTTTCATGCGGGAAAACCTTGCCCGGCAGCTGCGCCACGTTCCCAGGAGCATGTAGGGCGAAACCGGAGCTCATTTGGTGGAGAAATGAGGGAGAACGAGCCATGCCAAGTTTTCTGCTGGTGTGCACCGCGGGCTCTGGCGGGAGGTTGAAGAAGCACCTGACCCGTGGGCCCCACGCGCGACTGTGCTGTTTAAAATCAAACAGAGAGTTGTGCAAACTTGTAAAATACATAACTTGGTGTAGGAAGCTCCAAAAATAGTGAGATAAATTTTGTTGGATTCCTTTAAGAGAGTACTATCCAGAGGTACAACCCAATTTGTATGAAACGAATTATATAATTCTGGAAAATTCTTGGAAGGTTTTCTGAAAAAGAATTATAGAGGGAGTTTGGGTTATCCAAAAATACCCAAATTTTGCCAGAATATTCTTTAGAATATTGTTGACCTCATAGCAAATTTTCAGCTCATTTAAAGATCATTTGAGTAGGGATTTGCTAAAAACAATCTGCTGTGTTCATAAGAGTCCAGAAACATTTTCAGAAAATGTTTCCCACTTCAAAAATCTGTTCTGAGCAATCCATAGCTCCAAAAATCATAGGAAAATTTAGGCAAGCTCTATGGGACATACTTGGAATTTTAGTTCACTTAGTTGGGCATGAAAATGCACATTACTACAGAATTAATTCTATTGAGTATAAATTCTTAAAGAATTGTTCTGGGAGAACTACCCAAGTAAAAGGGCTGAATTTTGGACAAGATGACTCTCATGTGATCAAAAACTCACATGTAAATTATCAGCCCAAGATAAGTCCTGGAACTCCCTGTTCTTATTCTCCATACTTATGTATAAGGGAAAAATACATAAGAGATATTGTGAGAATTATGGGGGACACAATATGACTCCACATTAGCTGCAATTTGGCAAGCTAAATCCTTAGGTAGTATAGAACCTGCTGTAAAAGTTTTGAGGCCATTGGAGTTCTTGTTCTCCAGTTGCACTCAAATCCTTTCAGCTTATCTATTATGTTCATTAGAGAAAAGGGTTAGTGTATAGCTAAGGGCCTTAAGGTCAAATTAGTTTAATTCTGTTCTTTGCACAACAGAGGCAAACCAAGCCATGCTTGGCTTTTCCCACACAACCTCTGTTCTTAAGAAAGTAATTCTATAACTTCTTTCCATTACATTCTATAAAACATGTGCATATGCATCTCAATAGGAACCACAACGAAGGGGACTCAAAGGAGTGATTCATCGAAGTGGATCAAGCTCCGGAGAGTCAAGGGTGGATCTGCAAGGATACTAACTGCTTATATACGACTACCCTGCAAAACAGGCAAGCTCCGGTTTGCATTTAACAGTTGTTAAGTTTTTCTTTTGTATTCACTTTCGGTCATGATATGAACTGTGCATTAGGTCTAGTGTTTGATACTCCTCTTGCATAGCCAAATGACCCATGGAGTATTGGGTAGGTGTCCTTCACCGTGTAGAACTGCCATGCTTAAGTACGGTTCGGTAGAAGTCGAGTGGTGAGATGCTACTCGCAGTTTCAGGAACAACAGGGGCATACAGGATTGGTTCATAATTGAGTTAGCAAGTTAATGTTGAGACCGGAAGGTTGTAGGGGCAGCAGGACATAGGGGCCTGGGTGCTGTAGACCTGTCCGTGTCGGTCAAGGACCGATCCGTATGCGGCCCTGTTGAACAAGTTTGAGTTGTGTACCGGACTCATGCTGGCTATATGGGACCCAGTAAACCGATGTACCTCGGGAAGCTGTCGTTGGGACTTTTCGGGTCGCCTCAGGCGGACGGCCGGTGTGCAGTATGTGGGGAATATTCTCATGACATCTCACGTCGAAAGGTGCACCATGAGAGTAGCTACTGTACGGGGCGACTTGATCGATTCAGCGGGGGTGAAACGGGGGAAAGGCTACCTCGTACGACGTCAGTGATGGTTGTTGTAGGCAACGTCGAGTACGGGCGTACGTGTCGTGTAGTCAGGGTGTTATTGATTCGAATCACCGTCGCTCGCGGAATGGACCGAGCATACTTGTTCTCACAGTCGTGACGTAGTAAGAACTTGCATGAGAAAGGAACTAATCATCTTGATGTGAAGTATTATTCTACCTTGTATGGAAGCTTGATGAATAGGCTAGTGCAAACTCGATTCTCTTATGCCATGAGCAATTTACATCGGGGAAAAGCGTTTCTTGTCTGATTGTGGACTCCCGATGTAGCGTGCCCAGGGTTACTTAAAATGCTTCAATTAATACCTGAAAGTAAGGATTCACTTTTAGGCGAGTTAATTATGCTTATGCCATCCTATGTTAGGTTCATAACCTCACTTAGAGTTTCATGTTTAGAGTGACGGTTAAGTCTTGCTGAGCGTTATGCTCACGGATGCTATCCGAGTTGTTTTGCAGGTAATTGACTCGCTGATTATGAGAAGGGGTGCCGATGAGACTCGGGAACCTCCGAGTGCTTACTCTAAGAGCATCCTCGCCGCTGCAGATTGTCTTCGTGTTGCTAGTAAGAAACGTCCGCGGGCTGGACCGTTTCTTTGTTGCTAGTTTAGATATGAGTCGTGAGAGTGATAGTCTTCCGCTGTAGTTTACTCTGATATATATTTATTTGTAAAACAATCTTGTACGCTTCCGCAAACTATTTATGTAATATGATGTGTGTTCATCGACCCGTGTGCTGTTGGGTGCCGCATAACACGGCACCACCCAACGAGGTCCTGTGGGGCCGTCTCAGCGTGGCATCACAGGCTGTCACACATGGTATCAGAGCTGCGTTAGGAACAGAGCACGGATTGAGCATCATATTATGTCAAAAACTTAGGATACGGTGAGATAACGGTACTAGGCCCACATAAGGACTACTATTATTAGCATATAATGAATGTGGCTAGCTAACTTATTTGTTATGTCGGAAAAATCGTGCATCTCGGGACGGTTTATGTCTTGGGGGGTGCACGTATGCGCTGTCCACCAGTGCGCACAAGCTGAAGGGTGGAGCCTCACGGGTGGCAGGTAACCCGACCCGCTTTAGTATCCTCTACGACTCTTCATGTCGTTTGGGGTATTCGAGCAACGTCTTCCCTGGCGTGCGTGGTGCAATTTGGGAGACCCCGTCACGTGGTCAGTAACGTGAACACGTAGCTCAAGGCGTGTTTGGCTTGAGAACTCCTGGGCGAGTGATGACGGCCGGGTGTACAAACTGTTATGGATACCGGGTTCGGTGTGCAGCCGAACCTGATGATTGAGTGTGTTTTATGTAGGTACTAACCACGAAAAACCTTAGTGCGTGTAGAACACATTTGCGAGTGATCATTTTAGTGCCACCTAATGATACGTATATGCCGGTGTAATCCGGTTAGGTTTTTCTTTGGTGAGGCAACGTAGTACCGTCATATGTCTTACGGTGCATCGTCACCGTACTACACTGGATAGTATTCTTACCTATGAAGAAATCATTCATGACTAACTTTCAAACTAAAAATGGATGTGATAAAGCACATATTAGTTACTGAACTCTTCATTTGAACTAAGTTTCAAAGAAGAGAATTACTAGGCTTCTTTTGATCTCAAAAAACAGAGTGCTCTGTTCTGGCAGAAGTTTTGCCGAACTTTAACAGAGCGTAACTCTGATTGGTTTGACCCAATGGAGGTGTTTGATACGGTTCTGGAAAGTTTATTAAGTGCTCTACAACTTTTCTGTAGAACTCCAGAGCCAAATCCGACACCAACTTGGTTGAACGTCCAGATGAATGCAAACTGTTCAGAAAACAGAGCAGCTGCAGACTTCTCTGGATGTTGCTGTAAATTAGCCGTCACAGTCTGTAGAAAATTTCTAAGGGTCATATGATACACCGTTGGAAAGGTTAGGAAATTTTCAACGATTTTGTAGTTCATAGTTTGTTCAGAATTGTACCCCAGTTGTATGTAAAACTGTGATGAAAACAGCCACATACAAAGGAGGTGCTGGCAAATTTTAGCCAGAAATTCTGTCAACTTTGAACAATCCTAACTTTTGTTCCAGAAATGATCTAGGGGCATGTGAGTACTCGTTGAAAATATACTGAAGTTAACTTTAACATGGGTATTCAACTTGAGTTATGAAAATGCTGGTAACTGGATCCAAATCTGGATTAAGTACAGAAAGGTCGGTTCTGTACAGCAAATGGGGATTGTTTTTGTTGGCTTTGGAAAGATATGTAAACATGAAGTATTGTTATGCTTTCATAAAGTTTTAGCATGTTCATGTTTTACATACTTTCACATACTGCTAGATCAAGTTGTGACTCCCCTCAAAATTATGCTTTTGCAGTATGGTGCGTACTCATTCTCCGAATAGGACTGAAGGTTCTCATCGAGACGGTGATGACTCGACTCCACCAGGGGCACCGCCATCAACGGTATGGGCGGATATCATGGCTCAGATGGTCGAGTCAAGTCAAGAGAACACAAGACTACTCCAAGCCTTGGTACAACAGGGCTTACTCCAGCGTGCACAACCGGACGTTCCACCTCGGAACGCCTACTTGGATTTCTTGGCGACACAACCGCCAATCTTCACGGAAGCCCATGAACCAGTGGAAGCTGATCAGTGGCTTCGAGTTATGGAGTCCAAGTTTGGAGTGTTTGAGTGCGACGAGTATCAGAAGACATCATTTGCAGCTCAACAGCTCCATGGAGCCGCCGGAAATTGGTGGTTTGCGTATCTCGCCACCGTTCCGGAAGGCCATCAAGTGGAATGGACGGAATTTCGTGGAGCATTCCGTGCTCGTCACATTCCTATGGGTTTTATCAAGGCCCAACAGCAAGAATTCAGAAACTTGAAGCAGGGGGACATGAGTGTCCTCGATTATGTCCGAAGATTCAACCTTCTGGCACAATATGCTCCTGCTTATGCGACGAGCGAAGCTGCAATGTGTGACTACTTTTTCTATGGCTTGAGTGCCATACTAAAAGAGAAGTTAGCTTTGTTCAATCAAGGCAGTTACACCGAGTTGATCAGTGCTGCTCTGCTGCAAGAACAAGCGACACTTGAGTGTCAAGCAGAGAAGAGGGACCGGGAGGATGTGCAAGAAGACACACCAATCGTTCCTCGTAAATACCGTGTGGTGTATCACACACCATCCGATGAGATATGGCAAGCACCAGGGAGATCAACTCCGTACAGATTTCCTGCTCAAGAGTCATGTCTTGAAGCAACACCTTTGCCTCAGCAACGAATGACATCTGTCCCATCATTGCTGCAGACAAGTGCCTCAACTTCTCAACCACAAGTCAACGAAGAACCGGGGAAACCTCCGTGTTCTTATTGCCACCGTTTTGGGCATTTTAGGCAGGAATGTCGGGAGAAGTTGGTAAACACCAGACAGCCTTCATCCTCAGGTGGTATGCCGCCACCTGCTCCAGTCAACATAACAGCATTGCAATCCGGGAGTGTGCAACATCTTGCGATTGAGGATGTCCCGGAGGGAGCACCGGTGTTAGCGGGCATGTTTACTCTCAAAGACGTGCCCGTATTGGTACTTTTTGATTCAGGTGCAACCCACAATTTTATCAGCAAAACATGCGTGGATCAGCACCAATTATCCACCAATACTCCCACAACGAGTTTTCTCATACGTTCACCGGGAGGAAATATCTCTGCCAATCAGATTGTGTCCCGCGCAGCTTTGTGTTTGGACGGAAAAATATACCCAACATCGCTGATTATGTTGGATAGGCAGAAGATAGACATTATATTGGGGATGTCTTGGTTAAATCGTCACGGTGCCGTTCTCAATATCGGTAACCGGACTGTTCAGATTGACTCGCCGATTCACGGACAGCACACGCTGTTTTTAGACAGCGAAGATCCAGATATGGTAGAGGCCTACCACACGGAAGCGCTGAAGCTTGAAGATATTCCGGTGGTACGTGATTATCCCGACGTATTTCCCGATGACTTACCGGGCATGCCGCCCGAACGGGACGTCGAGTTCAAAATTGAACTGGCGCCGGGAACGACGCCTATTTCACGAAGGCCTTACAAGATGGCACCTAACGAGCTAGCGGAGTTGAAAGAGCAACTGAATGAACTCATGAGCAAGGGTTTCATACGACCAAGTTCTTCACCTTGGGGTTGCTCAGCGCTGTTTGTTAAGAAGAAGGACGAAACACTACGGCTATGTGTTGATTATCGTCCTCTCAATGCTGTCACGATCAAGAACAAGTATCCTTTGCCTCGCATCGACATCCTGTTTGATCAACTTATGGGTGCAAAGGTATTTTCGAAGATGGATCTTCGGTCGGGCTATCATCAAATCAAGATCCGACCGGAGGACATACCGAAGACAGCTTTCTCGACGAGATACGGACTCTACGAGTACCTCGTCATGTCATTTGGATTAACCAACGCTCCGGCACACTTCATGTATTTGATGAATTCTGTGTTCATGCCGGAGTTAGATAAGTTCGTCGTGGTATTCATCGACGACATATTGGTTTACTCCAAATCGGAAGAAGAGCACGCTGAACATCTGCGTACTGTGCTACAACGGTTGAGGGAGCACCAGTTATATGCCAAGTTCAGTAAGTGCGAGTTCTGGATTGATCAAGTGCCTTTCCTAGGCCATATTATTTCATCAGAAGGTATCGCCGTGGACCCCAGCAAGATTGAACAAGTGCTGAAGTGGGAATCTCCCAAGTCAGTCCACGAGGTCCGAAGTTTCCTAGGTTTAGCAGGGTATTATCGGAGGTTCATTCCGAGATTCTCAAAAATTGCTAAACCAATGACGGAGCTGCTGAAGAAGGGCACTAAATACATGTGGAAAGCAGCATGTGAAGCCGCATTCAAAACTTTGGTGAAACATCTCACAACGGCTCCAGTTCTTGCTCAGCCGGACACGACGAAGCCATTTGATGTATACTGCGATGCATCCGGCATCGGTCTCGGCTGCGTTCTGATGCAAGAAGGGCGTGTAGTCGCCTATGGGTCTCGTCAACTGCGAAACCACGAGCAGCATTATCCAACTCACGATCTTGAGCTTGCTGCTGTGGTGTTGGCGTTAAATATGTGGAGGCATTACCTACTGGGTAATCTTGTTCACCTCTACACCGACCACAAAAGCCTGAAGTATATCTTCACGCAGAAGGAGCTAAATATGAGACAACGGAGATGGTTGGAGCTCATCAAAGATTATGAAATTGAGATCCACTATCACCCGGGAAAGGCCAACGTGGTTGCCGACGCGCTTAGTCGGAAAGCCCACGTTCACAACTTAGTGGTTTCTGAGTTGGAAGATGAAGAACCAAGCCTCCGTGTCATTCCGTATGGCGCACTTGATAATCTCGCGCTCATTCCAACAATCCGTGAAGAGATTGTTGAGGCTCAAACAAGAGACAGAGGTATGTCTCACATACGGAGAAGACTAGACAATGGAGAGGTGAAATGTTTCCGGAAGGATGAGAACGGTACAATATGGTTTAACAACCGTATAGTGGTACCGCGCAATATGAAACTCCGGAAGAAGATCTTGGATGAAGCCCACCTGTCAAAGTTTTCCATTCATCCCGGAAGTAACAAGATGTACCAAGATTTGAAACAGAAATTTTGGTGGACCAGGATGAAGAGGGAGATTGCTAAATACGTATCCGAATGCGATACGTGTAGACGGGTCAAGGCTGATCATATGGGGAAAGCCGGACCGCTACAACCTTTGAAGATTCCGGCGTGGAAATGGGAGGATGTGAGTATGGACTTCATCGTCGGATTACCGCTCACATCCAGGAAGCATGACTCGATATGGGTGATTGTCGACCGGTTGACGAAATCAGCTCATTTCATACCGGTAAACACTCATTATCGAGCAAGGCAATATGCGGAGTTATTCATCTCCAGAATTATATGTTCACATGGTGTCCCGAAGACCATCATCTCAGATCGAGGTGCGTTGTTCGTTGCTCGGTTTTGGGAGCAGCTGCATGCCTCGTTGGGCACCAAGCTAATTAGAAGCTCCGCATATCACCCTCAAACTGATGGACAAACTGAGAGGGTGAATCAAGTACTTGAGGATATGTTGAGAGCGTGTGCCATCCACCACGGTAGGAATTGGGACGATCACCTACCGCTGGCGGAGTTTTCATACAACAACGGTTATCAAGCGAGTATTAAAATGGCACCGTATGAAGCTCTCTATGGCCGGAAGTGTCGCACACCACTGAATTGGTGTGAGTCCGGCGAAAGAGTTCTGTTTGGGATTGATCTTGTCAACGAAGCCGAAGACCGAGTTCGGTTGATACAAGAGAACTTAAAGGCTGCACAATCCCGACAGAAGAGCTACGCGGATCAGAGGCGTAGGCCATTACATTTTGACGTCGGAGAACACGTTTATCTTCGTGTATCGCCGATGAAGGGAATTCACCGGTTTGGTGTAAAGGGGAAGCTCGCTCCCCGTTTTATTGGTCCTTTTGTTATCAGGGAGAAGTGCGGACCCGTAGCCTACCGGCTGGAGTTACCGGCAAGTCTAGCGGGTGTTCATGATGTATTTCATGTTTCACAGCTGCGGAAGTGCCTCAAATTCACCGTTGCTGTTCGCACTGAGGACATCGACAAATTGAAACCGGACCTGACCTACACCGAGCGACCGGTCCAGATTTTGGATGAAAAGACCCGGGTAACCCGGAACCGGACGATCAGATTCTTCAAGGTGCTGTGGAGTAATCACACCGCGGAAGAGGCGACGTGGGAAAGTGAAGATTATATCCGCACCAACTACCCAGAACTTTTATCTTTGTACAGTTTGTAATTACCTCTCCCGTCTCGTTCCTCTTTTGTAATCTCGGGACGAGATTCTTTTAAGGGGGGAGGAATGTAAAAGTACCAAAAATGTGTATGAATAAAAACTAAAGTTTGAGTTCATATGTGTGGCAAAGACATGAAAAATGGGACTTGCTAAAACTTTTCTTCATGCAAGGTAATACATGGATGAACATCCAACATGAGGTTCACCTTTTTACTTAAAAGTGTTGGACCAATAAGGAGTTAAATACCTCTTTGCATGTGAGTTTAAAATTCAGATTTGAAAATTTAAAGTTCACACATATGGTGACCCAAAAACTTTGAATTAACATGCAGCCATATAGTTGAGTTTTTAGGGAAAAGGTTATCACCAACTTTTCAATTGTAGGGTGGGCTCAAAAAGGAGTTAAAGAGGAGAATTTGCAAACTTAAACTAAATTCAGATTTAGTCTTGCAAATTCAAACTGAATTTGAAGAATTCAAATTCTAGCTCACCTTTTTAAATTTTAGCATTCTGGGGATTGAAAAGATCAGCTTAAACAGATATTTGGGAGGTACATATGGAGTGGGACCCACATGTCATAGAGCTAAAAGAGGAAACTTACTCACTAAGTTTTGCTCTCGGTGGGAAATTTTCCCGAACATCTCGCGAGCGCCACAGAGGAGCTTGCCGTGCCAGCTCCTGCTGCCGGTCTCCACGCGTTGGCGCCCCAGGGTCAGTTCTCACCGCTTCAGCAACGTTATCTCTCCCTCCTCGGACCAAGCCGACAGCAGTTGCTTCCTCTCCTCACGATCAGCAGGGCGCTGTTTTTCCTTCACCGGTGCTGCTCCACTGCCCCTGTCTCCCGGCCAGCCCAGCGCCTCTCCGGCAGGCTCAAGAGGTCACAGAGGTGCGCCAGGAGGTACTGATCCTCATCCCGTCGTCCTCTTGCTCTCCCCCGACGCCGGCTCGCCGGAATTCGAGTTTTGGCACCGGCGCACGTATAGAACAGCATGTGTTTAATTCGGGAAATTCTCCCAAACCGATTGATCACACCTCCTACAATTAAAACCACAGCAACTAGATGCCCTAGCGCCCTCCCACGCCGAAAACCAAAGGAAACCGACCCACCTGTGCCCCGGGCGACGAGAAATCGTCGCCGGCGGCCAAAACTGCCATGGTCCACGGTGAGGACTAGGTTGCAGCCACTTTCTGCATGATCTGATCCCCGTTCCATGTTCCTAGAACCATAGGGATGCTGTAGGACATCATAGCTCGCCGGGAGGTGCCTTGGACACGCTGGAACGCGTCCATGTCGAGCTCCCGAGCCGCCCCGCCGGTGCCGACCCACCTACAGCCATTTTCATGCGGGAAAACCTTGCCCGGCAGCTGCGCCACGTTCCCAGGAGCATGTAGGGCGAAACCGGAGCTCATTTGGTGGAGAAATGAGGGAGAACGAGCCATGCCAAGTTTTCTGCTGGTGTGCACCGCGGGCTCTGGCGGGAGGTTGAAGAAGCACCTGACCCGTGGGCCCCACGCGCGACTGTGCTGTTTAAAATCAAACAGAGAGTTGTGCAAACTTGTAAAATACATAACTTGGTGTAGGAAGCTCCAAAAATAGTGAGATAAATTTTGTTGGATTACTTTAAGAGAGTACTATCCAGAGGTACAACCCAATTTGTATGAAACGAATTATGTAATTCTGGAAAATTCTTGGAAGTTTTTCTGAAAAAGAATTATATAGGGAGTTTGGGTTATCCAAAAATACCCAAATTTTGCCAGAATATTCTTTAGCATATTGTTGACCTCATAGCAAATTTTCAGCTCATTTGAAGATCATTTGAGTAGGGATTTGCTAAAAACAATCTGCTGTGTTCATAAGAGTCCAGAAACATTTTCAGAAAATGTTTCCCACTTCAAAAATCTGTTCTGAGCAATCCATAGCTCCAAAAATCATAGGAAAATTTAGGCAAGCTCTATGGGACATACTTGGAATTGTAGTTCACTTAGTTGGGCATGAAAATGCACATTACTACAGAATTAATTCTATTGAGTATAAATGCTTAAAGAATTGTTCTGGGAGAACTACCCAAGTAAAAGGGCTGAATTTTGGACCAGATGACTCTCATGTGATCAAAAACTCACATGTAAATTATCAGCCCAAGATAAGTCCTGGAACTCCCTGTTCTTATTCTCCATACTTATGTATAAGGGAAAAATACATAAGAGATATTGTGAGAATTATGGGGGACACAATATGACTCCACATTAGCTGCAATTTGGCAAGCTAAATCCTTAGGTAGTATAGAACCTGCTGTGAAAGTTTTGAGGCCATTGGAGTCCTTGTTCTCCAGTTGCACTCAAATCCTTTCAGCTTATCTATTATGTTCATTAGAGAAAAGGGTTAGTGTATAGCTAAGGGCCTTAAGGTCAAATTAGTTTAATTCTGTTCTTTGCACAACAGAGGCAAACCAAGCCATGCTTGGCTTTTCCCACACAACCTCTGTTCTTAAGAAAGTAATTCTATAACTTCTTTCCATTACATTCTATAAAACATGTGCATATGCATCTCAATAGGAACCACAACGAAGGGGACTCAAAGGAGTGATTCATCGAAGTGGATCAAGCTCCGGAGAGTCAAGGGTGGATCTGCAAGGATACTAACTGCTTATATACGACTACCCTGCAAAACAGGCAAGCACCGGTTTGCATTTAACAGCTGTTAAGTTTTTCTTTTGTATTCACTTTCGGTCATGATATGAACTGTGCATTAGGTCTAGTGTTTGATACTCCTCTTGCATAGCCAAATGACCCATGGAGTATTGGGTAGGTGTCCTTCACCGTGTAGAACTGCCATGCTTAAGTACGGTTCGGTAGAAGTCGAGTGGTGAGATGCTACTCGCAGTTTCAGGAACAACAGGGGCATACGGGATTGGTTCATAATTGAATTAGCAAGTTAAAGTTGAGACCGGAAGGTTGTAGGGGCAGCAGGACATAGGGGCCTGGGTGCTGTAGACCTGTCCGTGTCGGTCAAGGACCGATCCGTATGCGGCCCTGTTGAACAAGTTTGAGTTGTGTACCGGACTCATGCTGGCTATATGGGACCCAGTAAACCGATGTACCTCGGGAAGCTGTCGTTGGGACTTTTCGGGTCGCCTCAGGCGGACGGCCGGTGTGCAGTATGTGGGGAATATTCTCATGACATCTCACGTCGGAAGGTGCACCATGAGAGTAGCTACTGTACGGGGCGACTTGATCGATTCAGCGGGGGTGAAACGGGGGAAAGGCTGCCTCGTACGACGTCAGTGATGGTTGTTGTAGGCAACGTCGAGTACGGGCGTACGTGTCGTGTAGTCCGGGTGTTATTGATTCGAATCACCGTCGCTCGCGGAATGGACCGAGCATACTTGTTCTCACAGTCGTGACGTAGTAAGAACTTGCATGAGAAAGGAACTAATCATCTTGATGTGAAGTATTATTCTACCTTGTATGGAAGCTCGATGAATAGGCTAGTGCAAACTCGATTCTCTTATGCCATGAGCAATTTACATCGGGGAAAAGCGTTTCTTGTCTGATTGTGGACTCCCGATGTAGCGTGCCCAGGGTTACTTAAAATGCTGCAATTAATACCTGAAAGTAAGGATTCACTTTTAGGCGAGTTAATTATGCTTATGCCATCCTATGTTAGGTTCATAACCTCACTTAGAGTTTCATGTTAAGAGTGACGGTTAAGTCTTGCTGAGCATTATGCTCACGGATGCTATCCGAGTTGTTTTGCAGGTAATTGACTCGCTGATTATGAGAAGGGGTGCCGATGAGACTCGGGAACCTCCGAGTGCTTACTCTAAGAGCATCCTCGCCGCTGCAGATTGTCTTCGTGTTGCCAGTAAGAAACGTCCGCGGGCTGGACCGTTTCTTTGTTGCTAGTTTAGATATGAGTCGTGAGAGTGATAGTCTTCCGCTGTAGTTTACTCTGATATATATTTATTTGTAAAACAATCTTGTACGCTTCCGCAAACTATTTATGTAATATGATGTGTGTTCATCGACCCGTGTGCTGTTGGGTGCCGCATAACACGGCACCACCCAACGTGGTCCTGTGGGGCCGTCTCAGCGTGGCATCAGAGGCTGTCACACGCGGCAATCACCAACATGGGTCCCATCAACGACGTTAGAGGCGTGCAAAGATTGATGGGCTGCCTTGCAGCCCTGAGCCATTTCATCGCAAGACTCAGGGAATGGGGCCGACCCCTCTATCGGCTCCTGAAGAAGTCCCAGCCATTCAGATGGATGGAGGAGGCTCAGAAGGCCCTCGACCACCCCCTCCCCAATACTGGCCTCGCTGGAGCCGGACGAGCCGCTACTCCTCGACATTGCGGCCACCATTTAGGTGGTCAGCACCGCCCTCGTCGTAGAGCGGGAAGAGCCTGAGTGTGACCATCGGGTCCGAAGGCCGGTCTACTTCATGAGCAAGGCGCTATCTGACTGTGAGACACGCTACCCTCATGTACAAAAGCTCCTGTACGCCATCCTCATAATAAAATGGAAGCTTCTGCACTACTTCCAGAGCCATCCAGTGCGGTTGGTGACCGCGGACGGGCTCGGGGTGATCATCAATAACCGGAACTCGTCCGAGAGGATCACGAAGTGGGCATTAGAGCTCATGGGATACGATATATCCTATGTCGCCTAAACAGCAATCAAGTCCTAAGCAATGGCCAATTTCATCGCCGAATGGACGGAGGCACAAGCGCCTCTAGCCTCGACCGATTGTAAGTGCTGGGTAATGTATTTTGACAAATTGCTAACCCTTAACGGCGCAGGAAGCGGCGTTGTACTTATTTCACCATAAGGAGATCGGCTCCAGTACGCATGGCGGTTGCACTTTAAGGCAACCAACAACGTCACGGAATATGAAGCCCTCCTCAACGAACTCCGCATCACAGCCAAGCTCTGCGTATGACGATTCTACATACGCGGCGATTCCGAGCTCGTGACCAACCAGATGATGGAGTCGAGCTGCCACGACGCGCGTATGGAGGCCTACTGTCGGGAGGCGTGGAACCTAAAGGACAGCTTCGAAGGGCTAGAGCTCTCTGTGGGGACCCAAGGTCCACACATTCCCGGGATCGCATTGGGTGGTGCCGTGCGATGCGGCACACAATAGCATGCACGAAAAGAAACCATAAAAATACCAAATCTTTTATTTCTCAACATAATCTCATTAACAACATAATGTACAACGAATGTACATGCAGCGGCATATACATAAACACGCACTCTCGTTCCTAGCTAGGTAAGAGAGAAGACGTCCAACCCGCAGACGCTTCTCACTAGCTCCACGGAGAGTGTAGGCAGCGGCAAGGTTTCCGATGAGTTATACAACCCGTGAGGGCTGATATCTCACCGAACAAGCGTCTTCATAGACAAATAACACAACCTACAAAACACTAATACTGCAACCGTGAGCTCGAAAGCTCAGCAAGACTTAACCGTCTACACTAAACTTGGACTCTACATGCAGGAATTCATAAAGTAGGACAACAGCTATTGCATTATGGACTCTCCTAAAAATGCATCCTTATTAGCAGTTTTACAGCCGCAAATTCATAGGCCTTGAGCATCCTAACATCGGAAAACCACAATTAAACAAGAAATGCTTCATCCCGATGTTGCTTTGCCCAAAGTGGAATATAAATTTAATGAGTTCTACATCTATAGCATACATGGTTGCAATACAATAAAATTATGAACTTCAGAACAACACGGGTTCATTTCAATTCATATGGAAATATTTACTACGTCACAACTCAGTGAACAAGTGGTACTCCATAACCGCGAGAGACGGTGATTAGAATCAGGACACACTCGGAACACACGACACGTACGCCCGATCGGAAGCATCTTACCGACTACTTCACGCACGTCGTATGTAGCAACCTTTCACCCGTCACCCCAATGCCGAACCACTTCTGCCGATCCATCAGAAGGCCCACTACATGGAACACGCCGAAGTTGCTCCGCTAGCAGGTTTACACCTCTGACACCAACCGCCAAAGGACAGCGGCATAAGTTTTGACACGAGGGTACCCGAGTTACATCAGTTTCCTAGACCCCATATATCTAGTATGCATCTGGTACCGTTCAAACTTGCTCAACAGGGCGGCATACTTGATCGGTCCTTAACCGACACGGGCAGGGCTACTGCTCTCTCCTGCTGGCCCTACAACCTTCCCGGTCTCAATTTCCATTCCATTGAATTCATTCTCTAGAATCATACCCATTTGAATCAAATTCCTAACCTAGCGAGTAGCTTCCAACTACCCGACTTGTACCGATTTCTATACAACTTAAGCCTAGCGGAAACTACACGAAGGTAACCTGTTCTACCCTTCTACTCCAAGGATTTTTGGGTTATGCAATTGGAGTGTCAATCACCCTTGACCTAATGCGCAACACACAATAGACCAATAAAAGTGATACAAAGTAAAATATATCTAAAAGCTGTTAAATGCAAACCGGGGCTTGCCTTATATTTCTGCAGGTTTGATTGTAAATAAAAGTCAGTAGCTTGTCAATGGGTAATGCCTCAACTTGCTGCTCCGAGTCAATTTCCTCGTCGAACTCCTTCGTCGTGTTTCCTACGGATATGAATATGCACAAGTTTACAATGTAAATGAGAGACATAATAAACACAAGAGTTTACGATTTAAGAAGGGTTCAGACTAACTAAGAATTGAGGGTTGAGTTCTGCTGTGTGCTGAAACAGAGAAAATGGATTTGAGTAGTGGAGGTTTTGGAGTAAGTTCAAAGGAGCTATATAAGGAACATTAGAAGGAAGGCGGAAAGTAACATCTGAAAAAATGGAGCATATGACTTCAAATTGTTCTGAAATTTTTACAGTAATCCAAGGATAGTACAGGGATATGGCTTGTAAAATTTCAGACAAGGTTGATGTAGAATATAGTCTAAAGAATTCTCTTAGCTATTTGGCTTCCTTAGCTTCCCAATGAAATTCTAGGGTTTTGGCATGCTACAAATTAGGCTTTTCAGAATATTTGGAGTGTGATGAGTCTATAGGATTTGGTTTCACCATTTTCGGAGCTTCCTACAGAGCTATATTTAATTTACAAGTTTGTAGGAAATGCTGAAAACAGTTTCTGTGGTTTTTTCCAAATTTTCAGGGACCTAGGCAATTGGAACCACAATAGACCCACTAAATAAAGTCCAAAGATGCTTAAGTTTTAACTGGAAATCAGCGAATTTATGATTGACATTCTAGCCAAAATAGAGAATTTTCTATTTAGCAGAACTCCAGGAATCAAATTTCTAAAATTTTTCTTAAAGGAATTAATGAGACAAATCCAGGGATTTTCATGCAAATTATGATACACCTTTGGATAGTGCTCATCAAGAGGATTCTAGCGAAATTTATTTGTGTATTTTTGGACTTTCCTACAGAAACTTATGAGGGTTGGAAGTTTGATGAAAATCTGGAAATAAAAGGAAAAGTTTAAATCCTGATGGCGAGCCCCACCCGACCTTCTTCAACCTCGGGCTAGCACGCCCGCACGGCAGCGCTCTCCGGTGAGATTCGTCGGACTGGGATTCCCATTCTTCCCCGGAGCTAATGTGACACCCTCATTTTCGATTTCTGCATGTATTCGTGTTTCATGTAGAAAAACATTTTTAAAATAAGTTGAAACCGAGAAAATGTCAAAAAGATAGCCAAAAAGAGCCAAAATCCAATCCACAGAGAGTGCCGAAGACAATTCCCGCGGCTCGCTGGGCACGTGGCACCTTCAGACCTCATCCCCGCAAAGGGGGAGAGGTCCGCCGCTAAACTGGCTACGTGGCAGGCTCGAGGCTCATCCCCGCAAAGGGGGAGAGGTCCGACCCCGTGGGACAGAGGTTGCCCTCGGAGCTAGCCTCAGCGGAAGGAGCGAGGCCAGTCCCGTAGGACACGTGTCGTCCCCGGAGCTATTCACTGCGGAAAAGAGAGGACTAGCCGCGCGGGACACGTGTTGCTCTCGGAGCTCACCTCCGAGAGGTCCGGCCCCACCAAACACGTGTCGCTCTCGGTGCTCACCTCCGAGAGGTCCGGTTCAACTAGACACGTGTCACCTCCGGAGCTAACCTCTGGGAGGTCCGACACTATGGGACATGTGTCACCTCCGGAGCTCGCCTCCGGGAGGTCCGACACTACCGGACACGCCTCACTTTCGGAGCTCATCTCCGGGAGGTCCGACGCTGACAGACACGTGTCGACCTCGGAGCTCGTCTCTGAGGAGAAAGGAAGTCTGGCGCTGTTAGGACACGTGGTATTCTCGGAGCCCACCTCCGAAGAGAGGGGAGGTCCGGCTCTAACATGTGGCACTGTCAGAGCTCACCTCCGAAGAGAGAGGAGGTCCGGCACTGAAACATGGCACATCCGGAGCCACCTCCGAAGAGAGGGGAGGTCCGGAACTGACACGTGGTATTCGAGGAGCTCGCCTCTGGAGAGAGGGAGGTCCCGCCCGCTAGGACATGTGGCGCACGCGGAGCTCGCCTCATAGGAGAGGGAGGTCTCGCCTGCCTGACACGCGGCACAACCAGAGCTCGTCTCTGCGGAAAAGGGAAGCTCAGGCCTCTGCAAGACACGTGGAGCCTCCGGAGCTCATCACCGCGGAAGGACGTGATTCTGAAGCGGTTTTCCTCTGTATGTGAGTACCCGTTACTGAGGAAACCGACATAAACTCTTCTACGTTGATACTACAACCAAATCAATTAAAGATAAGTTGTTAAGATTCAAAAACAATTTGAATAGGACTCTTATTCAAATTCCGATCAGATTAGGACTCTTCTCTTCCCGATTGTAAATAGAACCGAAAACCTTTGGGCGCAACCACGAACTTCTTTTCCACCTTCTGAGTCGACAACTTAGAGCCCTAGCCCCCAGCTCGCCGAGTAAACCCCTTCGCCGGAGTTCAGTCGCCGGAGATCGCCGGAAGGGAGCCTAACGATACTGCACACCGGCCGTCCGCCTGAGGCGACCCGAAAAGTCCCAACGACAGCTTCCCGAGGTACATCGGTTTACTGGGTCCCATATAGCCAGCATGAGTCCGGTACACAACTCAAACTTGTTCAACAGGGCCGCATACGGATCGGTCCTTGACCGACACGGACAGGTCTACAGCACCCAGGCCCCTATGTCCTGCTGCTCCTACAACCTTCCGGTCTCAACTTTAACTTGCTAATTCAATTACGAACCAATCCCGTATGCCCCTGTTGTTCCTAAATCTGCGAGTAGCATCTCACCACTCGACTTCTACCGAACCGTACTTAAGCATGACAGTTCTACACGGTGATAGACACCTACCCAATACTCCATGGGTCATTTGGCTATGCAAGAGGAGTATCAATCACTAGACCTAATGCACAGTTCATATCTTGACCGAAAGTGAGTATAAAATAAAAACTTAACAGCTGTTAAATGCAAACCGGAGCTTGTCTGTTTTGCAGAGTAGTCGTATATGATAGTTAGTGTCCTTGCAGATCCACCCTTGACTCTCCAGAGCTTGATCCACTTCGATGAATCACTCCTTTGAGTCCCCCTTCGTTGTGGTTCCTATTGAAATGCATATGCACATATTTTATAGAATGTAATGGAAAGAAGTTATAGAATTACTTTCTTAAGAACAGAGGTTGTGTGGAAAAGCCAAGCATGGCTTGGTTTGCCTCTGTTGTGCAAAGAACAGAATTAAACTAATTTGACCTTAAGGCCCTTAGCTATACAGTAACCCTTTTCTCTAATGAACATAATTGATAAGCTGAAAAGATTTGAGTGCAACTGAAGAACAAGAACTCCAATGGCCTCAAAACTTTTACAGCAGGTTCTATACTATCTAAGGATTTAGCTTGCCAAATTGCAGCTAATGTGGAGTCATAATGTGTCCCCCATAATTCTCACACCATCTCTTATGTATTTTTCCCTTATACATAAGTATGGAGAATAAGAACAGGGAGTTCAAAGACTCATCTTGGGCTGATAATTTACATGTGAGTTCTTGATCACATGAGAGTCATCTGGTCCAAAATTCAGCCCTTTTACTTAAGTAGTTCTCCCAGAATAATTCTTTAAGCATTTGTGCTTAAAAGAATTAATTCTGTAGAAATGTGCATTTTCATGCCAATTAAGTGAACTACAATTCCAAGTATGTCTCAGAGAGCTTTCATAAATTTTCCTATGATTTTTGGAGCCATAGATTGCTCAGAACAGATTTTATAAGTGGGAAACATTTTCTGAAAATGTTTCTGGACTCTTATGAACACAGCAGATTGTTTTTAGCAAATTCCTACACAAATGATCTTCAAATGGGCTGGAAATTGGCTACAAGGTAAAAAAATATGCTAAAGAATATTCTGGCAAAATTTGGGTATTTTTGGATAACCCAAACTCCCTCAATAATTCTTTTTCAGAAAACCTTCAAACAATTTTCCAGAATATAATATTGACTTTCATACAAATCTGAGTTTATATTTGGATAGAACTCAGAGAGCTGAATCCAACCCAATTGGAATCACTCAAATTGGAGTTTTCCACAGGGAGATATGAATTTCTAAAGATTGAGCTAAGTCTGGAATTATTTTCCTATTGAAAATCCCACTGGGCCCGCTTATTTAAATTCTGACCAATCAGAACTGGGCCACACCGGGGCCACGGGGTTTTTCGCGCCAGCACACGGGATCCCGGCCACACCCGATCCCGGATTTGAATTCTGAGCTGCTGACAGGCGGGGCCCACGCTTCGTCATCTACCTCCGGCTTCCTCTCTCGCGCCCGCGCGCTCCCCCTCGCCGGAGTAACCGGAAACTCACCGGACCGGCCTTCCCGGCCACCGCCGGAGTTACAACTCGCCGCCAGGGGGTTTAGGGCCTCGTGGAACATGGCTGTGGGGTCTGCTTGGGCTGCCGGCGGCCGGAAACTGGCCGGCGACGTGCGGCAGCCACTGTGGAGGTTCGGTAGCGTTGCCTAGGGTTTGCAGCCCGCCAAAACCTGCGCCGACGCGCCCTACTGCACCAGCGTACCTCTAGGAGGGTCAACACAACCTCAAAGTGGCTCGGGAATGGCTGGAAACGGGTTGTCGCCGTGCGACCAAATGGGTCCGCCGGAGAAATGATCGGTGGACCTCAAAATACGTCGCCCCAAAGGGTTTTCATGCGACGGATGCTTAAGAGAATATGATAGCCGGCTAGTCCAGCTCCTACGTGCAAAGTTTGACGAGCTAAGAACGAATAGAAGTGGAGAATTTTGGATTTCCATACCGGATGCTCGGGTTGACGTCGCCGGAGCAAAACTTTGAAATTCGCCGGCGATGCTTCACGGTATGGCCTGAGCTTGGGCTGAGAGCAGCACCGCACCCGTGCGCGTCCGTAGGTGTGATCGTTCGGCCGTGAAACCCGCTGTGGAGGACTGTCCACAAGCGCCCGATTACTTTCTCAGCTTAGGTCACCGCGGCGGCGGTCGTTCTCGGGCACCGGAGGCCGCAGCTCGCTGGCTTGCGGGTCAGGGAGGTGGAGGCCGAGCTCGCGGTGATGTTTAGCAGGTCAGGGGAGGAAAGAGCGTGGTGGTTTCGCCGTTCTTCCGATCGGACCGAGAGGCGGAGGGGAAGACGGTCATTGGCCGTGCGCTCGCGAGGAGGAAAAGAAGGGACGGCCTTTGCTTCGTCCAGGGGGGGTTGATCAGGCCGCAGAACCGCCTCTGGGCGCCGTATGTGGGGAAATGCAGCAGCTGGTGGTGCTGCCGAGCGTCCCCGTGGCTCCACGATGGGAGATGCTCGTGGCCCACGTGCTGCTCGATGAATTTCCCCACTGGGCTGGGACTTAGGGTGCAAGGTTCCTTCCTTTAGCTCTATGACATGTGGGTCCCACTCCACATGTACCTCCCAAATATCTATTCAAGCTGATCCTCTTAATTCCCACAATTCTGAGTTTTAAAATGTGGGTTAGAATTTTGAATTCTCCAAATTCAGTTCGAATTGGTATAACCAATTTGAATTTGGCTAGAATTTACAAATGTTTCTCTTATCCTTCTTTTTGAGCCCACCCTACAAAGGAAAAGGTGGTGATAACCTTATTCCTAAAAACTCATCTATATGGCTGCATGTTAATTCAAAGTTTTTGGGTCACCATATGTGTGAACTTTGAATTTCAAATCTGAATTTTTAAACTTTCATGCAAAGAGGTATTTAACTCCTTATTGGTTCAACACTTTTAAGTAAAAAGGTGAACCTCATGTTGGACGTTCATCCATGTATTACCTTGCATGAAGAAAAGTTTTAGCAAGTCCCATTTTTCATGTCATTGCCACACATATGAACTCAAACCATAGTTTTTATTCATACACATTTTTGGGACTTTTACAACACAACCGCCAATTTTCACGGAAGCCAATGAACCAGTGGAAGCTGATCAGTGGCTTCGAGTTATGGAGTCCAAGTTTGGAGTGTTTGAGTGCGATGAGTATCAGAAGACATTATTTGCAGCTCAACAGCTCCATGGAGCCGCCAGAAATTGGTGGTTCGCTTATCTTGCCACCGTTCCGGAAGGCCATCAAGTGGAATGGATGGAATTTCATGAAACATTCCGTGCTCGTCACATTCCTATGGGTTTTATTAAGGCCCAACAGCAAGCATTCAGAAATTTGAAGCAGGGGGACATGAGTGTCCTCGATTATGTCAGACGATTCAACCTTCTGGCACAATATGCTCCTGCTTATGCGACGAGCGAAGCTGCAATGTGTGACTACTTTTTCTATGGCTTGAGTTCCATACTAAAAGAGAAGTTAGCTTTGTTCAATCAAGGCAGTTACACCAAGTTGATCAGTGCTTCTCTGCTGCGAGAACAAGCGACACTTGAGTGTCAAGCAGAGAAGAGGGACCGGGAGGATATGCGAGAAGACACCAGTTTTTCCTCGCAAATACCGTGTGGTGTATCACACACCATCCGATGAAATATGGCAAACACCAGTGAGATCAACTCCATACAGATTTCCTGCTCAAGAATCATGTGTTGAAGCAACACCTTTGCCGCAGCAATGAATGACACCTGTCACATCATTGCTGCAACCAAGTACCTCAACTTCTCAACCACAAGTCAACGAAGAACCGGGAAAACCTCCGTGTTCTTATTGCCACCGTTCAGGGCATTTTAGGCAGGAATGCCGGGAGAAGTTGTTGAACAGCAGACAACCATCCTCATCAGGTGGTATGCCTCCACCTGCTCAAGTCAACATAACAGCATTGCAATCCGGGAGTGCGCAACATCTGGCTATTGAGGATGTCCCGGAGGGAGCACCGGTGTTAGCGGGCATGTTTACCCTCAAAGACGTGCCCGTGCTCATACTTTTTGATTCCGGTGCAACCCACAATTTCATCAGAAAATCATGCGTGGACCTGCACCAACTATCCACCAATACTCCCACAACGAGTTTCCTTATACGTTCACCGGGAGGAAATATCTCTGCCAATCAGATTGTGTCCCGAGCAGCTTTGTGTTTGGGCGGAAAAATATACCCAACATTGCTGATTATGTTGGATAGGCAGAAGATAGACATTATATTGGGGATGTCTTGGTTAAATTGTCACGGTGCCGTTCTTAATATCGGTAACCGGACTGTCCAGATTGACTCGCCGATTCACGGACAGCAAACACTGTTTTGAGACAGCGAAGATCCAGATATGGTAGAGGCCTACCACACGGAAGCACTTAAGCTTGAAGATATTCCGGTGGTACGTGATTATCCCGACGTATTTCCCGATGAATTACCGGGTATGCCACCCGAACGGGACGTCGAGTTCAAGATTGAACTGGCGCCGGGAACGACGCCTATCTCATGAAGGGCTTACAAGATGGCACCTAACGAGCTAGCGGAGTTGAAAGAGCAACTGAATGAACTTATGAGCAAGGGTTTCATACGACCAAGTTCTTCACCTTGGGGTTGCTCAGCGCTGTTCGTTAAGAAGAAGGACGAAACACTACGGCTATGTGTTGATTACCGTCCTCTAAATGCTGTCACGATCAAGAACAAGTATCCTTTGCCCCGCATCGACATCCTGTTCGATCAACTTGTGGGTGCAAAGATATTTTCGAAGATGGATCTTCGGTCAGGATATCATCAAATCAAGATCCGACCGGAGGACATACCGAAGACAGCTTTCTCGACGAGATACGGACTCTATGAGTACCTCGTCATGTCATTTGGGTTAACCAACGCTCCGGCACACTTTATGTACTTGATGAATTCAGTGTTCATGCCAGAGTTAGACAAGTTTGTCGTGGTATTCATCGACGACATATTGGTTTACTCCAAATCTGAAGAAGAGCACGCTGAACATCTGCGTATCGTGCTACCACGATTGCGGGAGCACCAATTATATGCCAAGTTCAGAAAGTGCGAGTTCTAGATCGATCAAGTGCCTTTCCTAGGTCATATTATTTCAGCAGAGGGCATTGCCGTGGACCCCAGCAAGATTGAACAAGTGCTGAAGTGGGAATCTCCCAAATCAGTCCACGAGGTCCGAAGTTTCCTAGGTATTGCAGGGTATTATCGGAGGTTCATTCCGAGCTTCTCAAAAATTGCTAAACCAATGACGGAGCTGCTGAAGAAGGGCACTAAATACATGTGGAATGCAGCATGTGAAGCCGCATTCAAAACTTTGGTGAAACATATCACGACGGCTCCAGTTCTTGCTCAGCCGGACACGACGAAGCCATTTGATGTATACTGCGATGCATCCGGCATCGGCCTCGGCTGCGTTCTGGTGCAAGAAGGGCGTGTAGTCGCCTACGGGTCTCGTCAACTGCGAAACCACGAGCAGCATTATCCAACTCACGATCTCGAGCTTGCTGCAGTGGTGTTGGCGTTGAAGATGTGGAGGCATTACCTACTCGGTAATCTTGTTCACCTCTACACCGACCATAAAAGCTTGAAGTATATCTTCACGGAGAAGGAGCTGAATATGAGACAACGGAGATGGTTGGAGCTCATAAAAGATTATGAAATTGAGATCCACTATCATCCGGGAAAAGCAAACGTGGTTGCCGACGCGCTTAGTCGGAAAGCCCACGTTCACAACTTGGCGGCTGCTGAGTTGGAAGCTGAAGAACCGAGTCTCCGTGTCATTCCATACGGCGCGCTTTATAATCTCGCGCTCATTCCAACAATCCGTGAAGAGATTGTTGAGGCTCAAAGAAGAGACAGGGGTATGTCTCACATATGGAGAAGACTAGACAACGAAGAGGTGAAATGTTTCCGGAAGGATGAGAACGGTACGATATGGTTTAATGACTGTATAGTGGTACCGCACAATATGAAACTCCGGAAGAAGATCTTGGATGAAGCCCACCTGTCTAAGTTTTCCATTCATCCCAGAATTAACAAGATGTACCATGATTTGAAACAGAAATTTTGGTGGACGAGGATGAAGAGGGAGATCGCTAAATACGTATCCGAGTGCGATACGTGTAGACGGGTCAAGGCTGATCATATGCGGAAAGCCGGACCGCTACAACCGTTGAAGATACCGGCATGGAAATGGGATGATGTGAGTATGGACTTCATCGTCAGATTACCACTCACATCCAGGAAGCATGACTCGATATGGGTGATCGTCGACCGGTTGACAAAATCAGCTCATTTCATACCGGTAAACACTCATTATCGAGCAAGGCAATATGCGGAGTTATTCATCTCCAGAATTATATGCTCACATGGTGTCCCGAAGACCATCATTTCAGATCGAGGTGCGCTGTTTGTTGCTCATTTTTGGGAGCAGCTGCATGCCTCGTTGGGCACCAAGCTAATTAGAAGCTCCGCATATCACCCTCAAACCGATGGACAAACTGAGAGGGTGAATCAAGTGCTCGAGGACATGTTGAGAGCGTGTGCCATCCACCACGGTAGGAATTGGGACGATCACCTACCGCTGGTGGAGTTTTCATACAACAATGGTTATCAAGCGAGTATTAAAATGGCACCGTATGAAGCTCTCTACGGCCGGAAGTGTCGCACACCACTGAATTGGTGTGAGTCCGGCGAAAGGGTTCTGTTTGGGATTGATCTTGTAAACGAAGCCGAAGACCGAGTTCGGTTGATACAAGAGAACTTGAAGGCTGCACAATTCCGACAGAAGAGCTACGCTGATCAAAGGCGGATGCCATTACATTTTGACGTCGGAGAGCACGTGTATCTTCGTGTATCTCCGATGAAGGGAATTCACCGGTTCGGTGTAAAGGGGAAACTCGCTCCCCGTTTTATTGGTCCTTTTGCTATCACGGAGAAGTGCGGACCCGTAGCCTACCGGCTGGAATTACCGGCAAGTCTAGCGGGTGTTCATGATGTATTTCATGTATCACAGCTGCGGAAGTGCCTCAAATTCACCGCTGCTGTTTGCACCGAGGACATCGACGAATTGAAACCGGACCTGACCTACACCGAGCGACCGGTTCAGATTTTGGATGAAAAGACCCGGGTAACCCGGAACCGGATGATCAAATTTTACAAGGTGCTGTGGAGTAATCGTAATCATATCACGGAAGAGGCGACGTGGGAAAGTGAAGATTACCTTCGCACCAACTATCCGGAATTTTTAGCTTTGTACAGTTTGTAATTACCTCTCCCATCTCGTTCCTCTTTTGTAATCTGGGGACAAGATTCTTTTAAGGGGGGAGGAATGTAAAAGTCCCAAAAAGGTGTATGAATAAAAACTAAGGTTTGAGTTCATATGTGAGGCAAAGACATGAAAATGGGACTTGCTAAAACTTTTCTTCATGCAAAGTGATACATGGATGACCATCCAAAATGAGGCTCACCTTTTTATTTAGAAGTGTTGAACCAATAAGGAGTTAAATACCTCTTTGCATGTAAGTTTAAAAATCAGATTTAATATTCAAAGTTCACACATGTGGTGACCAAGAACTTTGAATAAACATGCAGCCCTATAGTTGGAATTATAGGGAGAAGTTTTTGTAAAAGCCCAAGAAAAGGGACTTACAAAAATTTTTCTTCACCTCACAACACCACAGTTTTTATTGTGGACATCTTAGGAAATATTGTGAAGAGCAAGTAACCTCCATCAAAAGAGTGATTAGAGGGGAAATCCTTCATTTTCACAAAGTGGGATTTGGACACATGAACATGAGAGGTTGAGCTCACCCCTAGAACTTAAAAGTCTTGGGAGGGTTCAAGCCAAGTTTTATGCAAATCCAACACTTTTTGAGGCACTTTTGGGAGTATTTGAAAAAGAGGCCAATTTGAATGTAAATTCAAATTGCAGCAACTTTCATCACTCAAATTCAAAAGTTAGCTTCATATTCAAACTCAGCACATTTTTCTGAGTAATCCCACCAATTTTCATCCTCATTGGAGTTCATCTTGTCAAGAGCTAAATTTGCAAGAATTCAAAACTGAATTTTAATTTCATTTTAAACATTCAGCAAATTTAGCCAAACACATTTCAAATTTGAGGATTCAAATTTAAACCAAGACTTGGGGGCTAAGTCTCCCATTCAATGTTCAGTAGCTGGGATATTTACAAAAGAAAGGGGGAGAAAGAAGGGAGAAGAGGGCCCACTGGTCAGCCACCCAGGAATCAAACCGACTCAGGCACGAGGTCGAACACCCCTGCGGGCGACAACACACGGGATCGACCCCGTCCCAACACGGCCACCGCACGGTGAAAGCGCGGAGTCACCACTCCAGCGCGACGCTCGCTCGGCTGTTTTCACGGTGCCCCGGCTGCCCCAGCGTTCCCCCTCCCACAATCGCCTCCGCGCGCAAACCTGTTCCTCGCCGCTCTCTGGTCGCCGGCGTCCGAGCAACCCAGGCACTCTCGTGCCCGACAAGCAACACAAGAAAGAACCGCCTCGAGGTACTGATCACCACCGTACTGACCTCGCCCTCTCTCTCGCACGGTCGGCAAAGAATTTGGGGGATTTGTGTGTCGGGGTGTTTAGAACCGAACCAGGCGAAATCCAGAAATTCGTAGCAAGTAAGCCACCACTCCTTAGGCCGAGCTAAAGACATGATCTAGACTCGCCCACGCATCTCTGAGATCAGCAATCATCGAGTTTCATCGAGTATGGGCGATGTTCTTCGAGCTTTTTGCATCGGCGCCGATTTCCGGTCTAGGTCACCGGTGAGGTCGTAGTTGCAGCTGTTTTCACAGAGATCGGTGCCCATATCCATGATCAGCGGGTGTCAGTGGAGCTCCCCGAGCAAACCGCATCGAAAAAAGTGCAGGGGATGCTGAGTTTGACGTCGCCGATGAGCTCCCGGCCGCTGTTGCCGGCGGGGGCACTGTTCCGGCCGTTGTCAAGCTCCGGTGAGGGTACCAGCGTGTTCTCCGAGTCGAGTTAGACACAGGCGGCAAGTTCCGTCGATGTTCGGGCAGTGAAACGCCCGGCGGCGAGCGCTCCGGCGAGGCGCCGCCGCGGGAGCTGCGGGAGAGCGCGAGGTGGACGAAGGGGGGGGGGGCCGGGTCCACCGGTCAGCCTCAGACCTCGCGCGGGGATCGGTTTGCGGCCGGGATTCGGTGCGGCAGTGCGGGTAAAACCCCGTAGGACGCGGTGTGGCCGCATTCTGAGTGGGCCGGCTCGAAGAGTGGGACCCACCCGCAGGATTTAAACATTTTTGGAATTTCCAGTTTTAGTTCAAACTTCAAATGCATAGAACTTTGGCTAGGAAACTCCAAATTCGATGAACCAAATTTTGCTGAACTCAGAATTCTGAGTACTTTCCAGCAATACCAAATTCAGCTCATGAAAGTGAATAGTTTTCCAGAATTAAATCCCTAAAATTTAAACTGTTGGTAATTTTATCTGGAGAACTACTTTATGATAAATTCTGAAATTTGGCTGAAAGGTTCATTGGAAAATCCCTGAATCCCAGTAAAATTTTCAGACTCATCCAAGTTCATTTAGTTACCCTGATGGGGTGATTAAGAGAACTGCCCTGAGAAAATAGAAAAATGTACAGAAACATTTTTCGGATTTTCTCAAAACTTAATTAGGGCATAACTTTATGTAGAATTCTTCAAATGACATGAAACCAACTCCATTAGAACCATCCAAAATTCTAGATTCCAGAAAGTAATTGTTGGAGCCATGAAAACCCCTGGAATTAGTTGGAGGCTCAATTATTGACCAAATGGGCTTCTATTTGCACAAGGATCAAATGAACTTTGTTTCAAATGAAACTTGGTCAAGACTCTGATTAGGACCCTAACAAGCGACCACAAAAATTTCAGAACCAAAGGGGAGGGCTAGCTAGAGTTATTAGTAATTAAGTAGTCAAGTTTACACATTGCATTTAAATTTACATGTCGTATTTCATTAAACGTGCAGTCGCTGAAGAAGAGACTCCGGAAGTTCTGGACTTCTTTCTTCCGGACGAAGAACTAACTACTGACCAGCAGCAACAAGGCAAGCCCCGGTTTGCATTAACCTTTTATAAGTTTTACTTTGTTTACATGTGTCATATGGAGTGTGAATGTGCATTAGGTATAGGATGGATGGAACCCCACTTGCATGACCAGAAATTTTCCATAAGAGTGAGGGTAGCGTCTAAGACCTCGAGTAGATAGGCTATTCTTAAAGATTCATAGGGCTTCGGTACAAGTCGAGTAGTTGAAATCTACTCGCGAGATAGGCTTGGGACACACGAGTTCGGTTGAGTAATGTGAGATCACATTAGTAATGAAAATGAGACTAGGCAGGGGCTAGGGCGCAGCAAGAGGGAGTCTTGTGTGTGCAGCCCCGTCCGTGTCGATTGAGGACCGATCCGTGTGTGGCCCACGCTGATCAAGTTTGAACGTACCGAAGGCATATCGGATATATGGGCCCCGATAAACTGATGTAGCCTAAACCTCCGGGCGTCGAGGCATAACGCACCGATTTATAGGTGTAGGCTGAGGGCAGCAAGGTGGAAATCTGCTAACGGGCATAGAGAGATGCTCCGTGTGGGGAACCTCCTGCTCGTTTCGGTGCGAACGGTTCGACGTTTGGGCTGTTGGGTGAAAGGTTGTCCCGTACGATATCGAGTGAGCGTGCTGTGCAGCTCCACGGGTGGGCGTACGTGACGTGCTCTTTGGGTTTCCCTGCAGGTGTATATCTAGTCGATTCGCCGTCCCTCGCGGTGAAGAGTACCACTTGGTCACTGAGTCTTGACGTAGACTAATGTATGAAATATGGTGATTCAATACTGCTGATATGATATAACATTGTATTGCTACATGTTTGCCACCAAATATTGCTTACTAAATTTCAGCTTCATGAACCGTTAACTTGTTGCTAAAAGATGAACTAAGGATGAACTTGTAGGCGTGTCCATTTGCTGCAACATTGCTATCCTATGTCATGGTACACCTCATGTAGAGTTTCATGCTTAGGTGAGTCGGTTAAGCCTCGCTGAGCCTTCGTGCTCACGGTTGCTGCTTAAGTGTTTTTCAGGTGAGGAGCCACCCACGGACTCGGAGTACGAGTCCACCGGCGAGGGTTACCCTCCGTCGGGGACCACGGCTGAGTGGGAGCCGTACACGCCGCGCTGAGCTGAGACGTGCAGATAGTGTGGGTTGCCCTAGGGCTGGGCAACCGACTTTTGCTAGATAGACGGGCGTGAGTTGTACAAAAGAAACTTCCGCTGTGTAATAAAGACCCTAGTTTGTAACTGAGGAGTGTACTTCTTTGTACATTCAGTTTGTTTTCCCATGTAATATAATGTGTTCTTATGACGTGTGCTGTCGGGTGTCGCATCGCGCGGCACCACCCTCTGCGATCCTGGATGAGCGGATTTCGGTCCGCCACAGCCTGGTATCAGAGCTGCATTGGGGATAGCACAGTACTTAAGGACTGTATTATGGGAAAACTTAGGTTACGGTGAGGAATCGGTAGTTGCCCAACTAAGGACTATATTAGCATAGTTACTTAAAGTGGCAAAAACTAACCTATGTGTTATAATTCTGAATTTTAATTATGTAACGACGCACCTACGCTCTGGTAAGTATGGTAAGGAACGCCACCGAAAGCGGTTCAATTTCGGTTAGCTCCCCTGACGAGGAACGTGGTTCAGGGATTTGTCTCACAGCTTGGTGTGAGACGTCAATATGAAACTCTTGGACTCTTCATGTTCCTGAGTTCATATGAAACGCTGATCCCTAGCGTGCATTAGGCAAGTAAGTGGAGACCCCATCGCGTGGTCAGTAACGCGAGAGTGTGTTCGTCTGGAAGTAGCCCAGGGGGACATACGCAGCGCTTGCCATCGGCGTGCCCTGCTGGGCAGTAGGTGGTATCTGTTGGGCTGATAACATTCCCAACCATGACGACCCGTTCATGACATACTCGGGTTCCCTGTCGTGTGGTGTTGAAACACGATCACGTACCTTGAGACGTGACCTAACTCAAGGACGGCTGTATGGAAATGATACGGGCGTTTGTATTTACTTTTAAATATGGAACTGCCTGAAATGAACAACCTTTGAGTGCACCATTATTGTGTGGTCTTCTGCAGGTGCTAACCACGTATGTATCCGTGTAGTAAACCTGTGCGAGAGACCGGTTAGTGCCACACTTCAGACGTATATGCCGGTATAATCCGGTTAGGATTTTCTTTTGTGAGGAACGTAGTACCGAGATATTGTAGGCATATGCATGAAAATATTGATAACAAGGAAGTAAAATCATTAGGTTCAACAATTAAGACCCTGGTTGGGTATAAGAATAGGATAGTGGAGCAGGATAGCCAAAGGGATGAAAAACAGAGTGCCCTGTTTTGGGCAGCAAGTTTGCTGATCTTCAACAGGGCATAACTCACAGGTATTTTAGCCCAGGGAGGTGTGCCATATAGTTATGGGATGGTACTTGAGTACTATACAACTTTGTTGTAGACTTCGAGAGCTGAAACCCCCCTTAAGATGGCTTAATTCCCAGAGAAATGTAAACTGTCCAGAACCAGGACAGAGTGAAACATTCTCTGGACTGTTCTGTTTTTCAATGATAACTCCCAGTAGAAAAATCAAAAATTTTCATATGATACATCCTTAGAAAGGGTAGGATATGTGTTACATCTTTGCAATTCAATGTTTCTGAAATTTCAGCACAGATTTCAGTGGAAACCAGAGTTGAAAACAGCCACTTCGAAGGGAAGTGCTGTTAAAATTCTTCCAGAAATTCTGCTGACTTTGAATTAGCATAACTCTTTAACCAAAGCGGTTCTAGGGGCAAATGAATACTCGTTGGAAAGATACTGAAGTTAACTTTAACTTTGGTATTCAACTTGAGTCATGAAAATGCCCAGAACCAGATCAAAACTTAGAATAGGTAGAAACTGGTCATTCTGACAGAAGAATGACAGTTGAACTCATTGGAGAGAGTGTGGTACCCTAAGGGTGGTATACGTGATGACAAAGCGATAGTAATATCTCGTAGTGACCAAACCTAGTTATGGTTAGCTTCTAAAGTGGAGGTTGATCAAGTTGGATGTAACTAGCTTGCATTTGGTCTGGTAATGGTGTAGCTTGTGCAAAGTAATTACATTATCTACATACGAGATGTATCGCATGTTTTATTGTCATTATGTTTTTACACCTATTTTTATTGGACTGCATGCAAAATGTTGCGGGACTGATGATTATTGTCGTATGGTTGCAGATGGTTTGCACTAGGACCACACACGAGGTTGGTGGCTCTAGCCAACAGGGAGGCGATGAATCCCAGCCACCGGCCTACGACAGCACCCCGCAGCAGCAGCCACCACCGCCGCCTCCGCTTACTCTAGCGGATGTGATAGCGGCACTGGTGGGTGGTCGTGAGGAGCAGACCGACCTGCTCCGCACGATCGTGCAGAATACGTCCCAGGCGGGGGGACGTCAAGATAGAGGGCCTCGTCAGCCCCGGAAAGTGTCGTACTCGGATTTCATGAGTACGCACCCTCCAGTGTTCACCGAAGCTGAAGAACCACTGGAGGCTGACAACTGGCTGCGGACCATCTAGTCCAAGTTCGGACTGCTCCAATGTACGGAGCGGCAGAATACCTAGTTCGCAGCGCAGCAACTCCACGGTGCCGCTGGTGCGTAGTGGGCGAACTATGTCGCCTCACGTCCGGCTGGCCATGCCGTGGAATGGCAAGAGTTCCGGGAGGCGTTCCGCGCCTATCATATCCCTCCCGGGATCATGAAGAGAAATTTCCAAGAATTCTTGGAGCTGAAGCAGGGCGGGAGGAGTGCCCATGACTACTCCCGTGCCTTCAACCATCTGGCGCAGTACGCGTCACACTATATCTCCACTGAGGAGAAGAAGCGGGAGCACTTCTATCGGGGGTTACACCCCGAAATGGAGACACATCTCGTTCAGTGGAATCGCGGCACATTCAACGACTTAGTCAATGCCGCGATCATGCAAGAGGATGCTCAGCGGGAGTTGGCAGCTGAGCAGCGGAAGCGCAGCGCCCCACCCAGCGGTGGGAGTGGCGCTCCCCAGAAGTACCGTATGGTGTATAGGACACCATCGGGCAGCAGTGGCGACCACCGGCGCGGCCTCAACAGTTCGGGGGTCGTTGGTTCCAAGCACCCCCGTTCCGTCCGCCGATGCCACCACCAAGACAGCAGCAGCAGACGGTACCCCGGGCGTTTCCACCGCCACAACGCACCCCGGGATTCCGTCCACCGATCAGCGGGGGACCGCCCCGTTTCACCTGTTTCACGTGTGGCCAGGCGGGCCACTTCGCGAAGGACTGTCCCCAGGGGCAGCAGAGCAGCGGGCAAGCCCAGTTTCAGGGCGGTGCTCGAGGCCGACCTCCGATGAAGAAGGTTGGTCAGCGGACTGGAGGCGTCCGCAACCTTGACAATGAGGATGCCCCGGAGGGAGATAACGTGCTGGCGGGTACGTTCACTCTCAACCATCAAGCCATCATCATACTTTTTGATTCTGGTGCAACCCATAACTTCATAAGTGCATCATATGTGGTTAAGCATCAGCTGGAAGCCTTTCCAACCGAGTGTTCTTATATGAACTGCTCACCGGAGGAAAGATTTCAGCAACGATGATGGTTCCGAAAGCACCACTGTGCTTAGGTGGGAAGATATATCCCACCACTATGATTATCCTTGAGGGGCAGAACATTGATGCAATCTTGGGAATGTCATGGCTAAGCTACCATGGCGCTGTCCTGGAAACCCTATCACGGACGGTTCACCTCAACTCCCCATTACACCGTCCGCAGTCCCTCTTATTAGATAATCCAGTCAGGGAAGTTTCAGTGATCAACAATACTGAAGCTCTCAAGTTGGAGGACATCCCCGTAGTTCGGGAGTATCCTGACGTGTTCCCGGATGATCTTCCGGGCATGCCACCTGAGCGGGACGTCGAGTTCAAGATTGAACTTGCACCCGGGACTACGCCCATATCACGGAGACCATATAAAATGGCTCCAAATGAGCTGGATGAACTGAAGGAACAGCTCAATGATCTGTTGAGCAAGGGTTTCATTAGGCCTAGTTCCTCGCCCTGGGGATGCTCGGCGCTGTTCGTAAAGAAAAAGGATGAAACCCTGAGGCTGTGTGTGGATTACCGGCCGCTCAACGCCGTCACCATCAAGAATAAGTACCCACTGCCCCGTATTGACATTTTGTTTGATCAACTTGTGGGGGCAAGTGTGTTCTCCAATATGGACCTTCGCTCTGGATATCACCAGATCAAGATCCGGGCGGAGGATATTCCGAAGACGGCCTTCTCGACGAGATATGGATTATATTAATATCTCATCATGTCCTTTGGTCTCACAAATGCTCCAGCCCATTTCATGTATCTCATGAACTCAGTGTTCATGCCGGAGCTGGATAAGTTCGTGGTAGTGTTCATCGACGATATCTTGGTTTACTCCAAGACAGAAGCCAAACATGCCGAACACTTACGGATCGTTCTTCAACGATTGCGAGACCACAAGCTCTACGCCAAGTTCAGTAAATGCGAGTTTTGGATCAGCCAAGTGCCATTCTTGGGACATATCATCTCAGCAGAAGGCATTGCGGTTGACCCAGGCAAAATAGAGCAAGTGCTGAAATGGAAAGCTCCCACTTCAGTCCATGAAGTCAGAAGCTTCCTCGGGTTAGCGGGATACTATCGGAGATTCATTCCAAGCTTCTCCAAGCTCGCTAAGCCGATGACAGAATTGCTGAAGAAAGGGACGAAATATGTTTGGAACACGGCGTGTGAAGTAGCGTTCCAAGCAATGGTGAAGCATCTGACAACAGCCCCGGTCTTAGCTCAGCCGGATACAACAAAGCCCTTCGACGTGTATTGTGATGCGTCCGGTATTGGGCTCGGCTGCGTGTTGATGCAGGAAGGACGTGTGGTCGCGTATGGCTCACGCCAACTTCGGAACCATGAGCAACATTATCCCACTCATGATCTTGAGCTTGCTGCAGTGGTGTTGGCGCTAAAAATGTGGAGGCACTATCTCCTGGGGAATCTGGTGCATCTCTACACCGACCACAAGAGCTTAAAATATATTTTCACCCAGAAGGAGCTGAACATGAAGCAAAGGAGGTGGTTAGAGCTGATCAAAGATTATGAGATTGAGATCCATTACCACCCCGGCAAGGCGAATGTGGTTGCCGACGCGTTGAGTCGGAAATCACATGTCCATCACCTCACCATTACACCGGTGGAGGAGGAAGAGCCGAGTTTATACTTGGTTCCTTATGGATCGCTGTACAACCTTGCCCTCATCCCTACCATTAGGGAAGATATGATTGCAGCTCAGAAGACGTACAAAGGCATGGCACATCTCTGGAGACGGATAGACAATGGAGAGATCAAGTGTTTCCGGAAAGATGATGAGGGGACGCTGTGGTTCAATGATCGAATAATTGTACCCCGAGATATGGAACTGAGGAGGAAGATCCTCGATGAAGCTCACTTGTCCAAATACTCCATTCATCCGGGAAGCAACAAAATGCACCAAGATTTGAAAAAGAAATTTTGGTGGACACGGATGAAGCGGGAGGTAGCTAAGTACGTATCCGAGTGCGATACGTGTAGACGAGTGAAGGCGGATCATATGAGGAAGTCAGGGCTGTTGCAACCCCTGAAAATTCCAGCATGGAAATGGGAAGATGTGAGCATGGATTTCATCGTGGGATTACCCTTAACATCCAACAAACATGATTCCATCTGGGTGATTGTTGACCGACTAACCAAGTTAGCTCACTTCATCCCCGTGCATACACATTTCCATGCCAACAGATATGCGGAGTTATATATTGTCAGGATTCTATGCCTGCATGGTGTACCCAAGACCATAGTCTCAGACCGAGGTGCATTGTTTGTATCTCGATTTTGGGAGCAGTTGCACGCTGCTTTGGGTACTAAACTGATTAGAAGCTCCGCCTACCACCCTCAGACAGATGGCCAAACAGAGAGGGTGAATCAGGTTCTAGAAGACATGTTGAGAGCATGTGCCATCCACCATTGTAGGAACTGGGATGATCACCTACCATTGGCAGAATTCTCGTACAACAATGGCTATCAGGCGAGTATCAAGATGCCACCCTACGAAGCTCTCTACGGTCGAAAATGCCGCACCCCATTAAATTGGTGCGAGTCCGGTGAAAGGGTCACATTCGGGGTTGATGTGGTGAATGACGCCGAAGAGCGCGTTCGGGCGATTCAAGCTAATTTGAAAGCCACTCGATTGGAGTTACCGGCAACTCTTGCTGGTGTCCATGGTGTTTTCCATGTTTCGCAACTGCGAAAATGTTTGAAGCATACAGCTGCAGTTCCTACTGAAGACATCGGCGAGCTGAAACCGGATTCAACATATGATGAGTATCCGGTGGAAATTCTTGATGAGAAAGCCCGAACCACGCGTAGCAGAACGTTGTGGTTCTACAAGATCCTCTGGAGCAACCACACCACTGAAGAAGCGACGTGGGAGAGCGAGGAGTTCCTTCGCTCAAATTACCTGGAGTTCATGGCATCTCAACAGGGGTAAGTCCCTGTTACATCGCTATCTCTTCTTTTGTAATCTCAGGACGAGATTCTTCTAAGGGGGGAAGGATGTAAAAGCCCAAGAAAAGGGACTTGCAAAAACTTTTCTTCACCTCACAACACCACAGTTTTTATTGTGGACATCTTAGGAAATGTTGTGAAGAGCAAGTAACCTCCATTGAAAGAGTGATTAGAGGGGAAAGCCTTCATTTTCACAAAGTGGGATTTGGACACATGAACATGAGAGGTTGAGCTCACCCCTAGAACTTAAAAGTATTGGGAGGGTTCAAGCCAAGTTTCATGCAAATCCAACACTTTTTGAGGCACTTTTGGGAGTATTTGAAAAAGAGGCCAATTTGAATGTAAATTCAAATTGCAGCAACTTTCATCACTCAAATTCAAAAGTTAGCTTCATATTCAAACTCAGCACATTTTTCTGAGTAAGCCCACCAATTTTCATCCTCATTGGAGTTCATCTTGTCAAGAGCTAAATTTGCAAGAATTCAAAACTGAATTTGAATTTCAGTTTAAACATTCAGCAAATTTAGCCAAACACAGTTCAAATTTGAGGATTCAAATTTAAACCAAGAATTGGGGGCTAAGTCTCCCATTCAATGTTCAGTAGCTGGGATATTTACAAAAGAAAGGGGGAGAAAGAATTAGAGGGGAGAAGAGGGCCCACTGGTCAGCCACCCAGGAATCAAACCGACTCAGGCACGAGGTCGAACACCCCTGCGGGCGACAACGGACGGGGTCGACCCCGTCCCAACGCGGCCACCGCACGGTGAAAGCGCGGAGTCACCACGCCAGCGCGACACTCGCTCGGCTGTTTTCACGGTGCCCCGGCTGCCCCAGCGTTCCCCCTCCCACAATCGCCTCCGCGCGCAAACCTGTTCCTCACCGCTCTCTGGTCGCCAGCGTCCGAGCAACCCAGGCACTCTCGTGCCCGACAAGCAACACAAGAAAGAACCGCCTCGAGGTACTGATCACCACCGTACTGACCTCGCCCTCTCTCTCGCATGGTCGGCAAAGAATTTGGGGGATTTGTGTGTCGGGGTGTTTAGAACCGAACCAGGCGAAATCCAGAAATTCGTAGCAAGTAAGCCACCACTCCTTAGGCTGAGCTAAAGACATGATCTAGACTCGCCCACGCGTCTCTGAGATCATAAATCATCGCGTTTCATCGAGTATGGGCGATGTTCTTCGAGTTTTTTGCATCGGCGCCGATTTCCGGTCTAGGTCACCGGTGAGGTCGTAGTTGCAGATGTTTTCACAGAGATCGGTGCCCATATCCATGATCAGCGGGTGTCAGCGGAGCTCCCCGAGCAAACCGCATCGAAAAAGGTGCAGGGGAGGCTGAGTTTGACGTCGCCGATGAACTCCCGGCCGCTGTTGCCGGCGGGACCACTGTTCCGGCCGTTGTCAAGCTCCGGTGAGGGCACCAGCGTGTTCTCCGAGTCAAGTTAGACCCAGGCGGCAAGTTCCGTCGAAGTTCGGGCAGTGAAACGCCCGGCGGCAAGTGCTCCGGCGAGGCGCCGCCGCGGGAGCTGCGGGAGAGCGCGAGGTAGACGAAGGGGGGGCCGGGTCCACCGGTCAGCCTCTGACCTCGCGCGGGGATCGGTTTACGGCCGGGATTCGGTACGGCAGCGCGGGTAAAACCCCGTGGGCCGCGGTGTGGCCGCATTCTGAGTGGGCCGGCTCGAAGAGTGGGACCCACCCGCAGGATTTAAACATTTTTGGAATTTCCAGTTTTAGTTCAAACTTCAAATGCATAGAACTTTGGCTAGGAAACTCCAAATTCGATGAACCAAATTTTTCTGAACTCAGAATTCTGAGTACTTTCCAGCAATACCAAATTCAGCTCATGAAAGTGAATAGTTTTCCAGAATTAAATCCCTAAAATTTAAACTGTTGGGAATTTTATCAGGAGAACTACTTTATGATAAATTCTGAAATTTAGCTGAAAGGTTCATTGGAAAATCCCTGAATCACAGTAAAATTTTCAGACTCATCCAAGTACATTTAGTTACCCTGATGGGGTGATTAAGATAACTGCTCTGAGAAAATAGAAAAATGTACAGAAACATTTTTCAGATTTTCTCAAAACTTAATCAGGGCATAACTTTCTGTAGAATTCTTCAAATGACAAGAAACCAACTCCATTAGAACCATCCAAAATTCTAGTTTCCAGAAAGTAATGGTTGGAGCCATGAAAAACCCTGGAATTAGTTGGAGGCTAAATTATTGACCAAATGGGCTTCTATTTGTACAAGGTTCAAATGAACTTTGTTTCAAATGAAACTTGGTCAAGACTCTGATTAGGACCCTACCAAGCCACCACAAAAATTTCAGAACCAAAGGGGAGGGCTAGCTAGAGTTATTAGTAATTAAGTAGTCAAGTTTACACATTGCATTTAAATTTACATGTCGTATTTCATTAAACGTGTAGTCGCTGAAGAAGAGACTCCGGAAGTGCTGGACTTCTTTCTTCCGGACGAAGAACTAACTACTGACCAGCAGCAACAAGGCAAGCCCCGGTTTGCATTAACCTTTTATAAGTTTTACTTTGTTTACATGTGTCATATGGACTGTGAATGTGCATTAGGTATAGGATGGATGGAACCCCACTTGCATGACCAGAAATTTTCCATAAGAGTGAGGGTAGCGTCTAAGACCTCGAGTAGATAGGCTATGCTTAAAGATTCATAGGGCTTCAGTACAAGTCGAGTAGTTGGAATCTACTCGCGAGATAGGCTTGGGACACACGGGTTCGGTTGAGTAATGTGAGATCACATTAGTAATGAAAATGAGACTAGGCAGGGGCTAGGGCGCAGCAAGAGGGAGTCTTGTGTGCGCAGCCCTGTCCGTGTCGATTGAGGACCGATCCGTGTGCGGCCCACGCTGATCAAGTTTGAACGTACCGAAGGCATATCGGATATATGGGCCCCGATAAACCGATGTAGCCTAAACCTCCGGGCGTCGAGGCATAACACACCGGTTTATAGGTGTAGGCTGAGGGCAGCAAGGTGGAAATCTGCCAACGGGCATAGAGAGATGCTCCGTGTGGGGAACCTCCTGCTCGTTTCGGTGCGACCGGTTCGACGTTTGGGCTGTTGGGTTAAAGGTTGTCCCGTACGATATCGAGTGAGCGTGCTGTGCAGCTCCATGGGTGGGTGTACGTGACGTGCTCTTTGGGTTTCGCTGCAGGTGTATATCGAGTCGATTCGCCGTCCCTCGCGGTGAAGAGTACCACTTGGTCACTGAGTCGTGACGTAGACTAATGTATGAAATATGGTGATTCAATACTGCTGATATGATATAACATTGTATTGCTACATGTTTGCCACCAAATATTGCTTACTAAATTTCAGCTTCATGAACCGTTAACTTGTTGCTAAAAGATGAACTAAGGATGAACTTGTAGGCGTGTCCATTTGCTGCAACATTGCTATCCTATGTCATGGTACACCTCATGTAGAGTTTCATGCTTAGGTGAATCGGTTAAGCCTTGCTGAGCCTTCGTGCTCACGGTTGCTGCTTAAGTGTTTTTCAGGTGAGGAGCCACCCACGGACTCGGAGTACGAGTCCACCGGCGAGGGTTACCCTCCGTTGGGGACCACGGCTGAGTGGGAGCCGTACACGCCGCGCTGAGCTGAGACGTGCAGCTAGTGTAGGTTGCCCTAGGGCTGGGCAACCGACTTTTGCTAGATAGGCGGGCGTGACTTGGACAAAAGAAACTTCCGCTGTGTAATAAAGACCCTAGTTTGTAACTGAGAAGTGTACTACTTTGTATATTCAGTTTGTTTTCCCATGTAATATAATGTGTTCTTATGACGTGTGCTGTCGGGTGTCGCATCGCGCGGCACCACCCTCTGCGATCCTGGATGAGCAGATTCCGGTCCGCCACAGTTTTATCACAAACTTTTCATTTGTAGGGTGGGCTCAAAAAGGAGTTAAAGAGAAGAATTGGCGAATTTCAATCAAATTCAAGTTTGGCAAGCAAATTCAAACTGAATTTGAGGAATTCGAATTCCAGCCCACCTTTTTAAACTTAGAAATTCTGGGAATTGTGAAGATCAGCTTGAGAAGATATTTGGGAGGTAATCGTGGAGTGGGACCCACATGTCATAGAGCTAAAGAGCTGCCTTGCACACTAAGTTTATGCCTCGGTGGGAGATTGCACCGAACAGCTCGCGTGAGCCACGAGCAGCTCCCACTGTGGAGGCACTGGGGGCTCGGCAGTGCCACCAGCTGCTCCAATCCCCCACGCTCGGGAGCCCACAGGCGGTTCTTTCGGCATTATCACCTCTCAGCCGAGCGAAGACCGGATTATTTTCCTCTCCTCGCGAGCGCACGCACTGAACCGAGCCGTTTCTCCCCTCCGCTGCTCGGTCGATCGGAAGAACAGCAAAACAACTGCGCCATCCCTCCCCCGAGCTACTGAACATCGCCACGAGCTCGGCCTCTACCTCCCTGAACCGAAAGCAAGAAAGCTACGGCCTCCAGTGCCCGAGAACAACCGCCGCTGCAGTGACCAAGTTCAAGGAAATGATCGGGTACACGTGGGCAGCTTTCCACAGCGGTCTTCACGGCCAAGCGAGGCGGCAACGGGAGCGCACGACCACCGCGCTGCTTTCACCCGAAGCTCAGGCCGTACTGTGAGCTATCGACGGCGAATTTCGAGGTTTTGCTCTGGCGGCTTCAACCCGAGCATCCGGTACGGGAATCCAAAATTCTCCACTTCTGTAAGGGCCTCAGTTTTTGACACATGTTTGAAGTGTTCATCACCATACACACACACCTCATTTGAGGAAAGTTGATGAACACCAATGAAGAGCAAGTAACCACTATCAACATGCTCATTAGAGAACAAACTCACATATTGCAAAAGTGGCATTTTCCACATGTGATATAGGTGGGCTGGGCATATGAAAACTCCTACACATTGCTAGGGATGCCCATGCCAAGTTTCACCCAAATTCAAAACCTTTTTGAGGTCATTTTGGGTATAGCTAGAAAGAGGGCAGTTTGAACTCAAATGCAAATTCAAACTGTTTTTATCCCATGAATTCAAAAGTGGGAGGCATATTCTTATTCAGCACATTTTTGTGAGCTCACACACCAATTTTCACTCCATTTGGAGTTGATCTTGACATGAGCTAAGTGGGACAAATTCAAACTTTATTTGAATTCCAAACTGAACTTATGCTGAAATTCATTCAAACCAAACCCAATTTGAATCCTAATCAATTCAAATGGCTCATGGGTGAATAATTTGAATCACCATGGGTATTTTGGGGCTCACTGTTTACAACAGTGATTAGGAGTGAATTTCAGAGGTTAAAACCCCGGGTGGGACCCACATGTCAGCCACAGAGAGGAAGCAACCGACTGAGACTTTCTCCACTCGGGTCGCCGAGCCGCCGCTGTGATCGCCACCGAGGGGAGCCGCCGCGCCAGCAGCTGTTTGGTCACGCGCGGGCATGAGGCGGTTCAGAGACTTCTTAAGGCGTTTTCCCCCTCCTCGGCCGAAGCTATCGCTGTTTCTTCTCCCGCAAGAACACAGCGCCGGCAAAGTCCTTCCGCCGCTTGGAACCGATCGGGAGTGCCAATCACAGCCTTCCCGTCCCCTCCAGAGCTACGGCAAGGTACTAGGAACCTTCCTCCTTCTTCCCCCTGGCTAGAATTCAGCTGAAACCGGTCGATCTCGGCTATACCGAGAGCTTAATTCACTGACCTAACGCCGCCGCACTTCGGGCTTCCGTGGACAGCCCAACCAGGGAGTTGTCACAACCGAGCCAAGGCACCCTTGGACGCACTGGTGACCGGTGCTGCTCACCCCCGAGCCACAGCCCGAGTGCTTGCTCACCGGCGGCGAATTTCCAGTTTTCCCCTTTCTGGGTGCAGAGCGACCTTTGGGTGCGGTTCCATCGAATTCGTACTCTACAAAGCGTTAGAGGGCCTCAATCCGCTCTCACACAAACTAGACACGGTAACGCACAAATTTCCTTCACAACCTTTGGCTGGAGAACCTCTGTACCCGGCGTATCTCGAAGTTTACCGACGGCGGAGCAAGCGGGAGGCATCGGGCGCACGGTGAGGACCTACTTCGGGCCTTCCCGGAGCTGCCTCAAGCTCATGTTGACCTTCCCTGAGGTCCACTGATGCTTCCCGGCCGGTTGCTCGAGTAGTTGAGGTGCTAGGGAAGCCAGCCGACACGGCCGAAGTCATTCCGAGGCGGCGGCTCGTCGCCGACCATGCACCGGCCATTGTCATGACGAGCTGACCCAAGAATCCTGTTCCCCGAATGAAATTAGGCACGGGTGGCCAAGATCGTGAAGTTTGAAGCTCCACAGAAGCTGCCGGCGAGCTCTCCGGCGAGGTCCCTCGGCGGCAGAGCGCGGGCGGCGGGAGGTTGACGAAGGGGGTGGATCCCAGCTGTCAGCGGCAGATATTTTAAATCGGGATCAGGCTGCGGTCGGGATCGGGTGTGCTGGCGCGCAAAAACCTTGTGGGCCTCGGTGTGCTGTCGCCTCCGTGCCTAACACGTGTCCCTGCGGGCCCCGGCAGATTTAAACTTTTTTCCCGATTTTCAGATTTCATTCAAACTTCAAATCCTCATAACTTTGGCTAGAAAACTCGAAATCGAGTGAACCAAATTTTGTTGAAATCAGCTCTCTGAGTACTTTCCAGCAAATCAAGTTTCACCTCATGAAAATCCTTATTTCTCCAGAATTAATTCGTCAAAATTTAAACTGGTTGGAATTTTAACTGGAGAATCCTTTGGAGGAAAATCCCGAAATTTTGCTGGAGTGTTCAACAAAATATCCCTGAACTACCATAAAAATTTCAGATCCATTTGAGCTCATATGATCCACCTAATAGTGTGATTAGTGAAACTGTTCCAGAGAAAATAGAAAATGTTCAGAAACATTTTCAGAATTTTCTCTGAAATTGTTTAGCTCATATCTTTAGCTAGGAACCTTCAAATTAAGTGAGACCAACTCCATTAGAACCCTCTGAAAATCTAGTTTTCAGAAAGTCATAGTTTGTTTCATGAAAATCCCTAGAACACCCTAAGAGTGCCAATTAAGGTCAAGTACATAATTAATTGTGGAGGGCTCAAATGAGCTTTGCTGCAACTAAAACGTGACCAAGTCTGTACTTAGGTTGTAACCCAGCCACAGTAAAAGTTTCACAGTCATTGAGTCTGTCTAGTGGGACTTATAAGCTCCACAAGTTCAAACTTAATATAAATGCATTCAAATTAATACATGTATGTCTTATATCATGTAGTCACTAAGGTCGAGGAGGAATCCGAAGTCCTAGACTTTGTTACTCCGGAGGAGCAGCTAGCCTACGACCAAGAGCAGCAAGGCAAGCTCCGGTTTGCATTAACCTTTTTACAAGTTTTTTTTGTTTTGAGCACATACTTGATTACTTTATTCTTTACATTAGAGTCTAGTTTGGAAACCCAACTGCATAGCCAAGAAAACCATGGGTTGGGTTTAGGATTGCAAACCCCGTTAGCTACTGCAATGCAAAGATAGTGCGGGATTCGGTACAAGTCGAGTAGTTGGAACTACTCGCGAGCATAGGCTAGAGGCACTCGACTCGGGTAGAGATAGCACATGATACACATAGCAAGAAAAATGAGACCGAGCGGAGAGTAAGGGCAGCAGGACTTTGGGGCCTGTGTGCTATAGCTCCGCTTGTGTCGATTGAGGACCGAGCCGTGTGCGGGCCTGTTGAACAAGCTAGAACAGTACCGAAGACCTACCGGCTATATGGGAACCGGGAAACCGATGTAACTCGGGTAGCTGGGTATTGAGGCATTGCCCGTCGTTCAGAGGGTAGGTTGAGAGCTCGAGGTGTAAATCGGCTGGCGGCACTGAGATGCGCGTGCAGAGACCTCTTGCTCAGGACGATGGGACCGGTTCAATTTTTGGCTGACGGGTGAAAGGTGGTTGCGTATGGCGTCCGTGATGGTTGTTGTAGGCAACGTCGAGTACGGGCGTACATGATGGGTTATTCGGGTAACCTGCAGGTGTAAATCGATTATAATCGCCGTCCCTCACTGTCAGTGAGTACCACTTGTTCACTGTACCGTGACGTAGAAAGAACAGGCTAGTTGCATGTTAAAATGTTGCTGATTGAAAGATGGACTTGATTGCTAATGATTTGCTGTAGTCTATAGCTAACTAAAGTTCTTTTCAACTTTGGGCAAAGTACATGAGAGAAATGCGTTTCTTGTTTGATTGCGGCTCTCTCATGTGCCTTAGCGTAAGGTTCTCCACAACCTGTTGCTAAAACTTGAAAGTAAGGTTCCACTAATTAGGCGAGTACTTTGCAAATGATTTTACCTCATGTACCCATCACCCCTCATGTAGAAGTTCCATGTTTAGGTGAGACGGGCCAGACTCGCTGAGCCTTCGTGCTCACTGCTTGTGTTTGAAGCTTTTGCAGGGTTCTATGAGGAAGGGACTCCCGAAGAGGAGACGTAACCCCCGGAAGGGAACCCCGTCGAATGGAAGTCGTGCACGCCGCAGAGTTAGTGTGCGTGTGTGCTAGCAAGGACACGTTCGAGGGCTGAATGTGAACTTGATGCGTAGTCTACGCCCGTGACTGTAGACTGGACTTATTTTGATGTAAACATGTTCATAAACTCGTTTATGTAATAAAATTTCGCTTCCGCTTTGTACCTTTGATGTGTGTTATCCAGTGCTGTGCAACGGAGCACCCCTCAGCGTGATCCTGGCTCGACAAGACCGTGGGGTCGTGTCAGCGCTGGTATCAGAGCTCGCTTGAGGTTTAACGCACTACAAAGGTCAGGTTTTTCAAAAATCCAGTGAGGAACGAGTTAGTAGCCCGTATAAGGATGTTATTAGCATATAGAAAGTGGCATACTAACCTATTTATCTATGTCGGAAAATCGTGCATCTCGGGACGTTTATGTCTTGGGGGGTGCACGTAAGCGCTGTCCACCAGTGCACTCTTCATGTCATTTGGGGTATTCGAGCAACTTCTGTCCCTGGCGTGCGTGGTGCAATTTGGGAGACCCCGTCACGTGGTCTGAAACGTGAACACGTAACTCAAGGCGTGTTTGGCTTGAGAACATCCGGGCGAGTGATGACGGCCGGGTGTACGAACTGTATGGATTCCGGGCTCGGTGTGCATCCGAGTCTGACGATTGCTTGAGTTTCCTGCAGGTAACCTGACCACGAAACGGTAGACGTGTAGCATCCGTGTGCGAGTGACGTTTAGTGCCACTGAATTAACGAAGCCGGCTAAGTCCGGTATAGGTTTTTCTTTATGAGGACGTAGTACCGACATGCTCTGGTGACGCATCGACGTCACACCCAACTAAATGAACAACTTCATTGTAAAAACTTGGAGGATTTGATCCAAAGCACTAAAACTTGATGTAACTCTTTCCCTTAATCAGGATATTCAAAGTTAACAAGTTTTCAACTTATAGGTAGTTAAGGACAGAGCACTCGGTTTTCAGCTGAATTAAGGCTGAAGTTAGTCAGAGGTTAGAGATTGAGTTATTTCGAGGTTGGGGTCATAAGATACATTTCTGGAAAGCTTTGGAAAAGCTTTACAACTTTTCTGTTGAGGTCCAGAGGTGTTTCATCAATTAACCAATCAAAAAATGCAGTAGAGTTGAAACTGTCCATAAAACAGGGCAGAGCAAACACTCTGTGTAAACTCTCTGTAAATTGAGTATAACTTCCTACATAAAAATCCAAAAATAGAAAATGAGGTAGTTCTGGAAAGCTTATGAGATGGGTTACAACTTTGTAACAGAAGGTTTTGTCAGATTGGGAGCAGAATTAACTGGAATTCTTGGATCAAATCAGTGCCTAAAGCAGGGAGGTGCTGTCCAATTTTCTCCAGAAATTCTGTTAACGTTGACATCTCATAACTTTTGAACCAGGACAGATCTTAGCCCAAGCAAATACTTTCTGGAAAGCTATTGAAGTTATATTTAACTTTGATGTTGAGCTCTGGAACTAGTTTGTGGTGGACCGGAATCCGCTCATCCAGGATCGCAGAGGATGGTGCCGCGCGATGCGACACCCGAGAGCACACGTCATAAGAACACATTATATTACATGGGAAAAACAAACTGAATGTACAAAGTAGTACACTTCTCAGTTACAAACTAGGGTCTTTATTACACAGCGGAAGTTTCTTTTGTACAACTCACGCCCGCCTATCTAGCAAAAGTCGGTTGCCCAGCCCTAGGGCAACCCACACTAGCTGCACGTCTCAGCTCAGCGCGGCGTGTACGGCTCCCACTCAGCCGTGGTCCCCGACGGAGGATAACCCTCGCCGGTGGACTCGTACTCCGAGTCCGTGGGTGGCTCCTCACCTGAAAAACACATAAGAAGCAACCGTGAGCACGAAGGCTCAGCAAGGCTTAACCGACTCATGTAAGCATGAAACTCTACATGAGGGTACCATGACATAGGATAGCAATGTTGCAGCAAATGGACACGCCTACAAGTTTAACCTTAGTTAATCTTTTAGCAACAAGTTAACGGTTCATGAAGATGAAATTTAGTGAGCAATATTTGGTGGCAAACGTGTAGCAATACAATGTTATATCATATCAGCAGTATTGAATCACCATATTTCATACATTAGTCTACGTCACGACTCAGTGACCAAGTGGTACTCTTCACCGCGAGGGACGGCGAATCGACTCGATATACACCTGCAGGGAAAACCCAAAGAGCACGTCACGTACGCCCACCCGTGGAGCTGCACAGCACGCTCACTCGATGTCGTACGGGACAACCTTTCACCCAACAGCCCAAACGTCGAACCGGTCGCACCGAAACGAGCAGGAGGTTCCCCACACGGAGCATCTCTCTATGACCGTTGGCAGATTTCCACCTTGCTTCCCTCAGCCTACACCTATAAATCGGTGCGTTATGCCTCAACGCCCGGAGGTTTAGGTTACATCGGTTTATCGGGGCTCATATATCCGATATGCCTTCGGTATGTTCAAACTTGATCAGCGTGGGCCGCACACGGATCGGTCCTCAATCGACACGGACAGGGCTGCGCACACAAGACTCCCTCTTGCTGCGCACTAGCCCCCGTCTAGTCTCATTTTCATTACTAAAGTAATCTCACATGCACATTCACACTTCATATGACACATGTAAACAAAGTAAAACTTATAAAATGTTAATGCAAACCGGGGCTTGCCTTGTTGCTGCTGGTCAGTAGTTAACTCTTCTTCCGGAAGGAGGAAGTCCAGCACTTCCGGAGTCTCTTCTTCAGTGACTACACGTTTATGAAATACTACATGTTAATTTAAATGCAATGTGTGAACTTGAATACAAAATTGCTAATAACTCTAGCTAGCCCTTCCCTTTGGTCCTGAAATTTTTATGGTGGATTGGTAGGGTCCTAACCAGAGTCTTGACCAAGTTTCATTTGAAACAAAGTTCCTTTAAGCTTTGTACAAATAAAAACCTATTTGGCCAATAATTGAGCCTCTAAGTAATTCCAGGGGTTTTCATGGCTACAACCATTACTTTCTGGAAACTAGAATTCAAGATGGTTCTAATGGAATTGGTTTCATGTCATTTGAAGAATTCTAATGAAAGTTATGCCCTAATTAAGATTGGAGAAAATCTGAAAAATGTTTCTGTACATTTTTCTATTTTCTCAGGGCAGTCCTCTTAATCACCCCATTAGGGTAACTAAATGAACTTGGATAAGTCTAAAAATTTTACTGGGATTCAGGGATTTTCAAAGGAACCTCTCAGCCAAATTTCAGAATTTTTCATAAAGTAGTTCTCCAGATAAAATTCCCAACAGTTTAAACTTTAGGGATTTAATTCTGGAAAACTATTCACTTTCATGAGCTGAATTTGGTATTTCTAGAAAGTACTCAGAATTCTGAGTTCATAAAAATTTGGTTCATCGAATTTGGAGTTTCCTAGCTAAAGTTCTATGCATATGAAGTTTGAACTAAAACTGGAAATTCCAAAAATGTTAAAATCCTGCGGGTGGGTCCACCGCCCACGTGTCAACCGCTGGAGCCGAGCCACACGGGGCCACAGACTCCTTCCAGCGTGGCCGCACTGGATCCCGGTCCACAGAGAATCCCACCCATTTATCTCCAGCCGCTGACGCGTGGGGCCTACCCCTTCGTCTTCCTCCGGCCACCCGCGCGACCCCGCCACCGAGCTCGCCGGAGCTCTCGCCGGAGAGGGGTTCTGGCCTTCGGAACTTGCTGATTCTCTCCGCCACTGCTTATTCTAGTGCGAGGTACACGTTGCCGGCCTTACCTCGGATTGAGGGTAGCCGGAAACCTCGGTGCAACGGCGACCGTAGCTGTGGTAACCTCGGCGGTGTCGCTAGGGCACTTTACTGCCCCAACCTTGCTCCGGATAGCTCCTACAGCATCGCCATGACCTAGGGAACAACGTACAGGGCTCTGATCTTGAGAGAAACGTCGGCAACTAGGGGCTCACCGTGCGACCTAGGGCGATTTCGGGGAAAACTGGAAAAACTCGAAGAACTGAGGGTTTCCTCGATGGTTCTTCCTAGTTCTTGATCCCACGTGCCCGCACGGATGTCTGCAACTGGGTTTCTAGGTCTGGAGAAGAGTGGTTCGGTGTGTGAGGCAAATTTTGCCGATTTACCCGAACCGGGCTATATCACATGCTTTTGCAAGAACTGAAATTCCGGCCAGCACACCTCATGGCATGCGGCCGGCGTTGTTGGACAGGGAGCACCCTTCCAGGCGAACCTCCTGGCTCGCTCACTTGACGGGGGATCATGCCCAGCGGCCGGACTGGGAGTTTTCGGTCGCGGCGGCTCTACCCGGTGTGGAAGGGAAAACCAGGAGCTCGGGGGTAGCTTACCGTGTATGGGGCGCCGAGGTATCGTGTCTATCGCGTCGAGGACGCCTCGGCGAAGCTCGGGGAGAGCTCGGACTCGCTTGCTAGCTGCTGGGACGGGAGGACGCTGGAGCACCGAAAGTTTTCGGTTGTGCGACGGTGTTTCTTCGTTGAGGGTTTTGGAACCGATCACGACCGCGGCTGGGGTCGGTTCAGGAGGAGATGATGCCGGGCGACCGCTTCGTCGGTGCGCGCTGTGGGCTGGCGCTCGGGAGGTGGCAATCGGGAAGCAGCTCGCTGGCGCACGGAGGAGGGTTGCTTCGGCGAGAAAACAGAGAGCTGTCCGGGCTGCACCTCCCTCCCACTGACATGTGGGCCCATCCTTCCCCCTAATCCTCTCTTCTGAATTCCTTTTGTAAATATCCCAGCAACTACACATTGAATGAGAGACTTAGCCCCCAAGTCTTGGTTTGAATTTGAGTTCTCAAATTCAAACTTTGTTTGGTTAAATTTGCTTCATGTTTAAACTGAAAATCAAATTCAGTTTTGAATTCTTGCAAATTTAGCTCTTGACAAGATGAACTCCAATGAGGATGAAAATTGGTGGGCTTACTCAGAAAAATGTGCTGAGATTGAATATGAAGCTACTTTTGAATTTGAGTGATGAAGGTTGCTGCAATTTGAATTTACATTCAAATTGGCCTCTTTTTCAAATACCTCCAAAAGTGCCTCAAAAAGTGTTGGGTTTGCATGAAAATTGGCTTGAGCCCTCCCAAGACTTTTTAAGTCCTAGGGGTGAGCTCAACCTCTCATGTTCATGTGTAGAAATCCTACTTTGTGAAAGTGAAGGCTTTCCCCTCTAATTACCCTTTTGATGGAGGTTACTTGCTCTTCACACTTTTTCCTAAGATGTCCACAAAAAAAATTGTGGTGTTGTGAAGTGAAGAAAAGTTTTTGCAAGTCCCTTTTCTTGGGCTTTTACATCCCTCCCCCCTTAAAAGAATCTCGTCCCGAGATTACAAAAGAAGAGATAGCGATGTAATAGGGACTTACCCGTGTTGAGAAGCCATGAACTCCGGGTAATTTGAGCGAAGGAACTCCTCGCTCTCCCACGTTGCTTCTTTGGCGGTGTGGTTGCTCCAGAGGATCTTGTAGAACCACAACGTTCTGCTACGCGTGGTCCTGGCTTTCTCGTCAAGGATTTCCACCGGATACTCATCATATGTTAAATCCGGTTTCAGCTCGCCGATGTCTTCGGTAGGAACAGCAGCTGTATGCTTCAAACATTTTCGCAGTTGTGAAACATGGAAAACATCATGGACACCAGTCAGAGATGCTGGTAGCTCCAATCGATACGCTGCTGGTCCACACTTCTCGGTGATAGCGTAGGGTCCAATAAAACGGGGAGCGAGCTTCCCTTTCACACCTAACCGGTGCACATCCTTCATCGGGGACACGCGGAGGTACACGTGTTCACCGACGTCGAAGTGCAACGGTCTACGCCTCTTATCAGCGTAGCTCTTCTGCCGGGATTGAGTGGCCTTCAAGTTAGCTTGAATCGTCCGAACGCGCTCTTCGGCGTCGTTCACCACATCAACCCCAAATGTAACCCTTTCACCGGACTCGCACCAGTTTAATGGGGTGCGGCATTTACGACCGTAGAGAGCTTCGTAGGGTGGCATCTTGATGCTCGCCTGATAGCCATTGTTGTACGAGAATTCCGCCAATGGTAGGTGATCATCCCAGTTCCTACCATGGTGGATGGCACATGCTCTCAACATGTCTTCTAATACTTGGTTCACCCTCTCTGTTTGCCCATCTGTCTGAGGGTGATAAGCGGAGCTCCTAATCAACTTAGTACCCAATGCAGCGTGTAGCTGCTCCCAAAAGTGAGATACAAATAATGCACCTCGATCTGAGACGATGGTCTTGGGTACACCATGCAAACATAGGATCCTGGTGATATATAACTCCGCATATCTGTTGGCATGGAAATGTGTATGTACGGGGATGAAGTGAGCTGACTTGGTCAGTCGGTCAACGATCACCCAAATGGAATCATGCTTGTTGGATGTTAGGGGTAATCCCACAATGAAAGCCATGCTCACATCCTCCCACTTCCATGCTGGAATTTTCAGGGGTTGCAACAGCCCTGATTTCTTCATGTGATCAGCTTTCACTCGTCGGCACGTATCGCACTCGGATACGTACTTAGCTACCTCCCGCTTCATCCGTGTCCACCAAAATTTCTTTTTCAAATCTTGGTACATTTTATTGCTTCCCGGATGAATGGAGTACTTAGACAAGTGCGCTTCGTCGAGGATCTTTTTCCTCAACTCCATATCCTGGGGTACGACTATGCGGTCATTGAAACATAGCGTCCCCTCATCATCCTTCCGGAAACACTTGATCTCTCCATTGTCTATCCGTCTCCGGAGATGTGCCATACCCTTATCATTCTTCTAAGCTGCAATGATGTCCTCCCTAATAGTAGGGATGAGAGCAAGGTTGTACAGTGATCCATAAGGAACCAAGTATAAACTTGGCTCTTCCTCCTCCACCGGTGTAATGGTGAGCTGATGGACATGTGATTTCCGACTCAGCGCGTCGGCAACCACATTTGCCTTGCCGGGGTGGTAGTGAATCTCAATTTCATAGTCCTTGATTAATTCTAACCACCTCCTTTGCCTCATATTCAGCTCCTTCTGGGTGAAAATGTATTTTAAGCTCTTGTGGTCGGTGTAGAGATGCACCAGATTCCCCAGGAGATAGTGCCTCTACATTTTTAGCGCCAAAACCACGGCAGCAAGCTCAAGATCATGAGTCGGATAGTGCTGCTCATGGTTCCGAAGTTGGCGGGAGCCATAAGCGACCACACGTCCTTCCTGCATCAACACGCAGCCAAGCCCAATACCGGACGCGTCACAATACACGTCGAAGGGCTTTGTCGTATCCGGCTGAGCTAAGACCGGGTCTGTTGTGAGATGCTTTACCAATGCTTGGAATGCTCCTTCACACGCCGTGTTCCAAACATACTTCATCCCTTTCTTCAGCAATTCTGTCATCGGCTTAGCGAGCTTGGAGAAACTTGGAATAAATCTCCGATAGTATCCCGCTAACCCGAGGAAGCTTCTGACTTCATGGACTGAAGTGGGAGCTTTCCATTTCAATACTTGCTCTATTTTGCTTGGGTCAACCGCAATGCCTTCCACTGAGATGATATGTCCCAAGAATGGCACTTGGCTGATCCAAAACTCGCATTTACTGAACTTGGCGTAGAGCTTGTGGTCTCGCAATCGTTGAAGAACGATCCGCAAGTGTTTGGCATGTTCGGCTTCTGTCTTGGAGTAAACCAAGATATCGTCGATGAACACTACCACGAACTTGTCCAGCTCCGGCATGAACACCGAGTTCATGAGATACATGAAATGGGCTGGAGCATTTGTGAGACCAAAGGACATGACGAGATATTCATATAATCCATATCTCGTCGAGAAGGCCGTCTTTGGAATATCCTCCACCCGGATCTTGATCTGGTGATATCCAGAGCGAAGGTCCATCTTGGAGAACACACTTGTACCCACAAGTTGATCAAACAATATGTCAATGCGGGGCAGTGGGTACTTATTCTTGAGGGTGATGGCGTTGAGCGGCCGGTAATCCACACACAGCCTCAGGGTTTCATCCTTCTTCTTTACAAACAGCGCCGAGCATCCCCAAGGCGAGGAACTCGGCCTAATGAAACCCTTGCTCAACAGATCATTGAGCTGTTCTTTCAGTTCAGCCAGCTCATTTGGAGCCATCTTGTATGGTCTCCGTGATATGGGTGTAGTCCCGGGTGCAAGTTCAATCTTGAACTCGACATCCCGCTCAGGTGGCATGCCCGGAAGATCATCCGGGAATACGTCAGGATACTCCCGGACTACGGGGATGTCTTCTAACTTGAGGGCTTCAGTATTGTTGATCGCTGAAACCTCTCTGACTGGATTATCTAATAGGAGGGACTGCGGATGGTGTAGTGGGGAGTTGAGGTGAACCATCCATGATAGGGTTTCCAGGACAGCACCATGGTAGCTTAGCCATGACATTCCCAAGATTGCATCAATCTTCTGCCCCTCAAGGATAATCATAGTGGTGGGATATATCTTCCCACCTAAGCACAGTGGTGCTTTCGGAACCATCATTGTTGCTGAAATCCTTCCTCCCGGTGAGCAGATCATATAAGAACACTTGGTTGGGAAGGCTTCCAGCTGATGCTTAACCACATATGATTCACTTATGAAATTGTGGGTTGCACCAGAATCAAACAATATTATGATGGCTTGATGATTTAGAGTGAACGTGTACCCGCCAGCACGTTGTTTCCCTCCGGGGCGTCCTCATTGCCGAGGTTGCAGACGCCCCCAGTCCGCTGACCAACCTTCTTCACCGGAGGTCGGCCTCGAGCACCGCCCTGAATCTGAGCTTGCCCGCTGCTCTGCTGCCCCTGGGGACAGTCCTTCGCGAAGTGGCCCGCCTGGCCACACGTGAAGCAGGTGAAACGGGGCGGTCCCCCGCTGATTGGTGGACGGAATCCCAGGGCGCGTTGTGGCGGTGGAAACGCCCGGGGTACCGTCTGCTGCTGCTGCTGCTGCTGCTGCTGTTTTGGTGGTGGCATCGGCGGACGAAACGAGGGTGACTGGAACGGACGTCCCCCGAACCGTTCAGGCCGCGCCGGTGGATGCCACTGCTGCCCGGATGGTGTCCGATACACCATGCGGTACTTCTAGGGAGCACCACTTCCACCACTGGGTGTAGCGCTGCGCTTCCGCTGCTCAGCTGCCAACTCCCGCTGAGCATCCTCTTGCATAATCGCGGCATTGACTAAGTCATTGAATGTGCCACGATTCCACTGCACGAGATGTGTCTTCATCTCAGGGTGTAACCCCCGATAGAAGTGCTCCCGCTTTTTCTCCTCGGTGGAGATGTAGTCTGACGCATATTGCGCCAGATGGTTGAAGGCACGGGAGTAGTCGTGGGCACTCCTCCCGCCCTGCTTCAGCTCCAAGAATTCTTGGAACTTCCTCTTCATTATTCCGGGAGGGATGTGGTAGGCGCGGAACGCCTCCCGGAACTCTTGCCATTCCACGGCATGGCCAGCCGGACGTGAGGCGACATAATTCGCCCACCACGCACCAGCGGCACCATGGAGTTGCTGCGCTGCGAACAGAGTCTTCTGCCGCTCCGTACATTGGAGCAGCCCGAACTTGGACTCGATGGTCCGCAGCCAGTTATCCGCCTCCAGTGGTTCTTCGGCTTCGGTGAACACTGGAGGGTGCGTACTCATGAAATCCGAGTACGACACTTCGCGGGGCTCACGAGGCCCTCTGTCTTGACGTCCCCCCGCCTGGGACGTATTCTGCACGATCGCGCGGAGCAGGTCGGTCTGCTCCTCACGACCTCCCACCAGTGCCGCTATCACATCCGCTAGAGTAAGCGGAGGCGGCGGTGGTGGCTGCTGCTGCGGGGTGCTGTCGTAGGCCGGTGGCTGGGATTCATCGCCTCCCCCTTGGCTAGAGCCACCAACCTCGTGCGTGGTCCTCGTGCGAACCATCTGCAACCATACGACAATAACATCAGTCCCGCAACAGATTGCATGCAGTCCAATAAAAATAGGCGTATCAACATAATGACAATAAACATGCGATACATCTCGTAAGTAGATAATGTAAGAACTTTGCACAAGCTACACCATTACCAGACCAAACACAAGCTAGTTATATCCAACTTGATGAACCTCCACTTTGGAAGCTCACCATAACTAGGTTTGGTCACTACGAGACATTACTATCGCGTTGTCATCACGTATACCACCCTTAGGGTACAACACCCTCTCCAATGAGTTCAACTGTCATTCTTCTGTCAGAATGACTAGTTTCTACCTAATCCAAATTTTTATCTGGTTCTGTGCATTTTCATGACTCAAGCCGATTACCAAAGTTAAAGTTAACTTCAGTATCTTTCCAACAAGTACTCATTTGCCCTCAGATCAGCTCTGGTTAAAAAGTTATGCTAATTCAAAGTCAGCAGAATTTCTGGAAGAATTTTAACAGCACCTCCCTTGGAAGTGGCTGTTTTCATCCCTGGTTTCCACTGAAATCTGTGCTGAAATTTCAGAAACTATGAATTGCCAAGATGTAACACATATTCTACCCTTGCTAAGGATGTATCACATGAAAATTTTGGTTTTGCTACTGGGAGTTATCATTGAAAAACAGAACAGTCCAGAGAATGTTTCACTCTGTCCTGGTTCTGGACAGTTTACATTTCTCTGGGTTTTAAGCCATCTTAAGGTGGGTTTCAGCTCTGAAAACCTACAACAAAGTTGTAGGGTACTCCACTACCTTTCCAGAACTATATATCACACCTCCCTTGGCTAAAAGACCTGTGAGTTATGCCATGTCGAAGATCAGCAACTTGCTGTCCAAAACAGAGCACTCTGTTTTTCAGTCTTTTGGAACTACACTCCAACACTAACCAATTTGTCCACCCAACCAGGGTCCTAAATGTTGAACCTAATGATTTTATTTTCTTTTTCTCGTTATTTTCGTGCATATGCCTACAATATCTCGGTACTACGTTCCTCACAAAAGAAAAACCTAACCGGATTATACCGGCATATACGTCTCAAATGTGGCACTAAACGGTCTCTCGCACACGTTTTCTACAAGGATACATACGTGGTTAGTACCTGCAGAAAACCACACAATAGTGATGCACTCAAAGGTTGTTCATTTCAGGCAGTTCCATTTTTAAAAGTAAATACAAACGCCCGTATCATTGCCATACGGCCGTCCTTGAGTTAGGTCACGTCTCAAGATACATGATCGTGTTTCAACACCACACGACAAGGAACCCGAGTATGTCATGAACGGGTCGTCACGATTGGGAATGTTATCAACCCAACAGATACCACCTACTGCCCTGCAGGGCACGCCGATGGCAAGCGCTGCGTATGTCCTCCTGGGCTATTTCCAGACGAACACACTCTCGCGTTACTGACCATGCGATGGGGTCTCCACTTACTTGCCTAATGCACGCTAGGGATTAGCGTTTCATATGAACTCAGGGACATGAAGAGTCCAAGAGTTTCATATTGACGTCTCACACCAAGCTGTGAGACCTATCCGTGAACCACGTTCCTCGTCAGGGGAGCTAACTGAAATTGAACCGCTTTCGGTGGCGTTCCTTACCAAACTTACCAGAGCGTCGGTGCGTCGTTACATAATTGAAATTCAGAATTATAACACATAGGTTAGTCTTTGCCACTTTAAGTAACTATGCTAATATAGTCCTTACTTGGGCAACTACCGAATCCTCACCGTAAGCCTAAGTTTTTCCATAATGCAGTCCTTAAGTACTGTGCTATCCCCAATGCGGCTCTGATACCAGGCTGTGGCGGACCGGAATCCGCTCATCCAGGATCGCAGAGGGTGGTGCCGCGCGATGCGACACCCAACAGCACACGTCATAAGAACACATTATATTACATGGGAAAAACAAACTGAATGTACAAAGTAGTACACTTCTCAGTTACAAACTAGGGTCTTTATTACACAGCAGAAGTTTCTTTTGTACAACTCACGCCCGCCTATCTAGCAAAAGTCAGTTGCCCAGCCCTAGGGCAACCCACACTAGCTGCACGTCTCAGCTCAGCGCGGCGTGTACGGCTCCCACTCAGCCGTGGTCCCCGACGGAGGGTAACCCTCGCCGGTGGACTCGTACTCCGAGTCCGTGGGTGGCTCCTCACCTAAAAAACACTTAAGCAGCAACCATGAGCACGAAGGCTCAGCAAGGCTTAACCGACTCATCTAAGCATGAAACTCTACATGAGGGTGCCATGACATAGATAGCAATGTTGCAGCAAATGGACACGCCTACAAGTTTAACCTTAGTTCATCTTTTAGCAACAAGTTAACGGTTCATGAAGATGAAATTTAGTGAGCAATATTTGGTGGCAAACGTGTAGCAATACAATGTTATATCATATCAGCAGTATTGAATCACCATATTTCATACATTAGTCTACGTCACGACTCAGTGACCAAGTGGTACTCTTCACCGCGAGGGACGGCGAATCGACTCAATATACACCTGCAGGGAAAACCCAAAGAGCACGTCACGTACGCCCACCCGTGGAGCTGCACAGCACGCTCACTCGATGTCGTACGGGACAACCTTTCACCCAACAGCCCAAACGTCGAACCGGTCGCACCAAAACGAGCAGAGGTTCCCCACACGGAGCATCTCTCTATGCCCGTTGGCAGATTTCCACCTTGCTGTCCTCAGCCTACACCTATAAATTGGTGCATTATGCCTCGACGCCCGGAGGTTTAGGTTACATCGGTTTATCGGGGCCCATATATCCGATATGCCTTCGGTACGTTCAAACTTGATCAGCGTGGGCTGCACACGGATCGGTCCTCAATCGACACGGACAGGGCTGCGCACACAAGACTCCCTCTTGCTGCGCCCTAGCCCCCGTCTAGTCTCATTTTCACTGCTAAAGTAATCTCACATCACTCAACCGAACCCGTGTGTCCCAAGCCTATCTCGCGAGTAGATTCCAACTACTCGACTTGTACCGAAGCCCTATGAATCTTTAAGCATAGCCAATCTACTCGAGGTCTTAGACGCTACCCTCACTCTTATGGAAAATTTCTGGTCATGCAAGTGGGGTTCCATCCATCCTATACCTAATGCACATTCACACTTCATATGACACATGTAAACAAAGTAAAACTTATAAAAGGTTAATGCAAACCGGGGCTTGCCTTGTTGCTGCTGGTCAGTAGTTAGCTCTTCTTCCGGAAGGAGGAAGTCCAGCACTTCCGGAGTCTCTTCTTCAGTGACTACACGTTTATGAAATACTACATGTTAATTTAAATGCAATGTGTGAACTTGAATACAAAATTGCTAATAACTCTAGCTAGCCCTTCCCTTTGGTCCTGAAATTTTTATGGTGGATTGGTAGGGTCCTAACCAGAGTCTTGACCAAGTTTCATTTGAAACAAAGTTCCTTTAAGCTTTGTACAAATAAAAACCTATTTGGCCAATAATTGAGCCTCTAAGTAATTCCAGGGGTTTTCATGGCTACAACCATTACTTTCTGGAAACTAGAATTCAAGATGGTTCTAATGGAATTGGTTTCATGTCATTTGAAGAATTCTAATGAAAGTTATGCCCTAATTAAGATTGGAGAAAATCTGAAAAATGTTTCTGTACATTTTTCTATTTTCTCAGGGCAGTCCTCTTAATCACCCCATTAGGGTAACTAAATGAACTTGGATGAGTCTGAAAATTTTACTGGGATTCAGGGATTTTCAAAGGAACCTCTCAGCCAAATTTCAGAATTTTTCATAAAGTAGTTCTCCAGATAAAATTCCCAACAGTTTAAAATTAGGGATTTAATTCTGGAAAACTATTCACTTTCATGAGCTGAATTCGGTATTTCTGGAAAGTACTCAGAATTCTGAGTTGAGCAAAATTTGGTTCTTCGAATTTGGAGTTTCCTAGCCAAAGTTCTATGCATTTGAAGTTTGAACTAAAACTGGAAATTCCAAAAATGTTTAAATCCTGCGGGTGGGTCCACCACCCACGTGTCGACTGCTGGAGCCGAGCCACACGGGGCCACAGACTCCTTCGCGTGCGGCCACACTGGATCCCGGTCCACAGAGAATCCCACCCATTTATCTCCAGCCGCTGACGCGTGGGGCCTACCCCTTCGTCTTCCTCCGGCCACCCGCGCGACCCTGCCACCGAGCTCGCCGGAGCTCTCGCCGGAGAGGGGTTCTGGCCTTCGGAACTTGCTGATTCTCGCCGCCACTGCTTATTCTAGTGCGAGGAACACGTTGCCGGCCTTACCTCGGATTGAGGGTAGCCGGAAACCTCGGTGCAACGGCGACCGTAGCTGTGGTAACCTCGGCGGTGTCGCTAGGGCACTTTACTGGCCCAACCTTGCTCCGGATAGCTCCTACAGCATCGCCATGACCTAGGGAACAACGTACAGGGCTCTGATCTTGCGAGAAACGTCGGCAACTAGGGGCTCACCGTGCGACCTAGGGCGATTTCGGGGAAAACTGGAAAAACTCAAAGAACTGAGGGTTTCCTCGATGGTTCTTCCTAGTTCTTGATCCCACGTGCCCGCACGGATGTCTGCAACTGGGTTTCTAGGTCTGGAGAAGAGTGGTTCGGTGTGTGAGGCGAATTTTGCCGATTTACCCGAACCGGGCTATATCACATGCTTTCGCAAGAACTGAAATTCCGGCCAGCACACCTCATGGCATGCGGCCGGCATTGTTGGACAGGGAGCACCCTTCCAGGCGAACCTCCTGGCTCCCTCACTTGACGGGGGATCAAGCCCAGCGGCCGGACTGGGAGTTTTCGGTCGCGGCGGCTCTACCCGGTGTGGAAGGGAAAACCAGGAGCTCAGGGGTAGCTTACCGTGGATGGGGCGCCGGGGTATCGTGTCTATCGCGTCGAGGATGCCTCGGCGAAGCTCGGGGAGAGCTCTGACTCGCTTGCTAGCTGCTGGGACGGGAGGACGCCGGAGCACCGAAAGTTTTCGGTTGTGCGGCGGTGTTTCTTGGTTGAGGGTTTTGGAACCGATCACGACCGCGGCTGGGGTCGGTTCAGGAGGAGATGACTCCGGGCGACCGCTTCGTCGGTGCGCGCTGTGGGCTGGCGCTCGGGAGGTGGCGATCGGGAAGCAGCTCGCTGGCGCACGGAGGAGGGTTGCTTCGGCGAGAAAACAGAGAGCTGTCCGGGCTGCACCTCCATCCCACTGACCTGTGGGCCCATCCTTCCCCCTAATCATCTCTTCTGAATTCCTTTTGTAAATATCCCAGCAACTACACATTGAATGAGAGACTTAGCCCCCAAGTCTTGGTTTGAATTGGAGTTCTCAAATTCAAACTTTGTTTGGTTAAATTTGCTTCATGTTTAAACTGAAATTCAAATTCAGTTTTGAATTCTAGCAAATTTAGCTCTTGACAGGATGAACTCCAATGAGGATGAAAATTGGTGGGCTTACTCAGAAAAATGTGCTGAGTTTGAATATGAAGCTACTTTTTGAATTTGAGTGATGAAGGTTGATGCAATTTGAATTTACATTCAAATTGGCCTCTTTTTCAAATACCTCCAGAAGTGCCTCAAAAAGTGTTGGGTTTGCATGAAAATTGGCTTGAGCCCTCCCAAGACTTTTTAAGTCCTAGGGGTGAGCTCAACCTCTCATGTTCATGTGTAGAAATCCTACTTTATGAAAGTGAAGGCTTTCCCCTCTAATTACCCTTTTGATGGAGGTTACTTGCTCTTCACACTTTTTCCTAAGATATCCACAATAAAAATTGTGGTGTTGTGAAGTGAAGAAAAGTTTTTGCAAGTCCCTTTTCTTGGGCTTTTACATAGTTTTGCCTTTAACATGGCCTAAATCAGGTTGAGATGGAAACTGATCAGGGCTGTCATGTGAACAGCAGATCAACAGTCAAATTTGTTTAAAAATTTGAACTATGTTTCCAAGTTTTATGGGTTCAATGACATGTCTTATGTTATAAATCAATGGTGTACTGTTTAAATAAATATTTGACATTTCTCAAATATATTTCTACAGATGACAGCAGATAAACAGTTGGAGAACGGGTGGGTGGTGTCCCACTGTTCTCACCGTAGCGGCTACCCGGAAGCATTGTGGCAAATGCTCCAATATTTCGGGTACAACCAGATGCCACAGTACTTCGCCAAGGAAGAAGGCGAAAGAGGGGAACAAGACGTGTACAATCCATGTCGAGGTCCCTGCAGGACCTACGCCACCCGGTTGGGTGCCGTTCACCATCACGGTGAGAGGAAGACAACCGGAAGGGATGTGGCAAGTGGCAGCCCGTGACACCATATCACGTTTCTGCCAACTACACATGCAGGCTATGGAGGGCACTCCATACGCGCTCGTTCCGGTGGAGGGACGGGCTCAGCATGTGTGGGAAGAGAGGTACCTGGAGGCAATGGACCCGAGTTGCCCAAGGTACAACCCCGTGGAGGCAAATCTTAGCCTCCAGATGAGGGCGGGAAACGCCGTGATGGACAGCCAAGCTGTTCATACGGAGCATCTCGCCACAAAGCTCAAAGACAGCACGAGACGTGGAGACCATTTCGAGAGTGCTCACAGCGCACTCCGCAATGTGCTCCTTCCGACGATCAAGCGACTGAATGAACAGCACAATCAGTTGCATCGTCTGAAGAAGGCAAAGAAGAAGAGCCGTGTCGACATCGCGGCGTTACAGGAACTGGTACAGAATCTGACCCAGCAGAACGAGGACCTTGCTCAAGAGCGAGACGATGCTATTGAGGAAGGCCAAGGCTGGGAAGAGGACTACAACCAGGCTATGGACGAGGTGCATGCTTTGCAGGACCTCGTACCTCCGGTACTGGGCATACCGGTGGTCTTGGGTCTTCCAGCAACGGGAGAACCCGGGATGGGAGAAGAGGTGGTAGATCCAGAGCCACCAGCAGAGGTACCAGAGGAGGAAGACTCACAGGAGGTTGAGTTCTACTCCGAGTAGGGGGTTACAGTTGCCATGTAGGGCAGCTAGGGTAGTGTAGCCCAATTTTTGTAATCGGTGACATGTCGTGTAGACAGTAGCGTATGTATAGGTAGCGACGACATGAGCACGACTTCTCGGAGACCCGAGAATAATGTATCTTGTATAAAGTTTATGCTTTATCAATATATGTGAATGTTGTGCAAATTAATCATGTGTCACTTCAATACCTACTGTTACATATGGAATTTTAAGTAAGACATGTGCTAATCGCTGCTGTTTTGAATTTCAGAATGACGCGTACTCGTGCCAACCCTGACGTTGGGGGACTAGCCAAGGGGGAGAGACCTCCCAACAGCCTCCCGAGGACTCCTCGGGACAGCAGCAGCAACAGCAGCAACAGCAACAGCAAACACCGCCACCGCCACTGCCAACGGTTACATTGGCCGACATCGTCGCGGCAATGGCGGGTTCACATCAGCAGCACATGGAGTTGCTGCAGACTCTCATCGCTAATACGTCTCGCCCATAGAGACGTCAAGATCGTGAGGAGCGTCAACAGAGCTCCTACTCCGACTTCCTGGCTACTCATCCCCCGGTATTCTCAAGGGCGGATGAACCTCTTGACGCGGACAACTGGCTCCGGCGCAATAGAGATGAAGTTTGGGCTGCTCCACATAAGTGAGCAGCGCAAGACTCAGTTCGCGGTCCAGCAGCTCCAAGGATCCGCGAGCGCGTGGTGGGCAAACTTCTGTGCTTCACAGCCCACCGATCGAGTTATGACCTGGACGGAGTTCCGGATGGCCTTCAGGGCCTATCACATACCGCCAGGTCTAATGAAGAGGAGGACGCAGGAATTCTTACACCTGCAACAAGGGAGCCGGAACGCGCTGGAATACTCCAGGGCGTTCAACGATCTCGTGCTCTATGCGTTGTATCACGCAGATACTGACGAGAAGCGGCGGGACCACTTTTACCAGGGGCTTAACCCGCTCCTGAAGGACAAGTTGGCGATGTTCAATCGCGGCAGCCTCAACGACATCGTTGATGCTACGATTGTTCAGGAGGACTCCGGCAAGGAGTTAGCAGCAGTGGAGAGAAAGCGAAGCGCGCCGCAGAGCAGCGGAGAAGGAGGCGGTCCTTCTCAGAAGTTTCAAATGGTGAATCGCCCACCATCAGGTCCACGCTGGCAGCCACCACAGCGGTCGATGCCGTTCCGCAGTCGGCCGTACTCTTCACCGGCATTCAGGCCGGCACTGCCAGTACCACCTATGCAACAACAGCAGCAGCGGGCGATGCCGCGTGCGTATGCACCTCAGCAGCGCATGCCGGGCTTTCGTCCCCCGAGCACTACACCAGCAGCGGCCACATGTTACAAATGTGGTCGTCCAGGACACTTCGCGAACAGTTGCCCGGAGAGGCAAGGCGGCGGAGTGGCACCGCAGTTTCCGGGGAGGAATCAACCCCGGAACCCTACTAATGCGCGGCGGGCAAACCCTAGGCCCGGCACCATCCACCAGCTTGCCATAGAGGACGTGCCGGAGGGCGAGCCAATCCTTGCGGGTATGTTCCAACTCCACCAGCATCCCGCTATAGTACTGTTTGATTCAGGCGCCAGGCATAATTTTATTAGCCAAGCTTTCATTGCTAAACACAGCTCGCCAATACTACCCACTGATAGTCCATATTTAATTTGTTCACCGGGTGGGAAGATTTCAGCAAGCGTAATGGTTTCCAAAGCACCATTATGCTTAGCGGGTAGAGTGTACCCCACCTCTCTCATTATCTTAGAGGGACAGAAGGTCGATGTCATCCTAGGGATGTCGTGGTTAACCCACCACGGCGTTGTTGTAGACACCGTCCTTCGAGTCGTGCACTTAAACTCAGAAGTGCACGGGTCTCACTCATTATTTCTGGACAGTCCAGAAATAAAACTTCCAAGTGTCTATCAAGCCACAACCATCAGATTGGAAGATATTCCAGTGGTCCGAGAGTTCCCTGATGTGTTCCCGGATGATTTACCGGGAATGCCGCCCGATAGAGAGGTGGAGTTCAAGATTGAACTTGCACCGGGAACCATGTCAATATCCCGAAGGCCATAAAAGATGGCGCCCAAGGAGTTGGCTGAACTGAAGACTCAGCTCACGGACCTCCTGGAAAAGGGTTTTATTAGGCCGAGCTCCTTGCCATCGGGCTGTTCGGCATTATTTGTAAAGAAGAAGGATGAGACGTTGCGGCTTTGCGTGAACTATCGTCCATTAAATGACGTAACCATCAAAAACAAGTACCCATTGCCACGGATCGACATGTTGTTTGATCAGTTGGTCGAAGCGAAGATCTTTTCCAAGATGGACTTAAGATCCGGGTACCATCAGATTAAGATAAGGGTGGAGGACATTCCAAAGACAGCTTTCTCAATGAGGTACGGACTTTATGAGTACCTGGTCATGTCCTTCGGCCTCACCAATGCTCCAGCTCACTTCATGTACTTGATGAACTCGGTATTCATGCCAGAGCTGGACAAGTTTGTCGTGGTCTTCATCGACGACATCCTGGTATACTCCAAGTCGGAGGAAGATCACAAGAAGCATCTGCGTATAGTCTTGCAACGGCTGCAGGATCACAAGTTATACGCGAAATTCAGCAAATGCGAGTTTTGGATATCGCAAGTGCCTTTTCTCGGGCATATCATCTCAGCGGAGGGTATCGCTGTGGACCCGAGCAAGATCACTCAAGTGCTGAATTGGAAATCCCCGAGAACTGTTCACGAGGTACGTAGTTTCCTCGGACTCGCGGGATATTATCGGAGGTTCATTCCGAACTTCTCGAAGATTGCCAAGCCTATGACGGAGCTGCTGAAGAAGGCTACCAAATATGTTTGGGGTCCAGCATGTGAAGGAGCATTCAAGGCTTTAGTCAAGCACCTGACATCAGCACCGGTTTTGGCGCAGCCAGACACCACAAAATCATTCGATGTGTACTGCGATGCATCCGGCATTGGGCTCGGATGTGTGCTGATGCAAGACCGAAGGGTGGTCGCGTATGGGTCACGGCAGCTTAGAAACCATGAGCAAAATTATCCAACTCACGATTTGGAGCTCGCTGCCGTGGTACTTGCACTGAAAATGTGGAGGCACTACCTACTCGGTAACCTCGTACATTTATATACCAACCACAAAAGCCTCAAGTACATATTCACTCAGAAGGAGTTGAACATGAGGCAGAGAAGATGGTTAGAATTGATAAAGGATTACAAAATAGAGATCCATTATCATCCGGGCAAGGCAAACGTAGTGGCAGATGCGCTGAGCCGCAAGTCACACGTCAACAATCTGACCATCACACCGTTGGAAGAGAGCGAACCACCGCTACATGTGATTCCACACGGAGCTCTCTACAACCTAGCTTTGATCCCCACCATCCTGGAAGAAATAGTGGCAGCTCAGAAACATGACAAGGTCATGTCGCATTTGCGGAGACGTGTAGACAGTGGGGAGTTGAAATGTTTCCGGAAGGACGGAGACGGCGTCCTATGGTTCAAGGACCGGATCGTCGTACCCCGTAACCCGGAGTTATGGAAGAAAATCTTTGATGAGGCTCACTTGTCAAAGTTTTCTATTCACCCCGGCAGCAACAAAATGTATCAAGAACTCAGAAGTAAGTTTTGGTGGACATGGATGAAGCGGGAGATCGCCAAGTACGTGTCCGAGTGTGATACATGTCGAAGGGTGAAGGCAGACCATATGCGGAAACCGGGACTGCTACAACCACTGGGCGTTCCTGCCTGGAAGTGGGAGGACGTGAGCATGGATTTCGTTGTCGTTTTACCCACCACCTTTCAAAAACATGATTCGGTGTGGGTGATCGTCGACCGGCTCACCAAAGTTGCCCATTTCATCCCGGTCAACACCAACTACAACGCCACGAAGTACGCTGAACTGTACATCTCACGGATCCTATGCTTGTATGGCGTACCCCGTACCATCATATCGGATTGGGGCACTTTATTTGTGTCCCATTTTTGGGAGCAGCTACACGCTGCCTTGGGGACGAAGCTGATCCGAAGTTCAGCATACCACCCGCAGACGGATGGGCAAACGGAGCGGGTAAATCAGATCTTAGAAGACATGCTACGAGCTTGCGCTATCGACCACGGTAAGAATTGGGATGATCACTTGCCGTTGGCCGAGTTCTCGTACAACAATGGGTACCAAGCCAGCATCAAGATGGCGCCCTACGAGGCGCTATATGGGAGAAAATGCCGCACACCATTGAATTGGTGTGAGTCTGGCGAAAGGGTTACCTTCGGGATTGACCTCATCAACAACGCGGAAGAAAAGGTTCGACTGATTCAAGCGAACCTAAAAGCCGCTCAATCCCATCAGAAACAGTATGCGGACCGGAGAAGGCGCCCATTACAATTCGAAGTTGGAGATCACGTATATCTACGGGTGTCTCCAATGAAGGGCGTAAACAGATTCGGGGTGAGGGGAAAGTTGGCACCCCGATTCATCGGTCCATTCCAGATTACCGAAAGATGTGGATCAGTGGCATACCGGCTGAAATTACCGGAAGCACTTTCCGGTGTGCACAACGTCTTTCACATTTCCCAGCTGAGGAAGTGTCTCAAGCTATCAACTACCATTCAGCTGGAAGACATTGAAGAACTGCAACCGTATCTCACCTATCGAGAGGAACCGGTGCAGATTATTGATGAAAAGGCCCGAACCACATGCCACCGTACGTTGTGGTTCTATAAGGTTCTATAGAGTAATCACTCCGTGGACGAAGCGACATGGGAGAGCGAAGGATTTCTTCGCGCCAACTATCCCAACTTTTTCACGTCGCATATCCGGTAATTTTCCACCGTCCTCTCTCTCATTTTCACCTTATAATCTCGGGACGAGATTCTTTTAAGGAGGGAGGAATGTAAGGGCCTCAGTTTTTGACACATATTTGAAGTGTTCATCACCATACACACACACCTCATTTGAGGAAAGTTGATGAACACCAATGAAGAGCAAGTAACCACCATCAACATGCTCATTAGAGAACAAACTCACATATTGCAAAAGTGGCATTTTCCACATGTGATATAGGTGGGCTGGGCATATGAAAACTCATACACATTGCTAGGGATGCCCATGCCAAGTTTCACCCTAATTCAAAACCTTTTTGAGGTCATTTTGGGTATAGCTAGAAAGAGGGCAGTTTGAACTCAAATGCAAATTCAAACTGTTTTTATCCCATGAATTCAAAAGTGGGAGGCATATTCTTATTCAGCACATTTTTGTGAGCTCACACACCAATTTTCACTCCATTTGGAGTTGATCTTGACATGAGCTAAGTGGGACAAATTCAAACTTTATTTGAATTCCAAACTGAACTTGTGCTGAAATTCATTCAAACCAAACCCAATTTGAATCCTAATCAATTCAAATGGCTCATGGGTGAATAATTTGAATCACCATGGGTATTTTGGGGCTCACTGTCTACAACAGTGATTAGGAGTGAATTTCAGAGGTTAAAACCCCGGGTGGGACCCACATGTCAGCCACAGAGAGGAAGCAACCGACTGAGACTTTCTCCACTCGGGTCGCCGAGCCGCCGCTGTGATTGCCACCGAGGGGAGCCGACGCGCCAGCAGCTGCTTGGTCACGCGCGGGCATGAGGCGGTTCAGAGTCTTCTTAAGGCGTTTTCCCCCTCCTCGGCCGAAGCTATCGCCGTTTCTTCTCCCGCAAGAACACAGCGCCGGCAAAGTCCTTCCGCCGCTTGGAACCAATCGGGAGCGCCGATCACAGCCTTCCCGTCGCCTCCAGAGCTACGGTAAGGTACTAGGAACCTTCCTCCTTCTTCCCCCTGGCTAGAATTCAGCTGAAACCGGTCGATCTCGGCTATACCGAGAGCTTAATTCACTGACCTAATGCCGCTGCACTTCGGGCTTCCGTGGACAGCCCAACCGGGGAGTTGTCACGCCCGAGCCAAGGCACCCTTGGACGCGCTGGTGACCGGTGCTGCTCACCCCCGAGCCACAGCCCGAGTGCTTGCTCACCGGCGGCGAATTTCCAGTTTTCCCCTTTCTGGGTGCAGAACGACCTTTGGGTGCGGTTCCATCAAATTCGTACTCTAGAAAGGGTTAGAGGGCCTCAATCCGCTCTCACACAAACTAGACACGGTAACGCACAGGTTGCCTTCACAACCTTTGGCCGGAGAACCTCTGTACCCGGCGTATCTCGAAGTTTACCGACAGCGGAGCAAGCGGGAGGCATCGGGCACACGGTGAGGACCTACTTTGGGCCTTCCCCGAGTTGCCTCAAGCTCATGTCGACCTTCCCTGAGGTCCACTGATGCTTCCCGACTGGTTGCTCGAGTAGTTGAGGTGCTAGGGAAGCCAGCCGACACGGCCGAAGTCTTTCCGAGGTGGCGGCTCGTCGCCGACCATGCACCGGCCATTGTCATGACGAGCTGACCCCAGAATCCTGTTCCCCGAGTGAAAGTAGGTAGGGGCGTGACACGACCCCCTTGGTCCTGTCGAGCCAGGATCACGCTGAGGGGTGCTGCGTTGCACAGCACCGTATAACACACGTCAAAGGTACAAAGCGGAAGCGAAATTTTATTACATAAACAAGTTATGAACATGTTTACATCAAAATAAGTTCAGTCTACACTCACGGGCGTGTCCTTGCTAGCACACACGCACACTAACTCTGTGGCGTGCACGACTCCCACTCGATGGGGTTCCCCTCCTGGGGTTCCGTCTCCTCTTCGGGAGTCCCTTCCTCATAGAACCCTGCAAAAGCTTCAAACACAAGCAGTGAGCACGAAGGCTCAGCAAGTCTGACCCGTCTCACCTAAACATGGAACTTCTACATGAGGGTAATGGGTTACATGAGGTAAAAATCAGTTGCAGGGACTCGCCTAATTAGTAGAACCTTACTTTCAAGTTTTAGCAGCAGGTTGTGGAGAACCTTACGCTAAGGCACATGAGAGAGGCGCAATCAAACAAGAAACGCATTTCTCTCATGTACTTTGCCCAAAGTTGAAAAGAACTTTAGTTAGCTCTAAGCTACAGCATATCATTAACAATCAATGTCCAGCTTTCAATCAGCAACATTTTAACATGTAACTAGCCTGTTCTTTCTACGTCACGGTACAGTGAACAAGTGGTACTCACTGACCGCGAGGGATGGCGATTATAATCGATTTACACCTGCAGGTTTACCCGAACAACCCGTCACGTACGCCCGTACTCGATGTTGCCTACAACAACCATCACGGACGCCGTACGCGACTACCTTTCACCCGTTAGCCAAATATTGAACCGGTCCCATCGTCCCGAGCAAGAGGTCTCTGCACGCGCATCTCCGTGCCGCCAGCCGATTTACACCTCAAGCTCTCAACCTACCCTCTGAACGACGGGCAATGCCTCAATAACCAGCTACCCGAGTTACATCAGTTTCCCGGTTCCCATATAGCCGGTAGGTCTTCGGTACTGTTCTAGCTTGTTCAACAGGCCCGCACATGGCTCGGTCCTCAATCGACACAAGCGGAGCTACAGAACACAGGCCCCAAAGTCCTGCTGCCCTTACTCTCCGCTCGGTCTCATTTTCTTGCCATGTGTATCATGTGATATCTCTACCTGAGCAATGTGCCTCTAGCCTATTCTCGCGAGTAGTTCCAACTACTCGACTCGTACCGAATCCTACTCTATCCTAGCAATGCAGTAGCTAACGGGGTTTGCAATCCTAAACCCAACCCGTGGTTCTCTTGGCTATGCAGTGGGGCTTCCAAACAAGACTCTAATGCACAGAATAAAGGAAACAAGTATGTGCTCAAAACAATAAAAATTTGTAAAAAGGTTAATGCAAACCGGAGCTTGCCTTGCTGCTCTTGGTCGTAGGCTAGCTGTTCTTCCGGAGTAACGAAGTCTAGGACTTCGGGTTCCTCCTCGACCTTAGCGACTACATGATAGAAACAATACATGTATTAATTTAATGCATTTGTATTAAGTTTGAAGTTGTGAAGTCTATAACCTTTGCTAGACAGACCTAATGACTGTGAAACTTTTATTGTGGCTTGGTTACAACCTAAACAGAGACTTGGTCAAGTTTTAGTTGCAGAAAAGCTCATTTGAGCCCTCCACAATTAATTATGTCCTTGACCTTAATTGGAACTCTTAGTGTGTTCTAAGGATTTTCATGAAACAAACTATGACTTTCTGAAAACTAGATTTTCAGAGGGTCCTAATGGAGTTGGTCTCACTTAATTTGAAAGTTCCTAACTAAAGATATGAGCTAAACAATTTCAGAGAAAATTCTGAAAATGTTTCTGAACATTTTCTATTTTCTCTGGAACAGTTTCACTAATCACACCATTAGGTGGATCAGATGAGCTCAAATGGATCTGAAATTTTTATGGTAGTTCAGGGATATTTTGGTAAACATCCCAGCAAAATTTCAGGATTTTCCTCCAAAGGATTCTCCAGTTAAAATTCCTAACAGTTTAAACTTTGAGGAATTAATTCTGGAAAATTAAGGGTTATCATGAAGTGAAACTTGATTTGTTGGAAAGTACCCGGAGAGCTGAATCCAGCAAAATTTGGTTCACTCAATTTGGAGCTTTCTAGCCAAAGTTATGAGGATTTGAAGTTTTAAGGAAATCTGAAAATCGGGGAACAGTTTAAACTCGCGCGTGGGCCCAGGGGACACGCGTCGCACGCTGAGGCGACAGCACACCGCGGCCCATAATGATTTTTGCGCGCCAGCACACCCGATCCTTGACGCAGCCGGATCCCGATTCAAAATATCTCCCGCTGACAGCTGGGGTCCACCCCCTTCTTCAACCTCGCGACGCCCGCACTCCGCCGCCGAGGGACCTCGCCGGAGAGCTCGCCGCCGGCTTCTGTACAGCTCCAAACTTCTCGATTCTGGCCGCCCCTGCCTACTTTTGCTCGGAGAACAGGATTCTAGGGTCAGCTGCTGATGACAATGGCCGGAGCATGGTCGGCGACGAGCCACCACCTCGGAACGACATCGGCCATGTCGGCTGACTTCTCTAGCACCTCAACTACTTGGGAAACCGGTCGGGGAGCACCAGTGGACCTCAGAGAAGGTCGACATGAGCTCGAGGCAGCTCGGGGAAGGCCTGAAATAGGTCCTCACCGTGCGCCCGATGCCGCCCGTTCATTCCGCCATTGGTAGACCTCAAATTACGCCGGGTACAGAGGTTCTCCGGCCCAGAGTTGTGAAGGCAACTTGTGCGTTACCGTGTCTAGCTCGTGTGAGAGCGGCTTGAGGCCCTCTAATCCTTTCTAGAGCATGAATTAAACAGAATCGTACCTGAAGGTCATTCTGCATACAGAAAGGGGAAAAGTGGAAATTCGCCGCCGGTGAGCAACCACTCGAGCTGTGGCTCGGGGATGAGCAGCATCGGTCACCGGCGCGTCCAAGGGTGCCTTGGCTCGGGCGTGACAACGCCCTGGTTGGGCTGGGCTGTCCACGGGAGCCCGAGGTGTGGCGGTTCCAAGTCCAGAATTTGATCTTTCGGCACAGCCGATATCAATCGGTTTCAACCGAATTCTAGCAACGGGGAGGACGGAGGAAGGTCTCTAGTACCTTGCTGGGGCTCTGGAGTGGATGGAGGGAGCTGTGATCGGCGTTTTCCAATCGATTCCGAGCTGCGGAAAACTTCGGCCGGCGCTGAGTTCTTGCAGGGAAGAACGGTGATGCCTCGGCCGAGGAGGGGGGCAGGCGCCTTAAAAAGGCTCTGCACCGCCTCGCGCTCGCGCGTTGGCAAGCAGCTGCTGGCGCGGCGGCTGCCCTCGGTGGTGATCACCGCTGCGGTTCGGCGACCCGATTGGAAAAAGTCTCAGTCGGTTTGATCTGAGCAGTGGCTGACATGTGGGTCCCACTTCCAGTTTTAACCTCTGAAATTTACTCCTAATCACTGTTGTAAACAGTGAACCCCATAGTACCCCTGGTAATTCAAATTATTCACCCATGAACCATTTGAATTGACCAAAGCTCAAATTGGGTTTGGTTTGAGTGAATTTCAGCACAAGTGCAGTTTTGAATTGAAATGAAGTTTGAATTTGTCCCACTTAGCTCATGTCAAGATCAACTCCAAATGGAGTGAAAATTGGTGTGTGGGCTCACAAAAATGTGCTGAGTAAGAATATGCCTCCTACTTTTAAATTCATGGAATAAAAACAGTTTGAATTTGAATATGATTTCAAACTGCCCTCTTTCTAACTATACCCAAAATGACCTCAAAAAGGTTTGGAATTTGGGTGAAACTTGGCATGGACATCCTTAGCAAAATGTAGGAGTTTTCATATGTCCATCCCTCTTATATCACATGTGTGAAATACCACTTTGGCAATGTGTGAGTTTGTTCTCTAATGAGCATGTTGATAATTGTTACTTGCTCTTCAATTGTGTTCATCATTCTTCTTCAAATGAGGTGTGTAATGTGGTGATGAACACTGCAAATGTGTATCAAAAACTGAGGCCCTTACATTCCCCCCCCCCCTTAAAAGAATCTCGTCCCGAGATTATAAGGTGAAAATGAGAGAGAGGACGGTGGAAAATTACCGGAGATGCGACGTGAAAAATTCGGGGTAGTTAGTGCAAAGGAATTCTTCGCTCTCCCATGTCGCTTTGTCCATGGAGTGATTACTCCATAGAAACTTGTAGAACCACAACGTACGGTTGCGTGTGGTTCTGGCCTTTTCATCAATAATCTGCACCGGTTCCTCCCGATAGATGAGATCCGGTTGCAGTTCTTCAATGTCTTCCAGCTGAAAGGTAGTTGATAGTTTGAGACACTTCCTCAGCTGGGAAATGTGAAAGACGTCGTGCACACCGGAAAGTGCTTCTGGTAAATTCATCCGGTATGCCACTGATCCACATCTTTCGGTAATTTGGAATGGACTGATGAATCGGGGTGCTAACTTCCCTCTCACCCCAAATCTGTTTACGCCCTTCATTGGAGACACCCATAGGTATACGTGATCTCCAACTTCGAATTGTAATGGGCGCCTTCTCCGGTCCGCATACTGTTTCTGACGGGATTGAGCGGCTTTTAGGTTCGCTTGAATTAGTCGAACCTTTTCTTCCGCGTTTTTGACAAGGTCAATCCCGAAGGTAACCCTTTCGCCAGACTCACACCAGTTCAATGGTGTGCGGCATTTTCTTCCGTATAGCGCCTCGTAGGACGCCATCTTGATGCTGGCTTGGTACCCATTGTTGTACGAGAACTCGGCTAACGGCAAGTGATCATCCCAATTCTTGCCGTGGTTGATAGCGCAAGCTCGTAGCATGTCTTCTAAGATTTGATTTACCCGCTCCGTTTGCCCATCCGTCTGCGGGTGGTAGGCTGAACTACGGATCAGCTTCGTCCCCAAAGCAGCGTGTAGCTGCTCCCAAAAACGGGACACAAATAAAGTGCCCCGATCCGAGATGATAGTACGGGGTACGCCGTATAAGCATAGGATCCGTGAGATGTACAGTTCAGCGTACTTCTTGGCGTTGTAGTTGGTGTTGACCGGGATGAAATGGGCAACTTTGGTGAGCCGATCGACGATCACCCACACAGAATCATGTTTCTGCAAGGTGGTGGGTAAACCGACGATGAAATCCATGCTCACGTCCTCCCACTTCCAGGCAGGAACGCCCAGTGGTTGTAGCAGTCCCGGTTTCCGCATGTGGTCTGCCTTCACCCTTCGACATGTATCACACTCGGACACGTATTTTGCAGTCTCTCGCTTCATCCGTGTCCACCAAAACTTGCTTCTGAGTTCTTGATACATCTTTTTGCTGCCTGGGTGAATAGAGAGCTTTGATAAGTGATTCTCATCAAAGATCTTCTTCCGTAGTTCCGGGTTACCGGGTACGACGATCCGGTCCTTGAACCATAGGACGCCGTCTCCGTCTTTCCGGAAACATTTCAGCTCCCCACTATCTACACGTCTCCGCAAATGTGACATGCCCTTGTCATTCTTCTGGGCTGCCGCTATCTCTTCACGGATGGTGGGGATCAAAGCTAGGTTGTAGAGAGCTCCGTATGGAATCACATGTAGTGGTGGTTCGCTCTCTTCCAACGGTGTGATGGTCAGATTGTTGACGTGTGATTTGCGGCTCAGCGCATCTGCCACTACGTTTGCCTTGCCCGGATGATAATGGATCTCTATCTCGTAATCCTTTATCAGTTCTAACCATCTTCGTTGCCTCATGTTCAGCTCCTTCTGAGTGAATATGTACTTGAGGCTTTTGTGGTCGGTATATAAATGTACGAGGTTACCGAGTAGGTAGTGCCTCCACATTTTTAGTGCAAGTACCACGGCAGCGAGCTCCAAGTCGTGAGTTGGATAATTCTGCTCATGGTTCCTAAGCTGCCGTGATCCATACGCGACCACTCTTCGGTCTTGCATCAGCACACATCCGAGCCCAATGCCGGATGCATCGCAGTACACATCGAACGGTTTTGTTGTGTCTGGCTGCGCCAAAACCGGTGCTGATGTCAGGTGCTTGACTAAAGCCTTGAATGCTGCTTCACATGCTGGACTCCAAACATATTTGGTAGCCTTCTTCAGAAGCTCTGTCATTAGCTTGGCAATCTTCGAGAAGTTCGGAATGAACCTCCGATAATGTCCCGCGAGTCCGAGGAAACTCCGTACCTCGTGAACAGTTCTCGGGGATTTCCAATTCAGCATTTGAGTGATCTTGCTCGGGTCCACAGCGATACCCTCCGCTGAGATGATATGCCCGAGGAAAGGCACTTGCGATATCCAAAACTCGCATTTGCTGAATTTTGCGTATAACTTATGGTCCCGCAGCCGTTGCAAGACTATACGCAGATGTTTCTTGTGATCTTCCTCCGACTTGGAATATACCAGGATGTCGTCGATGAAGATCACGACAAACTTGTCCAGCTCCGGCATGAATACCGAGTTCATCAAGTACATGAAGTGAGCTGGAGCATTGGTGAGGCCGAAGGACATGACCAGGTACTCATAAAGTCCGTACCTTGTCGAGAAAGCTGTCTTTGGAATGTCCTCCGCCCTTATCTTAATCTGATGGTACCCGGATCTTAAGTCTATCTTGGAAAAGATCTTTGCTTCGACCAACTGATCAAATAACATGTCGATCCGTGGCAACGGGTACTTGTTCTTGATGGTTACGGCATTTAATGGACGGTAGTCCACGCAAAGCCGCAACGTCTCATCCTTCTTCTTGACAAATAATGCCGAACAGCCCCATGGCGAGGAGCTCGGCCTAATAAAACCCTTCTCCAGAAGGTCCGTGAGCTGAGTCTTCAGTTCAGCCAACTCCTTGGGCGCCATCTTGTACGGCCTTCGGGATATTGGCATGGTTCCCGGTGCAAGTTCAATCTTGAACTCCACCTCTCTATCGGGTGGCATCCCCGGCAAATCATCCGGGAATACGTCAGGGAATTCTCGGACCACTGGAATATCTTCCAATCTGATGGTTGTGGCTTGATAGACACTTGGAAGTTTTATTTCCGGACTGTCCAGAAATAATGAGTGAGAACCGTGCACCTCTGAGTTTAAGTGCACGACTCGAAGGACGGTGTCTAAAACAGCGCCATGTCGGGTTAACCACGACATCCCTAGGATGACATCGACCTTCTGTCCCTCTAAGATAATGAGAGACGTGGGGTACACTCTACCCGCTAAGCATAATGGTGCTTTGGAGACCATTAAGCTTGCTGAAATCTTCCCACCCGGTGAACAAATTAAATATGGACTATCGGTGGGTACTATTGGCAAACTGTGTTTAGCAATGAAAGCTTGGCTAATAAAATTATGCGTGGCGCCTGAATCAAACAGTACTATAGCAGGATGATGGTGGAGTTGGAACATACCCGCAAGGATTGGCTCGCCCTCCGGCACGTCCTCAATGGCAAGTTGGTGGACAGTGCCGGGCCTAGTGTTTGCCCGCCGCGCATTAGTAGGGTTCCAGGGTTGATTCCTCCCCGGAAACTGTGGTGCCACTCCGCCGCCTTGCCTCTCCGGGCAACTGCTCGCGAAGTGTCCTGGACGGCCACACTTGTAACATGTAGCCGCTGCTGGTGGAGTACTCGGTGGACGAAAGCCCAGCATGCGTTCCTGAGGTGCAAACGCACGCGGCATCGCCCGTTGCTGCTGTTGTGATTGCGGTGGTGCTGGCAGTGCCGGCCGGAATGCCGGTGAAGAGTACGGCCGACTGCGGAACGGCATCGACCGCTGTGGTGGTTGCCAGCGTGGACATGATGGTGGGCGATTCACCATCTGAAACTTCTGAGAAGGACCGCCTCCTTCTCCACTGCTCTGCGGCGCGCTTCGCTTTCTCTCCGCCGCCGCTAACTCCTTGCCGGAGTCCTCCTGAACAATCGCAGCATCAATGATGTATTTGAGGCTGCCGCGATTGAACATCGCCAATTTGTCCTTCAGCAGCGGGTTAAGCCCCTGGTAAAAGTGGTCTCGCCGCTTCTCGTCGGTATCAGCATGATACGACGCATATAGCGCGAGATCGTTAAACGCCCTGGAGTATTCCAGTGCGTTCCGGCTCCCTTGTTGCAGGTGTAAGAACTCCTGCATCTTCCTCTTCATCAGACCTGGCGGTATATGATAGGCCCTGAAGGCCGTCCGGAACTCCGCCCAGGTCATCACTCGGTCGGTGGGTTGTGAAGCACAGAAGTTGGCCCACCACGCGCTCGCGCCTTCTTGGAGCTGCTGGACCGCGAACTGAGTCTTGCGCTGCTCGCTGATTTGGAGCAGCCCGAACTTCATCTCTATGGCGCGGAGCCAGTTGTCCGCGTCAAGTTATTCATCCGCCCTTGAAAATACCGGGGGATGAGTTGCCAGGAAGTCGGAGTAGGAGCTCTGTTGGCGCTCCTCACGATCTTGACGTCTCTCTGGGCGAGACGTATTGGCGATAAGAGTCTGCAGCAACTCCGTGTGCTGCTGATGCGAGCCCGCCATTGCCGCGATGATGTCGGCCAATGTAACCGTTGGCAGTGGCGGTGGCGGTGTTTACTGTTGCTGTTGTTGTCCCGAGGAGTCCTCGGTAGGTGGTTGGGAGGTCTCTCCCCCTTGACTGGTACCCCCAACGTCAGGGTTGGCATGAGTACGCGTCATTCTGAAATTCAAAACAGCAGCAATTAGCACATGTCTTACTTAAAATTCCATAAGCAACAAGGTATTGAAGTGACACATGATTAATTTGCACAACATTGACATATATTGATAAAGCATAAACTTTATACAAGATACATTATTCTCGGGTCTTCGAAAAGTCGTTCTCATGTCGTCACTACCTATACATACACTACTGTCTACACGACATGTCACCGATTACAAAAGTTGGGTTACGCTACCCTAGCTGCCCTACTTGGCAACCGTAACCCCCTACTCGGAGTAGAACTCGACCTCCTGTGGGTCGTCCTCCTCCGGTACCTCTGCTGGTGGCTCTGGATCTACCACCTCTTCTCCCATTCCGGGTTCTCCCATTGCTGGAAGGCCCAAGACCACCGGTACGCCTAACACCGGAGGTACGAGGTCCTGCAATGCATGCACCTCGTCCATAGCCTGGTTGTAGTCCTCTTCCCAGCCTTGTCCTTCCTCGATAGCGTCGTACCGCTCTTGAGCAAGGTCCTCATTCTGCTGGGTTAGGGTCTGCACCAGCTCTTGCAACGCCGCGATGTCAACACGGCTCTTCTTCTTTGCCTTCTTCAGACGACGCAACTGATTGTGTTGTTCATTCAGTCGCTTGATCGTCGGAAGGAGCACATTGTGGAGTGCGCTGTGAGCACTCTCGAAATGATATCCACGGCTTGTGCTCTCCTTGAGCTTTGTGGCGAGATGCTCCGTATGAACAGCTTGGCTGTCCATCACGGCGTTTCCCGCCCTCATCTGGAGGCTGAGATTTGCCTCCGCGGGGTTGTACCTTGGGCAACTCGGGTCCGTTGCTTCCAGGTACCTCTCTTCCCACACATGCTGAGCTCGTCCCTCCACCGGAACGAGTGCGTATGGAGTGCCCTCCATAGCCTGCACGTGTAGTTGGCAGAAACGTGACATAGTGTCACGGGCTGCCACTTGCCACATCCCTTCCGGTTGTCTTCCTCTCACCGTGACGGTGAATGGCACCCAACCGGGTGGCATAGGTCCTGCAGGAACCTCGACATGGATCATCTACGTCTTGTTCCCCTATTCGCCTTCTTCCTTGGCGAAGTACTGCGGCATCTGATTGTACCCGAAATATTGGAGCATTTGCCACAATGCTTCCGGATAGCCGCTACGGTGAGAACAGTGGGACACTACCCACCCGTTCTCCAACTGTTTATCTGCTGCCATCTGTAAAAATATATTTGAGAAATGTCAAATATTTATTTAAACAGTAAACCATTGAGTAATAACATAAGACATGTCATTGAGCCCATAAAACTTGGAAACATAGTTCAAATTTTAAACAAATTTGACTGCTGATCTGCTGTTCCCATGACAGCCCTGACCAGTTTCCATTTGAACCTGATTTAGGCCATGTTAAAGGCAAAACTAATTCTGGAGCTCAACATCAAAGTTAAATCTAACTTCAATAGCTTTCCAGCAAGTATTTGCTTGGCCTAAGATCTGTCCTGGTTCAAAAGTTATGAGATATCAAAGTTAACAGAATTTCTGGAAACAATTGGACAGTACCTCCCTGCCTTAGGTACTGATTTGATAAAAAATCCCAGTTACTTCTCTTCCTAATCTGACAAAACTTTCTGTTACAAAGTTGTAACCCATCTCATAAGCTTTCCAGAACTACCTCATTTTCTATTTTTGGATTTTTATGCAGGAAGTTATGCTCAATTTACAGAGAGTCTACAGAGAGTCTTTACTCTGTCCTGTTTTCTGGACAGTTTCAACTCTACTGCATTTTTCGAGTGGTTAAGGGATGAAACACTTCTGGAACTCAACAGAAAAGTTGTAAAGCTCTTCAAAATCTTTCCAGAAATGTATCATATGACCCCAAACTTGAAAGAACTCAACCTCTAACCTCTGATTAACTTCAGCCTTAATTCAGCTGAAAACAGAGTGCTCTGTCCTTAACAACCTATAAGTTGAAAACTTGTTAACTTTGAATATCTTGTTCAAGGGAAGGAGTTACATCAAGTTTTACTACTATGGATCAAAACTTTCAAGTTTTTAAATGAATTTGTTCATTTAGTTGGGTGTGACGTCAATGTGTCACCAGATTATGTCGGTACTACGTCCTCACAAAGAAAAACCTATACCGGACTTAGCCGGCTTCGTTATTTCAGTGGCACTAAACGTCACTTGCACACGGATGCTACACGTCTACCGTTTCGTGGTCAGGCTACCTGCAGAAACTCAAACAATCATCAGACTTGGCTGCACACCAAGCCCGGAATCCATACAGTTAGTACACCCGGCCGTCATCACTCGCCCGGATGTTCTCAAGCCAAACACGCCTTGAGTTACGTGTTCACGTTTCAGACCACGTGACGGGGTCTCCCAAGTTGCACCACGCACGCCAGGGACAGACGTTGCTCGAATACCCCAAACGACATGAAGAGTCGTAGAGGATATCAAAGCGGGTCGGGTTACCTGCACCCCGTGGGGCCCCACCCTTTACTTGTGCGCACTGGTGGACAGCGCTTACGTGTACCCCCCAAGACATACACGTCCCGAGATACACGATTTTCCGACATAACAAATAGGTTAATATGCCACTTTCTATATGATAATAACATCCTTATACGGGCTACTAACTCGTTCCTCACTGGATTTTTGAAAAAGAAGACCGTTGTACTGTGTTAAACCTCCAGCGAGCTCTGATACCACGCTGACACGACCCCCTTGGTCCTGTCGAGCCAGGATCACGCTGAGGGGTGCTGCGTTGCACAGCACCGTATAGCACACGTCAAAGGTACAAAGCGGAAGCGAAATTTTATTACATAAACAAGTTATGAACATGTTTACATCAAAAATAAGTTCAGTCTACACTCGCGGGCGTAGACTAAGCATCAAGTGCACGTTCAGCCCTCGAACGTGTCCTTGCTAGCACACACGCACAGTAACTCTGCGGCGTGCACGACTCCCACTCGACGGGGTTCCCCTCCTGGGGTTCCGTCTCCTCTTCGGGAGTCCCTTCCTCATAGAACCCTGCAAAAGATTCAAACACAAGCAGTGAGCACGAAGGCTCAGCAAGTCTGACCCGTCTCACCTAAACATGGAACTTGTACATGAGGGTAATGGGTTACATGAGGTAAAAATCAGTTGCAGGGACTCGCCTAATTAGTAGAACCTTACTTTCAAGTTTTAGCAGCAGGTTGTGGAGAACCTTACGCTAAGGCACATGAGAGAGCCGCAATCAAACAAGAAACGCATTTCTCTCATGTACTTTGCCCAAAGTTGAAAAGAACTTTAGTTAGCTCTAAGCTACAGCATATCATTAACAATCAATGTCCATCTTTCAATCAGCAACATTTTAACATGTAACTAGCCTGTTCTTTCTATGTCACGGTACAGTGAACAAGTGGTACTCACTGACCGCGAGGGACGGCGATTATAATCGATTTACACCTGCAGGGTTACCCGAACAACCCGTCACGTACGCCCGTACTCGATGTTGCCTACAACAACCATCACGGACGCCGTACGCGACTACCTTTCACCCGTTAGCCAAATATTGAACCGGCCGCATCGTCCCGAGCAAGAGGTCTCTTCACGCGCATCTCCGTGCCGCCAGCCGATTTACACCTCAAGCTCTCAACCTACCCTCTGAACGACGGGCAATGCCTCAATAACCAGCTACCCGAGTTACATCAGTTTCCCGGTTCCCATATAGCCGGTAGGTCTTCGGTACTGTTCTAGCTTGTTCAACAGGCCCGCACACGGCTCGGTCCACAATCGACACAAGCGGAGCTACAGCACACAGGCCCCAAAGTCCTGCTGCCCTTACTCTCCGCTCGGTCTCATTTTCTTGCCATGTGTATCATATGCTATCTCTACCCGAGCAATGTGCCTCTAGCCTATTCTCGCGAGTAGTTCCAACTACTCGACTTGTACCGAATCCTACTCTATCCTAGCAATGCAGTAGCTAACGGGGTTTGCAATCCTAAACCCAACCCGTGGTTCTCTTGGCTATGCAGTGGGGCTTCCAAACAAGACTCTAATGCACAGAATAAAGGAAACAAGTATGTGCTCAAAACAATAAAAATTTGTAAAAAGGTTAATGCAAACCGGAGCTTGCCTTGCTGCTCTTGGTCGTAGGCTAGCTGTTCTTCCGGAGTAACGAAGTCTACGACTTCGGGTTCCTCCTCGACCTTAGCGACTACATGACAGAAACAATACATGTATTAATTTAATGCATTTGTATTAAGTTTGAAGTTGTGAAGTCTATAACCTTTGCTAGACAGACCTAATGACTGTGAAACTTTTATTGTGGCTTGGTTACAACCTAAACAGAGACTTGGTCAAGTTTTAGTTGCAGTAAAGCTCATTTGAGCCCTCCACAATTAATTATGTCCTTGACCTTACTTGGAACTCTTAGGGTGTTCTAAGGATTTTCATGAAACAAACTATGGCTTTCTGAAAACTAGATTTTCAGAGGGTCCTAATGGAGTTGGTCTCACTTAATTTGAAAGTTCCTAACTAAAGATATGAGCTAAACAATTTCAGAGAAAATTCTGAAAATGTTTCTGAACATTTTCTATTTTCTATGGAACAGTTTCACTAATCACACCATTAGGTGGATCAGATGAGCTCAAATGGATCTGAAATTTTTATGGTAGTTCAGGGATATTTTGGTGAACACCCCAGCAAAATTTCAGGATTTTCCTCCAAAGGATTCTCCAGTTAAAATTCCTAATAGTTTAAATTTTGAGAAATTAATTCTGGAAAATTAAGGGTTTTCATGAAGTGAAACTTGATTTGCTTGAAAGTACTCAGAGAGCTGAATCCAGCAAAATTTGGTTCACTCAATTTGGAGCTTTCTAACCAAAGTTATGAGGATTTGAAGTTTGAAGGAAATCTGAAAATCGTGGAACAGTTTAAACTCGCGCGTGGGCCCAGGGGACACGCGTCGCACGCTGAGGCGACAGCACACCGTGGCCCATAATGATTTTTGCGTGCCAGCACACCCGATCCTGGCCGCAGCCGGATCCCGATAAAAATATCTCCCGCTGACAGCTGGGGTCCACCCCCTTCTTCAACCTCGCGACGCCCGCGCTCCGCCGCCGAGGGACCTCGCCGGAGAGCTCGCCGCCGGCTTCTGTACAGCTCCAAACTTCTCGATTCTGGCCGCCCCTGCCTACTTTTACTCGGGGAACAGGATTCTAGGGTCAGCTGCTCATGACAATGGCCGGAGCATGGTCGGCGACGAGCCGCCACCTCGGAACGACTTCGGCCATGTGGGCTGACTTCCCTAGCACCTCAACTACTTGGGAAACCGGCCGGGGAGCACCAGTGGACCTCAGAGAAGGTCGACATGAGCTCGAGGCAGCTCGGGGAAGACCCGAAATAGGTCCTCACCGTGCTCCCGATGCCGCCCGTTCATTCCGCCATTGGTAGACCTCAAATTACGCCGGGTACAGAGGTTCTCCGGCCCAGAGTTGTGAAGGCAACTTGTGCGTTACCGTGTCTAGCTCGTGTGAGAGCGGCTTGAGGCCCTCTAATCCTTTCTAGAGCATGAATTAAACAGAATCGTACCCGAAGGTCGTTCTGCACACAGAAAGGGGAAAAGTGGAAATTCGCCGCCGGTGAGCAACCACTCGAGCTGTGGCTCGGGGATGAGCAGCACCTGTCACCGGCGCGTCCAAGGGTGCCTTGGCTTGGGCGTGACAACGCCCTGGTTGGGCTGTCCACGGGAGCCCGAGGTGCGGCGGTTCCAAGTCCCGAATTTGATCTTTCAGCACAACCGATATCAATCGGTTTCAACCGAATTCTAGCAACGGGGAGGACGGAGGAAGGTCTCTAGTACCTTGCTGGGGCTCTGGAGTGGACGGAGGGAGCTGTGATTGGCGTTTTCCAATCGATTCCGAGCTGCGGAAAACTTCGGCCGGCGCTGAGTTCTTGCTGGGAAGAACGGTGATGCCTCGGCCGAGGAGAGGGGCAGGCGCCTTAAAAAGGCTCTGCACCGCCTCGCGCTCGCGCGTGGGCAAGCAGCTGCTGGCGCGGCGGCTGCCCTCGGTGGCAATCACCGCTGCGGCTCGGCGACCCGAGTGGAAAAAGTCTCAGTCGGTTTGATCTGAGCAGTGGCTGACATGTGGGTCCCACTTCCAGTTTTAACCTCTGAAATTTACTCCTAATCACTGTTGTAAACAGTGAACCCCATAGTACCCCTGGTAATTCAAATTATTCACCCATGAACCATTTGAATTGACCAAAGTTCAGATTGGGTTTGGTTTGAGTGAATTTTAGCACAAGTGCAGTTTTGAATTCAAATGAAGTTTGAATTTGTCCCACTTAGCTCATGTCAAGATCAACTCCAAATGGAGTGAAAATTGGTGTGTGGGCTCACAAAAATGTGCTGAGTAAGAATATGCCTCCTACTTTTAAATTCATGGAATAAAAACAGTTTGAATTTGAATATGGTTTCAAACTGCCCTCTTTCTAACTATACCCAAAATGACCTCAAAAAGGTTTGGAATTTGGGTGAAACTTGGCATGGACATTCTTAGCAAAATGTAGGAGTTTTCATATGTACATCCCCCTTATATCACATGTGTTAAATACCACTTTGGCAATGTGTGAGTTTGTTCTCTAATGAGCATGCTGATAATTGTTACTTGCTCTTCAATTGTGTTCATCATTCTTCTTCAAATGAGGTGTGTGATGTGGTGATGAACACTGCAAATGTGTATCAAAAACTGAGGCCCTTACAGGGCGGCCAAGATCGTGAAGTTTGAAGCTCCACAGAAGCTGCCGGCGAGCTCTCCGGCGAGGTCCCCCGGCGGCAGAGCGCGGGCGGCGGGAGGTTGACGAAGGGGGTGGACCCCAGCTGTCAGCGGCAGACATTTTAAATCGGGATCGGGCTGCGGCTGGGATCAGGTGTACTGGCACGCAAAAACCTTGTGGGCCTCGGTGTGCTGTCGCCTCCGCGCCTAACACGTGTCCCTGCGGGCCCCGGCAGATTTAAACTTTTTTCCCGATTTTCAGATTTCATTCAAACTTCAAATCCTCATAACTTTGGCTAGAAAACTCCAAATCGAGTGAACCAAATTTTGTTGGAATCAGCTCTCTGAGTACTTTCCAGAAAATCAAGTTTCACCTCATGAAAATCCTTATTTCTCCAGAATTAATTCCTCAAAATTTAAACTGGTTGGAATTTTAACTGGAGAATCCTTTGGAGGAAAATACTGAAATTTTGCTGGAATGTTCACAAAAATATCCCTGAAATACCATAAAAATTTCA